>JAKIJQ010000010.1:2840754-4261131 GCA_023373905.1 Rhizoglyphus robini
AGGGCGACTCTGAACAACACCGAGACTTTGTAGGTGTCTTCTTGGAGCTGAAGAATCTATCCGTTTATCTGGACATTTTGCACATTCACTCGGTGATGAAGGCAAATGGTGAAAAGCGTTTTGTGGCGAGTAAGTTCAGTATTTTGTGTTGCACATTACAATAATAATCATATCATCTTAGGTGCAATCAAAAAGTTTGGTGGTGGTGCGCGTGAATCGTGGGGTCACAACCAAAGTATGCGTCGTGATGAACTGTACAATCCCGTGAACGGTTATCTGTCCAACGACAGTCTCACCCTTCACTGTGAGGTGAACATTATTATGGGCGAGCCGGCAAAGTCCGATCTGGTCGAGCTGTGTGATCAACTGCAGGCCAAGTACTCTCCACCGGAACAGTTGACCAAATCGATGGGCGATCTACTCGACAGTGGCACTTACGCGGATGTGACATTCGTGCTCGATGGTGGACATGAGCTGCGTGCTCACAAGAACATTCTCGTCACTCGATCTCGTGTCTTTGCGGACATGTTCGAGTCGAAGATGGCGGAAAGCACGACCAATCGAGTGGAGATTGTCGAGTCAGTGAAAGTGTTCAAGCCCACACTCGACTTCATCTACACGGGCAAAGTTGACAACACCTCACTCGATGGCATTGCCCAGGATCTACTCATCTGTGCTGATAAGGTATGAATACTTTTTGAATGACGCTACATTTTGAAACACCGTATTTTTGTTATCCACCCCAGTACCAACTAGATCCGCTCAAGCTCATCTGCGAGGAGTATCTCTACTCGAGCATCACCACCGAATCGAATCTGTCCGATCTGCTCGAACTGGCCAACCGACACAATGCACCCAAATTGCAGGCTAAAGTGCTCGACTCGATGCGCAAGTAAGTCTATTTGCTAGTCACATCTACATTTAAACTAATTTGTGTACTCACTTTGATTGCTTGGTGCAGAAATGTGGAAGCTCAACTGCTGGATGCTGACAAGTTGACCCAGATGAATAGATTCTTGTCTACTTTTGTCACCGATAAGGACGACTAGTCTCATCCATTCTCTAATTAAGGATACTCTCAAACTTTAATATCTTCTTATTTGATTTGATTCTAAATATAACTGTTTATTTGATATCTTCATTGTATTTCTATGTTAATAATAAATACATAGCTGTATGCTTGTAAAAAAACAGAAATTCACGCATAAACATTTTGGTCACTTGTCAAACTCAATTTTGGGTTGAAAATTGTTGTATGCAATCCTTCAATCGCGTTTTGTGACATTCGTAAGTGTACTTTCCACACACACAAAATATATTTTCTGGTACAGAATACAGAAATACAAGTGAACATTTGAACACAATAATAATCATTTTCACAGATTTCATTCGTGTTGTGCAACATAATGTTTGACTCCTAATAGCCGTTGACGTCATTTACCCGAGAATGTTCCAAATTGAGTGATGTTTGTATTCGTGATTGCCAGTCTACATCACATTCAAATCTCAATATTTCTCAATGTTCAAAAATCTTTATTTAGATTCAATGAGTTTGAATTAGAAAATAGTAGAAATTATTTGACATTATTACACAATTATTTCAGAAACTTCAAAAAATTTTCTCGAATCACTCTAGAATAATATTATTATTAGTAAGAACCAACAATAAAGTTTATTTTATTAAAATCAAAGAATATTATTCTGCAACCGGACTTTGAAATTTCCCATAAAGTTAAAAACCGTTCATGTCTATTAAATAATAAACAGTTATGTTAATAAGTGAGATGTCTAAGTTTGATAAAAACAAGACATTCAAATAGTCTTGCGATTTTCCACGTCGTGTGACATCTCTTACTTCGTAAAAGCAGCAAATTCATTGCAAAGTATGAGTTTATGAAAGAGAAAATAATTTATTGGATGAATTTCATCGCATTCCTAAGCCTTCAAATCATATTTATTATTTGCATTCTGAACTCAGTTGTTTTGGAATATATTCAAAAGTATTTTGCTAAATTGGTAAATTGGCAGTTGCATCACAGTTTGAACTCAGTCAGCTTAGCTTACAAGTTAGTGTTGTTAGTGACAAATAGGTTGATAAACTATACACGATACAAAGTAATAACGCAATTGAGCAATTTTCGCTGCGAGTAGTTGTGATTACAATGGATATGGTTGCTGGGAAGCGTGTGTTCTGCTTTGTACGAGTATACTTGCTCTAATTGCGGTATGTGGCATTGTACTGTGTTATCGAGACAAACATACGACCTAAACGATCGAGCTTTGTACATACGCATCAAGACTTGCTGCTGCATGCAGTTGTTGATTACTCGCTACTTTGCTAATTGTGATCTTTCTAAGTTTGTCTTTGTGTTTGTCATTAACATTTTCGTTGCTTTATGCGCATTTTTATCAACTATGTAGCATATATAAATTTCGCACTGACAAAAAATGGAATCGAATTGTGAAGAAAAGATTAACGAAAAACTTGACAAATTGCAAGCAATTCTAAGAGACTGGATAGTGCACGTAAAAGATTTCGAAAATAATTTACTGAAATTTCGACAAACGAACGACACGAAATGGGTGGACCGTGAAGTGATCACTTATCTGTTGAGGGAAGATGTCTTCCATCTGGTCACTGTTGATATGTTTCTCTATGTTACAAGGCTTGAATCGTTTAGTTTCGATTGTAGCACCTCTGACCTCAGCTTTGAAAAGAATCTCAGAGATTTGGTCAATTCAGCGAAACTGCAGACGACCAATCCTGGCCAAGACTGGGAGAAACATGCCAAATTGTGTGAAGTGATCGAGATAGTAATGGGCAAAATGGACACATCTGATTCGATGGCTCAACAGACGTATGATCGACTGTTTGTCTATCTTATGACACTGTTTGAGCACTGTGATAATGGAGAGACACTCGATTGCGCATGGAATGCGCTCACACAATTGCCAATTGAATTTGACACTTCCAATAGCACGAAACATCACATTCAATTCGATAAGCATCAAGTAGCACTGTGCAAATTGATTGATTTTCCAGAAAGAGATTGTGATGGTCAATCGAGCACTACAGAACTGATTCGATACGACAGACAGTGGAATTTGTGCTATGTGCTATCGTGTGCGTTCAAAAATTGTAGAGACTCGCTGAGTGAAGAAACTTGTGTGAAAATATTTAATTTCTCTATCAAAATTATTGATGAATATGAGGAGGACGACATTTTCAAACAAGCTTTTGGCATAATGTCTGCCTTTCCATTTGAACTGCATCAAACACTGCTGTTCAAATTGATGGATCTATTCAAATGTGCCACACAATTTCGAGTCAGCAGACACTTGGAATTGTGTAAAGTACTGTGGTCAGTGTTGTACAGAAATGATGACACCAATGCCTTGAGCCAACAAACTTGTGAACGAATATTCGAATATCTACTGAATATAATCAGCCATCACAAGGATGAGGAAGCATTGCTCGAGTGGGTTAGAGATTCAATAGTACAATTTCCATTCAACACGAACCAATCCTCACTGGTGAAATTGTTCACTTTACTTGAGAATGAGCCAAATGAAGGTGAACAATGCGATTGGAAGGAAGGCCAGAAATTGTTTGAAATGCTCAAGAAGGTTCTAGACAAGTGCAAAGACTCGTTGAGTCAACAAACCTGTGACCAAATGTTCGACAATCATGTGAAACTACTCGATGCTGGTAAGCAACGCAAAACAATCGGCAATTCTTGGATGCTAATCATGCACTTGCCATCACATCAACTGCAATCTTCATTAGATCAAGTTCTCCATGCATATCTGTTAAGTGATTTACAAACATCGGCCCAAGCCAACGCCAAATTGCATCTCAAATGGTGTCATATAATTGGCAAATTGCAATCTTCATTGGATGGCAATATTGTGAATCAATTGTTGTGTTATGCATTGAAAGTGTTTGACACTTGCAAACATGATATGCAAACAATTTTGTCATTTGTTTTGTTGATGGAAATGTTTTGCTTGAAGAACCAATTTGGGCGTGATCAAATGGTTGCACTCAAGCACAAATTACTCGACCACTTTTGCATGTGCGATGAGGGTGACTGTTCATTTGTTTCACCCGAAGACTACGTTCGATACGAAGTGGTGTGGTGTGTTCGGTGGCTTGTGGACAATGTGATTGAGGCTGCTGATGGAGACAAGTCAGAGTTGGCCAAGCAATTGCCGTCAGTCAAGCTGTCACCGGATCTATTCGAGGCCCGAAATGACCAATCACTCGTTAAACAGAAATATGTTCCCGTTCGTTCGCTATTTGTGGTCACATCAGGTGAGGTATATCTGTATGAGGTCACCATCTTGACCAGTGGAGCCATGCAATTCGGATGGACTACAAGAGAACCGGGTCAGGATGACTCGATCTGTTTTGATACAACAGAGATGAAATGTCTTTTAGCCGAAGGAAGGCATCCACAGATGAGCATCACAAATCTTCCTGACAAGTGCAATCGAGGTGACGTCATTGGATGCTTGATTGACTTTACTCGAGAGCGATTTGTGTTCTACTACAACGGACAGCCAATGGAATGTCCAACGAAGCTTTCAAGTTCGCCCTACTACGCATGCACTCATCTCGGCCTTCATCAGCAGTGTCGATTCAATTTTGGCCAAGTGCCCTTCAAATTTGCACCCAAAAACATTCAATTTAGTAGTTTTTACCAAGCGAGTGAGCAAAACACGAATAAGTGCCAATTGGCTGAAACTTTCTTCTATAGAGCATATGATGCGTACTGGTTCAAGCACTTTGCGGTGGACAATCAAATTGTTGAGCTGTTCTTATCGCCCAGCAGTAAAGCACAAAACGAGTGCAATGAACTCGTGCGAAGTGTGGAAGGCGACATTCGAAATGGCCGACAAATTGGAGAATGGAGATTGGGCAAACAAGTGGGCGAACTTGTTCTGTGGAGAGGTGTGCGCTACGTACAGTCGATCATTGAAGTAATGGGCAAAGTGATCGGAATGGTGAAGGTGGATGTGATGGCTCAGTGGGTGGCACAACTCATCAGTGAACTGATTGACCGAGTCTATAAAAGCAAACTGCTCGAACTGCTCTACCCCTATCTTCAACTACGAATCAAAGCACCAAAAGACCAAATCAAACATCGAAACATTTGCATTGTTTTGATGCATTTGATCAAGCACTCTCGACTCTACAAATATGGCTTCATGGAATGCATTCGTGTGCATGTGTTCGCCTATCTCACTCGAACACTCACCGACACACGAGACGAGTGGACACAGTTGTTTGTGCTCATTGCACTGGACAATTTACATTTGAATGAAAGTGAACAAGAAATGTTGCTCAAAAGGTACGAAATTATGGAGATGTTGACCAAATGGTCAAATAGTTTGGAGAACACAACAGACATTGTGGATTATCTTTGTTCGCCGAACGAAAGCTCAACAATCACGTATCAACTTTACCTCGTAAGTGTTCATTTGCTCAATCGAATGTTCAAGGAGCACTCTTCTTTCGAGCCAATTCATGAATCAAACTCAACAGTAGCATCACTCAACGTCTCAAATCGCACCGAGCACCTTAAACTCTCGCCCAACTTTCTCTCAGCTCGAAGTGATTGGAACTGGCAAAGTGTCAAATCGACGAGTCAAGTTGAAAAGGGCATCTATTACTACGAGGCTATCTTGCTAACTAGTGGACAGATGCGAATTGGCTGGAGCACAGAACGAAATGAATTGGTAAGAACAAAATTGGGTGATGATACATTCTCGATTGGATTCGATGGATACAGTCGAGCAGTGTGGCACAGTGGTACTGACATGAAGCTCGAATATGGCTGTCTTGCTAAAAGATGGAAAGCTGGCGATGTAATTGGCTGCTTGATTGAAGTGGTCAAGTATAAGGAAACCAATGAAAAGGAGAAGCGATTCACATTCTACCTGAACGGTCAAGCAGTGAACTACAAAACAGTGGAACCAATCTACTCATCGCCCAACCCCTACTATGCGTCCATCAGTTTGGCAGCTCATCAGCAGGTTTACCTCAACTTTGGTCAGGCTCAATTCAAGTATCCACCAAGCAAAGATTATTTGCATTTTTATCTCAAAGCTAAAAATGCTAAGACACCAATCCGAATGGGCAATATCACCAATTCACTCATCAATATTGGCGCACAAAGCACAATTAAAGGCGACGTGTCTTTGGGTAATCGAAATGTGGACTTTTCCTCGATAATAGATGATCTTCTTAGGAAAGGTATTTTTATAGCATAAATGACAATCTTTTTTTAAAATCATGACATGTATAGGATTGACACCTGATGTCATCGCATGTCAAGTATGTCATAAAAGAATCGATCTAAAGCACTTTGTACGCGACTGTTGTGAATGTTTCAAGATGAAACACAAAAAGTCGAATGAGTTGCTCGCGATTACAACTACAAGTGATTATTCAAATGGAACATTGAACATTGCCAAACGAAGTAAGACAACAAATAACATTCAATGCATTTTAAATGTGATTTATTTGTTCTTACAATTCACAGAACTGTCCATTAGCAATGAACCTGAATTGCAGCCTCTCTTGCAAGACAATCATGCCAAAGTCTGTACTACTAAGCAGCACAAATCTGCTAATTTTAGTGACAAAATTGCTGAAAGTGCTCTGGTCAGGTGTCAACTGTGCACCAAGCCAATGAGCACAAAACGAGTACGATTCGAGTGTTGTGATCATTTGAAATTTTGTCTCCAGTGTGGTGTGACCACCATGAGCGACTGTCCCAAGTGCAAAAGAATGTCCAATGGCGAAGAATTGTGCATTCAATCGTCCGTCAGTGAACAAACAAAGCTGAACAACAATCAGCAAGAAACGCTAATCACTCAAATGGAAACACAAACATTGTCAAGTAGGCAAACTTTGTTAGTCAGCAACAGCAGCAGCAGCCTCAAGTCAAATGAAAGCATTTGTCAATTGTGTGACACCCATGGCAAACTATTTCGATTTGAAGGCTGTGACCATTGGAAGTTTTGTCTTACTTGTGCCCCAACTATCACACAGTGTCGTAAATGTAAATGATTCATTGCACCAAATACACAAATTCAATTTTCAATTCTATTTTGTGTTATATTTTGAATTCGTACATTAATTCATTCATAAACTGGCTGAGACTTTTGAGAGACTTTGCAATTTAGTTCGACTTTTACTTTTGCGATTTTGTCGGAGAAATTCCAATTCCACGATTACGATTTGGTGCTCAGCACAATCTATCGAACTAAAACCATTGACACTTTACTGCTTCTCAACTTAAATGTACTGAATTTGTCTTGAATCAGGCGATCCTCTTTCGCAAACTCATTGATTGCATTATAAGCAGTATTCACTGTTTGGTGGTAGAAAATTTATGACAATTCTTGGCACGCAATTCAATACTTTGGAGTGAGTTCAATTTGGGTACATTTAAGCCAGTGAAACAATGCAAGTGCTGAAAAATGTAAAAAAGTGAATTTTGGGTTATGCCAAATTTGGTTGTACGACTTCAGGCACGAATTGTGGTTCTACTGGTTGATGATTTAGTTCTTTGAAAACAAAATTGTGGTTTGTATATTGTGTTTCAATTTGTTGAAAAATTCTCACTTTGAATTGAGTTCATTTCAAATTGTAAGGTTCCTCAATGGCTAATCACTTGGGGCTTAAAGAATTTTTTTGAAGATTTGATCCACATTTTTCACAATGGATTGATATAACTTATACGCCAACAGTATTGTGCTGTAATATTGTGTCAGTTTTGTACTGAAAATGTATATTTTTGCAGAAAAGAATTGCTCTTTCATCAGAATTCAATTTGCGTCAGATAATTACTTATTTATAAAATCCCTGCCAACCTGACAAAGTCACAAAGAGCGAGACAAAAATTGATTGTTCATAAAATTTGAATATTTAGAAGAAATGACATTTTGAATTGTTATCATTCAACGAAAATGTAAAAATGGATCGTTGTATAATGTTTGCAAAAATGTTTTTTGCATACATTTTCCAAGACTTTTATCGCACATTGTGTCGCATTACCACCCGTGACCATGTTCGTCTTGGCACTCTGCTTTGGAATTGTTTCTACATTGGCTACTATGCAGCAATGTCGCTTCGATTGACACTAATTTGGTTTGCATTAAAATTCAACTGGAATGGCTACTTTGAATGGGATCGATCTTGCCTCGAAATTGATCCACAACATTCACTGCTAAATCAGTACTCAGCATTGTGCTGGGCCATACTGCCACTGTGTGGCATTTGCTTTCACTATTTGCTCTTCATGAAAGCCGACCCTTATCTGTTGGACTGGGCCAATTATCTCAAATCGCTTCGTGAGCAATTCTTTGAGTTCAATCCTCAATTTAAACTTGGACAATTTGAAATCAATTTGCAAATTTTCAACAATTTATTCCAAAAACTAAATTCAATTTGGAGTTTGATTAAAAATCCTAAAAATGTAAAATTTTCAACTGAATACTTTCATCTGTTTCCAAACTTGTCACCAAAATTACGAGTACAATTGATATTTCTCTCCATTCTGGTTGATTTAGCCCATGGATTGCTCAGACTAAATGATTTTGTTCTCATTGGAATTGCAACAATCTATTACTATAACGTATTGTCGTCAAAGTATGACGTAATACTGGCAGTGGCAATTTGTCTTGACTTGGCCACAATAATGCGCATGACTCAATTGGCCATTCGTAATTGTCTGTTAGTTCCCTACAGTTTAGCACTAATTGCCTTTGCTTTTCACTCCATTTCAAAAGAATTGAACAAAAAATTGAAAAAACCATCAGCTCACACTCGCTTCTCTGTAGTTCGCTTGACTCAATTCTGTCGAGTCAATACTCAACTACTTGTGTATATTCGTCAATTCAATTCGAGTTATTTCTCGAAAGCAATGTCGTCTCTCATCTTCACAAATATTGCCCAGAACGTTTATATGATCACGGCGCTGTCCTTTCGATCAGACTTGTCTGGAGTGAATCGACTTTTGATGCTTTTCCTTGCAATGGTTCAAGTTTTTGGCACACTATTGGCCACAATCCCAATGGTGATAATCAGTAAATCTCTTTATTCATCTGAAGCACATTTCTTTCGGCTACTGGCTAGATTGAACAGTGGCACAGCAATTAGAAATATAGTGAAGCTTAATGTGTACTATGAAAGACTTCGCACTGAGGACAAAGTGAAATTTACTGTTGGACAACTGGGAAGTATTACTACAAAGTCGATTTTCGAGGTTTGTTATTGTTAGTCAAAAATGTTTAATAATTTATTGTTTTATTTCAGTTTACGTTTCTATATGCAACTTATATTATGTTTATGCTTCGATTTATAGATAAATATTAATGAAACCAAATTTAAATTAGCTTTTCGCCATGGAATTATTTTATATATCAATCGACGAAAAACTAGAAAACTAGATACTAGAAAATTGAAAGAGAGCCTATTTGGTGAAAGAATTTTCGAGGAAAAATTGTTTGCCATTTTCTTAATTTTTTTGTTTGTATCCTAACTAAAGTTATTAATCTGGTAGTTTATTTTTTGTTGTAGATCATCAGTGTAGAGAAATTTGCCCATTTACTTACTTCCTAATTGGTATCACAAGTTATCATTCTTCATTGAACATTTACTAGGAATCTTCCCGGAAATAAATTTCAATTTGATCTAATTGTAAACTTAAAATTTACTTCTAATAAAATAATGTTTTCCGGAAACAAATGTTTTCATTCGTTCCTGGCAATCACGGTGCTGGAAATCCTTTAGTTTGAAAGTTGCTCATTTTATGTTACTCAATTAAAACTTGCAAAAGAATTTGTCAAGACAATTTCACAAATTTACAACGAAAAGTGAAAGTTGACAAAAGATTTTGTTTTCGAATATTTGTAACAACAATTTCACAACTGCTTACTTCGCTTAGAGTCGCTTTTATTTCAAACTATTTTTCACAAACACACACAAAAACTCAATCAAAATGTATTGATTCAATCTAAATCGCAATTTCTTCTTTAAAAGCTTCCTTGACCAACTTGAATATCACACATCTGCCTGTTTGCGTCAAACACTTGGTTATAGAGTTTGGTTTTGGTTTTCATTGTTTGTCACAATTGGCAATTCTGTGCGACTTTTACTTGCGATTCTGTTAGAGAAATCTCAATTCTACGATTACGATCTAGTGATGAGCACAATTTATGGAACCAAAACCATTGACACTTTACTGCTTCTTAACTTTTATGATTTGGATTGTGGCTTTGAGTGTCATGTACCTGAACATGTTCAGACAAATTGAAATTTGCAAATTGTCTTCAGTGACCATCACTGGTTTCACATTTCAATCTCGGTTCTAGATTTGACTCACGACTTGTGCATCTATCTGTTCTGCGGTGCATCGGTCAGCTTTTACATGATCACCTGTCTGGCAATTAGTTTCACTACCTTTGCGAGTCAATTCAATTGTCTAGCTAATCATTTGCGAAGGCAATTGTCCCTTTCGAAACCAAAACCTAAAGCAATCAAATTTTACCTCAAGGAACATTCGAACCATTTTGCGAACTTTTCAGTTCTACAACCGAGAACTGATTTCAAAGATATTTTTTGTAATGGTTTGCACTCACACAATCTACAACATGTATCAATTCAACACAATCCTACTCAACACTCATCTCACCGGCACCTCGATTTTCTTTTTCATGATTACCATTCTGTCTCAATTTGTCGATGGTTTTAGTGCCACTTGCTTTACTATGAAAATCAGCAACAGCATTCATTGATCGGCAAAGTATTTGGGCGCGATTCAGCCTAGACTGAACTCAGCTAGCACACTGAGACTTAAACTCAAACTGGATCGAGTCTATGAGCAGTTGCATTCGGAGAGGAAATTTGGTGTTTCCGCTGGACCGCAATAGCAGAACTAAATGCCAATGACCAGTTGATTATTTTGAGAGGCTCAATTATTTAAATTCTGTTTGTGACAATCTTTTTTGCGATAGATCTAAAGAATGGTTATTCGATTGTTCAGGTTAGTTTAAAAGGTAAAATAATTTGCTAATTCAAAGTTATCTATAGAATCATTCATTGTTCATTGTTCGTATTCTTTTCATCAACTCACCTTGTTGAACTCCACCTAGCCACAATGGAAACCACTGCACCAGTCAAGTCCGCATCCGACTTTTGGTCCTCAGTGCAGATCACCTACTCGTCTTCCTGTTCGATGATCAAATGTTGTGTCTCGGACTGTCCCAATCTGTTTGAATCTGAATCGGCCCACTTGGAGCACTATCGCACCCACGACAAACTGTTCCGTTGTTCGCTGTGTGAGGCTGTGTGCACGAGCAAGGATGCCGTGTTCAAACACTTCAACGATGATCATCCACTGCTGGCCAATCGTCCCGCCCTCAGAACTGGAACTCTCATTGGACTCAAGAAGAATCGAAAGAACAAGAAAAACAAGAAAAAGAAGTAGTAATAGTGGAATCGTCCACACGGGACTGGTTATGTAATTTTACTATATTAATTAAATCGATTTATCTCTGCATTCTCACTTGTACATTATAATATTCAAACAGAGATTTTATTGTAAATGTTAAGAACATCAATGACATATTAAGCCAAATTACAATGAATAAAGTGACCAGTTCTCACTCGAGTCTACGTTCCAACAGTTGATTGTGCACCTGTACGTAATCTTCGGGATTGCAATTGTCCACAATGTTGCGTCGTGTTTGGTCTTTCTGCAGTTTGGGCAACTTGAAATGCTTCATGCGAACATGTTGAACGACATTGCTCTTTGTCACAGCCAAATAAAGACAACCGGGCCAAGTGCACGAGAATGGCTTAATGTTCAAATGGATACGTTCGTGTGCAGCCAAATGGGAGTTGTCTGGAAATGATTTGCCACATCCTGGTGACTTGCACAGATGCGTGTTCGATCCACCAGAAGTGACAGTTTTGCGTCGTTTCTTGCTGACAGACGTACCAGAAGATTTGCGTTTACGACCAGTTGAATTGGACAGACCATGTCGAGCATTGTCACTCGACTCCATCATCACACGTTGTTCTTGTTTGCACTGATCCAGTTGGACTGTCTCCACTTGTGGATCATCCAAAAGAGTGACACAACGAGCAGTGAGCATTCGATCACCAAAATTTCGACTTCATAGTTCGGTCACCTTTGAACGTAAAGCACCAAATTGTTGATCTACTTGAGCGAGCAGTTGACGCTTCACTCGTTCACAGTCCACTTCGAGTCGTTCCTCGAATCGATCCAGGAACGAGTGCAAGCGAGTTAGGCGAGGCATGGTGAAACACGAAACAAGGAGAAGAGTAGAAATTGAAACAGAAAGCAGCCAGTATTTTGCTCAGTCCTGCAAAACTAGCAACTGCAAGTGCAACTATATCCACCCAAACAGAGTGAAAATAGTTTTGAGACTGAAAAGTTAGTCAGTTGTTGTTGTCACTCGTCGGCCAGTTCTCGTTTGTTGAAGACTCTACAATTCACTTGTATCCCTTTCTGTGTTTGACCATGCCTCGTCTCACTCGATTGCACTCGTTCCTGGATCAATTCGAGCAACGTATACAAGTGGATTGCGAACAACTGAAGCGTCAACTCATCGCTCAAGTAGATGGACGATTCTTAATTTTACGTGAAAATGTGGCTCAACTTCGAACCCAATTTGGTTGTGGTGGTATGTCTCGTTCTGTTGAATTGTTGGATGATCCACCAGTGGAGAATGTCTCACTCGAGCAATGCATTCAAGAACGCACAGTTGCAACTCAGTCACAGCAAGCATCAACATCCACTCGTAAACGTAAACGCCAATCCTCAAGTCCATCTCGATCTGTCAACAACAAACGACACAAAGCTGGCACTTCTGATGGATCGAATAAGCATCAATGCAAGTCACCAGGATGTGGCAAATCGTTTCGACTAGCTGGTGACTTGTCTCGACACGAACGAATTCATCTCGGCATTGAGCCATTCTCCTGCACTTGGCCAGACTGTAAATATTCTTCGAAACAACGAATTAATGTTGTCAAACACATTCGAACGGTCCATTTCAAGTTGCCCAAATCTATCAAGAAACAGAACGAACTGAACATCGAGGACGATCGTGATCCGAACGAGTTTGTTCGTGTGGATCAGCAGTTGGCCAGTCGTCGACTTTGAATTTGATTGTAACACTAACTATACATTCGGGCAATAAATAAATAAATAATGTCAATTACACTTGACACAAACAGAAATTTTACAATACGCGTGTCAAAATTTGTTAATACAAAATATATTTACAGTTAAAATGTGTTTAGTAAAATGTAAAATCCCATTCGAAATCACAATTATAATCGGAATTGTTTTAAGCTTCGGAATAGAAATTGGAACTTGATGTTTCAGGTTATGTATCAACATTCTGTTGGGTGAACATTATAATTATGAGAAGCAAAAACAAATATAAACTTAATTTTATTTTAGTTGTAAATTGGAATTAGAAAGTACAATGGCAATTGTATACTATACCGAAACGGAATCTGAATAGAATTGGCACTTTCAGTAGTATGCGAAATCAGAATCTAATCAGTGAAACTTAGAACTCTTTTTGATTACTTCCATGTATTTCAACTGCAAATGTTCGTTTTGTAACAGAACATTTTATCATTTTATCAACAATACAAATATACTAAAATTTAAGAATTACCAATTGGTTGTTAGTTCAGTACATTTGAATTTGTTTTCTTTGTTTCTGAGCTGCAACTTGAAAACACAAACAAACTGTTCGTCTAAAAAAAATTTTATTGATTTGATAAAACAAACATTTTGAAATGGAAATACAAAAGACAGACAACCAAATCGAAACTATTTCTTGTTAGCCAGATAAATGACCAACTCTTGAAGCAATGTGCCCTTTGTGCCGAGCACTTTCCATCCGTCAGTGCATTTGACCAGATCGACATTCGCGGAGATGTACTCGAAGCACTTTGACTTGAGTTCTGTGGCCTGATGCAGATCGACCAGAATGAGCACATTGGTCACTGATTCCACTGACAGATGGGCACACATGTACTCGATGCAGATGGACTTGAGGGAGGGAAGTTGGTACTGGTCAAAGGAAAAGTTAGGTTAGGAATGATCAAATATGAAATCCAATTGTACCTTGTCTGCCACAACAAACAGTTCCATCGCGTATTGATCCAACCCGTTCACCTTGTCTGTATAGATGTAACGAAGCATCTCTCCACAAACATCCTCGTCCATGTCAGTAATGGTCACCTTGTTGGCTCGCTTCTCTTCACAGTCGTGCTCAAACATGGCTGCAAACACTGGCGATCGAGCTGCGAGAATATTCTTGTGCACACGAAATTCCTTTGCATCCTTACCGACAAGCAGAGCGACATCTGCAAATTTGCCATCACTGAGCAGAGATTGCAAGTCCACGGATAAGTTGTTGTGAATTGCATCGGCAGTTTTGTCTTGTCCATCCTCAATCACTTCAAGCTAAACAGAATAACAAGCAATTTAACAAATTACACAAACATCAAGAGAGAACTCACCTCACAAAGCAGAGTCAACTTATCATTGAACAAATATCCATTTTGTCGCGAAAGTAGTTCAGCACGAGGCATCAAGCAGAAATAATTTTGAGCAATTTTGTTTTGTCCAAAACCTCCAAAATATTCTAGTACAAATACAATATATACAAATTATAATCTTAAAAATATTATGATAATTTAATCCCAAACCTTTGGTAAAGAGTTTGTCCTTTTGTGGGTTGAGAATGGACACATTCGCTTTGTATTTGAATGTAAAACTGTCGTCCAAACTAAGCACGAAGACAGACACAAGTTCACCACCGTAAGTGTAGACAACAGTTTTGGGATGCATTCCAAAATGATTATTCGAAAAGCCATTTATGTGCAGAGCAATAATTTGATCACAAGTCTTTTGACTAAACTTGTCAATCACCAAAGTGGCGGATCCAGTCTTTCGAGTGACGGTTGAGGACATTTTGCTGACAAAGCGGATAGGATGTAGAACTTGATGAACAAATGAAAGAATATAGGAAAGGTGACACGAATTTGATATCAAAAAAAGGCAACTTTCGACTACACAAATCAAAGTAAATGACAAAGTTGCCAAAGCAGGACTCAAAACAAACCATGCAAATTGCGAGTGACGACAAAAGCTCTTTAGAGGTGTGACATTCACAAATGCAGTGACACCAAATAGTGTAAACAAACACTGCTGGCGTTCTCGTTATTTGTGCTATAGTTTGGTCTACTTTAGTTTGTTACCGTTTCCTTTCGTTTCTTTTTGATCCACCGATTTCCAAGTGAACTTCTACTGCACGCTAACATGTCAAGTCGACAAACCGGAAAAGTTACTTTGGTGGTTGACGATATCAGTCAACTGGTAGAGCATGAACGAACAGTATTTACGTTTGCTGGTCTTTCTTATTTTGGAATTCGTCCACACTTCGACATACCGTACCTTCCACAGGACAACCTTTACCTTTATTGGCTTTATTACGACGGTGTACGTGTAAAAGTACACTTCAACGTATCGATACTGAGTGCGAGTGCCGATAAACTCTATACTCTAGGTTTGTATTTTGTTTTGTTCGAGTTAAGTCATTTTTGATTTGTTTTATTTGTTACAGAGTACAATTTTGAATTTGATGATGCAAACAGATATGCTGTTGTAACTTTCATATCGCGTGCTAAATTGTTGGATCCCAAAAATGGCTACTTGGTGGATGACAGGCTTACTTTGCTTTGCGAGGTATGTTCATGAATGGTTTTTAAATAGGAAATTTATATTTTGTTATTGTTTAGGCTGAAATTATCCAGGCTCACGTTGTTTCGGTTCCACTAAGACTTCGGTCCCAGCAAGACTTGAACAATTTATCTGAAAATCTTCAATCTTTATTGAATGATGCCAAATTTAGTGATGTCACTCTGACTGTCGGTTTGGATGGAAAGCAATTTAACGTTCACAAGAATATTCTCGCAAGTCGATCGCCAGTTTTTGCGGCCATGTTTGAGCACGACTGTGAGGAGAAGCGACAGAACGAGGTGAAGATTACCGACATTGATGCTGAAACGTGTGACGAGCTGCTTCGATACATTTACACTGGCAAGGTGAAACAAATGGACCGTTATGCGTTGGACTTGTGGCAAGCTGCGGACAAATATCAAATCGATTCACTCAAGAACATTTGTGAACACTTTCTGTGTTGGACACTTTCTACTGAAACAGTTGTGAATGTTCTGTTGGTGGCAGATCTGCACCGGGCTACTAAACTCAAGGACAAATGTCTCGAATACATTTTCAAGAATTCCAATCAAATGAGAGACACTGAGGCTTGGAAGTTGCTGGAGAGTAATGGGAAATTGTTTAGTGATTTGTACTTTTATGCTACTAATAACAAGAAGAAATGAGTGAACTGCAAGTTTGTCTAGATGGAAGAATGCTGAATTAGCAATGTCATCATCTATCTCGTAATTATCATCTAATCATCAACAAATGTCTGTCTTTTTAATAAAAGTTTTCATGTATAATGTTCACTTAAAATCAATAAAGTTTGTTTGATGGAAATGAAGATGAGACGATTGGAATTGATTGAACTTGATTTGTGTCAACATGACAATCGACAGTAAAACCAACAAGTCCATTCTGTTGATTCGGCAAGGTTGTTGGTTTGATGGAAATGTTTGAATTGTACTGATTCGATCATTACTTGGAATGGTAGAAATAGTGATTCTAATGAGACAGCAGATCGCGATATCAACATTGAAAGAGTTTACAGAATTGAATAGCAAAGAATAAAGGTTAATGACACGATCTAGGTGATACTAACATTGAAAAGTGAGTGATGGATAATTAATAATACTTTGATAATGGATAGATAGATAATAATCAGTAAAAATGAAGAAGAGAAAGCTCACAGTAAAAGAGAAATATGGAAATAAAAGAAATGTAATTGGAAATGGTATATAATAGTGACAAGAGTGTCATTGCATCACAAATTGGCCTCACATTCGATGTATTCTCTCGGGTCACGCTCGTCGATGATGTTCAGTTCCTTTTGCTCTTTGACTGTTGCAGGCAAATGAAAATGTTGCATTCGGACATGTCGAATTGCAGTTCCAATTTGATTGAACAATGCTTCGCAATTGTCCCAGGTGCACATGTACGGTGTCTCGCCACTGTGGACTCGTTTGTGTGTTTCTAAATGAATTAAGGACAGAAACACTCGATTGCATCCACGGTGAGTGCAGGGAAACTTGCTTCTTGTACTGTGATTCTTTTGATGGTGATTGAGCACTTTGCCATGATAGTTGGCCACAAAGTCACAGCTTGAGCACTGAAATTTGCCTGCTCGATGATAATATCTCCAATGTTTAATGAGTAAACCACGTGACTTGCTCACTACTTCACAGTCAGTGCAAGGATAGTCGGTCTGACCGCTATGAAATGAACAATTAGTGAGACTCGAACATACAGTGACAATGGTAATGAGTCTTACCTGACTTGGTTGTGTCGAGCACTGTCTGCCAGTTGTTTGTAAGGCATTTGTCCGTGACAAGTGGACAAATGTTGCTTCCACAGTTCGAGACTATTCAAAATAGTCTCACAGCCAGGCTCGGTGCAGTTCAGTTCGAGTATGACAACTTGCACTTTGGCTTCTTCTTCCTCCTCCTCTTGGTGAATTTCGTCAACGTTTTGTGGTTTCACTTTTTTCACTGGGTTCCTTGGCTTGTTCGTGTATTTTCGTTTGTCACTTTTCACTTCTTGGCCATTCGATTCATCGCCAGCAAACATTTTCCTTTGAATTCGTTTTCTTCCTGACGATCGTAGTCCACTGGTGGATGGAATAGATTGTTGATTGACTTCAGTGGCGGGTTTGGTGGATTGACTGATTTGTTTTCTTGCACTTCTCGTTGCCTTCTCACTACGAATTTGATGCTCACTTTCGTTAATCAAAGACAAATCATTTGCGTTATCAGCAGATTGATTCGAGTCATCGACATTGACATTTTGTATGACCATGCGATCGTTTGCCACTTCTGCATTTGGTTCATCTTCTATCGCATTTTGGTTCAATCCAATTTGCTTGTCCACTCCTGTCTCAGCATCGTTGTCTGCATCATCATTTTCACCAACCAAAACACAAAATCCATTAAAATTCACCGTCAATTGGTTGAGCTTGTCATGTAGTTTCGCATTGTCCGCCATCAATTCCTCTATTGACTTGTTTGCATTAGTTTTAAATTCGACATGATCTGCCTTCAATTGCTCAATTGACTTGTTTGAGTTACTTTTGAGTTCGAGATGGTCCTCCTTCAATTGGTCATACTTTTTCTCGAGTATTTCGTAGGAATTTTGATTGTCCATTAACTTTGCAGTCACATCCTTCAGTTGTTCTTGTGATTGCTTCAGTTGCAATTCAACATTGAAAGACGATGCGGTGTTAGTTTGCAATCGAGAACCAATTGGGACGAACGTGTGGCTATGAGTTGAAATGAATGGTCTGTTGTTGGGGTTTTCAACTTTGTTCACTAGACCTTGACGAGCATTACTTGGATTTACATAAACAGAAGAAATACCTGGATAAGTGAGGTTGACATTAGACAATCGAGAAGTAGACGTGGTTGGGTGAGATGCAGGCAAAGATGGTTCATTAGACACTGGTTGAGTTGTGGTGGGAGAAAGTGGTCGACTCGATTTGGTGACTGATGGAATGACATCTCCAGTCACAGCATTCCATCCCTCAAGCGGAGTTGTCAAAATATCGCCAAATTCCTCCTTGATGGTTGGCATTTTGTGTTGGTTCATCGTGAAACCAGACAATTTGTAGAATTTGAGGAATGAGAAGTGAGAAAGTGATGTAACTTTACTAAAGCTAATTAGCTAATTTATAAAGCTAGCGAGCCGATTACAGAAGCAACACAAACAAGTAATGCAAAGTGGCACAAGGCGACAACAAAGCTCACTTTCAACACTTTCATCCCCCACCATCAGATGGCAGCACTACTGTTCACACTATTGTGTACTGTTCACACTACTGTGACACACTATTGAATACAAATTGTAACAAAATTAAACTTTGACTAACAAACTTGATCAATTTAGTCTTTCATCGATGACAGTAACAGTTTGATGACTAGAACAATGACTACTATAGTACTCATGTATGACTGGTGACAGTGACAAATAGTGTTGTGTGGTTAGTGTTAGGCCGATGAGTAAGAGCGAGTTGGTTTGTCTGCTTATAAAAGCCCACCCGGTCTTGTCTCTATATTTCATTTGGTGTTTGTCTGTTTGTCTGTTCGTTAGTGTCACTTGTGTGTCTTCACTTTTCCCTTAACACGATGCACATCAACTATATGCCCGATCTCGTGTTCCGTCGCATCTTTTCGAAAGTACCTCTCCAAGATCTTCTCAAGACGGGTCGTGTTTGTTCTCTATGGAAGTATTACCAAGTGGAAACATGCGATCAAGTTCGCTCCCTCAGCCTGTTGATTGGTCCTACCGCTCAGACTCTCATCATCAACTCGTGTTTCACCCTCAAGTATCGTGATCTACTGCTCAACGATGATGGTCGCAGAATGTACTCGTCTCAACATTTACCCAAACACTTTCATCTCACCTGTGGCTCGTTCACCTTAAAGTCTGCTCTGGATTTATCGAACACATTTCCTCTAATTACTACACTCGAGATTGCTATTTCCAATTTGGATGGACAAATTGATCTGTGCTTTGTAGTGCTCCTATTTGGCCGTTGGTATTCTGCCCTCAAATCGTTGAAAATATATTTGAAATTCTACAATTATCGAACATTTGACCGAATCAAAGCTAAAGAAGTCTTTGATTTATCCAATCTACTGAACATGATCAACTCGATGCAATCGCTGGAACATCTCACGTTGGATACAAACTGTTCTATTTGTGCAAATTTTTCCGCATTCAATTTAACGCTGGATTTGCCCATTTTGAGTCAGCTGCATGAATTTTACTTCAAATCAAGTGATCGTAATATCGACTTTATTGAAAAATCTCTGAAATCCTACGGTGTACCGAATGTCAATTTGAAGCAAATTGGACTGGAATTTTCTGCCATTGATCAAAATCTTATTAACCTCTTCCCTCGACTTATTAGCCGGATGGTTTATATCCCTCCCAGCTTGATTGCTCTCTCGCCAAAATTGTCCATCGCCTTGCGACAGTTCAGTTCGCTTACGTCTCTTTATTTTCTTCCACCTTCCAATAGTCCTCTACACAATGGTATTTTCTTAATAAGTGATCTTGTATTCACTAATCATCTCTTCAATGGTGGATTGAACTCGGTGGCTCCCTTACGCAAGCTCACTCACCTTCACTATAATTGTTGCTTTCAATATTCTCAATCTTTTTCACGTGAAGGCCTTCTTCAACTATCGTCTGTTCAAGTGCTAATTCTTGGCAGTTCAGTACCGACATTAAACTCGATCGATGCGAACAAGTATCAATTCACGAACAACAATTGGTCTCATCTATTTCCTAATGTTCAAGTGATTGAATTGAATTTGCATGCACCTCTTGATTATAAGAAACTCCAACAGTCACTGTCCACTTTTGTGCAATGTCCAAAATTGCATCAAATTTTCACTATTGAAATTAAAAGTGAACAAGAATCAAGTATTCGTAAATGGGTCGTGCGTCAAGTTGGCAATCGAAAGGTCGTGACCATTCATCGTGAGAAGTTGCCTTCAACAAAAATACCTTTATGTCTTAGGAGGATTTTATCGTGATTTTGTCGAGTAAACTTATGCTGTCATCTCTTAATTGAAAATTAGTTTTATATGTTTTTATATTTTTTTAATTCCATTGAATTATTAATTCTTACTTGTTTACTCTTTCTAATAGACATTAATAATCTTATTTTTAAAATTTTGTATTATAATTAATAAAATTGTATACCAAATTGTAATTATCATTTTATTCTCTTTAATCTACAATTTACTTCTTTATTTTATTTTATTACTTTAACAATCAGAACAAGTTTTCTTTGAACAGAAATCAAAATACTTTTGAATTATCGGTTTAGATTTGCAGCAGCAGCAGCGATCAGTAACGACATTTGCGATAAAGGTAATCAGTGAGTTATTGATAAAGTTGATCACTGACTGTCACAGGCAAAAGTGTTGATGCTGCGTCTGTTTTTCACATGTGAGTCATTGTTCTGTTTGATTTGTGTGCTTATAGAGCCCAGCCGTTTAGAGCAGTACACGTGAGCGGCCTTTAAATTTTCTTAAGGATGTCAATGAATTAATCCTACTGAACATTATCAAATCGATGCAATCGTTGGAACATCTCACATTCAATACTAACACCACAATTGGCGGTTTTTTGGAAAAAATTAGAAGCTCAAACTTGACAGGATCTCCCAATACTTGGTCAGCTGCAAGAATTCTACTTCAAATCTAGTGACAATCTTATCCGAAATTCTCTGCAAAGCTATGCTGTGTTCAATCATAATTTGAAACGAATTGGTTTGTTTTATTACTCGCGTCTCAATCGTCAAGACTATAATCACTTTCTTTCTCAATTGCAATTGGCGAGCGAGTTTGTTTATATGCCTTTCACAACTCAAGATCACTTACGACCATTCTCGAACACTTTACATCAGTTTAGTTCGCTAACTTATCTTCATTTTGTTCAAAATGGCCCTACTCTATTTACAGTTTCGTTGAAGCCAATCACATCGTTGAGCCAGTTGACACATCTTCACTATGATGTGCATGACTATGAACATAATGCAATCCAACTATCACATGATCAACGTCAACTTTCTTCAGTTCAAGTGTTGACTATCTGAGATAGTCTATCTCTTCAACTTTATATTCATTGTTACTTTGTTGTTATAAGCTACAAACCAGTTGAGTAATTTTACGATGAAACGAGTAGAATTTATTGTGACTTGATTTGTGTCAACATGACAATTGTCAGTAAAATCATTCCAAGTCCATTCTGTTGAATCGGTAAAGTTGTTGTTTGATGTTTTCATTGTAATATTACTATGATTGTACTGACTCGATCGTTACTTGAAATGTAAGAGATGGTGATTCTATTAAGACAGAAAAAAACACAAATCAAATGTTGAATAAATAACAACACCAAATTACTTTTTGTATGAATTCAAAATTCAATTCAAACATATGTAACGTCATCTGTGTACAGTCTTTTGTTGTTTACTACACAACAGGCAGCATGTTTTGGTGAGCTGCTGTAATCGTCACGTAACTCACCTTGTCCTTTGTCTGCTCAGTAAGAAGATCATCGTTTTTCTTTTGGGATTGTGGATTTTATTATTGTTTGGACTCCTCATCTAATCATCCTCATCATCATTAAGAATGGATGCTTTTACGCAGGACTTTATGACACAATATGATAAATCGAAACGCGAAGCAATGAAGAAGGCTCGACCAGTTGGCGGTCTGTTGGTGGAGGGAATTTATGAGGAAATGGGTCTTCGCCAGGGGTTCGATACTGCGAATCAAGAACAAGCCCAACAACAACAAGAAGAGCAAGAACTAACACAAGAAGAACTGGCAGCATTGCCTTTTATCATCGAAACGGATTGGGCAGCGGAATTTGGTGATGAAATTGCGGCGACAGAAGCAGACGATAGTTCCGAACATAATGAAGAATCAACTTTACAGAACCAATGTTTGATTGACCAAGCTACAGCACCAGTAGTAAATGAAGTAGAATTCACCGATTCTGTGACTGTCACCGACAAATCACCATCAAAGCCATCATCAGAACCCGAAATTATACTAAAGCCTAAAGAAAACAATTCTGTGCTCTCACCAGTAGCACCATTTATTATGGAAACGGATGAATCTACTGAAGTTTCGGCTCAAATTTCGGAGACAGCAGAAGCTGAGAGTTCCCAGCAGATTTCAGAATCTGCTCCAGCTTTACAGAACGAATCGTGTTTGATTGGTCAACCTATCGCACCAGCAGTAGTAAATGTAGTAGAATTCGCCGATTCGGTGACTGTCACCGACAATTCACCATCAAAGCCATTCGAGCCCGAAATTATACTAAAGCCTAAAGAAAACAATGCTCTACTCTCACCACTAGCACCATTTATTATGGAAACGGATGCTGCTACAGAATTTGGTGATGAAATTGCGGCCACAGCAGAAGACGATAGTTCCAATGAAGAATCAAATTTACAGAACCAATCGTGTTTGCTTGACCAACCTACAGTAACACCAGTACTAAATGAAGTAGAATTCACCGATTCTGTGACTGTTGTGGACAATGCACCATCAAAGCCATCCGAACCCGAAATTATGCTAAAGCCTAAAGAAAACAATGCAGTACCCTCACTACTAGCACCATTTATTATGGAAACGGATGTTTCTGCTCAAATTTCGGAGACAGCAGAAGCTAAGAGTTCCCAACAGATTTCAGAATCTGCTCCAGCTTTACAGAACCAAACGCCTTTGATTGACCAACCTATAGCACTAGAAGTAAATGAAGTAGAATTTGCCGATTTGGTGACTGTTGTGGACAATTCACCATCAAAGCCATCAGAACCCGAAATTATACTAAAGCCTAAAGACAACAATGCTGTACTCTCACCACTAGCACCATTTACACTTGTACCTTTGACTATCAACCCCAACATTGTCCGTCTGCAGTCAACAGCATTGTCTGAGCAACAACAACCAACTGCCGTTATTACTTCAACCTCAACATCAACGTCAACATCACAGATAGTCAAACCAAAAATGACTCGAATCGATATTCGAAACAACAGTGGCACTATTACCATTCGTAACAACAACAACAACAGCAACCTAACCAAAAGCAACATGATCATCGCTAGTAAGAATAACTACAGACGATCGCTTCGAAGCAATCAAACCGACAAGACCTACAACTTACGCTTCAAAAAGAACAGCAGCAATAGCAGCAACAACACCGCCGTCAACACCAACAACAACGTCAACAGAAGTGTCATCAATAAGAAGAAGGTTGTTCACGACAAAGTGAACAAAACCAACAGCAAAACCAAAAAGAAAACTAACAACAAAATCAACAAGAAACCCAACAAGAAACCCAACAACAGAACCATCAGCAAAACCATCAGCAAAACCAACAACAAGCCCAACAAGTCTCGCATTATCAAAAGCAAGAACAATGCAAAGAGCAATGTTATCAACAAAAGTGATGACACCATCAACCGAAACAATAACAACATCAGTAATCCGAGCAACAATAGTATCATTTGTATTGCAAACATTGACGCGGAAATGGATTGTGCTTGTGATGAATGTCTGCTCAAAGAAGAAGCATCCAACAAGGTGGGAGTTTCTAAGGATTCTTTTGGAGAGGCCTCCAAAGCAAACAATGTCGAAATGGTGGACACTCAACAAGACCAAGCAGCAGTTGAAACTCGTCCGTACCTTTGTGCCACGTGCAACTTTCGTTTCACTTCCTATCGAGATCTTCAAATTCACTCTGCAGTTCACAACAACAAGGTTGTCCTCAAATGTAGATTCTGTGAGCGCGAATTCGGTTGTGACACTAGTCGAATGAATCATGAGCAGATTGAACACGAGAAGATTCAACATTATCGGTGCACTTGGGAGGGCTGTCGATTTGCCAGTACTGCTCGGTGTAGGGTTGTCTCGCACGTTGGGTCGATTCATTTTGGGGTGCCACCGCAGGAGCAGCGCCAAATGGAAAGTGCTGAGGCCGACTTTGGCTTTTACGTTCGCAAAGTGAACCCGATCAAGACTGAAAAGTGAATCTCAACTCAACTATACATTTGAACACTACTTTAAAATTGTAATCTAATTTGTACACCTTTACTAGATCATATACCCGACCATTTATACGCATGTAGACTATCTATTCTATACATAGGTTATTCTTTAATATACTTTAAGTACTCTAATATCGATTATATACTTGAGATGGAAATTTGTATTTGCATTTCGAAATATATTTTAATTTTAATAAAATTTTGCTTTAATGTTCAACATCAAAGTGGTCAACTTTAATTGTTTGATTTTGTAATATCGACGATGTTATATATCGTGGAACACCTGTTTGATCGATTATGTTGAGGGCGATGGCTCAAATCGATCCAGAAAAATGCATAGGAATGAAGTATTGGTGACTATTTTTTGTGACTAATGAATTTGTACATGATTCTATGATTACTTATGGAAGAGATGGTGATTCTAATGAGACAGGATAAACAGGTAAATTATTGAATAAGTAAAACAATCCCAAATTACTTTTTGTGTGAATAAATCCGTGAATTCAATACAAAAAGTAATGTAACGTCATATGTGTACAGTCAGTCGCTCAGTGAAAGATGAGAGAGGGACTACGCAGCTTTGTGAGTGCACTTTGGTTGCTTACAGGCAGACATGTTTTGGTGAGCAGCTGCAAACGTCTCGTAACTTACCTTGTCCTTTGTCTGATCAATAAGAAGGTCGTTTTGTTTTTGGATTGTGGATTATTGTTTGGATTCCTCATCTAATCATCATCATCATCAAGAATGGATGCTTTAATGAAGGGCTTTCTGGTGCAGCTTGAGAAGTCGAAGCTCGAAGCAAAGGCGAGGGCTCGGCAAGTTGGAGATATGATGGTTGATGGGATTTATGAGAATATGGTCGATTTGAGTCGATCGAGCTTGGTCGATTCTACGAATCAACAACTTACACAACAAACAGCTTTACAGAAGCAATCTTTGATTGACCAAGCTACAGCACCAGTAATAAAGGAAGTAGATTTCACCGATTCTGTGACTGTCATTGACAATTCACCATCTAAGCCATCATCCGAACCCGAAATTATACTAAAGCCTAAAGAAAACAATGCCGTACTACTTTCACCACTAGCACCATTTACACTTGTACCTTTGACTAACAAGCCCAACATTGTCCGTCTGCAGTCAACAACATTGTTTGATCAACAACAACAACAAGCAACTGCTTCAACCTCAACACCAACATCATCACAGATAGTCAAACCAAAAGTGACACGAATCGATATTCGAAACAACAACAGTAAGGTTATCGACAACAACACCAACAACAAACGGATCAATAAGAACAGTAACATTATCATAAAAAAGTTCAACACCACCGCCAACAACAACAACAACTCTGTCATCAACAACACCACCAACGCGAACCTTAAAACCAGAATTTTTATTAACCGAAACATCAACTACTCTGTTGTGAAGGTTGTTCACGACAGCATCAACACCAACATCAACATCACCCCCACCAACTCTGTCATTATCACCAACAACAACACCAAAAGCAGCACCAACAAAGTGGGAGTTTCTAAGGATTCTTTTGAAGGTGGTTCCAAAGATGGAGAAAACAATGTTGAAATGGTATCCACTGAACAGCTTCAACAGCCATCACTAGTTAAAGTTCGCCTGTACGACTGTCCCAAGTGCGATCTCCGTTTCATTGCCGAATCGCATCTTCAAATTCACTCTGCACTACACAACAAGGACACCCTCAAATGTGGTCCCTACCAGAAGCAATTGGGTGTCAAGCGCCCCCTGGAGAATCGTCTCGCCGCGTCGACTACTGTCCACAAGAAGCAAGCCCGTATGCTCATTTGTGAGATATGTAGTAAGCAGTTCCAACGTCCACACAACTATGTTCGTCACATGGCCACAGGCAACTGTGCCGAGATGATGAACAATCATCCTTACCCATGTCGATTCTGTGAACGCAGATTTGTTCATAGCACTAATCGACTGAATCATGAGAAGATTGTGCACTACCAAATTCGACACTTTCGGTGCACTTGGGAGGGCTGTCAATTTGACAGTTTTACTCGGTGGAATGTGGTCGCGCACGTTGGGTCCATTCATTTTGGGGTGCCACAGAAGGAACAGCGCAACTTGGAAAGTGCTGAGGCCGACTTTGGCAAGTACGTTCGCAAATTGGACCCGATTGTGGCCCTGGTCAAGAAGTCAAAAAGTGAAAATCAACTTTATACTATTTGAAATTGAAATTGTAATCTTTTTTATACACACGTTTTACTGGTAGATAATATACCAGACCTTTTTTTATATAATTTATTATATTTCTATACTTTCTATACACCCATTCTATACATATGTTATTCTTCAATATATTTCTTCAATTATATAATTTCTAATATCGATTTTATTTGAGAAGGAATTTTCTATTTCAAAATATATGTCATTTTGATTTGTATAATACTAATAAATAAATAAATTTCGTTTTAATGTTCAAAATATCAAAGTCGTCAGCAATTTTAAATTGTGCGATTTTGTAATATTGTTGAATTTATTAGATTGTCTCAATTGACACATAATGACAGATTAATACAAATGTAACGAATTCTGTCGCCAATGCCAACGAACACGTTCGATTTGAAGTCTAAATATTTATTACAAAATGTAATGTTTGAAAGTAAAAGTTATATTAAATGTGCATGTAAGAATATATACACTCGAATGTATTAGAATGTCTAAAATTTAGTAAATCTTCTTGTTTGATTGTTTCTTCAGATCAGTCTTCAACTGCTCGAAATCAAATTCAAATTTCTCTGCTGGTCCCTCGTCTTGTTGCACCGCATTGTCCTCCTCCTTTGGTTTCTCCTTCTTGAGCACCACACTTTCAGTGACTTTGGCTTTGATGGCCATCTGTAGGACGTCCAGGATTGCGTTAACTTGCACACCACTGAAGGTTTGATTAGGTCGAGAGCCAAGGCAGCTCATGAGTTCGTTGAACGCTGAGTCGGCGATGTTCGAGATAAAGTCGGGAGCAAACACAGCTGGGTTGAGTTGAGCTCTGTAAAGTTGGGATTGTGAATTGAGAAATTAAGGAAACAGAATTACACACAAACCTGACTGAAGTCTCCGGTTCGGTGACTTCGACATTGTGAGCCTCAGAATTGTTGCCATCGAGATTCTTTGGTTCTTCTTGTGGAATGGTGTTCTGTTCCACATTCTGTTCCACATTCTGTTCCACCTTCTTCACCTCCATTTCCTTCTCAATCGACACAGATTCCAATGAATTGCCTGCTTGTGGATGTTCCATTAAAAGATTATAGTCGATATTCACAAGAGAAACAGGCGAAGAAGCACCAGCAAAAGTAGATAGCTCTGAGTCATCAATTTCGGTCTGATCAGAATCATAATCTACTTGAGCAGATGAAGTAGAAGCAGTAGCAGCAACAGCTGCTGCATCACGAGTAGTAGAAGTAGTGACTGGATTCACAGTGCTCTGGTTCATAGGAACCTCGGATTGGGCTGATGATGATGATGATGATGGTTGTGGTCGATTCATTTCGGACAAAACAGACTGATTTGCTGGCAGAGAATTCAATTGAGGGGATATAGACTTGTCATGAGAATTCTTTGAGCGACGATAATTACTAATCAGACTATCAAGGAAGGACGAACTAGGATTCATTCGTGGGAGAAAGAATGCGAAACGAGAAATATAATCGGTCAAAGGTTGAATCGAAAATGTTTTAGTACGAACTTCTACTAAGAGAGCTCTCTTTACTCGAGTAAACTGTTTACTAAACACAAGCGAGCGTGACTCGAGATAAATAGGCACTCAACGGTGGACCATTCACAAATGACGTACGACTACAATCAACAAATTCAACTACTCAAAAAGAAATTCTAGTCGTTGTTTTATCATGGAAACCTGATTTTTTAAAACTGATCCGATTTTAAAATCGTGAAATAATTTGAATATAAACTTGAGATAATCTGGAGATAATCATGTTATTTTAAATACGACATTTCACAAAGTATCAGTTCTTTGAAGAAATGATGCAAACTGTGAAGTCAAACATAGAAATCTCCTACTTGTTAATTATAATTTCGAGTTTCGAGTAAAATTTGAATGCTAATATTTAAATTTCAAAATTATAATTTGTTATTCAGCCAAGTTTATCACGTTTTACCTAAATAATAATCAACATTTAATGATTGATTCAACATTAATTAATTATCAACATTTGTCAGTCAAAATTTTCCATTGATGATAACAAAACCATAGTACTAAGACTACACAAAGTAAAAATATTGATAAAGAATTGCTTCATTTTATTGATAACGAATGATAACAAAACAGGTCTTTTACAATTTATCATAGTTCAAGTGCAAAATACGAATAGACCACACAATTCGCAAACAAAAACGAATCAAATCACTCGATTGTGATTGTGAAGAATAGTGAGATTAGAATCACTGCATGATCAAGTCAAATTTAGTTCAGACTATTTAGTACTGAAATATTTGAAATAATGATGGACAGCTTTATCAGTGCTATCTAATAGTATTACAGTGCATTTTGCGGTCGTGTGCATTTCATTTCAGTTGCGCAAAAAGTTACACATTGAATGTATTGAATCAATGAGAACTATACAGATAACGGATGCTTTGATTGATTTTGTCGGTTTGTCTGCATAGTTACACTGAAAGATTATTTGCTCCACAATTTGAGTAAATCTCATTTGGTTTGTTCAGATTAGTTATGTTTCCTAATGTTTCTTATCAATCCATCAGCTTTTAGTATGTCTTATCTACCACAACTCAGAAAATATCTTGATTTTATGTTTCCAATTAGTGTTTCATCATATAAATAGTAAATCATGCAAACGAAATAGTCGATGTTGTCATCTACAACTACACGATCGCAAACTATTCGATCATTTAATTGATCATCTTCACCCGACAATCATGACTCGTCACAAATCAAAATCTGCCCAACCATCTCCATCCGAAGATGACCCAGACACGCTTTGTGGCTTTTTGGGCTGGTCACCCGCTTGGATGCAACTTTTCGGCAATACAAAGTTTTTACGATTATTTTCGCAATTTTGGGCATCCTTCAAGGTGCACTCTTTACCTACATGATTGGAATTGTGTCCACAATTGAGAAACGTTTCGCCTTTGATTCCAAAGTTACGGGTTTCATCTTGATGGCCGACAATATAAGTGCAATGATTGTGAGTCCTAATGTGGGCTATTTGGGTGGAAAGTACAATCAGTCACATTTGATGGCTATTGGATTGCTGACTGTGGGTGTGGCTACGTTGACCAATGCAGTTCCGTTCATAATGTACAGACATGTTCAACATTTGTTGCATAGAGATGTGGTGGTGGAAGGGATGACGAATATTACGACAAATAGTTATGATCTATGTTTCGATAAAATCAAAGAAAACTGTTCCAAAGAGCATGGATCAACTGTGTTTGTTGCAGTGGCCATTTTGTGGTTGTCTAGTTTCTTCAATGGCTTAGGCTACACTGCCATTGCTACTACACCATTGGACTGCCATACTTGGACGATAATGTCAAGAAGAAAAACTCTCCAATGTACGTCAGTACGCTGGCAATGTTGAGATTCTTGGGACCTTCGCTCGGATTTGTGCTTTCTTCGTTTTCGTTGAGTTTCTACGAAAATCCGTTAGGTAAGTTTTTTGTTTTTTCATAATAATCTTATCAATAATCTGTCGCTCTCAGTCGATCCAGGATTCGACAACAAGGACCCTCGTTGAATTGGAGCATGGGTAGCTTTCTTTTATTTTTAATTATTTTCTAATTTTAAAAATCCATTTTTAGTGGCTGGGTTTTGTGATTCTTGGTGCAGCCATCGTGCTTTGTACGATTCCAATGTTTTTCTTTCCGAAAAAATATGAAACAAGTTGCCCAAACTAAATCCACCACACCAGACGGAGTATGGAATTCTCTTGTGCGATTACATTTTTTACATTAACATTAACATCACATATAATAACTGCAAAATCAAAGTATTTCTTTGAAAATCCTTTTTATTTTATTTTCGCATCTAATGAATCGACAAAACAAAATGTCTAACTATTTCTTATTGCATCGGTTCTTTTTTGTATTACATCTCTTTAGTAGTGTCCAAGTAATCTATACTGAAATCGAGTACTACAAATTGACCGAACAATATCACACTTATTTGCAACATAACCCAAAATGCAATTCACAGATTGAAGCACTCACCAAAGCGTGCAATAAAAAGGCAAAGCATGACTTTCCTGCCTTCAATTCACAAATGAGACAAATGAGCACAAACAAATAAATGCAATTACTTTGAACAACTCCATTTGTGCATTTGAACTTGTTTGGATTGCAATATTTGTCTGGTGCAGCTTTCTTGAGCTCTCATCTCACAATGCTTGACCAGTGGAACATTGTCTGCAACGTTTACATCTTCTCTGCCTTGTTAGAATTTGTTTTCGTTTATTCGATCTCCAAATCTGTTGAGCAAACTGTTGAGGGCGATGATCTTGAAGAAAACAAACTCACCGACAATTCCACAAAGCGTTGTCTCTTCAAGGCGAATCATCTTTTGTCCAAAATGTCCCAATCCACAAATCGTTTTGATCTGGTGGCGCGACTAATCTTTCCGATTACGTTTGCAATTTTTAGCATTTTCTATTTTGGTCAAATTGTGACATTGTAAAAGGCACATTTGTAAACATAGGGAAATTATTGTACCATGGTCCATTCTTTGCAGTAGTTGTAGCATCAATTAGTAGAATTAGTTTGTCTTTTAGTTTAATGTTGAGAAATCAGAAAATAGCTATAAAAACTTTTAAGAAATAAATTTTCTACAGTTCAGGAAATTCATTGCTATAATCTAAGTCATTTCGTAACGTTATTGAATTTGTGTTTTTAAGAAAACTAATAATAACATACGTTTGTTGATCGTAATATAATTTGTGCCTTTCTTTAATATATTCTGGTACGAGTACACAAAATAATCTAATTTGTTAATTGAGTCAAATGTCAATTGCCATCGATCGCTATGACCCACTTTTACATGCAAATGTTATTGTGTTTGTCATGAAAACATTGTCGAAATGGCCCCAATCAAGACACCAGTCCTCAGATGGCTTGTTTTATTTTATTCGTAAATATATGTATTTTTGTGTGAATTAAATTTTGACTTAATTGTTTGTTTGTGTAGATTTCATGGACTTCAACTACAGTCATTCGCAAATGGAACATTTTTTAATGTTCTATTGACGCTTGTATCGATCACATTGAACTGCACAGTTTGTTATGGTTTGCTTTCATGGAATGTTTTTTACGCAAACAAAAGTTTGAACATTATGGAAGGAAGGAAACCACTGTCTCAGTTGATGTTTAAGATCAATCTCGAATACAACAAACCGTTCACTTATGTGGCCAATTTGGTGTACTTCTCACTGTTTGGCAAACAAATTGTGCGTGCACTTGATTGTGATTGTTTTGCTCGATTTTATCGTTCGGTTTCGCCCAAAATGGTACTGTTTTGGCTGTTTAATTCAAATCTTGTCATATTTGTATTGTGCTACGTGAGTATGTTCATTTACTTTATTGGCAAAAATGGATTCACATTGTACGATGTTGGTCGAGGACTGTCGATCCACTTGATACACACACAATTTTACTTTGTCTTTGGAGTACTGATCTACTTTCAGTTGGCAATTTATTTCACATTGAGACAAATGATTGTCCGTCTTGCCAAATTAAACTGGAAAGAATCCATTTCTGGTAAGTTTGATGTTTTATATTCTTTGACAGATTATAAAATTGGTATAATTACAGAATTGCGACTAATTTCGAGAGACATTGCAAGTCTAGCCAAAGCCAACAAACAGTTGCACCATCTAATGTCCTTTCCCCCAATGACCGTTCTGTGCAACAATGTATTCCACATGACCACAGTAGTGTCATTCTTCTTCATTCAAAGACATTTTTTCTTTGGTCTCATCTTTGACCTACTTCTCAAATTCATCTCAATTCTCATTTTAGTGCATCTGAATCGACAAGTTCTTTCCTCATTTGGCAATATACATTTAATTCTTCGTTCTGGAACATTGAACAATTTATTTCGACACAGTCATAGTCAACTTTTTTAACTCGCACAAAACAGCGCTCAACTTTCGCATGTTAGTGATTCAACAAATGTCCATACAACCGAAAGTCTACAGATCCATTTAGTCTTGATTGAAGGGTACCGAAGTGAATTCAAGATGCGTCTATTTCGTCTCATGACTGTGTATTATCTTTTTGTGTTGAACGCTGTGCTGTTTATCTTCAATTATGTTCTCCTAATCGCACAAACAAGCATCTAAATAAAATCAATTTGTATTTGTTCTGCTGTGCTCTCAAATTTATACTTGAGAACAATCTTTGCCAAGCACAGCTTGATTTCCTGACAAGAAAATCACATTGTAACACAATTTTGATTTCGGTACGTGATCACAAGCTCAAATGGGATCTTTTTGATACCCCGAATTAATCGTGGCTTGCATTAATAGCCGTCTCGTAAAACTGTACAATTTGAATTGAGTTTTAGTTGAATTTGATTAAAAACAAAACTTTGTAAACTCTATTTTTATTCAATAAATGATATTAAGAATCCCAATTTGAGATCTGACAAATCAACTTTAACCCGATTCAATCAATTGGTACTTGATTCTCTCGCATAATTTCCAATTTGAACCATTGACCAATTGTTCAATATTGTTCACGGTCGAATCATTGCGATCTTCAATTGCCCAATTGACGAACTGATTTGCACGAGGAAGGTCGTGATCAAGATTTCCACTGGTCATGAAAAGGTGCAACGAGGTCAAGTGGGTCAATTGACTCAGTTGAGTCAACTGATGGTCGAATGCAATCTAGAAAAGCACAAACAAATATAGATTTAAAGATAACTAAAATTTATTAATAATATTTACCTGATGAAGACAATCAGATTTTAGTTAGATGAGCGCTCAAGCGACACAAAGTTGGCACAAACAAATTGTAACATTTTGAGCTGTTTCACAAGTGTTGTCTTGACATTTTCCACATTCAAATGAGTCACATTAGCCACAACTTCAGGTCTGTTTCGTATTTCACTGAACAGATCACGAGAATATGTCTTCATGCTCAATCGTCGTAAGTTTGCAGTGCAAACTTTGCACCAATCAATCCAACAATTTCGTTTCCATTATTGGCAAAGTGGGCCAATTGTCATGTTGCGATGGTTTGTCGGGTTGGGCGAGTTAAAGTTTATGTTACTTCTTTACTAATCCACTCGACGAAATATATAGCAAAAAAGCTATGATTCAAAGCAAATACAATTTTGGTTTACTAATGACAACAATGGTCAATGGGCAACAATGATGAGATTGATTTACATGAAGAATAAATTTATTAAATTTTGTAGATTTAAGTCAAAGTAGTTTAATACACTTTAATTGACATCTTTCAATGATTTGACAATAAGAGAATGTCTCAATTTCTCAATTGAAATCACTTGATATGTCTTGAATGTTATCACCTTTGTTTGATTGGTCATCATGAAGCCATTGTCTGAGAATATTCCATTTAAATCTGAGCTTGGCATAAAGTCGAGCCAAACAAAAAGTGCCAAGTGATCCGTTTCCAGATCTAAAGTAAAAACTTTGCCATCGTCTGTTGAATCAATCTTTGGTTGTGAGATTGATTTTACTTGAATGTTCGCTTTCTGTAGACCAATTGTGTCTTTAGGTTCGCCCACAAAGAGAAAATTTGTGCACTTTTGAACGTTCGATTGAAAGAGACTCACTTCAATGAAACAGTGGTTGTTGCTTTTACAATTTGATGTTTTGAGAAGTTTGTCCAAATTTTCTTGGTAGCCTAAAGTCACTGAAAATGGTCTTGTTTCGATTTCGACACTCTGCTGATAGATTGGCTTCATGTTGGACCAATCGAAAACGTCGATTTGAAGTTTGAATTTGATATTTTGATCTAAATGATCATCTCGCACAATCACCACTTTAAAATCTCCATTGTCTTCGTATGCATTGACCAAAAGATTGTCGAATATATCGCGAATAAAGTAGTGCAACATTTTCCACTTTCCACCAAATTCAAGTGAGGCCCACGAAACAGTGGGCCAGATGTCGTTGAGTTGCCAGTAAAGGGCGCCCATGGTATTACCGAGTCCATCTTGGCTTACAGCACGATTTCGTCTGTAATGTTCAGTTTCGGCTTTGATTGCCATTGATTGAAAGACTTGAGTCAAGTAGATGTAATCCTCAAGTTTGGTTTCATTTCCACTAGAGGGGAGCTTCATATGGACCTTCAGCATGGCATTGAGCTTTTCCAGGGCTCCTCCTGAGTGTTCTCGATGAACAAGTGCTCTTTCTAAAGGATATTTGAAGTTTTCCTTCGAAATTGACTTTTCAAGGGTCTGTATTGAGGACCACGACTGAAAGCCATACTCGGACGCAAACTTTGGACTTGGATACACCTTCCAGTCCCACATGTTTCCATCAGTTTGATAGAAATGTACATCGCCATACAGTTCACTTTGTGGATCACGCGCGAGGTAGCCTTCACTTGCGTCCTTGATGCCATTTGTTGGACTAGAAGACAAATAAGGTCTTGTTTGATCTTCCTGTTCCACAATTGGTTTGATGGTTTGAATGTAGAGAGTACGATAATCCTCTTGATACTCTTTGAAATGAGGACTATCTCTTACGCCCCACCAGTCCGCTGCAATTCCAAATTCATTTTCGTTGTTTCCTGTAACATTGAAAGCAATATAAATTTTATCCCGCACAATTAAACTTACCAGCCCAAAGAACAATCGATGGATGATACTGTAATCGTCTCACCTGTTGTCTTATCTCCAACCGAACAGAATCCATAAATTGGCCATCAGTAGAATAGAGAGCACAGGCAAACATCATATCCTGCCAAATCAGTATTCCATACTCATCGGCAATCTCATAGAATCGATCATCTTCATAGATTCCACCTCCCCAAACTCTAAGCATATTAATGTTAGCCAACTTTGCCGATTTCAACAAATCTCTAATGTAGCGCTCAGTTAGCGCTTCATGTAGCACATGAGCAGGAATCCAATTGGAACCTTTCGAGTAGATGGCTTGGTCGTTTATTGAAAAGTAAAACGAGTAGGCCTCAGTTTTGGATTCGAGTCGCTCTTGTACGAGTTTCACTGTACGAAAACCGATTTTAATCGATTTACTAGTGGACTCGTTGGAATTGGTCTTGACTTCGATTGTCAAGTTGTACAACTGCTGAGCTCCAAGTCCATTTGGATACCAAGTTTTGATGTTCCATTTAGAATCCACAAGTACCACTCGCTGAATACTAGCTTCTCCATTTCCATCAAAATTAACATTAAATTTTTCCGAATCTACTAATATTTTCCCATCCAAAAATAGCGTTGCAAATCCACAAGTCTCCTTTCTTGGAGCACCATCAATATGAATTGTATAGTTTAGAATCCATTGATTGTGCTCACGATGTTTTGTAGTTTCCACTGAGATACTGCGAAGGACTAGATCGTCGAAGGCTTCAAGTTGAATTGGTTTCCAGATGCCTTGGGTTGGAAATGCTGGGCCCTAAAATTTGGAATTAAAAAATTACCATTTTACTGTCTATCTTTCTACTTCTACTTGCCCAGTCCCAAGAAAAAGATGATTGCATTTTGCGCAACATTTGAACATAACATTCGCCATTTTGTACATTTGAATCACAATCTAGAAATCGACAAATTAACCAGATCAAAATAACATATTTAAAAATACCTGGAAAAATACTATACTTTTCCTTGAGTGTCTTGTCGTGAAACTGTTTGGCCACAATCGGAGCTGACTCAAAAGCGATCCGAATTTGATTATCCTTAGCTTTGAGATAGTCTTTAACGTTCCACCGATATCGAACAAACATGTTCTCCACCGAACCAATTAGATGACCATTGAGGTTCACCTGACCAATTGTGTCAAGGCCATGAGCTACGAGAAACACATTCTTCTTCTCAAGCACACTTTTGTCCACATCAAAAGCTCGCTCAAAAGTCCAATTGTCGTACGAAACCCAACGTAGTTTGACATCGTTGAAGTCTCGATAGATGTCAGGTATCACTTTTGTTCGCATCAAGTCAGAATAGATTGAGCCGGGCACGCGACTTGCAACTTTAATTGCTAAAAGATTATATACAAACCAAATTTGGATGAATTTTTTTTCTAAAAACAAAATAAACAAACTCACATTTATTGGTATTAACGACAGTCCATTCGCTTCCACCAAGATCTTGCACCAAAATGGCTTCAACTGGTAGACAAAAGTAACCAAACAAAGCAAAAATAAATATTTTATATTTCATCTTTTCAAGCAATTCAACAAAGTTTAGCCAAAAAGTCAGATTACATTCTTAATAAATATCAAACCTTATAAAGGTTTGGAAACCTTCCAATCATTTAAGTGACAAACTTTATACTAACAAACATACGGAAGATGGAATATTTAATAATAAGATATTTAATTATTTGTTGCTTAGGCAGCAATTGGTAGAGCACATTGCAAACTCTAAAGTGTACTGATTGATTGATAAAGTTGATCATAAACATTGAACATGACAAAATGCTTTAATCTAATAAAATGGTTTCCTCTCACAAGATTCATTGAGATATAAATTCATCAAACACAATTTAATGTGAATCTAAAACTAATGAGAATAATGTGCTTTAATTAAATGTTATCATTCAAGGTTCTGTGACATGATTGAGCAATTTAGTGGAAATTTTGCAAACAGTAAAATCAAAGATAATGTCAAGTTGATAAGTTAAATACAAGGAAAATAGGTTAAGCCTATAAATAGGTTACAGAATCGATAAATAAATTAAAATCAAAATGACTAACAAATTAATTACAAAGATTAGTCGAATATCGGGGCAATTGTTTGAATGGACGCTCGAACATTTCATAGAGCATTTGAGCGGAGTGATGAGCTCGAAGAGAGGCACAGTGAACATTGCGAGGTGACGACACTGACGAGTGATAGTTGCAGATTTGATGTGACTTGTTGTCCTTCTCGGCTGTGAAATGACACATCACTTGATCAATGTTGAATGTCTGCATGGAGAATCGATTGGCCAAATGCTTGCAGACTGATGACAGTGGCAGACAGCGAACGTTCCACACGAGATCAAGTTTCAATTGGTCAGACCTGGCCTGACACCACAGCAGCACATCACGGCTTTGAATGAACTCGTCGTCCGAGATGAAGACCCAACCAACGTCCGAGTGCTGACCACTGCCCGGATGGACAATGTGGTGAATTTCGTGTAGCACATTAACCAGATCCACTTCACCAACGCTTTCGATCAAAATTCCATGTTCATTACTCGAATCGCAGATAGAGGGAACGTCACTCATCAGAATGTTCTCTTTGCGTGAGTCGAACAGTGAGTGATACCATCCGGTGATGCCATCTCGAAAGGACACATTCACGAGACCAATCTCAGCAGGCACACAAAGCTCATCACGACGCACAAACACGTGACTCGAGACAATGGTGCACACCACTTCCGTTGGTTGGCTGCTGAACAATTCTTCAACTTGACTTAGACGATACTTCGAGGTGTACTGCTCGACCGTGGCCAGCTGTTTCGAGGACAGTTTCGTGCAAAGTTCGGCTGTAATTTCGCGAAGTGACTTGCCTTCTTGGCCTTTCTTCATATCTTTGAGCATAATGTAGATTGGGTTCGGTGGTGGGCAAGAAGAATCGGCACTTGAATCGGACGTGGAAGACATTTTGGACGAGAGAAGAGGTGGTGGTGATATAATGTGAAGGAAAACGAGGACAAAAAGTCAAGACAGGCCGAACGAAAGGAAGACGGCGATGGCAACAACAACCAACCGAGCAGACAAGCAAACTATAAATGAGCAGACTGACTGACGAGCATGTGATTAAATAGACAATGTACTGTTACTTCTACCACAAGGGAGCGTTGATTGAACAGTTCAACTTGACTGTTGGTTGTCATGTTAATAGACCAAACATCGAGTTCGAGTTTGATGATTTCTAAAAGCGCACTAAAACCAATGAGTCATTGGCAATGACCAACAAATGAGTCACAGACAATAACGACAGTTGATTATATCGAATTGATATTATCGGTAAGATAAAACAATATAAAAGATATACAATGAGAAAACCAAACAATACAATACTATTTGCAATATCGTGTTTGCAATTGTGGCTTCTCGCAAATCAGTTACAATTCGCAATATTTTATTCTTATAATTATAATATCAACAATACAATGTATGTATTACACAGATTTACTAATCGTTATTTATTTTGTTGTTCTCCAAAATTATCTCTTGTTGTTTGAAAAGTTAATTTTGATTAATTGCTAATTAATAATGAGTTGGACGCAAAAAAATACTCAGGAAAATTTCGTATTTCTATATAAACTAGCACTGATCAGTTCAAGTGGAAAAAGCCAAAACACAGAATTACTTTTTAGGTCACGCTGTGTGTCGGCCGCTCTATTTGTATTTGTACTTCTTTATTCAATTCAGCTTTTGTTCATCATTTGGCTATCTCTCTTTCGTTATCTCGCAATCTACACGCGCACAATCTGTGCTGGTAAGTCAATTGTTTATCATACTTTTGTGTATAATGAAATTAATTTTGTTGTTTGTGTAGAACACTTTTGTCCTTTTGTGATCGTGTCAACTTTTGTGAACTTTCGTCTGCAGAATGGAAATACACCACCTCGAGAAGAGTGGCTTCAGGCGATTGAACCTGGTCGACTGCTCTACGCCTGATGGTGATTGCAATGCTGGTGCTGGTGGTGATTTGTGGGGCCATTCCTATCCTCTACAAAAGCTTTTCCAACAATTTACGGCTTTGAGTGATGAAAACAAAGAACAAGAAAATGAAGAAGGTGTAATGTCTGCCTGTTTTGTTGGCCAAATGCTTGCTCCACCATCGATTGTGTTGCTTATTGATAATTTTATTGCTTCTTACGGAGATAAGGAATCGGCGAAGAAGAACTCCACCGCGTCTGACGAATACCGTACTCGTGGTAATCGAGATTTCTCAAACGGTCTACGGTGCGAAGCTGCTTACTATTACACCATGTCCATTGTTTATGCTCCTAATGTTGCCCGTGGCGTGGATGACGAGCCAGAGCTAGGCACGGCGCTGTCCCTCGCTTATGGAAATCGTTCTGCTGCCTTCTTTGGACTGGGCAAGTTTGAGGCCTGTCTGGCTGACATTGGCCACGCACTCGCCACTGGCTATCCTCCTGCAAAGTATGCCAAGCTGTATATACGTAAAGTTGAGTGTCTCATGGCGTTGGGAAGATACCGTGAAGCGAAGGACGTTATGAGTTGCATGGTCAAGGAAAAGTCGATGAGCAACAGTCCTGAATGGGAGGACACTCGAATTCAGCAGATTACAGCTCGACTAGAATCTCGCACTGAAGATGGTCAAGCATCGGCATCAGACTCGCACGCATCATCCTCACCAGCCACCAATGAGATGCTATCCATCATCGATTACCTGAGTCGTACTGGCCGCTATGAACCATCCACCAAGCTACCTCCACTTTCGGCCAAGCTCGAGCCTACTACTAATGCTAAGGCCAATTGCTTGGTAGCTAAGAAGAACATTAAACCAGGCGACATTCTACTGGTGGAGTCGCCCTTTGTCTCCGTGCTCGCTCGAAAGTATGAATTTCACTTTTGTCATCACTGTGCCCGTCGATTGGATATGAAGAGCACTGGTGATTCTGCACAAGCTAGTTACATGGCTGGTTGGTCTGTTCCGTGCACTCACTGCACCCGTGTTCTGTACTGTTCCACCGACTGTCGTACCGAATCCTGGCGTCTGTATCACCAGTTCGAGTGTGCCATTCTGCCCGTTCTCTACGAGATGACCACTTTTGGCCATCTGGCCCTCCGTATGCTTCTTGTCACGGGACTGGATGTGGCCTCACGCGTTATCGATCGAAATGCTAATGCTAACGAAGAACAAGAACAAGTGTGTATGCCCGATTTTGTTGATCCGAAAAATGTTGAAGCCAATTACGAGACTGTCTGTCGACTGGCACTGCCCAAACGTGACAGTCCACCGCCCGAATTTGCTCTATTTCAACTGGCATCCGCTGTAATGGTTCGGGCTCTAATGAAGCAATCTGCATTTTTGCGCACACATGAAGAGGCAGTTTTGGCAGGAACAATACTGGCGCGTCACTTTGCTCAAGTCTATGTCAGCTCGCACAAGATTTCGAGCCGCATTTCCGAGGCTGAACTGGCTACTGTTGCTGTGCAGGTGGGTGAGCGCGCTTTCACCATCGGTCGGGGCATGTATCCCTACTTGGCCAGTACTTGGAAGCACTCGTGTGATCCAAACACGAAGCACACTTATGTGAATGGCACGCTGGCACTCTATCGTGCTACGAGGGACATTCCTGTCGGCACCGAAGTCACCATTAGTTTGGGAACTACTTTTATTGAGCATGATTGGAAGGCGCGACAGGCGGCATTGCGGAAGCAGTACGGGTTCAAGTGTGATTGTGCCAAATGTGTTCTCGAAAGCAGAGATGGACTCGATGGAAAGTATTTTCCTATTGGCTGCAAGAACTGTGGGTAAGTGAATCGATCCACTTTGGCTACTTGTGAACTTGTCGCACTTGTTAACGCATAAGTTTGCCTACTTTCCTTTCTCATAACCATAATCATTCTTATCAATCCTAGTTGCGCCTTAACCCGCGCAACTTCAACCTCGACCATCTTCAGCTGTTCCAGTCTTACCTGCTCAACCGTAATGTCACTGTCCACTGTGACGCAACTCTATGCTAAAGCTGAATCGCACTTGACCTTTCTGAATCGACTGTTCCCTCCCGGCAGAATCAATGCGAGTGCTATGACCTTGAATCGATTAGCCGAAGCGGAACGTCACCTAGCGAAACTGTCCAACATGGCAGGAATGGCCAACTATTGCAAGCTCAGCCTACTCAATTACCTTGTAAGTTGTCTTCTGGTGGCGAATGAACGAGTATCAGCCAAAAATCAAGTGTACTATGAGCGTTATGTCGACATTGCCTTTCACAACAGTGGAATGAGCGATGTAGTCTATCTGTTGATCATCAATCGGATCGAGTACTACAAGACCATTGTTGGTGTTGCCCTTGATGCTGGTTATAGCACTGGTAATCTCGATTGGTATGCACGACCCATGCAACGAGCCCTTCCCCTTGCCCGCCTTTTCGCACTCGCCGATGCTCAAGACGAGTCGACTGCGCCCGATGTTCTGGTGGAGGAGTCACGTTACTCGTGGAAAGTTGAGCAGATTTTGGTGGCTCGTCTCAAGGCAATTGCATTGATCAGTGAAGAAATCGATTAACAATACAGTAGACCATGTAAATTGCACATTTATTCATTATAATGTAATACTATTTTGATATATATTAAAACTTTTCGCTTTCGTATTTGTATTTGCTTTATCTTTACAATTAAATAATGCTTAAATAGAGTCATGACAGTTTGTTCAGTTCTGATCATAAACATTGTAATAAACAATCCAGTCCATTCATTATCATCCACGATGGTGCCATCTTGTTGGCTTACAATCACAAAAATGTAGAACCCAAATATATTCTGCATGATCACAATGTTCATTAAAATGTTCCACTTCTACAAGTACCTAGAAACATTGTAGAAGCAAACAGTTTCTCAGTTGTGTTGATATAAAGTTGAAATTGTATTTGCATACTACCAAAGTGTATATCGCGTCCTGTTTGGTCTGGATACGATCAATAAAGACACGCTTGGGTTTTTTGGGGGTGGCTTGGTATGAGATTTTATTCCGTAAATCGTTAACAAATCCTGTCATGAGTTTTTCTATAAAAGGTTCACAAACAACGAATTCACAAAATGTTAATTCAAACGAATGTCATGTCACAAGAACTGAACAGATGAATCTAGTTGGCAATGTTCAAACAAACTAGAAAAGAACATGAAATATCAATCCGATGGAGAATTGTCTATGTCCAAATCGAAAGGTGATGATGATAGACAAAGACTTGATGCTAACACGTTTTTGATGTAATCGAACGTGGTGTATTTTAGCATGGGAATGACCGGGGTGACACATTACGAGTCGTAGCTTAAATAGTCTGATCGGACAAGTGATCAAAGGGGGATAGCAATATTCGTTGGATATTTTGTGTGTCTAGTTGTCTGTATTTGAGTTGTGTGGTTGGAATATGTGGTGTAGAACAAAATGCAACTGTTTAGTATGTTATTCTCTATTTGTGCATCATTTGTTCAATAAAAAGATAAAAGATAAAAGAATTCGGAAAAGTGAAATATTATAATGATTACGCTGGATATCAAACCAACTCGTGCCTTCTTTACTGGCTTGACCAGATTGTGTCTCTCAACGTGTTCCAGTTCGCGCCTGACAACAAACAACCGCCAAAACCACACTCAATGGCAACCGGCAATGTGCAATGATGGAGCTGTTCAGTCTATGTTTATCATTTAGTCGTTTAACCACATGATTCTACGCACGTCATTTTCTGTGCACATTTCTCAAGTTCTTTCAGTCAGAACTAATGGAAGAATACGAGGGAGATGGGGAAGATGAAAATAGCACGCGCAGGGACGATTTATTTTAGTCTCACTCTTTTTCTCGTTTTATTCACTTTCATCTAATTTTTGGACTAATCACAATTTTGGTATTGATGATTCATTTTGTCGACTATTGTTGCCATTTGACCAATTGTTACATTTACAAAACGACATCCGGGCCAGAAAATGGAAACAAGGGTCAGACACAAACATAAACATCCCAATATGATCGCTCTGTTTCAATTGTCAATGATGTTAATCAATTATGTTGATCATTATCAATCTGATCACTCGTTGATTTGGATCAGTCATACCTACTAATACGAACTCGACTTGTACATTTTTTTTTCAAAAAAAATGAAATCGATCATCATTTATGCAGTGATTTTTCTGGGTATTATCCCAGCGGTTAAGGGTTAGTAAACTCTATTTACATTTATGAAGCAGTTAATATATTTTTATTTTTATTTTTAAAGCTAACTTTGAGAATCACTACAATGAGATAGTGGATCTGTATCGGGCTGGTGCGGGTTGTGACCGGATTGTGCCTCTGGTTGAACAACTGAGGTTGGATGTTGCCAAAGAGGGGCCAGGAAAGAATTCCTGGAGAAGTGACCTCTTTGACAAAGTTGTCAATCTTTTCCGCTCTTGCCCAACACTCAACCAGTCAAAGTACATCGACATCAACGCCACCGCAAACACCGAAACAAACAAACCACTAGCAGCCACAGTACCACCACAGTCGCCACAACGACCACCACCACCTTCAGTCTCGACTGTCACCACAGCCAGTGTACCTTCAAGTACTACGCGTGCGTACTTGAACACGCAACCTTCAACATTGCATGCAACTAGTTTCGATGCAACTTTGTTATTGCAAACATCAACTCTCAGTACGAAAACGGCAAATGAAACGACTCTGACCGAAGGCAACGTTTGTGAGCCCAAACTGCTCACCAGGGAATGGTTACTTTGGGACTTTTTGGGATTGGCCACTATCGCTGCACTACTGGTGGTTATTTTGCTTGAAGCTTTGTACATCTGGAAACTTATTCTCCGAAAAGAAATGATTAAACAGATGGCCTATCGAAGGCAGGAGTACGCCACATGGTGGAGAGAAGAAGAAGATAGGGTTAAGCTCACGATTGTTGATTGTTAATGTTATTCTCAATTGAAAGCCAAGAATTTTAACATGTTAATTTTAAGCAAATTTATTGTCATAATAGCAAACTATATTTAGAATAATACAAAGCGTGATTTACGGAATTTTTTCAATTATTTACAATTATCCGATTGAGTTTTGCTCTAACGGATTTCATTCAAGGGGATCGGACGCTCTTCTCCAGCGGACGGACCCATAAGTGCAGCCACTGCTCGCAATCTGTCACGAATAGCGCGACTCTTTGTGGCATACCGGAAAGCAATTAGTGAAATGATGGCCAATATGATCAAAGTCACGCCGGAGAATGAGAACCAAGAAGCTGGGTGACTGACAACAGTTTCCCACCCAATGCCTTTGTTATTTTCTTCTTGATTTACCAAAATTTCCGAAAGATCGGTATTTGGTCCCTTGATGTCTGTTACTGGTAAGAATGTTCTGTGGTTAATCAGTTTCATCAAATCATAGTTCACAACCATTTCGGATTTAACCTTATTCTTTTGCACACGGAACTTTTCTCCATCAATTAGGAAAGATTTTGTTTTAGGTATCTCATAGATAAAGTTACGGCACACGAACTCATTTAGACCATCGACCTTCAACACTCTAGTAAAGCAGTAAACATACGAATTGCGTTCATCTCGCTTGATTTGAGTGTAGAGACCCAATGGTTTGCCATGCGGTCTACACTCTGCGAAATGCCAATCTTTAGTTCGATTAGTGTGATCGATGCACGTATGATGATCTTCAAACATGAACACTGTCTCTACGTCATTCATAGGTGGTTGCAACAAGTCTCTAGTGCACCCATTCACCTTGTCATGCACAACATACTGATTACCTTTGAATCTCATTGCGCATTCTTCACCTTTAGAGTTATTGGCTAAGACAACAAACGGATTTGATTTAAGAATTCGGAGTCGTTTGGATAAGATGGGAATTTCGAACGTCATGGTGATAGTATCATTTTGGCTAAATTGACATTTGCCAACTTTCCACAATCTAGTGGGGGTGTCTCTTACCATAGGATTACCTGGCCAGAGAATTTCATAGTCCATCGTCACCATTGGAGGATCCTCTTCGAACCCAGTAATGAGGTTTTTGACCCTCATTTCTATGGTCCGTAACTGGCCCATGAGAACTCCGAACGCTTTGTTTTCGCGGTCGTGTAGATTTTCTAAGCTTTCAATATGTCTCAGCTCATGCCACTCTTCCTTATAGGTTTCGAGCATTTGTTTTTCCAACTTTATAGACAATTCAGATCCATGTTTTACCCTATCCAATTGAGTGGTCAATTGTCGTTGGATTTTCGCAACACTGTCACTAGTCACCTCTGGTGACCACATGTTTTTCAAACCCATGATACCGTAAGATATTAGGCCACCAACTGCACCAGCACCTGCAAGTGCCAGTCCAATTTGCCTTTTCCTTCGTCGTGAATGAGAGTCCTGAAAGTCTATCAATTGTGGTTCGTCCGTAACAGTGCAATGTTGGGTAATGTAGTCTAAAATCTCTGTTTGGTAAGTCTTTTGACAAGTCTTCTTACCTGTCAACTCGTCCAACCTTGTCAAGTTGTTTTCTTTCATTAGGTAAGCGAAACCGGTGCAAGGGTTATAGACTTTAGCAGAATGGAAACTAAAATTGTAACCAATGGCAATTTTGTTGTTCGTTTCCACCCATAACAGGGGGTCTGTAGTTTTTACACTTTCTTCTTGACCAACACAAAGACCGAACATGAGAACAAACACCAAAACAGTCAGTACCAGGGTTGAGATGGGCGTAGGTGTGGAGGGACGCACTTTCTTAGGGATTTCGGTGGTAGGTTTGAACTTACTAGTATGAAAACGTTCTAACTTACCGTTTCGTTCGATCTCATACCCAGTATGTCCGAGTTTACCCTTGATCTCGTAAGGACCTTCGTACAAAGGTTCAAGAGTGTCACGGTGAAGCTTGTGTTTGGCTTGCACCATTACCTGATCGCCAACCTGATAGTCGAGGTCAATTCGTCTCTTATCGTGATCTTTGGCGTTTTTCACATGATCGTCCCATGATCGTTCAAAAGCTTTGACTCTAGACTCATCGATGGATTCATCATTGTACAAGTCTTCGGGATCCTCACCTGTAAGCAAATACCGAGGAGGGTATTCTGTGACAGTGTGGATTGTCGAATTGTACTCTTCTACACATTGTTTTGCCAAAGATGGCCACGCTTTGTTTGGGTATTCCAACACTTTACAAGAAAGTCGACCGATCAACGTATTTTGCACTCTTTCGACCATGCCATTTGAACTCGGTGTACTGACCCCAGTAGAGAGGTACTGAATTCCTTGACCTTTCAAGAAGTTTTGAAACTCTTTGCCCTTGATACTCGGAAAATTGTCCGAAAAAATGAGTTTTGGTTTTTGGATGACAAGGATTTGGTGGAGCAAGTTAATAAAATCCTTGGCCACCTTAGTTTTTGACGGTACAATCCAAACAAAACGTGTAAACGCACAGATGGCAACATGCAAATTGTCTTTGTTTGACCCGTACTTGGACTTAAGTCCTCCTTTAGTGTCTATGTGGATTATTTCAAACGGTTTCTCGCTAGGACCGATGGAACCCAACGAACCGTACTGCTGGTACGCTCTTTTTACCTTTAAACAGATCACACACTCTATTTTTATCTTTCTCAATATCGCCTGAAGGTTAGCGTTGTAATATTTACGAACAAACTGCAGTTCCATCTGTTTGGACCCAATATGGCCCTTTGACCAATGTAGTTTAGTTAGTTCTGTCTCAGTCAGATCATCCGGGAGATAGTCTTTGCAAACATCTCCCCTCCGATAAAATATGCGACGGACACCGTTTGTAACGTCCACAAACACTCTTTTTGACCGAGGGACTTGCAGTGTTTCTTGAGCTTTCAAAATCACGTTCGAACAGATCCACAAAGCCTGTTTGTTGACCAATTCCTTTAGTTCATAATAAGGGTGATCTTTCGCTTCCACCGGGTGTCTCGAGAGATAATCGGCTTCCTGGTTTTGAACACCAGGGCGATAAACCACCACAAAATTGTACGAACTCAAGTTCATGGACCAATTAAACAGTCTAGTGTTGACCTGTGTGAATTTTTGGACTGCTTTCAAGGGTAAATGGTCGGTAACGATGGTAAAGAAACGACCAACCAGATAGTAGTGCCAGTATTTAACTGACTCTACGATCCCAAGCAATTCAAGCTCTGAGGCCCCATAGGCCAGTTGATATTTATGCAAGGGCCGGGAAAAGTATCCGACAACAAAGAAGTCTTTAGAATCTACAAGTTCGCACTGCTTCAACACTGCACCTAAACCTTTTCGGCTAGCATCGGTGTATAGAAAGATTGGTTTGTCTGGATGGAAAATTCTGAGAACTGGGGAGGAGGTCAAGATTTGTTTGACCTTCTCAAAAGCGGCCTGACAATCAGAGTCCCAGTTCCAAGGAACATTTTTTCTAAGGAGCTGGTACAAAGGATAAAACAAGGCTGCTCTATTTTCGACAAATCGTTGGTAGTAGTTAACTTTGCCTAAGAAACTTCGTAGAGAGGTCACATCCTCTGGGGGTGTCAACCCATCTATAGCGAGAGTATTCGAACGCAAAGGACTAATTAAATTAGGTCTAATTATATAGCCAAGATACACCACACTTCTCTGCCCGAATTTGCATTTACTCAGTTTTAACACAATATTCTCTTTTCGAATCATCGTAAACACGGCACGGATGTGTGCCAAATGTTCCTGAATCGTTTTAGAGTAAATCAAGAAATCATCAATCCAATTTATGCAAAATCCAGTAAGGGCATACTTCAACAAGAGATTGAAAATCATTCTCTGGAAGGTGATGGGGGCATTCATTAAACCGTAAGACATACGCAAATGTTCGAAATGACCTTTGGCCGTAGTAAAAGCTGTTTTATGAATGTCCTGGGCTCTAATCTTTACGTGGTAAAAGCCATTCGCAATATCAAGAGTCGAAAAATAGTTCGCATCGGTCAGTCTGTCAAACACTGACTCCAAAGTTGGCAAATAATAACTCTCGGGTTCGGTTATCTCATTCAGGCGTTGATAATTAACACACAATCTACCTTTTACTGCTGGATCGATATCATCCTTCTTGGAGGCCATCACGACCGGAAATGAGTATGCACTGGTACTGTCACGAATGACACCCAACTCTTTCAACTCTTGGATCTTTGCATCAATGACGGCTTGTGTCTGTTCACTCACTCGATACGGTCGTATATTGATAATTCGGTCGTGTTTTAGATTAATGGCACACTCTTCAGTAGTGATCAAACCAATTCTTTTACCACTCTCCGAGAAAATGTCCTTAAAAGCGACCACTTCATTCTTTACCAACTTTTCCTCGTTAGGAGTTAAAGGAATTTCTTCGATCGTGCTCACATTCATCACACTCTTAGTAGGTCTTGGCAAAGGGAAAAACGTACGTGCACTCTCGTTGTATTGGAAAAGACTGTAACCGAAGGAAGCTATTTTGTATTGGCCAAGAACTTCCAAGCCCAAAATAACTTTGTCGCACTTTGAACACAACAAAAACTCAACCTCGTGCTCGATTTTGCCGATGCGCAATGGCACAATGATCTTTTCAGTAGCGGTGTACGTTTCGTTAGCGGTTTCCAAAGGCACACTAGTTGGTAGAATGGTGTAACCCATTTTATAGGCCAACCATGTTGGGAACAAATTCACATCTGCCCCAGTATCGATCAAACCACTGAACACACGCAACATGATGTACGCACAAACCAGCAGAGTTTGCACTGGGTTGTAGTTTATACGCAATGCAGTGAAGGCACGTTTATCGGAGAACAGATTTCCCAAACAATTACCAAACTCACCAGAGTCTGCTTCCGAGGGATCTCGCGCTTCGACCTTGAATACCTTACCTTGGGAGCGTCCATTGTTGTTGTTGTGACTGTTGTTGTTATTGTAGTTGTTGTTGTAGTAGGCCGGTCTCACATTGCAGATGAACTTACTATGCCGTCCCTGGCATCTGAAACACTTATAGTTTTCTGAGCACTTGTCGGTAGGGTGGTCATCTTTGAGGCAAATCAAACAGAGCAGCAAATCAACGGCTATCTGATACTTCAGATAAGGTGGGAACCGAAGACAATACAGTACGGCATGGTTCCACATACCGCACCTAGGGTTAGTGCAAGGGACCGTGTTAGTATGTTTCACGGGAGCACTGGGCGTAGGGGTGTAGTTCTGTTTGGTAGTGATACCAGAACCAGATGGTTTAACAGGACCCCTGCCTCTTTTGGCCTTGGTAACAGCGTACACTCGCTTACCACCATTGCCCTTTTTCCAACTTGCACGCGTTCCACCTGTTGACATTCCAATTGTATCGTCCGCAACCTTTGCATTCTGGAGCATTTTGATCTCTGGCTCCATGTACTTTAGAAGCTCTCGAAGCTTTTGATTCACAACTTTCGACTTTGTGTTGAACATCTGATATTCCCGTGTGATTGAAATGGGGAATTTCTTCTGAATGGCCAGACACACTCTGTGCTCAAAAGAGATATCCAATTTGGCACCCGCAAACAAGTCCGTAATGGATCGTAACTTATTCAAAACTCGCTCTAACGATTTTAAATCGTTGGTGTTCTCCAACTTAGGCAAAGACTGGACCTCCGTGAGGATTTTGCCCATTAAGCGGTTTGAATCCGAATACTCTTCAGTCAAAACATCTCTTGCCTGCTTGTAACTAGCAGGTCCGTATGAATGAATCAAATCATACGGAGTGCCGACCAATTTGGATTTTAGAATCTCTAATTTGAAATTGACTGGCAGTTTTGAACCGCCAATTGCGTAGTCGAACAGAGAGATGAAGTTTGGGTACTCCAAAACATTTCCCTTAAAGGGCTTTATAGTATCGAGTAGCTTTTTATCGAACGATTGCGGAAGAACCATGTATGTGGGTCCAGAAGCACCAGGTGGGGTTATTGGGTTAATGTTAAACTGGTTGCTGCTATTTGACTGATTGTTTGTACTAGATTGATTGTTAGTGTTAGACTGATTGCTGCTATTTGACTGATTGTTAGTGAAATCATTTAGGTTAGCGTTCAACAGATCGTCACTAGATGACTCGGTAGAGCCACTTCCCCCGGCGGGAGAAACTGACTCGGGAGAAATTTGCTCAGGAGAAATTAACTCAGGAGAAGGCTCCACTGGGGTACTATGGGATGTTGGTACGCCCTTTGAATCAAGCTGAAGGCCAGCCATCACTGTATCTGCGGTCAGACTGTCATAAGTACGTTTCAACCACTTCCAGTTTTTCTCAAACTTTTTGGACACGTCTGTGTTAACAGGGAGCGAAGAGGAAGGGTACACTCTGTTCCACTCACGGGTTAACTCTTGCAAGCCCTCATAGTTATCTCGCAACACTTTGTACGCCTTCAATCGATCACCCGCTTTCTTCTTACTGTCTGGTGGCTCGGTATTTGTTAGAGCAACCAATTCAGTGCACTGTTCTATCAATTTGAACCAAAATTCGCCCACCGCTTGGACATCGTCATGGGAAGAACCCTGACCAAGAATGGGGATTGTGATTGACATGATGACAAAGAACGAAAGGAACGAGAGAAAACGAGATGGTTTGATAAACGCAATTTATAAAATAAATAACGAGTTGTATTGAAAGTATAATGTAATGTATAGTAATAATAGTAATAATAGTATAATAGTAAAAGCGATGGGGGGGTTGTGTTTTGTCCGATCAGACTCACCCACGAGACAGCTGTCCTTGTTGGTACCAATGGGGAGTTGAGTTGTAGAACTCAGATGAAGCACATCGACTGGAGTTGCATGCGGCCAGAACGATGACTTCTGTTGTGGTTGTCCGAACTTCGTGTCGAAGGAACGAGCGGAGAACGGTGAGACCACGGTTGGGAGAGCGGGGGTCGGTTGACGGAACCGCTCTCTGGGGTGATGACCAACGGATATCGAAACCAGTTGAGCATCAACGAACGAAAAGAATACCAGAAATTGTTGATCGGAAACACGTATATTGAGTCACTGTGCACAGTGTAGATGGGTGTCGCGAGTGTTTAGTTCACCTCATATGAATGCGGGTGAACTGAGTGAAGAGCAAAACTAGAGTGCGAGGATGGAGAATTTTTCGCAAACTAGAATGTGCTGATGGTGTGTGTGGCTGCCGGCATCTAGCCAAATGATTATATGATGATGGTGCTTCTACTTGACGACAGAAAGCACATGAGAATTTTCATATAGAACGTCTCGTACTAGACGATTGTTGGGGTTTGGGGTAGTTAACCCCGAACCGCTGATTTGTGAGGTGTTGTGCCACTGGTGTATGATGTTGTCGTGGCACCAGTAGTCGAGTAGTGAACTTTTTCCCTTAGATTCTTTCAAATGATGTTTAAGTCTGTGCGACAGCACTGACTGCGATATTCTTAGAAAAAGGAGGTCACAAATCGTGGTGGAGTTGGCATCAACAGCCACACAGGCTAGCGTCGTGGTAGAGCGTGCGCTATGAACTCTCTTGCTGTTTACTTGATTTAGGCGCCAAAATATTGATTATGAAGTGAAACAGTGAAAATGACAGGTTCGGAGGTCAATTTTCACGTAGGTCTTTGATTGCTCACCGTCTTATCGCGTCCTGTTTGGTCTGGATACGATCAATAAAGACACGCTTGATTTTTGGGGGTGAAATGGTATGAGGTTTTATTCCGTAAATCGTTTACAAATCCTGTCATGAGTTTTTCTATAAAAGGTTCACAAACAAACGAATTCACAAAATGTTAATTCAAACGAATGTTATGTCACAAGAACTGAACAGATGAATCTAGTTGGCAATGTTCAAACAAACTAGAAAAGAACATGAAATATCAATCCGATGGAGAATTGTCTATGTCCAAATCGAAAGGTGATGATGATAGACAAAGACTTGATGCTAACACGTTTTTGATGTAATCGAACGTGGTGGATTTTAGCATGGGAATGACCGGGGTGACACATTACGAGTCGCAGTTTAAATAGTCTGATCGGACAAGTGATCAAAGGGGGATAGCAATATTTGTTGGATATTTTGTGTGTCTAGTTGTCTGTATTTGAGTTGTGTGGTTGGAATATGTGGTGTAGAACAAAATGCAACTGTTTAGTATGTTATTCTCTATTTGTGCATCATTTGTTCAATAAAAAGATAAAAGATAAAAGAATTTGGAAAAGTGAAATATCATAATGATTACGCTGGATATCAAACCAACTCGTGCCTTCTTTACTGGCTTGACCAGATTGTGTCTCTCAACGTGTTCCAGTTCGCGCCTGACAACAAGCAACCGCCAAAACCACACTCAATGGCAATCGGCAATGTGCAATGATGGAGCTGTTCAGTCTATGTTTATCATTTAGTCGTTTAACCACATGATTCTACGCACGTCATTTTCTGTGCACATTTCTCAAGTTCTTACAGTCAGAACTAATGGAAGAATACGAGGGAGATGGGGAAGATGAAAATAGCACGCGCAGGGACGATTTATTTTAGTCTCACTCTTTTTCTCGTTTTATTCACTTTCATCTAATTTTTGGACTAATCACAATTTTGGTATTGATGATTCATTTTGTCGACTATTGTTGCCATTTGACCAAACCATACATTTACAAAACGACATGTACCTCTCTGTATCGATTGAAGAACGTTAACGTTCCAATTGGAGTGAGAGAAAAATCGGGCGATCCAAATCTGACTACTACATCTATCCTAGTTCTCAATTATCGTTTTGTGTTTGAAGTAAAAGTACATTTCAAGTTCCTGACGTGGGGAGAGTTTTAATCAAATTGGCCGTCAGAACAATGAGAGAGAAACTGGCAAATTCTTAATGGCTTTTCACCGGTGAATTCTATTTTGCTCGAATGTTCCTCGCTTGAAAATGGAATTGAATAAAAAAAGAAAAGAATTCTCTCATCAAACGATGTCGTGTTTGTGGTGACAATGCAGTTGGTGAGTACATTGAAAAGTATATTGCACAATGTCATAGTTTCCTCTTTTAGGTTTCAATTTCAACGTGCTCACCTGTGAATCGTGTAAATTGTTTTTCCGTCGAAATGTTCTACTGCGCGAGGTAATTTTTTTAAATTTAATTTTGTACATTATTTCAGTTTTCAAATTTTTTGTATAAGTCTATGAAATGTTATTATGGGAGAAATTGTCCAATCAACATGCGAAGCCGAAACGATTGTAAAGGTTGTCGTATGAAGAAATGTGTTGAAGTTGGCATGAAACAGGTAAATTGCGTTGATTGAAAATATATTAAATGATTTTTTGTCTCTAAATTCAGGACATATTGTTTAGTAGGATTGAACGAAATCAAAAATCTTCTTCAATTACTCGAATTTACAAAAATTCCACCGATTTAACCGGACACGAGCTTGAGTGTCTAACAGAAGTTCGAAATGCAGTTACACAATTTCATGATCTTGAACATCTTCCCACTGTTGGAGTTGCTCAAAATTTTATTCAACTTGCAAACATTGACGCAAACTCAACGCAAAGTGTGGTCAAATGTTGTAAAGGATTTGGAGCGTTTAACAATTTGAACAGAAATGATCAACTCGTTTTGTTGAAAAAGTTTTACGCTGAACGTGGATTCTTTCAATGGTCTTTTCATTATGATGAGGAGCGGGAAGGTTGCTATGTTGTGGTCACATCAACTGAGGCAAGTGATGTTTGGGGTTGAAATGGTAAATTTATTTTTATTGAACCGAACAGAACGAAACCGAAAACAAAACACGATTACTCGTGAAAGAAAGCATGATTCAAGCATGCACCAATGAAGAGTCATTTTTGCTATTTCAAAATTTCACACATTTACTGCATCGAGAAATGGAAAATGATCCAGCAATTTTGGAATTGGTAAAATTTTTAATAAAAAGTTCATCAAAATCAAATTTAATAATTTTTTTTATTAAATCTCAGCTTTTGGGTCAACTTTTATTTAAACAGCGTGAGAACACCACCAAAAGCAAAGAATACATTCGTTACAACCACTTTCTGTACACCCATGTAAAGATTGATGCATGAAAACGGTGTCTTTTCGCTGTCTTCATCTTATATCAGACATAGAATAGACACCGAACTCACAGAAAGGGATAGATGTCTATACTGTATGTTTTCTATGTCTGATACGCGGCTATTTGCGCATGTGCGCGGACTTAATAATAATTTTTCGATTAAACACAATTCAAGTTATCCGTTTTTTGGTAAATATTCTCACAAATGAACCTGTTGCCCAAATGGACCGAAGAACTTTATTACCCAATTGGGTCGATGGATCATACGCCCAAATGGACCGATGGACCTTATAAGAATATTATTCCCCAAAGAAGGTAAAGAAGTAAACAACATCGATTGTTACAATCGATGCCAAATTTGAATGCGATGATCTGTGCATGCGCATGACTCAACTTGCACTGCCTAACTGGCCAGTCAGTTGTCGCTGTACTGCTCTATTCGTCCGTTGAGTAAACACCGGCTTTTGACTGTTGCCTTGATTTTGCTGAAAATAACATTTTGTGCGTGCTTTTTTCGTTCCAATTGAACTCTTTTGGAACCTACTGACTTTTAATTTGTGAAACTATCACATGAAGTGTCTATATGTTGAGTGAGGACTCCTGAGGATTATTATTGTACTTGTTTCTACCGTCCACAAATGAATTATCAAAATAAACTCTGAAATCGGCAATTTTATCCTATTTCACTCATTATTTTGGCGAAATATCATCAAGATGATTTCATCCAAGTTATTTTACTCTATTGGCTCACCAGAATTTCGACCGATCACATGTGCAACAAGAATGTATGTATATGTTAAATTCTATATTGATACACATTAAATGAAATATTTATATATTTTCAATTGTCTAGTGCCCTCATCGGTTGGATGATGGTCGTAATGATTGGCTATTCTGTTGGATAAGATCCTTGTTGGTTATTGCTTTGCGGAACGAGAAGAACGTTCTTAGAACTAATTGGTAAATTATTACTTAGATGTTTTGGTATTTTATTCTAAAGATAACTTATATAATTGTTTTTGTAGGATGATTACCCTGATTCATCAAGCACGTCTTCTCAAGGACTCATGGATAGCGTCAACCAAGAAAATCTCGACTATTTGTGGATCGAATCAAGCATTTGAAAGTTACGCAATGTCATTAAAGAATATCCTTTCTGAACTACTTTCAAGCGTTGTCCAGAGGCACCTGAAGGACAGGAGAATGAAATCGACTATTTAAGAAGCTCGAAGTAAAGAAGATTCTGAAGAACTAGAGCACTATTTCACCAGTTTCTGTCCAATACAAGAATTTTTGAATCGATGTGATTGAAGTACTTAGTACTATGTATTTTTATGTATTTACTTTGTATTATTTTAACCGTGACAATTCTGATCTACATTTCTATCAATTAAATTATATTACCATTGAAATTGAATAGTAAATTTATTCTAGAACCAGTATACAAGGTACCAGAACCTAGGAGCGAACCGGTATGCAGAAAGCAAAAAAATATCAGACACCGAACAGATCGCGCGAATTTCTAAAAAAATATGTCTTTTCGCGGTCTATTCTATGTCTATACAGCGCAGTTTCAGGTACAGAATAGATAGCGTATAGAGGGGCCGTATAGACATAGAATAGACCGCGAAAAGATACGTCAATCTTTACATGGGACAGTTATTTGTTGAACAGATATTTAGAGTACAAATATGCGAGCGTCGATAAGGCAAAAGTAAAATTTGACACTCTGATTAAAATTTCCAATTAAGTTGAGCAGGTTCTTAACGTTTTCAAAGGTATTTACTATCAAATTCTAACACGACAAAATCAATTCTCAGAACAGCTGATTGACGCACTGACGGCAATTGAAAAGTCACTGTACTTTAATTTTGATAAATTGTAAATGTAAGTCTCGTTTATCAAATAAAGCAAAATCAAATCAAACTATAAATCTCAGCCAGTGCCTGATCAAGTTGATTTGACTGTTTGGTTTGAATGTGAGCATATGCTTGTTTCACGAGATCACTTGCAAGATCGAGCTGCTTCAATTGTTCCATTAAGGACAAGTACTTCTCGGTTGCTTTCGTCGTATTCGCATATTTGTCCTCCAAATATCTTCTCAGAAGGTAGTGGTACAGAATGTGATGATATCGAATGAATTCAGGTTGGAGAATGTTGGCTCGTGGTCGGAAGAGCAATTGGGCTAGAATCAAGTCACGAATTGTGGAATCATTTTCCATTTCCACGTGTAATGAACGGACAAATTTTGGGAAGATTGATTCTGCGTCCAATTTATCCCATTCTTTGAAGAGAGTGACAGGTGCAAATATTACTTTTTCCTATTTTCAATTTTAAAAAATATATATTTTTAATTTTTAATTACAATAAAAAATATTTCAAACCGTTTTATCCACTAACAGCAATCCATTTCTGTCCATATCGTACGAATATGACACGGCAACAGGTAACCTTTTCTGTAAACCTAATGTATGTATGAATGTAAAACCTAGCACCCTTTCTGGGTAAAAGTGTTTCAACATGATCAGTTGGTCAATTTGATTGAGATGTTTAAATGCGTTAAAACTTTTGCAGAATTTTATGACACGTAAAACATCTGTCTGCTCTGCGATTGTAGCAACCTCGAGTACATTTGTCGCTTCACCAATGATTGGCAAATTGGTTTCGTTGGGGAAAGAGTTTGCTGCATTTCTCAATTCGAGAAGTTGAGTAAATTCGCCACTTTTGAGTTGAGTTGAAATCTTGTAGATTCGTTCAAGGTAGGAATTGGTTTGTTGGTTTGATTGAATTTGTTTTGTTTGAGATTGATTTGAGAGACGACTGAAAATTATATCCTGGTAAATAATGATATTACTAAAACGTCAAAACTAATATGTAAAATAACCTTTTTCATTCCAATTTCTAAACATTTTTCAAATCGACACTGTTTACAGTCCTTGCGAGTAATTTTGTCGATAATACACTTTCCGGCATTCAAACATGGGATGAACTGAATAATTTACAATTAGTTTTTTGAATAATATTATTTAAAGTTTGCTCACGTTTTGGTGCACTGCATGTCGACGGAAGAATATTTTACACGAGTTACAGCTGACCACGTTGAAATTGAAACCTTATCAAGGCAAACATTAGTATAATTAATAGAATCAATCGATCATTTTGATCATCAAAACATACCAATTGCAGTGTCGCCACAGACTCGACACTGTTTGGATGGCATTTCATGCAACTTCTGCAACCATACCTTGACAAATGCGTATGTTTTTGTTCTATTGGATATGTACAATTGACGAGAGGATTGTCTGCTAGTAGCACAACTTCTCAGTGGTAGTGGTTGTTGTATCGATTGGATTAGAACGTGCAAAATCGATTTTATATCACCAAATTTGGAAAATGTTATGAGTTTTATTATTATTCAAATTGAAAGTGCTTTCAAGCGTAATTGTTATTGAAAAGTTGTTGCCAAAAATGTCACAAAACTCGCTGCTCTGTTATGATAGGAAATACGAAATTATTTTGTGAATATAATTTATAAATAAACTGAGTTTATGTTTCGTGATGTATTTTCTAATTCGAATGGTTGAAAATTGGCTATTGAATTTCATTTGTGTTGAATTTTGAGTATAATATATCGATGGTAACACAAAACTAAAATTGAAAACATATATAAAGTAAGTAAAAACAAGCGATTAAAAATTTATATTTGAGTTTCATTTTATGCCTGCTAACATGGTCGGGCAGCTCTCAACTTCTACCTAAATATAAATTAAATTGAAACAATCATGCTATATTCGCATTTAAAAATCAATAATTTGAATTACCCAAGGTCTCGAGATAGAGGGATAGAGGGACAAGGCATACGTAATTGACAATTACTAATTGTATGCAAACTTCTAATCTCCTCTTACATTTGATCTGCACTCTTGAAAGTAAAGATAATATTTATTTGTGTGTGTGTGTGTGTGTGTGTGTGTGTGTGTGTGTGTGTGTGTGTGTGTGTGTGTGTGTGTGTGTGTGTGTGTGTGTGTGTGTGTGTGTGTGTGTGTGTGTGTGTGTGTGTGTGTGTGTGTGTGTGTGTGTGTGTGTGTGTGTGTGTGTGTGTGTGTGTGTGTGTGTGTGTGTGTGTGTGTGTGTGTGTGTGTGTGTGTGTGTGTGTGTGTGTGTGTGTGTGTGTGTGTGTGTGTGTGTGTGTGTGTGTGTGTGTGTGTGTGTGTGTGTGTGTGTGTGTGTGTGTGTGTGTGTGTGTGTGTGTGTGTGTGTGTGTGTGTGTTAAGAATCAAATTCTTGTGATCCTTACCGTAATCGTAAAGAAAAAATTAAATAGAATGTCTTATGATTAATTGATTTGAAAATAAATTTTGTCTCGAATAATTAATTTATAAATGCTTATGTACGTAACCAATTGTGAATTACACAAATTATATATATTTTGTTTGTCTGTTTATTATAGTTTCTAGAATTTTATTTGTGAAAAGTGAGAAACCAATGTGATAGACTTTGACGATGATAGGTGCAGATGAATACACCAATTAAACTAAGAGATAGATTTCGAAATCAAGAGTGAGAGTCTGATTTCAAATAATTTTCTGTTTTATCAATTTATACGAAATCATGCAAAATTTTCTGTACAACATTGAAAACTAGAAGAAAAATTATATGGATCATTGAATATATTATGCGAATTAATTACTTTAGCAAAGGTGGCCAAGGACACTAGACCAAAAGCGCCATAAATGAGTCCATATCGATTGTGAGTGTGAAAAGCCATAGTGTCACAAGACATGTGAATTCGGGTTCGAATTTTGATCAATTGATATCTGAACTCGACTGATTTCGAGTTAGTAAGCGAAACCACAATTTCGCTGGTCTGTGAATGTGTTTGCTAAAGTTGGCAAATATGAGATGAAGCACAAAGAGAAGATTCATGAGATAGGCCACCCAGAGGTAGAGAATACATTTGCCTGCAAAGGACAGCTTCCCTTGCACAATCCACATGGTGTAGACAATGTTGATTGGACAGAAGACAACCAGAAAAGCACAAAACATACATCGACCGTACATTCGATTCATCGAGAAAAAGAAGATCAAGATCATTGAGAGAGACTCCTCCGAATCCAAATGTAATGTTTCAATTTGAACCTTTTACCTTGAGCTAATTTGACCAAATGAAAATAGATCTGTTTAGATTTGATGTAAAACATTGCCAAAAATGACATAACCGAGAATTGATTTATCGCCATTACATGGATAAAGTTCCAGAGGTACAAAGCAAATCCAGCGCCACTCAGATGACTAATTGTGACCGTAAATAGAAAGTAAAGCAATGATCTTTCAATAAAGTAATCGATATTTTTCCAGTACAAATACCAACAGTAGAAGTAGATATTAATAATGTAATAATCTGAATTAAAAAACATTAAATCGAGAAAAGGTTAGTTTACCGTACCGATCTTTCCATTCGCACTCAAAGCCAAATTCAGCGTAACCAGAAAGCATTTTCGTATCCAATCACAAGCGTCCCGATTTCAATATTTCGATGCAATTGCAAATTTGAACCAGTGCTTTCGAAATATCCCGTCACGAAACAGTTTCACCAAACGAAAATCAACATTGTAAAACAGTGACCAATTGTAATACAAAATCATCGCCGTAATAAAGAAGCCAAAAAATGTTCAACTTTTCCTTTGAAGTCATCAGATAGAACGAATCTGAGTAGATGGCATTTTCCAGTTCGGTATTTTTGCTACAAAATGCAAGAAATAGAAAGTTTATCGCTTTTATGTTCAAAAGCAAGTTGATACACTTGAAGGCTCGTAAAGTGTGTGGATTTTTCAGACGAATTTGTTCGAATGTAAACTTTAAGATAGTTTACACCGTTGCAAGGATATAGGATCAATGAAAGTGCTGAAGAGAATTTCATTTTTTCTGCACAAGTAATTTATTTTAAATTTAAAAAAAGAAATGAACGTATTTTTATATTTTCAAACTTCTAATTGAATTCAGAAAGTTAATTAATTAATTAAAATCAATATTAAAAATTTAAAGTTTCAAGTTTTAATCTTCTTTTCAAAGTTAAAATTGAATTTTAAAAGAAAGAATTTATTTAAAAATAATTATTAAAGTCATTAATCGACATCTAGAAACTACTGTCAATTTTGTATAGCACCAAAGAAATTTTTTTAAAAAATAATTTTTTATGAAAAATCGATAAAGTTTGTGAATATGAAAATGGCCAATGCAACCAGAACCTATCCACTTTCATCTACATGCATGTACAAGTTTACAAAATGAAATTATTTATTTGTTCATGCATAAATTTGTTTGATTTATGATAACTAGTCACATTAAAACACATTTTGTCAAAGCTTAATGTTGATTTTGGGTAAACAAAATGTTACCATTCGAGCGGTTGGTTTAGTGGCTTTTACGGCTTAAGTCAATGTAATAAATTGTCTAGAGAAAACTAGTTGAAAAAGACGGAGACAGGGAAGAACTACTTTTGCCACGGCAGAAGTAGTTCTTCCAAAATATCACTTTTGACGGTAGCATATACATAGTTGGATATTTAGTAAACATTCATGATGATTCACAATGAATGAATGAACATTCAAAATGATCATGAAAATGAATCAAAGCCTGAAAATGCTTTACTGAATTCTGATTCCGTTCAAGATTGTCCAGTATTAAATGGACTACCTCGAAATGTGTTATAAAATTCGTATATAGTCATCGACTCAGTTTTAGTTGGACGAAACTTTTTGAATTGGATATAATTTCACGTACATTTTCAAGTCGACAAGCCTTCATTTTAAAATACCAATTTCACTTAATTATTCTCGAAATTCGATTAATCAATCATAAAATTTAATTATTTTTTGATCGATTAATCAAATGAATAATAAAGTTTTCATTTCATTTTTTTTGCAAATTGACATTTCGAGTTGCAAAAAACAGTTGCCGTATTTTAATTGGTAAAATTGTGGTTGTAAAAAACTCTCTCAGAAATGTTTTTCCTAATTCCGTTCAAAACTGTCCAGTACTACATGGACTACCTCGAAATGTGCGAAAGCATTCGAATATATCGAGACATTGGTTCAATCATTAAAATGCACTTCCTAAAATTTGTCATATTTGCACACATTCTTCACTGTATCTATCTCTCCTTTGCACCATTAAGCACATTCGATCGTGTAATTCACTACGATGGCTTTTATCTCACCTCCATGATTCGAATTTCCTCAATTCCACAAATCACCGTTGGCATCATGACAATCTGGTTTCATCATAAACTCTACTTTGATTTTGACTCTAAATTGAATCAATTGATTTTTCAAGTGTTGTTTAGAAAATGTAACAACATTTCAACAGTTGACCGTTTTCCTTATGAAAGTATTCGAAAATTTGCTCTTTTCATGCTCAACTTGTTTCAAACATTTTTTATCGTAGCGGATTTGTACGTTATTTATGTGCAATTCATAGTGGCAGGAGAATTGTACACAAATTGGAATTGTCTTGTGCAGTATGGTTGGGTTCAAGTGATTTTCTTCTTGTGGAATGTGATCAAGTTTCATGTATTTCTGTACACTTTTGTGCACATTTGCAGTCTGTCTGGCTCGCTTGTGTCTGTGCATTTGTATGTCTTATTTGTGAAATCACGAGTAAATTATCAATTAATTTGTGAATCTTCAAATATTCAAGCGTTCAGTCTATCAATTTGCGAGACGTTGATCTATCTGAAACGATTGAATTCATACATTGGCAAGCTCTTTTTCGCGTTTCTTCTGTGCAACTGTCCAACTAATGCACTCGTCAATGTGACCATTCTGGCGGCTAAATTGACTTTCACCCAGAGACTTTTTATTGCCAGCTTGGCAGCCTGTCAGATGATATGCATCTTTGTGATACATTTCGTGATGGCCTACTTCAACAAACACTTCAAACAAGCAAACAAGCAACTTATTCGTAGATTTGTCAACAAGCTACATCGAGTTGGTCACTTTCGGGCAAAGTTGAAACATTCAAATTTGATTCAACATTTGCATTGCACTAAATCGTATGGTTTCACTTATGATCGATTTGGACTGATTTCACTGGCTGCTTTTGGAAAGGTATATTAAACCCCGTTGATCAGGTTTATCTAATGAAACACAAATTTATAATTTTAGTATTTGCTTCTGTATGGAGAGTTCCAAATGACCACTTTTGGTTATTTGCTCAAGCTGGTGAGTCATCGAGAAAATTAGACTTTATGATTTTGAGAATTGAAACTTTTTCACTCATTTGGTGGATTCGATATAACTTACATTTAACATCTGACCTATTAGTGTGAAATACTCGAAAAGAACCAAAAAACAAAGTTCTCAATTGATACTAAAATAATTCAAATCTTTTTAATAATTTGTGAGTTTGTCATCTTATTTCATGTGAACTGACAAGTCAAAGTTTAAAGTGGAAAAAAGTTTTAATAAGAGTTAATGATTTACACACGTGTCTGTCAATAAGTGGTCCATTCGGTTAATTTGAATATTGATTTAGTACAAAAAAATTTAAAACTAATTATTCTAGATTTAGGTTTTGAGAATCTTAACTCCAAAATATCATTTCTTTGTAAATTGAATCACTATGCACATAATGGTCATTTCGATGTTATTCGCACTGGAGATTGTCATTTACTAAATGATTTAATAAGGATGGATTCGAAGATGGAAATGATCGATTTATTTTTAATTTTTCAATTCTTCATGTTTCTGCGCCAGTTCGTGTAAGACTTTGCTGATGGATTCTGGTTTTTGGTTGGTACAAAAAAAATAGCGAATCGTACGATAACATTATCGTGTTATCGTATTAGACCTTGTGAATTTCATTTATTAAATTTAAAATTTCCAATTACTTTTGCAAAAATTAAATCATAAAGTGAATATTCCTGATTAAAATGAGGCTTTTGCCTTTCCATCCGAATTATATTCTTTCATTGAGAAAACACAAAATGATGAAACTACTTTGGATCGAGGTAAATTCAGAAAAATAAACGAAATGTTATTTCTACCCAAATGGTTACATAAGTGGCGCACATTTGTGTGTTCTATTTGCACACAAGTGAGAATGCATATTTCTGTGTGCTTGTGCCTGCTCGCTCTTTTGTGTAGCTCTCGTTTCTGTTTGGTGAAATCATCCACTTTTGCTGTTGTCTCGAATCTTGACTTTACCGGTGTCATACCTTCACGATGTGTGTCCACGTGCACTCCCTACCCGACGATTGTCTTCTTCCCGTCTTTGACCGAATTCCACTGTTGGAACTTCTACGCCTCGACCAAGTATGTCCACGATGGGCATCCCTTTTCCCGAGTGCCTCTGCCCGACGTCGCACTTTGGCATTGATTCTCGGACACAGATACTCTCCGCCAGTAGTGGAACCCTATGCTTCCCTTACGTTGCCATGCTTGTTGCCTCATAACACTTCTTATCCTGTCAAGTCTTTTGAGGATTTTCTCGTGGATGATGATGGTGAATCGAATGGATACTTTGATATTCTTTACCAAACTGAATTGACCCAACTGGCTCGTCTCAAGACTGCTCATCTCTCTGGTCGGCTGGTCACCTATCTCACGGATCTATTGCCGAATGTGAACACTCTCGTGGTGGATCATGCAGAATGTGATGGGGACGAACTACGATCGGTTATTAAACTTGTTGGATCTTGGTCATTGAAGATTGTGAAATTATGCATTCAAACTCTGGACACTGACTGGATCTATTTTAATCGTCCTGAGCATCACCCTATTCTCACTATGATTCAATGCATCAATCAACAATCTTCGCTACAACAACTAAATCTCCACATTGATGGTACACGTGGACTTGCTGTCCCCTTTCCCCTGGACTCGTTTTGCTTCATTGCGCGACTCAAAGCAGTGAAACTCTACCTTGGAGGTTATGGCGAAGATAATTTGATTTGGGACATTTTGCACCGATTCGATCACACAGAATTGCGAAGTATTGGCTTGGAAAATGATGAAATTAGAATGGAAGATGCCCTGAATCCTAAATTCAAATTCACCACCAAAGTGAATTCTGTGAGTAAATACTGTGGTTATTTGTGTTTTGAAACTGTTGAACAGTTTGACAAATTCTGTTGGCGCTTTCCTTCTTTGACTTCGCTTCGAATGGTCTGGTCTAGTCACACCACCTTCACCCACCTGGTGACCAAATTGGCCTTGCTCGGACAGTTGACTCATCTCGAGTTGAAAATCAATTTTGAACAACATCCCGCGAATCCATTTACATTGGTGGAACGAATCGAGTGTGATGAAAAAGAAGAAGAAGAACCTCGACGAATGTCACTGCCGCAAGTAAAGACCCTCGTATTGGACATCTCAAAGCGTTCTCACCACCATTTCGAGTCACTCTCCTCATTGGCGTTTCCTTCGGTGGAGATGATCATCTTGTGTAATAACCACCGTGGCCCCTGTACCACCTGTCGACCTGTCATCGATGGTGTGAATGACCCCGAAATGGTCAACCGTTGCCACCGAATGTTGGTTCTCTCGCTGGAGAACAATTTTGTCAACTCGGTGGTACGAATTGCAAATTGACTCTTTACATTTTAGATTTAACAGATTTGTTCTTTATTTTTTATTGTCGTAACATGTTTGTTCGTCTGATCTGATAATCAGATTCACCATTATAATGATAACTCACTCAACTGTCGCTATGGTTTGATTCGCTCGTGTTATTTTGTATTATTTTTGCAATATTTACCAATAAAATTTAGATAATTACATGTTACCATTTTATGTCATTTTGGCAAGCAACTGCGCGACCATTCAGCAGGAAACACTTCTTGACAACTTAAAGCAAATCAATGGAAAACTATGTAACATTCGAAATACAAATTTAGCTTCCAATCGAGTGTTGCGCAATCGTCTCTAGTTGGAATACTTAGGTGTGAATCGACAAATTGCCGATCTGTGCAGCCACATCTACGTGAATATGCTCAATTCTGGTCACCATAATTGACAATGCTGTTTACATCTCTTATTTCAATGGAATGTTACGCCTATGTTATGTTGCTTTGTTTTTCAAGCAGACCCAATTAGGTTTCCTAATAATAATCCTAATCCTAATAATCACTTTTGCAATTAGATCATTTCGTACATAAATTTATTCTTTCTGTTTATTTTTAAGAATAAATACTAGGATTGCTCATTCGTCATTGGACCTTCCTGAGAAACGGTATTTTAGATTTTATGACATTAAAATTTCTAAAATGTTCAATCCCAGATGGACTGAATCGAAAGTTAGCTTAGGTTTCTTTGTTAAACCAAACAGATGAATTGAATTATAATTTAGACAAATGTTGCAATTTTAATAAAAATAAAATAATTTTATAAATTTCCAATTTTGATTAGTTAACTGAGTAGTACAAGTCTTAATTATGAAGCACATCTCTGCGTTGTCCGAATTGTTCCACTTCACAACAGTTTGGCGACCAGTCAATCGAACAGGGCAGTCCTTGTTCAAAGATCAATCTCTTGGAAGCTTGTGCGGTAAGTTGAATGATCTTGTCATCATCCACCACTGGTCGATCGTTGATTGTGACAATGTTGGCTGTGAAACCAGTTCGAACAATAACCTTGGTGCCAAAGGGCAGTGTCTTGTGAGCGGCAGTGTAAGCGGATGAGTTGAATGGCTCACCAGATGCGGTTGGCCAGCCCTCAGAACGAGCATACGTTTCGCATTGGCCAAATACGTTGTACTGTCCACAAGCTTAAAAGAAGGGAAAGTCATAAGTCACATTGTTTATTGGTTACAAATTGTATTACTCACAGACAAACATAAAAGAAGCACAAATGATTGCAAAAGCAAAGAACAATTGTTTCGACATTTTGAGAGATGTAACAAATATGACTTGTTGGTTGGTGTTTGGGATTGAGTATGGCTTTTATATTGTTTTGTAGTTCCGTTAATTAGTTTAATTTTGCTCTTAATTAGCATACATTTTGGACATTAAAAATTTAATTAGACACATGCTTGGCACGATCTTCAATCTATCAATTAATTAAATGTACATATGCCGAAAAGCACTTGTGCAATTAGCCCAACTCAAATATGTTGCCCATTTGTGGAGAAATAGCGCGATAACATAACATTTTCTGTACACCAAATCGGTCAGAAAGTATCAATGGAAATTCACCTATAGACGAATACAAAAGTTAAACTCGCACTGTTAGGTTACTTTATGATCACACTTTAGTGAGGGTGCAATCCCTGTACGAAGTTGCCAAAGTTACTCCACTTGTTTGTTATTAGAACGGTAGTCGCTTGACTTCCATCTATGACTCTGAGTATTGATTGGAGTTCATGAAGCAAATAAATTTGTGTCAATTTTACTTTTTTAAAAATTGTCTTTGGAGTATAACAGTTTCAAATTAAAAATTAATATGCCACTAGGTATTAAAAAAATCATCCAAATGAATGTAATTTGTGTTTGCTCTCAACAAAACAAAACTACAATTGTCAAAATGTTTTAAGTGGTGAAATAATTTTAAATTGTTGATTGAATTGTTTGAATGTTACATTTATTTTGCATGTTTGAATTTTTCTTTATTCGTGATTTAGATTTATTCTTTAAGGTTCACAACAATTTTGTATTGAGTGCTCTTTGATATCACTTACATTGAACACGTTCTACGTTCAATTAGTATGACAATTCTCAAAATGAACCAAAAACTAAGTTCTCATTTGGTACCGGCTTAGTGCAGTAATCAACAATTGAGCTGACGATTGACAACAACACAACTTGTCTCACCATTAAAGTATGATCAAAAATTGTATATACGAGCATTTGATTTATTAAATGGTGAAAAACGAGTATTACTTTCTGATCACACGCCGTGTACAAACTTGTATCTCTAATGATAACAATTTATCCTGTGAAAAGTATATCCCTGATTGCAGTCAATGAGGACACTGAATTAAGATTCAATTTTAGATAATTATTTATAGAAATGAATACGTGAAATACAGAAAGTGGGGTAATTTTAGATTGAAACGAAATAATAATTCTTGATCAAAGTTATTTTTATTTATTCATAAAATTATTAATAAAATAACAAACAAAGCAAAAACAATGCAATTCATTTTGAACCGAATAGCTCATAAAGAGCTAGTGCAAGTTGAGACCTTCGAGTATGTCTTTGATTGGATCCATCTCCACGAGCATTTCGTTCAACTTTTGCATCTTCACATTAGCCGCAACATTGTTCCCGTATTTATGTTCCAAGTATCGATGCAACAATCGATTGTACACCGTGTACTGATATCTACGTTCGAATAAGTTAATCAATAAACTTTTTTTTCTAAATTTCAAAATTACTTTATATATTCTGGACAGCTTAGTCCTCTTCTTGTTTGAAATATTCGATGAGCGATAAGCTATAATAATTAAGGTTACAATTAAAACAGTTCGTAGTTGTAGAAAGAACTTACTAAATCACGAATTGTAGAATCATCTTCCAATTCTGAATGAAATCGGTGAACATTTTCGCGGAAAAATTGAACAACATTTTGAGGATAGATTTCTCTCAGTACGTTCAGTTTGATTAAAACTGCAGAGCTTTGGTTATCGTCCTGTAGGATAGCAAAATAATGTAATAATGAACAAAATAAAACAAAATTCATCACAAAATTACCACAATAACCGGAAAGCCATCCAAATCCGGACGACAACTGCACGAAAGGCAAATGACCAACATTTCGGTAAACACACATTTGAGTATTGTCAATTGGTCGTCCACATTGAGACACTTGAAAGCACAAATGTTTTTACACAATTTGACGAGCTTTTTGATGTACAACTCGGCACAATTGAGTGCATTGACCAGTTTTGTCTCCTCGCCAATAATATGAAAATAGTTATTGTTGTAAAAACTGGCCACTGCCTCAGCATTGGTCACCTCTTTGATTCGTCTAATCTCGTGCCGATTCAATTTGACCGAATAGATTAAACTTTTTGGCAAAATGTTTCTAGTACTGTATTTCTGTTCCAACTCTACTGGACACAACGACATGGTCATTCGGATTTTTGTGTCTAAAATAGTTTCAATCATCGAATCACAATCTGAATCATTTTCTGAATTGGTCGAATCAACAGGCGAATTGTCAATCTTTTTCAATTTACTACAAATCAAGTCTTTATTCATTCCAATGGCAAAACACTTGTTCAGTCGACATTTGGTGCAGCATCTTCTGTTGGTAAAATTAATTTGACAACTTTCCTTATTAGGACATACGAATTGCTGTAAACAAATAAATAGATCCACTTAATATTGATCTAATTTTGAAAGTAGTTTACCTCATATTAAAAAGAATTTCGATGAAAGAACGATTTACACGGTTCACAGCAAAGTCCATTGAAATTGAAGCCAGAAAGAATCGTAAATCTCAGAATTAACAATCTATTAATAAAAATACAACAAACCAAAAGCTTTATCTCCACAAACGAGGCATATTTTATTTAAACCACTTTTGCTCATTGTGAAACTCGTAATACTTGGAAAGAACTCTTTGTGCGCTATAAAAGTAGCTCAGTTAATAAGCCAAAAAATATTTTGGGGTTAGCCACAATTAATAGAACAATGTCCCTGTGACAAACTCACAACAAATGGGCACAATGATTGATAAAGTAGCTATAAATAGATAACTACAAAGCAAGCCATCTTATCTTAGATGGCGATAGTCAATAATAAGGACAATCGCAATACATTCGTGTTAATCTGTATTGTAATGTATTTAAGCAACAGATTGTATCACTTGACACTATATCTTTTTATTGATGTGAACCGGATATTGGAAAAAACATTCCACTGATATATTCCAACACAAAATCACCTCATTTTATTTCTCATTGACATTGTGAATTAAATCCGTATTGATGATCAATAATTGATCGAAAACAAGTGACATTTACCTTTTAGACCCAAAAATGTCCTTTTTGCCTTTTATACTTTTGAGTGCACAACCATTTGAGATAACATAAAACACTTGACATTATCCAATCAATATTTAATCCGTATTCGCATTTAAGATATATCTACCAAAATATTTCCTTCAGCACCTCGTTGGTTTCATCACAATTAACATCTGCAAATATTTCCTTACACAACTCGTTCACCCGTGACAAATCATTGAGTAGCTGCATTAGACTTGAGAATCGATTTGAAGCTCGTGAGTGGTCGCGGTATTTGTGCTCAAAATAACATTTCAACAGATGGCGATACACATGATAGTGATACCTGTTATAGCAATATTATGAAATTCAATGATCAGTATTTGGTATATCAAATAAATTCACCTAATCAGTTCGGGACATGTCCCACCCTCTTGTGGCTTGAATAATGCATGTGTAATGAACTACGTACAAAATAAATAATAAGTTGAAACATTAAAATTAAATCGATGATATACCAAATTCCTAACAACCGGATCGTTCTCCATTTCCATCTGAAGCGAGTAGAGCACTCTTCGGAAAAATGATTCCACGTTTTGTCTTCTCCATTGACGAAAAAATGTTCATTTTGATAAATATTCTCTGGCCACCATTTTGGTTATTCTGAAAGTTGTAAGATATATAGTTCTTAGTTTCAATCTTTATTTATCCAAACCTCATCCAGAAACATGGCATATCCATCGTTTTGAAAATTAAACCCAAATGCGAATCGAATTGTGTTGTGAAAGCAAAAGAATTCTTTAAATATCACCAACTGGTCACACTCTTGAAGACTTTTGTATGCACGAATGCTTTTACAGAATTTAACGATCTTTCTGATGTACATGTCGGACATGATGTACGAATCGACCAGTGAAGTGCTCTGTCGGACCAGCATGGTCAGTGTTGTCTCTTCACAAAAGATTCTCAATGCATTCTGCACTTCATGCAACTTTTCAAGTTCGTTCATTTGCAAGTACCGAGTAAAAATGTTATTTTCGTTTAGTAGGATCACTTTTTCGGGTGATGGTTCTAACGAAAATCAAGTAAAAAATATTATTTGCAAACAAAAAGTTTACAGATTACCAGTTGTTTGAGTATTCATATTTTTAATTGAATATTTTTCCTTTGATTAATTCCTGCAAATTTTAAATGTAGCCAGATAAAATATTTTTTTACTTTGAAGTGCGAATATTCTACCTTTTTCATGCCAATCGAAACGCACTTATCCAGTCGACATCGTGAACAACAATTTCGGGTTTCGAGATTGATTTCACAGTTTCTCAAATTTGATGAGCAATACAAATTCTGTTTGAATCAAAATAAAATATGATTTACCGCTTATTATTTCAATTTTTGGCAATATTTATAAATTCATATTAATCACCTTATGTCGAAAAGCATTTCGAATGAAGAATAATCTGCATGATTCACACGAAAGGCCGGTAAAGTTGAACCCTGATTGCAAGATAGTTTTAATTTATTAATAATAATTTACAAAAACTAAACAATGCAATTTACTTACAAAAAAGCTTTATCTCCACAAACGAGGCACTTTCTTTTACAATTCATATTTTAGTCATAAAAAGAAGCTGAAAATGACAAATTACAAACCGAAACTCAATGTGCTACTTTTGTGTATCATTCAATTTGTGATTTGTGTGCCAATTTAGGTTAAGTGCCGTCGATGATAATTACGAGTGCATTCGAGATAAATTTCAATGGCAACTTTATCTTCATTTTTCAAGATATAATTTGATTTTAGATCACAAGATGGGGTTAGTGTTTTGGAAAAATAGATTTGTCTGACGAAAGTGTATATTGCCAGTTTGATGCAAAGGGAGCCTTATCGAAAGCCTAACTCAAGTCATATCGTACTGCAGTTGTACAGAACAGCTCTTATAATCAAAACCATGATAAATGACAATTTGAGTATTTTTGGCTGCGTAACTCGACTTCAAGTGGCATGGGAATTGCCTACTAAGATGGTTGGGCAATATAAATGGAGCTATGGACAAAATGAGTATTTTGTGTTTAGTTTAGTTTTCAATATGGCCAAATTGAATCACGCTTTAATTGTTTTATTTATTGCTTGCAGGTATTTGTTGTATTTTTGATTGAATAATCATTCAATTTTATTATCATTTAAAGCATAAATGTTGCCCAGCAGCAGGGTCTCCGATCACTGGCGGAATCCCACAAGAGGTACATTGGTTTCGCAGTGAATCCAACCCACCTGACCAATGAAGCCGAAATGGCCAAAGTTGCCGATGCCGAGTTTGACTGTTTCACACCTGAGAACGCAATGAAGTGGGTGCAGACTGAAGCCACCAGGGGTCATTTCAATTTTCACGATGGTGACCTCATTGTGGAGCATGCACAAAAGCATGGACAAAAGGTTCGAGGTCACGCATTGGTGTGGCATCATCTGCCTGGCTGGGTCGAGGCGGGTCACTTTGACGCGGCTGAATTGGGCAAAATAGTGCACAATCATGTGGCCACAGTTGCGGGCCATTGGAAAGGCAAAATCTATGCCTGGGATGTGGTGAACGAGGCACTCGAGGCCAATGGATCATATCGACATTCTGTGTTTCATAAAAAAAATTGGACAAAAATTACATTGCCGATGCGTTCAAAACTGCACATGAAGCTGATCCAGCTGCTAAACTGTACTACAACGAGTATGGCGTGGAGGGCATCAATTCAAAAAGTACTGCAATGTTGAAAATGATGCAAGAACTCAGGTCACAGAGCGTGCCAATTGAGTCGTTCAGAAGCAAAATCGATTAAGTCCATTTTTTCACATTTTGATATTATGATGAAAAAATATTCAGTTTATGATTATCTCTTTAAAAAATAACTATCTGATGAAAATTTGTTGAAATTTCCCATAATATAACAACTATGTACATTCCTTGTTAATAAAATAAAATAATTTTCTGTGGCAAAATCGATTAAGTCCAGCTGTGGTTGATTCCACTGTTTATTGACTCATTGTACCTCTTATCAAGATGCTCCCGGTGAATTTTCGAAAGTTAACTTATGTATTTTATTTCAATTAACAAAATTAAAATTTGTTTAATAATCATTTCCAATTTAATCTAATCGATTTGATACAAAATTCAATCAAATTTGTTCATTTTACATCTTGCTCATTAATTTTCAGAAGCAAAATCGATTAAGTCCACTAAGCTTTTCAATATTTAATTAAATAAATAAATAACAGTTATGTTCCCTGAATTATACACTTGATAATGGTGGAATGAGGTACAATTAACATTTCTGGTGGCCAAAACATCTTTAAAAAGTAAGAAATACGAAGCATTACCCTAAAAACGAAAACTTTAAGTTCAAAACTTTAAAGTCGTTTTTCTCGAAAAGTGCCAAAGTGGACTTAATCGATTTTGCTTCTGGGCGACTCAATTCATGGTGCAGGCTTTCAGGCACACTTTCCACTGGGACACGTGCCCCATGATCTACAGCAGAACTTGGAACGATTTTCTGCTGCGGGTTTCGATGTGGCCATAACCGAGGTGGACATTCGAATGCAACTGCCTGCAGACCATGCCAAACTAGAACAACAGGCCAAAGATTATGCTGCGGTTGTGAAGGCTTGTGTGGGTGTGTCGAGATGTGTGGGTGTGACCATGTGGGGACTGACAAGTACTCCAACATTGTGCATGCCTATCCTGGCTGGGGAGCGGGACTCGTTTTCGATGAACACTACAAACCAAAACCTGCTTACAGTGCAATCAAACAAGTGCTCCAAGGAGTGAATTGAGTTGGCAACCAAGATTTCATTGATTTGTTTTCAATTTGAATGGACTTTTTTCTTCATTCTGAACTCGCCTTCTAATATCGAAGATAAATATTATTGCTTGCCAAAATAAATCTTTGATCTTATCATAGCAACATTTACTCAAATAAATGCAAAAACAGTTATAAACGCATGCCTTTGCGGATAGCAACTCACTCGTCAGTAACATTGTGCACGTCATGAGTCAGTTTAGAGATTATTTTAATATCACAAGGTCGATGCAAAAGTGTGTGTGTGTTTGCCACAAGCCAACTTTACAAATGTTATTGTATTTGTCCTCAAATTTACGAGTCAATTTGTTCTTGCGGTCCTCAAAATACATTTCATTTAGTTTGTGAATTGTTTTGTCAAGATATATTGTACAAACAAAATGGACATCAATGTTGACAAAAGACATACAGACATACAGACATACAGACAACAGAATTTTAATATAATTAATAATGTAATCGTCTCGATCAGTAAGTTAATTAACTCGTCTGCATGACCTTTCCATGATCTATAGTATTAATTTTATTTGCCCAACGAAATATTATGAGTAAATTGTAACTCAGTTAGACCTTGCCGTATTAAAGAAAATAATTAAATAAGTATAACAACAACAGAAACTGAGCTTAATGGACACTGTCCATTGGACAGAGATAACAAAAATACTCAATTAACAAATAAAACGCCATATATTATTTATTATTATTAATTAACTTTGTGTTTATTTTGAGTAAATAATAAAAGTTCAAATGATCCACATTTGGTTAAAAATGAAAATGTCACATGTTATACGTCATACTACTGTTTAATGTACAAACTCATTAGTTACTTGAGTGTAAACTAGTGCTCTCATAAGTCTGAAGTAACCTTTCAAAAACGACGATTGTTTAGTAATAACCGTTATTACGCCGAGCCGATAACGTTATCAACAAAACCTCTACTTCCATACGTGCTTTTTTAAAAACGGTTAACCGTTTTTGCTAAAAAAATCTAAACAGTTCAACCCTTATCTCTGATGAATCACACTTTCTTTACTTAGACAATTCAAATCAAATCGTAGTCTTTGAAAGGTCACTTCAAATTTTTTAAGTTTTAAGAGAAAAATAACAGCATTACATTTTGCAATGTTCAATTTATTGTTTGTTTTGTTTCTTTTGATTTCTCCATATAAACTTTAACCGGAACTTTTCATTTGCCATTAAACATTGAACTTTAATAACGGCCGTATCTAAGTTATCTTTGACAGTTTTGGTCAACCTTTTTAACCTTTAAACCACCAGAAGTTTCATTGAGCGAGATTTATGGAAAAATCCACTTTTAAAGTTATGTTTTTTGCTCATTGATGATTTTGTAAATTTTTCCAACGATAAAACCAACCAAACAGACAACTGTTCGACGGAATTAGCTGTCTCAAACGAATCGTCCACAATCTGTATGATCGAAATGCTCATCCAAATGTGAGCATGTCCACCGATTGAGTCTAAGAACTCGCTTAAATCCATGTAACTCTGGTAGGTCATTGTGGTGACAGGCTGTGTGGCCCAGCGCACATAAACATAACCGTTCAGCCGATCACCAGAGCCAAAATATTGCACAATTGTATCGGCGAATACTTCCGTATACGACACACACAATACGGTATTGGATAACACACAAATGGAAACATAATAAGTAACATTTTTGCATACGAGTTCTCGTAGTTTGATATTTTAATAATAACGCAAAATCAAACTCATTGACATTTACAGAAATTAATGGAATTTTCAAAACATTTGCTTGGCCTCATGAAGCAGTGTCACGGTGGGCACCGTTAAGGTAAAGATTTTGAATGACCCTACCACCAGGCGAGCCCTGTAACGTCCAGCCGAAACGAGTCTCCACAAAAGCCATTCCGAGGCCAAACTTCCGGCTCTCCTGCAGATTTAACAAAAAATGATCATTAAACAGATCCTGTCCAATAAGGATATCAATAGTTGAAAATTCATTTTGAGTTGCATAGTCTGAAAGTGTGACTCGCTGTTGCCTGGCAATTTCTAGATGCTCTTCAGTGGCGGCAGGCAATTGGCCCATCAGAATGCCACTCATAACGAAGACACTCACTTCCGATTGCACAGTTGGATTTGTAATAGACTGCAGCATCAGTCTGGTCTCGTAGCCAATCGTTATTCTGGCCAGTCCTGCAAAGGCATTCACAATGATTGGCTCAATTGGCAGTCTAGGCAAACTTAGTGTATTCACTATTGCTTCGGAGATAAACGATGTGGTAGAGCCATTGTCGAGCAGTATTCGTGTAATACAAGATTGATTTGTTTGAAGATTACTCGAATAAACCTTGAGAGTAGGAAGATAGATGGCAAATGGTGGTAAGGTTGAGTTGATCTGGCCAGTTGTGTAGTACGGTGCATTGATTCTTGTGGGATTCAAGTGATACAACGAGATTATTAATGGTTGATGGTGATACTGGCTCGTTTGATTAGGAGTGTCAGTGCACTTGTTAGTGGAACGGGCAGGCTCAATATTGCTTTCCGAAGCTTCTCGGTTAGTAAGTAGTTTGAAATTGGTAGAACTTGAACCTGCAGTTGTACCAGCATAATATGGTGAAGAACAAGGAAATTTAGGTAAAATTGTGTTTGAAGGAGGTAGGTAGGTTTCACATAGACAAATAAGGCTGTCCTGTTCAGAATGACAGCGGTTGCATCCATCTTCCCGACATTGATGATGATTATGGCCACGTTCTTTTAGACACTTGAAACATCGTTCTTGCTGAAAAAGTGCGATTCTTTTCTTCACTTTAGATATATTGCAGTTCTTTTGTAGATGGCTGCCATTGCAAAAAGTGCATTTGATGATCTTAGTAGCACTGTTGATGGGTCGTTCAACTACTGTCGTACTAGTTAATTGAAAAATTTTGTTTTTGCCTTCCGGTGCAAAAATTGCGTCTTGATTCGCTAGAGGATTCATTTCGCAAGTTTCAGAAGCAACAAGAACAATAATGTTTAATAGAATTTTGGAAAACAAACTAGTTTTACACAACTTTTATACCTAAACCCCTCGAAAAACAATTTACGAAAAATGTTGGCCCGTCTCTTAACAAGATATCTTAAATAAACAATCTATTATTATATCCTTAATGGTTTTTAGCGTTAAATGTTTGTATTTGTCAAATTCACTTGCCATTATAAAAACAGATAATAACTTGAATGTTTGCTGTTTGACCAGCACTGCCAAAATAAACAAACAAAACAAAACAAACTTTCAAAATCATTCTAAATTATCAGCTGAAAAGTCTCACCATTTTCAGTGTTTGCATGCTTTTATGATATACCAGATGAACTGCCCGGGCTTCGCTCCGGCAATACCAAATTCAATATGAACTCAAATTCAAATTTTAAAAATATAAAATCGTGAATTATTTCAATAATTCAAGTTTTTGCAAACAAAATTTTAAACATTTTTCTTTGATCTGAGGTCAAAGGATGTTTGCATTTCTTCAGTCATAAACGGCGGTTAGTCGATTGTCGTTTGTCATTTGTGTTACGGGAAAGGTGATGAAAGCACAGTCCCGTAGCGAGAGCGGATCGAGAAGGGCGAGAGAACGGTTAGGACAGTTGGTTAACTGAACGATTTACTTGGTCTAAAGACTGAAAGTAATCAGGACTGACGATGGTCAGTCCTTATATACATGAGAGAGGTGTACTGTGACAGTAGGGAGGACAAGAGCTGCCTCGGATGAGTGTACATCGAGTAGTCACCGCTGTTCGGCGTGATCGGTCATTGTGTGCCTGACTAACTGACAAATATGACTAAACTGAGGTGTCTTGTGAGCTGGCGCTGTCGAGTTGGTCGGGGCTGCGGCGTCGCTAGTGGTGTTGCCAATAGTTTGGTAACAATTTGAAAATTGACATAGTTTGAGCATCTAGAGGTCAAAGGATGTTTGCATGTCTTCAGTCATAAACGGCGGTTAGTCGATTGTCGTTTATCATTGAAAATTGACATAGTTTGAGCATCTAGAGGTCAAAGGATGTTTGCATGTCTTCAGTCATAAACGGCGGTTAGTCGATTGTCGTTTGTCATTTGAAAATTGACATAGTTTGAGCATCTAGAGGTCAAATGATGTTTGCATGTCTTCAGTCATAAACGGCGGTTAGTCGATTGTCGTTTATCAGTTGAAAATTGACATAGTTTGAGCATCTAGAGGTCAAATGATGTTTGCATGTCTTCAGTCATAAACGGCGGTTAGTCGATTGTCGTTTATCGTTTGAAAATTGACATAGTTTGAGCATCTAGAGGTCAAATGATGTTTGCATGTCTTCAGTCATAAACGGCGGTTAGTCGATTGTCGTTTATCGTTGAAAATTGACATAGTTTGAGCATCTAGAGGGAAAATGATGTTTGCAATTTCGGAAAGTTACACGAAGTAATTCTGTACATCTTCACGTATTGTAAAAGGTAAAAATGATCGATATAATAAGGTGTTTCTTCGTCAAGTTAATGGAAAATGTACTCAGTGATTCATTATATTTTCAGATATTGTAAAATTAACTAAAATTGTTTAAGACAATTTCTCATCTCATTCCAAAAAGTGAAATCGTCAACTGTCAATGCCATGCATCTTTAATCGTTGCTTTATAAATAGTATTACCATGACATCATTTGGTTTGTGTCTTATCTAATCGTCATTTGTAATACATTGACGAGTGCACAAACACACACCCTCCCCAACACGAAACACGTACATGACTTTGTCTATTTCCAGTGACGAGTCAATTCGATTGCGTGCTAACTGTTGACTGCTTGTGGACACACAATTTCTGGTGATTGTATTCATAGTCTCGACAATAATATGAATTGTAAATTCACTCCAAAGAAACGATGTCGAATCTGTGGTGATAGAGCAATTAGTGAGTGAATATATTCTAAGTTTCAAAATTAGTTGACTTTTCTCTTTAGGTTTCAACTTTAATGTCATGTCATGTGAATCGTGTAAATCATTTTTCCGTCGAAACTCATTAAAGCGAGAAGTTTGGAAATTGTTTATCTGCTATTATTGACATTTGTTTGCAATTTTTAGATACTTGAATGCGTTTTGAGCAATCAGAAATGTGAAATTAACATGGAAACTCGAATGCTTTGTAAACGTTGTCGGTTAGAGAAGTGTATTGGGGCTGGAATGAAACAAAGTGTCAATAGGAGACAGGGACAAAAGACTATCGAGATCGTCGATGAAATAAAACTTGAACAAATTGAAGATACAGAAGAGATTCCAGTCGATTTGAAAGAATCAAAATATGCAATCAGTAAGCCCTCTCACTCTTTATCCAGTCAGCAAATGTTTATTTTACGCGAAGTTGAGAATGCAATGGAAACCATTTACGGAACAGTAGATCGACATGATGTGAAACTAGATGAAGCGACTGACTTAATTCAGGTGCTCAATCTTTCAGCTTTTGATGTACCAAAAACGATTCAATTCTGTAAAAGTTTGAGCGCTTTTAATGCTTTAAACTCAGAGGATCAACTGACCCTACTCAAGTCTTTCTACCCAGCAAAATATTGCGTCATGGTATCTCACCTGTACAGCATCGATAAAGAAAACTGGATTGAATTGACGGTAAATCTTGTCTAAACTCTAAATAAATATTTAGTGAATAATAATTTAGTTTTGTTAAAGAGCGAAAGAAGAGGTTACCATGTCAAAATGGAAGTGTTCCAACAGTGTGATCAAACTGAATTCTACTCAATGTTTCGTTCATTTATCATTTCGCTACATTTAGAAATGGAGGACGATACAACGATTCGAGACCTTGTAAATATTAAACTCATTAAATGTCGCATGTATAAACCATTTTCCATTAAGATATTAGCCCAGCAGCTATTCAAGCCATCGTTTCGAATCAGAGCGCCAGAATATGCACGATTTTACTACATCCAGTACAGGTACCTTCTTCGCCAATACCTCCAACACAAATACCAATCACCTTCACGTGCAGATCGCAAATATAACTCACTGATCAATCTGTTGGATCAATTGGACAATGTGGCTGAAGCTGTGCGTGACATGTACGCCAAAGTAGATCCCGAAAAACTTTGTGAAATATTGGTGGAAATGTTTCTGCATTAAAATGGTATTTAAACTATGATTTTTAATAAATACGAAATATTTAAATGAGAATTTGAATAGATTTTATAAGAAACCAATGCCAAGAATCAATTTTGGATAGCTAGAAAGGAGGCAAGCAATTCACCATCACAAAGTTTCATCTCATTACTATTTACTAGGATTTTCTGTAGATAATACAAACTGCTCTAGGCAGACATCATGTCTGGCGACAAACATAATAAAACTGCCAAAAGTTACATATTTGCACTCAATCTTTGGCGATTACCTCCAAAGAGAGTAATATTTGCAGCAATTGGCATAAAATTCTTTATCTCAACGTACGTACGAGTATAAACAAATTGATGACTACTTAGAGCTTGACGAGTAATAAAGATCAAAGTAAAAATACTTATTATGAACTTTTGCAAGTCTTATCAACGAGAATAGGTCAGATATGTTACATTTGCCATTGAATGAGCAGTAAAACTGTTGCACATTAATTTCCAACGAAAAAAGCATAGTCTCTCTTATCTTCCAATCCAATGCCAAATGTCGTTGAACAAACGTTGCGGACACTTGTGGGTCGATTTGGGCGTTATCAATGCAAAAATGCAACAGACTTTTGTTGTACAGTGATTCGAAGTGTGACGATAAAGTGAATAATATTTTCATATCTTACAGATTAGACTTTTGTAGTTTTCTGATTAAGTAATTTACTGAACAATTAACGGCTTAAATAGACAAAACAATATGTTTTATAATATTTTATTTTGTGGACAAACATAGGTAATAGAATTCATATTTGTGTTGTAACTTTTGTGTTTGTTAATGCACGTTAATGTGATTACCAATTCCATGGCCATTTGACGGGAATCTGTTTAATGCCTTCATTTGGAATGCACTCAGGCTTGTCCGTGTGCCATCCACTCATTGTGGGTGCACCAATGATTTTGAATGGCTTTTGACAGTTGTAGTATGGATTGGGTCGTGCCACGTTGATTGCTTGCACATTCTTGAAAGTGATATCACCCTCTGCCTGAATTTGCAACACATATGTTCCAGTGCCGTTGATGAACACATCCTCGAGTACCACTCCGTACACTTTGCCCTCAATGAAGGCAACCGCACAGTAGGAGGAGTCGATGATGTCACAGTCCTTCACATGAATGTTTGCGTGAATGTCTTCGTTGAGACCCGAGAACCAGAGGGCACCAACACCAAAGTGCCAGTTAAAGTCAGAGTTACCAGCTCTGAGCATTGTGTTACGGTAGATTTTGTAGTTTCCATGCACTCCAGTCTCGCCACGCACATTCGCATATCGATTGGACACGTGAATGCCACCTCCATTGGAGATTGTGTCATACACCAAATTGTCGCTCACCTCAATGTCCTTGCCACCGTAGATTGCAATGTTGTTGGCCAAAATAGGAATGCCAATCGTGTTCTGAACAAATTTGTTGTTCACCTCCACGAACTGTTCCGACCACATGGCCAAACCATCATCGCCGAGGTTCCGCAAGAAAGTGTTCTCCACCTTTGAGTTGGTGACGCCTTTGTGGAAATTGACACCATCAGCTGTAGTGTCCAGGATTCGACTATTCTTGAGAGTAAAGTTGTCCATCTTACCATCGAACCATCCTCCGCACTTGACGTGCTGCAGCCACATGTTGTCGATGACCGAGTCCGAGCACGAGCCACCGAGAGCATTGGTCGGAGCACTGTCGTCTCGTTCGGTGATTTCGCCAATGATTGCAAAGTCTGACAGGAAAACGTGCTTGCTCGCAACTCCGTCCGCTTGATATTTACAGAAGAATCCACCAGACTTTTGTCTCTGATTGGGATCTCGCCCACCAACGACACTGTACCAGGGACCGGCACCGACAACCGTGACTTGATCCACAATGATGTGGTCATACAGCAAAAAGTGACCTTGAGGAATGTAGACAGTCTTCTTCAGGTTCCGTCCATCGTCAATTGCCTTTTGGAAAGCCTTTGTTACGTCAACTTTGCCAGTTGGATCCGCTCCGTAGGCTGCATCAGTCACCGAAATAGAACCTGCAGGTTGAGGCTTGGGTGGACCAACCAGTTCAAAGTCAGCCAAATCAATTGTGAATGTTGGCGATTGAGCAACTGAGGAAACTTGAACACGAACTTTGGTGCCCTCGGGATAAGTCTTGTCCAACAGAGTCCTCACTTCATCATAGAAATGGTGAGGGTTGATGCCGCCAGGATTGTTGTTGAATGGATAGCCACCGTAGTACCAGCCATAGCGCGAAGTGACTGCAATGTCCTTGAACTTTTTGCCATCAATCAACAGTTCGAGTGTGGCATCCAATCCCTTTCCATCCTGACTGTCGGGAATGCTCTGTCGAATCACAACCGAATTTGCTTTGATTGGCATTGTGAATTCTACATATTGTCCGACAGCATTTAAGGTTACTGCTCGCCGACCAGAGGCCTCCGATGACAATGTTCCGTATGCTCGGTCATTGCCAATCACTTTGCCATTGGTGGCTGCGTGTTCTGCCTCAACTTCCACGAAGGGAACCTTTGCGCCACGTCCTTTCCATCGTTGAGTGTCTGATGGGAATTAAAGCGAGAATTAGATAAAATTGATTCAATCTGAGAATACCGTGAGGTGCAACTGTGACTGTGCTGTCCGGTGTTGTGTCTGGGGTTCCATCAGGAGTGACATCAGGTGTGACCGGATTGGGAGTATCAGGAGCGGAAGTTGGTGCATCGGTTTGTGGCTCCGATTCGTCAGGATGGTAGCAGTATGGATTGCCAGGCGCAATCTCCCAGCAACATTTGTTGGTTTCAATGCACGACAGTTCAGTGGTGTCAGCATTGCCACAGTCTCGTCTCGCCCCTCGCGGCACTCGAGTGCACTTCTGTTCATGGACATATGCGTGATTCACGAAACAAGCAGGAAAACCGGGCACTTCCTGGTGACAGCAACCCTTCGCCAAACAGGAGGCCACAGTCCACTGCTCGTGCTGCACACAGTCGATCTTGTCCTCGTTGGCGATGCTGCTGCACTGGTCCGCCACTACTGAACCAATCAGTGTGGCAACGAGAAGAACAAATATTTTCATGTTTGCTGATCTAATGGATCAAACAAATCAAACAAGTTTAATTGCATTAATTGACACTCCATCGTTTATATACTCAATTTTCAAGTAGTCCAAAATAGAGTATTTACAAATCATTCATCCAATTACGATTAGCAAATGACATTTTCCCAGCGATTATTTGATGTAGTGATAGTGATTTTTAACGTTACATTTTGTAGTCTTTTTTTAGAGGCCTTTTCCGTACTTTCAACAATCGATGGTAGAAGACTTTCTTATCAACAAACGCGTTAGTCAGTTTGAACGTGACAATGACAATGCGAGCTTATCAAGTGCCCCTCAATGCCCCTCAATGCCCACTGCTCTGAATGTGATTGAGGTGGACAAATGTTTATTTTTCTCTTTAGGTGGTGGTAGTATTCTTTATTTTTAATCCAGCAGTTTTATATTAAATCTTATGGCTATCCAATTAGACTTGCAGCGGAGGCGAAACTTTAGTTGAGTTTTTGAAAATATTGAGAAAATCGTGAATTAGATTGGTATCTGACTAAAACGGTGGTCAATTTACGGTGTCTGAGAATGCGATTGGTTTACCATATCATATTTGAGTCTCTGGGGACTACCTGAATGGGGTTACCGAGGAGGTCCATATTAGTGGACCGGGGAGATATTTCATTTTAGTTCTTAGATCCTACCTTTCATTTGGAGGGAAAATTAACCATTGATATGATAGATCTTAATCTAGAATTGGGTTTATGGATCATGTCCCCAAATTGAGTAGTCTGCCGTTGAGTTAATGGCATTGTGAGCTATTGTCCCATTCGCTTGCCAAAATGCATTGCAAAACTGCTATACAACTTTTGCCAATGTATTGCATCTATGAAATGTGTTTCATATTAAGAAACCCTAGGATACTTTACTAAACCAATAACTGGAACAATTGACAACTCCAGGTCTACCAATTTGGGGTTGAGATTTAACGACTAACAAATCGATACAAGCGGCCAATCAATCTGGAGGAATTGATTCTTCCGCCAAATTTATTTCTAAGTACATTGTAAATATTGCCGGTAATATTATTTTTTAAATAAAATTTATTGATCCAATTAGAGAATTTTTGCTTAACCCTCAAATTGTAAATCTCCAACTCAAAGACTTGTGACTTTGATACTGTGATATGGTTTAAACTTACGATCGTATCTAATTTGGAATCAAATAGGAAATTACAAATTGTGTTTTGACTTTTATATCCACAACTAAATTTCTCGTCCGAAAATTACATTGAAATTACGTATATGTTGACATATATATTATGGTTTGCAAATTAGCCGAATTTGTTTGGATTGGAATAGTGAATTTCTGACTTGAAAAATAATAAAGATTACTATCGCTACATAAACATTTGTCTACCTCAAACACATTCAGAGCAGTGGACATCGAGGGGCATTGAGGGGCACTTGATAAGCTCGCATTGTCATTGTCACGTTCAAACTGACTAACGCGTTTGTTGATAAGAATGTCTTCAACCATCGATTGTTAAAAGTACGGAAAAGGCCTCTAAAAAAAGACTACAAAATGTAACGTTATTTATGATCAAAAAGCCAACCCTATCTATCTTGTACTTGAGTAGTTGAGTAAACTAAGTTTTGCCTAATACTCAACATAAACTCACGTTTAGAGTACTCCAAGTTTTTTGGTACTAAAGATGATAACAAAACTATTTACTTGTACACATTGATCAGTTAGTAGGTCATCAAATTGATGATCACAAATTTCTGACCAAAAATGACCTCCATGAAAAGTAATCCATGAAACAGAACCAGTGATTTAATCGATAATTCGATTCTTCATCATTTTATAAGAAATTATGCAAAATTTTCCATATAACAAAAGAAACTGTAATAAAAATAATTTTAATTATAAATTTCCAATTTAATTGGTTTGGTAAACCTTTGCGAAAGTATTCAACGAGACCAGTCCAAAGTCTCCATACGTGAAACCATAGCGATTTTGAGTATTCAAGGCAGCTATAGAATGCTCAATGTCGACTCGAGTTCTTATGGCGAGCCTTTTTGACGAATTGTGAATAATCAAACGAAATAGCAATTTGCATGGCTTGTGAATGAGCGCGGTGCATTGCGCAAAGATGCAATGAAAGACAAACAGTAGATTGCACAGATAGACGATCCACATGTAAACAATCACTTTCGCAGCAAAATTCAGTTTATCTACTATGATCCACGTGGTTAGGAAAATGTTTATCGGAATTGAAGCAATCAGAAACGCACAAAACAGTCGCCCATAAAAGCGATTGATGGCAAAGAAAAATTTCAAACTTCGAACATATCTTTGACGATATTCAAGATAACGTTTGAGTGGAAATGTTTTGGTTTTACTCGAAACTATGCGCGACAAAAGTGCAAACATTTGTTCCATATTGAGATAAAACATCATCAAGAGGGAAACAGTGCACGAAAAGTTGATTGCCATCGAGTGACTCAAACTTAAAATGTATAGACCTAATGCAATTCCGCTCAAATGACTCACTGTAATACAGAATAGAATATTCAATAGAGCAAAAACCAGAGAAATTTCACTTTGAAATAAATAATGCTTGATTAATATGAAATTAAGATACACATACGAAACAATCAGAATAATTTCTATTGGGAATTAATAATTAGTAATCATTAATTACATAAAAATAGATGCATTACCAAAAGTTGTAAGAATACTGATGAAAATATTGAGAACAATCAGAAAACATTTTCTGGTTCGCAGGCAAACATTTTGATTTTGAAATTTTGAATTCATAAAAAATGATTGCCAATTGTTTTCGACAATTGTGGTGTAAAGCATTTTTAACAAAGGATAGTTACTCTTGATGTAAAGCTTGTGATTGATGTACAGAAGCATGATTGACATTATGAGAGACAAACAATTGATCTGAGATTTGCCAGTCATCAGAAAGAATGCATCAAAGTGAATTGCATTCTCGAGTAGACTGTCATGAGACCAAAATGTTAGCACGAAAAAATGAACACATTTTACTGCTAGAACTGTGTTGAGAAGTTTGACAATTGTGAACAATTTCCAATTTTTGTTCAAACATATTTGTTCAACCAAGTTGTAATAGTGAACAAAATAAGTTATATCTTTTATTGGCGCAAATAAAAGTGATGCGAGCAGTTTGGGATTCATTTCGGTTAGAGTGTGTTTGCTGAATGACATTGCAAATATATTCTATTATATTTGAAATAAACTAATGTGGCCTTGGGACCTGGCTGAAATAAAACTTCAAATGTATACGTAAAACAATAAATTTCAAAATGGAAACTTCAGCAAGGACTAATTGTTTTTATTGTCCTATTATATTTCATAATAATTCATTTCTTTAAAATAAATTTTAATTAACAATATATACAAAGAGACTTTTATTTATTAAACCTGAATCAAACATGAACGCAACGCAAAGCCTAATTAATTAAATAATGTCTTTTGCTTCGTTGATCATGGAAAAATGTCCTGAATGAACATTTTCTGGGAAAGTCTGGGATTTATTTAGATAATTAATCATCCAAATTTGCCTTGAAAAATTAATGTTCTAGACTAGAATGCGTCACGTATCCTGAATCGATTCACATTGGTAGTTTCCGTACGAAAACTCAAATAATACTGCAATATGACAATGAACTTTAATGGATGGCATTGAATAGCGAATACTGTCCACTGGATATGTTCTAATTCTGTTCTTTACAACTCTAAACTCCAAACTTGAGAGTGCATTGGCAAATTGTCAATTGTTACTTCATCAGCTTGATTTTTATTGTTGATTGGTTTAATTGTATCAAATTGATAGCTATTGAAGTGGAAAATACTCAAAATCCCCTAAATATCTCAGTACCAATGCAGTATGCGTTGCTATTTGATCAAAAAGTAATCAAAGTATACTTTTCCTTACATTTAACAAAATAGAACCTTCATCATCTCAGTATTGAGTATTGTTACTTTAAGAACGCACATTTGTACAATATTTGTAATACTTGGAACAAACATTATCATTAAATTAAATGATTAGGTTAAATTTGTTTGTATTTTAAGTATTTTCCAACTGTTTATCTTATTAAGACTTTTATCATCCGGACACAACAAATTAATTAAATCATAATTAATTAAATCATAATTAATTACATCATTAATTAATTTAGGCAGCTAAAAATTTATAAAAATACTTTTCTTTATTTGATGATGCATTTTTGTCATGATGTTACTTCGATGCTCGTTACTGATTTTTGTTTCAATTGGATTCTTTGTGAACGCACAAAATAGTCCAATTAAGTTGAATTGCAATCTAAATGGTAAGTTATATCTGCATGATTGTTAATTAATTTTCTAATCGAAAAAAATGCTTTTCAGAAAATGATGTAAACGAAAATTTGTGCAACCAACGAGGCTGTCACTGGCATGGGGTGCCCAAAGACAGCCACGAGCCAAGTTGCTCTTTGGATTCGGAAAAAGTTGGTTATCATCTAAAAAGCCCAGCCACAATTCGGCACAATGGACTGGACGCTACTTTGGTGGTGAATCCCGAAGCCCACAAATCACTGCCCTTCAAGCCAATTGATGAACTCAAGTTTGAGGTGCACTATTTGACTGAAAATATTGTGAGATTTAGAGTCACCGATCCGGCACATCACAGATATGAAGTTCCAATTAAGTTTGATGCTGGCTTTAACATTCCAAACAGCAATCCAAGTCAGACAAAGTATGAAGTTTCGTTGAAGGATAAGTTTAATTTTAGAATTTCGCGTAAAAGTTCGAATGCCACATTGTGAGTATATTCTTTGAAGAATTTTCAGATATTTAATGTTTTTTAATTAAAATCAGAATCGACACCTCACTGGGCGGCATGATCTACAGTGATCATTTTATTCAATTTACGACCAAACTTGCAAGCAGAAATGTCTACGGATTGGGTGAAAATTTTCGTTCAAAATTTAAACACGATTTCGATTACTCCACCTATCCAATGTTGACTAAAGATTATGGATTCTTTGGAATTGTACGTTTGAGTTGTGTTATGTTTTGATTTTAAGTTTCATTTCATTTTTTTCAGGAAAACAAAGAAAGTTACAGTGTTCATGCATTTTACACTGTACTGGAAAATGATGGCAAAGCTCATGGAGTGTTTTTGCTCAACAGTAACGCAATGGGTGAGAGAGAAATATTTGGATAAATTGATTTGTTTTGTGACATTTTTGTTTGTTGTTGTAGCTTACACTCTACTACCGTCGCCTGGCTTTTCAATCAAGACCATTGGTGGTGTATTGGACTTTTTTGTGTTTGTCGGTGACAATCCCGAACATGTTGTGCAGTTGTACACTTCGGTCATTGGTCGATCGGTGATGCCGCCCTTCTGGGGACTGGGCTTTCAACTGTGTCGATTTGGTTATCGTGATTTGGGCCATGTGCAACAAGTGATCAAACGTAATTTGGATAATCATGTTCCAATTGTAAGTGTTGTTTGAAAGATATTCAATCCTCAATTGATTACTCACTAACTTTAGGACGTAAAATACGTCGATCTCGACTATGCGGACAATTGGAAAATCTTCACAGTCGACCCGCACAGATTCGGTGGTCTGCCGGCTTATGTCAACGAAACCAAACAAAAGAATCACCTTCGCTGGGCATTTATCGTCGATCCGGGCATTCAGGGAGATGCCAAAGGCTACACTCCATTTGATGAAGGATACAAACGGGACATTTTCGTGAAATGGCCTAAATCGATTGCACCTGCACAACGAGGCAAATCGGGTTCTGCTCCCACTGACAAGGACGTGATGTACTCGAGGGTGTGGGCTGATGCACCGTGGGCTTTTCCTGACTTCTTCAAGAATGCGACCAAACAGTGGTGGATTGAGAATCTCAAAGAATTTCATCACAAACTCAACTACGATGCAATTTGGCTGGACATGAACGAGCCTGCAACTATTAGTGGAAATGAATTTCTCAACTGTCCAAAAGGTGGTCTCAACAAAGCATTGCGTAAGTTCAAATCAATCTATCAATTTTGAACTAACTTTTGTTTGGATCCAGCAAGTCAAGGTTTATTCGATGATCTAAGTCGAAATTCACTTTGTATGGATGCAATTCAAGGTGAAAAGGGTGAATATCTGCACTATGATGTGCACAGTTTGTACGGATGGAGTGAAATTATTCCTACGGCTCAGTAAGTTGATTCATTTTTGAATTGTTTTGAAACTATCATTTTAGGGCTATTCACGAAGCAACTGGAAAGCGTGGTTTCATCCTTTCACGCTCAACATTCGCAGGCTCAGGCAAACACGCGGCTCATTGGCTCGGTGATAACAGTGGCGAGTGGACCCATCTTCGACATTCGATAATTGGAATTTTAGAGTTTAATCTTTTTGGTATAAGTTATGTAAGTTTACGCTTTATTTTACGATATTAACATTATACCAAATTTGATCAGTCTGGAGTGGACATTTGTGGTTTCAACGGAAACACCACCCCTGAACTGTGTCGTCGTTGGCTTCAACTCGGTGCCTACTATCCATTTAGTCGAAGTCACAAGTCTAACAATGGAGAACAGAAGGAACATGACCCTGGTTATTTTACAGAAATTGGCCATCCAGAAGTGACCAAATCCATGGTTGACGCATACACCACTCGGTACCAGTTGTTGCACTATCTCTACACTTTGTTCTATCGATCAAATGTTTATGGTGAAACGGTGGCTCGGCCCATGCATCACGAGTTCCCGTTGGATGTCGCTTCTCGCAGTGTTCAAGAGCAATTTTTCCTTGGATCAGCCGTGCTGGTGAATCCATTCCTGTATCCGGTATGATTCTAAAATGATGGTAATCAATTTGATCTAATGTTTGTTTTATTTTACAGAATCAAAATTTGGTGAAAGCTTACGTTCCAGCAAAAACTGAATGGTATCGATTCTCGGGAGATTTTGTAGAAAAGACCACTGCAATTGATGACAAAATTGAAATACAAGAAGCGTCTTCCCACCGACCACTTTTGCTTCGAGCAGGCTCGATCCTGCCTGTTGTGGGTTCAAAGCACATTCCCAAACCACTAAACACTCACAACATTCGCAAATCGCCCTTTGAACTTTGGGTTCTACCAAACAACAATGGGTCGGCCAGTGGGGAATTGTTCTTTGATGATGGTGAATCGATTGACACAATTCCAAAGGGACTGTACAATTTGTACAATTTCAAATTTGAAAGGTGTTCACTACAAATCAGTGCAAAACATGCAGGTTACCAACCACTTTCGGGAAGTGAAGATATTCTTCGAATTAGTGCAATCAATTTTGCTTCTTACAGTCACACGCTTCCAAATGCTTATCACAGTACAATTGATGGTGTGGTGGTCAGTACCGCGCCTAATGCTCACTGGGCTTCGATTGGAACTGATATTAATTTGTTGAATTTTAAAACGAATCAAATTATGACAGTCTCTATCATGAGTAACGATCATAAATGTCCTTTTGTGGCATAGAATTATAAATGACTAAAAACTAAGACATTTTAAAGCTTGTTTTTATCGAATCAATAAATAACCGATTTGACTTGGTTACTTTGCCAAATTGTTGAACTGTTTCTTTGCCAGAAACATAAAAAAACAACTGATGTACGATATAATCTAAGTAATTCAATTGAATTAGAAAATTATTTTAAATTTAAACTTCCTTACCAGAATGTAAGTGTTCGAAGTGATACGAAAGTTACCAAACACTCGAAAGGAATACACTTTGAAACGCTTTGTCACGTGAAATGCTTCGGTCTGTAAAAATTCAATATCAAAAATTTATGAAACAAGAATCTAAACAAAATCGATTTACCTTTAACATGTTTTCTTCCAAATTTTTCAATCTTCGTAGTTGTTTAACAAATGAATTGAGATAAAACACTCGATTCAGCATGGCAAATTGTTGATTGCTTCTAACCACTTTAGCGCACATCCCAGTGAAGAGACACAGGAAAATGTTCATCTCAATGAATCCACACAAGTAAACTTGCTTCAACATCATTGGAGTGGATTTGAGGTAAAGGACAACATGCAGCAGATAGCATTGAACCGAAAAGTACATTGGAAAGAGAACTGACAGAAAGGGAGAACAGTAGTTGCCGTATGCTTGGATTGTTTCGCAGAGACCAATGAAATTGTGATTGATTTGCACAAATTTGACATAATTTGAACCAACACGAGCTTTGGAATTATTTCGCATCATTTGACGTATCAAACTCTTCTGAATGATCTGAATGTAGATACTGGTGAGAGTGATGTACATTACAAAACCAAATCCACCTATAATCAAATTCATAAATGAATTGTTTGATCAAAGTTGAAACTAATATATTTACAGAAAAATGTGTACAGCATAAAATGTGGAAAGAACCAAATCCAAAAGAAAATCGTGAACCAATTCACAAATTTAGGCTCATTGATGAACAAAGCGAAGCTTGCATATACGAACATGGTCGATATGCCGAACGTACCGATTGAACCAACCATTGCTTGTTTCACTCGTTTTCGATACAACAAAATAGTACTCGATTCCGACTGGCCCATTTCAACCGAACCAATGTACACGACACTGTTCGTCTCATCAAACGTCATTTTGAATCGGTTTTCAATTGGACGATTGACGATCAACACGAGCAAGATTGCAATTTCATTGATGGTATCCAGAATGAAGCAAATGTCCAGTTGAGACCATGCAACTGATGCCACCATTTGATGGGTGAATATGAACTTGCTAGTGGACATACGAGATTCACCTGATTTCATCAATTCCCTCGCGTACAAATAAAACCCAACATTTCCGTACAAATGTAGAATTAGTATTACGAGTACAGCATAGTAAAAATGCTTGACACTTGAATGGAGACTACGTTTTGGTTGTAGTGGGTCACATTGACTATAGAGAAACTTGAGATGACAAACTATTGGATGAGTGATGAGACGAATTAGTTGATACAAAAATATTGAAAATTCGAAAATCATGATTTTGGTAGATAAAAACCAAATAAAATTGATGACAATGCTTCAAAATTCTATTTAATCTACTATGCTCAATCTTTAAAATATTTTCCACAAATTGTAAAAAATATAATTCCAAGTATGAATGACAACAACAAGTTTGACAGTTTGACAGTTTGTTTCCTGAATTGTTAAGTACAATAAAAAGAAATATTTCAAAATTTTTACTCGAAAATGAATAATGATTTTGAATTCTTTTGAAACATAGAGAATAAACCAAAGTTTTTGTTTGCCAAAGTCGTATAATTCAACATATACATTTTAATGATTCTATCTGCTTGGTATATTCTCTTAGAGAGGATCATAAAAATATATTAAATTGAAATTTAATGTAATTTTGATTTTAAAATTTCAGTAAGATTGACAAATTTAATGTCGTTGTTGTTTTTGCTATTGTGCGGCTTTTGTGACAGTTTGGAAAATTGCCAAATTATCGAAATAAAGTTTTGCAACACTTATACCAAGAAACAACACAGAAGTTGCTAGTTGTAATAATAATGGAAGAAATTATATTCGAGTTTTCCGTGCTCTCAGACAAAGCTTGTCAGCTTGAGACTGCTCATGCGGGAACTAGAATTGCACTATTGCATTTGTCAAACAAAATGAGCATACAGAAGTACGTGAATCTCATCATGTACGAGTAACATGCAAATTAGTTTGTAGAAACTTTCTCTTACTGAACTCTTATTGTGACTCAACAATCGTTGTATTAATACTCAGCATGTCCTCTGCAAGCAGCCTTCAAAGTATTAAATCGATATTGACAATTTGGGTTCTGCAAACTTTTGTTAATGGTATAGTTAATGGTTTTAATTTCCTTGTCCTCTTATTAAATGTTCTCGTTAGTTAGACTTTGAATAAGACAAATCTCTCCTGTGTAGTACACACTACTAACCCATGTAAAGAGCCTTTATCATCCCAATACCGCAAATGACATTTGTAAAGTTCATTGTGAGTATCGTGCAGTACTGACATAAAGTACTGCTTTCCATAGTGAACAAGTAGATCAAACTTTATAAACAAAACAGGATAGCTGGAATACCGAACACCGTTATCAAAATGTACATTTTGAGTTATCAAGCTCCAGCAGCGTGGCTTGCGACACATTTCTGTACATTTTATTGTCAGTCTTGTGTTATAGTTTAATATTTTGTAACATTTGTTACATTCTAACCGTGTAATCAGATTGAAGAGTTTCGTGCCAATTTGTTGGCTTGGACCTCAAATGAGATGCACAAGATATTGGCAATGAAGAATTTGTTAGTATATAATAAATGAGTCAACGTCAATTGAGGCAATTGGCTTTAGCTAATTGCTTATCGCAAGTTGTATCGGAAATACTTCAGACAAAAAACATGTCGTTTAACATTGAACATAATAATCTAACAACCTTGCAGGCAGCCAATCAAATTCTGTTGGCCCAACTCTTAGATAATTCATCAGATGGTAAATCTCTGCATGTTTCTCCCATTTTATCCCCCGACAGAACTTGAGTCCCGTTTAGGAATTGCAAAACTGTCTCAATATCTTCCTATCAATCTTTCTACGAATACAGCATTCACAAAAGATGAAGTCATCAAATTGAAACAGCCAAGAACGATCCAAATCAATAGACCATCATACCAACAGCCACACCCACCAATGCATGCCTACGGACTTGATCAAAGAGATCAACGATTTCCTTTCACAACAAATGATAACTTAAATTGCGTTATCGAAAAAATAAATCAAACTCTGATCAACTTCAATCCGTACCTAACTCCCACCTTTGGATGGCAATCAGATTCATTTTATTGTCATGCACTGGATCAATTGTACCTAGCACGGCCGAGTGCCATACATTCGATTGCTCACATTGGACCACAACATTGTGAGTTACTCGAAAGAGTAATTCAACACATCGACCTGGTGAGAGTGTGCTTCAAGAAAGAGAAAAAATCATTTGACGCCAAATGTAGATTAGTTCAGCATTTAAGTCACTTTTGCAATGCATTCAATTCACAACAATAAATTTGTGCAATGTTGAACCTGAATGTTATTTTCAAGTGAATCAAAGTGCAATGAGTTTAAACTAATATGTAATAACAAGTAAAGTTTCTCTTAAATTTATTTAATTAATAAACGCCAACATTAACGTTTTTTCAGTCAAATTTAAATTCAATTTCGATTTTTAGCCATTTTCAAAAACAATGTATACTAATCAGACCAAATGCCTGTAAACAATTAAGAGAAAAATTTTGATTGTAATTTTGATCATACATTTTGTACATACCATGTTAAAGGCGGTTGAATCCAATTGATACTGATTTGACAGTCGAAAACAACAACGAGAGAAATTTCAATTCGTTGCAATGGTTTGGATCTGAAAAAAGTGCTAAACAAAAATTGTTTTACATTTGGTTACTTACATGCGCCATGAGTGGTGTCATCATTTTCTGTTTGTCCATTCCAAAGTTGGTCAACTGAAAGAGAATGCATAGTTTCACATTGGCCGCATAGCATCGATCGTTGTTGCTGTCAACCCGAGAGCATCGATAAATTATGCCAACAATGATAATGCCCATTTCGGTGAGGTAAAACACAAAGTACGAGTACTGGTCCACGGTGGCTTCCAGAAAGAACAGACAATACATCAAATAGCAGACCATAATGGTGAGACAGGCAAAGTGAAAGATCAAATGTTTGCTCCAGAATTGATTGTAGCCCACGAATTTCTCCACATTGATATGACAGCTTGATTGCCACGAATTTGTGCCAATTTTGAATCAAATTCAACGTGGAACTCTTTCGAGAGCACATTTCCTTTTGCAACATTTCCAATTGATTGATCAAATACTTTTGTTTAATGATGACATACTGAATGATAAGGAAAAAGTAGACAGGCATGTAGACAACAGCTTAGTGAAAAATTCAAACAAATGATATAGAATATCTAACAAAAGTCTTACCAATTTGCGAAAACTAACAAACCATTTCAAGCATAAAGATTGCATTGAAATAGTCCTTGAAGGTGACAAATTGAGTCTGCACCATAAACCACATAAAGTAGCCGAATGCAAAAACAAACCAATTCAACATGAAGTACTTCATCAGTCGAATTCGCGAATTGCGATACGTCAGAATGTGTTCATTGCCCGCATCCCAAACCTGTCAATCAGTTTTGCCTCTCCTTTGGTGACTCGATCATCTCCTTCGTTTTGATTGTCGTCTACTACAAAATACATACAGAAGTGGTCATCAGGCAAAGCACTCGAGAACAGATTTGCGTAGATAATCACAGTCAAGCTTATCACCAGAACAATGATTATGTCTCCTTGCTTCCAGAAAGTTGGTGGAAATATCTTCCGCGAAAACAATTCGGTCATTGTCTCGGCCCTGTGATCGAAATTGTACTGATGCATTACGGAGAGAGTGTCCAGGTCGAGATAGACAAACGAGAGCAATGGAACAATGAAGATGAGATGCTTCGGTCTGAGTGATTCGGTTCGTGAGTGTCGATAGAGTGACTGCACTTGGTTGAAGTTTGTGTCTGAATAGTTGACTGGTGAATCGATGATTGGGTCCAAGTGGGCATAGGATGCTCGCACATGGACAATGAGGACCCAAAGGATGAGACGAACCAACTCGCAGAACGACAAATAGATCTTATTGACAATGACAAACATTGCTGTAATGTTTTAACATTGGTAGTAAATCAAAAATTGTTTTTTTAATTTCTTTTTTTCTGTCTCTATAGACACAAAATAGATAATATATTTTATTTCACTTTTAATTTGCTAATTGTAAATAAATTGTTTCTAAAAACTTTAAATTGAAATTTATATATTTTATTTTATTTATTTATAACAAAAACAAAAGTTTCAAGAGACCATAAGATTTTGAAATTCTTCTCTAGTGAACACTGTAATTTATTGATTTATTTTTTTTTTATAAATTTAACCAAATTGCATAGAATCGAAGGTTTAAGAATGTTTGCCCAAAATCTGATAAAAATATCTTGCGATTTAGATCTTGAAATTTATATTTTATTACATATACATTAAAATTTTGTATGAAATCATCGAAAATTTTCCGTATAACATTAAATACTGTAAAACAATTAGATCATAAATCGAAAATATTTAGAAACTAATTAAAAGCCTAGATTTACTCATCAACAGAATGTTTTATTAATTCTAATGCACTAACATTAATTCTAGTTTTGTTTTATTAATTACTACTACATCTTTTCAATTTAGTGATAGTTGAAAAGTTTGAAAAGAAAAGAAGAGCTTGATTTCAAATGATTTCTTGTTTCATCATTTTATACGAAATCATGCAAAATTTCCCGTAAAACATTGAAAACTAAAAAATATTAATTATTTATATTAAAATATTTAATATGAATTGCAAAATAAGCGAATTAATGAATTACCTTAGCAAATGTTGCAAGCGACACCAGTCCAAAGGCGCCATAAGTCAGTCCATACCGATTGAGTGTGTGTAAAGCCAAAGTGTCACAAGACATGTGAATTCGGGTTCGCATTTTGATCTCAGAACTCGATTTCTGATTTTGAGTAATCAAACGAAACCACAGCTTCACTGGCCTGTGAATGTGTTTGCTAAAGTTGGCAAATATGAGATGGAGCACAAAGAGCAGATTGAGCAGATAAGCCACCCAAAAATAGAAAACACATTTGCCTGCAACGGACAGCTTGCCCTCAACGATCCACATGGTGTAGACAATGCTGATGGGACAGAAGACCACCAGGAAAGCACAGAACAGTCGACCGTACATTCTATTCACAGAGAAAAAGAAGATCAACGATTGGGTGAAAGTTCGACGATACCAAATGTAGTGCTTCAGATTGAACCGTTTACTTCGAACCAATTTGGCAGAGTGAACATACATTTGCTTGCACTTGATGTAAAACATTGCCAGAAAGGACATGACAGAAGATTGATTGATAGTCACCGAGTGGCCAAAGTTGAGCAAATATAAACCAAATGCCACACCACTCACATGACTAATAGTTACCGTAAATAGAAAGTACTCAAACGACCTTTCGAGAAAGTGTTCAATATTTTTCCAGAACAAATACCAACAGTAGAAATAGATGTAAATTACGTAGAAATCTTTAAAAAATCTTTTTAAATTAATCTTATTAAATTATTAAAAAAGCACGACCCTTACCGAATGATCCATTGACACTTAGTGAAATGTTGAGAGTAACCAAATAGCATTTCTTGACCAAATCACAAACATTTCGATTTCGATATTTTTTCTCAATAGCAAATTTGTACCAATGCTTTCGAATCACAACATCACAAAGCAACTTCACCAGTCTGTAATCAACATTGTAAAACAGTGCCCAATTGTAGTACAGAATCAACAACGCAAAAATGGGGCCAAAAATGTTCAACTGAGACTTTGAAGTCATCAAATAAAACGAATCCGAGTAGATTGCTTTTTCAAGAGCAGAATTTTGACTGCACAAAACCAGAAATAAAAAATGGATTGCTTTTATGGCCATAAGCAAGTTGATCAATTTGAAGATGAGTAAATATCGAGGATTTTTGTAAACACGAATTTGTTCAATAATTCGACAGTAGACTTGAAGATAGTGCACACCGTTGAATGGGTAGAATATCAACGAAAAATTAGATGGGATTTTCATGATTGTGCTCAATTTAAATTTAATAATTATAAGTTAAATTTAAGAAAATGAATTTAATTAAATTTAAAATCAATATTTAATTTAATTTCAGATTTCCAAGAATTATTGTATTATAGTAGTTGAAAATAAAAATTAAATTAAATTTTATTTAGAAGTTTTAAAATTAATTTTATAAACCCACGCCCAAGCAGTGCAATTAATTAGAAAAACAATTAAACTTGATCATCATCAAGTAAACAGGAACATTAGCATAATTAATTAATTATAATTGTGTTTATTACAAAGAAAATATTTTCCAAAATTCACTGCAAATTAGCTTCAGAAATGAATAACCATGAAGTCGAGATCTGTAACGTGCGTTTTAATCGATAAGAAAAATCCTACGACTAAAAATTTGCCATGGAAAATACCAATTCCTATTCAATGATCCGTTTCATAATTAATTATTGCAATCGTAAGAAAATTTAAATTAAATGTATAAAGAAACTTTGTAAATCAATTTCAAAACAACAAAGACAATTTATTATAAAAACCCTGGAAAGCCAGGTAAAAAATCGAGACGAACTGTAATTGAACAATTTCCACACCGACGCCAGTGTGAGTAGAAATAATCAGAACAAATATTTGCAAACAGAAAATTAGACGAAATTAATGAAACGCTATTTTGAAATTAAATTTTCATTAAGGATCTAATCATTTTTGACATTTTCCAGCGTGACAGATCTGTGAAAGAAAACAAAAATATTTGATAAATTGAGTTTTAAAAATCTCCAAATTAAATAACTAACCCCTTGAGTATCAGTGGGACATTTCTGGCCTTCAAGCAGATTGTAGTGCTCCTCAAAAGGATTCGGTCCTGCAGGTGCCATAAATCTACAGTTAATTTCACAGCCACTGTTGAGCACTGTGGCAGAATGGAACAGAATGATCGGGATAAGATTCTTCTTCAATGAGACACACAACTTGTGCTCGGCTGTTTCAGAAGGAGCTTCAGCTGGAGCAGCTTCCGTGAAGTGCACAAAAAGAAACAAAACCACCGTGAAAATAAAAATAAATTTCATTTTGAAAATAATTTAAAATCGCCTTCTGCTTTATAATTAAAATAGTTAATTACGAGTTATTATATACTTATATGCAACTGTACAATGGCTCACATATCTAAAGAACAGTTTAAATGCAATATGCAAATTCAAAACTGTGATTATTTAAAAATATCTCGACTTGAACGTAATTTTGCCGGTTTTGTGACTTGTCTGTGTGACAACACTTGATTTTATTATGCATTTGGCATCTAACCAGATATGAACATGTTATCATACTTACTCTGCACTTTAACTTTGCTTTATCACTAGTTCATTTGACGTCTTCTAAAGGGCGTACTGTACGATGTACGAATCTCTAACTACGAGACTCAGATTTAACTTTTAACATTTTGATCTGCGTGATTTGCACGGGATATAAGTGCACCATCTTGTGATTTACAATAAAACAAAGTTTTTTTTTGGAATTTTAGAAATGTACTTTGAATGATTAATTAAGCTTTTTGTTTATGTTTTTGTATATTTTTGGTTTGCAATTGCGACAAAATTCCTGATAAATAATATGTAATTGTTTTAAAATGACCAAAAAAATCTTGAGACTAGCACGTATCGCAAAATTAAACTTAATTTTTTCATCTGAAATTTACCATTATAATTGTTAATTAATTTGACCGTAATGTACTTGCAATTAATTATAAATTTTAAAAAAATTATTGCGCAGATTTAAAGACAGAATAATATTTTGAATAAACTTCTCAAGTTTTCATGTTCCTAAATTATTCTGTTAACATTATCTGTGATTGCATTTGTTTCTTAAATTTGATCAGATTAACATTGGGGTTTTAATCACACAAAAATGGTTACGTGTTTGCTTTGTGGCGAATCGGATCCAATTTCCGCGAATACGTCACTCACATCTGTCGTCCTTGTGGGCAACCCTACCGAATTCCACTTCAAATTCAATTCTACTTAATCCTACAATTCTTTGCTTGTGCTCACTTTATTTCCTTAATTTTGTGTCCCAACATGTCCACCAAATGGCGAATTATAAACTATGACACAACATTATTTCTTGGCTGTTCCACATTCTACAATTTGATTCACATGTCTGGGTCTTTTCAAATATTCGTTTATCTGTTTACAATTTACAGGCGCAAGTATCATCGATTCGGTCCGATCCTGTTGGTGTATGATGTGGTGGTAGAGAGGAGAGACGACTTTTTTGTTCATAGAAAAATTGGACAAAACAAATCAATTCTGGTTAATGAATATATTCGCAGATTCATTAAGGCCAATGTTGGCATGTGGCATTATATTGTACAAACGATGGGTAGGTGTTATTTGTTTTATATTTTGGTATATTCTTAAATTCGAGTATTCCAAACAGTATTCACACTTTTATTTTACCAAATCCAATCAATCAATTTCGTGCTCAAAGAGCCCGAATACTACTTTCTAACCATTTACGGCATTGTATCCCTTCTCATAATGGAACTGAATCAATGTTTGATCTACGTTCAACATTCCTTGGTGGCATTTGTCAGTTCTACCTTCACCGTGATAATGCTCGGATTTACGATGATTTGCTTCATACAGCTGCGTCAAGCAAATGCATTCATAGTAGTACGGAGACAGAAAAATCTGACGCAGCAAAAATTCGATAAATTTGCTTTGTATCAAACCAAAATGCTGGAATACATTGTTAAGAGTAACGAGTATTTCGGTAATTTGCTGCTCGCTTTTATGGCAATTCACATTCCGATCAATACAAATTTGACCATGTCCGTCATTCAAGGGCCCAAGTTGTCGGTCTCTGCTGTTGTGGAATTTATTCAAGTTGTCATCTTTCAGGTATGAACTCTATTTTTACGGAATTAAACTAGTTGAAATAAACACGTTTTTAAGTATACTTACATATTTGGATTCCATCTGCTTGCTGCAATGTATCAAAGTCGAATCCACGGTTGTGCTAAGAATTTACTTCACTGGAGTGCACAACAAAGCAAAACTCGACGAACCAAATCGAGATTGCCGATGTTGACACAGATCAAAATGATGACATTTACGGAAAGATTTAATACAAACACAAAATATGGCATCAGTTATGGCACTTTTGGTCTAATGTCATTTTCATCGTTCTTTAAGGTAATGGAAGATGAATTTATAGTTTACTTTCATATCAATCAATAAAAACATATCTTTATTTTTGTTTTGTTTATTTATATTTAGTTTCTCATCGTATATTCAGAATTACTTATGTACTGGGGAAAGAATTCAATTTAAAATATATTGCTACTCTACAAATTGAATTGCAACAACAGAATAAAATGTTTATTCGCGTAAATTTGTTTTTTTGAATTATTGAAAATAAATAAAGACAATTAAACAACAAAATTAGATAAACTATTTATATCTAACCAGCATTGGTCTTACCCTGGTCTTTGTGAGTATATAGCCAATTGACACTTGATTTTCGTTTGTATGTCTTATTTTTGCCTTTTCCCACGTCTGTTTGCTCAAAGTTGTATCACCGAACCATGCAATTCATGAATTTACCCGAGGAAATCTGTCGCCTCTTCTTCTTTCGCCTCACCCTCAACTTGAGGGCCTCAAGGAGCGATTCTATGTCCGATCTGTGTGTCGTCGGTGGAAATGCACCATCGAGTCAATGTGTCTTGTGATTCGGTGGCTCGATTTTGAAATTGCACCTAATGTTGGTTGGAAGTCCAAAATGGGTCTTAACCTTCCGATTACCAGGTGGGGTCATTCTGACCCCAATGTCCACATTATGCTCGTTTTCTAGCAAACTAATCACCCAAAAAATCTGATTTTTTGGCTAGCTGACTTTTAACATGTTTAGTTTAAGATGAAATCGATAACTATGCATTTTATTTAGTGGTTCGAAAATTAAAAATACTTTCTGGCCAAAAGTCATAGCTGCAAAAATATAATTAATTCCCGGTACGAGCATTTGGAACAAATTTTGGTGCTTGGGATACTTATTCTTATGTATTTTTGACCAAGAAATCCAAATATTTACTCAGGAATATCCAAATGTTGCTTATTTTTCAGATTTCCGATATTTTTAAAAAATGCATTGCGGGGCAGCATATTCTAGGGCCCATTTGGTTGAATAGAATTTCAGCAGACGTAAGCCGAAATATTATGTTTTTAGTTAATTTTGCAAGTATTGGTTAGAGTATTCACAATTTAAATGAATTACACTAAAATTTTGGGCATAAACCTCAAATTTACATTTGGGGTCATTTTGACCCCACCTGGTAATCTATGTTAGTTTTTTCACGTGGTAATCGGAAGGTTAAAGCATATTTCCTCAGATTTCCTGGCGATACCTTCGATGGTAGTTTGAATGTTTTACAGAAGTATATAATGGCGATTTTAACCGCTAATTGGCTGCTTTAATGCCTAACTTGACTCGATTGGCCATCTCTCAAGACGATTATTACAACCAAATTCATTTTTACCATGTAAATGGCGCCAACAATGCTGCCATCTAGTGCTTAAGAGTAGTGACCTTTGGCCCCAGTTGAATCAGTGATTGCGCTCACAGGATACTTACTTCTTGCTCTGTTTTGTAATCACTCTTACTCGCTTCACCAATTACGTACTGCTTTTAAAAGATGATTTTACACGCAGACGTGCTCGATATTTCTAGATTTTTATTCATTAGCCTTACCTCCTTTAAACATGGCTGATCTTTTGATAAAGGTAGAATCTTGGAAAATTGTGATTAAAGAGTACAAAGAAGCATTCAATCGATTCTCCGAAATGAAGTAGGCAACAAGGGAAAAGCTATCTGAAAATCTCCAAGAGCAAGGAAAAGACCCTGAACGACTATTAAAACGATTTGATCAAATACTAAATGCTGCTTTACGAGCTCAAAATAAGGTTCTCAATGAGGCAATCCTTGAATATGAATTTGAGATTTCAAGTGACATCAAATCCGTAAAGCAATTGATCAAACGATTTGCTTAATGTATTATTTTTTGTAAATGTGACAATGATAATAATTTTTTTTATTGAGTTTAATTATTTACAAATAAATTAAATAGCTACATATATATGTATATATAGGGTATTAAAGGAATGGCGACATTAATTTCTTTCGGACTCGTGCAGTCATTTTGATATTACAAATTTGTTCAATCTTAACGCTCTTGATGCTATCATTTTAATTGTCGACATTTCGATAATTGTAGTTAGTCTGGATAATCATTTCTAAATCCGGCATTGTAGGTTCAATCCAATGAGCTCGTTCATAGAATGAAAGAAGCTCATTTTTTGTTTTCAAGCAATGATATGGAATAAAAGATTTGTACGAATTGTCGTATTGAGAGATTTCTCTGACGGGACATTTTTCGTAAAATATTGGTTCCCAACTAGAATTCTCGTTTGATAATTTATGACCTTGTACTAATCGCCGATCCAGCTGTTCGTAATGATCTTCTTCCTTAGCTTCACTTTTGATATGCTTTCGATTAACTTCTCTAATATATTTCAAGATATTTGAATCAGCATCAACTTGGGTTTGATTGGGCATCTTGGCATCTTAGGATAGGATTTGAGATGCCGTGATTAATCTGACCATACTGTTGCTGTTGCCATTGTTAATGTTCTCCGTCTGGTTTATCCATTATCAAAGCTTTCTACATGGGAGGATATGCATCTAACAAACTGTGCACCGCCATGGTAGCCTCGTGGGCCAATTCAGGATCAATTTGAAGGTTGAAATTAGTAGAGTTGCCTCGGAAGATAATCCTTTTTCGAACCCTGTCTAAAATCCCTCGTTGATTGCAGTTGATAAGCCTGTTGAAGCGGGTTTTCATTAGGAAGCAGCCCTACATTTCGATTGTTATTTTGGGCGTGTCTTTTTGCAATCTCTTTGTCGATGAATTTTGTTTCGCAATGAAGACAAATGTAGGGCTTTTCTCCGTTTGCGTGTTCGGAGAAATAATGATTCCCGCGAACCTCGGTGCGGGCACCTTGACGGAAATTATGTTGACATCTGACGCATGCTGTTACAACATGACACTGCGTGGAATTGCAGTTAAATTGTCTTTCCATATCAATTGACAACAGCCGTCTTTGTAATTCTTGTGATGTCTTATGAGACTATCGCCTCTAGAATACAATTCTTTACAGTAAGGGCAAGGCACTTTATTTAATTCCATTTTTTAAGGTGGTTGGGCAAGATGGATTTGGTGACTTGCAACCGAGACAATTAAAGATGGTAGTGATGGGGGTAATACACGATATAAAGCAACGATAATATACGAATAGAATAGAACGTGATACAAGGCAGCAACCAATTAAGCGTGAGCTGTGAATTCAGTGCGATGAACAACGATGGTCAGTCAGTTGGCCTATGTCAGTTTTAAAACCAATAACAATCATTGTAGCATATGAATTACAATCCAACTAATTGGACAACAATTGAATATTGAATCAACAATGCACAATTACGCAATGTTTCACACTAGCATTAGGTCAACTGTTGCCCCAGGAAGTCCACTACAGTCAACTCTCCATAATTTATAACTCGCTAACTTAGAAACATTTCATAATTTAGAACTTTGACGAGGTTTTATTAAAAATTGGTATAATTTAGTACCTTTGTCACAGATGGAACTGAAAGATAATAAAGATAATTTTGTTTGAACATATTTTGCGTGCTTTATTTATGGTTGTGTAAATCAAAATATGATTGATCGTGCTTCCTAATGACTTTTGTGCTACAAGCTCACAGGTTGTCAGGAATACAAAGATGGCCCTTCTACAGCATGTGGCCTCCACTTGGGTGTATTTCATACAAAACACAGTATGAACTGGTCATTTCATAGAATAGATACAAGTGAGGAGACTCAATCTATCTGAGGAGACTGAATGGATATGAAGAGACTCATTACATCTGAGGAGACTCAATGTGTATGAGGAGATATATGCGAGTGAGGAGACTCACTTGACATAACAGTTAAATAGATTCAAGTGTGGAAACTCAATCAATCTGAGGAGACTAAATGGCTGTGAAGAGACTCATTACATCTGAGGAGACTCAATGTGTATGAGGAGATATATGCGAGTGAGGAGACTCACTTGACATAACAGTTAAATAGATTCAAGTGTGGAAACTCAATCAATCTGAGGAGACTCAATGTGTATGAGGAGAGTAGATAGTATCGAGGAGGTCGATATACTTGAGGAGATGATTTGTTGAAAGCTTGCACCGTCATACAATAGCTTGCGAAATTCAGTTGGGGCCGACGCGAGCGGTTGCGGCAGCAACCGCCGCGTCGGGTACGGGTGGGGTAGGGCAGATAGGGTGAGTGTGCGTAACATGGTGTGGGAGGGTTATGATGTGTAGATAGTAGATACATTTGAAGAGAGTAGATAGTTACGAGGAGAGTAGATAGTATCGAGGAGGTCGATATAATTGAGGAGGTAAAGTAACATTTTAGAGAGAGTAAATAAATTTGAAGAGAGTAGATAGCTACGAGGAGAGTAGATAGTATCGAGGAGGTCGATATAATTGAGGAGATAAAGTAACATTCTATATGAACGGTCTCTAGTATGTTATGTTTAGTAAATAAACTTCAGTTGATGTTTTGATTTCGTTTGAGGCAGTCGCATTCTCGTGTGTTTTGACTTTTTCACTTGAGATTACATCTTTGCAACCAAGTGTAACTAACTAACTAACTAATCTAGTCTCTTTTAAGTAATCACTATAAATAATCTAGTTTTCAAATGTTTGGTATTACCAATAGTCGATAAGATCTTTAGCGCATTTATGTTTGTTTGTTTATAAACTGACAGACTCAGGCTTGGCTCGCTGCTTCAACACATGTCGAATGTGTTTATCTGCACTGAAGCAAATGTGCCAAGTTTGTACGCTGTCAGTTTTTTGCGGCTATTGTAACCTGGCCACATACGTTAAGAGGCCCCTAAAAGATGACTGACTTTGTCAAATTTGTTTTGGCTATTAATTTTGGTTATCTTTTTCCTCCTCTCAGTTAGTCTTTCTTTATGTGGGTTTGCTATTAATAGGTACACAATCAAACACAATCAAACACAATCAAACGCACCAAATCGTCGTTCATTATGTTTGATACCTGCAAATACCTGGAATAGTTGAATCAATGCTTTAGTAGCAACAACTCAACAGGGCTTCAATTTTGTTTATGACTTTGCCTAACGAGACACAGTTTACCAATGTCAAATAATGAAGTCGGTTAAAATATGTCGTGTTTGTGGCGATAGAGCATTCGGTTTGTTATATAATTTAACATTAAAGTTTCAAAACATCGAATCTAATATGTTTCCATAGGGTTCAATTTCAATGGACTTTGCTGTGAGTCATGTAAATCGTTCTTTCGTCGAAATGCACTCAATGAAAAGGTATAAATCTGTGTGTATAAATCTGATTTATTTATGGTTTTTAATTACACAGAAATATTGTTGCATCAAAAATGGCAACTGTCCAGTTAATTGTTCCACCAGAAAGTTGTGCACCAAATGTCGACTCGACAAGTGCTTCGCTATTGGAATGACTAAAGACTTGCTCAATTGCAAATTGAATACAAATGAAAAGTTATCTTCTACTTTCCGTCTCAAAAATGTTCCTAAAAATCATCCAACAATTGAAAATGTGTTTGATTTTAAAATACGTAGGGACATATCACTTTGCAACGGTGTTCAGCAAACAAAGAGTAAAGTTTAGATCAATTCGAAAAGGAAAAAGCCTTTTTCACGAAAAATTGTCAATTTGATTGACCTGAATCTGTATGAAATTGGCCGAATTAAAGAGATTACCGACGCAAGCAGTTGGGCTTGTTTTTACAGAGATAACAATGTTGAGGTTTGCGGTGAGGTGACAACTTTAGTAGAGGCACTCAATTGTTCCGAGTTGTATATTAAAATGTTGATCAAGTTGTGTAAAAACATTTTCGCCTTCAGATGTCTCAAGGTGGACGATCAGATTGCGATACTCAAATCGACGTTCACGGAAATTCTGGTCATTTGCTTTTCGTACAGCTACCAACTCGAGCAAGATGGATTTCCTGTTATTGAGGTATTTTTAGAATGAGAATTTGATAATCTAAAAAGTGCAACTTTTCCTATGTAGGATAATAATCTGAAAACTGCAGTTTTAATTCAAATGAAATTGCTGAGAGAAGCTTATCCTCAAAATATTGTAAATTTTTTTCGTGAAAATGTTCAGCGATTTCACGATGAAATTGAAAATGATCCAACGATTCGTGATTTGGTAAGTTCTCGAAAAATGGCATCTTTCTCTTTATTAATGAATTTATTATTTTTGCAGCTTTTTTCTCATCGAATATTTCAACCAAGAGAAACGTTAAGTTGTCCGGAATTTATAAAGTAAAACTGATTCATTTTAAGTAACTAAATAACCAAACGCATTTTGATTCACAGATACCAGTACATGAGTGTCCGTCATCTGTTGAGACGATATTTGGAGGACAAATACAGAAACGCAAACAAAGCTCGAGTGAAGCTGGAAAAATTGTCCGAAATGCTCATCGAGATGAATCCAATCAAAGACCTACTCGAAGGCTTGTTCATCAAATGTGACTCCAATCAGCTTTCACTTTTTCTCTATGAATTGTTCAACTAGAGATTCCTAGTTCAATTTATCTATCAAATAGAGGAAAAGAAGTTAAGATAATCCAGACGAATTGCAATTTTTTCTGGTGTCCCTAATTAGAACCACAAATCTGGATTAACAACTAAACTATCACTATAATTGAATAACTATTTGCTAACTCCAATAAAGATAATTTCTTATTATCATTGTCATAAGGGCAAGTCTAGTTCTACACATATGCCCATAATCAAACAAATAATAACATTAGTTGTGAGTGCAGTATTCAAACTTAAGGCTAGAGTTGAGTTATAACATAGATAAAGTGCTTTCAAGGTTTGTAAATATGAGCATCGATGTGCCGACTAATCCGTGTAGCCTTGAGTGCACATTGAAGTGCAGATTTGGGCTGATTTATATTTCTCATGCATCATGCCATATTATTTTTAGAACCACTCGGTCAAAATCAGCATAATAATCTAAAGATTAGATTGGCTTAAATGTGAAATAGTAAACTTAATTGAACCTAATAGGCCAAATTTTGCCTCATTTTTTCCGTCAGTCAGTTCGTATCGTTTCAAATCACGCTTACAGACAGATGATGACGAACAACCAACATAGCCACATTCGAGTAGTTTTGATTCAGGGAAAATTCGAATCGAGATAATTGCTACACGAAATTAAAGTTAACTTCACTTTTATAAGTGTTGGCAGTGAGTTATTTGAATTTCGAAATTTGTGCAAAATATATTTTTAGGTGTTCATAAAAAAGCTAAGACGACACAGAATCTCATGATTTCTCAATTATTGTTAGAACAAAAGAGGAAGAATCTAAAAGAAAGCGCTCAACACCCCGATCATAAAACTCACCCCTTTGCACAATTCTATTTTTGTATTCACTTTGTACAATACTATGCAACTTATTGAACGTCAATTATTATTATTTTTCTATTCTGTATTTTTTTAAGCAAAACTCTCCAAATTTTCGAAAATTTATTAAAATTAATTGTCACTGCACAATTATACTGCACACCAAGCTATATCTAAAAATATTGGTTGCATTATACAAAAACGCGCTACATTCACATGATGCCAATTCGGGTATCGGCAAATTCAAAAGGCTACAAGTAGCAAAACTACTTTTACTTTCGAGAGTAAAAATAAATCAAGACATGACGAAAATTTGTGAACATAGTTTTGCATTCGAGTTTCGTTACTTGTAGCCACTTTCTGCTACATTCGCACAGTTCAACTACACCAGCTTTCACTTTTGTCGGCGATATTCTTCTTCTACATATGAACACACAAAGTAAGTGTAAATGAAATGACTTCTCTGACATGAGAATTTCTCTTTCATTTCAATTATGACACAAACATGTGAAGTGCAACATGCAAGTGCGCAAACCTTGAAATGGAAATATTTTTATTTGAAAACTTTTTATTATCGTTTGCACAACAGAGATTTATTTATGTTTAAATTTAAACCCCGTTCGGGTTATTCTTTATTGATAATAGACTGCCTGATTTGTATCCACCCAGCGAACAGGCGGAGAACAGATGGATCGCCAATCTACATTTTTGTCACCAGAAGCTACATCAGTTATATCAGTAAAATCAGTAGCAATGGCTAGCAACTGGCTGGTCAGTTTGAAATAATTTTCAACAAAAAAGTGCATTTCAACATCACTGGCGGGACTGTTTTTATGTTTCGCCAAGAACAATTTGATTTTATCAAATTCATCAAATGCGGAGTAGACTTTTTTGCCGAAAACTCCCGTGTTAATTGCGTGATCAATACACGAGAGAGAAAAGTAAGCAAATCTGCGATCTGCTTCACTGTTTTCAGTCTTGAAATAGCGTTCATTGCGTTTGTAGTAGTCGAATATTGTTTCATAGCCCTGTCGAAGGTATGCAAAGTTGGCTTGAAGCACATCTTTGTCCACACTGTTTGGATAACATCCTATCGAATCGGCCTGAACGCGGCAGTACTCTGAATCACTCCAGTTAACCAGCTGGTTAGTCGATTGGACACTCGATGAAAGCAATACCACCAGAAGAGGTAGCAAAACTTAAGAAACGTGACAAAATTCAAATCAAATATGAACAAAATGAAATATCAATATAATCAGACTTACTTTTTTTCATTTTTCCCAAGTTTTTTTTGTTTCGAAAAGAACCAAGAATTGAAATGATTCAAGTGATTTGCACAACAAAAACTCACAAGTTTCGTGTCGTGTTTGGTAAGTCAAAGTTGGCACTCGTATGAGAGAATATTTTTAGACGGCAATAAAAATTCAAGCGTGCAGGCAAATGCATGATTTTCTCAGTCATTTTCTTCTCTCAAGTTCGAGTTCATGCGCGCTCGTCTGTTTGCTGTTTGCATTTGAATCCTTTAAACACATAAAACTCATTCATCTTTGCAGAGTGCTATTTTTATTGCAATTTTACGAGTACTTTATATTACTTTATATAATTTCTACTGTTGTTTGCTTTTTACTACACAGGGAGATTTTTTTAAAAGTGATAGAAATGTACATTAACTTACGATATATTAACATAACAATGCGTTTGTAAAAAAGCACCCATGAGGGCGAAATACCAATTATGGCAAGTGTTGATTGCACTCACAGGACTCGATTGGGTGGACTCTGTGCTTTATACTTGATCTGGTGTTCACATGATCTGGGGCCATGGTCAGTGTACATTGTTTCATGTGTGTTAAATCAAAATATCATTTATTGAATAAAATAATAGAGTTTACAAAAACCAAAACCATGTGTTTTAATTCAATTGGATTACTTTCTGATGGACACTAAGTGCGTATTTGTTTGTCGTGGATGTGTTTTAATTAATTCAATTGGATCAACTTTGTAGAATATAAAACAATTTTAGATGTTATTTCGTTTATGTCAAGTAAATCAAATCAGTTTAGGAGAAAAGGTGCTTTATTCAATTGATCGCTGACAACAACTAACTGTACATATATCGCTTACATTCATTTTATGCTAACACATACATCAAGACATGTGACTATCGATAGTGATGGACGTTACAATCGTTTACTCACTAAATAAACTCAACACTTGCCATTGTTCTTTTTCGTTCAAACGTCAAGTCATCGATTCAATCATTTCATTACTTAGAATCGTATCATCGTTGATATATCTCAATCACAAGTGTTACATACTGATTATGGTCATAAGAATTTCTCGTTTGTCAAGGTGAGGAATATGATGAACAGTCTCGCCGATTGCACGCCGACAATCCGGTTACTTCTGCACACCCATATTTTTGATCCTCAGTTGACTTACATTTTCCTTAGGCATAGTCTAATTTCAATCAATTCTTTTTATAATTTAGATCATCATTCATTCTCAAATCATTGACATATTTAGATGTTCACAATCATAAGTAATTCTCGATTGGTAAGGTGAGGAATATGATGCACAGTCTCGCCAATTGCACGCCGACAATCTGGTTACTACTGTACACCCATATTTTGATCCACATCTTACAAACGCTTTCCTCAGGTAAGTCACACACTTATCTTTTCAAATTCATTTCATTCAATTCATACAAATTTATATCATCGTTCATATTTAAATCATTAATACATCGTACTTCTGAATGTCAATGTGAGGAATATGATGAACAGTCTCGCCGATTGCACGCCGACAATTCGGTTACTACTGTACACCCATATTTTAGTCCTCATCTGACTACAGTTTCATTATTCAAATCATCACCATTCAAATCATGGTCATAAGTATTTTCGTTTGTCAAGGTGAGGAATATGATGCACAGTCTCGCCGATTGCACGCCGACAATCCGGGTACTACTGTACATCCATATTTTGTTCCACATCTGACTTTCATTTTCAGTTCTTATTCAAATTATCATCATTCTAATCATTGTCATAATTACTTTCGTTTGTCAAGATGAGGAATATGATGTACAGTCTCGCCGATTGCTCGCCGACAATCCGGTTACTACTGCACACCCATATTTTGGTCCTCAGTTGACTTGCATCATCGTACGGATCAAGGTCATAAGTACTCTCGATTGTCAGAGTGAGGAATATGATGTACAGTCTCGCCGATTGCACGCCGACAATCCGGGTACTACTGTACATCCATATTTTGCTCCTCATCTGACTTAGACTTTCAATTCTTTTTCAAATCTATCTAGTCATGGAGTAAAAATGTAAAATTATGATTTTAATTAAATTACTTACAAGCCCGAGGCTTCTGACTTCGAATCTTTTAGATGTTATTTCGTTTATGTCAAGTAAATCAAATCAGTTTAGGAGAAAAGGTGCTTTATTCAATTGATCGCTGACAACAACTAACTGTACATATATCGCTTACATTCATTTTATGCTAACACATACATCAAGACATGTGACTATCGATAGTGATGGACGTTACAATCGTTTACTCACTAAATAAACTCCAACAAACAAGTCATCAGCTACGTAGCTCGCGCATATTGAAACAAGTGAACCGATTCGTTCAGTTGCAATTACTGACAATAGAATGTTAATTCTTTACACGGAATTGGCAAAATGACTACTGGCAATATTGGAAATAGCTTTATTTATAAATCATAAATTTCATTTTTTAAAATAACATTTTAAGAAGTTCTCAATGCATTATGCATTCACACTCAAATAAATGTATTTTGAAGCTGAAATATAAATTTTTTTTTTCGAATTTTTTTATAATTTCTTAATAATTATTAAATTTTAAACTATTTTTATATTTTAGCAACAATTAACACACAAGTTTTGAGGGTGTATAACTAGTTAAGTTATTTGTCAAGGAATAAAAGTTTTTCTTACCAATTTTCACGATCACGGTTAGAACAAAATATATCAACAGTACAGAGTTGATGAAATTTCTGAATAAATTTGCGAATCAATGCATCCAAGAGATTTACATTTTCGTGTGACGAATCTAATGTGTTTTATGTTTTATGTGTGCAAAACGAATGCGATTTGTGATTGTTTGTGTGTGACTTGCCATTTGCTGGAACCTTTACAAATCAAACTGACTAATTAATATTTCTGATCAACTTGTAAGCATAGGCCAACAGTTCTCCATAGAACAGAATACACTTTGCAAACGATTTCATCGACACAAGTCCAACTGCGCCGTATGTGATGCCATATCGTTTTTTGGTGTGCAGTCGGTCAATTGTGAGCATCAATTGGAAGCGCTCCCGAAAGTGACCAACCCGATGCTGATTAGCAACCGCGATGTGGAGCAACACTTTTGAGGACTGGTGAATTTTGACCGTGAATCGAGCGATAAAGTAGTGCATTATGACAATGCAAAGTAGCTCATGTGATGGCAAGAGTGCAACTATCACTACTGCAATTTCAGTCAAACTATTCAGCGCAATGGCCATGATAGAGAATGCACTGATTGGCAAACTGAACAGCATGAAAGTAAAGAATAACTTTCCGAATACTCGATTACAAATTGCCACTATTTTAAATGTGACAATGTCATTCTGTGTGAAATGACCAATTGCACGCCAGTTGATTGTTGTCAAAGAACGTGACAAAACAAGTAAATTCTGATTGTAACGGAGAAAACCAAACGCGAGCATGCTCATTCCGAGTGCTGCTGCAAAAACCAAAACATTGCAAAATAAAATGAGCCCAATGTCCACTACAAACATGTTGAGAATGTTGATGCAAATGTTCAGGTAACCTGTGAGTGGATTAGCAAACAGCATTGATTCCCGATTCTCGTACATGTGTTGTACATTTATAATGTTCAGATAAATCAATACAAAATCTGTGAAATGTAAAAATAAAAATCCAGGATAAACAAATTATATTGCAACACATACCTATCATGACAACAAAAATTTGCAAAGCATTAATGATGAACAAGAAAATGTTTTCGATCAATCGATTGGATGAATAGTTTCGATATTTTGTTCCAATAAGCAAATTGTTCCAATTGCCCGAAAAGAGCACTCGTCGAACCAACCCATTCAAAGCAGAATGTTCGCCCAAAATGAGCACATAGATAAAGTAAATGACCATGAGCAGTATGAGAAAGCCAAACACATTGGCCACAGGCAAATTGGTAGACAGGTAGAACACATCCGCTTGTATGGTACGTTCGATTTTGGTGAATGGCAACACAAAGAGCAGCAGAAAATGAACAGTTTTGTAGATTAAAAGGCAAATGATCAGCCAAATTGTCCAAATAGAACGTACTTCTTTAAACAGGCAAATCTAGTCCTTCGAACTGTTCTCCAGCAAACGGGTTGCTCAAATAGATCGTAACCATATAAATTCAATAAGTCATGTAGCTAGAAAATATTATCAGTTTTACAATCAATGAATCATAGCATTGATTGTTTTATCGTGTTTTTATTTGCGTCTGTAAGTGATGAGGTGTTCATGACTTTACATCTACGTTAAGTTAACCCATTAACGTCCTTTTTTATTTACTAACTATTCCTCTTTCCAGTTGAATCTGGCCACACATAAGGTAGGATCATTCATTTTCTTAATTCCATAATATTATATTAGCTGAATTTAAATATTTATGTTTAATCGTGGAAAAGTTGTGTGCGATGCATTACTCCAACAAACATTTGATTTTAATTTGACGAAAAATTGTACATTGAAATAAAAGATATTCGGTTTTAATTAGATTCTTTGTAGAATTTCAGTAGATTTTTTAAAATTATCATTCGTTGCATTTTTCGAATTTAAAAATGGAAACAGAAAAACAATTTGACAAAAAGAATTGATTCCGCTAAATATTTTTTACAAAGTTTTTATTTTTAGGATAATGTTGAATTGGCTGATCGACTTGATGCGATGTAATGACGCAGATTTTTTTATATGTATGATTTGTGGTTAGTGACTGGTAGGAAAATGTCACAAACTAGAAATTATGCTCTATTCAATGTAATGCTCAACCAAGATACTGAACCAATATCATTTTAGGGCGTGCATAAAGTGATAAAGTGATTGAAATGCTCATGATAACGGACAACTTTACATACTCTTTGCAAAGTAATCGTAAAAATTTATTTTGAATAGATTTGTGAAACAAGTGAACATTATGTATTTTAAAGTGAATCATAGCCCAACATACGTATCCTATTCTACCATTGATTGGTCATGAGGAATTCCTTTTTAGGCTTAATAATGATGAGATTTATTGAGATATATTCAACAATTAGTGGGAAGGTATAATTCCCAAATTGAGTTGGGCGAATATATCGTCTAGTTGTAATTTCGAAACGAATCGTTAATTTGGCAGATTTGTCTTTTCCCCAATTGGTTGATCGGGAGCATTTCCCAAATATTTTGTTTTGTTTTATCCTCCAATTTGGTTGTTATCTTTTCCCTCAAACTCATATTCGATATTCTCAAATTAAGCTCTAATTTTGTCCCATATTGATTTATTAGCAAAATTCTTCATTAGAAATAGGAAATAATAATATAATATCCAATAACCAAGAGCCAATTTGAAAATTATATTGTTCGTCCACTATTTAAAATATAAGATTCAACTGAAAAATTGGAGAAACCTTCAGACTTACCAATTATGACTTGCAGTTTATCTATGATTTTGGTGCCAAGAAATTCAGAAATTGAGTTCTTAACATTTCTTGCTAATTCAAGTATATTGACGCCCTGTATAACTTACTAGTTATTTAACATTTCGCCCAATTCTAGATCGATTCTGGTTGTATAGATTGAATTGTCCATTCCTTTGCCGGATTCTCCTTTGTGATTCAAATTTTTTTTACTATGTTATGTTCAACATGGCTGAGTTTGATAATATTGTCTCAAATTGGACACAACATTGACATATCCTATGTCAATGTTGAGTTAATCTCTTTATATTAATTTTATTCAACGACAGTTCGACCGATGTTAATTGGTGTATAAGTCCCATCAACTCAATTAAAAATTTCCACTGTCTCAAGTTTGTGGAATAAATTCACCAAACAGAATTGGGAAATTTTCTCCGCAGAGAAATCTGGAGATAAGATGATATAGTCCAATTGAATCCTTGGCCGAAAAAATGTGAAATAAAATCCAATAACCAAATCGGGTAATTTCCACGAGCCTCCAATCACAAAATGGTCAACCCTATCAGATTCTCAGATCTTCAATTAGCTAGGACATGGCTCGTTATCTCGTAAAACAAATTCCAGTATTTCAGAGCACCTGGTGGCGCCCTGACACTCAATCACAAAATGGATATCACAATTTAATTTCCAGACATCGAATCAGTCAGCAAAGCACTCGTTATACATAACAAAACCAATTTCCCAATTCGTAATAAAGTTGACCTATCCAATGTTCCAGGAACAGTATCTCGGTCAAAATAAAATGTACAGTGTAGTGAGTGGGTGTTTTTGAAACTTCAGATGATACGGAGTCAGAGGCACAATATAAAATTTACGCGACAAATAATTATAAAAATTCGGGAATTGCGCGCTGTGCCAACTGATGCCAGTGCATCACGGGGAATAAAATGTTATGTAAAGATCAAATGATAATTTAGTTCTTCTAGCTTTAGGACTGAAAGAGTTAATACATTTAATGTAGTTAGTCTAATGCCACAGCTACTTTTATCGTTAAAGGCTAGTGATCTGCATGCAGTCTATCAACAATGACTGTTCGCTTAGTCATCCTCACTTTAGTCTTTTCTGCCTGTATGTTACGTACAACATGAAAGGTCTGTTTGCAGGAGACTCCTTCAAATGAAGGAGACTTCGCAGCACTAGGCAAATCGATTCGTTCAATTGCAAATACTGACTGTAGAATGTTAAACTTTTGTAGGGAATTAGTAAAATGGTCAGTCGCCATATTGAAATTGGCTTCATTTTGAAAGAACTATTTTTTAAAATTATATTTTTAAAAGTTCTCAAATGCTTTATGCACACAAACACTCGAATAAATGCATTCTACATTTAAAATTTAAAATTTAAAATTTTATTTTTTAGACTGGAATTTTTAAAATATTTTTTTCATGAACATTTAAAACAAAATTACAATGGGTGCATAACTAATTAAGTTATTTGTCACGAAATAAGAAGTTTTTCGGTAATTTTTACAATATCTACATGCTTGCCAGTCTTATTTGATTATTATAATTATACTATTTGAATATAATATTTTTAAAATTTGCAGGAATTAAAAAATATGTTTGACTTTGTAACAAACAATAAGAGTCTAGAAATTTTGTGAAACTGGAATACTGAGAAGTTGAAGTATTATTTCCGACTATAATAATTTTTAAATGTTGCTTGCCAAGAATCATCATAAAATAACAGACTTAGGAAAATATCTATTTTAGAAAGTCTGTTAATTATTCACATTATTAATAACAAAAATAATTCAGTCAAACTTTCAAATCTAATATTCAAATCATTTTAAACCTTCTCGAGTTTGTCGGATAATTGTTGGACAGTGTAAATGCAACTCGATTGATAATCGCTTGACTCAATGCAACAATGACAACTTGAATTTGTTCATGACAAAGCGGAATTGTTGCGTTAAATGCTTTTGAGTTTGATTTAGTATGCAGATTTGTTCAACGAAACATTGTAGTTTGGTTTGTTTTAAGATTTGAACGAAATTGACTTCATCGAGATTTAACCAACGTATTTTTCAACAGACTTGACAGTTTTTATCGTGTGAATTAACTTGTTGTTAACTAAACTAACTAACACCTTTTCCACACAATCTTTATATCAGAGTCATATAAATTTGATTTATACACTATGTCATTACGCCGTATACTCAAAAGTGACAAACCTTGGATAATGTTTCACAATAAGAAGAAGTGCAACATACAAGATGCAAACTTCTATTAATTATTTGATTGTGTTTGAAAATGAATTTACAACTCTTTACTAAATTAGTAAATTTTAATAATATTTGATTTAATTATCAAAATGTGCAAATCTTTAATGTGAATAATAATATCCTTATCAAGATGTACGGTAATTGACCCATTGCATTGTTGGTGGGTTTGCCAAATGATCATTGAAGGCTAAGTACAGATGTTCAGTGCAAAAACAATGTCTATTTTATTGTTTTGAGCATAAATTCATGTGCTTTCATGTCTGTTTGTATCAATAGCCAAATGTATTTCATATGGTCGAGGGCATGCCACGTTCATCTGATAGGAAAATGTTTGTGATGACGAATTGTTATTTGAACTACACACATTTGCATTCGTCCTTTAATGATTTGCAAATGATCACATTATCAAGGTAAGAGGACAGTTGCCGTACATTTTGATAAGACCAGATCAACAAATGTGAATTAATGTTGAACTTTTTTGAAAGTTCATTTTGACGTCAACAGATTATACGACACACAATTGTTGAACATTATTCAAGTTAAAAATGTATCAAACGTTGAAGAACATTGACGTACATTGGTCCACCATTATGATAAGAATACATTCTCTGTCGTCATAAAAATTGTTATTGTGCCTTTTAGATAAGAATTAATGAATTTGAATAATTCGAGATTTGATTGACATGGATTCAGTTTTTGGTAAACAACTATACGTGGACTTTTTACCATTTTGGGTATAAAAAGGGTCTCAGTTTGAAAGTTAAATTCACACTGAACAAAGAACAGTTTCATTGACAAATTCAAGTCTGCAAACATGAACAAGCTGATCGTTTTGTCTGTTGTTGCACTGTCTGCTAGTTTGGCACTGGGCCAGTCTGGCAGTGGTGTGAGCACTCGATACTGGGACTGCTGTAAGCCATCGTGCAGTTGGTCGGGCAAGGCCTCGGACAGTGCCCCAGTCACTTCCTGTGCCCAGGATGGTGTCACTGCGCAACCTGCTGACACGACCAACGTTTGTGGTGGTGGTGGTTTGGCTGGACTGTCCTACACCTGCAACAACAACCAACCTGTGTCATACAACAGTTCACTCTCCTTTGGATTCGTTGCTGGGGCTGTCAATGGTCTGGGTGAAGCGGACTCGTAAGTTTTCTTTGTAAATTTCCAATAGACATTCAACGTTTTCTCTTTGATAGTTGCTGCGCTTGTTATGAGCTAACCTTCACCTCAACCGCCGTTTCTGGACTGAAGATGGTCGTGCAGATAACCAACACTGGCTCGGACTTGGGATCGAATCAATTTGACATTCAAATTCCCGGTGGCGGTGTTGGCATCTACAATGGCTGTACCTCTCAGTGGGGCGCACCATCTACCGGTTGGGGTGCTCAGTACGGTGGAGTGTCTTCTGCTTCGGACTGCTCTCAACTGCCAAGCCAACTGCAGCCTGGTTGCAATTGGCGCTTTGGATGGTTCCAGAATGCGGACAATCCCAACTTTAACTTTGTTCGAGTTCAATGTCCCAATTCGATTGTGGCCAAAACTTTGTGCCGACGAACCGACGACACCTCGGTGGCTAACAGCGCTTATCTTAGCCTGTAGACTTCTTCTTAGTTAAAATCTTGTTATACGGAAAAACGAATTTTTCCTTTCAATATTGTTTTGCAACATATCAATGAATTAAATTATTTTGGCGCCATCTAACTGTAGTTACACCTTTTCTAACTACCTAAAATATCTTGCATCTTAATCATGTGATTTATGATTTAATTATTTCTTACCACACACGACTTGTGTGTACCCAAAACAAAAGATTCGATAAGCAGTCTCAATTTGTGACAATTGCACTTGGAAGAAGTACATTCCAAGATAAAAACATTGATTGACCTTAGAACTAGAGATGTCTGTCAATAGTTGTCTACAATAAGTCGCGTGTCAACAAACACTGTAATGAAAAGCATAGTTTGGCAATGATATTTGCTATGTCGAGGTTATATATAAATGTAATAAAACTGACATTCAAATTGGTATTTTTTAGTTTCGGTTTATTTCTGTATTTTGGGATCGATCATACAATTTTGAAAACTTTCAAGGTCAGTTTAATATTTGACACATTCTTTAATTTGTTATGTTGTGATTGTTTTGTCTGTGACACTGTCTATGGCATACGAGCAATCCTCAAAACGGGATGACGCTGGAATTTCGTTTACACAAGCGCGAGTTTGATTAGAAGGTTTCAAATTGGTATTAATAAATTGATAAATTAAATTCATTCGAAATAGCCATGCTTCTGTACGCGTTCATCTCATTATTGGTGTTTACCGTGATTGCCATTCGAATTGTCCAAATATTAAAACGTAAACCATTTCTGTGGTTCACCAATGGCGGACAAAGTTGGGCTGTTGTGACTGGTGCTGGCAGTGGAATTGGATTCGAGTTTGCCAGACAATTGGCCCTCAAGGGCTACAATCTGATGCTGATCAGTTTGCTTGAAGAGGAACTCGACGATGCTAAACAGAAAATTCTTCAAGAGTTGCAGTCAAACAACAAACAAACAACCATTCAAATACGAACTCTGGTCGTAGACTTTTCTCAGTTGGACATTTACGAGAGAGTTGAACAGTTCCTGGCACCATTCAAGAAGGACATTTTTGTGCTGGTCAACAATGTTGGTGTGATCAATCCAATACCTGACTTTTTCTTGGGCAATGATCATTCCAACTTGAACCAGAAGATGATCAATGTGAACATTGTGAGTCTCACTCGAATGACCGAACTTGTGTTGCCATCGATGGTAGCAAATCACCGAGGACTTGTGATCTGCATGTCGTCAATTACCGCGAGAAATGTGGTTCCACTAATTGCAACTTATGGAGCTACTAAGGTAAAATATAGATTTATTCATTATATTCATTAAAAATGTTCATCAGGCATACGTGGCCCAACTGTCCAAATGTTTAGCAGCAGAATATGGCCCAAAAGGAATCACCTTCGCCACCTTTCTGCCCTTGATCGTGTCCACCCAGATGTCGCACAATCTGACCCCGAATCTATTTGTACCAAGCAGCCGAGACTATGTCAAGAGTGCACTGAATGCTATAAAGTACCAGCAAAGTTTCCAATCGAATGGCTACTTTACGCACACGCTCATTGACCATCTATTTTATCTATCCACATTTATACTTTCAACGGAAATTCTGTCTAAAATTTTGACCTCGATTTTGACAAAAGCTCATAGAGGAATGTTGAATGTTATGCGAATGAAGGTTAAGCCCAAACTTGACTTGGTTATGTTTTTCAATTTGAATCATGAAATTTGGAAATAATAAAATGACTAACGACTTTATAAAAAAATATTGCCCTAGAAACTGTTTAACCGGCCTTAAACTGACTTTTTAAAAAAGATATTAAAACCGGATTCTTATATCTGTTAGGTCAATTAAGGCTTTTGGGTACATCACAAAGGTGAGCTTTGATTAGATCTGATATTGATTGATGGCAGACTAGGCAATGGCAATCAAATTAATTGTCCATCAAATAAATAACAATCTTTATGCAAAGAGTTCATTGAAGAGATAAATGTTGATTTTTAAACCCTTGGATGAATGGCAAAATAATGCTAATCGATACAATATAGTGATAACCAAGCTATTTAAATTATCCTTATTGATAACATTCAATAATCAGACAAATATCCAATTAAATATAATTGCATTCATCAAATATAACAAACTACATTTGTAATCGGGTCATTTGCAGTTCATCTATATAAATATTACGTAACGTACAGACAAAAGTGTATGCGTTAAGTTTGTATGAGTAAAAATAAAATATCCGCGTAAGACCACATCAGATTGCAAAAATGTGATTAGAGTTGGACAGGTTAATTTATGTCAACAAGCTTGGATAGAATCAAGAATTGAGACAAATTAAAGTTAATTTTAATTTGATAAATCAACTTTCGTTTGAGAATATACTCGAGCACGAGCGATACTAAATTATACATTTGCTAAAGTTCTGCAGCAAAGACAACTTGCATTGCATTGGTAATATATTAATCTTAGATTAATTCTTTGTCAATATCATATGGTTCATACATTGGACCATGTACTACAGCGTCTCTCAATGTTTAAATATAAAAAGATAAGTTTTAATTAAATTAAATCAATCAGTTAAATACAATTATGCAATATACCATAGTTCCTATCGGATGATAACTCACAAACAGTTGAGAATAAATTATTAGACTATTTTTTAGATCTCTATTGCTTGATAATATGATTCTAGAATACAAAAGCGTATTTTTAATTTCGGATAATTTAGCTGGAAGAACAATCTAAATTTAAACACAATTAGATTTAGGTCATTCAGTTTTCCATGATAGAAAATAGTCATAATTTTTTAAAATTTTAATAATCAGACATTGTACATTGTATTATCGAACAAAATATATTTACATGAAATAAAATGAATGAATCATATTGGATTCGATTATTAGCAATGAAACAATGAAGGCTTCCGAAAAGCTATGAAGGCTTTTTCTACAATTATGAGCACAGACAATTCGAAGCGGAAGTTAAAAATTGCCTAATAATTTTCAAATTTTCGTTTGTAAAATTACCAATATCCGTTTTCGTTCTAAGATTCTAATAATATCTTTTCATTAAAAAACGAAATTTTTTGTGAATATTTTAAAAGTATTCTATACAAATAATTGTTCAATGTGCTAAACTCAAATGTTCTGCAACAATTTAGCAATAAAGAACTACACTTAAACTGTCGTACCAAGTGTATTTTACTCTTAAGATAAAGTCAGTCAAAAGTAGCACTCAACATTTGTTCCTTTATATAAGATAACTTATTATCTTTGAAATTGACGATAAAATGTGCAAAAATTTAATTTTTGAGAGGGTGTCTTTATTATTGTACATCGCACTGACACTGGCAATTGCATTCTATTGTTCGGACAATAAAGTAACATTGCCAATTACAAGGTGATCAAAAGTTGTGAAAATAAAATATTAAATGGACATATGTTATTTATTATGAGCAAAAATGATCTCATATTTCAAAATGCAAATGTTTCTCATATTTTTTATGGCTTGTTTGTCTTTAATGTTGATCTGTGAAGGTAAGTAAGCAAACAACTGCAACTTATTTTTAAATAAAAACTCAATATAACTAAATAAAATTTAAGGTAAAAGTATTTCTTTAGAAACGACGAGAAAAAATCAAACCGACATCAAGGTGAGCCAGAAATCAAAGTGATGTTATGATTATTTAAAAAAAAATTTTATCCTACAGAATTACCAAATTTTAAAAATGATGGTCAACACATTCATTTTTAGATAAAAAACGATAATAAAATATATCTAATTATTATCATTAATAATTGTTTTTTCAAATTTCAAATTATTTATTCATTAAAAATATTTGATTTTTCAAGATTTAACAAACGTAACCTTGAACCTTAATTATAATTTAAATGTCATGTTCTCTATAAAGTAAATATTTGATCTCCTAAATGTATAAATTGGAACTGTGTTGGGCAACCCATACAAGGAACACTCGTGAGATTATCAAATTGATAAATGCATAAATGCATTAACATTAATATTTGCACAAGTGCATATCTAGTTTTTTGCTATCTGGTCTGGTTGTCGCAATTAGATTAGACCTGCGAGATGAGCATTGCAGTCCACTGGTACTCGATTATTTCCATCAATGGTTTTAAGTGTGTGCGCGTGACTTTTACAAATGGAAAAAGACTTATTGAACGCATTTTCCTCTTGAGCCTAAAACCTAATCTCCAAACTCAATCTCCCAAGAGCGTCCACTGGTCGACCTCAGGGATCACAGTTTCATAATATACAATCGTGCAATGTTGTTTGCATAAAATATATGTGGAATATGAATGCAATTACACTCTAATTACACACAATGCCCCAAAAGGATTATGGTATTTGTTAATTAATTTTTTATACCACGCAAATAAATTCCTTGACCAAAAATAAAATTTAGGAAAAGAAGTGTAACGCAGTTGTTTTAACAAATTATAAAAATGTTAAATGTCACAAAATTGTCAATCTTCTCTAAACAATTGAATTGGTTTGCACCTAAAAGCTTTTACTAGTAAATTAGTCACCCACTTGGGCATTTGTCTAATAATAAATCCCAGGCCATCATTCTTCATTTAAACCAAATAAATCCACAGACTTTACTTTTGGGATTTGTTTTTATTAGAGTTCGGAAAATAATACATTTTTATATACAGTTTGCTTCATTTTTGTTCATTTTTGGACATTCAAGGATTGTACTGTATCTGAGATAAAGTCTCCCATTAATTAATGGAAATTAAAAGTGCAACTTTCTGTTTTTAAAAAGGATTTTTAATTATGTGGTCTGGATGTTGGTTTTAAAACAATTTAATTATGATAAATTTTGCAAATGCAATTCACTGTCAATGTAAATTCTATATTGCGATTATATTTTGTAGTCAACGTGAGCTTCTATATAGACCAAAGTGGTAGGAGAGAGAAATTCCATAGATGAAACCAGACCAATAAATAAAGAGAGAATAAAGTGTTGGATGGCAGTTTAGTCTCGGTTCGAGTAGGATGCGCTTCTGTTGAGTTGCTTGAGTAAATAGTTGGAATGGTCAATAAATTGAGTGTATTCAAGAATGGTTGACCAAGATATATCAACTTTATCTTCAATTACACCAAATGACACGAATGTCTCAATGACTTTCAATGAATTGTGTTACACTGGACCACCACTCGAACCAATTCCGTCATATGTTGCACAAATATTTCTAATGCATCTCTATTTGATAACTTCAGTTTTGTCCCTATTCGGCAATTTGATTGTAATAATTGTCCAAATGTACGGCAGCAGATCAAGCCAAAATATCCGAAAGTATTTGATCAATTTGGCCCTGTCCGACATCACAATCGGTGTGCTGTGTGTGCCCTTTTACTATTCTGATTTTGTGCTCGGCTACTGGAACTATCCCCACTGGCTCTGTCCCACTGTGCACTACATTCAGCCACTGTGTGTGTTCATCACATCGATCACCTTGAGTTTGATTGGCATTGAACGTTATCTGTTCACACTTCATCACAATTCCTCACTTTACCGCATTCTACAAACGCACAGTCGTGCAATTCTCATCTCGACCTGGATTGCAGGTTTATTCTACTCGTATTGCATTTATGGTCACGCAGAGATACGAGAACACGCTAAAAACGGGGAAATCTATTACGAATGTATCAACAGCAGCGGCATTAGCAATGCACAGCGTCAAACATTTATGGTCATTAATTTTGTGCTCTCATTTTTGTGTCCATTTGTGATGTTAACCTTCTCGTACTGCGCAATATTGAAAACTTTATTGTGTGCACAACGGGAGAAAGTGGAACACTTTCAAAATGAACAGGTAATGCTGTGCAGGAAAGTTCGATGTTTGTTTTTTGCATGGTACTCGTACATATTCAAATGCAATGATCCGTTGAGTTTGGTGAATATTAATTTGTTTACAGAATTAGTATTCCGCATAATTAGTATTCAATCAATATTATTCTAGGCTTCTAATTAATTAATTAATTCTATTCTAATAAAAAAAACTTTATGATAAATCTGGAAACTCAATTCAAACTTTTCATTTTCATTTTTTATACAGAATTGCATTACAAACATATCAACAATAAACAACAGAGAAAATTCCGAATCTATTCAAATTCGGCTAAAAGTAAGCGATTGTTTGATATTCAAAAATTTTCTATAAAATATACTGCAATGTAGACCATCAAAATGTTGTTAATCGTGATTTTGCTGTACGTGGTGTGTTGGATGCCAATCAAGATTTATCAATTTCTACTCGAATTCGACATTCTCGTGATTTTGCACTCCAACTCAGTTCTACACACTCATCTCTGTGTTTGTGGTTTGTCACTGGTTGGCCACCGCAAACAGTTTTGTCAATCCAATCGTGTACGCCTGTATGAATGCATCCTTTCGGGTAAGTCTGTGGTTTCTGAAGTGTAGGTTGTTAATTTAAATCATTTATTTGTACATTTCACAGAATGACTTTTGTAAAATATCTCGTTCCGTCATTTTATCTATTTTGTCACTCAAAAGCTCTACTTTACAAGCAGAATCACAGAGTGCTGAACAGATGTCTAATAATAAATAAATGAATTATTTAATTGGTTAGTTCTATTTTTGTATTGCTTGTCAATTTTTAAAACAAATTAGTATTTTTATACATCACAAATAAAATTATCTTGTCAAGGAGCAATTTGTATGTAAATTTAATTAAGAGGCAAATTGATGCGCAAAATTTACTGGTATTAAAAAAAGAACTCGCATTATTATCAAATTATACAATTTTTGAAAATTCTAGAATATAAAATTTCTTAATAAAAAAATAATGTAATTAAATATTTCAACAATATGCTTCAATTCAATTATGCTTTCAATTCTATTGAAACAAATTATTAAAACTTTTACGTCTTTCATTATTGGTTTATTAAATGAATGACAAATTGAAAGAACTGAATGGAAAAGAATATATTAGAATTAGAATAAACACAAAGAAATTACTTGAAAATATTATTCTGTGAAAATAAAGCAAAGAACTTTATTAAGAAAACTATACAAAATGTAATGTAGAGAAATAATTCAAATTTTCATTAATAAATTCGATTGAATGGTTAAAAAATTGTTTTATAAATGAGTCCAACAGACAAACAAAGAATCAATAATGAGTATAATAAAACTGAAATGAAAATACAAGAATCAGTCTTCTTAATAATAATTTTATTATAAAACCAAGTTTTAAATGTACCAAAATGGTGCTCAAAATGAACGCATGCTTGTTAGTGTATTTGATTCTATTACTGATTTTTTAAAATTCAAATTTATTTAAAAAATCAAATTTTGCACGTTGAATAATATCGACATGCTTCGTAAAACATTCAAAACTTAATGCAAAATGTCGCAACATAAGAATGTCGTAATAAGAGTAGCAAAGAAATCGAATCCAATAGAATGAAGAAATACTTTTCTTGTGCGTTTGACTGCTTATTATGAAACAGTAGTGATCGAATGCTGATTGAGTGAGTGAATGACTGAACAAACATTCAAATCAGAATATATTTCCTAGAAAATGAAAAGTACATTTCTTAATACTGGCGATTCGCCAGTGGCGAATGAACCTCCTATAAATAAAAAGTACATTTGGTTGCTTATTTCGACATTATGTCGATTTATTTATTTGTTTGATTGAACTAGCTGATCCAAGTCCAGTTTTTCGTATCGTTTGTGAAATAGTAAATCATTTAAACACCCGTAAAACAACACACATACAATTATACTTGAGTATCGATTACACATTGGAAATTAGATCTTAAATGCCGGATGTGTCAAAAATAATCTATTTAAGAACTGGACAACTAGGTATCTCCATTGAATGTTTTGTATTATGAAAGTGTCCAAACTGATCGTGCCCACTAATAGACACACTTTAATTCATTGGCTAAGTTTGGGTAATACTAAGCATCCCAGAAAGTGCCTGAAACATTGTGTAGTCCATTAAGATTTAAAAGCTTAAACTCAATATAAGAAAAAACATTTATTTTATTTATTTTATTTTTTTCTAATAGAAGTTCATCAAATAAATGTTTTATTCAATGTTACACAATCGTTTCTATTTACAACAATTGTGCACAATAAAAACATTTTCAATTAAGCAGATGTCTACATTGGAGTATTTTATTTATGAGCTGAAATAAAATTGCTATGTGTTTTTTTTATTACTAACAAAATACTTTTATTTATTTAACTATACGAGTAAAGATGTTAGAAAAACCTCAAAGATGACTGCGTTTGAGTGTTTACTCATCAAATTTGTCTTGCACTTAAAATTCTGTAACAAATTCGATGAATTCCAATTTGTAAGGTTTATTCAATACACTTTATTGCAAGAACAAATATTTAGAAAATAAATTTTGCTACATATAATAATTGCACAATAATTTTTTATGTCAATTTATTGCCTTCATATTTAATTTTATTTACAACCCTATGTCCAATACATTGTATTATTATACGTAGATTGTAAAAATTGTATATGTGTTAGCGTCAATATATCAATATATTATTTGGGCCTTAATTAATTACTTAATCATTAACTATTAATTTCGCTTTATAAAAACTTTTTTGTCTTTGACAAATAAATCGATATTTCAAGTTTCATTTTGGTTACCGAGTTGCAAAATGTGTTTTCTCTCTTTGATGTCGCTCGATTGCAAAAAGTTATTCTTCAAACGGAAATATATGACATTCGTGATCTTCAATTTGATAAATTGAATTTTAAAAAACAACAACTACTAAAGCTGTTTTCGTCAAGAAATTGTACAAATTAAAACATATTTTCAGATCAAATATTCTAAGATACATTTTTATTTAAACCTCAAAATGAAAGTATTCAATTTGATTGCAAATTTAACCAAAAAGAGAAGTATTTCACTGTTTTCGAGTTATCTTTCAACTACAGAACAAATTGTCAAACATGCAAATGTCAAAGTCATTCTTCAGCACATAGCTTTAATTGTGCTTTTATTGATCAAAAGTGTTCACTTCTTGGTGTTGTCTGTTTGTAAGTTCAATCACAACCAACGTGTGATTCAGTACGATGCTGTCACTTTCACCACGTACAAAATGATAATGAACTATGTTGGCTGGATCAACACGGCCATGTTGGCTTTCATTGGTTATGTCTTCTATTTCTATGATAATCACACAAATAATTTGTTGCTCAACGATATTTTGACTCAAAACAATCACAACTTTTTTCTGTCGCCAATTTGTGATGCTAAATGGATTTGTTCTAAAATTCAAAAGACATTTATCACTTCAATGGGTCTGTTTCAAATTCTTATGTCAATCGGAGGTAAGGATTGCAATTGATATTTACATTTATTAATTGTTTAAATTATTTACAAATAATTTGTAGTGATTTACATTGTTTTGACACATTTCATTTTATTCGAAAAACTGAGTGAAATTGCAATTTTAATTTCTTTTAGCTTTACAAACTTGAGTTATGGCTTAATTTATTGTATCAGTTTTTCACTGTACAATTTGTATGCTTACTATTATGGTTTCATCATTGGACTTGTAATCAACATTGGATTGGTGCAATTGAAGATTTTCATTGCAAAACTGAAGCAGCTGTATGGAATAATTTCAAATTGTAAAACTAAACTTAATTGGACACAAATTAGCCATTTTCGAAGAAATCATGTTGAAATTCTTCGATATTTTGCTCAATTCAATCGACTTTACGGCAGCATTTTTATGCCTTTTCTGGTGGTGAACTGTCCAATCAATGCGTACATGATTCTACTGGTGATCTATGATGATCAACTGCCTGTGCTATCCACAGTTTTGCTGGTAGCATTCGCCTCCGTTCAAATTCTGTGCATATTTGCAATTCATTTTTATTTGATTCACTTCTCAGTGCACTTTCATCGACCGAGCAAAGTGCTTGTGAGTGTTATGGTTGCAAATCAACACAAGGTCGGTCAATTCCGATCTCGGCTGGCACTGGTCAATTCGATATTTGCACTTCATACACAGAATCAGTATGGAATCACATATGGCAATGTTGCCCTGGTGACACTCAAAACTTTCTTTAAGGTAAGTCAGAACAACAAATACTGGATATTAATAATTGATTGATTGATTTCAGTTTCTAGTTTTGTATTGCAAATTTGTGATGATTACATACAAACTTATAAATCGATTGTAATTAGGAACATCATGAATTTTTAATTAACATAAATTCGAATCACAATCGATTATAATGTTGAAATTTCTTCAACTTAAATTAAAAATTTCAATCAAAACTTGGTCAAGTTGAAAGTGTTGCTCTTGAATGTGAGAATACATTCGCTTGATGGCCTCACTAATGCGATCAATCTGTTTCAAATGTACCATTATTGAAGCATATTTGTGGCACAAATTATGTCTCCATATTTATGTTCCAAATATCTTCTCAGTAAATAGTGATAGCCAGTATTGTGATATCGAACGTATTCACGAGTGAGATTTTCTCGTGGACAAAATAGCATTTGTGCTAAAATCTATAAAATAATTAGAAGAATGCTTGGTTTAAAAAAAAAGTTACCAAATTCCGAATGTTAATGTCATTTTCCATTTCGAAACAAAGTGAGCGGACGAATTCTGCAAAATTCGAATCGTTTACAAATTGTTTCCATTCTTGAAAGAGCGACATTTTTGCAAAAATTGCGTTATCCTATATATGTTTTTAATATTTTAATTCTCACAAATTCTCATAAATTTTCGTATATTTTACAAACCATTTTATCAATCAATAGAATTCCGTCTCTGTCCACGTCATAAGAATACGACACACAAATGGACGCTCTTTCTGGATAAAAGTGTTTCAACAAGATCAACTGGTCACTTTCGTCGAGACCATTGAATGATGCAAAACTTTTGCAAAATTTGATAACACGAACAATGTCATCGTGTCCTGCGAGATTAGCAGCTTCAAGTACACTTGTTACTTCTCCAATTATGAGTAATTTCTTTTCGTCTGGAAAATAGCTTGAAGCTTTCATTACTTCGAGCAATTGAGCGGATTCGCCACTGGTCAATTCTGTTGAGTTTGAAAATATGTCAACGATATTGTTGGTGAATTGTTTATTTTGAATTGGTTTTCTAGAAAATCGATCGATGAAACGACTTGAAATGATTTCCTATTTTTAATTTGTAAATTAAATTAGTTAAAGATTGAAATCGCCACTAAACATTACTACCTTTTTCATTCTAACAGCAAGACATTTATCAAGTCGACATCTTATACAGTCTTTCCGAGTGGATTTATCAATTTGACATTTTCTTTCATATGAACAAGAAATGTACTGTGAAATGTATTCAAATCTGTTAGTTTTAATAAAATAGAAAATATCTAAAAATTGTTTACATTTTGGTGCAGTGCATGACGTCGGAAGAATGCTTTAAATGAAATGCACGATATTACGCTGAAATTCAAACCTTTTCGCACAATTAATTTCAAAACTTAGAAATTGTGAATTCAAACTTACCAAATGCTCTGTCACCACAAACTTGACAAATTTTGATTATTTCTGGTTTGTTCATTTAAAGTTTAAATTAAACACAAAACTAAATTGCACTCCTAAACACTACAATTTTTTGCTTCAACAAACAAAGGGCTAAAATCAATTTTTTATACACAAGATAACAAATTTAAATATCCAGTTTTTGAACCTGGAAGTATGTCAGATGGACATCAAGACTAAATTGATTACTTTCTAGCAGGTACAATTGCACTAAGTAATTTTCCACAGATCTAAATATTTAGATAATTACCTATGATAAAACTGAAATCCCAATATTAACATGAGAGTACATCTATCAACTCACCAACAGTACTTTTCGTCCTTAATAATTTATGATTGAAGATTTAAATTCAAGACATGTGATATTGTGAGTGATTTGTCTTGATGAACCGCAAATGAACTGATTGGTGATTATTAATGTACGTAAATTAGAATACAATTTACTTAAACTACAAATGTACATTGGCAAACAATCTGTTCTTAACTTATCGTATTTGATGAAAGTTAGCATTGACTCACACTGTCTGGTCAGTGTCAATGATGACTATGACGATCGATTGTACTCATCGGTCTACTCATGGCTTGGTGATGACGGTCCGACTAACCTCGTGCCTGGTGACTGGTTTCTGCTTGGTCATCGTATGGTGGTGTCGCCCTGGTGTTCACCCTCTCTTGGCTATATAAGTCGTCGTCTGCCAATGCCTCGTTAGTTCAGTTGGAGGCTTACTGTGCCCTAGTAAGTTCTCAGGAAGTTGTGTGCCTTCGTGCTCGATCTAACTTGCCTTCTGTTCTCCTTGTAGGTCCTATTGTACTTTACCCTTTGCCTTACCACCTTGCGCTGGTACCCTCTGCGTGTTGCTACCGAGACTTTATCCTAACCTTTCCTATCCCTTGCTGTATTATATTTCCCTACTCTTTGTATTATATCCTAAGTCAATAATTCCTATAAGTAAAATCTTATCAGTATTTATCAAAAATAAAGTTCAAACCTAGTTCCTCAGGTCAGGACGAGTTTGGGCTGATCATACAAAGTGAGTTTGTGTTTCAATAGGCATACAAATTAGTGTGCAATACATTTCTCAAATAAGGAATATCGACAATAATGTTTGAGTAGCTACTAGTCTTAAACGGTCTGCTTATCAATCCAAACACATCTCCGTTAAGTCAAACTGAGTATGGTGTTTTTTATATTCGAAAATACAATAGATAATCTTTTACTTTTATCAAGTTGATGCTAATCATAATAGTTTTTCCATTTGACAATATTGTGAGAGAGATTATGAATTGATTATTTCTATCTGACTGGGTGCATTGTGCTTATAAAAATTAAAAAAAGGCAAGGACAATCTTCAAAAGCTAAAAAATTCCAAATTGATGTCAAAGTTCACAGATGGTCATGGTAAAATTCCTTTCCTGAATGTACGACCATAGCAAAAACATGTTTTTCGGAGACGAACATTGAATGGTCAGAACATTGTATTTCAATGAACTTACATACTACATTGAATTGGAAAATATCAATTTGGGTCTTTTTCTGAGATTTTCCCAATTTTGTCTATTTCACTCACTTCAAATCTGTATTATTTACCTTGCATTGCTGCCTTGTTGGCTTTAAACTATTTAAACAGTTTTGTCAATGTATTCAATGATACTTTTGTCATCATTTTGATCCACCAATTGTCATTAATATTCACTTCATTTTATTCACTCATTTCTCAAGAATGTACAGAATGATCATTCATCTGGCAAACCATCAAAAGCAGCAACAATTTACCGTGGGAGATATTGTTTCTGGTGCAGCCGAAGTGATAGCCCCTGTGAGCACTTCTCTATCAGATATTACCTTGTCATTTCACTGCATTGGTAAAGTGAAATGGACTGACTATGATGCCTACTTGAACAGACATGTCTACCATGACAAGTTTGACTATCTCAAAGAAAAGTATCGTTTGGCAGAATCACAGAATGTCAAAGTGACTCCCATGGGTTGCAAGGGAATTCATAAAAAGTTTTCAATTTCGTTTGCGTTTACAATTCCTGATGAGTAAGTTATTGTTTTCTAATTGATCATTTAACTGTAGTATTATTTTTTGTAGTAAAAGTCTCCCCTCGAGTATGATCAGCGCCCGAGGTTTTGTGAAATACTTTGTACGCGTCTCTGTTCGCCAGCAGCACAATAAAAATGTCATTGAATTTAGCAAAGAAGTGATCGTTCTTTCTCCAATTGTGAAGAACTTGATGGTAAGTGCTTTTACGGTTTAATTTGTTTTAGTAATATAACGCCAATTTTAGTTCACAGTTGGTGGAACTGCTCGAAAGAGTTTTCTTCTACCCCTTGGAAACGTATCAATGCACGCCTCAATTGGTCGTAAAGGCTATGCTCCCGGCGAGACTGTCACTGTTCGTGTCGAAGTAGACAACATGACCAACAGCAGAGTCACACCTCGTATCACCCTGACTCAAGTCCAAATGTACATGTGCGGAATTGTTCACAAGACAATCGATTCACAGATTAGCCGGTCACCAATCGTCGGAAGCGTTGTTGCTCAGCATACTAAAGTGGAAGATGAGCTCGATGTTACCATTCCGAAGGACAATTCGTTGAGCATCGAAAATTCGTTCATTACGGTCAAGTATTTTGTTCATGTTACCTTGGACATTCCTTACTCATTTGACTTGCATGTTATTCTGCCGATTGTGGTTACAACAAGTAGAGTTCTTCAGATGACCATGAAGAATGCAATCCAATAAGAATCACTCTGACTCACAAACATGTTGCCCAACTGAGTGTTTATTGATCTTGAATTATTAAAAAATTAATTTAGCAATTCTGGTCCCAGAAATCATTAAGGCTTAGTCACCCCATTTTAAATTGTTCTAAAATATTCCTCTTCTGTGTTTTGACCACTTTATATCGATCTTAGGGAAACCTTCACAAGCTGACATTTTATTTCTTTAATGTTGAAATAAGTCGTTGAGAGAAAGAGTTGTTAATGACTATAATAATATTGTCAACCTAGATATTCTTTATTGTTTTCGGGCAAAAGTTTAATTAAACTTTCCATCGTATGACTTTGAGTTTCGAAATATTAGCTGCTGATGATTCCCGGATATTTTGCTATCGAACAATGCATTGCTTCCTAGAATTTATATTTATTCGAGAAGTTTCGGGTTAAAAATTAATTTCTTAAGTTAATTAATTTAATTAGATTTAGTTAGTGAATTAGCCTAGTTTCAAATTTTCAATAAAATTTTATTATTATTTTAATTATCTTAAATATTTCCATCATGCCACTTTCAGCAATAAAATCTTTATTTAAAAACTTAGAATTATTGTTTCTTGCTTAAAACCTTTTCATTGTCATTTCATATTTCGATTGAGTCGGTCGCTTGAAGGCAAAAATGTTCGCCTTCTTGATTTGGTTTACTTTTACTCTGTTTGGAAATGTCAAAAAATTGTTCAAAATTATCTGTGTCCACCTGAAAGAGTTTTGCTTTGATTTGGATCCAATCAAAGACTGCAATTCGTTGGGCGAAATTGAACTGTTGAAGGCAAAGCGCCCGATGAAAATATTTACCCTATTTCCTTGGTTGAAAGTGAATTTGCACTTTGTGCCTCCTGTACTTACCTTAATTTACTTCTATCTGGACAACATTTATGTGGTTTTTGTTCTGCATGATGGACAGTACAATGTCACCGAAATGCCAGAAATGGTCACTCACCGTATTATATCGAAAACATTATGGGATATTAGTGATATTATTATCAACGGTGGCGCGCTTCAAGAGTTTCTCATCTTTATCTATCTAACTCAAAGACCAAACATCGATCCGGACTATTTCATGTTTGCCGTTTGGAATTCAACAATTCAGAAGCGAACAATTTACTACAGAGGAAAGTGTAAGTTTTTTTTGTTCAATAACCAAATTTTGTTATATTTTCTCGTTGAGTAGTCTGGAAACAGAACAAATCAGACAACATTTTGAAGAAGCGTTCAAGGTTGAGACGATTCTATTCGATTGCGATTGTGGTAACTATTGGGCAACTGATTCTGTACTACGTTGGCAATCATCACCTCAACGGGGACAACACAACACCTCGAAATCTATGGCTGTACATTTACATTATGATTTTCTCGGTTTACACTGCTTATGGTATTGACTTTTACTGTACTAATTTCGAATGTCTAACTAAGCCTTTTTATCTAGCTTGCGTTTCAATCGGATTCTACTTCCATCTAGTCACAAATTACGTTCAGTTCAAACAACGATGTAGAATAAGCAAAATCAATTCACTGATCAAGGAAATGGAACTGATCTCACTTCGGAAACAACCAAATAAAAATTTGTCTCAATTACGTTCGCGAATTTGGATTAAATTTTGTGCCTCAAATCGAAAGATTTTATCACTTTTCAATGAATTGCGGATCTACAATCGATTCTGGAGTTTCATTCTTACGGATTTTTTGTTCTGTTATGTGGTCATGATATGCTACTTGGCGTATGGTTTCTTCTTTGGTGATGCGGACAGTATTGTGAAAAAGTCCTTTTACATGTTCTTCTCCACTCAGTTGCTCTCTACCATTCTGCTCATTACGAGCGAGTGCTCGATTATTGTTCGCATGAATGTGACCATTTACAAGTGCAATCGATGCTTTGCATACGTTTTCTCTAGGACACTTCATCCAACCTCGATTCAATTGCTCAAAGTATGTTCTAATATCAAATTTATGTTTTAACGTACAAAATTATCACTAGCTCAGCAAAATGATCTCCAACTACAGAGGAACTCGAAACGGCTTTCGGTACATCAACAATGGAATCATCGACTCGAGAATGTTTGAAATTGTAATATGTCATTTATTATTTAATGATTTATTCTAATCATTTCTATTATTAAGCTATTCCTGTCAATTTCTGTTTTGTTTATCAAGATTTTCAAAAAGAAGATTATGGGGAAAGACTATATTGGATAGAGAAAATAGACAAACAAACTTGATCATCTTGATTTATATTTAATTTTTTATTTTGATTTAACAAATTAAATTCTATGAATAGTGTAATAAATTATTACTAATAATCAGTAAGGATGAGTTAGATTTGAGAAAACTTAAGGTTTATCTACTCTGAAATGCTCATGTTCTGTGACAAATTGATCAATATTAACTAATTGAATTACCAGGAGACTCAAATTGTGAAATAATAGTTTACTTCAAACTTTGCCGTGCAAAAATTTTGCAGCAAAATACACATTTTACCTCGTCTATGAATGGACACTTGTTTTCTTTGCATAATGCAAATTGTATTGCTGGGCCAGCTGTTTTGTTTTCGCGTGTGTAGTTTTTAGTTTGTTGGTTTGTTGTTCTGTCTGAACGCATTAATTTTCTTATTTGTTCGTACTCGATCTCATCTAATCACCACAACCAAACAATGAGCCACAAAGTTGACCAGCAGGCAGACATCTGGACGAGCACCACCCACCAAATGGCCAAGTTCACTTATCGCTGGGAAATTGACAATTTCAAATTCTATTCCAAATATTCAACTAAAGCGTCTAATGATGATAATCACCCTCGGATTAATTCGCCAAAATTTTCCCCACCCAACTATCCAACTCTGCAGTTCTATTTTGTATTGTACCCAAAAGGTCAGAGTGAAGACACCAAAGGTCATGTTTCCTTATTTTTGCACTTGTCTTTATGTCCCAAGCCCGACGCTGTAGTGCAATTCAAAATGTCCATCATCGATCGGGAGAACATCAAACAAAATACTGTGGGCAAGTAAAACTAAACTAAATGAACAAGAAGATTGATATTTGTATTTTCCCTTAGACTATTTAACAAAACTAATTCCAACTAAATCTGGATGGGGATGTCCAAAATTCATCAGCCATGAAAAACTCGACGATTTGCTGACTAATGAAAAGCTGACCATTTTTTGTGAGGTATGGCTATGACATTTCTCTCTATACTCAAACACTAAGTACGATTTTATTGCAGATTGAAGCTATGCTCGACACAGTCAACACCACTGCAAGCTCGAGTAGTCAAGTCACCCTAATCGAATCTCAAATGTCGGATAACTATGGCAAACTGTTGGAGACTAGAAAGTTGTGTGACGTTGTGCTGGTGGCTCGAGATTCAACCGAACACAGAACTCACAAGGCAATTCTCTCTGCTCGATCTCCGGTTTTTAGCGCAATGTTTGAGCATGACACCACCGAACGCAACGAGAATCGAGTGCTGATCGAAGACATTGACGGAGATGTGATCGACGAAATTCTTCGTTTCATCTACACGGGAAAAGTGACCAAACTGGACAAACTCGCTGAGAAGCTGCTCATTGCTGCTGACAAGTACGGACTTGAGCTGTTGAAAGACATTTGCGAGAAGCACCTCATTCACAACTTCAACACCCAAACTGTTCTCTCACTGTTGATCATCGCAGACAGACACTCGGCCAAGCTGCTTCGATCGAAAGCCATCGAGTACATCAAAAGTAACATCGCCTCCTTGAACAAAACCGACAACTGGAAAGCAATCAAAGACAGTCCAAATCTGTACTTTGAACTATTCAAAATTGCTGTGCAGATGATTAAATAATGATTTCTAAGACATTTGTTACTTTTACTCAAATGTACAATTTACAAAATAAATAAATAGTTTTAAAGAATATCTTTTATTATTTCAGAGTAAGAACTAAGAGTATATCATTTCTTAATTAATTAGTTTGTGAATAGAAATTTATTTTAAATTCATCTTGGCAAAATTGTTTCAATCTACCAAAGGAACTAGAAATGGTTTCAGATATATTAACGGTGGCATCATCGGTTCGCGATTGTTTAAAATTGTAATCGATTTTATTTATCAGTATTTTCAAAAAAATGACGGTAAATAATTTTGTTGGATAAGGTTCGTATAATCAAAAAGCTAATGTGTGTCAAGTTTCTGTCAAAGTATTGTATTATTTTGCGATGATCACCTTTAAACTTAATAATTGATTGTAATAGCTGCATTATATAAGTTTATTTGTAGTTCCCCAATGACGCTGTAATCCACCGACAATTTCCCATCCTTGTTAGGACAAAAAGTACTGCTCAATACACAAATTAAGCTAGACAATGTTGAGATATGATAACACAAGTGTGTAATACAATGATGCATGCTCAAAATAAAGTCCTTTAAATAAGACGTTCGATTCAAATAGTTATTAAGTCCTTTGTTATTGTTCAATGTTACAAAATGAAGCATTTTATGCATTTGGTGATTTTCTCAATTGTGGCAGTCATATTCACGACAGTTTTGTGTGAATTTCACGACCGAAAGATTTTGGTTTCTCAGTTTGGTGGCAAGACAAAGTCCCTGACTGAGATTCAACAAGCTCGATTGCAAATACGTGAACAAACCATTCAAAATTTGTATGGCTTGCCCCAAACTGCCAAGACTGAATTGATCCAACATGCTGAGACTGCCTTCAAAGAGCACTATCCTGTCAAGACGGCACAGGATTATATGGAATTCTTCCGCAATGGCAATCGAGGACATTATCAAGTGAAACTGCATGCACATCGTGATCGAATTGCTCGACTGGTGATTGGTCATTTGTTGGACGCTGAACTGAACAAAACAAGTCTGAAGTATGTCGAGGAAATGGTGAACGGTGTTTGGATGTTGATGGAGGAGAGCACCTGGTGCTACCCTGCCCATCTATATCTCCAAGGAACGCACGACAATCTACCAAACCCAGATCATTTGGCAATCGATCTAAACACAGGTGAGGTGGCTAAATTCATTGGTTGGGTCAAGTTGCTGATGGCGGACAAGTTTGATCGCATTTCCACTGTGGTCAACAAACGAATTGACTTTGAGTTGAGAAGAAGAATATTTGAAGCATACTTGAACAATCACTACGATTGGGTGGGATTCGTTGAAGGTCACACTGTGAACAATCATAACATTTGGACAAATGGAGATATTCTCAAGTCGGCTCTCTATACTCTCAATGATATTGCACTCTTTGACAGAGTTCTCAACAAGACTTTGTATTCAGTCGACTATTTCCTTGATGGCTACGGAGATGACGGCGGTTGTGACGAGGGACCAGCCTATTGGCGTCAAGCTGGTGGTCGATTGATTGTGTTCATTGAACTACTCGAACAAATCTATGGTCCCAGTGCAAGACAATATTTCGCCAGTCTCAATTGGATCAAACTAATCGGAGAATATTCATACAAAATGCGCATTGCACAAAACTGGTTCGTCAACTATGCGGACTCAGTGCCAATCATCACCTACCCACCGGCACTGATTGCCAAGTATGGTTTGCTGTTCAACGATGAGACGCTGAAACAATTCTCCGCCTACATGTTGCAATTTGTGCAATCCAAGAATCACTCCTACTATGGAGATGTTAAAAATTTTGAAGATATTAGTGAATTTTTGAATTATGTGAACGTTCATAAGGAAATTGAATCGTTCAAGGCAGCAGCACCAGAGTTGGATCTGGTTTGGATGCCAGACATTCAGGTGGTGAATGTGAGGTCGAAAGCTGCTGAGAAAAGTAGATTGTTTTTAGGTGCCAAGGCTGGAAGTAATCGTAAGATTTTTTTTCTTGACTTTTCTTGACTACTAATTGATTTCATTTATGTTACCAAAAAGATGAAAGTCACAACCACAACGATGTTGGAAACTTTGTGTTGTATCAAGATGACCATCCAGTGGTGATTGACATTGGTGTTGGAACGTACACTGCACAGACATTCAACTCGCACCGATACGAACTGTTCTACATGCAGTCACAGTACCACAACTGTCCAACCATCAACGGAATTGAACAACACGCAGGCACAAAGTACACTTCACACAACACTACATTCCATGAGTTCGCAAACAAGGAAGGAATTCATTTTGAATCGGATATCATTGGTGCTTATCCAGGCACAGCTCATGCCAAACACTGGATTCGATCGTTTCTCTTTAATCGAACCACAAATTCTGCTCAGGTTGAGGATCAATTTGAATTGGTCAAATTTGTCGCACCACAGCAGTTGCACTACATCATTCACTCTGCGATTGAGGTGCACAAGACCACTCAAGGTGTTCGCCTCCAACAGGCAAACAAGGTGAATGTGAACATGAATTTCGATTGGCAACTGTTTGAGATGAAGGTCGAGGAAAAGTCACTTGACAATGACACAGCACTCACTCAGATTTGGGGTGAAAGTGTGAAACGAATCACGCTGACAACCAGTGCCAATTACAAAGAAGTAAAAGGACATTTCACTGTACGATTTACTGTTGCTTAGTGACAACCACAAACTTATATAAAACCTTGAAATCAAACATTTTAAGAATTAATCTAATCTTCTCAGTGATCGTTTAAATAAATAATAATAAAAATTGATGTTAAATACAAGGCAACAATGGTAATGACAGGTTTGTGAGTACTGTTTACAAACTCAAACTTAATCACAAGGCCACCAAATCAAATCTTAAAGATTGTCTCAATTGGTTTCACTGTCTTTCAATGCAAAAAAGTAAACCAAACCAGGATTGCCTCAGCCGAGAAGCACATTTGTTATCACGGTTGATATTTATTAGGGATTTTGTAATTGAACTTGAGTACTTACGTAGTAAACATGTTGACAATTATTTGAGTATTTAGTTTTCAACAAGTCTTTTGCTTTAGCTTATTTTCATTTCTAAACAAAACGTAGATTCAGTTTTTAATATATGCCAAGTTTGTAGTGACAAGGCAAGTTTGCTTAAAATGTGTTCAATTCACAAAAATATTGATTTTTAATGTTTAGATCACAATTTCGGTGAACTGTCATATGAAAGTTTAATTTGTTTTTTAACTTCACTCATCATAATTTCTTTTCATATATTGCATAACTAAAAATTTAACACACAAATCAAAAAGTATAAATTTGTTTAATAAAATCAATCATATTATTAAATCAAAATGGCCATGTCAATTTCAATTTTAAAATGTTAACGACCAACAGCCATTCCAAGTTGACCCGGAGCTCCATGAGCCGAAATTCGTGTGTTTGGTGGAAAGGCAGATTGGCCTGGCTGGATAGGCTTTGGATTTTCATTGATGGATTCTTTGAGTTTCTTCAGAAAATCTGAATCTTGACTTGGAGAGTTCGGGATCATATTCTGCTTTTCCTGAACAATCACTCTCGCTTCCACTGTTAAATGAACATTATGAAACAATATTTGAGCATAGAACAAAGCTTACCAAACAAAATTACACTCAAAATCACCAAAAAACTAACTAAACAAAACTATTTTCATGATTCAATGTCTTAATTAACACAAATACAACAAACAATTTTTTGTATTAGTTTGTCTTTTTATTTTATAAAAATTTTCAGTGGAAACAATAGCAAAGTTGTACTTCAGAGTGCAAATATTTTCACATGTACAATGACAGGTCTCATGATTTTGGTCTCTGTGGAGAATTATCAACTACCAACAGGATACTTTAAGAAGCCAAGAGGTCTCTTGTGAATTCAAAGTTCATTCTTGGGTTCAAATTGATTTATCCGACACAAACAAATGTTTGGTTTATCTCAAATGTCAATTAGTCAACAATCAAATTAGTTAATTTGGTTTACTAAAATTAAATTTGAAGATTTGTTGAAACATAAAATACAGTCAAAACAAATTGGAAAATTTCAAACATAAAATAAATAACAGAAATAATAATTCCAATTAAATAAAACCAAAAGATTGATCGCATCTCAGCAAATTTCAGTTCTTCCAGGCTCTTAATAAGATTTCTATCCATTGAATATTTATTTCGTTGTGAGCTGTAATGGCCAACTTGACGTGTCCAGTAGTGGAACAGTCCAACGCTTTCAAATTGGTCAATTCTGTGAAAGAAAAACAAAACAAAAAAACGATTAAATGTTTATCTTTGAGAATAAATATTTACATTTTATTAAATGGCCTCAAAAGTGGCGATCGTTTAGGCAGTGCCAAGCCATTAAAATTGATGCCAACATTTTCTGAGCCAATGTGAATTACCGATCCCAAGGATGCCTTTTGACGCGCTTCGCTTAGAAATGTTCGGCCTCCAATTACGAGATTTCTTGGATTATTGACAACTGAAGTAAACTGCTCTTCCGAATTGACTATCATTTTTTGTTTGGTTCTTTAATAATTTTAAGAAAAGTTATTTAAAATGTTAAAATGTTAAAAATTTTTAAGGCTTTAAGGCCACAAAACCTGTTAATATGTCTTCCAATGCTGTAGTACAAACGATTTTCTGGTACAGAATTAGTAAATTCACTTATATAAATCGAATTGTCCAATCCAATGATATAGTGAGAATCGTCACGAGCTGTCTGTTCTAGATCGATCAAAGTGTCCACTGGCTTTTCACGCTTTGAAACAGTCAACAATGAATAAAACGACGAACTGTAACTTGAGGTCAGTATCAAGGCTGCAAACAACCAGCTACAATACACCAAACGAGCAGTTGAGTTTGCTTCTCGGTGTAAATTGAAAATTGCTAAAAATTGAAAAATTAATTGTAAGTTTATTTTGATTAATCAGAATCCTAAAGTAAAGAAATCATACTTCGATTGATTGCAATTCCAAATAATCGCATGACAACATCTTTGTAAGAGAATTGTGTGATATATTTAAGAAGCAAAGTTGTCACAAGCAGAAATATGAAAAAGCAAATCCAAATGTGCATCGAAAATGCCTTCACCACAATCCACTGTCTTCGGCTTGTTCTGGGAGGGTACTGAACTGCGAATGTGACCTCATCATTCGACACATGATTGGTAAAGTCAACTGCAAATTGACGTTGAGGCACGTTTGAAATGCCGCACATTGCAAAATTTGATTCCTAGAAAATGCGAATATTTTAAAAATCAAAATCAAAAACAATAAAATTACTCCATTGAGAACTTGACCAATAACGCCATTCCAAGTTCCGTCGATCAATTGACCCCAGGTATTGTTTCCATCGACAAAGTTTGATCGAAAATTGTAACGTCTTTCCAAATGTTTCAATAATTCAGCTTCCATTGAACGTTTGAGATAGACTTTCCCTTCGCTATTGTGTGCTACTACACAAAATGGAAACCACTTTTAAAAAATCAATTTAAAATTAAAATTTATTTTATATTTCACAACCAACCGGATTTATTGAAACGTTCAATGTGATTGAATGTAAATTACACTTTTCAAATGACACTTTTAAAGTTTTAAAATCTTGTTCAGTTTTTGGCTGAAAAATTCCAGAATATTGATAGCATCCATCAACGATTGGATTAATGTGAACCGTCTGGTGAGTGATTGAGGAAATTAAAATTGTTTGAAAACTTTTTGGGAGCCAGTGCAATGCGCTCAAAGACCAGTGATTGAGTTTACCAATCGAAATGGACAGTAAAACAATAAATGGTTTACAGGAAAAACAGCCCGAATATAAGTGATTTAGTGTTTGTAATAATGAAACAAAATTAGATTCATTCAAATTGTCTTGAGATTGAAGATCGAATATTAGTTGAACATTCACAGAGTTGTAATATGAGTTTTGTGGTAATTTGTCGAATAAGTTTGAAATGCTCAAATGAACATGTTGGAAGGAACATTCATTTCGTGATGCAAAATGTTTGATTCGATTGATGAACAAATTGTTTGAATTACTAGAAATGTTAGAGATTATTAAATCATTGATTATGATTAATTTTTGGTGAAAATTTGAATTAAACGACAGTGGACAATAATACTCTTGGATGTAGCTCTCTAAAGTCTGTTCTCCGGTGAACATTGGAATTGTGGAATATGACGAAACAGAACACAAATCAAAAGAATACATCAACAACAACAATGCTAGAAACATTATGTCTATTTTGTGTAAAAGACTTTTTGTTTCTTTATCCAGAATAAGAAATTATTAAGAAAAATGAGACAATATCATTTTGTTCAGATGAGAACAATTTACTTATTGGTAATATTTAAGTTTACTCAATCTAGTATATATATTTAATCGTCTTAATAATATCATTATATCATCATATTATTAATATGTAACTAAACTATCTATAGGTTACGAATAATAGTCATTCATATGTTGGGAAAATCAATATTGGCTACAATTGAAACAAATCAGCCATATCACAAAGACCTTGTTGCCAATTGACGTAAATCATTATAAAAAAAGAAATACTTGCACTAACATTAAGCCTGTTCTAAGGTGCATATTCATTTATTTTATCTATTATTGCAACGCAATAGTAAGTAAATTAATATATTTCAAATATCTAAAGTTCAAATCGAGTTGGACTCTGCTTTGCATTTCTCTTCTCAATGCCGTCGATCGGTCTTCATTTGCTTCAATTGACAAATAGGCTCAAATTGACTATGAGAACAATTAAATACCATATTAAATACCTCTATTGATATTATTTTCAGATTATCTAAATATGATTGTTTAGGATTCACTGACAAATTGTCAGAAATTAATTGCCCATTATGTGTAAGGCCTTTTAATTAAAAAATAAAATTAGTCATTTTGAGTCACTTCACTTCACTTGGTCAGATGGTGAAATAAAACTGTATTCAGATCTTCATTTTAACCTTTTTAGACAATCAATAAGAAGCCCTCAAAACCCAACGAGTGTCTCAGTTGGTTTCGAAAGAGTAGATCAAGACAAACGTCATTAAAAAGTGAAATCGTGTTAGCGACAACATTTTAATTACCCTCTTTGATGACTCTACTGTGCTAAATTTGAATTCAGTGGATATACCCACTAGTGGGTATTCAAGACTCTCGTGTTGGCAATAAAAATAAATATATTGCCAAAATAAAGCAATAAAGAGTTTTAATTTCAACGTCAACTTCATTTCAAATTTAAGTTTAATTAGAAGAAACTTATTTTTATTGTTGTCAAAATGTCAATCCCAACAGTATCGTTTGTACTTGAAAGATTTCTTAGCAAAAGATCTCGCCGCATAGCTTTTGCGGTGTTGTTTCCTTTCACAAATGTGCACTACTTCAAATACTTTTACTACATTCTAGAACAAATCTATGTCCATCGTAACCAATCAGCAGTCTTCAAAGTCAAGTTGCTCAATTCAATTTTACTGTTGAAATCAGTGCACTTTCTGTATCTCTACTTGGACACTTCTCTCACCGATTTAGAGCGATCATTTCACTTTGATGTTCTCTCAATTGTGGTGCCTCGTTCCACCTTCAATTTGATCGCATTCTTCACTTCTCTGTTGACCATTTATCTGAACCATGTCATCATTTTGAGAGCAAACCATCGACTCAATGTTTTGTTGTATGAAGTGCTCATACTGAAGGACGATTCCTTCTTTGTTCAATCACACTATCTAGGCAGAAATGTTTATCAGATTGTGACCACATTCTTCACCTTCACTGTGAATTCTTTCCACATTTTCATTCTCATCTCAGATCTTTTACTCTTCTTTGCTTATCCATATTACAAATATCAGATTTATATAAATTGGGAAACTCTGTCCAAGTCAAGCATCACATTCATAATTGTCATCTTCATTTGTCATCATTTGAGTGCACTTTTATTATGGACATTTTTCTATTCATTCGCTCACATATTCACAATCGCATTTGCGACTTCAGCTACTTTGGTCCTTATTTCTCTGATAAAACTACGTCAAAGTTACTTTTTGCTGGTCCAAATTGAGCGAAAACCATTTTGGTTCAATCATTTGATGGAATTCGAGACGTTTAGAAAGCAATACAACGATGCGCTTCAGACGTTTTTTGCTACGAATAAAATGTTCGGTAAAGTATTCCTAGCTGGAATGTTGGTGATGTGGCCTGCCAACACTCGAATGCTCGCATGGCTACTCACAGGCCACGTGCACGGTCTGAGCAGTGTCATTGTGTGCATGTACATTCTGCACGAGTCGTACTGCATCTTTGGAATACATCTCTTCCTGGTGAGATGTGTTCAGATCATTCATCAACCAAGTGCAGTACTGCTCAATATGATGGTCACATTTCAAGATCAGAAGGACCAAACACCAATTCGCATTAGATTGGACATTTTTATTTGTATGTTGAACAACACAAATCGATATGGCTTCTCTTATGGCAGCTTTGGTATTGTTACGATGGCTGCTTTTGCACGGGTGTGTATCCTTAGATGGACTTGTATTATTTTAATTCAATTTTTAATCGCAGTACCTAATGTTCTACGGAAAATTATTAATGATATCTTATAAAATTTTGATAAAAAATTAATAACATAAAATATATTTGCATATAAATTGCATATATTTGCAAATAAATTGCATATATATGCAATTTAGAATTTCAAAACTCGTTGGAAAAAAGACAAGTATCTTACAAGCAAAAGGATTTTCAATGTCTGTGTAGTGTATTTTTAAGTTGATTATATTCGTATGGTTAATCAGTTCACATTTAGTAAATATTGATATACAAAATTTACAAATAAATTTATACATTCACATAAAATAGAACTTTATTTTATTTAAGTTGAAGTGATTATGCTGAAAACCTGGAAACACTGTCTAAGTTTATTTTTAGATATTCGTCTAATTTAATATTTGTACGTATTCTATATATAATGTAACAACATTTTATCAAATAATTAGCATGTCAATTTCTGGAAAAGAACCGTATGTCAATTGGCTCCTTAGGTCGTAATATCATTTCAGGACCAATCTGAATGTCATTCAGCTGCTTGAGTGATTGTAGCCGAAAATGTCTCAGCACTGTTGCCAGGATAATCTTCTCTTCCTGAAGGGCAAACTTTTGACCAATACAGTTGCGTGGACCAGCCGAAAAGGGCACATACGCAAAGGCATTCTTCACATAGTGCTGTGAGCCATCGAGGAAACGATCCGGAATGAACGAATCAGGCTTGACGAACATTGCTGGATCGCGCTGTATTAAACTGATGAATATGAAGAGAGCACTGCCCTTGGGCACAGTGTACTGCCCAAAGTGAATGTCCTCAGCTGCCACTCGGCCAATGTATGGCACCGACGGCAGTAGTCTGAGTGACTCTTTGATGCACGCTTCCAACAATTTCATCTCTCTCAGTTGATTCGAGCTGAGAAATTGGGTCTCGTCCAGCTGATCACGCTCCCAAATGTGATCAATCTCCTGGTGGACACGCTCCTGAATGTCCGGATGGTGGCCCAACAAAAAGAGTGTCCAAGTCATGGAAACGGTGATAGTGTCATGGCCCTCAAACATGAAAGTGTCCACCTCCTCTCTCATGTCCAGTTCGGTCAAGCTGGTTGGATCTTTCAAATGCTGCTCAATAAGTGTGTCCAAGAAGGCCAATCGTTTTTGGACACTAAACTGGCCCACATTGTTGTTATTATTATCGTTTTGTTGATGATTCTCCGGATTGGCCACTGTCATCCTCTTACGCTCTTGAATCACCTTCATTGTAAAGTCATGCAACACTTTCAAGTCTCGCTTGTCCTCTCGACCGTTGGCGGTCAAATTGAAATAGAGCGTATCGTTCCACAGCCAGGGCTTCAAGTAGCGGTTCACAATTTTGTTTCCAACTCTAAAAGAAAAAAGTTTTTATTATTATTGCCAAAGTCAAAGTCATTGTCAAATTGTCAAAATGTGAATGAGTGAATGTGAACTTGCCGATGGATTGCATGAACATAGTCAGTGTTGGGATTGCTCTGTGAACCGATGTTGACACCCATTGCGGTTTCTGAAAAAGAAAAAAAGATTTATATGCTTCATTCCTTCTTCAGGATAATTCCCCACCAAACTTACCACAAATGACATCCAATGCTGCGTATGTAAGATAGGGAACGACATCGATGGTAGCACTTTGGCAATGACCACCACTTTTGTCGATCTTGTCCTGCAACTTTTCCACCAGTATAGCTGCTTGTTCGTTCATTACAGGCAGAAACGCCTCGAGTATGTTAAAGTGAAACGCAGGTGTAAGCATTTTTCGACGTTGAAACCACTTTTTACCCGAACTTTAAATAAAAATTGCATTAAGTATCTAACAAACTTGTATCACAAGAATAATCCTCCAAACCTTGTGAGAAGTCCAGTACCAAGCCAAGGAGTAATTAGGTTATATTTTGAACCTTTCTGGATGTGCACATTACTGGACAAAATTTTCTGCAAAAATTATTATTTAATTTTTTATTTTAAACAAACAAACAAAAATGCCAAAACCTCAGCCGAATCAGCTTTATAAATGATAATCACAGGCCGAACTGCAAGCCAAAGTCGGATCAGCGAGTACTTCGGTGAGTGTGCCTTTGCCAGTTCACAGACTGTGTTGTAGAAAGCTTTTAAATAATATTAGATTTTTTAATTTTTTAATAATCAATTTAAAATTTAAATTTAAAAAAAACTCACTAGCAGCTCTATCCAATTTGCCAGTCGACTTGAACATGTAAAGATGACCAAGTGGACTCCAACTGAGCTCGGGTCCCGGGATTTTGTTGATCATTTGAGAGAAGCTATAAAAAGACAAAAGCTTGTGGAATACATGATAGACGAGGTAGAATAGAGTGACCGAAACGAGCAGGGGCCGAAGGGTGGTCCAATTGAACACTTGCTCCAGTAGAATGGACATGATTGCTATCTGAGTGACAAACTAGCACAATGGGCAACAACAATTTGTTCTCATTTAAACGCAGTCACGACGCAGTTTTATAAGCCACAGTGAAATTATCTTTCATCCAGAATGCTCCCACAATTTCATCATCAAAAAAAGGGGCCGACTAAATTTGACAGATTGATTGACTCGTATCAAAGTCGTGACCACATTGCCTTCATGTGATAAGTGTTGTTCATCAAAGCTTTGTTTATTACATTACAATCTCCTTAAGTTTTTAGATTCATGTTTTTAGAACAAAGAAAAAGCAACAACCTTGGCTTCGGTGCATTCACATATATCTGTAAATTCAAATCAAATGCTTATGATATTGCAACATGCATTATTTTTGATAAATTTGTTTGGGTTTTTACAATATTTTTGTTGGTAATCCAATTAAATAGAATGGTATGCTGTGTGATTTTTATTACATTTGCCATTCAGGCGAGGGGTTAATTTGGTTGGGCAGTAAATCCTCCTCCGCACACAAGTCACAGTGTTTTAGTCGCCATAACACGCCTCAAAGAACTCACAATGTATATGTAACAACCCATTTTTACCCTCCTTAGTTATATTTCGCATATTAATCAATCTTATCAACCACTTATCAATAGATCATAGCAGTGAGGACAATAGCACTCACATGTACAATTGAATTGACTATTGACAAATATATCTAAGGAACGTTGACATAAGAAAGCAATCTAGAATCTAGACACATTTGTAACACCGAATTCACACATCATGTTGATCACATGTTACAGACTCCAAAGACTTGTCACACACAGTTTTCAGCGCCTTTATGCTTTGATTTCATCCATATTATCTGGTTTCAACCAGATTGCCATTTTCACATGCAATGAATAAAATAAACATTACCTAAACATTCAAGGCATTGCACCGGTAACACGTAATCAACATATGTGTACACTGTACAAAATTATCACTAAACACAAACACAATTTCAGCTACTTGCTTAGGATTTCATCCATTTGATCTGGTTGATCAGCCAGATTGTCATGTTCTCATGCATTTGACATTGACAAAGTCTTTGGAGTCTGTAACATGTGATCAAAATGATGTGTGAATTTGGTGTTACAAATGTGTCTAGATTCTAGATTGGTTGCTTTTGTCAACGTTCCTTAGATATATTTGTCAATAGTCAATTCAATTACATGTGAGCGCTATTGTCGTCAATGATATGATTTATTGATAAGTGGGTGATGTAATGTAAAATATAACTACGGTGGGTAAAAATGGGTCGTTACATATACATTGTGAGTTCTTTGAGGCGTGTTATCTACAGTAAACAGGAAAGATTCAATCCTGATCGATTTCTACCGGCAAATCGGTCCAACATCGAACCGTACTCCTATCTCCCATTTGGCGGAGAAATTGCATTGGAATGCGATTTGCACTGACTGAAATCAAACTTGGATTAGCAAACATTTTGGATCGATTTGTGATTACTCAAACAGACAAAACACCGGTACCACTCAAAATTGCGGTTATTTTTAGACTGATGAAAACTGAACCAATTTATGTTGGAATCAAACGACGCAATCTTTAAAATTACAATTCTTGTATTTGGTCAGTGTTGGCTGTCAGTGGTACATGTGCATTTATGTATACTGTTAATTCAAATCAAATGCTTATAATATTGCAAAATGCATTTTTTATAAATTTGTTATTTTTGTTTGGGTTTATTTACTTTTTTGCTGATAAACAATTAAATGGAATGACAGGCTGTGTAATTTATTACATTTGTCATTCAGTTCCTGGGGTTAATTTGGTTGGACACTGTCCAATGGACAGTGAATCCCCCTCCTGACACAAGTCACAGTGTTATAAACACATTTTCGCCATAACACGCCTCAAAGAACTCACAATGTACGTATATGTATCGAGCCATTGGCACACTCCGCGGTTGCATTTTATTTCACAAAATCTTATCAACCACATGTTGGTATTATTTTATGATAACTTATCAGCCATTTTTTGTGATGGTGTGAGTCTGTGTTGACGTTTGATAAGCTTTGAATGGATATGTGGTGGGATTTATTTTATTAAACGTGAGAACATGACAATCTGGCTGATCAACCAGATCAAATGGATGAAATCCTAAGCATGTAGCTGAAACTGTGTTTGTGTTTAGTGATAATTTTGTACAGTGTACACACATATGTTGATTACGTGTTACCCGTGCAATGTCATATTGAGAAAGACTTTGTAACTCTGTCAAATGCGAATGCATGCAACATGTTTCTTTCTTATCTTTTATAGATCTTTTATAAGCTTACGCAGACGTTAATGGGGGTTATGACCCATTGAATTGCAGCCTTTATTATTTTTATCTTGCACAAGAGAACATTGGATCCAGTTGAGGGTTGAGAATCCAGTGGCGGTGATGGATTTTGGATCCGAACACCCTGAAATCCAAAATAACTCCCTGAAATGGTGTTTTTTCAGAAGTCATTTTGGCTCTCAGAATATTCGGATCCAAAATCCATCAGTGATTTGAGTTTCCTTGTGTAGGGTTGAATTCAACAAAGCTCTGTAGAAAATTATTTCCAATTATTTCCACTTTATTTAGTAATTTTTGGTTTATCATATGCAAAATAAATTTTGTTTTTTAAATTTTATATAGTAGAAGAGTGTTTGACATTTAAAAAGAGCGCCATCATTGAACAGATGTAAATATAGAAACAATTTCTGTCTACTTTAAAACAAATACTACAAATAGGATTTCAATTAAGCCAACTTCTGTTCAATCAACAAGGCCAACTGTTCGTGATGATTTTTTGCGTTGATTCGTGCGGAGGCATCCTTGAATTTTTGCTGCAGCAAATTATCTGCTAAGATGTGTTCGATTGCATCCAACAGTTGTTGTTCAACGAAATCGTATGGATCAATTCGTGCGCCGTAACCAGTCTCCTTGAGACGTTGTGCATTGCTGTACTGATCTCCAAACAGTGGCAGCACTATCATTGGCTTGCCTTCCGCGAAAACCTCTGTCACCGTGTTGTTGCCTCCATGCGCTATCACCAGGTCCACATGAGGGATGATGGAGGTTTGGGGCAGAAAGTCTTCTCCCCACATGTTTGGTGCGAGTTCATACTCCGAGTGTCGTGGACCTTTTGAGACAATGTACTTGTGGCTGGTTTGAGCAAGTGGCCTAATCAGCCGTTTCATTAGATCCAAATCGATCGATCCAATTGAACCCATTGAAAGGTAAATCAGCTTTCCACTGAATTTTCCGTCGAGATCATTGTCCAAAAATTCTTTCGGTACTATCGATTTCAAATTGTCTAGATGTTGTGACATGTCCGGCTTGTTGAACACTTCAATGTTGAACCAGGATTCTTTGGCTCTGAATTGAGGATAATTGATCTCTTCTGGGACGGCATACACGGTAAGAATCTGTGTCTCTGGAAACATGTCGTCAGGATAGCGTGGATAGCCCATTTTCTCGAAACTGTCATTAAATGTTTGGCAACGAATATTTTTCCAACGAAGTTCCGACCACTGGGCCCACTCGCATCGATCTCCATCGGTTGGCAAACCTAAATTGATCAAATCGTAAATTAATCTTTAAATTGCAAACTTAGAAACATTACCAGATCCTCCAGGCGGAAGATTCTCGTCGTAAATGTGTTCCAGCGGCTGTGTACTTATATTGAAAATCCACGGTATGCCCGAATAGAGAATAGCAGGAATTTGGACACCATCAAGGTAAATCAAGTCTGGTTTAAAGAGGGCAATCGCTTCTCGCACGCACTTGTCCTTATGCAGGTACATGTCTTGGGATTCAGGTAGGTTCAATGCTTTAGCCATGTTTTGTTCCTTCTCCATCGGACTGCATGGTCCAATGATCTTAAATTTTAACAACATTTCCGCCATAGCAGTACCAGGATTTTTACCAGCTTCAAATTTGGTGCCCAACTTTTCATGTGTAGGCATTATGTACTCCTCGTAGCCCAGCTTTGCGAGTTTGCCTTCAAAACTTTTGTTCAAAATGAAGATCACTCGATGGCCGCGTTTGAGTAGACCAGACAGTGCACCAGCGCATGCATTCACATGGCCCACAGCGGGAAATGGCGAGACTAGAATTGTCAGTTGCTTCATGATTTGCTTGCGTAGTAGCCAACATGCACAAATGTTCAGTTCCAAGCTCCTTTTATGCTCTAATTTCTTCAATATAATCTGCTGTTGTTATGTTCTCTTGTGCAAGATAAAAATAATAAAGACTGCAATTCAATGGGTCATAACCCCCATTAACGTTTGCGTAAGCTTATAAAAGATCTATAAAAGATAAGGAAGAAACATGTTGCATGCATTTGCATTTGACAGAGTTACAAAGTCTTTCTCAATATGACATTGCACGGGTAACACGTAATCAACATATGTGTACACTTGCATTTGGGTGTGATCCTGAATGTAGATTTATGCGCAAAACCAAATTTGTCAGTTTTTTCATGATTTCTTCGTTTTTCAAAGTCACCCAAAACAAATGTTATCACTAAGAAGAAATGCATTTCTCTACTCCATTGTGTATTGATTTCATCCAGATTACTATTCATCAATCTGGTTTAAGCCAGATTGTGATATTCACATGAAAAATAATAATATCCTCATTAGATTAATTTTTGGGACTGTTTAGGAATGTATGTCAGTTGGTCATAATTGATACATATATACATTACCATTAACATCACACAGCTATGTCCATAAATCGGGTCGCGGCTCTAGCCAAAAAAACCGTCTGCCTCCACAAGGATCGGTCCGTGGCCACTTGGGCTACTTCGTCAGCCAGCACATCTCAAGAGGGCGTCATTTTTGGTCAATCCACCTCGTCAATAATTCGTTTAAAAACAAAACTCGAATAACTCAAAGACTATTAAACTTAGAGAAATGAGATAAAGGGCAAACAGACTGTGCTAATTTGGTGCGATCGAATGGTGTAGAGCATGGACAGGTGTGAACTAAAAAATTACCTGAAAAATTAAAAACAAACAAATCATTGTTGTGGGATTTTTGTCAAATGAAAGACAATTATGAAGTCAATGAATTCCCTCCCCTAATGGATGTTTGAGCGGATTGAATTGTGACCTCGATAGACCTATCAAATAGAATCCATTAATTCATAACAGTTTAGAGACCTAATGGACGTTTATACCGAATGTGAAAAAACTTTGAGACATAAGGTCTGGAAAATTAAATAAAAATAATTTTTAAAATATGAACAAAAAATACTTGAAAGATCTAAGTTGATCTTGAGCTGTTGAATTGCTTGAAAATTTTCTTTGATTACATTTACTCGTACTTGTCAATTTGACAGAAAATCCTACAACATTTTGGGCATAATGATTCGTCAGTCGTATACAGTCCGCGACATAATGATAGGTAGCACCGAATTTTGTGAATATCTTCCTCAGTTCTTGGACAAATATTCTGGTTATTTTATATGATATAGCCTATGTATCTCTTGTTATAATCCAATAGACATCGGCTTATCTTATCTTTAATCTGTCGAGAAAAAAATTATTTTGTTAAAACACCCAATTTTGCTTGGCGACATAAGGATAGGTACAAAGGTCAAAAATTGCATCGATTTTGGATTTTAACTTCCCAAAACCATTCCTATTAGTTATTAAATGATTGATTTAAGTAGTTTACAGATTTTACCACAGGAAAATGGTGTCTGCCAAATATTTTTAGTGATTTTTAAAGTTTGACTTATTTTTAGAGGACTTTGCTTTTAAGAAATTTCCCAAAATGTATTTTAATCTCAAATAATTGCTTTCGCCACTTTATTTGTTAGTAAAATTACTTAATTTGACATAACTAATTATTTAAACTACTTTAAAGGCCAAAAATATATAAATTTAGAAGAAAATATGATTTGTGAATAAGCAAATCAACGAAAATTACAAATTTTAAGGTAATTTTGTAAAATTGTTTTCTAAATTTTTCTAGCTATGTTTTACTCGGTTATTTTGCTTAATTAACTTGAAAATGATTCCTAAGAGGTATTACAATTGATTTGGATAAAAAAAATATAAAATCCATACAGTTTTCACCCTTGTACCTATCATTATGTCGCCAAGCAAAATTGGGTATTTTGACAAAATAATTTTTTCCTGGATAGATTAAAGATAAGGTAAGCCGATATCTTTTGAATAATGACAAGGGATACATAGGCTATTTCATATAGAATAACCAGAATTTAAAACAGAACTCGAAGGTACGATCATCCATCTGGTGGTTTTTACCGACATTTCTGTGATCACCAACCGTACCAACCTTGACCATAACCGTGGTGTTTGCGATGCTTGCGGTATTTGTGCTTGCGTTCGAGTTCATCTGCGTTCATGTTCATGTTCTCGATGGCTTGTGGTTTAGTCTCTTGGACTTGCATCTCTTGTTGTTGTTGTCTAGCAGCGCTTCGGTAATAGTATCCATCGTAACCACCATAACCGCCATAATGTTTGCCGTGTCGATGCTTACGGTGCTTGTGCTTGTGGATGCGTTCAAGTTCCGACTGGTCATCATCCATCTGTTCGGCACCAGAAATGGCTCGTCGTTCTATTTGAACATTTTCAAACTCTACTTCATTTGGCTTCGGTGCAGCAGACACCGTAACCACAAAAAGTACAGCTACCAATAAAAGTGCAAACTTCATCTTCAATTATTTCAAAATTCCACAAAAGATTTGAATTGCCAAGTTGAAATGGATTGAAGTGATAATGATGATAAAATTTGAAAGCAAACCATTGTATTTATATCAAATTTATTCAAAAGTGCATTTTAAAGTTACCGAAACGTACATTTTCGAAGTCGAAATAGCCAACTTTAGGGGGTGCACAACTAATTAGACAGTGAAATGTACAATTACGAATGTCGATAATATATTGCATACATGTGATATATCATGATTGCTTATTTAATTTTAATTTATTATAATTTTTGTAAAACAAAGTTTCAATTTGTTAATTGTTTCTTTTGTTTTTGAAATCTCTTTGAACAGTTTAGTTCGAGCTTGTCTCAATGTCTTTGAATTAAAAAGTTTTTATCATTTGGTTCAAAAAATAATAATTGGAATAAAAAATTCCACTTTATTTGAACGCACTAAGAATTAACAATTGTTAATTTAATAACGGAATAATTTAATGCCGAAATTTAAAGTTGTAAGCGTTGGAAAGTTGAAAATAAGAAAATTACTTTATTTAAAATTCGTTGAAACTTTTTGGTGTTAATGAAAAAAGTTTAAATTTGTCATTTAAGGTGTATTCTTTAGACCAGTATGTTCTAAAAGATTCGTTTTATTATAATTGAAAAAAAGATAAAGTGATTTCATTAAGAATTTAGCGAAATGAATTATTTGAAAGAATTTTTGAGTCTGATCGAACCCATTTCAATTTGACCAAGTGTAAAGTCCACTGTTTGTTCAACTTTGCTGTGTGTTCCGTGTATGTATATATTACATATATGTAAACACTTGACATTTAAAGCTACTTTTGCCTTTTACTACACAGAAAAGACATAAAATTTTTGCTATCACCAGGACTTTTGTTAGCGGATAATCCCAATTGAGGGTCGAATGTACGAGCCAATCAGTATCAGTCACATGTCTGATTTTTTCTCTTAGATCTTTTAGTGAGTAGACTTTAGATATTTGACAATAGAACATGTCTCAACTTAACATTGAGTTATAATAACATAATAATATATTATCAACAAGCACTGTTTTTAAACTTATATTTTTATCAATTATAAGCAGCATGCGGTTTGACACACTTGAGAAAAAATAAAATTTTAGCGCATTTAGAAAATTAAAAACTACCAATGAAAAAAAAATTACCTGTGCTTACTCTGTTGTGTATCATCAACATTGTGTAATATCAATATCCCTCTAAGATTTGGTGGTATCATTGTGGTGCACTTAAAAGGAATGCTGCACTTTACTTGCTTCAACTTGCATATAAAAGATCCTACCAAATGCATCAAATGGTGCATACATTTCTTATGCTAAAGTAAAATGTTTGAACTATTGACTACTATTGTTCTGTTGGCCTCACCACTGATGATGGTGATGGGTCAACAAATTGGCACCATCACGCCAGAAGTACATCCGAAACTTACCTGGCAACAGTGCCAGAAGGGTGGCCACTGTACAACTGTTCACGGTGCAGTTGTCATGGATCACAACTTCCGTTGGGTGCACAACGCCCAAGGTAAAAATTGTGCAAATGGTGACCAGTGGGACAAGACAATCTGTCCGGATGAGCTGACCTGTGCCAAGAACTGTGCCCTCGACGGTGTCAACTACCAGTCGTATGGTGTGTCAACCAGTGGCGGTTCACTTCGTCAAAATCTTATCTCCACCAGCAGTGTTGGCTCTCGACTCTACCTTTTGGCCAACGAGTCCCGATACCAGACTTTTCATCTACTGGGCCAGGAGTTCACCTTTGATGTGGACATTTCCACGCTGCCATGTGGCACAAACGGTGCAATCTACTTTGTGGCCATGGAGCCTGATGGTGGCTCGACAAAGCACCCGACCAACAAGGCTGGTGCCAAGTATGGCACTGGTTATTGTGATGGACAGTGTCCGAGATTTAATCGGTTTTGGAATGGAGAGGCTAATGCTAATTCAAAGCATGGAGCATGCTGTGCCGAAATGGATCCCTGGGAGGCGAACTCTGAGGCTGCGGTCATGACTGCACATCCGTGCGCCTCCATAGCCTCTACGTGCACTGGTGATGCCTGTGCTAGCACCTGTGATGGAGAGGGATGCGACTTCAACTCGTACCGAATGGGTGATCATTCCTTTTACGGGCCAGGCAAAACTGTTGACACTAAGAAGGTCTTCACCGTGGTCACCCAGTTCATCACCAATGACGGTACACAAAATGGTCACCTTACCGAGATCCGTCGTTTCTATGTCCAGGGCGGTCATGTCATACCAAACTCGGTGTCTAAAATTGCCGGCGTCAGTGGAAACTCGATTACTGATGAGTACTGTCTTATTGAGAAGAAGACCTTAAAAGGCAATGACGCTTTCACACCCCACGGTGGACTTAAAAAACTTGGAGAAGCTCTCAAGTCAAGCATGGTGCTGACCACTTCCCTCTGGGATGACACTAGTGACTCTCACATGAAGTGGCTCGATTCTGTCTGGCCAGCAGACCACTCAGCCAGTGAGCCAGGCATTGCCCGTGGCCCGTGTTCCCCAACTGGTAGCGATCCTAACGACATCAAAGCCAAGCATCCCAATGCTTACATTACTTTTTCCAACATCAAAGTTGGTCCAATCAACTCTACCTTCCATGGCTAAACTTTTTCTCCAGTTCTCTCAATAAATATTTTTCAATTTGTTTTTGACAAATCCACACAACAATTTCTGTTTTTAAAGTTTAATCGTATATTCATTTGTCTATCAATTGATACCAATACATTATGAATTCACTGTAGAGTGCAATAAACTACGAAGAAACGAAAAACATGTTCAGATAGAAGCTATAAAACATAAATTGACAAACCTTAGCGAATGAAGCAAACGAAATGAGCCCAAAGCAGCCATAAGTGATACCATAGCGCTTCTTCTCATTGAACCGATCAATGTAACAGCACATTCGAATTCGTGCACATTTCGAAAGCTGAACTGTCCTATTCCTGAGGGTCGACAGATAGAGCAAGTCTTTCAATGACGCGTGTATTCGTTTGGTGTACATTGCGAACACAAAGTGTAAGAGTAGTATGAAGATGAACTGTCCAGTAATGTAGTTGATATAGACCACAACCGAGAGAGGATTCTCGCGGAAGAACTTGCCCAGAATGATGCCCATTAGAAAAAAAGTGTTCGATGGAAGGTTAATCACAATAAAGGCCAAGAGCAACTTTCTATACGCGCGATTGAACTCAAATATGTTCACCAAAGTGGCTGTATGTTTGTGAGTAATTCGCTTTAACTTGCATTCATTGAATCTTTGAAAAATTTTACACTTTCTAAGTGAATGATTGACACTGCCAAGTTGTTCAAAGCACATGCCCGTAAAGCACAGAACAATCATCAGGTAGATAATACACAGTTTCACACTGGTCACCAGCATTACATCAAACATTGCTGAAATAATGAGCATTGCAGCTAAACAAGTCACCCCTGGGATGGCTAGCATAAAGTAACGCCATTCACGTATGATCCAGTACAGTGAACTAGCGTGAAGGAAGCCAATCAACGGACATGTCAAATACAGGAAATATTGACAAACTTTGAACCACAAGTTCAAACGACTTTTAGCCAGTCGATTTATCTCTGTTTGATGACGCCTACGACGACGAGACTTTTCGCTGAACAGAATTTTCCAAACAAAACCAAGAATCCTGTTGGACGGTCGAAAGTAAATGTGATAGTGGAAATACATTCCGCATACTGTGAACAGTAGAATGGTCCAATTGAGATTCTGTGCCAGTCGAAAGTGAAATGTGAGGTCGTGTAGGGCAATTCTCAAATGCCAGTCAAGTTGTGGTTTGACACTCAAATAAAGGGGACTTGAACAGTACAGGGCTATGATTAAGAATATGATTGAGGGTTGGAGTCGAGAAGATGACGAATTTGACGACTGTTGGACATAGCTTTTCACTTTATTTCTTGCACGAAGATGATTCGTAATTTTGACCATATTTTTTTGGTTAAACAAATATGCAATCAAAAAAACAGAAATAATAATTTTAGAAAATGAATTTTTTTTAAATTAAACGCATTCCAATTAATCGCCAACATTTTTGACAATTTTGATTGATTAATTTTTGCTTAAAATAATTAAACTTAAATTTATCATTTATTGTTTACAAAAATAATCAATAGAACCTTGTGACTTTATTTTTGAAAATTTCCATATTTTTGAGTTTAAATTTACGAATCAGTAAAATTTGGCTTTCGCTTCTCGATGAAGGCCTTCATGCCCTCGACCCGGTCGTTTGTGGCAAAAGTGGCATGGAAAAGTCGTTTCTCAGTTTCGAGGCCTTGTCTCAGTGTGGTTTCGAATGCTGCAATTAAAAATTAAATTAATTTTTTAATTGCGTATATTTTAAAATCATACAAGAATTGACCGATTCCTTGCAAATTGCGACGGTCAACTTTGAGTTTTCACCAATCTTTTCGCCCAATTTGATTGCCTCTTCAACCAACTGATCCGGTGGCAGTACTTTGCTAATCAAACCCGAATTTAGTGCTTCTTGTGCACTGATTGGGACACCCGTAAGAACCATTTCCATTGTACGGGACTTTCCAATAGTTTTAGTCAAACGTTGAGTACCACCCGCGCCTGGGATGAGACCAACTTTGATTTCAGGTTGACCGAATTGGGCCTTTTCACTGGCGTAGATTATGTCACAGGACATTGCGAGTTCACAGCCGCCTCCAAACTAGAATTTAAATTTTAGTTTTAAACAAAAAAAAAACTTGAAACCCTACCGCAAATCCATTGACAGCTGCAATCATAGGTTTAATCGACTTGATTTGATCGAAATGGATCACGTAACGTCCCAGCGCTAAGTCGGCAAATGTACTTTTGATCAGCTGTTTTTGATCGGCCCCAGCTAAATTTTAAAATAAATTAAAAATTTTATTATCTAAAATATCAACATACCAGCAAATGCAACTCCTTTCCCAGTGATGACAGTTGCGGCAATTTTATCGTTTGAATCAAATTCACCTAACGCATCTACAACATCTTTCAATAGTCCACTTGAGAGGGCGTTGAGTGCTTTTGGTCGATTCAGGGTGATGAGTCCAATGTTTTGCTTTGTGCCCTTGATTTCGGTTTTAATGTTTTCGTATGCTAAAATTGCAAAATAAATTAACAAACAAAAAGCATATAAACAAAAAACTAGTTTACTTTTAGAAGATAGACCTCGAAATAGAAAAGTATTTTTGCCGGATCCATTCACGGTCAAAAATGTTAGCTTACAAAGTGAATTTATTTTGAGTTTTTGTATAGGAAAATTTTAGTTTGAATAACAAAGTATTTTGATATAAAACAGAAAGAAACCAACTTTTCCAACTACTGATGAACCTAAATCAGTACGATTGATTGAGCTGTACTCAAGTACAAGCAACACCATTTAACGCCTGAACAAAAGTCACACTTTTACGATAATAGTGTCATCAAAACTTGTTGTCAACAACAAAATACTCCATCAAGAGATAAGATATTCATTTATTCAAGGCTTTTCTAACAGCTTTGAATGGGCTAGTGTTTGAACGGTACAGTGTTTACAATTTTTTGTTGTTGAAAGACTAAAGGATAAATCAATTTCAACTGAATGGGAAATAGCAATTCACAGAATCTCCTCAAGTGCTACCGTAGTTCTGCATATGGACACAGAAATGAAAGAATAAAATTGATTGCAATCAGTGTTCTGCGCTGCTGATTATTGAGTTGACTACTATAGATGCAGTCATAGTAGGTTTGTCCGTCCTTGAGGTATTCTGTTGTTTCGGTGTGGCTAAAGATGGCATACGAGTACAACAGGCCCATAAACCAAGTCGAGACGAGGGTCAGGCGATTGAGGGCTTGAAGAAATTTATAAAGTAACGACAGTGGATGAAGTGCAAACAGGTAACGTTCAATGCCAATCAAACTCAGTGTGAGTGAGGTCACAAGCACACAAAGTGGCTGAATGTACTGCACGGTGGGACACAGCCATGGCTGCAGTGGGGATAGTCCCAGTGACCGGTGACTAGATCAGAGTAGTTAAATGGCACACAGAGCACCCCAATGATGAGGTTCGATAGAGCTAGATTGATCAAATACTTGCAAATGTTTTCGTTGGACTTTGTGCCATAAAATTGCACAATGATCACTGTTGAATTGCCGCACAGTGAGAGCAGTGATGTGATGAGATAGATGTAGGCCAGATAAATTTGCAGTATTTTCGATGGCACCCTTTCCAGCGGCAGGGCCGTCGCTTGCAAATTTGGCGCCTGAGACGAAATTCAAGATCGCATCTATTTTTTTACAATGCGCCTATTTTTTAGTTACTTTGGTCCCCAAAGAAAATATTTTTCAAATATTTCATAGACTTGTTTTACATACTTTTAGTCATAATTTTAAAACTCTTTAGTCAACTAGTTCTGATTTTGTCGCAAAGGATTGCACTCCCAAGAAGTAAACATTGTAATGTTTTTTCTCATTTCACGGCAATCACTTCGTTTCTCAACTGATTGTACAGACCAAGTATTCGAACCTAATCGAACGATCGATGGCTCGCTTTGCCACTTCTGTGTCAATTCGTACTCAGTGATTTTCGCAATCGCGAATGCGTTGCCAATTATCGCCAAGGCCAGTGTACTGCTCGGTACAACCTAATTTGACAAACAATACGACCAATTGGCACTCTGCGCTCAGTGGCCAGAGCAAGTGGCCACAAATGCGTTGCCAATTGGCGCCAAGACCAGTGTACTGCTCGGTACAATCGAATTTGTCAATCAATACGGCCAAGTAAAAGTGCGAAAGTGTCAGTGTTAGAAGTGGTGATCTAAATAGACGTATTAATTATGATGAATTGAGTTTGTTTGATTCTTTATAATTATATTTGTAAATATTGTTTTTCTGTTCTAACATATTAAGATTAATAAAAAAATCCTTATTAAAATTTTTTTATCAATCGGCGCATAAGAAACGTCTCACCAAGTTTGGCGCCTGAGACGAACGTCTCATGTGTCTCAATAGTAGCGACGGCCCTGATTCTAGCCATAAGCCTTTGCATATTTTTACTATACTATCTCATTGAAATTATTTTCAATGTGAATAATTTTCGATTAAATATATAGAATTGTACTTGATCGTACATGTACTTTTGCAGAGAATAAGTTCTATGTTGTGTGTCATGGATTTAAGGGTAGGGTTGTCCGAATTGAATAATGTCACAAGCAGTACACAAGGTTAACATGCTTGTTTGCCACTTTCTTTGTATTTGCTTGATTCTAGCCAACTTTAACAACGCAAATAAGCAATTTTATTTTAAAATTAATGCAGTGAAGCCAACTTTTATAGAATCTTTATCGAGAAGTACATTGAAAATATTACTTAATCTATGACAAATGGATGGAAATATTAAAATGTGATCGAAATTTTGAGTCAATTTATTTTGATTTTGAAATCATCAGTAATATTTGTCAATTTGTCAAATATAAATTTAAATTTAAACTTTCGATTAATTATTTGATTAAAATTTCATTATTGCATTTTATTTATTTTTCTTATATTATATCTGTTGGCTCAAAAATTTAAACATTTCAAATTTGACTATTTGACATAATTCTGGTAGAAATACATTACAAATTGAGAGTAGATCAACCAAAACTGTAGAACAAAATTTTTTTATTACAAACGTTAACAAATGAATCGGTTTACCTTAACAAATGTGATCATCTTGATTAGCCCAATGGTAACATAAGTGATGCCATACTGTTTGCGGACGTGAATCTTTGCCACATAATGAGCCAACATAAAATGCAAACGTCTGCTGTGAAGAGGTTTCACCGCCAAGCAGGCATCAAGGCGACACAGCACTCGGCCACAGTAGTGAATTTTACTACTCAACATTGCACTGATCAAGTGAAATAGAACACAACCAATGAATTGCTGACAAATCAATGGGGCAAGGCAAAAGAGTGTGAAGGGATCGTACTGCTGGCTGAGTATTGCTGTGGACAGATAAGCATTCACTGGCATACTGATCATCATGTAGCCAAACAGGATCGAGTTAATGCCACTGTTGTACTGGAATATCGATTGCAGGATTGAGGCGTGGCAACGAATGAACTTGCGAACATGCATTTGTAGCCAAATCAATTGATTGTATCGACATTTTGTACCCAAACGAACATTGTTTGTCAACATTAAAGTTGAATTAATGTGATTGAAATACTGTGAGGCAAAGAGAGTAAAAGATGCAATCAAACAAGCAGAAATGTAGCTCAAATTAACAAATATTGATATATAAGTCCACATGAAGATTGCGTTTAGGTAGGCCAAAATGAGTGACAAAACACCCTCAACTGATTGAAAGTAATATTGACGTTCCTGGATGATGATGATCCACGCTCGAACAAATACGATGCTGTAGATTACATCTGGAAAATTGACTGAAATTTACGAAAACGAATATAGTTTTAAAACTTACAAATGAACAGACTCCAGCATCGTGAAAGAATCAAACAATATTGTAACACCAATTTCCTTACACGTCCATAAATAAGTGCATTTTTCTCTCGAATCAAATCACCATACAGAATAGTTTCAATCAAATTCAATGATGATACAAATTTATTGTTTGAATAATTTAAAGAAAATAAATAACGTAGAAACAAAAGCGAAAGAACACCAAGAAGAATTAAGACGGCATTTGAGTCGGGATGATATCCAATAAAGTTGACCAAATCACAGTAGACATTGGAAAATGGGTCTGTTTGAGGCAAAATCAGGAAATATGTTCGAATGCAAATGATGAACAGTACGAATGCACTCACAAAGTGTACTCCTAGTTTGACTTTGATAGAAGGTGCACTTTTGTTGCAACTAAACCAGATCTTGAAATTACGTTCAATGTGCCACAAATCGTTTAGTTTAATCAAATATCCAATGTATTGAGTAAATAATTTGAATAACCATTTCGAAGTACTATTTGTGATGTCGATTGCGTTGATAAGAAAATTCATTTTTGCTCTTGTTGTTTTTTAAATTAAATGCAGTGGAGTCAAACTTTTTATAAGATATATCTTGAAGATACCTTGTCAATAAATGAAAAATTAATGGAAAATAATTAAAGATTGATCGAGTTGATTGAGTCGATTAAATTCCAATTTGGAATTTTCAGTAAATTAGTAAAAGCATATGACAATTTGACAAATAAAGCAATTAATTTTATATTTTGATTAATAGTTTTATGAACGTTTATCGATTTTAAATCGACGATTTCTCATTATATTTTTATATTTAATTTATTTTTGAATATTAATTCCAAACCGTTAAAAACCCTCAAATGTATTTGGATACATATTCAGTAGAATCTTTGAAAGAAAATCAAAGAAAATCGGAACCACTAGTAAAACTGTCTTCAAATAGATTTTCAGCACGAAATGATACTGAAAAGAGTCATCCAATCCGTTCTGGATTTGGCATCACTTCTGGAGCTCATTATTACGAGGCAACTCTCATTACAGATGGATAAATTCAAATAGGCTGGTCCACTGCGGCTGAATTGACAATACTGAATGAAGCAGATAAGGGCCCATTGATTTTCATTCGAAATATTCTTGAAAAAGACAAAGCAAAAGGCCTTGGCTCGGGTCCCGGTTCGATTGCAATCGATTTGGCCAACAGTTGTATTCAAAACAATGGCAATATGTTCAAATTTGTACTAACAAGAGATGAGATTCCATTTTCACTCAAGTCAGGGACTGTGATTGGCTGTGGAATTGATTGCGAGCGACAGACTTTTGATTTTTACATCAATGAAGTGCAATTGGTGCCAGACAAAACTGTCAAATTCGAATTTATTAAGCCAACTGAGGCTTATTTTGCAGCTGCTTACATTTCACCTGATCAACAAATTGAATTTAATTTTGGTCAAAGTCCGTTTCGAAATTTGCATCGATTAACAGAAAATTATCTTACTCAAACTATTGACTTTAAACAATTTCGTTTACTCGGGTGCATTAAATTACCTGGGGGATTTAGGCTATTGGTTCAAACCTGAAGCTAGTTTTCAGCAAAGTGAATTTCCCCGCGAAACTGAAACTCAAAAATCAATTCGACGAACTGTTACTCGAGTTGACTCAATATGTGGTCCAAGACAAATGTATCAATCAAGTATTTGTGAAAAAAGTTAAAAAGTCAACTCAAAACACATAACTCATTTCGTCGTTTCACTCAATCGGCTATTGATGTTCTGGGGAATTCTCATTTTGAAACAACTTATGAACATTTAATTGAAATTTTTGAATTTATCAATCGAAATTTACACAAAGAAAATGTTTCAAAATTTCCAGAATTTTTGGAATCAATTCACTTTTATGTAATCAATGAAATGGTTTCTAATTGGTCAAACAAAAAAATTGACATAATTTGCCTAATTCTTTGGATTGCGGCACAAAAGTATTCCTATCATACGGAATGCATTACCACTGATGAAATAGTCGAATTTCTGGTCAAAGCTTTCAATCGAAAACCAACACAATTGTCTGCAATAATGTCTATTGAAAGTTTGATAACAAACGAGGAGAACAAGCAAAAATTTATGGGTATTTTTGAAAAGCTAAAGGTTTTGGCTAATGATGCTAAGGATGATTCTGAAAATGATGCTCAAAATGCTACAAAATTTTTCACAGATCATCACATAAAATATCGTTCCCTATCATGCTGCGAATTACTATCTAATACAAAATTGCCAAGTACAGCCAGCAAACATAATCGATCAAGTGAACGTTATCAACCATTTATCCAATCCCATATAACCTTATCAGATGATAAGCAAATGGCCCGAAATGATTCTACCGAGCATCACTTAGTACCGGTAAGATCTGCATTCCCGGTGCACAAAAAATAGTGGAATCTTTTACTTCGAAGCAATCATACCCACAAATAGGCCCACTCAAGTGGGCTGGTGTACAAGACAGAGTGTTTTTGCGCAGGAAGTGTCCATTGATAAGAATGCAATACTGTTTGACTTGAAGAAATGTGCTATTTTGCATGATAATTTGCAGTTTGCCCTTAAAGACAATGTAAAATTACGTGAAAACATGAATATTGTCGGTTGTTTAATTGATGGGCATAAAGAGCGATTTGTATTCTATCTAAATGGCAATGAGTTGGATTTTTCGGCAAAAATCCACTTTTCAACCGAACCCTACTTTGCTGTTGCGAATGTTGGCTCGCTTCAGCAGTGTTTTTTCAATTTTGGCCAAGCGCCAGTTGAAAATACTATTCCACAATTCACAACATTTCATCAAGCATCCAACGGACGACTGAAACAGTATCAATTGATTGGAACTTGTTGTACTGAGCTAGCGAAAAGTGAACAATCGAGCTCCCTATTCAAAAAACTATTGGTTCAATGAGAATCTTAAAAAGAATCAAACGCTCAACGCAAAAAGACTATGATTGGTTGGTTGAGTATGTTGAGGTGAGAATCGAGAAAGAAAAGGATTTTGATTGGAAATATTTTCATACAGAATTGAAAGCAAAATTTGAGGATTTACTATTACGAAACGATCAAGCGTGTCTGCGGTTGTGCCAATCAATGATTGAGTTGATGGGCAAGAGACTTGACTACAAGAAAATTGATGTCCTAGTTGGGTGGATTCAAAAATTCTCTTACAAGTACATACAAACCTATCCTTACGAGTACAAGTATTTGGAATTGATTAATTTCTACATCTGGAAACTGTTTTCAATGTCTTCCAAAACGCACCGTTTTGTCATACTTTTGCGTAACATTTGTATCGTACTGTCGATGATTCTTGCGAACAAGAAAGAATTTCAAACGAAGAAAAAAGATAACGTTATTATAATAGGCGATACCAAAACTAGAGTAAATATTTTGGAACTCGAAAATGTTGAAACTACTTTACAAATTGCATTGAGCTTGAGATACGATTATTGGGCTGCGATTTTTGCGATCAATGCACTTGAGAGAAATGGTAAAAATCGCTTTAGAGCAAATTTGAGTGAAAATTTGAGTACTTCATTAAAATGCTTACGAAATTATGGTTTTGACGATCTCGCAGACGAGGAACTACTGCAAACGATGTACAATTTGCATGCACAGAAGCATCAAATTAAATTTTTGTCTAATTGGATGGAAATGGATGGTAACTTGGATTTTGGAGGTAGCGCAAAACTCAATCCCAGTGTTCAAACGTTACCGTTGGATTTTGAACCTGTGAATGATTTCAGTACTGAACACGTGAAATATGTATACGATTCTGTACGATCGATTCGATGTACTTGGAAGTGGGGAAAGTTCCGTAGTCTGTATTCAGCTTCAACCAATGAAGTTTATTTCTATGAAGTATTGCTACTGACGAATGGACCGATGAGATTCGGTTGGGCGACTAAATCGGTGGACACAAATGGGGATACAGAAATTGGCGATGATGAACATTCGATCGGATTGGACTGCTACACGAAATGTGTTTGGCATCATGGCAAGCGGTATCCCGTGAAATGGGATGGTGTAGCCTTTCAGGAGTCAAAATCAATCAAATATTTGTGTGATGTAGTAGGTTGTTTGATTGATATGCGCAAACGCATATTTAAATTCTACTTTAATGGACATCCAATTGAGTGTTCTAAGAATTATTGGTTTGCACCAAAATTCAACTTTTCAACCTCTCAGCCTTATCATCCTGCTTTGAGTTTATCAGCTCATCAGCATTGTTATCTCAATTTGGGCGAAGAACCGTACCGATATTCGCCCAAAGGTGTCGAATTTGAGTGCTTTAAACAACTTGAAGATCATTCATATTTTTATAATTTTGACAAGTGTCAAAATTGTGAAAAAAATGCTCATGAAATTCAATTCTCCAAATGTCATCATAATTACAAATTGTGTTTGCAGTGTTTTAGAAGTACAAAAAGTTGTCCAAAATGTGCGAAATTGGCTAATTAAATGCGAGTTCACATGTTGTTCACAATGTGAACTTCACATTGTTGCTTAAGCTAATGCACAAATTACTTTCTATTCTTCATTTATGTTTTGCATTAAAATTAATATTGTTTTTGTTTTGTCACTTTTGTAAACCTATTTTTATGATTTTGCCATTTTTGTCTTTAGTGTTCTTAGATAATTATCGGAAATGCAACGTTGAATTCCGAACAAATTCTGACAATCTATCTCGTGTTTTAATTGTGATTGAATGAACTATAAATTCTATATTTATAAATTATCAATTTAAAATAAAACAATTGGTTAAAATTGGGAGGTTATTTGTGAAACATTTGGATAAAGAAAACCACAAAGCTAATGATTAACTTAGCTAGGCGCAACCAATTTCATTTTGGTCGTCATTGTCTGTTGCTACACAATGAAGATCAAATGTCATCCAAAAAGATTGGGGATTCAGTGTAAACGCTTCACCTGAAAAGTAACTATTTTCATCATTTGTGAATAGCATGCTTGCTTTATCTCATCTCTATTTTCCCACAAATGACCTCTTGATTTTTCCATTTGATTTAATTCAGATTGCTCGATGTAAAACATTTACATTAAAAGAATTAATGAAACATTTAAATTGATTTTTACATTAAATTGATTGTCTTTTTCCTGTTGAAATTGAGCTTACAGATTTATTTTTAGATAATATCTATCTAGTGTTAACTTTGCTCTTAATGTAGCAATAAATCCGAGCAAATATATTTGATTGCCAAAAATTTATTTAACAAATCAAATATATAACTGTCCAAAATTGTTTGTTGCTTATTTCGATGCAATTTCATCGTTCGACATTTCGCAATATTTTTTATTGTTCAATTTGAGTAAGTATTTTCTTGGTAATATTTTGTATAATTAATTTCATTTCTAATGTTTTGCTTATTGCAATTTTGTTTAGAGCAGATCAATAGCCTTTTTGAGTTGTGATATATCAAGTTAGTTACAGTGCAAAAAAAATAAAACCATTTTCAGGTATGTTACTTTCAGTGTAATTGGAATTGGTCTGAGAATTTGTAATTTGTCCAGAATTAGAAATTTAATTCAAAAATTTAACATCTGAAAATTTGTTGAAAGAATATTTTTATTAAAATGGGTCAAATAATTTCAATTCAAACTTTTATTCTTGGAATTTTGGGTACAGTAAATAGGAAATTCCAACCAAAAGATGAAGCAAGCTCTAGACAAGAACTGGAGAACAATTTCAAGAACCTTCGTGCAGAGCATATGAATCTTTCATATATTTACGTTGAACAGAAACGACAAATCATGGCACATGCACTCAAGATGGAACAATTTGGAGAGGATTTGAGCAAGAGGTATGACTCGATTCAAGAGATTGAGAATGAAAATGTGGCCACTGAGAATAGCACTAAAGTGGACATTGCGTTCAAGAGTGTTGAGAATACTCTGAGCACAGTTTTGTTTGACATACGCAACTCACAAGCAGAAATCATTGGCCGCATTGAGGCACTTCAACTTCAGGACTTGCATCAAGAGGAACCGCGACATGTTGAAGCAGTGAAACTAGTGGCAAGTTTAAAGTCGATTTTTAATGATTTTGCCAATCAGATTATTGCAATCAACAATCTTGAACTTAACGAACGAATTTCTAAGCTTTTTGATGGCATTTTTGATTACTTGAAAGGTTGTATGCAATATCGCCTCGGTTCAATGTATTCCTCGCTAATGGAATTGATTGACCGACAGTTTACCATTCCCCAGCACAAAGACGACGACCTCAGTTTGGGCATGCTCGACCTGCTGTGCACCGGTGTAGATGTCTACCTTTACATGCTAGCTTTCGTAATGCAACAGTACACAATCCTTTGCAACACATATTATCACAAAAACGACCTCATCAGATACAATTACCATTACTTTAACGGTGCACATGCTTTTGATGACTTTTCCAGTACATTTATTGATTTTGCAGACAAAGTTATCAATGTTTTGCAAACTGTAAAACAATTAGAATTCATTCGAATCTATCGGAAGAATGTGACAGAATCTATTGCTAGACAGTTAGATAAATTTAAGAATATCAAAAAAATCCTGTCGGACAATTACCAAAAGCTTGTGCAAGTGAAGAAACCAGAGCTTATGAGACCAAATTTAGATTACGCTTCTTCAAAAATAGAGACTCCCATTTTGGAGTGGAACAGAGGTTCTTCCCTTTCATATGCAATTCAATTTATGGGCAATTCAGATGGACCATTTTCGCAGAATAGTTTGTGGTCAAATGACGATGATAAAGTAGGTCGCTTGGCAAACCCATCTGTGTCAATTTATCGAGACCCTCTCAAGAGAATCAGAGCAATCTTTCGTTTAATTGACAATGGTTCAACACAAATTGTGGCCATTATAAAGAATGCCGAGCAAGATGTGTTTCGAGACATTGATCGTGATCTTTACAATGCCGTGAATAAATTTGGAGAAAAGGAAGCTTTGAAGTATGTTAAGATTTATCTTGATAATGGAGCAAATGCAAGTGCAGTGTTTGAGGACAACCGACGAGCTATTCATGCTGCAGCTCAGAACAATCAATGGGCGGTGGCAGAGCAATTGATCAAAACTGATGCCAACATGGTGAACGCTATTGATAGCAATGGCTATACGCCAATCTACATTGCAACCGAGGCTGGACACCAAAGTTTTGTGCAAAATTTGCTCAAGATTAAAGGAATTGATGTTAATGTGCCAACTAGTAAGAAGAACCATCAACTCACTGCACTGCACTGTGCAGTCTACAAAGGACAAGTGAACATTGTACGAAATTTGATGCAAATTCCATCGATTGATGTGAATGCCAAAACAACGGATGGTTTTACACCGCTCCATTTTGCCGCATACTGCAACATTAGCACGGAGATCATTTCGATACTTTCAACTGATAGTAGATCGAATTTCAATATCTTTTCGAGACAAATTGAAATTCCCCTGAATCTATCATTGGATGGTGGTGCAACCTATGATAAGCATATCGAATCGTTTGTCCATTCGGGCAATGTATCACCACTCCAAATAGCATCGGCTTTTGCCACCAAGCCTTTTGTGGACAGTATGCTTCCGAACAACAAAATGCAAACAATTCACGCAAAAACCAACGATGGCTCAACTGTTCTTCATTTTGCTGCATTTAACCAAGATTTTAATACTCTTACAGGCTTTGAAGCACACATGAATATCAACCAAACGATAGACACTCAGAATGCTCACGAATTTACGCCTCTATACAATGCCAATGCCAATTATATGGAAAATTCTCTCAAGACATACAAACTGATCAACTACTACTGTGCCAACGTAGACATTCGTTTGAGCAACAACAAAACTTTGCTCCATCTAGCAGTGATTCATGGTCATGTTAATGTGGCTAGTAGTTTATTATATGACAGTAATGACGCTAATTACATTAATGCATTGGCCATTGATGCGCAAGGCCGCACACCGTTGCACTATGCAGTCTGGTTGGGAGATATTGAAATGATTCAAACTCTTTTGAGTAAAGGTGCCATGTCAAATGCAGTCGACTTAATTGGTATTCCAGTCATTCATTTGGTGATCAACTTGACCGAGGACAAAGCACTGGCCATTATTCGCATGTTGGTCGATTTGGACGAAAATGTCAATCTCAACGTGAAAGGAACATTCGGCAACACTCTGCTGCATTACATGTGTGCACTCGAGTATGTTTCGGTTGTCAAGTATTTGCTCACCATTCACAATATTGACATACAAATAGTGAATCATCAAAAGGAAACCATTCTTCATGTAGCTGCATTTGTGGGAAATTTTGAACTTGTTAAAATGGTTATTGGAGCTTATGATCATCACAACAATGCAGCGGATTGCATAACTACTCTGTGCTATACAATCAAAGGAAAAGGAACTCTCGAAATAGTTGACTATCTTGAAGATAATTTTTCTGGACTTTTTGGGCCACAGGAGCTGAAGACATCAGTTAAAATGCACAAAAATGACATTTTCCACAAATACAAGCACCTTAAAGATGAAAGAAATTTGCGAGATATATTTTTGACTTCACTAGAGTTTGCCAATTGTAATATTGCACAATTTTGCTTCAGAGATGACCAATTCGGAAAAATATTCCCCGATTCAGTCATTGAACCGGAAAAAAATTGGACAACCCTGTACTATACACTCGCACATGGGGCTGATTCCAAAATGATTGAATGCATCATTGACAATGCGCCCGACTATATAGCCACTCTAGAGGTGGTGGATCTAGTTGATGGGAAGTCTCTGTTGCATTTGGCAATCGAAAATGGTCATATTGATGCGGTGGACTTGCTTCTTGATTTGGGCGCGCCTTTTGACACTGTCGATTACTATGACAATAGACAGCTGCATTTGGCAGCACAGAATGGCATGAATACCGTTGTAAAGCGTTTGCTTGGAAAAGGTGCTCTTAGATCGATTAACACGATAAATAGTAATGGTCAGACACCTTTGTATCTCGCAACCGAAGGATATGGCAGCTAAAAATGGTAACTTGGAAATAGTGCAAAAAATGTGTGAAATGAAACAAAATTGTATTAATGTTGGACTGCTTAATGCAAACAAACAAACTGCGCTCGATTTGGCTAGGCTGAACAATAAAACTGAAGTGGTCGAGTTTCTCGAGCACTGGCATCCAATTGGATTTAACGTAAAGCAACGAGCACGAAGACAAATTGTCGAGCAGTTTAGTGTGCCGCCAGCTTCGAGCAGTGCAAGCAGAGCAACTTGGTGGATTAGTGACCTGATGGGCGCCATTGTAGGCACTTTTGAAAGCATCACCAAACAAACATCTCAATCCGTATTATCTTCAGCTTACTACGAGTCTGCATCACCTCACTCAATCTTCAGTCAATCTCAAAGTGTCAATGTTCACGGCACTCTTTTGCTTCTAGACGTGCTTGCTCGCAAGTTCACTGGTCAAGTCTATGTTGGCACAGACAGACAATCAGTAAGTCTTGCAGACGCTCGGTCCAATTCACTTGTCATAGTAAAGCAGTTCGAAAGAATGCTCAATCTATTAGCTAATGAGACCAAGAGTCAACTTGTGTCCGAGTTAGACTCGTTCGAGCTATATCGCACTGTGGAGAACTGCTTTCTCAGTGGTCAGTTCAGCAAAATAGATCGCGTTCTGCTGTCGATTGCTCGAGATGCGCTTCCCTCTGATTCAATTGAAGACAGTCTGATAGTCAGGAATGTTGAGGAACTGTTGATCGAGGCATTGTCTGAAAATAGATCTATTCGAGATTTGGCTTAAAACCAACTCAACGAATATGATTTGACTTTTTAAAGAATACATTTTGCGCTAAATTTAGTTAACACTGACATGTGCACAGACAGACATAGATCATAGCACATAACACAATACCCAATCACTGATCCACTCACCTTCACTCAGTTTGTATCTCAACTCTGTTATCACCACAAGTTATTTTTTCAATTATAATCAACATCTGTTAATACATCATACCAAGGCGGGTAACATTATCTTTCAGACAGCCAATCGTCCAATTCATTACCCCACCATGGTAAGTTTCCTAAAATCTAAATATATCATATAACTAATGTTTTCAATTGTAGATTTAATTGTAATTTGTGATCACCAAAACTTGAGAAAAACAACAAGCATCAATTACCAATAAACAATTTAATATGTTATTTATCTTTTATGTTTAATTTTATGAGTTTTTATCTGTTGATTATAATTAAATGTCCGTCTGTAGTCGAATTGTTTTTTTAATCGAATTCTATTGACTAAATCGACACGACAACTTTTGTATATTTGAATGTTCGACTAAGCAAAGTTGTTCATATTGGCTTGCGTGTTCTTTCTTTCGGTCATTTCTACTTTGTCCTTCTCTCGTGTCTGCTCAATTTTGTAATGAAGACGTCGCTTTCTGTGAATGGAGCTCTCAAGCTTCTTCTACTGTTGACCAGCTTGAGTCACTACTCTGTGCACATGTTTGTCACCAGCGCCGGATCGACTCAGGTATGTCTGTTTTACTTTACTCTACTTTACTGATCGCCTTTTTTCCCTCAAGGACATCTGCGCTAGTATTGCAGCAAACAAGTCTGTCAATTTCTTCTTGATCGGACGTCGCTCAAGCAACCGTTTGCTGATTACTGCCCAGCCGGACTATCACGTGTACGAACTCCCTTCCGATTCACTGCAGAACGACACGGTCAACATGTCTGGTGTGACGCCAGTCCCGCTCGAGAACTATTTTCCTGTTCTCTACCAAAATGAAACGTTCCAAAAGTTGATTTATGGAAAGAACGAGAGTGAAGTTAAAATCTTTACAACCGGTTCACTATCAAACTCTGCGACCTACCTGAGGATGGTCTCGATGGCCAACAAGCTGCTCTTCACCTACAACATGGACAGCAATGACACCGATGTCAACTCCAACATTACTGTTCCTCGTCCTGTGCAACAGTTTGTCTCGGCATCAGATGCTCAACATTTGAATTCGTCTTTTTACTCGTTCTACTCGAACGATGATTCGTTTCGATTGAAATACAACTTGGACTCACGAAAAGACATGAACGTTTCTCAGCAAGCATACACCTGTCAAACTGCCGAAGGTAATTTGGCGCTGCGATCGTATACATTGATATTTTCAAAGAAGAAGAATTGCTATTACTGGGACATGGATTTTATTGCTTACAATGAGAACTGGAAATGGGTGGAATCGTTCAAAGGTTGGACGGAAAATTTGATTGAAAACAACGCCTCTGTGCGCTTCTATCTGTTTGACAAGACAAACCAACAGGTGATGATCTTTGATCAGTTTGATGTTAATCTTGTCAAGAAAGATTTCATCTCTACTGTGAGCTACAAGAAGTACAAGGATTTCTTTGTGTGTCCCGAGCCCAAAGTCACCACCTTGCTTCCGTCAACTACCTCCACCCAGTACAATACAACCTCAAATGGTAAGTTAGGATTTGAATATATTTCCAAAGTTTTATTACATTTTTTGATAAACAGTCACTGAAGTATTCAACCGAACTATAACTACTCTGGTGTACAATGCTTCAAGCACAAATGCGGTGGAAACATCTTCGGGTAAGTACGATTAGTGCTTTTGTTGTTTTCATCTTTAATGATTTTGTTTCACAGAAAAATCCAAGTTCCCACTGTGGATCATAATCCTGATTGTGATCATCGTCCTGGTTGTGATCATTGTGCTCGCTTCGGTCTGGTACTACTATGGTGGCAAAAAGTCTTCTGACTCGAAGCCAAACGACAAGACTGGCTCCAAAACGATGATGCCAAACGTGAAGTCTGCTGTGTCTGGTGGCAAAGCTACAAGTGGGATCAGCAGCAGTAAGGTTTTGTCCACTAAAGTGATTTCTGCGAAAGTAGCCTCTGGTGTCAAGGCACAAAGATCCAAGCAACTCGTTGTGGGACAAAGCAAAGTTGCTGTTGGCGGCAAAGTTGGTGGCATCAGTCCAACTGGCACCAAATTGAAGGCCAACAGTGGTGTCGCTTCTAAGGCATCGATTCGTAGCTCAATGATGGAGCCCTCGAAAGGACCTGGCTCCAAGGCCAAGAAGTGAAACTAGAGTCACTTGCATTAATAGCACAAGTCACAAATTATTAACTTTTAGTGTGCCAAATGTCTCATATTGACATAATCAACTTAGCATTACTTTCTATTGTCCATTTATGAAGTTCATGTATGTAGATATTAAATTTTTGTTCTTAATGTTTCGAGTTAAGTGCTTTTATACTTTGTGACCGAATTTTGTTTGACATTACTGACTGAAAAATTCACAAAATTTCAATGTACTTTCAGAAACTTTCAACACACAGAATCTATTCATAATAAATCGATTTATTAATCAATGTAAAATTACATAAACAGTCCCATGTGGACGATTCCACTTTTACTTCTTCTTCTTTTTGTTCTTTTGATTCTTCTTGGGTCCAATGGGAGTTCCAGTTCTGATTGCAGCACGATTGGCCAGGAGTGGATGATCATCGTTGAAGTGTTTGAACACGGCATCCTTGCTGGTGCACACAGCCTCACACAGCGAACAGCGGAACAGTTTGTCGTGGGTGCGATAGTGCTCCAAGTGGGCTGATTCTGATTCAAACAGATCGGGACAGTCCGAGACGCGACATTTGACCATCGAACAGGAAGACGAGTAGGTGATCTGCACTGAGGACCAAAAGTCGGATGCGGACTTGGGTGGTGCTGGTGGAGTGGGTTTGGTTGGTGCTGCAGTGGGTTCCATTGTGGCTAAAAGGAGGTGAACAATATGAGTTGGTAAGAATAGCAAGAACATTAGACATACCGGAGAACAGTTTTCAGATTGATGTTACCAACAGTAAGTCTGTCTGGGAGAGTGAAGAGGCACAAATGAAATGTAAATAAAAGTAAGTGACTAAAGTTGAGTCACTCAACCGAGCGAATGCCGTTCACAAATGCAGTGATTTATGTTTAGACAGTCTAAATTAGACTTGACTATTTGTATTGTAAGTATGGATTTGTTTGATGAGTTGGTAAAGCCGAATCGAGCCGGCTCGCACAATTGAACTCCTATTCGAATGCTTCGTTCATGAGGTGAGCATTGTTTTGGTGCCACCAAATTGGTGGAAATCATTGAGTAGCTCCGAGCCCCCTACCAACTCATCCATGAGTTTAAGATAGTGTGATATAATATAAAGTGGTGCCATCCTAGGCTGATCCACTTAGTCGAATATCTCCTGATCAAACTGTAAATCTTCGTCAATAGTCGTTTGCATTCTTTCTATATATATGCTGGACGTACGACTAGTTTCTTTCAATAAAACAATTTTAAACTTGCTTTTACAAATGTCGTGTGTAATTTACATTATTTATTGAACGAATGTATAGTTAGTGTTACAATCAAATTCAAAGTCGACGACTGGCTAACTGCTGATCCACACGGACAAACTCGTTCGGATCACGGCCATCCTCGATGTTCAGTTCGTTCTGCTTCTTGACAGATTGAGGCAATTTGAAATGGATCAAACGAATGTGAGTAACAATTGCACTGCGCTGTTGAGAAGAATATTTACAGTTTGGCCAAGTACAAAAGTATGGTTTGACGTTAAGATGAATGCGCTCGTGTTCGGCCAATTTAAAATCACTTGGAAATGATTTGCCACATCCTAGTGACTTGCATGGGCACTTGTTCAACCCACCAGCTGTACCAGTTTTCTGCCTCTTGCTGACAGATCGAGAAGTACTTGAGGATTGGCGTTTACGACCAGTGGATGTTGATGCTTGCTGTGACTGAGCAGCAACTGTACGTTCTTGAATGCATTGCTCGAGTGAGACATTCTCCACTGGTGGATCATCAAACAATTCGACTTGAGCAGATCGAGGCATACCACCACAACCAAATTGGTTTCGAAGTTGAGACACCTTTTCATGAACAATTAAGAATCGTTCATCCACTTGAGCGAGCAGTTGACGTTTCAGTTGTTCGCAATCGACTTCGAGACGTTCCTCGAATCGATCCAGGAACGAGTGCAATCTGGTGAAACGAGGCATGGTGAAACACAGAAAGGGACACAAGTGAATTGTAGAGTCTTCAACAAACGAGAACTGGCCGACGAGACAATAACAACTGAAATTTTCGTCGGAAAAAACTATTTTCACTCTGTCTGGGTGGAAATAGTTGCACTTGCAGTTGTTATTTTTGCAGGACTGAGCAAAAGACTGTTTCTGCTGCAGAAATTCGGAAAGAAAGTGACTTTTGATTTCAATTCCTCTTCTTCTCATTCATCTCTTGTTTCACCATGCCTCGTCTCACCCTCGTACACTCGTTACTGGATCGATTCGAGGAACGTCTCGAAGTTGATTGCGAACAACTGAAGCGTCAACTGCTCGCCCAAGTAGATCATCAATTTGGTGTTTTCCGAACTGTGGTGAGACAGCTACGAAGTCGATTTGGTGGTACTCGAGGGCCCACTGCTCGTTCGGTCTGCCTGTTGGATGATCCACCAGTGGAGACAGTCCAACTGGATCTGTGGTTGCAGGAACAACGTGCGATGCTGGAGCCTGAAGTTGTAATTGTAATTGCTCCACATGTTCCGTCTACTTCAACTGGTCGTAAACGCCAATCCTCAAGTCCATCTCGATCTGTCAACAACAAACGACACAAAACTGTCACTTCTGGTGGTTCGAAAAATTTTCAATGCAAGTCACCAGGATGTGGCAAATCATTTCGCTACGAAAATGATTTGGCTCGACACGAACGTATCCATCTGGGCATCAAGCCATTCTTGTGCACTTGGCCCGATTGTCGTTACTCGGCTGTTACAAAGGGTGCTGTTGTTGTACAATGTACATGTCCGCACTCAGCATTTCAAGTTGCCCATACTCCAGAAAGAACAAGCCCGACTCAACATTGTGGACAATCGCAATCCTGAAGAATATTTTCGAGTGGATCAAGAACTGTTGGAACGTCGATTCGAGTGAGTGATCTGGTCACTTTATTCTTTGCCATTTGGCTAACATGTCATTCATGTTCTTACTCTTAACATTTATAATAAAAGTACAATCTATCTTTATTATGTTCACATTATTTATTGTCCGAATGTATAGTTAGTGTTACAATCAAATTCAAAGCCGACGATTGGCCAACTGCTGATCCACTCCAACAAACTTGTTCGGATCTGAAATATCAATATATAAACTGTATCTACTATATCGTACAGTAAGGTAATGATATGGAATCAAATGTGAAGATATTTTTAATAATTGAAATATTAGGAAAATAGAAATTTTGTAAATTGTACATTCGAGTAAAAAGTGACAAATGCCTTATGAATCATCATTTACGATTGTCCAACGCAATTTTGAATAGTTCAAGGCACAGCTTTGGACTGTCTTCAATCGCTTTCCAGTTGTCGGTTTCGATCAAGGAGGCGATGTTGCTTTTGATGTACTCGATGGCTTTCGATCGAAGCAGCTTGGCCGAGTGTCTGTCTGCGATGATCAACAGTGAGAGAACAGTTTGGGTGTTGAGGTTGTGAATGAGGTGCTGCTCACAGCAGTCCTTCAACAGCTCAAGTCCGTACTTGTCAGCAGCAACGAGCAGCTTGGAGGCGAGTTCGTCCAGTTTGATCACTTTTCCCGTGTAGATGAAACGAAGCATTTCATCGATGACTTCTCCGTCAATGTCATCGACCAGCACTCGACCCGAGTTGCGTTCGGTGGTGTCATGCTCAAACATTGCACCAAAGACCGGAGATCGAGCAGTGAGAATTAGCTTGTGAGCTCTGTGTTCGGTTGAATCAACAGCCACCAGCACAACGTCACTCAACTTTCCACTCTCCAACAGTTTAGCATAGTTATCCGACAGTTGAGATTCGATTCGGGTGACTTGACTACTCGAGCTTGCAGTGGTGTGGACTATGTCGAGCATTGCTTCAATCTTTAATGAAGTTGTGCTTAGTGTTTGAGTATAGAGAAATGTCATAGTCATACCTCACAAAAAATGGTCAACGTGTCATTGGTCAGCAAACCGTCGAGTTCTTCATGGGTGGCGAATTTTATAGACCCTAATCCAGGTGCCTTTGGCATTAGTTTTGCAAAATAGCCTAAGGTAAAATACAAAAATTAATTTTCTTGTTCATTTTACCAATTAAATTTAGTGTACTTGCCCATAGTATTTTTTTTGATGTTCTGTTGATCGAGGATGGACATTTTGAATTGTGCTCGTACTTCGGGCTTAGGACAAGAAGACATTTGCAAAAATAAGGAAACATGACCTTTCGCGTCTTCATTCATGCCTTTTGGGTACAATGCAAGACTAAATTGCAGAGTTGGATCATTAGGCGGGGAAAATTTTGGTGAGGCAATTCGAGGGCGATAATCATCTTCTTTATATTTGTAATAGAAACTGAAATGGTCAATTTCCCAGAGATAAGTGAATTTGGCCATTTGGTGTCGAGTGCTTGTCGAGACGTCCGCTTGTTGGTCAACTTTGTGGCTCATTGTGAGGACATAGAGATTCGATTAGATGAGGAAGAGATCGAGTTTACGGACACAAAATGACAAATAACGCGTGGTCACCAAAGGCACAGAACAAACTACAAACACGCAAAACAAAACAGCTGGCACAGTGCTACAAAGAAAACAAGTACCCCTTCAAAGACGAGGTAACATTGTACAATATGCATTATTTGTGCAGTTTGCAGTAAATTATTGTTTCACGATTTGAGTCTCCTAATTTAATTGATTAGTTAAAATTGATCAATTGAAAAATGAGCATTTCAAAATAGAACAAAATAAACTGGAATTGATAATTAAAAATTATAATAAACATTCTGTCATTCTTGAGTTCGAAGGTCCATTCACCAATGAAGCTTTCTTTTCATTTATGATAATGTTCATTCAAATTTATATATGTAAATTAAATTTAATGACGATAAAAACTTATTTACATACTTTCACTTCAGGAGAAAGTAGGTGAAATTTGAATTTCCAAAAATTGTAGATAAAATTGTTGTTGTTAGGAAAGAGTTGTCGCACCAAAATTGACTTTACAGCATATTTGGTTGATTTACAATTTATGGACTGTTGGTTTCGGTTTGGTTGTTTTGATGTATTTCGGTTTATATTATGTTAATCGAATCGTTTTTGGTTTAGGAATTCGAATTTTGGAACGTTCGACTTTTATCTTTACAACTGAATTCTTTGGTCTGAAGGCTTGAATTCAATTCAATTGAAATTTAATTTAATTTTTCGAAATCGACTTTTCAATATACAAATGATTGCTCTGTGCAAATTGCTGAAAATTATTCGAGTATTTTTGTGCTTTCTGAAACTCAAAATGACTTTCTCGTGCAAAGTTCTACTCATCATCATCATCATGGTGGCCCTTGTCAGTCTCCAACTTTGCTCTGCAATGGTAAGTAGCATCTCACCTTTACGGGACTTAACTTTACCCTACCTTACCTATCTTCCTCTGTACAGGACATTTGCAAGGAAAAGGACAAACCAAACTTTGAGCTAAAGTTACTGGGCACAGCCCTGTTCAAAGACTATCTTCTGCTGATTACTCGTGACGACAACCACCAGGACTACAACGTGTACCGTGTGCCCTTCACCAACTTTGACAACTCGTACGGTCAAATGTTGCTCGACATTCCTGGCAAGCCCATCGAGGAGTACTGGCCTCAATTCAAGAACGACTCACACTGGAAGGAGATACGTGCACATGTGTTTAGCATTTGGCTCATCGACAAGATCAATCCGTATTTGTACTTTTTTGTTCCTACTTTGGTATGATGTTGTAGTTTTGTAAATATTTTGTCATATTCACATTTTTTTCAAAACTATTTTAGTGGGGCAGAACGCTTAACGTGAACAACGGTACCTGGGTTGGTTCACTCGCATGGGCAGTGCCCAATGACACTGCAATTCAATTCGTATCTGACTCGTCCGCAAGTCACACGTACACTAGCGGCCTGCTAAACGGCGTCTACTACCTCATTGTCTGGATGGTTTATCTCACCGAAGCGGGACAATATTCCGACTGTGAGGTTCATTCGGCCAGTAATGTCTACTATACCGTGCACAAGCAGACCAAGGAGGTAGTGAACATTACCTTCATGTACAATTATAACGATCGCACGAAAATTGTCACGCCAGAGAACGATCCGTATCTCAAGATGCCCGGTTACGGTGACTATCGCCTTGTGAATCTCACCGACTGGAACCTGGCGCCGGACTTTGTACCGCCGGGCTTTATCTTCAAGCAACACTTTCACATGTTCTCACTGGACAAAGTGTTCATCTTTGCACACAGGCTCACCTACGCGGACCCGAAGCTCAAGTTTGGCGAAATTTGGTACACCACCCCAGTGAAGGCCATTCCATACAAGGACTACTTCAAGTGCGGCACTCTCCAAGTGACGGGCGCCACTTATCCACCAGTGGATCCACCGATCACTTCAAGTCCTGCAAGTAATCTCGGCTGGCTTTGGATCGCGGTAGTCATCCTTCTGGTGGTGGTACTACTCACCTTACTGCTCGTGTGCATGTGCTATCGTCACAAGAAGGTCAAGGGTCATCGTGGTGGTGATGGAGGCCACAAGAAGCGATCGATTCATTCAAAAGGTCGTCGAGCTTCGAAGGAAGCCGCCTCCTTGAAAGATGTCACCTCCTTGAAACAGGCCACTTCACTGAAGCGAATCACCACACTTAAGCGTAAGGGCACCTCCAAGCGAACCCAGGATACACGTCGTACTACAGGATGAGCCTTCCAAGCTCAAATTCAAGCACAATTTTCAATTTTGAATTGTAACATTAAACATTTTTGTATTGTTTAATTATACTTTCTTTTGAATAATCGGATATATGGTTTTTGCGCAATCTCGCATGGCTTTGGATTCTTGTGGCAATTCTTTTGGGACTAATGCTCATGCTGGTGCCCTTTTGGATGTACTACCGTCGAAATTTAAAATCCAAGGACCATCACGGAAATGGAAGTGGCAAGAAGTGCTCGACTCATTCGCCCAAATGTTTCGATTTGTTGTTTTGACAAATTGTCAGATTTCTCACAAAAAGGGCTCAGCTGTAAAGAAAATATATGAATTAGATCCATTCCCCCACAATGATCATACCTCACATAAAATGTATTTCTCAAATCAAATCATGCAAATGCTTGTGCGTCCTTTGTGAACAACCCTCGAGTGCACTGTTGATTTGTCAATACAAAGCAGCTGTTTTAGTGACACTTACTTGTTCGCTCTGTGTTGCTTCGGTGACTGTCTGTGATTTCGTAGTTTTTTTTGTATTCGTGTATTCGTGCTTCGTACCGAATTTGTTTACCACGATTCACCAAAATGACTCAACCCGACCGCTCGTCTTTGACATGGGAGATTGGAAATTTTACTGATTTGAACTCTGTCATAACTTCTTGGCGTTTGAAAACCGAGAAAACCGATTTTTGGTTGGCATTATATCCTAAAGATGATTTGAAACATATGCGCAAGCATTTCGCAATCTATTTGATACGAGGCCAAGCACATACAATCGATCTGAAAGTGTTGTGGACAATTGCGCTGATCAACGATAAAGGTGAAGAATGCTATTATAAAGGTGAGACTGAGTTTGATTGAGGTTGTAATGTTTATTTTGGATTCTAATTTAATTTAATTTAGAGATTGAAACGAATTATGCTGTTCAGGCCGGTCACAGTAAATCCTATGCAATTGAGGGTGGTTTGTATCATCTCAATCGGGATACCATTCTGGAACCTGCTAATGGACTATTGTCTGGTGGCAAACTAACTATTAAGTGCTCTGTGAGTTGATTAATGTTTTGGATTCATAAATAGTCAATACTTTACAGGTTACCATTCTCGACACTCGAGTTGATCAACTCAGTCATAGGTTTGCTAGATTGTCTGTTGAGGACAAAACGATTACATTGGAAAAAAAGAAGGCTCTTGCAAATTACCAGGCACTATTGGACAATTGCAAATTGAGTGATGTGGTGTTGGTGGTTGGCGTGCGACAATTCAACTTGCACAATACCATCCTCTCTGCTCAATCGGCTGTATTCGGGGCTATGTTTGATTCGGATTTCGAGGAAGCCAAGCAGAATCGAGTTGAAATCACCGATGTGGATGTTGAAGTACTCGAAGCGATGATTCGTTTCATTTACACGGCAAATGTTGATTCGGTCCAACAGTACGTACTCGAACTGTTTGTGGTGGCTGACAAGGTATACGAACTTGAGTGTACTGTTGATGGTATTGCAACTAAATGATTTTGTATATATTCTACAGTACCAAGTCGACTCACTCAAGGACATTTGTGCACAATCACTTGGCTCTAACTTGAGCATCGATTCAGTGGCCAACATTTTGCTGCTTGCCGACATGCATGCACAGTGAGACTCAATTGAAATCGAAATGCATCCACTTCATCAACAACAAAAACACCACCAAAGTGTTTGCCCCTGAGGCATGGAAACAGTTGGTAAAGAACAGACCCGGATTGGCACATCACTTGTACTACGATTTGGCCAACAAATTCGAAAGCAACTATTTGTAATGTTTTAGTAAAGAGTTACACTAATTGGATTCTAATTTCAATAAATAAATCTTTGTTTATGTAAGCTTTCTTTTGCAATTCCAAATCTGTACAGAGAACTTATCTTCTTTTTGTCATCAGCAATTTGTCACTGCACAAGTTCACCGATTAAATCGAGTCTAATTATTAATGGATACGAAATCTCTGCTTCCACCCAAAATCTCCAAATTCAAATTCAAATTAAACAAATAAATAAACTTTAAAGTAGAAAATTGTTTTATTTATTAATGTATTCATACAATAATGTAAATTAATAAACAAATTCTTATTATTATTAAAGTCGTCGTTTGGCCAGTTGTTCGTCCACCAGAATGTAATCGTTTGGATCACGTTCATCGACAATGTTCAGCTCGCGTTGACGTTTGACAGATCGAGGAAGTTTGAAGTGCACAGCTCGAATGTGATACACAATTGTGCCGAGTTGGTCCGTGGAAAAGGTACAATTCTCCCAAGTGCAACGATATGGCTTGATGTTGAGATGGATGCGCTCGTGGTTGGCCAAATTCCTATCAGTTGGGAAAGATCGATTGCAACCAGGGAATTTACAGGAAAATGTCTTGACATTCTGACCACTGGACTGAGTCTTTGCTTTCTTGGTATTCTTCGATGCAGACGCTTCGGTTTGTGACTTTCGTTTGCGATTACCAGAAGAAGAGGTTGATACATTCTGCAGTTCGGTAGCAGATTCGCTTCGTTTACGTTCGAGATAATCATCAAAGGAAATCTCTTCCACCGAAGGATTGTCCGCGAAAATTGACTCAATGTCGAATGACGAATAATAAGAAGAAGAACGAGAATGTGAAAATCGATTCTTGAGTTGGTCCACTTTGGCACGCATCACACCGAACTGTTGGTCCACACGAGCTGACAGTTCGCACTTCATTCGTTCACAGTCCAACTGCAGTTGCTCGTCAAATCGATCCAGGAAGGAGACAAAACGTGTGGCAATTGGACGAACCATTTTAAAATGTGGTGAAATAGGAGAAATTGCCAGAAGTGAATTGTCAAGTCTTCAACAAACGAGTACTGGTCGACGAGTGACAACAAAACAACTGACTGACTTTTCAGTCTCAAAACTATTTTCACTTGTTTGGGTGGAAGTAGTTGCACTTGTTATTTTTGCAGGAGACAGCTTCAGTCTGATTTAAGGTGATTTCGATTTCGATTTCGATTTTTTTCGTTTTCTCCTCTCGTGTTTCACCATGCCTCGTCTCACCCGATTGCGCTCGTTCCTGGATCGATTTGAGGAACGTCTCGAGGTGGACTGTGAACGAGTGAAGAGTCAACTGCTCGCTAAAGTAGATCAACAATTTGGTGTTTTACGTTCAAAGGTGACCGAACTACGAAGTCGATTTGGTGGTGATCGAGTGCTCACTGCTCGTTGTGTCACTCTTTTGGATGATCCTAAAGTGGAGACAGTCCAACTGGATGAATGGAAACAGGAACAAAGTGCCGTGATGGAGTCGAGTAGAAATGCTCGTAATGGTCCGTCCTCTTCAACTGTCCGTAAACGTCAATCCTCAAGTACATCTCGATCTGTCAACAACAAACGACACAAAACTGTCACTACTCATGGATCGAACAAGTTTCAATGCAAGTCACCAGGATGCGACAAATCATTCAATCACGAAAATGATTTGGCTCGACACGAACGTATCCATCTGGGCATCAAGCCATTCTTGTGCACTTGGCCCGATTGTCGTTACTCAGGTAAGACAAAGGCTCATGTCGTTCGACATGTTCGAGTCATGCACTTCAAGTTACCCGAACTCAAGAAAGACCAGACTCGACTCAACATTGCGGACAATCGCAATCCCGAAGATTACGTACAGGTGGATAACCAACTGCTGGAACGTAGACTCGAGTGAGGACTGGTCACTTTATTTTAATTTGACTGAGTGTCATCCTTATTCTTGTAATACTTAATATTTAAAATAAAAATCAAATCTCATTTTGTAACGTGTTATATAACTCAAATTATTTATTGAACGTACATACTGATTGTTTTAAGTGAAATTTTAACCGATTGGTAGGCTTTGGATTGTCAATCACATTAAGCTAGATTTATAACGATCGATCGCATGCAAACACAATTGTAGAAATTTGTGTGATTCTGTGAATTCTGCCGAAGAATTGTCTCAATTAACTCAAGGGACAATCACGGTACTATGATTTTGAAAAATCAGAGATTTCCTGCTAACTGTTTGCAGAGGAATTTTGGAACGTTACACTAAAGTTCAATTTCATTTTGATAAAATAATCTACTTACCTTTAAAATAATATAAACTTAATAAACACAATAATAATTATATATGCGAAAATATTTTTAATAGGTAGTAAATTATCAATTGCAATTAGTAATAATTAGTAAGAGTAGCAATTGCAATCAAATTCGTGGAGGTAAGAGTTTACGCACGATTTTTCCACCAAACAAGGAAGCCATGTTCCGAAATATTTTAGAATACTTCAAGAGCGAATGCTTAAAAAGCTTATCTCTTAAATCAGGTCTCGCCCTAATCTTTTTCCAGTTCTCTTCTTGTTCCACTTCAGTCCGATTGGCGTTGATGTAGTCGAGACATTTGATGGCCAATTCAGTGGCATGATACATGTCCGCAAAAATGAACAAATCAGAAACAGATTTGGTGGTAATTTGGCTTATAAGTTGTTGCACACAAATGGTTTTGAGGCAGTCCACTTGGTACTATATAAGGATTATTTAAAGAAAAATCGTTAGATAAATAAACAGGTTAGCGTAAAAATATGCTACCTTATCGGCAGCCACCAACAGATCAGCAGCAAATCGATCCAATCCTTCAACCTTGCCAGTGTAGATGTACTTGATAAGCAATTTCAACACACCCACGTCCACATCGGTGATCTCCACTCGATTCTCTTGTGCTTCCTTGGTGGACGAGTGACCAAACATGGCGGCGAAGACTGGCGATCGAGCTGCGAGCACCTGCTTGTGAGTCTTCAGCTGCTGTCCGCCAGCAACCAGAACCACATCTGACAGCAAACCACTTTCCAGTAGAGATTCATAGTGTTCAGCCATCTTGGTGAGGATATGAAGATAATTGGGAGAAGCCATCGTGAATACGAGAATCAAACAAATAAAAAACAAAAAGAAATTTCGAAACTGACAAACAAAAATTAGCCAAAGTGTTTTCACAAACAGGCCGAAGTGAGCTTGTGAAATAAAATCAATACAAACAGCGAAACTATTTTCACTCTGTTTGGGTGGAAATAGGTGTACTACTTGCAGTTGCTAATTTTGCAGGACAGAGCAAAATACTGGCTGCTTTCTGTTTCAATTTCTACTCTTCTCCTTGTTTCGTGTTTCACCATGCCTCGTCTAACTCGCTTGCACTCGTTCCTGGATCGATTCGAGGAACGACTCGAAGTGGACTGTGAACGAGTGAAGCGTCAACTGCTCGCTCAAGTAGATCAACAATTTGGTGTTTTACGTTCAAAGGTGACCGAACTGCGAAGTCGATTTGGTGGTGATGGAGTGCTCACTGCTCGTTGTGTCACTCTTTTGGATGATCCTAAAGTGGAGACTGTCCAACTGGATCAGTGGAGACAGGAACAAGGTGCGATGCTCGAGTCGAGTGACAATGCTCGACATGTTCCGTCCACTTCAACTGGTCGTAAACGCCAATCCTCAAGTCCATCTCAATCTGTCAACAACAAACGACGCAAAACTGGCACTTCTGATGGATCGAACAAGCATCAATGCAAGTCACCAGGATGTGGCTAAACATTTTGCTCCGAAAAAGATTTGGCTCGACACGAACGTTTGCATCTGAACATCAAACCATTCTCGTGCACTTGGCCCGACTGTCGTTACTCTGCTATGACAAAGAGCAATGTCGTCAAACATGTCCGTACCCAGCATTTTAAGTTGCCTGTACTCATGAAAGACCAGACCCGTCTCAACATTGTGGACAATCGCAATCCTGAAGATTATGTTCGGGTGGATCTGGAACTGTTGGAACGTAGACTCAAGTGAGAGAACTGGTCACTATATATTCATTGCAATTTGGCTTGTAATATGTCGTTGATGTTCTTACCCTTAACATTTACAATTAATACAATCTCTGTTTGTGTAATGTAATGTATTGAAGAAGGCAGAGATAACTCGATTTAATTAATATATTAAAATTACATAATCAGTCCCGTGTGGACAATTCCTATTACTACTTCTTTTTCTTATTCTTGTTCTTCTTTTGATTTTTCTTGTGTCCAACCAGAGGCCCACTTCTGATGGCCACACGACCAGCCACCTGTGGATGTTGATCGTTTGTCTAACCTCCAAAATGGTTCGTCCCATCTCTACTCGTTTTGTCTCGTTCCTGGATCGATTCGAGGAACTGGACATGGACTGGAATGCAACTGGACAGTGAACAATTGAAACGTCAACTCATTGCTCGGGTGGATGACCGATTAGTAATTGTTCGTGAAAGGTTGGCCCAACTTCGAAACCAATCTGGTTGTGATGGTGTGTCTCGATCTGCTCGCTCTACTCAAGTCGATTTGCCTGATGATCCACCAGTGGAGAATGTCTCACTCGAGCAATGGATCCAAGAACGTACAGTTGCAGCTCAGTCACAGCAAGCCTTAACATCCACTGCTCGTAAACGCAAATCTACATCTCAATTTGACTATGACAAGAAGAAGCGCAAACCTACACCAAATCGAAAGTACGTTTGCAAGTTTGTTGGATGCGATCGATCGTTTGACAGGGACACTAGGGACACTCACCTGGCTCGACACGAGCGAATTCATCTCGGCATCAAGCCATACTCGTGCACTTGGCCAGACTGCAAATATGCTTCGGAACAGCGTCCTGAAATTGTCAAACACATTCGTAGGGTCCATTTCAAATTGCCCGAAACTGTCAAGAAGCAGAACGAACTGAACATTTTCGATGATCGCGATCCGAACGAGTTTGTTCGTGTGGATCAGCAATTGGTCAGCCGTCGGCTTTGAATTTGATTTGATTTGTAACACAAAGTACAAAAACACAATTCAATAAAAGCTATACTATTACATGTTCAAAACAAAAATCTATTTCATTATTATCAATAATAGTGATAGTGATTTGTCCAACCGAATCCTTTAATTTTTTCTCAATAATAAATGTATATTTCTGAAATCAAATCAACATTTGGAGAATCATAATTTAAAATTAAAATTAAAATTGGTCTATTGCGAGCCGAACGATGTACGACCGATCTGAAAGTGTTGTGGACAATTTTCCTATGAATTGTGTGATGAACGATGAGGGTCCAGAAGTTTCCGCGAAAAAGGTAGGATTAGGTGCGATTTGATTTACTATTTGTAATGTTAATTTGATTTTGAATTTAGATATTGAAACCAAGTTTACTGTTAACTCTCGAGAGTGAAAGTTCAAGCCGTCAAATTGACGGTGGTTCGTTTAATCTCGCTAGAGATGTCATTCTCAATCGTTCTAACCGACTATTGACTGGTGGCAATTTGACCACCAAGAGCACAGTAAGTGGATAATACTTTGAGTGTTTTGATCATTTTATATTTCTATATATACTTTGCAGGTTTCTATTCTCGACCACCAAAACAGTGCCAATGACAGTAAGATCACTTTAGCCGACAAGAAAGCCCGAGAGAATTATCAGTCACTTCTTGAAAGTTGCAAGCTGAGTGATGTTGTGCAACGCTTTATATATAACCTCGAGTTAGAAAATGTATAACTATAGTTAGAGGCGCCAAATTTAATTCATTGATATGTTGCAAAACAATATTGAAAGGCAAAATTAGTTTTCCAGTATAACGAGATAGGGACATTTAGCCAAGAAGAAGTCTACAGGCTAAGATAAGCGCTGTTGGCCACCGAGGTGTCGTCGGTTCGTCGGCACAAAGTTTTGGCCACAATCGAATTGGGACACTGAACTCGGACAAAGTTAAAGTTGGGATTGTCCGCATTCTGGAACCATCCAAAGCGCCAATTGCAACCAGGCTGCAGTTGGCTTGGCAGTTGAGAGCAGTCCGAAGCAGAAGACACTCCACCGTACTGAGCACCCCAACCGGTAGATGGTGCACCCCACTGGGAAGTACAGCCATTGTAGATGCCAACACCGCCACCGGGAATTTGAATGTCAAATTGATTCGAACCCAAGTCAGAGCCAGTGTTGGTAATCTGCACGACCATCTTCAGTCCAGAAACGGCGGTTGAGGTGAAGGTTAGCTCATAACAAGCGCAGCAACTATCAAAGAGAAAACGTTGAATGTCTATTAGAAATTTACAAAGAAAACTTACGAGTCCGCTTCACCCAGACCATTGACAGCACCAGCAACGAATCCAAAGGAGAGTGAACTGTTGTATGACACAGGTTGGTTGTTGTTGCAGGTGTAGGACAGTCCAGCCAAACCACCACCACCACAAACGTTGGTCGTGTCAGCAGGTTGTGCAGTGACACCATCCTGGGCACAGGAAGTGACTGGGGCACTGTCCGAGGCCTTGCCCGACCAACTGCACGATGGCTTACAGCAGTCCCAGTATCGAGTGCTCACACCACTGCCAGACTGGCCCAGTGCCAAACTAGCAGACAGTGCAACCACACACAAAACGATCAGCTTGTTCATGTTTGCAGACTTGAATTTGTCAATGAAACTGTTCTTTGTTCAGTGTGAATTTAGCTTTCAAACTGAAACACTTTTTATACCCAAAATGGTAACGAGTCCACGTATAGTTGTTTACCAAAAACTGAATCCATGTCAATCAAATCTCGAATTATTCAAATTCATTAATTCTTATCTAAAAGGCACAATAACAATTCTAATGACGACAGAGAATGTAATCTTATCAAAATGGTGGACAAACGTCAATGTTCTTCAACGTTTGATACATTTTTAACTTGAATAGCGTTCAATAATTGTGTGATGTATAATCTGGTTGACGTCAAAATGAACTTTCAAAAAAGTTCAACAGTATTTCACACTTGTTGATCTGGTCTTATCAAAGTGTACGGCAACTGTTCTCATGAGCTCATACCTTGATAATGTGATCATTTGCGAATCATTAAAGGACGAATGCACAGATGTGTGCAGTGCAAATAACAATTCATCATCACAAACATTTTCCTATCAGATGAACGTGGGATGCACTCGAACATTTGTGCCCATATGAAATACATTTGGCTACTGATTCAAACAGACATGAAAGTACATGAATTTATGCTCAAAACAATAATATAGACATTGTTTTTGCACTGAACATCTGTACTTATCCTTTGATGATCAAATGTTTACACACCAACAATGTAATAGGTCAATTACCGTACATCTTGATAAAGACATTGTTATTGGCATTAAAGTCTTCAACATTTTAAAAATTTAATTGGAAATTGTTAAAATTTACTTATTTAGTTAAAAGTTTGCAAATTCATTCGCAAACTCAATCAATCAACTGTCATTCTCAATCAGAACAATCATTCTATTCAATTGGATGTGCACTACCAGCAACATTATAGTTTTTTCGTTCGGATATAGTTCCGACAATCATACATTTTAATATGCACTTTACTTTGTTTTCATCCTTGGAGATTCGAATAAACGAATGAGTGCATTTCAGAATTTAATGAGCATATAACAGAAGTGCAACTTTTTGAAATGGACTTTTCAATTTGTGGCCTGGATCTCGGTTTGGAAAGTTGAATAAAGAACAAAATGACAAAAAAAACAATTTAAATCTTAAACATTATCGATTAAAAACCACATACGAAAAGCTTGTTCCGACAAACTCGGACAAATCTCCGTGCAGATAACGTTTTTGTAAAGTTTCCTTTTTGCAAAGTAAATTTTTTTAAAGCTTAAAAAATTTAAAAAATAAGATAAAATTCTTGGAATACAATTAAAAATATTTGTAATTTAATTATGGCAAATTTAGCCAATTCAATCCACTGCCAATGTAAATCAGTGTGTTGTGTATGTATCGATCTTTATATTTCAGTCATTCAATACAGTTTCTATATAGAACAAAGTGTGTCAGGAGAGAGAATAATTTTTGGATTTACATGGGAAACGATGGAACCAATAAAAGGAGAGAGAATAAAGTGTTGGATTGCAGACTGACATTCGTTTCGGTTAGACTAGGATGTATACTGTTTGATTTGCTAAATAGTAAATAGTTTGAATAGCTAGGAAATTGACTATTCCACTGAAAATGGTTCGCCAAAATACATTTATCATTTTATCTACATCAAATGACACGAATGTGACAATGCCATCGGAAATTTATAATGAATTGTGTTACACTGGACCACCACTAGAACCTGTTCCGTCATATGTTGCACAAACACTTCTAATGCATCTCTATTTAATAACTTCAATTCTGTCTCTATTCGGCAATTTGGTTGTAATAATCGTCCAAATGTTCGATACCAGATCGACACAAAACATTCGCAAGTATTTGATCAATTTGGCCTTGTCCGACCTGACCATCGGTGTGCTCTGTGTTCCCTTTCACTATTCTGATTTTGTTCTCGGCTACTGGAACTATCCTCACTGGCTCTGTCCCACGGTGCACTACATTCAGCCACTGTGTGTGTTCATCACCTCGACCACCTTGAGTTTGATCGGCATTGAACGTTACTTGTTCACACTTCATCGCAATTCACCAATTTACCGCATTCTTCAATCGCACAGTCGTGCAATTCTTATTTCGACATGGATTGCAGGTTTATTCTACTCATATTGCATTTATGGTCACGCAGAGATTAGAGAACAAATCAACAAAAACGGTCAAATCTACTACGAATGTATCAATAGCAGTGGCATTACAAATGCACAGCGACAAACATTTATGGTCATAAATTTTGTTCTCTCATTTTTGTGTCCATTTGGGTTGTTCACCTTTTCGTACTGTGCAATATTGAAAACTTTATTGTGCGTTCAAAGGGAAAATGCTGCGCGATTTTTAAATGAACATCACAAGTTTAGCAGAAATTCAATATACAATGCTAAAATGGTATTGTGCAATTTGCATATTTTTTACATACAAAAACTTTAAAACTCTTACTTTGGCTAATGACTTTTATAACTTTATACAGAATTCCATATCAAGAGAACTCAACCAAGAGAATTCTGAATCAATTCAAATTCGTCTAAGAGTAAGTAATAGTTTGGTGTTCCAATATGATTTTTTAAAAATTCAAAACTAATTCAGACAATCAAAATGCTGCTCATTGTAATTCTGCTGTACGTGATATGTTGTAGAGCGCCGAAAACAGCACATTTGCCTGCCCAGCCTGCCCAGACCAGGCAGGCTAACCTTTTTGCCCATTCAATAGATGGCGATACCATTCATTTAAATTGATAACACGAGCTGCGAGACTTAAACGCCACTAGAAAAGCAGACCATAACTGCTGTGTGGTTGATGACTATAGTCAGTGAGCAGAAATTTGGTTGCGTGCAATCGCTATGTGTAATTTACTCATATGTGATTAACACATAATCATATTGCGTTGACATGAACACGACGTAATTTTAAAATAAATCCAACAAATCGAAAATTATTAATTTTATTGCAACAACACTATTACACAAGAATAATTTAAATTTTAAATTGATTAACAAATTATATTTTAACTAGTCATATTTAAAAAACGGGTAAATAAATTCAAATTCGTCGAAAACATTTAATAATATTTTGATTTCTTTTCAAACCTTTTCAAAATATTTTCATACTTGAACAGATCTGGCAACAAATCAAAATTACTCTTGATTACAGCCAATTGATTGAGTTTCACTGGAAGAAGCGCACATCGTTTTTTGCTTAAGATGACACCCGAAATATTGAAACTACGTTCAGTGGAATTGTTTGACGCGGGAATTACGTGTACAAAATCGGCAACGCGAGACAACATTGGAAAAGTTTTTTTGTTTGTTTCCCAAAATTCAAATATTTTTTCTGAGTCTTCTTCTGGAACGTAAATTTTAGTGCGGTAGTGAGCGAGTTCTTCACGCAATCCAACTGGTTTCTTATATTTGACATCTAATTTATTAATATATTTGGACACTTTAGTGGGCAGACATTCATCATCACTTTCACTTTCATCACTTTCACTCGAATTGCCATCATCCGAGCAGTCGCCATCATCGTCGAACATTGCCGAAATTCGTTCCGAATACAATTTGATTATGTCCTTCTCGGTCTGTTGAACTTCTTCCTTGGATAAAATATTTTTATTATTTCTGTAACGAGGAGTGAGAAGTGTTGCTATTCGATGTAATGGTGAGATTTTCAATTTTGTTTCAAAGTATCGATCTATTGCATCCTTCAATGGTTTCATCTCTGGGCTCTTCAGAAATGCATTTGACTGAGTCCACAGTGCCACTTTATGTGGAATCACCTTGAATAGTGAAGGTTTGCTTTCATCGGACACATCCAATCGAATTCCTTGCCACAGTCCCAGGTAACTCTCAAGCTGTTTGAGTAACTTTTGATTGCTTTCTATTTTCTCAAAATTGTCTTTTATGTTCGGTTTCTGTTCTGCAAGTTCGGTCAACACTTTCCAATTGTTCTTCGAAATGATTGAGTTAATCATTTGGTATCTGAAATTTATAAATTTAAAAATTCAATTTGAAATTAAATAACGCAGACATACTTTGAGTCCCAACGACTTTCCGATTCCTGTTTTAATGTTTTCCCTTTAAATTTATATTGAAGTTGACCTTTCTTGACGCTAGTCACCTAGAAATGAAAATTTCAATCAATTTCATCTAAATAATTAATTTCACTGACAGACTAATAGTTATGTGAGCGATTGAACATTTAGCATCTCCTACAAAATTTTCAAATTAATTTTCAAATCTAAATTTACAGTAAAAATTGAAAGTGAAAATTCTATAAGATTTGCTTCATTCAATTTTATGTCCACAACATTAATTTATCTGCCTGTCAGTGTTGGCAAGTAATACTGACCAACTCCTTGCACGCATTGACACAGCTGACAATTGGTTCCATTTCGGGGTTGTTCTTCAAATTGAACGCATTCGAATTGACCAGATTCATGTCGTGACCAAAGCAAGAAATCCATTTAGATCCGTCCCACACCCATTGACGATCTTTCTTTGGATCATATTGATAAGCAGACTCCATTGCATTGTCGGTGGTAGTCGCAGACACATTCTCTTTCAGTATACCTAAATGTCACAAAAATATTTTATTAATTTAATAATAAAAGTATTGGTTTACCAAATCCATCCAAAACACTTTTGGTTTCTTCAGCTGCCAACTTGTTCGTTTTGTTGTCAACCTTTTTCAAAGCTAAAACACGAGTTTTGAGTTTGAAATCTTTCTTGTACGAAGCAGTGACTCCAAGGTAATAGTTGCAATTAATCTTGTCGTTCCAATGGTCTGTGCTCACGCCAAAGAACTTACTCGATTTCAATTCTTTTTGAATCTCCACCTCAACTTTTGAGTACATTTTATCAGAGTGATTTGAAATAGTATCGGCACACGGAATAACCTAAAATGAATTCAAATTGTTTAATAATTTATATTAGCTAACCAAAACGTACATCCTTAACTGATACTTTGCCGAAATCGTTTCCAATGTCAATTAATTTCTGACAAAACATTAGAAAAGCTGCTCCTTCAAATAGCTTGAATGGCCTAAGATCAAATGCGCAAACCATTAAGCACAGATCTTTCATTTCGTTCCACTGTTCGGCAGTTAGTTGCTTTTTTGGTGAATTAGATTGATCATCTAGTTGAGGAGTGATTGGCAATAACTCGCGTGAAGACAATTTAACTTCTCGCTTTTGACATTCCGCCACGTAATTTGGGTCATCCAGGTGTCTGGTTAGTGATCGATTCGAAGTTTTGCAACAGTAGAACTGTTCGCATTTGCCACACATAGCGAAGTCTTGAAATTGTCCGTTTATGTAGATATCCCCAAACTGTTTCCACACCCTACTGTGAGCAGATTCACTTCGAACGTTGCGTGGTCGAACTTTCAGAATGCAATCATCTCGGTCTCGATAAGGAATTAACTAAAGGTATTAAATAAAAGCAAAAGCAAATAATAAATTAATGCATTTTCAAATCAGTTTTATTTTAATTTTAAAAGTTTATAATAGAACAAATTAATTAGTTGAGAATTAAATCTAAAATAGAATAACTTTGGTTAAGATCACTTAAATTGAGTATCACATTGAAAATCTTTTACAAATAGCCAATATCTTTGGTTATTTAGCATTGCAATATGATTTGGCTGCATGCATACAGAAATTATAATATACACACATTCATTCAATTTGATATACTTGATACGATCGTTCATCTAAAAATATATTCGAAATACCTAGCAGACTTTGCTATATATGATTCATTTATACAAAAAAAACGTGCAATTTCAAATTATAGATTCATAAAAGGTGCATGATTCTACATTTACTAATTCTAATGTTTTCTCTAATAAATTCTAATGAATTCAAATCACATCAAAAGTTTGTAAAACATTCCATAGAGAAATTACTTCATTAATAGTTCAACGTCAAAGCTATTAAATGTCAACTCTATTTGACAATTGCAATGACCAAACTGCAGCAGAAGATATTCTATACTAAATCTAACAATTCACAGATGAAATTATTTGCTTATATTATGATACTGATAACAGATTGATTAATTATTTTAAAAACTTTGAATTGTTTGTCTTGTCTTAGATTGAAGATTGATTTGGTAAATTGTAAAACTCATTGTGGAAATTTGTATAAGAGGTTTTGTGTTGATTTTAAGATTTGTTTTGTGTTTGAGCTATGGCTGTCATGAAACCAATAAACATTCAAGTGAGCCTAAAAATGTCTAAAACTGTGTATTGTAACAATATTTAAATAAGTGAACTACTGAATTTTGTGATTGATGCTAAAATTTAAATTTTTTATTGTCATTGCTTTAGTTGTACTTAAAGGGTGCAAATTATGCCAATTGAATCATTTACTTAAGCTATAGATATTTTTCCTGTTCCAATATAGTTCAATTATATTTGGAATATTAATGTCTATACGAAAACTTAGCTACTAGTCAATGTTGCGTGAAGATATTTTAATTCAAGTAGAAGTGCACTGGTTCCTAATGCTAACTCTTGCAAAGCAATTAATAATTTGATAATGTGAATGTCATTTCTAATAGTGTCAATGAAAGAGCAATCAATGTAATGTGCATAGAAATAAATGTGCAGTGTAAAATTGTATGCAAAAATAATTTACAACATTTGAATGTCAACTGACATTCAACATTCAATTAAAAACAAAAATATAAACTGAAAGTAACAAATAGTATAATTGCCTTAAATCTGAAATTGCTGCACTCTGATTATATTGATATCTTTCCAGACATGACAGTTGTAAAATCACAGTATTTATCAGAACAAATTGAAGAAACCGTAACACTAACTTTTACTTAGGCACATGTTTGGTGTCACACAAGTCTAACTCTGCTGATAATTATGAATTTAAATTTAGTAAGATTTCGTTATAAGTCAAAACGTTATAAGTCAAACAAGTAGAACAGTTCAAATTCAAAGTTTACCAATTCCATTTGTTGCTTAGTGTACACGTTTGGGTTAGTTTGTTGCTGTGACGATTGAGAAATTCGATTGTTTGATGCTGCATTCGAAGATTGGGTTGAAATATTTGGCAGTACTTGATGCTGAGGAGGATGAACGAATTGTGCTGGTTGCTTTTGGGACTGGAGGAAACGTTTTCGAATCGATTGTTGAACAATGTTGGAGGATTGTGCACTTGATAACTGAGATAAATTGCTTTCACTTTGGGATGCATCACTCGACTCTCGAACACTTCTCGTATGCAAGTCCCAGTAAATGTCTGAAGTATCTGGATAGTCCAACTCGTCCGGGGCACAAGAATTTTGGGAACTACCCACTCGCACTGGCACAATGCCCGAATTAAAGAAATTTTGCATTATTCTCAAAAAGTAGAATATAAAACAAATTCAAAAAATAGATTTTACGCAAATGCTAGAAAATATGACCAAGCACTCGTAAACAATCGCTACTAATAACCTACAAAGCCAATCAACAAACTGATCATTATTACTAGACGAGTCCACTCATTTTACTCTTATTTTACTCATTGTCCAGTACAAAGCATTTGCCATAGTCATAATCGCCGTTTGTATTTATGATTAGCGGCTCTTTGAGGAGACTGGTTGGTGTTAGTCTAAACATATCGATATGACTACCCAATGACTGGTAAATGACAAAAACAACAATCATTTTCCCTGTAGCACTGTACAATGTACACATTTTCAGTCTATTTATTCTCAACCCGTTTAACCAAGAACAGTCATAAATGCGAATGAAAATTAAGATTGTGGTGGCCACTATTGGTAGAAATTTAAACTAATTTCTCTATTTGTGCAGTGAAGTTTATTTTAAGTGTGCCTGGGCGGCTCGGCGCTCTAATATGTTGGATGCCAATCAAGATTTATCAATTTCTACTCGAATTCGACATTCTCGTGTTTTGCATTCCAACTCAGTTCTACACACTCATCTCCGTGTTTGTGGTTTGTCACTGGTTGGCCACCGCAAACAGTTTTGTCAATCCAATCGTGTACGCCTGCATGAATTGCTTATTTCGGGTAAGTCTTGTGAGACTACTTTCGGATATATTTAAAGTATTTTATTTGTTCACAGTATGACTTTTGCAAAATATTGCGTTTCATAATCGTGTATGTTCTCTCACTGAAACGCTTCACATCCCAAACTGACTCACCGACAGACTTTTGAACAGATCTTGAACAAATAAATGGACAAGTATTTATTAAAGTTATTTTTTTTATTGAAGTTATTCTTTGTATCGTCTGCTAAAAATTCTATATTTTCAAAATCCATAAATGAAATCATATAATAATTTATTAAAATTTTATTATTAATAAAATTTTAATTAAAGCTAATTTCTAAACAAATTCTTATATTTAAGATTTTTTTTGCATAAGAAATACATTAACATATTGAACAATTTTACGAGTCTTGTTCAATGCCACATTGCATTCAATTCACAAATTGTCAATTGAATCAAATCAAATATTCCATTGACATTTTATGCCTTTCATTGGGTTACTGTGAAACATATTGCATATTGACCTGAATGGCAAATATATTAACAACAGAATGTACACAGGAGAATTTATTTGATTCTTACGAAATACTTTCTGTGAAAATATGTCATTGCAAATGGTATGTAATGAAATAATATTATTGGGAAAAGATTGTATCTGCATTTTTGCATTATTAGCAATGAATGTCATATCTCATTGATTGGCTGACAAAACTAGATTGCTTCTTAATTGGGGAAGTGCCATGGATTCCATCATAGAATTTGACCTAATGAGCATAAAACATAAAAGTACAAATAATATTGTTGTCAAATATATAATAAATTTTATATACAATTTTAATATATACCTGTGCTTGTTAGTCTCTGTTGATTATAATACTGATTTTTTACTATTATATTTCCGATTTTCATCTCAAATTTGATTTTGTATGTTTTGCAACATTATTAATGTTACATTAATGTTACTGCCTCATTGGATTCGTTAAAATGTTCAAACGTGAGATTCTGTTGAGAATATACCAATGTATGTGCAATCGCCAACGACGAAGAGGATGAGTAATTTTAGTGGGAAAAAAATTTAGAAAAAATGAATAAGACAGTTCAATTGCACATCAAGTTGAGTTCAAAATTAAATGAGATCGCCATTATCTGTTTCTATTTATTTCTGCACCATGTCTGTCTATAACCCAATTCACTTATTATTACGAGTAAGCAATCTGTTATTGTTATTATCAGCAGAAAAATGTTTTTCATATTTTATTTCATATATTAATTTCTGTAACTTTTATTTGCAAAACAATTCCGAGGATTAACTAAAACAAACAATGGCACAAATGCAATTACATAATCACAAAAATAGATATCGATCTACGGAAATGCTTCTTAGCAAAAGCCAATATTGCTTATGCTTAGAAAAATAATAAGAAAAGCTTATTATTGAGCCTATTATGCCTGTCATGTGCCATTGTTAACAAACCAACATTGGAGAGTTATATTATTGATTTCAAAAAAAAAATTATGACAGTTATTCTATCATTTCATGCATTTATAAATAATTATCATTATTTGATTTGATTATTTAATGCTCATAAATAAATACAAATATATATATTGAAATACATTTACAATTGACAAAAATGCACAATTTAATAAATAAATAATAAATAAAATTACAAATAAATATTTGAATAAATTGATTAATTTCGAGAAAAAGTGTAATTTTAAATGTCAATATTTTGTTAAAGTTGAAATATATTAACTTTAATGTAAAATGTTGCAATTACAAAAATAAGTTCCATTAGAGTATACTATATATGGAAATGTTATTTTTTAAATCTAATGTAATTGACTCGACTGCTTATTAGAAAACCCAAATTGGTTGAGCGAGTCCCGTGAAAAATTTATTCAAAATTCAAATAAAACTATTTCCAAGAAATGAAATCCTTCATTATGCTGTCGCAAGACACTAAAAAGTGTACATTTTGTTGTCAATTGATATTTTAAATTGAAATGCATCCAGTTTTGTTTGCTTGTTCCAGTCGAAACCAGTTATTTCTTGTTACTGGTGTGTTTTATTCTGCAGTTGTTTTGAAATACGTTGGAAAATTAGTATTTCCAAATAACCTTCATTGACTTATGCATTTGGAAATGCTCCGATCCGGATACACCCGGGTATTAGTGAATGCTATCGTGATGTTGCGCTTAAAAATTAAAAATTGCCACAATTTATTTAATTTTATTGAATGGCAAAATCTCTCAGTACCAGCGTTGGTTCAAAGCAGTTGTTTGTATTAAAGTATTCTTTTTTTAGTTATACGTTTAATTGGAACTATTTGACTTTTTGTACCTATGGTAAATAAAATATAAAATACATTCACTTTGAGTTAAATATTTACTAAACCACTTTAAAATGTTGCAACAAGAATTAGATGTATTATACAAACTTTATTTAATAGTCAAATATTTATCGAGTCTATTTCAAAAATTTTTGTAGCATTCTAAAGATATTCTTTTACTTGTTTGTTCATTTCCATGACTCACTGTGTCCAAATTATATTTTTCTCGTATAAATCTCTAGATAAAAATATAATAAATTTTTTAATAAAATTCTTTTTAATAAAATAATAATTGTGTTTAATGTTTAAATCTGGAAATAGTAAAGTTGATTTTGTTCCAACATTTTCATACAGTAGACCAATAGAAAAAGTTAAATCTAGAATTTCGCAATTTGAACAATTCTAGAAACATGATCAAAGTAGGATTAAGCACTCACAGTTTGAGGATTGCCAAACAAACTCAAACATACGCCGAAATCATAAGCCGAAAAGTAATCATTTTTTGGAAATAATTGCTTAAGGACTACTGGAAATCGAATGTGGTCTGTTTTAAGTAAATAAAAAATACTTTTGCTCGAAAAAAGTTTTCGACTTGTAATTTATTATTTAATCTGAACTGAGTGTGATGAGGAAATCACAAATATTATAAATTAACAGTTTGACATTGAACTTATCGGACTTTAAATGGCATGCGAAATTGGTGAAGACAAATAAATAAAATTCTGAGAATTATTTAACGAGAAAATAATGTATAAGAGAGACCTCCACTGTGTATGTCTGAAATAATCCTCGATTGCACCCACTTAAAATGAAACCACATTGAAAGTTACTTTGTTTAAAGCAAACCGACAACTGATACCATTTTTAAATTAAAGAAATGATATATACCAAAGAATCTATTGATTAATAAGTCTGTTAAGCATAAATGTTGCGTAATTCAACATTAATTAATTATATTTGAAAAAATTGTCATTGATGAATGACAATTCAAAAATCGATATTTAAGACTTCCTTGTGAATCATAAATTACTATTAATTTTACCATTGGATTTCCAAAGCACTCAATGTTTTCACTTCTGTTATCGTGGTTGGACTTTCAATGGGAGCCATATTTTCAAACTGAAATATGTGACATTTGAGTTCATAAATTATCGTGATTAATTGAATTTGACAAAAACAATAAAATGTGAATAAAAATATAGAAAACTCAATAAAGAATATCAACCAAATAAATTGAACTTTTACTTTAATCTCAAAATGCAAGTATGCAATTTGATTGTGAATATTATCAAGTGGAGAAGTATTTCAATATATGCAAGTTATTTCTGGACAACTGAACAGATATTGCATAAAAATAGTAAAATCATTTATCAACACAAATCCTTAATAATGCTCTTACTGATCAAAAGTGTGCACTTTATGGTGCTGTCCATGTTCAAGTTCAATCACAACCAACGAGTGATTCAATATGACGCAGTCACTTTCACCTTATTCAAAGTGATCATCAACAATGTGTCCTGGACCAATACTCTCATGTTGGCCTACATCAACTATGCTTTCTATTTCTATGACAATCACAGGAATAATTCGCTAATGAACGATATTTTGATTCAAAACAAGCATCACTTCTTCTTACCATCAAGTTTGGCAGGCAAACTGGTTTGCTCAAAAATTCAGAAAACATTTGTCACCTCAATTGGTTTGTTTCAAATTCTCATTTTAATTGGAGGTAAGGCTTAAAGCAAATATTATTCACATTAATTTGTTTTGTAAATCAAAATTTACCATTTCTAGTGATTTATATGTTGTGGTCACATTTCATTTTATTCGAAAAATTGAGTCAAATTGCAATATTCACTTCATTGAGCCTCACAAACTTGAGTTTTGGTTTGATTTATTTTTTCAGTTTTGCACTGTTCAATTTGTTTGTGTACAACTATTGTCACATCACGGGACTTGTAATCAGCATTGGACTGGCACAACTCATGATTTTCATTACAAAACTCAAGCAGTTGTATGGAGTGATTTCAAATACTAAATTTACATGGATAAATTTTAACCATTTTCAAATCAATCACATTGGAATTCTTCGATATTTCGCTCAGTTCAATCGACTTTACGGCAGCATGTTTATGGCCTTTCTGGTGGTGAACTGTCCAATCAATGCGTACATGATTCTACTGGTGATCTACGTATGATGACCAAATGCCAGTACTCGCCACATTTTGGCTTTTAGCCTATGCATTTGTTCAAATTCTGTGCATATTTGCAATTCACTTTTATTTGATTCACTTCTCAGTGCACTTTCACCGACCAAGTAAAGTGCTTGTGAGTGTTATGGTTGCAAATCAACACAAGGTCGGTCAATTCCGATCTCGATTGGCACTGGTCAATTCGATATTTGCACTCCACACACAGAATCAGTATGGAATCACATATGGCAATGTTGCACTGGTGACACTCAAAACGTTCCTAAAGGTAAGTTAGAATGTCACAAATATTAATTGTTAATTAATTGATTATGTTCAGTTTCTGGTTTTGTATTGCAAATTTGTGACGATTACATACAAACTTATAAATCGATTGTAATTAGGAGCGTGTAGTCGTTTCGAATGGAATCAAACAGTCGCATTCGTCAGTGTAGAATCGACACATAGTCAATCGATCGTACTTTCAAACGCCTGTGCAAATCATCAATTGCAAAATCCAACTCTACATCTCTACAGGTACAATCTTCCTTGACATTGCACAGCTTTCGAGTTGCGGATAGCAAGCGGTGCACTACCAGAAGTTACCAGAAATGTCGTATGTACACTGTACATTGTACAGGTACATCAGTGACGCATGAATCTGGTGATTTCAGGAGCCGTGGGTAAGATTCCATATTTTGTTGGAACTCAAGAACTCGTGATTCGCGATGACGAAAATCTAACGAGATTGCACCCGAAGAACCGCTATAACCAAATGGCATTTAATATTTAACATTAATTCTGGTTTTGATGTTATTTATTGCATAAATATATTGCATTTCCAAACCAATGATCATTAATGTTTAGTCTTAGCAATATAGAGAAAGAATAGACTTATATATGAAATAATCTGATTGAAATAAAAATCCACATTAAAATAAATTCACACATAATCATTTTTCTTACAATGTGAAACGATTTGGTAGTAATTCGATAGTTGCCAAACAAACGAAACGCATACGAATGAAGCAAACGACAGTTTTGAAGGCTTTGTGCCTAAATAAAATTATAATTAGTGAAATATAGCTCAATTTAATGCTTTTCCTGATTTACCTTTAACAAATTTCGAACCAAAGTTGGTCTCACTCCAACTGCACTTCTGTAGCATTGATAGAATTTTTGATTTTGTTTGGTGAAACGTTTGAAATTGTTCACCACTCCAGCACACTGATTAATCAGGCCAAATTTAACAAACACAATACAGAACATTATAATCAGAAGCAATGATCGCAACACTGAAGGCAACTCAGTTACAAACAGAAATATGTAAAAGAGGTAACATTGAATTGAAATGAAGGACATGAACAGAATGGTCAAATATGGTGACCAAAAGCGAGAATACTCTCGCAAATGTTTGCATACGACACAAGCCTGAGTGTTCACCGAAAGATATTGCAACCACAGACGGCGATATACGAGTCTCTTCAAGACCATACTTTTGCATTGAATTTTCATTGCTTTTCTGTTGATATTTGTCAGTTTGTTTTGCAAAGTTTTCTGCTGAATGGTAATGTATTGGCTTGCAAGAATGACATAAAATGGCATAATGAAGATAACTTGATTGAATAGATTTTATTAAACAATTATTGTTGAATACTATAGATAAAAGTTTAATACTTACACTGAACATCACAATAAATGTGCAGTGGAACCAGAATAATCCAAAACACAAATGACGACACATTTACATTGTAAACAGCATTTATGAACAAAACGTGCCCATAGAGAAAAGCCACATTGCTCAGAATTGCTGTCGTTTCCATAACTTTAACCAACTTCATCAATCGCTCACGAAATGCACACATTCTCTTCAGTTCATCTTGAAAAATAATATAAATGTTAAATCAATGTATTCTCTCAAATATTTACCGTTTCGTTCTTCTTGAGTTAGATTTGGAAAAATCAAGAATCGTCTATCAATGGGTGGATTGAGCACAAAAGCAGTCCAACAACACACACAACAAACGAACACTGTGCAAGCGAGTCTGTCAATCTGATGCCAAACTGCTCGTGGAAACATTTGGTGTTGAAAGTTGAATGGACTTGTGGCCAGTGCTGTCCAGTCTATTTGACAGGATGGACGAGACTCGCATTCGAGACCGAAAATGCCATACAAACCAGTCAAAATGTAGAGACAGAGTGATAGTAGATAACATTTTCGAATCACTTCAAAGCGATGACCATCGTCGAATCGAATCACATCCAACTGATTGTGATGGGCATAGAAACTGAGTTTCAAGAATGACATACAAATCTTCTTGATTTTTGTAAACATTTTCTTACTTGTGACTATTCACCAGTACAAGAGTAATGATACAAAAGAACTAGTGTAGTGATTGGGGACAAATCTTAGTTATTCGTGTAGAAAGTTTGTTTCTTAAATAATTAATTGAAACATTTTTGTAAATAATTTATTGACTTATAAGTTTGGGCAAGTTGAGTAAGTTTGAAAACTTTGCAAAAAATTCCATTGCATTCCAAAAATAAATTAACGATCGTAAAACATGGCATGTGATTTGAATATTTTATCGCACGATCTAACTCACAATCACAATCGAATGCATTCATTTTGTGTCTAAATATTTTTTTCTGAAAATCATATTTCCACAAAATTTTCTACAATTTCTTTACGAAAACAACTTTAGTTGTATTTATTGTTTTTCAAATTCAATTTATCAAATTGACGAGCCCGATTGTTTTCGTTTGAAGAGTAACTTTTTGCAATCGAACGACATCAATGAGAAAACATATTTTGCAATCAAATGGTAAAAGTAATCGAAAAGAAGTTTGTAATGTCGATTTATTGAGAAATGGCAACAAAGTTTTTGCAACATTTGGGGCATTACGGTGGAGAATGTGCCTGGTCAGGGCTTGAATTCCATACACAGATTCAACAGTCTGGGTTTGACCAGTACGCTCGAGCGAGATTTTGTCAAAGTACTGAGTCTATGACTGACTCCGAGTGTCACTCACTTGTCTTTTTGTCTTGTTTTGTGTTCATCCGCAGGGCTTTTGACTGCATTTTTGACTCGAACGGAACGTCAATACATGCGAATTGTCTGGAATTCTTTCTATCGATTGTCTCACTCAACAATATTATATTTCCTTTTTTCTCCAAAACGTGAGCCAATCTTCAATCATGGGACTTCTCGGTCTCTGGAGCTATGAAGAGCGCCAGCGACTCGGCATTCCCTTCCACCTTCGTGACACTAAACTTCTAATCGATGGAAACTCATTTTCGAAATGTCTTTTTGCGAATGCAATGTCTGAGGAATGTTTTAAAGCGAAATACTTTTACGGTGGCGATTACGCGGACTACTCAGTTCAAGTTCGACTGTTCTTTGACAAACTCGCCCACTGCAATGTTGAGCCGATCGTGATTTTTGATGGTTGCTCAAAGATGGACATGGAGCCGAGTGCACGGCTGGCACGACATCGCCACCAGTACGAGACACGTCTCAACAATGCGGTCAAGTTGTGTGCAAGTGGTGCTCAACAAGTGGACCAAGTGGCTCTATGTCCAAATCAACCGAATTGGTCTTCAATTTCGACTGTGCTCTTTGAGGTGATGCGTCAGTTGGACATTGTGCACCGTCAGTGCGTGACCAAAGAGGCGGATGACATCATTTCGGTCATTGCTCGCTACTACAACTGTCCTGTGCTCACCATGGACAGTGACTTCCTCATTTGGGACCTTCCTGGTGGCGTAATCGAGATGAAACATTTCTTTCGAAAATATCCCAATCTCTCAGACTCTTCTTCCAAGTACATCGAATGTTCAATTTATTATCGTGAAAATGGTCTTTTGGCACATCTCGAGACAAAGTACGGTTTCAAGCGTGAATTGCTCCCACTTGTTGGTCCACTGTTTGGCTACGATCAAGTCGATGCTCAAATTGCGACTCGTTTCATTAGTCATGCACAACGAGATCAACTGAGCAAACTCAAGGTCAACTTCAGGACTCACATTCGCTCAATACTTCAACAATTTGCTTCACAATTTGGCTCATTCAAAGAGCGAGACATTGCAAACGATTTTGTTCAATCCACACGAGAGAAATTAGAAAATTCAATTGAACATTTTCATTCAATGTCTGAACGGGAATTGCAGAAAGTTGAAAAAAGTATGAATGAGAAATTGAACGAAATTGTCGCATCATCAAAATCATCAATCGAATTGAAATGCAAATTGAACGAAATTGGACGACAATTTGTTGAGGATTTGGCTCAATTCGAGGAAACAGTCAAAGCGGCATGTGATGGTCAATCTTTTAATGCTGGACTTTATGATCGATCTTTGGCTGCGTTTCGATGGCTTTCCTCGCAACCAACTTTGAACAAGGCAAAAGAGAAGCTCACTCAATTTTGTTTGGAATTGAAAACCAAGAATTTGGGTTTGATACAGAAGAATGCTCGAAACAAGCACAATTCTTGGTATAAAGTACGGGGAACATTCAAAAGTGTAGAATTTGATCGTTTCATGACACACGTCAAGAAAGAAATTCCAATTTCCCTTTTTTACGAAGATTTGGAGTCCAATATCCGAAACATTCAGCCTGATCTTCCAATTGGCGAATTTCTTGACAAAATGCAGGAACACTTTTTCCCTCAAGCGCCAGGAATTCCTTCTGTGTTTCATCGTGATCTTGTGCAAGGCTTGACCAATCCACATTTGTTGAACATTTTCTATACCAAATTGGTGCTCATTCCATCACCGATTGAGAATTACGAGACTTTGTCCAGTTCGTATGAGTGCACATTCGATCTCGACCCGTACATTTACGGAATAATCCTGAAACAAGATGAAGAAGTGACTCGAGTCTACCGAAAAGGAACTAAACTGGTTCACGCCCAAGTTCAAGCCAAGTTCGATATCAATGGCAAACCACTTCCAAACCTCGAACAGATTTCGAACATGACGCAACAAGATCGACGAGATTTGCTCTTCACAATCATCCAACAAGTTTGTTTTACCCGAGAAGTGAACATTGATGAGTTGATGAACACAATGCAAAAAGCCTTACCCTCACTCAGTCAAACAGTGCTCGATGCATTTCTACTGATGATACTGTCACTGATCATGTGCACTCACAAGTGTCACTCAGAGTTGACCTGTTCACCAAAATGGAATCCATTTCGAAGTGCAATGCTCCTCAATATAGTCGCATTGGGTTACATTGGCCACAAACATTCGGGTGTTCCTACTTTTCTCGATTTAGATCGAGACAAGATTGAGCTTATTCGAACCAAATTCGCTAATCAAACACCTTCAACCATTGACCTCACCCTCAGTCACTACTTCAACGCCTACCACAACTGTATTCAGTCACTAAACTTCCTGACCCAATTACTCAATCTGTACGAGTACTTCCAGTTGGATCGATTTGTCTGTGGTTTGCAGGGCAGCTTTGTGCATGCGATGTCACAACAATATGCCAATGGTGAAAGTAATTATGAAAGCACTTTGAAGTCTATGGATTTGCCAAACGCAATCAACGATTTTTTGATTGAAATTCAAAAAATTTGCGACATCAAATGAAAAGTTATTAATCTTCTGTGTAATGTTCTGTTCAATCTTATTGTTATGTCACATTATTCTCAAATTGTAATTCACAGTCAACATTGATTAAACCATTGTATGTTCAAAATATTATATATTAAAAAATTTAATTTTTAAAATCAGAAATCGTTTTGCTATCTATGAATAAGGGTTGAAGGTTGCTTTCTTATGCGTTTGATTATGTTTGATTGTGTGATTAATAGCAAACACCCAAATCGTTGACTCAATGAAGGCAAGCAGGGAGGAGGAAAAAGTTGACCAAAATAAATAACCAAAACAAATTTGATTGATTGAACCACGGATGATTTATATGATTATTGTCTCTAGGACAAATATCTAACTTTAATAAAAAACTAAATTGGTTTTTAATTGTTTTTAAATTGACAGAAGAATTAATTCGAGTCAATCAATTTAATTGCTTCTTCACGTGTTTATCATAAAATTAGCAATAAATAAGATAAATAGATCAATCAATCATAAAATTGTTTTCATGGACAAAATAAATTCTGAAATTTAAAAGTTAACATTTTAGATCAACAAAATAGCTTCAGATTTAGTTTATGTGCTGAAATTGGTCGCCGAGAAATGTCTTTCCAAATAGTTCTCGATTATTTACTGGAGATCATGGGCAAGTCATTTAAATTTGCCATAAATTTGATCAACTCTCACACCAACGCAATCAATGGCAATTTATTGGATCCAGTCAGTGAATGTTCTTTGGCAAATTATGCTCAAATTCGGTTGCTCAACTTGAGTCAAAGTTGCTCATTGAACTACCAAAATTTGTTGCCATTCATGGTTTATGTATTCTTTCATCTGAACAACATTGTAATCTATTTGAGCCATGACTATGATCAACTCAACAACCCCAACTCATCAGTTTCTCGACTTCTAATAACACATCAGTTATTTAAACCAGAAATGTGGTCCCAAGCCGATTTGCTCAACTTCATAACTGCCACTGCATGTCTACTGGTTTATGCAAATTTACTTTACTATCCAATGCTAAAAGAAAAGTTCAAAATGTACGCAGTTTTAGATGAGCACAAACAATTGATTAAAATGGTTGCTGATGGAAAAGAATTGGATTCTGAAGAATCAAAGATGATCTACACTTTTAGAGGGAAAGCTAAATTGCTCTTCAAGTGTTTTATAATATTCTTTGAAATTCACATTCTATCGGCTCACTTAATTCAATTTAGCATTCAATGGACAAATTCGGTTCGCGATTGGATTGTACTTCCAATTGTTATTTTGTATTTAGTTTATCTTCCATGTGGTAATTTAAAAAATTGTAGTAAATCTATTGTATTAACTTGTTTTTTTTTATTCAGCCGTAGTTTTCTTCACTTATGATTTTGTCCTGTCGGCTCGTTACATTCGAATCAAACAAAAGTGTTTGAACTATCGATTGCAATCATTAATCCAGTCAATATCGGGAAAAAATAAAATGTCCCATTATCATCTTATGAAAACTTTCAACAAGTTTCACTTACTCAAAAGACAATTTATGCGACTATTCTCCGAAATTCATTCACAGAATCACTTTTGGTCTCGTTATTTGACCATTTGGTTTGCCGATTACATCATTCTGATATGTTTCTTTCAGTCTTTGTACTTTTTCGGTCCTTCTGATCTAGCACTCGATGAATTGAAAACATTTTTCATGTTCACCTCAATTGAGTTCTTTCTAGTGCTACTCCTGATCACGTCCGAGTGTTCCTCAATTCTCAACAATAACATTCGAATTCATAAGCAAACACGAATGTTCTATTTACAATTGTCAAAAGTATATTCGTTGAAATTTAATAATTTAATGAAAGTAAGTTGAATGACAATTTGTTGATTGTGAATCTAAATCTGAATGTTGTTGTCATTTAGCTGAACAGTCTCGAAGCCAACAAGAAGCTCTACTCCAGCATTGGATTCAAATTGCTCGATGGTCTTAAGATCAGCTCGAACATGTTTGAATTGGTATGATGTCAATTTGTCAATTTGTGATTCTATTTGTAATTATATTTTTTAAGTTATTTTCTTATATATCCACTCTCTTCATGATGATATATCAGAATAAATTGTACTGAACTTTTGACATTTTGACAAATTACAAATACCTCAAACCCAAGACTGTTGATGGCAATAATCGAGTACAAATGGACCACATCACGCTGGTTTAATCTACAACGACCAGACGATAGCAAAATCAAAATTTTTAAAAATCAATTGTATTTTAAATAATAAATCAAATAATTTAGGTAATCAATTTACAATAAATTTGTTGTTTATCAATAGATGAATGTGTTCACCATTAATTTCAGAATTTGATAACTCTGAAAAGTAAAAATAAATTTTAAATTTTAGAATCATTATATCACTTTCAAATTTTAAATATATATATATTTTAAATATATAAATATATTTTCTGACTCACTTTAATGTCGGTTTAATTTTTTCTAGAGAAATACTTTTACCTAAGATAATTTAAAATACATTTTGTTATTTAAAAAACCACTTGTGGTTGCTAACTTACCTTCACAAATAAGCATTAAAAGCACACAAGTTATCAAAAATATGAAAAGCAATTGCATTTTAAAATATGAATTATTTTTGATTGTTGATTACACTTTTTAGATGATCACTAATTAGCCATGTTACTTTATTGTCCCCACAATAAAATACACAGTATTTTCAGTGTCAGCGCAATGTACAATACTTGAGGCAGCCCTTGAAATTAAATTTTTGCACATTTTATCTCATCATTTCAAAGATAAGGTAAGATAAGGTATCTTAGATAATAACGGAAGAAATATTGATTAAATTAAAAAATGAATACTAGTTTTGACTGACACTATCTTTACATTAGAACACATCTGGTAAGGTAGTTTAAATGTAGTTTTTTATTGCTAAATTCTTACATTTAACAATTATTTTTATAGAATACAATATCGTAGATATTTTTTTTGTTAATAAATCATTTTCCGAGATGTAATACGAATATTTCAATTGTGAACACACAAGCATAAAATTATAATTTTATTGATTCCAACTTGGTACATTCAATCTATGATCTCTTATCCACAATCATCCATAACCTCAGCATTGCAAATATCATCACCTAGTTCAATCTCATATGTACATTTGTAATATTATTTCCATTTCCACCTTTTATTTGTTTCCTTTTGTATTATACTGTAAATAGCATCACCAAAACCATTAATCTTTCTTGAAAACAAACTATCTCTGTAAACCTTTAACTCCAACTGTAATTCATAACACATTTTTGTAGCCCGTTCGCTGGCAGTCTAATCAATAAAGATACCCGGATGGGTTTTTCAAACCAAAAAAAACCATGCAAAAGAAAAGAAATTCTACTTGTCGCAGTAGAAAGTTGGATTGAAGTTGTACTCTATTGAATGGTGAAACTCGTTTTTTTAACGGTACACCTTCCGCTCTTTCATTAAAGTGCTTGAGAACTGGAAATTTAAAACGACAGTGATCTGGCATATTGCCAGTCATTTAATTCTCACTTATTTTTGAAGTTATTCTTCAGATCATAACGAATAAGTTTTATATTTTTATGTCGTTCATCAACGTTCGCAAATCTCCAGTCTTCAAAGACACAGAAAACGGTTTACCGGACTCAAAATGATGGGCTCGAAAGAAATCTTCAAAAAGTGAATCGTGCCCTGATTAGTGTAGAAAGAGCATTGAATGCCGGTGATGGATCATCAGAATGGATTATGAATGTCCTGAACCGTGTTGACGACATGATCGACAGCCTGCCCGATGAAGTGGATTTAAACATTAAAACCCAATACGGAAAGAGACTTGATGAAGCTATGATTCGCGCCATTGTGATGCAAACTGAGAGCTAAAGAACTACTCTGTCGCCTTGCAACCAATGTGTTTGTGAAATCTGCAATCGCAATTTAGAATATCAATCATCAAAGTGCTTCAAATGCAAATCTGCATTTGCCTTCTATCGGTGGTCCGTTGTGGAGAAGAGAATCAAGACAAGATACAGAGTTGGAGAATTCAAACTCGCTTCAATAGAAATTGGATTGTTGGAACATTACTACTTTGATCGAATACCAGAAGAGTATCAGGAAGAGTTTCGTAAAAGGATCTGTACGCTGTGGAAACATTTTTTTCATGGTGGCACCGTATGAGGATTGTGAAAATGTCATTCTCAATTTGTTACCTCCCATTAAGCTATATCTTGTGGAGTTGTGGAATCGCCGAAAAGCTGAATACCAAGGCTTAATCAAGGATCAGAATACCGACAAAAAACAAGAACCTGCTACAGTGGAACATTACACCGAATATTCCCATAAACTCAAACAATTTCCCTCTTTTATTTACATCTTATTTACTTTGAATTTGAGACACTTTGAATTGCCTTACGTTATCATGACAGGTCAAATTTAGTTCCACGAATGTAGGACATGACATTGGGGAAATTTATATTAATTCATTATTTGCCAAATATGGTACTCATTAAAAGAATGGTGTACAAAGTAAGAGACAAAACTTATCGAATGACGCAAATTTTCAAATTTAACGACAATCTATTTTTAAAATAGAATATACAATGTTATATACTCGAATTGACCGAAGAACAGAAATTATTTTTACCCGAGCTTAACTTTTTGCGAGCAATTTACCTAAAGAGTGTTGCAACAGTGTACAATGTTACAGTGGCACAACCAGTCATTACTAGTTCAAATGTGTCGTAAAATTTCCATTACATGTTCTCGGATGACGTTTTTGTGTCAAATTCGGCAGGTAATAAAAACTTTGTTGTTTGTAGAGTGTAATAATAAAAATAAAGAATATTATATAGCTCATACGTACAAATTTATTTATTTGTCGATTCGGCGGAGTATATAAGACAGAAACTTTAAACCAAACGTTTGTTTTAAAATTGTGCCAAGCCAAACAATATCATTGACACAATGATTAACAAAAGAACTCGTCGCATTGTCTTTGCAGTGTTGTTTCCCTTCACAAATGTGCACTACTTCAAGTACTTTTACTACTTGCTCGAACAGATCTATGTCCATCGTAATCAATCAGCAGTCTTCAAAGTCAAGTTGGTCAATTCAATTTTACTGTTGAAATCAGTGCACTTTCTGTATCTCTACTTGGACACTTCTCTCACCGATTTAGAGCGATCATTTCACTTTGATGTTCTCTCAATTGTGGTGCCTCGTTCCACCTTCAATTTGATCGCCTTCTTTACTTCTCTGTTGATCATTTACCTGAACCATGTCATCATTTTGAGGGCAAACCATCGACTCAATGTTTTGCTTTATCAAGTGCTCATTCAGAAAGATGCTTCATTCTTTGTACAATCACACTATCGAGACAGAAATGTTTGTCAGATTGTGATCAAATTCTTTACCTTCACTGTGAATGCTTTTCATATTTTCATTCTTATATCAGGTATAGTAATTCAAATTTTTCAATGTTCAAATCTTGACAAATTTTAATAACCCAAAACAGATCTTCTACTATTGTTTGCTTATCCCTATTACAAATATCAAATTTATCTAAATTGGCAAACACTATCAAAGTCAAGCATCTCATTTATGATTAGAATTTTCATAATCCATCATTTGAGTGCACTTTTATTGTGGACATTTTTCTACTCATTCGCTCACATATTCACAATTGCCTTTGCTACTTCAGCAACTTTGGTCTTGATTTCACTGATAAAACTTCGTCAAAGTTACTTTTTGTTGGTCCAAATTCAGAGGAAACCTTTTTGGTTCAATCACTTAGTGGAATTCGAGACGTTTAGAAAGCAATACAACGATGCACTTCAAACGTTTTTTCGAACGAACAAAATGTTCGGCAAAGTATTTGTGGCTGGAATGTTGGTGATGTGGCCTGCCAACACTCGAATGCTCGCATGGCTACTCACAGGCCACGTGCACGGTCTGAGCAGTGTCATTGTGTGCATGTACATTCTGCACGAGTCGTACTGCATCTTTGGCATTCACCTCTTCCTTGTGAGATGTGTTCAGATCATTCATCAACCAAGTGCAGTACTGCTCAACATGATGGTCACATTTCAAGATCAAAAGGATAAAACTCGAATTCGCATTAGATTGGCCAATTTTATTTGTGTTTTACACAACACAAATCGATATGGCTTCTCGTATGGCTGCTTTGGTATTGTTACGATGGCTGCTTTTGCAAAGGTAAGTTGTTTAATTAGTTTCTAAATATATTCGATTAATGATCTAATTGTTCTACAGTATTTAATGCTATATGGAAAATTTTCCATGATTTCATACAAAATTTTAATGAATTTGTAAAATAATATATTATTTTAAAGATAGAAATTGCAAGATGTGTGTACCAAATTCTTGGCAGAATTCTATGCAATTTGGCTAAATGGTTCAGAAAAATAAATCAATAAATTACAGTGTTCACTGAAGAAAACTTTCAAAATCATGTGGTCTCTTGAAACTTTTATTTTTGTTATAAATAAATAAATATAAAAATAAATTTCAATTTAAAGTTTTTCAAACCAATTTATTTACAATTAGCAAATTAAACAAGAAATAAAATTTATTATCTATTTTGTGTCGATAGTGACAGAAAAAAAGAAATTAAAAAACAGTTTTTGATTTACTACCAATGGTAAAACATTAAAGCAATGTTTGCCTTTGTCAATAAGATCTATTTGTCGTTCTGCGAGTTGGTTCGTCTCATCCTTTGGGTCCTCATTGTCCATGTGCGAGCATCCTATGCCCACTTGGACCCAATCATTGATTCACCAGTCACTCAGACACAAACTTGAACCAAGTGCTGTCACGCTATCGACACTCACGAACCGAGTCACTCAGACCGAAGCATCTCATCTTTATTGTTCCATTGCTCTCGTTTGTCTATCTCGACCTGGACACTCTCTCGATTATGAATCAGTACAATTTCGATCACAGGGCCGAAACAATGACCGAATTGTGTTCACGGAAGATATTTCCACCAACCTTCTGGAAACAAGGAGACATAATCATTGTTCTTGTGATAAGCCTGACCGTGATTATCTACGCAAATCTGTTGTGGAGTGCTTTGCCTGATGACCACTTCTGTATGTATTTTGTAGTAGACGACAATCAAAACGAAGGAGATGATCGAGTCACCAAAAGAGAGGTAAAACTGATTGTGAATGGGCAGGTTTTGGATGCGGACAATGCTAAACACATTTTGGCGTATCGCAATTCACGAATTCGACTGATGAAGTACTTCATGTTGAATTGGTTTGTATTTGCATTCGGTTACTTTATGTGGTTTATGGTGCAGACCCAGTTTGTCACCTTTAAGGACTATTTCAATGCAATCTTTATGCTTGAAATGGTTTGTTGGTTTTCGCAAATTGGTAAGATTTTTGTTAGATATTCTACATCATTAAATCATTATTTAAATTTTTCATTCATTTCAAAGCTGTTGTCTACATGCCAGTCTACTTTTTCCTTATCATTCAGTATGTCATCATTAAACAAAAGTATAATATGATACTTGATCAATCAATTAAAAATGTTGCAAAAGGAAATGTGCTCTCGAAAGAGTTCCACGTTGAATTTGATTCGAAATTGGCATATATTCATGGGCATCAACGAGAAGTTGTCATATCTGTGTGGAGAAATTCGTGGCTACAATCAATTCTGGAGCAAACATTTGACCTGTCACTTTACCTGTCTCACCATTATGGTCTGCTATTTGATGTATTGTCTGTTCTTTCTGGAAGCCACCGTGGACCAGTACTCGTATTTTGTGTTCTATTTGGTGCAAATGGGCACAATCATATTTGCGATCATTTATCGATGCTCGGTGCTGGACCACAACAACGATCGATGCTATGCACTCAATGTCTGTGGCGTAACCAAGTGGGGTGCTCGAGAAATCTATGCAAAATTTGCCTATAGTTTAATACATAAATCAAAATCGTACTACTTGGTTACTTTATACTTGTATACTGCTAATTGTTAGAATATTCTTAATAGTTGTGAGATAATTTGCAATTTATTATACAAATTTGAATGTTTCATTTATTTTGTATGTCTAAATTCTCATTGATTCGCGATTTCGATTGTTTCGCACAAAAATTAGTCAATGTATCAACCTTGAGCAACAATTTCCATTCATTTGGTGCTTTTAGATTTCACTTACATTGAACACGTTCTAGTTCAATTAGTATGACAATCCTCAAAATGAACCAAAAGCAAAGTTCTCATTTAGTTCGCACGTAGTGCAGTAATCTACAATTGAGCTGACAATTGATAACAACACTACTTGTCTCACCAGTATAGTATGGTCATAAATAGTTTACAAACATTGGATTATAGAAAAGATAACAAAACGAGTGTTACTTTCTGATCATTCACCGTGTACAAACTTTTATCTCTAATGATTACAATTTAATCTATTAGAAGTATGTCCCTGATTGTAATTAATGAGGACAAAAGGAACTCTGAATTAAGATTCAGTTTTCGATAATTTTTTATAGAAATTAATATTGGAATGACAGAAAGTGAAACAATATTGGAATAAAATGAGATAATTCATGGTCATAATTATTTTTATTTATTTATTAAAAATATTGTAAGCAAAAAAACAATCAAAACAATTCATATCGAGCTGAAGAGCTGATGAAGTGCTAGTGCAAGTTGACTTGAGTCGCACTTTATAAAGAGTCCTTCGAGTATGTCTTTGATTGGATCCATCTCCACAAGCATTTCGTTCAACTTTTGCATCTTCACATTAGTCGCAACATTGTTACCTTATTTATGTTCCAAGTATCGATGCAACAATCGATTGCACACCGTGTACTGATATCTACGTTCGAATAAGTTGATCAATAAATAATTTTTATGAATTTCCAAATTACTTTATATATTCTGGACAGCTTAATCTTTTTCTTGTTTGAAATATTCGATGAGCAATGAGCTTTAATTAATCGAAAATTAAAATTAAAAACAGTTTGAAGCCGTAGAAATGTTTTACTAAATCACGAATTGTAGAATCATCTTCCAATTCTGAATGAAATCGGTGAACATTTTCTCTGAAAAATTGAACCACATTTTGTGGATAGATTTCTCTCAGTACGTTCAGTTTGATTAAAACTGCAGAGCTTTGGTTTTCGTCCTTTCGGAACAAAATAGAAATAATGAATCAAAATCAAACAAAACATCTCAAAGTACCACAATAACCGGAATGCCATTCAAATCCGGACGACAGCTGTACGAGAGGCAAATGACCAACATTTCGGTGAACACACATTTGAGTATTGTCAATTGGTCGTCCACATTGAGACACTTACACAATACAACAAACCTTAAACTTTATCGCCACAAACGCGACAAATTTTATTTAAACCACTTTTGGCCATTGTGCAACTTGTAATACCTTACCTGGAAAAAACTCTTTTGTGCGCTATAAAAGTTGCTCAATTAATAGGCCAAACATATTTTGGGGTTAGCCACAATTAATAGAACAATGTCCCTGTGACAAACTCACAACAAATGAGCACAATGATTGATAAAGTTATAAATAGATAACAACAAAGCAAACCACCGTATCTAATGGCGATAGCCAATAATAAGGACAATCGCATTACATTCTCGTTAAACTGTATTTGATCAACGGATCATATTATTCCTGAGCCTATATCTTTTCAGTTATCTAAACCGAACATTGAAAACATCCTATTAATATATTCAATCACAAAATCACCTCATTTTATTTCTCATTAATCCGCATTGATCGAAAACAAGTGACAATTTTTTTTATCTCTTTACCTTTTTAGACCCAAAGATGTCCTTTTGCCATTTTAAGATATTTGAGTGCACAATCTTTTTAGATAGTGCGTGCAAAGGACACTTGACATAATCGAATCAATATTTAATTGTGTCAGAATAGTTGCTCCCTCTCTACTCAACCAATCACGGCCATGCACTACTCATCACTTGGTCATCAACTAGTGTGCACATAGCCGACAATCATCACATGGAGTGACTCAGCACTACTGCTTTCTCTCACTATATAAGTCTGCTGACTGAAGCAGTCTATCATCGTGTGCTTTGTATGTTTTGGATGATGTTCTATTTTACTTAGTGATCTCTTCTTCTGTAGGTAACTACCGAAACCTTTTACTGGTCTCTCTCCTCAGTTGTTTGGACAACTGTCACCTACTCAAGTCCGTCTCTCATCATCAAGCCCGATCACCATTTTCTATGTTGGACACGAAGATCTGATTCTCGTGTATTTTACTTATTTATTCCATCAATAAAAGCTTTTAACCTAACAAATTGTAATTTCCTGTTGAATATGGTATATCCAGTAAAAAATAAATATTTTGTATGCATGTATGCGGGACATTATAATGCTGAATCTTTAGGGCTCTTGTTAGGACAAAAACATTACATATTACTGACTGAGAAATGCACCCAATGAACTCGCGCGTTGATTATTGGTGAAATTACTATTGAATGATCGTATTATTAATTAAATAAAATATTTAATATAGTATAGTATAGAATATTCTAATAAAATTAGACTATTACATGGACAATTAAGAATATTTTCAAATCATCTATTATTATTAGTAAAACATAAAAATAAATTAAACTTGTGGGTCAAACACAACACAAAACAAAAATTTAATCAACATCTTCCTCTTAAAGACCTTTGAATTTTTAAAGAAATTCTACTAGTACTGCCGAGATATGGTAACAAAAAGTTAGCCTTCTCCAAAATTAACCAATGTAATCCTTGTTAAAGTTTTTCTTGTTGAATATTTTGATGAACAAAACCGAAATTGACAGAAACAACTAAGTAGAAAAAAATTATAAACATAATCTCAAATTTCAAAAACTCACAATTTCAAACATTCTCGAATCAATGATGCCGTTAGTGAAAAAACGAAAGCCGTTACGTGTTCCACGATAGTTCGAAACCATCTTACTCATCTATTGTTAAATTGGTAAAGTAGCAAATTATTAAGTGGACACAGATTATTAAGCATACCCTGAGCAATTGTGTGTTTGAAGGCTCAAAAGTACGAGAAAAAAGATAGACAAAGCGTCGATTGGTCTTGTAAATGGCAACATTGTTACGCACAATGCTCGAGCACTCATAAGTGATCAACATAATCATGGTAAAGAACTGCACCCCAAAGAACAGATAGTACGTCTTGATCCAGATGGTTTCCACGACGCTAAATATGAAGCCATAGCCGAGGTAGCACATCATAATCACATAGCCACCAATGTACAGCGACAAAATTAGACTCCAAAACTGATTGAATCCGTGCAGCTCTCGGAAAAGTTCAAACATCTTTTGATTCAGCACCGTGAATTTCATCCAAATTTGCACTCGAACGTACACCTTTGTGGCATGGCGTCCCTGCCTGGCATGAGCAGCCAACAGTTCCCCCATCAGTGAGTTGATTTTGTTCAGTTTGTACTGTTGTTTAAACTGAATGTAACGCGCAACCAGATGAAAGTAGAATGCAATGTACATTACAGCTATTGAATAATAATAATAATAATAATCAAACAAATTAAACGTTAAAATTAAAACATAAACATACACCAAAACTCACCATAAGCCGAGTAATAAGTGAAAAAGTTTATATAGAAATAGAGAAACAAATTCCGCGGTCTCAAAAGGTCACCATGCACAGTGTGGAAGATCATAAAGTAGACATACAACTGCAGGAATACGGCCACCATAATGCACGAGTAGACGCGACGAAATTTCGAGCGAAGACGTAGAAAATTGTCAGATTTTGCTTGTTTCCAGACTTCAAAATATAAAAATGTCATTCAAAATTGATAATATTATATTAACTTACATTTTCCACGACAATAAAGGCGAACACTGCCAGTGGCCACACTACCCACGGCAAACATGTACAAATCGGCTCGATACTTGGGATGAAACATCAAATTGATGTAGATGAACAGCTCCTGCAGTACGCCAGCATTGATAATCATATCGCTCAGATCCCAGAATATCTGAGGCTGAATTCGGTGAATGATGAATTCGGGCATTCCGGTGCCATTGTACTGCAAACCGTACACCACCACCAGAATGTACGCATTTTCCGAGATAAAATACAACATCACCAGTGCTGGAGCGGTGTAGTGAACGTTGAATTTGATCCATCGAAACAGAACCAAAGTTCGCAGGGGTCGATTGGCCAATTTGGATGAAATCTCGTCGATGGTTGCACAGTTCTGAACGGGATCGAGGTCAAAGTAGAATTCACACAGATGAACATAGAAATCGCTTGAGATTTGTCGAATCTTGCCAAAAGCATTCAAAACGAGCGAAACCAGTAAGTGGATCATCTTGAACGAATGAGACGATCTAATTATGTATGCTTGTCTTCTTTATATACGAAAAAGGTTTAAATTCACTACGAATAAATCAACCAGAACGACCCATGTAAACGACTTAATTTATGAGTGTTCCATAAATTAAATTGTTGTGACAGGCAAATTGGTGAAAAACAAGTGCTCTAATTGTCTTCAAAAAATTGATAATAAATTAATCATAATTAATGAAGCGATTAACAAGGCTGAATTGCCTATTTTGTGGGTTCCTGGAACAGCGACGATAAATGTTTTAATAAATTTTACTAGAAATTTAATTAGTTAGGTGGAAATTTTCTGTATTTCAAAATTTATAATTTATAACTAGTGAATTTAATTCGACTCTGTATGTAATCTTACTGGAAAAGTTTCCTTGTGAGTTGATTAATGTTTATTGACACACGTGAAAACTGTTCTTCCGTTACTCCAAGTTGCTTCATATTTACCCATAAAGAATTGGGGATAAGAACTTTTTATACTTGTCAAAACTGACGTCTTTATCACTTGTTATTCAAATGAATTCATATCTCATACATACATAGAAGCCTTATAATTTGAACTTAAAACTGTTCAACCATAAATAATTGAAACCACCGAAAACAAGCTCATTAGCAAGCATATCCCAAATAATACATTTACAGTAATACATTTACATTTGTTAGTTCCATTATATTACTTTCTGAAGTAAACACGCTTCTTTGAAAATTCTCAAGAAATTTAATTTTGGAGACATTACTTTCGAAACACACCAAACATTAATAATTTTCCTGCTAGTAAAACTGCAAATGAAACAATTGCTGTAAAACACGAAAACAGGGCAATAAAATTAAATTACAGAGTGATTGTCAAAAGCTAAAAAACTTTCAATACCGTGTTCTACATGTTGGTTTGTTTAATTGTGATATGTTTTCTTTGACTCTTGATGAGCAGAATGAAGAAAACATTGTCTACAAATGTTGTCTCCATTGAAAATCCTGTTTAGTTTGTTTAACCCATTGTTGTACAGCAGTAAAGAGTGGTGCAATAAACAATATTCAGATGAAACCATTTGATAGGTGCAACTTTGTAAATCCTCAAATCATAAAGTCGTATAGAGTTTGTCAAGAAAATATTAATTCTCTCTCGTACATAGAAATTACAAAATGATGCTATTAATTTTAGATCAAACTTTTACTAAATGAATGTTATCATAACTTACATTTTGACACACAATTTTAATGCAGAAATATTTCCACCAATATCTCTGAAAGTCTTTCGGGTTCCACATTGGCATACACATTGTGCACAGCTTCAGCAACATTGTCCAATTGGTCCAACAAGTTTATCAGTGAGTTATATTTTTGTTCTGCACGTGAAAGTGATTGGTATTAGTGTTGGAGATACTGACGAAGAATGTATTTGTACTGGGTTTGGTAAAATCGTGCATACTCTGGCTTACTAATTCGAAATGATGGTTTAAAAAGCTGCTGAGCTAGTACCTAGATGAAAAATTATTTTTACATAACAGTTTTTAATTGAGTCAAAGATTTACAAGGTTTCGAATCGTTGTGTCGTTTTCCATTTCTAGATGCAACGAAATGATAAATAAACGAAACATTGAGTAGAAATCAGTCTGATCACACTGTTGGAACACGTCCATTTTGACATGGTAGCCTCTTCTTTCACTCTTTAACAAAACTAAATTATTATCGATAAATATTTATTATTAAAAGTCTTTTCAATATTTACCGCCAATTCAATCCAACTTTCCTTGTCGATGCTATACAGTTGAGACACCTTCACACTAGGATAGTACGAAAATCTTCGGACAAAAATTTTTTTTACGACTCAGTCTGAAATAGTCTAATTGAGGCATATATAATATCGTGGCAAGATTTCAGATTCCTAGGGGGTTTTTTTGGCCGATACCAACAATTTGAGTTATAGCTAAACAAAACATTATCACTCGAATCATTCCAGTGAAATCAGATCGAAAGAATAGAATCGTAATCAGATAAACATTGAGTGTAATGTTGCTTAAGAAGAAGGCAAACAGCGCTTTCGAGACAAATACCGAGTTGAATTGTCGACAAAAGTTTAAAAGTCTATCATTTTGACGTGCAAATTCACTCAAGTTCTCAACGAGTACAACTTGATAATAGTGAGTGAACATATTTGAATAGCGAAACTTCTTGACAAGTTTCATATTCATTTCTTTTGCATGACGATGGTACACAAATGCAAGTATTGTAATTGTGTAGATACAGTAGAGACAATTCCTAATCGATGTCAAAAGCATATAAAATGTTCCAATCATATCGATCAATATGCACACAGCTGTAGACATTGGATTGTGCTTTGATGACAATTTGTAGTAGTAATAGACGATTGTGACTGCCAATAGAATTAGACCAAAAAGATGCAGAATTCCACGAACAATGTCGATGAGAATTGTGAGAAATATCATTTGAATTCGAATTTTCACAGAAATATTTGGAATTCCATGATAATTTACTTTGTTGCGTAATCGTAAATTTGTTGCACTTTTAGTCAAATTCCAAATTTGTTTCATTTCTTTGAAAGTGTCCAAATGTGAGAGCGTTTTACTTGATTTTAATTTTGAATTGACATTCAAAAATCGACTTTGCGTATCTGATCTGATGTACTTGCAAATGTCCAACACCAATGGATCATTTTGAATGTACTCCAAATTATGGAAAAAAATGCCGCAAAATGGTAAAAATACCCAACACAGTGATGAATACTGATTGAATATCAAGTGTTGGGAATCGAATTCAATCCATGTGGATCAAAGGATCAATTAATACAGTTCAAGCAGTTTCACGTATCACAATGTTGGTATCTTAATCGGTGGTGTACTAGGTCTTCAGAATTAAAGGATCAATTAATACAGTTCAAGCAGTTTCACGTATCACAATGTTGGTATCTTAATCGGTGGTGTACTAGGTCTTCAGAATTAAAGGATCAATTAATACAGTTCAAGCAGTTTCACGTATCACAATGTTGGTATGTTAATCGGTGGTGTACTAGGTCTTCAGAATTAAAGGATCAATTAATACAGTTCAAGCAGTTTCACGTATCAGAATGTCGGTATCTTAATCGGTGGTGTACTAGGTCTTCAGAATTAAAGGATCAATTAATGCAGTTCAAGCAGTTTCACGTATCTGTATGTCGGTATCTTAATCGGTGGTGTACTAGGTCTTCAGAATTAAAGGATCAATTAATGCAGTTCAAGCAGTTTCACGTATCTGTATGTCGGTATGTTAATCGGTGGTGTACTAGGTCTTCAGAATTAAAGGATCAATTAATGCAGTTCAAGCAGTTTCACGTATCTGTATGTCGGTATGTTAATCGGTGGTGTACTAGGTCTTCAGAATTAAAGGATCAATTAATGCAGTTCAAGCAGTTTCACGTATCACAATGTCGGTATCTTAATCGGTGGTGTACTAGGTCTTCAGAATTAAAGGATCAATTAATGCAGTTCAAGCAGTTTCACGTATCTGTATGTCGGTATCTTAATCGGTGGTGTACTAGGTCTTCAGAATTAAAGGATCAATTAATACAGTTCAAGCAGTTTCACGTATCACAATGTTGGTATGTTAATCGGTGGTGTACTAGGTCTTCAGAATTAAGGATCAATTAATACAGTTCAAGCAGTTTCACGTATCACAATGTTGGTATGTTAATCGGTGGTGTACTAGGTCTTCAGAATTAAAGGATCAATTAATACAGTTCAAGCAGTTTCACGTATCACAATGTTGGTATGTTAATCGGTGGTGTACTAGGTCTTCAGAATTAAAGGATCAATTAATGCAGTTCAAGCAGTTTCACGTATCACAATGTCGGTATCTTAATCGGTGGTGTACTAGGTCTTCAGAATTAAAGGATCAATTAATACAGTTCAAGCAGTTTCACGTATCACAATGTTGGTATGTTAATCGGTGGTGTACTAGGTCTTCAGAATTAAAGGATCAATTAATACAGTTCAAGCAGTTTCACGTATCACAATGTTGGTATGTTAATCGGTGGTTTACTTGGTCTTCAGAATTAAAGGATCAATTAATACAGTTCAAGCAGTTTCACGTATCTGTATGTCGGTATCTTAATCGGTGGTGTACTAGGTCTTCAGAATTAAAGGATCAATTAATACAGTTCAAGCAGTTTCACGTATCTGTATGTTGGTATCTTAATCGGTGGTGTACTAGGTCTTCAGAATTAAAGGATCAATTAATACAGTTCAAGCAGTTTCACGTATCACAATGTCGGTATGTTAATCGGTGGTTTACTTGGTCTTCAGAATTAAAGGATCAATTAATACAGTTCAAGCAGTTTCACGTATCTGTATGTCGGTATCTTAATCGGTGGTGTACTTGGTCTTCATTATTAAAGGATCAATTAATGCAGTTCAAGCAGTTTCACGTATCACAATGTCGGTATGTTAATCGGTGGTGTACTTGGTCTTCAGAATTAAAGGATCAATTAATGCAGTTCAAGCAGTTTCACGTATCACAATGTTGGTATGTTAATCGGTGGTGTACTAGGTCTTCAGAATTAAAGGATCAATTAATACAGTTCAAGCAGTTTCACGTATCACAATGTTGGTATGTTAATCGGTGGTGTACTAGGTCTTCAGAATTAAAGGATCAATTAATACAGTTCAAGCAGTTTCACGTATCACAATGTTGGTATGTTAATCGGTGGTGTACTAGGTCTTCAGAATTAAAGGATCAATTAATGCAGTTCAAGCAGTTTCACGTATCTGTATGTTGGTATCTTAATCGGTGGTGTACTAGGTCTTCAGAATTAAAGGATCAATTAATACAGTTCAAGCAGTTTCACGTATCTGTATGTTGGTATCTTAATCGGTGGTGTACTAGGTCTTCAGAATTAAAGGATCAATTAATGCAGTTCAAGCAGTTTCACGTATCTGTATGTCGGTATGTTAATCGGTGGTGTACTAGGTCTTCAGAATTAAAGGATCAATTAATGCAGTTCAAGCAGTTTCACGTATCTGTATGTCGGTATGTTAATCGGTGGTGTACTAGGTCTTCAGAATTAAAGGATCAATTAATGCAGTTCAAGCAGTTTCACGTATCTGTATGTCGGTATGTTAATCGGTGGTGTACTAGGTCTTCAGAATTAAAGGATCAATTAATGCAGTTCAAGCAGTTTCACGTATCTGTATGTCGGTATGTTAATCGGTGGTGTACTAGGTCTTCAGAATTAAAGGATCAATTAATGCAGTTCAAGCAGTTTCACGTATCTGTATGTCGGTATTTTAATCGGTGGTGTACTAGGTCTTCAGAATTAAAGGATCAATTAATGCAGTTCAAGCAGTTTCACGTATCTGTATGTCGGTATGTTAATCGGTGGTGTACTAGGTCTTCAGAATTAAAGGATCAATTAATGCAGTTCAAGCAGTTTCACGTATCTGTATGTCGGTATGTTAATCGGTGGTGTACTAGGTCTTCAGAATTAAAGGATCAATTAATGCAGTTCAAGCAGTTTCACGTATCTGTATGTCGGTATGTTAATCGGTGGTGTACTAGGTCTTCAGAATTAAAGGATCAATTAATGCAGTTCAAGCAGTTTCACGTATCTGTATGTCGGTATGTTAATCGGTGGTGTACTAGGTCTTCAGAATTAAAGGATCAATTAATGCAGTTCAAGCAGTTTCACGTATCTGTATGTCGGTATGTTAATCGGTGGTGTACTAGGTCTTCAGAATTAAAGGATCAATTAATGCAGTTCAAGCAGTTTCACGTATCTGTATGTCGGTATTTTAATCGGTGGTGTACTAGGTCTTCAGAATTAAAGGATCAATTAATGCAGTTCAAGCAGTTTCACGTATCTGTATGTCGGTATGTTAATCGGTGGTGTACTAGGTCTTCAGAATTAAAGGATCAATTAATGCAGTTCAAGCAGTTTCACGTATCACAATGTTGGTATGTTAATCGGTGGTGTACTAGGTCTTCAGAATTAAAGGATCAATTAATGCAGTTCAAGCAGTTTCACGTATCACAATGTTGGTATGTTAATCGGTGGTGTACTAGGTCTTCAGAATTAAAGGATCAATTAATGCAGTTCAAGCAGTTTCACGTATCTGTATGTCGGTATGTTAATCGGTGGTGTACTAGGTCTTCAGAATTAAAGGATCAATTAATGCAGTTCAAGCAGTTTCACGTATCTGTATGTCGGTATGTTAATCGGTGGTGTACTAGGTCTTCAGAATTAAAAGGATCAATTAATGCAGTTCAAGCAGTTTCACGTATCTGTATGTCGGTATGTTAATCGGTGGTGTACTAGGTCTTCAGAATTAAAGGATCAATTAATGCAGTTCAAGCAGTTTCACGTATCTGTATGTCGGTATGTTAATCGGTGGTGTACTAGGTCTTCAGAATTAAAGGATCAATTAATGCAGTTCAAGCAGTTTCACGTATCTGTATGTCGGTATGTTAATCGGTGGTGTACTAGGTCTTCAGAATTAAAGGATCAATTAATGCAGTTCAAGCAGTTTCACGTATCTGTATGTCGGTATGTTAATCGGTGGTGTACTAGGTCTTCAGAATTAAAGGATCAATTAATGCAGTTCAAGCAGTTTCACGTATCTGTATGTCGGTATTTTAATCGGTGGTGTACTAGGTCTTCAGAATTAAAGGATCAATTAATGCAGTTCAAGCAGTTTCACGTATCTGTATGTCGGTATGTTAATCGGTGGTGTACTAGGTCTTCAGAATTAAAGGATCAATTAATGCAGTTCAAGCAGTTTCACGTATCTGTATGTCGGTATGTTAATCGGTGGTGTACTAGGTCTTCAGAATTAAAGGATCAATTAATGCAGTTCAAGCAGTTTCACGTATCTGTATGTCGGTATGTTAATCGGTGGTGTACTAGGTCTTCAGAATTAAAGGATCAATTAATGCAGTTCAAGCAGTTTCACGTATCTGTATGTCGGTATGTTAATCGGTGGTGTACTAGGTCTTCAGAATTAAAGGATCAATTAATGCAGTTCAAGCAGTTTCACGTATCTGTATGTCGGTATGTTAATCGGTGGTGTACTAGGTCTTCAGAATTAAAGGATCAATTAATGCAGTTCAAGCAGTTTCACGTATCTGTATGTCGGTATGTTAATCGGTGGTGTACTAGGTCTTCAGAATTAAAGGATCAATTAATGCAGTTCAAGCAGTTTCACGTATCTGTATGTCGGTATGTTAATCGGTGGTGTACTAGGTCTTCAGAATTAAAGGATCAATTAATGCAGTTCAAGCAGTTTCACGTATCTGTATGTTGGTATCTTAATCGGTGGTGTACTAGGTCTTCAGAATTAAAGGATCAATTAATGCAGTTCAAGCAGTTTCACGTATCTGTATGTCGGTATTTTAATCGGTGGTGTACTAGGTCTTCAGAATTAAAGGATCAATTAATGCAGTTCAAGCAGTTTCACGTATCTGTATGTCGGTATGTTAATCGGTGGTGTACTAGGTCTTCAGAATTAAAGGATCAATTAATGCAGTTCAAGCAGTTTCACGTATCTGTATGTCGGTATGTTAATCGGTGGTGTACTAGGTCTTCAGAATTAAAGGATCAATTAATGCAGTTCAAGCAGTTTCACGTATCTGTATGTCGGTATGTTAATCGGTGGTGTACTAGGTCTTCAGAATTAAAGGATCAATTAATGCAGTTCAAGCAGTTTCACGTATCTGTATGTCGGTATGTTAATCGGTGGTGTACTAGGTCTTCAGAATTAAAGGATCAATTAATGCAGTTCAAGCAGTTTCACGTATCTGTATGTCGGTATGTTAATCGGTGGTGTACTAGGTCTTCAGAATTAAAGGATCAATTAATGCAGTTCAAGCAGTTTCACGTATCTGTATGTCGGTATGTTAATCGGTGGTGTACTAGGTCTTCAGAATTAAAGGATCAATTAATGCAGTTCAAGCAGTTTCACGTATCTGTATGTCGGTATTTTAATCGGTGGTGTACTAGGTCTTCAGAATTAAAGGATCAATTAATGCAGTTCAAGCAGTTTCACGTATCTGTATGTCGGTATGTTAATCGGTGGTGTACTAGGTCTTCAGAATTAAAGGATCAATTAATGCAGTTCAAGCAGTTTCACGTATCTGTATGTCGGTATGTTAATCGGTGGTGTACTAGGTCTTCAGAATTAAAGGATCAATTAATGCAGTTCAAGCAGTTTCACGTATCTGTATGTCGGTATGTTAATCGGTGGTGTACTAGGTCTTCAGAATTAAAGGATCAATTAATGCAGTTCAAGCAGTTTCACGTATCTGTATGTCGGTATGTTAATCGGTGGTGTACTAGGTCTTCAGAATTAAAGGATCAATTAATGCAGTTCAAGCAGTTTCACGTATCTGTATGTCGGTATGTTAATCGGTGGTGTACTAGGTCTTCAGAATTAAAGGATCAATTAATGCAGTTCAAGCAGTTTCACGTATCACAATGTTGGTATGTTAATCGGTGGTGTACTAGGTCTTCAGAATTAAAGGATCAATTAATGCAGTTCAAGCAGTTTCACGTATCTGTATGTCGGTATGTTAATCGGTGGTGTACTAGGTCTTCAGAATTAAAGGATCAATTAATGCAGTTCAAGCAGTTTCACGTATCTGTATGTCGGTATGTTAATCGGTGGTGTACTAGGTCTTCAGAATTAAAGGATCAATTAATGCAGTTCAAGCAGTTTCACGTATCTGTATGTCGGTATGTTAATCGGTGGTGTACTAGGTCTTCAGAATTAAAGGATCAATTAATGCAGTTCAAGCAGTTTCACGTATCTGTATGTTGGTATCTTAATCGGTGGTGTACTAGGTCTTCAGAATTAAAGGATCAATTAATGCAGTTCAAGCAGTTTCACGTATCTGTATGTCGGTATTTTTAATCGGTGGTGTACTAGGTCTTCAGAATTAAAGGATCAATTAATGCAGTTCAAGCAGTTTCACGTATCTGTATGTCGGTATGTTAATCGGTGGTGTACTAGGTCTTCAGAATTAAAGGATCAATTAATGCAGTTCAAGCAGTTTCACGTATCTGTATGTCGGTATGTTAATCGGTGGTGTACTAGGTCTTCAGAATTAAAGGATCAATTAATGCAGTTCAAGCAGTTTCACGTATCTGTATGTCGGTATGTTAATCGGTGGTGTACTAGGTCTTCAGAATTAAAGGATCAATTAATGCAGTTCAAGCAGTTTCACGTATCTGTATGTCGGTATGTTAATCGGTGGTGTACTAGGTCTTCAGAATTAAAGGATCAATTAATGCAGTTCAAGCAGTTTCACGTATCTGTATGTCGGTATGTTAATCGGTGGTGTACTAGGTCTTCAGAATTAAAGGATCAATTAATGCAGTTCAAGCAGTTTCACGTATCACAATGTTGGTATGTTAATCGGTGGTGTACTAGGTCTTCAGAATTAAAGGATCAATTAATGCAGTTCAAGCAGTTTCACGTATCTGTATGTCGGTATGTTAATCGGTGGTGTACTAGGTCTTCAGAATTAAAGGATCAATTAATGCAGTTCAAGCAGTTTCACGTATCTGTATGTCGGTATGTTAATCGGTGGTGTACTAGGTCTTCAGAATTAAAGGATCAATTAATGCAGTTCAAGCAGTTTCACGTATCTGTATGTCGGTATGTTAATCGGTGGTGTACTAGGTCTTCAGAATTAAAGGATCAATTAATGCAGTTCAAGCAGTTTCACGTATCTGTATGTCGGTATGTTAATCGGTGGTGTACTAGGTCTTCAGAATTAAAGGATCAATTAATGCAGTTCAAGCAGTTTCACGTATCTGTATGTCGGTATGTTAATCGGTGGTGTACTAGGTCTTCAGAATTAAAGGATCAATTAATGCAGTTCAAGCAGTTTCACGTATCTGTATGTCGGTATGTTAATCGGTGGTGTACTAGGTCTTCAGAATTAAAGGATCAATTAATGCAGTTCAAGCAGTTTCACGTATCTGTATGTTGGTATCTTAATCGGTGGTGTACTAGGTCTTCAGAATTAAAGGATCAATTAATGCAGTTCAAGCAGTTTCACGTATCACAATGTCGGTATCTTAATCGGTGGTGTACTAGGTCTTCAGAATTAAAGGATCAATTAATGCAGTTCAAGCAGTTTCACGTATCTGTATGTTGGTATGTTAATCGGTGGTGTACTAGGTCTTCAGAATTAAAGGATCAATTAATGCAGTTCAAGCAGTTTCACGTATCTGTATGTTGGTATCTTAATCGGTGGTGTACTAGGTCTTCAGAATTAAAGGATCAATTAATGCAGTTCAAGCAGTTTCACGTATCACAATGTCGGTATCTTAATCGGTGGTGTACTAGGTCTTCAGAATTAAAGGATCAATTAATGCAGTTCAAGCAGTTTCACGTATCTGTATGTCGGTATGTTAATCGGTGGTGTACTACACTGTTAAAAATAGCATGCGCGCATAGGAGCATACTAAGAAAAATGACCGTACACGACCATGTCAGATCAAACATATTTCTGTAGGATCATTTCTAACTAACATGGTCCTGAAGGACCATTTCAATAATGCTGGGATTGTGTATGCTCTTCTAGAATCATTTTAGTCAAAAAGTGACCCTGTAGAATCATATTAATCAATATGAAATAATTCAATTCAATTCATTAATGATCATGATGCATGCATGGTTGATTGATGATATAGCATCAAAATGTCAATTTTAATGTGATAAATAATATTAATTATACATATGTTCAATAATTATAAAATTCCAGTAATAAGAATATTAAATGTGTTCAATACATCAACAAAGTCATTTACATGATAAAGGTTTTCATAGAGAACATATTTAGAATCGTGAATCTTACGCAAAATTGGGAAAGATGACTCTAAAAGTTCAGACTTTTCAAATATAGACCCCTGGACATAAATGTGATTGTTAATCTGCCAGAACTCATTCGCTTCCACCCACAATTTTGAGGAACCAATTTGACGAACAACACCTGTAAAATAAAATTTATAAATTATTGTTTAAGTTGAGTTAGATAAAAATACGTTTGTTTAGTTTGAAAGGCCTTTCGCCACAAGAAAGAATACGGTGAGGCTTAGAATTTGGTTCGGATTGAGGAAATGTACTCAAAGATGGATCACTACTGAGACGGTTATCGAAAACAAACTTGCGCTTCGCAAAACATTTTGCATCAAATGAAAGTACCATGTAGTATTGATGTCGAACAGCAAGTGATAATGCCGGGTTGATATGATTATTCATAACGCGTGCCCACCGTTTGAAAAATGCGTGCTTGCGTTCGTAAGCAAGGGTAGAATAATTAATAAGAGGGCCAAATTTGCGAATCATATGAGCATAATGAGTTATATTGTGCAATTTTGGGGTTATTTTGAAGTCGCTGTTGATTTCTTTTATCAGTTTGAGAACTAATTTTGCGTTATTGTCCAACTCGTCAACTTCTGCTTTGCTAATTGTCACTTTAAAGCTGATAATGGCCACTCTCTTCATAGCAAGGTAAAGGCGAAATATAGATTTATCTTGAATCATTGGAAAATTCTTCAAAAGAATTTGTTGAAGTCTAATAAAGAGTTCAGTTCTCTAAAATACACTAATTAATAAAATTAATTAATAAAAAAAATAAAAAACAAACCTGAACTGCATCGCCTCCAATGCTGAAACCTTCTTTAATACTAGCGACGGTAAATTTGACATCATAGAATTGATAGCTATTTATCATATTGATAATTGTTTCCTTTGAAATTCGATAAATTTGAGCAATTTCAATCAATATAAAGCTTATCAATCTAGGAAAGATTCCTTCGCAGATATCATGGAGGACATCTAATGGACACAAGTCCCAAATTCCATCCACAGAAGGTAACCAATGAAATAGAAATACTCGCTTAAGTCCAAACTCGTTGACCGGCAAGTTGATGCCATTTGCTTTGTCGATAAGGTTGTTGTAAGCTTCAATGTCAGCAGGCGAGCCAAGACAACGTTTAACCAAATCTGGATTTTGAATATCTTCGTATGTTGCGGCACAAACACGGCAACAAAAATAAATTCCGAAGTGGATTGGTGAACCAACCATTTGATAGTGGGCAAGATTGTCTGCAACAATTGAAGAAAGAACACAAGGAATATTTAAAAATTTTGCCGTTTGCTAAAGGCAAATTAATTCCGTTCAGTTCCAAGTCGAGTAAATCCATAAATAATCGATCGAAAACATTATTGAGCACTTCACAATCGATTTCTTTATGATTTGCTATCAACAACAAGAATCGATCATTTCTCTTCATTCGATCTTTTAGTGGAAGATTGGTAAAACAACAATAAACTGCCAAATATTTGTGCTCATGTTTAGAAGCGCCGATTGGATTGACAATAACAAACTCGTCGCTATAAATTTGAAATCTTAGTTTGCCTTTAATTTGACACCAACGGGTATATCCACAAGTTAGTTCGTTTGTATAGTCAGTGAATTCATAACGAAAATCAGGCGATTGTTCTCGCAATATTTCATTCACAAGAGATTGATTTTTTAGAACCAACTTGGCGATTTCCTTGATTGGCACATATTGATAAGTGAGGTCTTTCAAAGGAACAGATTCAGGTTCAATCACATTTCCAAATGATTTTAAATATTCCTTTTGAAGGTATAAACTCGATACAAATTGATCACAAAGGTTGATCATTTGTGGATAGTCATCTTTAAATAATTCCGCCACGAGTTTCATTGATGCACGATGAATGCCTTGAGCGATTCTCAAATAGACACTTTCAGGGACAACTTCCAACCAACGCAAGTCCACAATTTTGTTAAAAAAAGACGATATTTTCATTTGTTTCTCAAGTGAAAACATTTCAACTTTATGCAAAAAAGAAGAATTAGATTCTTTAGCATCATCCAAAAGTAAAAAATTCATCAAAAAAAGAAATAATATCTTCTGTAGTAGCAACAAAGACTTCGTCATTATCGGTAGTAAAGTCACACTCCAACTGTTCAAAATTGAGTAAAGAATTTGGAAATTCGTCAAGAACAGGCGGAATTAAATCGTTATTTTCGTGATTAACCACAATTTCATTTCCAAATCTAGTGAAAATAAATGATAACAACTTTGTTATGCTTAAATTAATTTAATTAAATAAATACCTCAAATTATCATATTCTTTTTTGTGTTTATTTTGAATATGAGAGCGAAAACTTGTTTGCAATTTGCCAGACCACTCGCAACCTGGCATACAGCATTTGGCTTTATCCAGTGACGTCATCTTCCAAGATTTCTGATATGCCTCGATTTCTTTCAATTCATTATAAGTCTTCTCGAAGGGCGAATTCTCAAACATATTTCGCGATCGCTTTACACCAGAAGATGACATGGCCATAGATGTATTTTTGATTAACAATAAACAATAAAAGAGAATGGCCACGTGATAAATAAAGTCGTCAGACGAGATTACTCTTAATGATGAATTAAAAGACAAAACAAATCAGATTCGTAAATTAGAAAATCAACAAAAATAGTCAAAACATTGCCGACCGTAACAAGCGAGACAAGTCACATGTGCGTGCGGAGAATGACATCAAAATGGACTAGCAGTACAGCCTAAGTAAGCGTAGATGTTTATGTGGTTGGACTTGTGCGCATGCGTATCGTTTGTATTTTAAGATTATTCTCAACCACTACCTTTGAATAGTAAGCTTAAGCTTATTCTACCGAACAGACGGCTTACAAGCACATTGTAAGCACATGTTCAATTCAGAAGTGTTCCTCCTCTTTGCGCCAAATTAATAATCTACAATTTTAATCTGCCAATTTCAATTTGTTCGCTTGTTTATCTGATCTTGTTTTAATCATGAGTGATTTCATTAGTAATCCACTGGCTGCTTTGTCCAGAGCATTTGGTCCACAGTTTGGTTCTTATTTTTTGGGTAATATTCTTTAGTTGTTTCGATTTTTTTTAAATTTTCATATATATTTTTAGAAAACAATTACGAAACGATTGAAGAATTTATTTTCAATGACGTAAATAAAGAAAAGTTTTATTTTCATTTTCCCGATGTTGACATTATTATTTGTCTTGGTTTTATTCAAAAGATTGAGAATTACTATAAGTCAAAATATCGTGTTCGAGAAAATATTTTAAATGCAGAGCCATTGCCTATAGATGAAAATTCTGATTTTATTTCTTCAAAGCAATCTTTTAGTCCTCTGACGATTGAAACTATGGATACTAACGAGGAATTTACTTTGCCACCTTCTCCTGATATTTTGTCTCCAAATTTGACTAGCAATAACTCTGTTGGTTCGCTGTTTGCTCACTCTCTTACTGCCGACAAATATGATAATATCAGTGACAACAATTTGCTAGATGACTCAACTGACCAAACCGAAACTTCAAACTCTAAATCAAGATCAAAGAATATGCATTCAATAAAGGAGAATCATAATTGCCAATTTATTGTAAACGGAAGATTTGATATAAGTCTTTTTATATTTCCTGAATTTGGTGCGGATTTTCAAAGACTGAACAAAGAAATGACTGAAAATGAACTACTTGCTATTGACTATTCCTCTTTGAGTACCATCTTTAGAGGTGTTTGTCAAAAAATCCGACCTATTTTCTTTGCCCCATACCTCGAAATACCACCCACTTCAGACGTTAGTTTACTTTGCACCGAATTTTACAAGAAATTTCCTGTCGTTCAAAAGAATTTTGGAACCATCAAAAAAAACTCTGGAATGCCTAAGAATATGGAAAAGATGCAGTTTATTTCCGTATGTAAATATTACTTTCATTTAACTATGATCTAACAAAGTTGTTTTTAGGACTTTCTGTTTCAAAAGTTTGTCAACGCGCGAAAAGGACGAACTGAATCAATGAAAAATGGCGAATCGCATATTTACAAGTACAAGAAAGTATTTCTCAAAGCTCAAAATAAGGTGGTTGATTATGAAGAACTTAGAAAAGAAAAGTTATCAAAGAAGAAAAATGGAAAGCAACATTCGGGCAGGATTTCATTGAAACAACAATTGGCCTCAACTTTACGAGAATTAGAAGAAACAAGGCTTTCGTCTGAAATTGAGAAAAAAACTCTTTTGGATGAGATTGAAAGGCTCAAAGCAAGAGATACTTCAAATTCAAAATCTCGTCAAAGTCATCAAGCACGCGAAAACGACAATTTAGTTCCTCTAGTTGAAGAACCCGAAGGCGAGGAAGTCGAAGAATGGCGAACTGCTGCACAAAAGAATCCAGAACATGTTCTGCAGAACCATATTGTGAGGAAACCAACCGAGCCAAATATAATCGAACAACAAATACGAAAAAGCTCAAGAGCTCGCAAACTTAAGACAAAAGATTAATTTTTTTCTATTTATTTATTTTGTAATACATATTTTGTACTAATTATTTATCTTTTTATTAAAGTGGAATTATTACAATAAATGGTTCTAATTAATCAAAATGACTAGTCAATAAATCCATTTATCAATGGTTGTACAGAGTCAACTTGCTGGTAAAAATGATCCCACACGCACATTTTTATGATCGTGCAGCATCTTAACTTACATGCGCGCGTAGGACCATTAAACGAGAAAATGCTCCTGTGGGATGACTGTTTTCATATGAGTGTAGGTCTTCAGAATTAAAGGATAGGAACAGGATCCCTATAGGGAAGGACAGTTCGGAGGAGGTTCATATCGTTGAGCACCTATAAAGGTTGTGCTCAACAGCCAGACCAATAACACTGTCAGCAAAGAAAGATTCATTTTGTTATGATTAGTCAAAATGTTTGACTAAAAAATGCACATTCACTGAAAGCTTAAATCTTTTTATACGGATTAATCGTCGACGTTGGCTTTCCCATACTTTTTAAAGCAGGATTTACATTACGGATTACATCAACAAATTATACTGTTTTTGAGTACTAAAAATGATATATTGTATCCAAACAAAAGGCATCACAACAATACAATTGTCGAGGCAAAAGTACGCAACATGTACGCCCAATACATTTTGTTCTGTACAAATGTAGTATTTATAAAATGGTGCACAATATTTTATCAATAGTACGATAATGTAATGTGTGAACTGGATTTTAAGTATTATATTATAAATTAAATTTAGATATTAATCAACAAATTGACAATCAACAGTCAGGCATCAATTGAGAGACACAAATTAATAATGAACAAATGAATTGATTTGTAATTATTTGTAATTAAGACAATTCTTGTAATTTTATTTTATTAATTAAAAAATGAATTTCCAATTTTGATTAGTACAGCCATAAACTGAGTAGTACAAGTCTTAATTATGAAGCACTTCTTTACGTTGTCCGAATTGTTCCACAGAACAACAGTTTGGCGACCATTGGTCGCCGACCAATCGATCGAACAGGGCAAAGTCTCACCAAAATACAATCGTTTGGCAACCTGTGCTGTTACTTGAATGATCTTGTCATCATCCACCACTGGTCGATCGTTGATTGTGACAATGTTGTACGTGAAACAAGTTCGAACCAGAACTTTGGTGCCAAAGGGCAGTGTCTTGTGAGCGGCAGTGTAAGCGGATAAGTTAAACGGCTCACCAGAAGCGGTTGGCCAGCCCTCAGATCGAGCATACGTTTCACATTGACCAAAAACGTTGTACTGTCCACAAGCTTTAATTAGAGGAAAAGTCATAAATGGCAATGTTTTCATTCGAAATTGTATTACTCACAGACAAACACGAAAGAAGCACAAATGATTCCGAAAGCAAAGAACAATTGTTTCGACATTTTGAGAGATTTAACAAATTTGACTTGTTGGCTAATGTTCGAGTTGAGTATGACATTTATATTGTTTTGTAGTTCCGTTAATTAGCTTAATTATGCTCTTAATTAGCATACATTTGGGAAATTTAAAATTTTATTAGACATATGCTTGGCACGATCTTCATATCAACCAAATGTGCCTAGTAATGTAGAAAAGCCTTTGTCCAATAGTCCAATCCACTATATTGCCTCTTTGTGAAGAAATAGCGCGATAATAGATCTCTTTTTGTACACCAAATCCCCGATCAGAAGGCATCTATGCAAAATTTGCCTATAGTTTAATACATAAATCAAGATCGTACTACTTGGTTACTTTATACTTGTATACTGCTAATTGTTAGAATATTCTTAATAGTTGTGAGATAATTTGCAATTTATTATACAAATTTGAATGTTTCATTTATTTTGTATGTCTAAATTCTCATTGATTCGCGATTTCGATTGTTTCGCACAAAAAATTAGTCAATGTATCAACCTTGAGCAACAATTTCCATTCATTTGGTGCTTTTAGATTTCACTTACATTGAACACGTTCTAGTTCAATTAGTATGACAATCCTCAAAATGAACCAAAAGCAAAGTTCTCATTTAGTTCGCACGTAGTGCAGTAATCTACAATTGAGCTGACAATTGATAACAACACTACTTGTCTCACCAGTATAGTATGGTCATAAATAGTTTACAAACATTGGATTATAGAAAAGATAACAAAACGAGTGTTACTTTCTGATCATTCACCGTGTACAAACTTTTATCTCTAATGATTACAATTTAATCTATTATAATTAAATATTATATTCTAATTAGAAGTATGTCCTGATTGTAATTTGGTTTTCGTCCTTTCGGAACAAAATAGAAATAATGAATCAAAATCAAACAAAAACATCTCAAAGTACCAACAATAACCGGAATGCCATTCAAATCCGGACGACAGCTGTACGAGAGGCAAATGACCAACATTTCAGTGAACACACATTTGAGTATTGTCAATTGGTCGTCCACATTGAGACACTTGAAAGCGTAAATGTTTTTACACAATTTGACGAGCTTTTTTAATGTACAACTCCGCACAGTTGAGTGCATTTACCAATGTTGTCTATTAACCGATAATATGAAAATAGTTTTCATTGTAAAAAACTGGCCAGGGCCGCAGCATTGGTAAATTATTTGATTCGTTCAATTTCGTGCTGATTCAATTTGACCGATTTGATCAAATATTTTGGCAAAATGTTTCTACTACTGCTTTTCTGTTCCAACTCTATTGGACACATCGACATGGTCATTCGGATTTTGGTGTTTAAAATAGCTTCAATCATTGAATCACAATCTGAAACATTTTCGGAATTGTTCAAATCAACAGGCAAGTTTTCAATCTTATTCAATTTACTGCAAATCAAGTCTTTATTCATTCCAATGGCGAAACAATTTTTCAGTCGACATTTAGTGCAGCATCTTCTGTTGGTAAAAGTAATTTGGTAACCTTCCTTGATAGAACATACGAATTGCTATAAATTTTATAATAAAAACATAAATACGAGTTAAGTCCAGGAAGTTGGTTTATTCTACAAAGTTTACCTCATATTGAAAAGCGTTTCTACAAAAGAACGATTTACACGGCTCACCGCACAGTCCATTGAAATTAAAGCCTTAAAGAATCACAAATCACAGAATTAATTTGACAATCCAAAAATAACAATACAACAAACCTAAAGCTTTATCGCCACAAACGCGACAAATTTTATTTAAACCACTTTTGGCCATTTTGCAATTTGTAATACTTGGAAAGAACTCTTTTGGGTGCTATAATGTAGCTCAATTAATAGGCCAAACATATTTTGGGGTTAGCCACAATTAATAGAACAATGTCCCTGTGACAAACTCACAACAAATGGGCACATCGATTGATTAAGTAGTTATTAATAGATAACAACAAAGCAAGTCATCTTATTTTAGATGGCGATATCCAATAATAAGGACAATCGCAATACATTCGTGTTAATCTGTATTTGATCAACGGATCATATTATTCCTGAGCCTATATCTTTTCATTGATGTAAACCGGACATTGAAAACATCCCATTAATATATTCAATCACAAAATCACCTCATTTTATTTCTCATTAATCTTCATTGATCGAAAACAAGTGACAATTTTTTTTATCTCTTTGCTTTTTTAGACCCAAAAATTTTCTTTTGCTATTTTATGATATTTGGGTGCACAATCTTTTTAGATAATGCGCACTGCGCACAGAAAGTGCACAATTTTTTTGAACTGTCGAGTAAAAAAAATTAATTGTCTTTATTTGAGTTTTTTTCTGAGCTTTCCGAATCTGTGCTCATATCCAGGATAAGAATTGAGTAACACCCTGTTTTGGATCGGTAAAGTTAAATGGTGTCATTTTTTGGGAATTTTTATTTCCACGACCCCTTGACAGATCCAGGTGGTTAGAGCTGCTAAAACCATCTTCGGACCATGTAGAACAACAGTGATTTTTTTCAGAGATATGCATTAACATTAACTAGAGTAAATTATGTTTAGACCTAGTACACCACCGATTAAGATACCGACATTGTGATACGTGAAACTGCTTGAACTGTATTAATTGATCCTTAATTCTGAAGACCTAGTACACCACCGATTAAGATACCGACATTGTGATACGTGAAACTGCTTGAACTGCATTAATTGATCCTTAATTCTGAAGACCTAGTACACCACCGATTAAGATACCGACATTGTGATACGTGAAACTGCTTGAACTGTATTAATTGATCCTTAATTCTGAAGACCTAGTACACCACCGATTAAGATACCGACATTGTGATACGTGAAACTGCTTGAACTGCATTAATTGATCCTTTAATTCTGAAGACCTAGTACACCACCGATTAAGATACCAACATACAGATACGTGAAACTGCTTGAACTGCATTAATTGATCCTTAATTCTGAAGACCTAGTACACCACCGATTAAGATACCGACATTGTGAAACGTGAAACTGCTTGAACTGTATTAATTGATCCTTAATTCTGAAGACCTAGTAGACCACCGATTAAGATACCGACATACAGATACGTGAAACTGCTTGAACTGCATTAATTGATCCTTTAATTCTGAAGACCTAGTACACCACCGATTAAAATACCGACATACAGATACGTGAAACTGCTTGAACTGCATTAATTGATCCTTTAATTCTGAAGACCTAGTACACCACCGATTAAGATACCGACATACAGATACGTGAAACTGCTTGAACTGCATTAATTGATCCTTTAATTCTGAAGACCTAGTACACCACCGATTAAGATACCGACATACAGATACGTGAAACTGCTTGAACTGCATTAATTGATCCTTTAATTCTGAAGACCTAGTACACCACCGATTAAGATACCGACATTGTGATACGTGAAACTGCTTGAACTGCATTAATTGATCCTTTAATTCTGAAGACCTAGTACACCACCGATTAAGATACCGACATACAGATACGTGAAACTGCTTGAACTGTATTAATTGATCCTTTAATTCTGAAGACCTAGTACACCACCGATTAAGATACCGACATACAGATACGTGAAACTGCTTGAACTGCATTAATTGATCCTTTAATTCTGAAGACCTAGTACACCACCGATTAAGATACCGACATTGTGATACGTGAAACTGCTTGAACTGCATTAATTGATCCTTTAATTCTGAAGACCTAGTACACCACCGATTAAGATACCGACATTGTGATACGTGAAACTGCTTGAACTGCATTAATTGATCCTTTAATTCTGAAGACCTAGTACACCACCGATTAAGATACCGACATTGTGATACGTGAAACTGCTTGAACTGCATTAATTGATCCTTTAATTCTGAAGACCTAGTACACCACCGATTAAGATACCGACATACAGATACGTGAAACTGCTTGAACTGCATTAATTGATCCTTTAATTCTGAAGACCTAGTACACCACCGATTAACATACCGACATACAGATACGTGAAACTGCTTGAACTGTATTAATTGATCCTTAATTCTGAAGACCTAGTACACCACCGATTAATATACCGACATTGTGATACGTGAAACTGCTTGAACTGTATTAATTGATCCTTTAATTCTGAAGACCTAGTACACCACCGATTAAGATACCGACATACAGATACGTGAAACTGCTTGAACTGTATTAATTGATCCTTTAATTCTGAAGACCTAGTACACCACCGATTAACATACCGACATACAGATACGTGAAACTGCTTGAACTGCATTAATTGATCTTTTAATTCTGAAGACCTAGTACACCACCGATTAAGATACCAACATACAGATACGTGAAACTGCTTGAACTGCATTAATTGATCTTTTAATTCTGAAGACCTAGTACACCACCGATTAACATACCGACATACAGATACGTGAAACTGCTTGAACTGCATTAATTGATCCTTTAATTCTGAAAACCTAGTACACCACCGATTAAGATACCGACATACAGATACGTGAAACTGCTTGAACTGCATTAAATGATCCTTTAATTCTGAAGACCTAGTACACCACCGATTAAGATACCGACATACAGATACGTGAAACTGCTTGAACTGTATTAATTGATCCTTAATTCTGAAGACCTAGTACACCACCGATTAACATACCAACATTGTGATACGTGAAACTGCTTGAACTGTATTAATTGATCCTTAATTCTGAAGACCTAGTACACCACCGATTAACATACCGACATTGTGATACGTGAAACTGCTTGAACTGTATTAATTGATCCTTTAATTCTGAAGACCTAGTACACCACCGATTAAGATACCAACATACAGATACGTGAAACTGCTTGAACTGTATTAATTGATCCTTTAATTCTGAAGACCAAGTACACCACCGATTAAGATACCAACATACAGATACGTGAAACTGCTTGAACTGCATTAATTGATCCTTTAATTCTGAAGACCTAGTACACCACCGATTAACATACCAACATTGTGATACGTGAAACTGCTTGAACTGTATTAATTGATCCTTAATAATGAAGACCTAGTACACCACCGATTAACATACCAACATTGTGATACGTGAAACTGCTTGAACTGTATTAATTGATCCTTTAATTCTGAAGACCTAGTACACCACCGATTAACATACCGACATTCTGATACGTGAAACTGCTTGAACTGTATTAATTGATCCTTTAATTCTGAAGACCAAGTAAACCACCGATTAAGATACCGACATTCTGATACGTGAAACTGCTTGAACTGCATTAATTGATCCTTTAATTCTGAAGACCTAGTACACCACCGATTAAGATACCGACATACAGATACGTGAAACTGCTTGAACTGTATTAATTGATCCTTTAATTCTGAAGACCAAGTAAACCACCGATTAAGATACCGTCATTGTGATACGTGAAACTGCTTGAACTGTATTAATTGATCCTTAATAATGAAGACCTAGTACACCACCGATTAACATACCAACATTGTGATACGTGAAACTGCTTGAACTGTATTAATTGATCCTTAATAATGAAGACCTAGTACACCACCGATTAACATACCAACATTGTGATACGTGAAACTGCTTGAACTGTATTAATTGATCCTTTAATTCTGAAGACCAAGTACACCACCGATTAAGATACCGACATACAGATACGTGAAACTGCTTGAACTGTATTAATTGATCCTTTAATTCTGAAGACCTAGTACCCCACCGATTAACATACCAACATTGTGATACGTGAAACTGCTTGAACTGTATTAATTGATCCTTAATTCTGAAGACCTAGTACACCACCGATTAAGATACCGACATACAGATACGTGAAACTGCTTGAACTGTATTAATTGATCCTTTAATTCTGAAGACCTAGTACACCACCGATTAAGATACCGACATACAGATACGTGAAACTGCTTGAACTGTATTAATTGATCCTTTAATTCTGAAGACCTAGTACACCACCGATTAACATACCAACATTCTGATACGTGAAACTGCTTGAACTGTATTAATTGATCCTTAATAATGAAGACCTAGTACACCACCGATTAACATACCAACATTGTGATACGTGAAACTGCTTGAACTGTATTAATTGATCCTTAATAATGAAGACCTAGTACACCACCGATTAACATACCGACATTCTGATACGTGAAACTGCTTGAACTGTATTAATTGATCCTTTAATTCTGAAGACCTAGTACACCACCGATTAACATACCAACATTGTGATACGTGAAACTGCTTGAACTGTATTAATTGATCCTTTAATTCTGAAGACCTAGTACACCACCGATTAAGATACCGACATTTAGATACGTGAAACTGCTTGAACTGCATTAATTGATCCTTTAATTCTGAAGACCTAGTACACCACCGATTAAGATACCGACATACAGATACGTGAAACTGCTTGAACTGCATTAATTGATCCTTTAATTCTGAAGACCTAGTACACCACCGATTAAGATACCGACATTGTGATACGTGAAACTGCTTGAACTGCATTAATTGATCCTTTAATTCTGAAGACCTAGTACACCACCGATTAAGATACCAACATACAGATACGTGAAACTGCTTGAACTGTATTAATTGATCCTTTAATTCTGAAGACCTAGTACACCACCGATTAACATACCGACATTGTGATACGTGAAACTGCTTGAACTGTATTAATTGATCCTTTAATTCTGAAGACCTAGTACACCACCGATTAACATACCGACATTGTGATACGTGAAACTGCTTGAACTGTATTAATTGATCCTTTAATTCTGAAGACCTAGTACACCACCGATTAACATACCGACATTGTGATACGTGAAACTGCTTGAACTGCATTAATTGATCCTTTAATTCTGAAGACCTAGTACACCACCGATTAAGATACCGACATTGTGATACGTGAAACTGCTTGAACTGCATTAATTGATCCTTTAATTCTGAAGACCTAGTACACCACCGATTAACATACCGACATTGTGATACGTGAAACTGCTTGAACTGCATTAATTGATCCTTTAATTCTGAAGACCTAGTACACCACCGATTAAGATACCGACATTGTGATACGTGAAACTGCTTGAACTGTATTAATTGATCCTTAATTCTGAAGACCTAGTACACCACCGATTAAGATACCAACATACAGATACGTGAAACTGCTTGAACTGTATTAATTGATCCTTTAATTCTGAAGACCTAGTACACCACCGATTAACATACCAACATACAGATACGTGAAACTGCTTGAACAGCATTAATTGATCCTTAATTCTGAAGACCTAGTACACCACCGATTAACATACCGACATACAGATACGTGAAACTGCTTGAACTGTATTAATTGATCCTTTAATTCTGAAGACCTAGTACACCACCGATTAACATACCGACATACAGATACGTGAAACTGCTTGAACTGTATTAATTGACCCTTTAATTCTGAAGACCTAGTACACCACCGATTAAGATACCGACATTGTGATACGTGAAACTGCTTGAACTGTATTAATTGATCCTTTAATTCTGAAGACCTAGTACACCACCGATTAACATACCAACATTGTGATACGTGAAACTGCTTGAACTGTATTAATTGATCCTTTAATTCTGAAGACCTAGTACACCACCGATTAACATACCGACATACAGATACGTGAAACTGCTTGAACTGTATTAATTGATCCTTAATTCTGAAGACCTAGTACACCACCGATTAACATACCGACATACAGATACGTGAAACTGCTTGAACTGCATTAATTGATCCTTTAATTCTGAAGACCTAGTACACCACCGATTAACATACCGACATACAGATACGTGAAACTGCTTGAACTGTATTAATTGATCCTTTAATTCTGAAGACCTAGTACCCCACCGATTAACATACCAACATTGTGATACGTGAAACTGCTTGAACTGTATTAATTGATCCTTTAATTCTGAAGACCTAGTACACCACCGATTAAGATACCGACATACAGATACGTGAAACTGCTTGAACTGTATTAATTGATCCTTTAATTCTGAAGACCTAGTACACCACCGATTAAGATACCGACATACAGATACGTGAAACTGCTTGAACTGTATTAATTGATCCTTTAATTCTGAAGACCTAGTACACCACCGATTAAGATACCGACATTGTGATACGTGAAACTGCTTGAACTGTATTAATTGATCCTTTAATTCTGAAGACCTAGTACACCACCGATTAAGATACCAACATTGTGATACGTGAAACTGCTTGAACTGCATTAATTGATCCTTTAATTCTGAAGACCTAGTACACCACCGATTAAGATACCAACATACAGATACGTGAAACTGCTTGAACTGTATTAATTGATCCTTTAATTCTGAAGACCTAGTACACCACCGATTAACATACCGACATTGTGATACGTGAAACTGCTTGAACTGTATTAATTGATCCTTAATTCTGAAGACCTAGTACACCACCGATTAAGATACCGACATTGTGATACGTGAAACTGCTTGAACTGCATTAATTGATCCTTTAATTCTGAAGACCTAGTACACCACCGATTAAGATACCGACATTGTGATACGTGAAACTGCTTGAACTGTATTAATTGATCCTTAATAATGAAGACCTAGTACACCACCGATTAAGATACCAACATACAGATACGTGAAACTGCTTGAACTGTATTAATTGATCCTTTAATTCTGAAGACCTAGTACACCACCGATTAAGATACCGACATACAGATACGTGAAACTGCTTGAACTGCATTAATTGATCCTTTAATTCTGAAGACCTAGTACACCACCGATTAAGATACCGACATTGTGATACGTGAAACTGCTTGAACTGTATTAATTGATCCTTTAATTCTGAAGACCAAGCAAACAACCGATTAACATACCGACATTGTGATACGTGAAACTGCTTGAACTGTATTAATTGATCCTTTAATTCTGAAGACCAAGCAAACAACCGATTAAGATACCGACATTCTTAGACGTGAAACTGCTTGAACTGCATTAATTGATCCTTTAATTCTGAAGACCAAGTAAACCACCGATTAACATACCAACATTGTGATACGTGAAACTGCTTGAACTGCATTAATTGATCCTTAATAATGAAGACCTAGTACACCACCGATTAAGATACCAACATACAGATACGTGAAACTGCTTGAACTGCATTAATTGATCCTTTAATTCTGAAGACCTAGTACACCACCGATTAAGATACCGACATACAGATACGTGAAACTGCTTGAACTGCATTAATTGATCCTTTAATTCTGAACTTGCACAAACTTGCACAGAACAGCTCCATTCATACAGTCATATTTGACATGAGTCGTGTGGCCTTTCTCGGTGGAAAAGCAGTTGAGTGCTTGCTCGAATTGGAAACAAAACTATACAATTCTGGTATATCATCTGGTGGACCGAGTGTCCGATTATTTTTAGCATGTGCAAGCAAGACTGTTTTGAGAACACTCGATTTGTGTAAATTTTTCACCAAATTTGACTATCGCCATTGTTTTACCACTCATGATGCAGTGGTGTATGCCAACAATAATTAATCTATTGTAATTAATTTTATTCTTTATTTTATTTGGAATTGTGCAATTTAAATTTATTGAAAAAAATTTTAATACATTGTTCAAATGGATATTTAAGAAAAACAGTAATTTTTATTAAACAAAACAAAAATTGTTGAACTGATGCAAATCATGGGATTGAGTTTGGGGAATATTGTCATTGTACATTGTCAAAATAGTAAAAATATCTCTCGGGTTAGCCATCGCGAATTGCAAAGAATCAAATGTGCTCGCAATCCAATTCGACATTTCCTACAATAATGTTCATAAGCAGTTGTTTTGGCTGCTTGAAAGGCAATTCAAGTCTCGGAATTGAGTCTATTGGCCCAATTGTTTCAGCAATGGTCGGTCATATCAACAATCAACAAGTATATACTAATAAGCATATGCTAATTACAGGGCGACACTTGAGTTGTTTTTTATTAGTACACAAGTTTAAATTAGATTATCTATTTATGTGTTTGTACGCATTTTTGTAGTTTGTTCTTAGTAGCGTTTATTTAATTTTATTAATCATTCACTGAATATGCTTGGATAGAAATGTACTAAGGGTAACACTAATCAATTCTCATTGTCACTCACAATTGATGAGCGGTCAGTTAACATGACATCGATCAACTTAAACGTAACGTTTAAAACGTTGTGAAATCAACGCTCCCTTGTGGTAGAAGTAAGTTGCCATTGCCTATTTAGTCGCATGCAGATCTGTCAGCATGTTCATTTCTCGTTTGTTTGCCCTCCCGTTCGGTTGTTGTCATCGTCGTTATTTGATCGTTCGACCTGTCTTAATTTTATCCTAGTTTGCCTTCACATCATATCACCACCTCTTCTCTCACCCAAAATGTCTTCCTCGTCCACAAGTTCCGATTTTTCTTGCCCACCACCGAACCCAATCTACATTATGCTCAAAGATATGAAGAAGGGTCAAGAAGGCAAGTCACTTCGCGAAATGACCGCCGAACTTTGCACGAAACTGTCCTCGAAACAGCTGGCCACGGTCGAGCAGTATACCTCGAAGTATCGACTGAGTCAAGTTGAAGAGTTCTTCAGTGGCCAACCAACGGAAGTGGTGTGCACCATTGTCTCGAGTCACGTGTTTGTGCGTCGTGATGAGCTTTGTGTGCCTGCTGAGATTGGTCTCGTGAATGTGTCCTTTCGAGATGGCATCACCGGGTGGTATCACTCACTGTTCGACTCACGCAAAGAGAACATTCTGATGGGCGACATTGCCTCTGTTGGTCAGTCAATTGATGAACATGACATTTTGATCGAAAGCGCTGGTGAAGTGGATCTCGCTCATGTGTTGCACGAAATTCACTACATTGTCCATCCGGGCAGTAGTCAGCACACGGACCTCGGTTGGGTCTTCATCTCGGACGATGAGTTCATTCAAAGCCGTGATGTGCTGCTGTGGTGTCAGGCCAGGTCTGACCAATTGAAACTTGATCTCGTGTGGAACGTTCGCTGTCTGCCACTGTCATCAGTCTGCAAGCATTTGGCCAATCGATTCTCCATGCAGACATTCAACATTGATCAAGTCATGTGTCATTTCACCACTGAGAAGGACAACAAGTTACATCAAATCTGCAACTATCACTCGTCAGTCTCGTCACCTCGCAATGTCAACTGTGCCTCTCTTCGTGCCCATCACTTCGCTCAAATGCTGTATGAAATGTTCGAGCGTCCATTCAAACAATTGCCGCGATTTTCGACTAATCTTTTGTAATTAATTTGTTAGTCATTTTGTCTTTAATTTATTTATTTATCGATTCTGAAACCTATTTGTAGGCCAAACCTATTTCCTTTGTATTTAAATAATCTCTTGATATTAACTCGACATTCAATTGCCTTTGATTTTACTGTTTGAAAATTTCATTTATTCGCTCAATCATGTCACAAGTTTGAATAGTAGCATTTAATTAAAACATATATTATCCGTATTATTATTTTCATTCAGTGGAATTATTCATATTCATATAAAGTTTCGTATGAAATCATTGAAACAAACAAAACCAACAAAACAAAGCTGTGACCAATAATTTCACCAATTTGCACAACTTGAAACCCAATCAGCAAGACAATAATAACTTGAGCAACAATTTGGCAGTTTAAATTTTGAATTGCTCTCTATTTGTTTCTATGATAAAAATTGAACTTTAGATTGACAAATTAAGTTTGCTTATCGACTTGTTTGTGTCAACAGGATTTTGTATTAATGTCATAAAATGTTGTCTGATTCTAATTGTGCAAGTTACTTAAGTAATAGTTAATTAACAGTTTAGAACTTCATCACTGTTTAGGTTGTCTATCTAAATTGATCCAATTGCAAAGCAGCAAACATTTTGAATAATTCAAAGACTTCAGTGATTTCATCAATTGGCAACAGACTTTATTGTGTTCAGACTTGAGTTAAAAACAAGGTTTATCTTGCTTATCAACCTTTGTGCCAGACAAATTAATCAATTGGAATGGAAAATGCGACTGTGACAAACACGCTGTTAGCTGTGTTTCCCTGGAATACGATATGTTGTGTATAAGATGATTTTACATTCATTTTTGGAAAATATTCGTGTAGGATTTAAGAAAACATACATATTTTTCAATTTCTGACCAGATTTATGGTTTTATATATCGGTTTTTAAAGTTTTGCTAAGGTTCATTCAAAATTTGCAATAACAAAATGGATTCTAAATGGAAGACCTTGAGGAAATTAAGATTATTTGCCAAACATTCGAATCTTAATTGAAATAAAGTAGACTTTATCATCTTATTAATTAACTGATACAATAAATACACAAATTACAAATACAAAATGAGGCCATCAGAGGAATCGTTCACGAACTGGTTAGATCTGGTGAGTTCTGGTCATTCTGGTACATTTTCAACTGAATACTTAATTTAATTTGAATTCATCAACGGTGGTTGGAGCATGAACTACGAAGCAACCACTCACTACAACTAGATCATCGATCAAATGTCCTGGGGCCTGCGAAGACTGAACGATACTTTTGGCAAATGTGGTGTGCCACGGGTGGCATGGCAAATTGACGCATTTGGCCATTCAAAAGAGCAGGCAGCTCTTTTTGCACAAATGAATTATGATTCTGTGTTTTTTGCTAGACAAGATTGGCAATAACAACAATCGAGACGAGCAAACAAAACTTTGGAACACGTTTGGCAGAGTTCGGAGGATTTGGGCTCACAGGCTGATTTGTTCACTGGAATGATGGATTTCGGTTATGGTGCTCCAAAGGGATTTAATTGGGATTTGGTTGTGGAAAGTCTTGAAGAATCGATAGTTGACAACAAGGAATCAGACGAGTACAATGTGCCATTTTGGGTAAAAAAGTTGGTGAACCTATCCCGCAAATATCAAGACTCGTACGCAACCAACAATGTCATGTTTCCAATGGAAACCGATTTCGAGTATCAGGCAGCTCATGTTTACTTCAAAAACATGGACAAGCTGATTGCTCATGTGAGTGAGCGGTCAAAGGATGTGAAGATCTTCTACTCAACTCCATCCTGTTACACGAAAGCAGTGTACGATTCTGGCAAGACTTTCACAGGCAAAACTGATGACTACTTTCCCTATGGAAGTCATGCACATTCTTATTGGACTGGATATTTTGTGTCGAGACCTGCATTGAAGCGTTACGAACGAATTGGTAACAACATTTTACAGGCTTGCAAACAAGTTGATGTACTCGCTGGAAATGGTGGAAAGTTTGAAAAAAAGATAACCAAAATGAGTGAAATTATGGGAGTGATGCAACATCATGATGCTAGGTGAGTACAGGTGAGTTTACATACAATTCTGATTAACTATTCATTGAGCATTACGTAATTGTAATTACAATTTCAGGAACGGAAAGACAACACGTTGCAAATGATTATGCCAAAAATCTTCACGCAGGCATTGAAGCTTGCCGAAGCGTAATCACTCAAAGTTATGCTCAACTTCAATCAAATCCACGCCAACCGTTCAAAAACAGGATTTCTGTGAATACCTCAACATTAGTTCCTGTACTGTGTCCGAGTCAGGAAAACCATTTGCCATCAATCTGTACAATCCACTTGCTCATGCAGTGGTAAACAAGGTGATTCGAGTTCCTGTGGACAATTCTGTTGGAAACTTTTACCAAGTTGTCGATCCAGATGGCAAAACAGTTGAATCAGAGCTCTTGGAAGTGCCTCAATACGTCCAACAAATTCCAGAACGTCCCACAAAAGCTACAACTGAACTAGTATTTCAAGCTTCGGTTCCAGCCCTTGGATTGACTACCTATTTCGTTCAAGTGACCACCACACGATCCACCAACTCTGCTGATTTGCTTAAAAGTGTCAAAATAACCAAGGAAACAAAATTGCATGCTTCCAACTTTGATGTTGTGTTTGATTCCACTGGTGCTCTGTCGAGTGTTGCACTCAAGTCAGGTCAAGTGATTCTATTTACTAACGAGTTTCGATTCTACAAATCAGCTCTCGACAATTCCTCATCTCATCAATCGTCTGGTGCCTATGTCTTCAGTCCTGCAGAACAAAAAACTTTATCAGCTGCCAAATTGGTCGAATCGAATTTGTTTGTTCATGAGAATATCACTGGAATTGTTCATGAAGTTCATCAAAAGTTTGATTCAGACATTGAACAGGTGATTAGTGTCACGCCCAACAGTGACAACATTGAGTTTGAATGGGTTGTTGGACCAATCAGAATGAAGGACAATGTTGGCAAAGAAATTGTCACCAGTTACGAGACCAATCTGAAGAATGATCGAGTCTTCTACACCGATGCCAATGGCAGACAGATGGTATTCTCGAGTTGATGGTTCATCGAAGGTTGCTTTACAAAGATCCGGGTATAAATGAAGGCCTACTCGAAGGCACAGAAGGACATAGTTTGATTATCCGTGGCCGTCATTTGGTTCAAATTTCAGCTTTCAAAGAAGCAGCTGTCAAACATCGAGAAGCTGTTCAACGATTGTTCATGGAACCAATAATCAGTTTTGGGCCTGATGCAACTTTCGAAACATTCCAAACAACACACAAAACTCGAGTATCCGGTTTAGCTACTACACTTCCCCAAAATGTGCACTTGCTCACCTTGGAACAATGGAACAATGGACGATATCTCATTAGACTGGAACATTTCTACCAGAAAGGAGAAGACGAAGATTTGTCCGAACCTGCGACTGTAAGCATAAAGAAGCTCAAAAGTGTCCAAAAGTTTGCTCGATTTTTCACCATCAAATTGTGACACAATTCTAGTAAGTTGCGATTCATTTTAAAATAAATTAAATAGTCTGCGTACAGAGAGAACAGAGGCAGTACACTGGCGGAGAGCATGGTCGAGTAGTCGATAAATTTGAATTCTCTACGAAAGTAGTTCACCACCGGATCGTATGGATAGTAGTGTTCGGTTAAGTTGAATCCTGATTTGAGTGCGTATGCAATGAAGCCAATACGAGCACAGGTCAGTACACAGTAACTGTACTGGAATGCTTTCCATAGATTGAGTATGCCAATTTGTCTTTGTACATTCACATTCGCTCAATTACTTTTCAATTCGTAGATATACTCGAACCAGGCGGTGGGATTCACTTGATAGCTGTTGCCAATGGTTGACATGATAGGACACATAAAAATGCATATTCTCTCAAAAGAATTCATGCCAAACATTTTTTGTTGTCGTTGAATTTTTAAACAAGTGAAAACTTGAGAACCGAACAAATTATTTATTTTATATATTCATTTTAATTGGAAATTCGAATAATTTTTAAATGTGAAAAATGGAATTTATAATTTAAATTTGAATATTAAAATATTTTAATATTTGATGTAATTCATTTATTATTAATTTTTTTGCATATTCTCGTGCGTCAATGGCGAATAATTTGCTGAAACGATTGATCAAAAAGAAACGTACTGAAAAAAAAGTTCATGAACACAGTTTAGTAATGAAGTTGCGTGCCAAAATTTTCCTTGAAATTGTCACATTTAAATATTTAATATTATTCTACCAGGCTCGAGTAACAAGAAGAAGAGTTCAATAACGCAATAATCAAATGTCTACAATGTCCCAGATATATAAACAAGCGTCAAATTTAAAAACTTGCATTAAAAGACAAAATTTTCAAATTAAAGTTTAATTTAATTTCAAAACAAAATAAGAGAAACATGCATTTGTTTTTTGTTTTACAGTAAAATTTACTTAAAATCTTTCAGTTGTGCTCTCAAAAGGCAGCTACAGTAGAGAGCTGGTGAGAACTTTTGCACGAGACACTTGAGACGAGTCAAGTCAATTGACACTTAATTCACAGAGAAATGTATTCGACTGATAAAACGATTGATTAAGATTCGTTCAATTTGTTTGACGATTAACAATCATTGAATGATCATCTTGAATCAGATCATTCAAAAATTGCTCATCTGAAATCAGATTATCTAGATGAGTGTTCATTGGGATTTGATTCGGCCCATTCAATGATTCTTTATTAGGAATTATATTTTCTAATGATTGTTCATTTGTGAGGCTTATGTGGTTTTTAAGTCGACCTCGACCCCGGTCATGTCACAAGTATGCGGCGACATTGAACAAAAAACTAGAACTAGAACAAGTTCAAATGCCATTTGAAAATACGTGCTTAAAGACGGAAGAATTACAGTATACAATAGAAAGAATGGATTAGTAGAATTTTAATATGACAATATTAAAGAATTGCTTGTGTTGTTGTGTAGTACAGTTCTTGTTCGGTCAAGTCGATTGGAGTAATGTCCATGGATGGGATAGTAGTGTCGGTTGCTCAGTGGCGCCACTGACTAGTAATGCTGGGTCTTTAACGGCTCTTCCATCAACTTCAGCTCCTCGTTCCACAAAGCGCATGCGCAATATCCTAAAACGCACCCCAAAACACCGAGAAGGCAAAACAAAAGGGTGGTCAGAATCGGAAAAACCTTGTCAAGCAGAAAGAAAAGAACCACATTTGTGATGCTTTGTGGACGAACTGCATAATTGGTCACGTGCATTTTGACATCAGACAGGGCCTTGGTCACCGGTTCCTGGTGAGTTGAGTTGGGAGTGCGATCATTGTCCCACAAGTTCTTTACCTCGCTCAGGTATTGGTCCAGGGCGGTGTGGAACACTTCGACCGCGGACTCAATGGGCTGCAACTCTTGATGCAGCTCATCCTGTGTGTCCATAATCCAGAATGCAGATTCCTGATTAGACGATTTGTTGTTCAACTCTTCGGTTGTTTTCTTCAGCTTCTCGAGATCAGATCGGAGAGGTTCGATTATCTAGTGTGAACATAAAAGAAATAGGATATTTGTTTAGAATATCCAAAATGGACTCACCTCGGTGCAGTTCTTGATTGCGTCCACTACGAATCCATCCAGCAGAACACCCGGCCACCGCTTAAGCAACTCCACAAGTTGTTGGACCAATCCTGAAATCTTGGGCCATAGAATGAGACTCCATTCCCAGTTGGTTTGAGCAGCCAGCAATGGGTCTAGTGCCGACTGAACATCCCTGACCAGAGAGTCATCTGCTTCACCAAGCCCCAAGCCATGGACATTGACGAACTCGTCGACCAGAGTGCGAGTCGCGTTGTCGATTGTCAGTTTAGCTGTCGAGATACGATACTGCACTTGCTCAGGGGTTGTCAAGAGGAGAGGAGAGTTAGGGAATGGTGGAGGTTCTTGAGCGGTCGTGAACACGGCCGAGATACTGATCACGACGAGAAAGAGGAAGGAGGAGTGCATGATATGAAAGGAGGCTTGTGACGCGTCAAATAGAAACGCCAAAATGACGATTTGGAAATGAGAAAGGGAACTTAAAAGTTGCGCAAAGTTCGTTCAAGTAAATTACACGATTAAATCTCTGAAATTCCACTTTCTCTACTGTCACTTTTTGTTCTCTTACTTTAAATTCATTCATTCATTTTGTCATGAATAACTTAAATGAAAACATGAACACAATCGTTGAGTAAAATAGCAAAATATATTGTAAGAATATTAAACTCTTCTTAATTGTGAGGGTCCAAATATTTCAATTTGAATTATTTTTGCAAAGCTGGAATCTAGTGAAATGGGATTAATTAAATGGGATCATTAAATATTGTCACAGTTTTGACCGAGAGCGAATTTTCAAAAACAATAATGATTTTATTTATGGTCAACTTTTAGTAATTCGCTCACAGAAAAGCCACCAAACAAATCGCCAAACCTCCAACACAAAACACGTGAACGAAATCACAATTCCACTCGAGTAAAGCCAAAAGATGGATCTCATCTCGTCGAATGTGAGCTCTCGCATGCTGCCAATCAAATTACGATCCAATTTGTATTTATATGTTCGCATGCTTGGCAGGTGACCGTAGTGACGGGTCCAGTAGTGGAACAGACCACAGTTCTGGAATTGGTCAATTCTGAATGAAACAAAAAATCAAAGTTGATTGACAATTACAAATTCAAGTAAAAGTAAAATAAAAATGTAGTACATTTTGTTGAATGGCTTCAAAAGTGGCGATCGTTTTTGAAGCACCAGACCAGTGTAGTAGTAAGCAACATTCTCCGAGCCAATGTGAATTGATTGACCAGATCGGACTTTTCTCACTTCCTCGATCAAATAAGTTCTACTCGCCACGAGCACATTCATTGGGTCTCGAATTACAGAAGCAATTTGTTCGTCTGGATTTGCCAACACTTTTCGTTTGGTTCTTTATTTTGTATAAAAATCAAATTATAATTATTATATCAAACCAAACTCAAAACACCCAAACCTGTTAATATGCATTCCAATTGTGTAGAAGAGTTGATTTTCTTTGACCGAATGTGTGAACTGACTTATATAAACCGAATTGTTAATTCCAATTATGTAGTGAGTGTCCTCACGAGCCGCCTGTTCAAGGTCCTGCAGAGTGTCCACTGGGTTTGCTCGCTTAGATGCGGTTAAAAGTGAATAAAACGATGAACTGTAACTGATGGTGAAGAAGAGTGCTGCACAGAACCAGGTGCAATACACAAAACGGGCAATCGAATTTGATTCGTGATGTAGCTCTCCGATTGCTTAAAACAAAACCAAACATTAAACAAAATCAAACATTAAACAAAACCAAACATTAAACAAAATCAAAGCAAACTCAACAGTAGACTCACGCTGTTTGATTGCAATTCCGAACAGTCGATGAAGAATCTTCTGACAAGACAATTTTGTATCAAATTTGATAATCAACATTAGCACAACCAGACACACAGCAAAAAGCAACCAAACCGAATTGGAAAATGCTTTCACCACAATCCATTGACGCCGATTTGTGGGCGCAGGATACTGCACAATGAAGGTCACTTCATCCATGAATAGAAATTTAGTAAAGTCTATTGCAGATTGACGTTGTGGTGAGTTCATTATGCCGCACATTGCAAAATTGGATTCCTGTGAAAAATGATTAATTTTGTAATTAAATTTTTATAAATTTATATAGAATAATTTACACCATAAAGAACTTGACCAACAACTCCAGTCCAAGTGCCGTTCACCAGTTGACCTCTCGAATTTAGTCCATCAACATAGTTTGAACGAAAATTGTAATGTTTCTCCAATTGTCTCAACAGTTCAACGTCCATTGAACGTTTTAAATTAATTTTTCCATTTGATTCTCGTTTCATATCACAAAACGGAATCCAATGATTTACTGAAATATTCAACATTGAAGAATGAAGATTACATTTATCGAATGACATTTTCAACAAATCGAAATGTCGTTTTGTTTTCGGTTCGAAAATTCTCTTCTTCTGATGGCATCCATGAACAATTGGATTTACATGAATAGTTTGTTGACTGATTGTAGAAAGTAGAATTGCACGAAAGTTATTTGGAAGCAATTTCAATGCACTCAAAGACCATCGCTTTAGATTGACAATCGATTCTGCGAACAGAAGAACAAATGGTTTACAGGACAGACATTTTGAATATATTTGACTTAAATTTTGCATTAATAAAACAAAATTAGATTCATTTAAATCACTTTGAAATTGAAGATCAAATATTAATTGAACATTGACAGTGTTGAAGTAGGAATTCGCGGGTAAATGATTCGACAATTGTGACATGTTCAAATGAGGAAATGAACATTCAAAACATAAACGTTTGGAATTATTATTTGAAGCCATGCTTCCAAACAAATTGTCGATTATGATTAAAGATTCACTAAAATTATTGTCATTCTTCGGTGAACAGTAATACTCGTGAATGTAGCTCTCCAATGTTTGGTCACCAATGAACAATGGAATTGGCGAATGCAAATGAACAGAATAATAAAGTGAAAATGAGAAAATTAATAAAAATATTAAATTCATTTTTAATCTGAATTATTAATTTTTACTGATAGCAGACGAATATTTTTATTTTATTTAACTAACAAATTGACTGTGATTCTATATTATTACCATTACCAGACAGACACAATTCCCTGGGAACGGCCTCAAGTTGTACTTTACTGCATAAATGTGCTTGAGAGAAGACCCAATTGGCTCAGAGCGAGAGTATTCGTACAAACAAATTACTTTCATTTGAGCTCACTCCGAGAATTGTTATTTACAATAACATATTTTGACAACTGTAATTGTGTGTCAAAACAATTTAGTAATGCATTTGTCTGGAGATATATCAATTGAAGCTAATTGAAGTCAATCATATCTTTCCTCCTTCTCCATGTGTATCAATTAACCTTCAACATTACCGATTCCTGTACGAATTGTAGCAAAACATTTACATTCATACAAAATACCACAGATAATGTCCTTATGCACATTCATGTGAATGTAATTCATTTGAACAAAAAAAAAACATGGAAAATGTTTATTCGTTGTAATAATTTTACAAATTGTACATAAATGTCTAGTTCATAAAAATAAAATAAATAAAATATTTGTAAAAAATTTATTTTATTAACAAAAAATATTCATACGTGATCATTGTCACGTTCCAGTGACACCTTATTAAAATCTGCATATAATTATGGTGAACTAGAAGTATACTTGAAAATATATTTACAAATTCAAATATAAAACAACCCTGCAAGACAACTGCACTGCATTACATTATTTTTCAATATATTCAATTTGTAATAATCGAAATTAGCTTCGAAATCAGGGATTTAAAGTATAACTTAATGCAAAACAGACAAAAAGCTGCAACATTTCCCACAAAATACCAAATCAAAAGTATTCTTAAATCGCTTATTGTGAGAGGTCTTGGTAAAATTGTGATTTGTTTTGGTAATTCACAGTTCGGTGTGTAACCAGCATTTTGTGCCCAGTGCTGAATTAGTCCATTAGTTTGTAAACGGTCGATTCTATAAATGGAAAATAATTAGATAGAATTTTATTTAAAGGCTCACATACATTAAATTGAATGGCTTTATAAGAGGAGAATTCTTGGGAAATGCAATTCCTGTATAATAATTCGCCACATTTTCTTTGCCAATGTGAAGTCGTTTGGATGATTTTCGAATTCGTTTTTCAGTCAAATAAGTTCTGCCTGAAATGACAACATTTTTGCAACTATCTTCTACAGTAGAGATTTGATACTCGGGACTGGTGATCATTGCACGTTTTGTTCTAATGGGAAATCAAATTTAGTGAAATTCAAAATCAATTCCTTACCTATTAATATGCTGTCCCACAATGTAATAGAAATGATTATCCGGCTGTGCAGTGATAAATTGACTGAGGTAAGCAGAATCTTGTAGTGTAACAATAAAATGACTGTCCACTTGTGCTGCTTTCAACAAATCTTGCAATGTATCAATCGGTGCTTCAGTGACAGGGAATGACACAAACGAATAGATAGTACTGCCGTAGATTATGGACAAAACGAGCACAGAAACAGACCAAAGTGCGTAGAATAGTCGAATTGATGAAGACATTTCACAACGAATGTTTCGAAAAGCTATCAAAATTGTCAAAATTAATTCAAAATAGCTAAATTAACTTACATTGATTCAGCGCAATTCCAATCAGCTCTAATATCCTCACATGGTGATTAGTAAATTTAGAAATTAATTTGATAATAAATAAAATTGAAATAAAATAAACCAAAATCAGAATCCAAATTTGACTCGAGAATGGCTTGAGAAGATTTTCAACAAAATTCGACGTTTGATTTGGCATTTGAACTATGAAGGTAACTTCGGATACAAAAATGTACTTTGAAAAGTCGACAACTTGGCGACGCTCAAATGTGTCGATGATTCCGCACATTGCAAAGTGAGATTTCTGATTTAAAATAAATTAGATCACTCATAAATCACGTTACTCACCCCATAAAAGACATCGCCCACAACGCCCGTAACCGATCCATTTGACATCACTCCCCATAAACCATTTCCGTCATGTAGTTTCGATTGAAAATTGTAACGTTTCTCAAGTTCTCTCAACAATTCTGACTCAATATGATTTGGTGTTAAGAAAAGTTCTCCAATTAAATCTTTGATCAAATCACAATATGGCAACCACTTTGAAATTATTTTAATTTAATTTTAAAATTCATCAAAAACATTTACAAATATTTACCTGATTAACAGAAATGTTCATCAATGTTGAATTCAAATTACATTCATGAAACGGAATTTTAAGTTTTGCGAAATCAAATGAATTTCTCGCCCAGAATATTTCTCTGTATTGCAAACAACCATTTAACACTGGATTGATGTGAATCGTGTTTTGTATCGACTGTTGAGTTATTGAAATTAAAATTGTTTGAAATCTGCTTGAAAATGGGTTTTTGTGTAAATTCAACGAAAATTTATAGAGATCATTTGGAGAATTTTGAAAAAGTGCTACGAAAGGTTTGCATGTCTGGCAATGTAAATATAAATGCGACAAAGTTTGTAAAATATTTCGAAAATACATTTCACTGTGTCCAACATTTGTGGTGCTACTAGTCGTGGTAAAATCAAATATCACTTGAAGATTGTTTTGTGTGTTGTAAAGTAAAGTTGGGAAATTCTGTTTGATCAATTGAGTAACATTTACATATTGATAATAGATCAGTTTTGAAGCACAATCGTTTATGATCAAATGTTGGTAAAGTTTCGATGATTCGCCGTTGTACGTTAGTACATTTACATTTGCGTTTAGTAGTTCGATGAAATTGATCAGAATTAAAGATGGCCTCGAAACGTTGTGATTGCAGTAATGTTTGAATGTATAATCCTCAATACTCTCATCGCCAATGAATGGTGGCACCGGTTGGGAGGAAGACATTTCGAAATAGATCAACAAAAGCAGAATAGATAAAACAATTTTGAAGATATTCATTTTGGTGTCGTAAATAATGCTTCAATTTTGTAACAATCTCAATTGTTTCCAAAGAATTGACCAACCGTTCATTGTCTAGAGAACAATTTTGTATTCAATTGAACAACAATTTCCGAATGTACTCAAACTAACATTTGTGCGCATTTTCTTTGTTGCAATATTAATACACGTGTCTAACAATTTCTTGCAATTTCTATGAAATTGGCCGATTTTGTAACACACTTTCCATGTATTTGAGCATTTTTATCAACCAATGATTGTCTTTTTTGTTTTGTGCACATTTGCATAATTATAGTCTAAATGTCGGTTTTGGTGTGACAAAAACATTTGAATGGCGAGAAACGATATATTACAAATGGGATTCTTATGAAATAGCCTTCGGAAAATGTGATTAATGATTATTCAAGACATTTTCAGAAACTTATTGATCTAATTTACAGAGTTTTCTGCCTTCCAATTATATAATTAATTATAATGCCGATTAATTAATTTGGCTTACAATGAATAATTGCCAATAAATATTGATGAAAATGGCCTCGTTGAACATTTTTCAGGATAATTACGACGAATTTAACATTGAACTCACCCAAAATTAGCTAACTGTAAATTCAAGAACTCAAATAAAATGAATCCTTACTATATCAAAACACCATTTTTGCGTATGATTGCACAATATTATGGGTAATTATGATCATGAATAACAATTTAAACAAATATATTACATTTTAGTAATCTCGGATTACAATTACTCGAATTTGGCAATTTCGACATTTCAACCTACCGAAATCTCGTTCTGAACATTATATTTTACCTCCTAATCCAATATTCACTATATTTTTCTGATCCATTCAATGCTCGAGTTCAAATTGGCACAGTGTTTCAATCGAAGCCATTCATCGAGGGACTGTACGTGTCGTGTTTGATGTTTGCCTTTCCCACAACTCAACTCATCAGAACGGGACATTACTTCGCTGCTGGTCGACGACTCATTCGACTGTTGGATAATGAATGCTTTGAGCAAGTGTATCGAAATGTCAAATGGAAACGAATCTATTATACGTTGATTAGTGTGCAGATTTGCTATGGTGCGGCATTGAATATGGAAAATGCCGTGTCCCTGTACCACAATTGGTCATTTAGTAAATTGCTCAATTTGGTGTCACTACTCGTACTGGCCAATTTGACCTACTTTGACTTGACTGTCCTCCATTACTATCAATATGCAACACGAAAGTATTTGCACAATATCGAGGCGAATTTAAAGTCAAATCAATCGAAACATTCAAACATTCAAATGATCCAACAAATTCGCATCCTCGCACAAGTGAACAACAAATTGAACGATTTAATGTCCCTTCCCATAATGATGTATCTCTTCATAATGATGACCAACATCATAGCCACATTTTGTATCGCATTGACTGTGGTCATTACTGATTTTATTCAAATATTCCTTTTTGCAATCTATGCACTGGCCATTTGTGGTTACATTGCCTATCTGGTCAATGTGAATCAACAAATTGTGACAACCTTTCAGAGAATTTGTTCACATTTTAATGCTGAATCAAAGTCAAATCAAATTCAGTACTCGAGATTGTCGAATGTTGAGCACAGAATTGATAGTTTCAAAATTAAGTTTCATGAAGTGGCCATTTATGAGCAGTGTTTCACTTTGCGATTGTTTTACCTGACTTCTGTTGACATGTCCGTGCTGTTTGCCACTGTCTTGCTCATACTCAGTTATGTTGTCTTTCTATATCAAACTAATTGATTCTATTATTTGCGCATAGTAAATCAAATTTATAATAAAAATTGTTAAGAATTTGCAAAAAAATGATACGCAATTTAGTTAAGTTTAGTGTGAATTTAATGAAATAGGAACAATCAAATTGGTTCAAATGCTAAATGGTAAAACGAATATATCGCTCACTTGTGCAGCGTTGCATTGCGCACCACTTTGTCAGTGGTCTGATTCTCGAGCAAAGTCGTGACTAGAATGCTCATAATGGGAAGTGACAGGACAAACAGGAAAATAATGTCACAGTAGAGGTTGGTGGGTGCGAGGAAGCATTGAGATGCACGGTAGATGTACTTGCGAGGACCACCTAAAGTCATCTGACTGTCCACTGACATTTCCTGTGTGGTGAGTAGAGATTAGTGTTGAGTTAGATAAGCTCACATTGGCATACCATCAAGGTGATCGCTAGCAGGAATGATGCCCACAGGACGAGGTCACGATGAGCTGTGCCCAGTCGAATCAAAACGATAAACATCAACAGCCAAACGAGTTGAAGAAGGAAGATAACATTTTTGTAAATGGTCAAGTCGACCTAATTGAGAAAATGAGACAGTGAGACAGTGATCAAGTGCACTTACCTTGGCCATGGCACGGTGACTGATGAATGTGATCATGAAGCTGTAGAAGATAGTCTGGAACAGTGACAGGTAGGTCACGAAACCGAGGTGGTCGTTACTATGGAGAGAAGAGATGAAGAAGATGATCAAACCATTGGATGGACTTACAAATGCTGCCAAATGAGATTGGACGTGGTCAGGAGTACAACGAGAGCAGTGGCGATTGTGATGACCACAGCAACACTCACACTGAAGTACACTTTGCGCACAAACAAATCATCGAGGGGCTTGGGTTCGACCATTTCCGAATCGCACATCACTTGTTCAGGATCGTCACATTCGTCCAGGACGTCATTCTCCAGTTGCTCACTGGTCGGACTGGGAAGTACGAGTTCGGCCACTGTTGCAGTTTACAGATCACCAAACTTGGAAGAGACACGACTAGAAATGACAAAAAGAAATTAACTGGTTTCGGTGTGACAACTCACAACAGAAACGTTCGTTCATATTTCGAAATACGTGTTCAAAGTTGAAAGTTCGTGAATATTTCTGTTTTGAGCTAACATTGAATCACTTCGATAAAAGTACTATTTCGAAATGCCTTTAAAATATACATGTTCAAAATATCACCTTAGCCAATTTACATTAGCCAATCAGAATGCAGGTGCCAAACTGATCCACCAATCAGTATCGAGTAGAAAATCGAACGCGCAAAACTAGCCAATCAGAAACGAGAATACAAGTACACTTGACATTCGGTAATTATATATATTTGTATTGATTGACCTAGTATTACAAAATCTGACCATCTTCGTATATACACAGATTGCCGGCCGCCCGACGGATCATCATCATTTTGGGCTTTTTCCTCTTCCTTTTCCTCCGTCTTCCATCACGTACTCTGACACCGACTTGACCTTGGCCACTTTGACCATTGTACGGAAATAGTTGCCACCATCGGACGCTGCGGAACTGATTCGACTGCTATCGTCAATGGCCGATTCGATTGGCTTTGGAGCAGCAGCAGCTGGTTTCGGGGACTTTGGCACCGAGTGACCTTTTGTGACCTCGGCACGGCCACCTGTCTTTGGTTTGGTGGGTGGTGGAGTACCAATGCCATTCGATTTGACCTTGACCGGAGTTCGTTTCGCTTTGGGTGAAATGGGGGGAGTGACAGCCTTGGTCCTTTTATTGTCGTCTTTTCGTCTCACCGTCTTCTTCTTCTTCTTCGGGACCTTCTTTTTCGGGGTCTTCGGTGATCGATGATGATCATCCTCATCACTGTCCTCATACTGCGATATCGAACGGACATGACCGTGACCAGTGGCCAGGGCAGCAGCGTAACCATCACCATCACCACGATGATGACCTCTCGGTGATGAAGCCTTGGTTGTCCTCTGACCCTTTCGGTGTTGTTGCTGTTGGTTTTTCTGGTCCTTTTGATCCTTCTGCTTCTTATTCTTCTCCTTGGTGGGAGGACTCACCGCCAGGGGCGTCATCTTTCTAGGACCCGGATCAGGACTACTTGGCGCATTCCTTGTGAGGGTACTATTTCCAGGAGAATCCTCAATTGCACTCGATGTCCCGCTCATGTAGGACACTGCCTCCTGAAAGGCTTCGGAACTTTTGTACTTTCTCGCAGCACCGTACGAAGTGTTGGTTGAAGTAGAGAATCGTTGACCGCCACGAGTAGTATCGCCGTGGGCGCCACCGCCCCTCGTAGTAAAGGTGGTAGTATTCCTGGTGTCACGCGCTTCACGGTCACGTTTCGAGAGGAACTGCGCAAAAATGCCCGCTTCCTGATCATCGTCCGACAGTAGGATAAAGTGATTGTACACGGCGAGTGGTACCGAAATGCCCATCAGCACCAGTAAGCAAAAGGCGGCAAAAGCGGTCGTTGCCGCCCACACCACCCACGGATACAGTATCTTGACGTGCTTGTTCACCTGTTCCCGATAGGTCACCTCCATCGAACGTTGAGCACAGAAGACGCCAGCGGCCACGCCCGCACAGACCATCACAAAGAGATAGAAGATCTTGAGGAGGGCGGCACAGCCCCGGCCCAGCTGGACATGATAATACCGGCGGACACCGTACCGGTACGGTATGATGAGCACCAGGAAGAGTAGATAGGCGATACCACCGACTGCCACGCCCATCACGAAGATACTCGTCACATTGCAGGCGGCCGTGACACAGAAGTGCTCCAGTGCGAGTATGACCAGAAGATAGATGACATTCACCACGGTGAACAGGAAGAAGGCCGTCTCGGGTAGGGTCACATTACGTGTGGGCTTGATGTCCTCTTCAAGGACAGTCTTCTCCTCTCGGCCAAACGGATAACTGACCAGACGGGCATTTTGGTGTTGAGCCCCAGCAGGACCGAACACGGGTTGACCCACCATGGACGTGATCGAATTCGACTCACCAATGTCCTGCAACTGTACGGCCACTACCACGATCGAGCCCCGACCATTGTGGTACAGTAGAGAGTTGCGTATGTTCGAGTAGCGTTCCACAGTGCGGATGAACACTTTTGCACAACGGTGCGACCCGTAGCCAATGACCCGTTCCATAGTGGCGGGCGTGAACGGTATCTTCACGATTCGGTTAATCGAATGTTCCACTTCGACGAAGATGGTCGTACTTGCGTCTCGGAACGAGAACGACTTTGGTCCGTACAGTAGACGGACAACGTACTGGTGCTGGTAGTTGAGGGCGTGGGCGTCATCGTAGAAGAGGGCAATGTTGGGCGAGGCACGGCCACAGCCAACACGGATGATCAGATGCAGTAGGATGATGGTAAAGGTGAGCATCGTGGCCACCGTCGGTAGAGTGATCTCGTCCAGAAGGTCCATTTTGAGGCGGGGGCGTCGTTACAGGGCGTAACAGAAAGGGCGTCACACAAAAGTAGAAGTGGTCGACTGTTCCAAAATGGCTCCAAAACTGATCAAAATCGAAATACGAAATCATTCTTTATATATACAGGAGAGAAAAGAAAAACGAATTGCGAACAAAATCGAACTCGCAAAGCTGACCAATCAGTTTGGGCCTCACCTTTAAATCAACCAATAATTAATAGAATGCAGTATGAAGCATGTGACAAACTGTTGGACCAATAAGAACCGATTACTGTCAGGTGATTCATCTGAATAGTCAATCAAAATCGTGTACAAAATCGAACGCGCAAAAATCCCCATTACCAAAAGAAATGCGATGGCACGACAATTGATTTGACTATACATTTTAGTAATGATCAATTTTTATCTGAGAAATAATTCTGAATACTTCAGTTTTTAATCGCAGACATTCCCGAGTCGAATCAATTTCTGTTTTTGCGACCCTTGCGGTGAGCACTCCCAAAAATAATGCACTTTTACTGACCGTATTGATTTTTCAGAAGTTGAAAAGTAGTGCCCAAATAAACTTTATGGGATTCCTTGAAGGGCGCGGTGCTCCATATTCCACAAATTCTAATATTGTTATAAAATGAATATAAAAATATATATAGAAATTAATAGCAATTTAATATTTATTGACCAATATTGACAATTTGAAACATTTTCATTGTCAAACTTTTTTTTTACTAAAGATTGATTAGTTTTGTAAAGTGCCAATTAACTTTAAAAGGTCTTATATTAAAGTTTTGAGAAAAGTACCAAGTTTTTCGAATAAAAAAATCTTGAATTCAAATATTTCAATATTTCAAAACTTATCTTTCATATTATGCGACAATGTTCTGTAACAAAGTTAAGATTTGTCTTTCTCAACTTCGAACCACATTTTTCCGCACGTTTCATAGTGAAATCAACTGGAGGGCCAATTGCCAGTGCCACTCTGTTCCACTATCAGTAAAGTATCTGTATTTGTACGAAGTAGTAATTGTCTTTCGGTACTGGTATGCGGCCTATTCACTACTGTCCCATTCTCAACTCGTACAGTACGACATTTTTATGTTTGTACTCAACAATCGCAAAATGTTTGAAGCCAACTTTTTCCTGAGCCTTTCACTGGTGGTTTCATCCTGTCTCTATCAGCACTACATCATCGAAACGCGATGGCACGGCGATGTTGCTCAAATGTTTTATCAATTCACAGGCAAAAATGTTGAGCAATTATTCAAATACAATCCTCATCTACAAATTACTCGAAAAGCAAATGAATCATTTTTGGTTATACCTGGCAAGGTGTGCACATTGGTGAGCGCTCTCTGGAAAGATTGTGATCAAATTTGGTTCAAGGACAAATCGAATCGATCGTTGACATCCAAAATGAAGTCTAGAATCATTCTCATCATGATTCTGTTTGACACTTTTCACTCGATTGCTTTTGTGTTTTATGGTAGGTTCTAAATTAGATCTCAAATTGTTGTTAAATTTTTATTATTTTCAGTATCTCTGTTGTTGGCATCACTGGTAATTTACTTGCCAATAGTGAGCTCAATCTATGCACACACCTATCAACATGTCATCTTTGTACTCGACTGGTCCATGGCCAGTTTTGCCGCTTGGGACATTCTGCGCACTTGTATATTTCTGTTTTATTTTCTAGTGATATTCTGCTATATTTACATTGACAAATTCACTCATCTAAACAAATCACTTAATCATTTGACTCAAAATAAACCAACAATATTTATCAATCGAATTGCATCACTTGTAAAATTTATCCGAATTTATCGACAACACCTGGTCAGTGTTGAATTTATTCAACATCTCAATCGACAGTTCATCTCAAGTACGTCGATGGTCTACTTGCTCACAAATCTTGGGCCAAACGTTTACTTGACTGTTTTTCTGTTCACGAGACGAGTCGCATTTGTCAATAGATTGATATTCGCTTCATTGGCAGTTGGTCAAATTATGTATACTATAGCAATCTTTTGGCCTCTAATATTCACCCACAGATCGATTCATGGCTGTGCGAAATATTTGATTCCAATTCAAATCAAACTGATGAGTGGTCCCATGTTTTGTGTGGTACAACTGTAAGCTGCATCTGTTCCATCAGTTGGTTCACTGTGAACGACATCAATTTGGCTTCACGGTGGCATCGCTCTGTACGGTCACTGCTAAAGTGGTTTTCGAAGTTTGTGGTTTTTTGATTTTTTCTGCATTTAAAATCTAATTAATTCATTTTAATTCATTTTTACAGTTTCTCATTTTATATGCTGTATACATTTTGGCAATGATCAATTTTTTATCTGAAAAATAAATCTTCATACTTCTGACATTTATTCCTGGACAGATTCCGAATCGAATGCTGTCTTTGCAACCCAGACCGAAAACACTACGATAAACATTGCCATATTTATGCTCATATTGATTTTCAGGAATTAAAAAGTAGCCCAACTCAACTTTGTGCGATTTCTAAGAACGCGGTTGTTCCAACAAACTCATCTGCAATTTTATTATTTTATCGATTGTCTAGCAGTAAATTATTTTTTTGTCAGAATTGTTTTCCATTAATGGATTGAATGAATTCACACAGAAACACATGGCAAAGCAGAAATAAACTATTTCAAATAATATCAATTTTGTTCAGTGGCGTTTCATGGGCTTTACGCTCCATGGAATCAATTTTCATTTTTGAAGTGAAGTAATTTTGTTTGTGAATAGTGGATTAATGGTATTCCAGTGCCCATTTTTAACGATTTTCTGAATACGTCCTCTATTGCTTTGTTTGTCATTGTGATTCTCTTGTGAGCACGTCCGATCTCGCTTTTCCCCCACTATTTTGCAATTATCGACTTGTTTTGGTTGCTTTCCACTCTCCACCAAATGGATCGATATCCTGATTACGAGTCAATGCTCGCTCGTGTGGAGCACAAGAAGATGCAGGTGAAGGGTCAACTAGCCCCCGAACAGTATCACCTTGTTGACGACTTGGTTGCTTTTATGTTGGACCAGTTTCGAAATATGTCCACGGCTGATGCCGACACAGCTCAAGATCACCTTTTATCCGTCTCAAATGGACCAGTAGCACGTGCACTTGCAAATGACACTCGAATCGACATGAAGGAACAAACCAATTCGGTGAATGCACTGGTGGACCATCGCCTCGAAGGTATTTCCATTCTACAAGTTACACAGTAGTTCTAATCTATTTTTCCTTATATGATCCAGTAACATCAGGATCTATTTCAAGCGGACAAACTGCGTCACCAGTAGCACTGTCACCAATGTCTCACTCCGCCATTAACGCAAACATCAAACTCGAAATCAAAGGTATGTAAACATATATTTGTTAATAATGTCACATAAATTGCATTTCTGTTTGTGTTCACTTTAGATGCTCCAAGCGGACAATCAGCTCACCTTTGTAACTTTGTCAAAAAAGAAGAAGATGGTGAAGAACTGCACTGTGACTGTGGATGTGAGGAAGGCAAAGTGAAACTAGAAATTATGAAGGATGAACTAGACGATGAAAGTGACCAGTCGGAATTGGATCGAAACAATATTGGTCAGCCAGTGCCTGTGACTCGAACTATTATGACGGAGTCTCAATCAGCATCAATTCAGCAGCACAATCTTATGGAATCAATCAAGGTGATAGTGCATGAAGAAGAACATTCTGACGAAGACTGTGATTGTCCCGAATGTGTTGTCAAGTTGGACTCGGATGAAGGCGAGCAAATGGACATTGAACGAGAAGAGACCGTGAAGAGACAACGACGTGAACGAATCAATGATGGATTGATTCAATCGAACTCTAATGATGGTGGTGAAGAAACACAAGTGAATGTACAATCTGCTCCAAATGGAGATGATCAAGCAGATGGCCAACTATTGACCGATGCTCAAGTGAACATCGATGCGGGTGCATTGCCTCAACCGCCAATGATCAACCAAGCCGGCCTCCTTGGATTCAAGTACAAATGCTACTTCCCCAGATGTGGCAAAGGATTCAACTCTAAAAGTACTTTCAATGTGCACACTCGAACACACTCCGGCTACAAACCATTCAAATGTCCCTGGGTTTTTTGCGACAAGGAGTTTGCTAAAATTGACTCATTGCGAAATCATATGCTCACCCACACCGACGAACGAGCTCATGCCTGTGGTTGGCCTGACTGTGGCAAAAGGTTTGTACGCAAATACGATTTGACTCGACATTACAAACGAGTGCACCAATGAATGTATTCCACTCATCTGTAGCACAAATTCACTTTTGTAGTAATATTTAATGATTAATGTACCGATATATTAAAAATGAGCTTTATTTACATGTTTTTATGAAATATCACAAAAATCATCCCGCGAAAAACAATATCAAAGTCATGCAAGTTTTGCACGAGTCGATAGTGGTATCATACACATATTTCCAAGTGCGTAATGTACGCAAAATGCGTTTGTTGTGAAATACAAATTCAAGATTAACCTACAAAGATTATACCGAAAAGGACTTGTAATCTGTACAGTAACTCTTTTGTGCTGATCATTTGTCAGACAAGTCGTGCCGATTTCATGAGAAGTGAATAACACTGCAGCCTGTTCGCTCATTGGTATGGTGAAATTGCTGATATACGAAATAATCTTTTTTACAGTTAAATTCAATGGAAATTTCGAAACAATTTGTGCCCGAACGATTTGCACTATCACAAGTATCACTCGATTAATTGTAATCTACAGGCGAACATGTCTTTCAGTTGTGGTTCCACCTCTTGCATTGACAAAGGTACACCCGTTAAGTACTGGCATGTGAATTGTGTTGGTGAATGGAAAATTTGAGCATTCGATAGCAGTTTAACCAATAGTATCTGTCCCATTCATCATTAAACGTTGATTGTGTCGTTAAATTCGTCTATTGATTGTCGTAAAGTGCGTGTGACTTTACAGTTACACATGTTACTATGCATAGTCGTACATGGCAAATCAAATTGAAGGTTAATTCTTCGAAGATTACGCACAAACATAGAGTGAACAAATCTTCTGTGTCCTTTATTTGAGTATATAAGTTCTCATCAAGTCTTTGCTTACAAATGCAAGTGGCAACAGAGATGTAATTAAATGTATTGTCAAGTATTTACATTTGTCAATTAACAATTGTAAGTGAAAATGAAATCAAAACAACCAAATGGAATGCACTGATACGATTGATGCAAGTGTCCAATCGAAATTGACTCAATGGATTCCAAACAAAATATGGCTTATTCCAGCACTGTTGTCTTTCATGATAATAGGGACCAACATTTTGTAAGTTCTCTCTCATTTACGAAATATTCGTGACATTTGATCTCATTTGGATGGACAATTTACATTGCGACCTTTAGATATCCATTTGCAGTGTGACAAGGTCAGGTAGAAGCAATCTTGCCGTACACTAGTGACTTTGGCACAGTTTCGCCGGCAATATTTGCACAAATAATCGACACAACTGCAATCCTGAGTATGATTGTGACTTTCACATTGTAAAAGACCATTTCAAATGTTCGTTTATCCTCCCAAGTGTCACTCACCGGATTCATTCGATACAAACAAGTGCACTATTACCTCAAACAGAGTCCACTATCCCCTCCTCTAACACATCTCCAGATCACTCGATTGGCCAATGTCAACTTGATTGCAAGTTTGTTTGTTTATTGTTGCTCGGTGAGATAAATCGTAGCAGGCAATTTTTCCTCAGATGTTTGGCCAATTGTTCACTATACTTTCATTGGAATTGCCTCAGCAACATTCACCTCGTATGCATGCTTTATGGTTTGTCTTTGGTTGTTTTATGATCCAATTTAAACTTATTGGGGCAATTTTTGAATGTCTTCAGTTATATCTCACAGAACATTTAGTCAAATTTTAACTCGAATCAGCCACAACGTCAATGAAGAATTTCACGTTCATGTCCGTTCTGACTGGTGTACTTTGTACTGTATTTAGTTTAGTATCACTTTGCCTCAGTGAAGGACAATTCTTTGAATCACAATTTCGATTGCACTGGAAGGCGTGTCAACCAGCTTACTGGTGGCATGTTGGTGCAGTAATATGCGATTGGTCTCAAATGGCTTCATTCACAACTGGCCTTCTTGAATCATCATCCTGGTCACTTGTGACCCTAAAGCTGTGGCTCCGAACCAAGGCCATCGATGAGCGATACGTTGGACGTCGTGACCAGCATCCCATTGGCACTCTGCTGCGCAGCATCAACAGCCAACGCTCCCTGCGGCAACTAACTCTCAACATTGGTGGAGACGTCGCCATAGACGAACTTGACCGACACGAGTTCACCTTTCCCGCAGAAGCATTCGCCTTCATTGCGCACATCAAAGTGGCAAAGCTTTATCTTGCTTATTACGATTCGAGAAACTCGATTTGGGACATTGTGCACCAATACGACAGTGCCCAATTGAATCAAATTGCCATTGCCACTTTGTACAATCTCGAAGCTGCACTCCGTCCCCAATTCGAATTCGTCACCAAAGTAAGCCAACTCTATTGGTACAACTGGTTTGGAACTGTCGAGCTGCTTGGACAAATGTGCTCGCGTTTTACCTCACTCACCAAGCTTCAACTCGACTGGTCGCCGAACGTCACCTTCACCGAGTTGGTGGCCAATTTATCTTCGCTTCGACTGATGAACCATCTCAAGATGTACATTGACTTCGAGCATCAGCGACATCCTGAGAATCCATTTGCTCTGGTGGATCGAGTCGAGGCTGATGGCGGACCAGAAGAAGAACCTCGACCAATCTCATTGCCTCAAGTGAAGATTCTCGAATTATGGATCCGTAAACAAGATCACCGTGACTTTGAGTCATTCTCCTCGTCGGTCTTTCCCTCGTTAGAGATGATCATCTTGAAGAATGTACAATTCTTACGCATTGGGACGCCAGTGGGACTCCCTGAAGCTAACTGCGCCATCTGTCGACCCAACATCACTGGTCAGCACGACACCAAAGTGGCCAAACAATGCCACCAACTGATGGCTCGTTCACTGCGTAACAAATTCGCCAACCCATCGGTTCGATTGTTCACGGATGGTGCCATCGTCAAGCTTGACAGTGACTCTGGATTCGAGAGCTTCAAGACGGTCGCCATTCTTATTGCGATCTCTATTGGTCTGCCATTTTTGCTTAGAAAAATACGACCAAATTAGCATTGTGTCACTGCACCATTCTATGCGTGCTGTCATGATGGCCTGCCCAATATGTTTGGTGCACCATTTTGCTTTATAATTCTTAATTTTAAAATTATCATTAAACTTAACCGTTTTAATCCAAATTGTGTTCATGTTACTTTCATCTCATGTTAGTTCACTTCACTCGCGCACAGACAATAATTATTACATTCAATTAATAAACATACTACATGGGAGAGAAATTGCAAAAATACGAGATGTACTCGGTGTAATCTTTGTTGGTTAAGGCTAAGAGACAGAAAAAGGGACTTTACCAATGTTCGGAGTAAACAAAAACAGCAATTCGATATACTGAGATTGAGGTTTTAGAATATTATTTGGTTAGAGAAAATTTTATTTTAAAATAAATAAAAACAATTGGAAATCAATTACTAAATCTGCTGCTGTTTTGCTGTCCAGAGTTGTTCAACTCTCACCGCCAGTTGTTCATGTCGATTCTCAGACAGAATTCTTTGTGAGGCTTTTTTCAATTTTGCATTTAAATTTGTGTCGTACAGCAGCCGATTGACCGAATCGATGAGTTGTGCTGGCTCGGTGAATTCGTACGGATCGAGTCTCTGTGCCAGTCCCATCTCCTGTAGCCTCTGTGCATTGTCGTACTGATCACCAAACAGTGGCATCACTATCATCGGTACGCCCTGAGCAAAGGTTTCCGTGACCGTATTGTTGCCACCGTGGGTGATCACCAAATCCATCTGGGGAACTAGACTTGTTTGAGGTAGAAATCGATCTCCCCATGCATTGCGCGGTAGCTGGTACTCATGATGTCGCGGTCCTTTAGAGACAATAAATTTATGATTTGTACTGCCAAGTGCGTCCAACAGTCGTGCCATCAGTTCCAAATCAATCGAACCCATTGAGCCCATCGACAGGTAGACCCACTTGCCACTCCACTTTCCACCCAAATCATCCGCAACAAACTGTTCGGGAACCAACTTCTCCAGAGGCACAATCGCCTTATCCAAATTTTTATTGAAAACTTCAATATTGAACCAACCAAGTTTACTCATATCAGGATAGTCGTACTCTTCTGGGCATGCGTACAGAGACAGGAGCGCCTCATGGTATGGAATGATTGTCTCATTTGGAAAACGAGGATAGCCCATTTCCTTTTCGATGAAATCATTTTTTCGTTTAGAATATTTTACAACTCTGTTAATGGCTTTGAAGCGGTGCCATGTTTCGTCACGTGGAGCGTTTGATGGGATACCTTAGATGAGAATTATATCAATGAAAATTATGATAATTTAAATGGAAAAGAAAATCAAGATTTAAACATACCCGAACCACTAGGTGGGAAATTGTCCGACTCATCAAACACAAAAGTCATTGGCGTCAAGCTCATATTGTTCACCCATGGAATGCCCGAATGGTAAATGCATGGCGGTAAGACAGCATCAATAATGAACAAATCAGGTTCAAACTTCTCAATCGCCTTCTTCGTATGATTGTCCATCAGTTTGAGTGATTCCATGGCAACATCTCCCAGCACAAATGTCTCAATCACATTTTTGTACTTTTCCTCCAGTGGACCAGGTCCAATCACGCCCATCTCCACCAAAGTCTTGGCCCAATTCTCGCCGGCATTGTCCTGTACCGCACTGTTGAGTGAGACAATGTGCTCTTCAAAGCCGAGAACAGACAATTTGCCACGATAGGCTTCATCAACCAGAAATATGACACGATGGCCTCGATCCAGAAATGGTTTCGCGCTGCCAATGCACGCATTCACATGGCCCACTGCATCAAAAGGCAGCACGATGATTGTCAACTTCTTCATGGCTGAAATCAAGTAAAATCAAGTCTGAGGAAAAACATGTTCAATCAATTGAGTCTTTATAACATCGAATGCCAAAATCATCATGTTATCAAAATCATCCTCTCGTTTCATGTTGATGATGATGATAAGTTTTCTTGGTACGAACTTCGTACATTGGTGGACACATTTCTTTCTCACACGCCGCTATCAAATGTAGACTTTGATATTTTGTAATACAATCATCAAATGTGACACAAAATTAAAATCTTTTCTTTTATTTATCGTTGATGTTATCAAGTTTCACTTGCACTTTTTGCACTTATTTAAAGGCAAATGTAGTACAAAATGGCTGTTTAAAATTTTAAATGCAAATGCTAAAATCAAATAAAATCAAAATGATGTGCAAAAATGTTTACAAATTAATTAATTTGTTTGCACTTTTTTGCAAAGCTAGAAGCAAATCTCAAACAAGAGTCGTTCTCATTAAAAACTCAATAATTTCCAATTAAAAACATCAACATAAATTGCGATTCACATAGCATTCATTCATAGAACAAATATTTACAATAAAATTGTTAAGAGCTTTTATAAAGTTCATTTACACCGGGAAGTTATAAAATAAAGATAAACGCATTTTGTATCAATAGAAATAACACCAAAACAATATCTGACTGAAATGTTAAAAAGAAATCGGTGTATTTTGAATTAAAATTAAATTGGCAGTAAATGAAAATCAGAATTAGTTTGTATTTTATTTTGAAATAACCAAATTACCTTTTGTCAAGTGATTGAAACATTTTAAACTTAGTTCTACCAAAAACGAAAAATTAAATAATTTTCTTCATCAACAATTTGTAGGAAATGATACAGAATTTCCCGTACAGCAAAATAAACTTTGAAATGAAAACGTTTTATTATTTAAATTAATTACTTGATCAAATGATTGTTTAATGAACTTACCCTTGAAAATGCAGCCAACGAGACAAGTCCAAAATCTCCATAAGTAAATCCATATCGATTGACCGAATGCAACGCAAAAGTATCCATTGCCAAATGTATTCGAGTTCGAGTCGCAATTGCACCACCACCACTTGTAACTTGATTTTGCACCAAAATTCGCATCAACGCTTTGCTCGGTCGATGAATGTGTTTCGTACAGTAGGCAAACAGTAGATGAAGCAAAAAGTTCAAATACCCAATGTAGCCAATCCACAGATAGAGAATAATTTTACTCTCAGGTGGCATACCGCCCTGAATGATCCACATGGTCAACATGATACTGATCGGACAGAAGGTGACCAGAAAGGCACAGAACAACTTTCCACACATTCGATTGGTCGCAAAGAAGAACACGAGAGTGCGGATGAACATTCGACGAAATTGAATGTACAGGTGAAGGTCAAACTTTTTCGGAGGCACAATTCTCATCAAAATCATATAAGTTTGCTGTATTTTGATGTAAAACATAGTGAGTAGAGTTGTGGTTGCGGAGAAATTGAGTGCAACTGCATGAGCAAAGTTGAACAAATACAAACCAAAACCAGCAGCACTGAAATGACTCCCAACGATGTAGAACAGTAACCACAAAAGTGATCGTTCACCAAAGTAGTCCTCAAAATTCCAAATCAAATAAATCATAAAGTAGAGATAACAGTAAAGAATGACAAATTCAAATGTCAATACAATACTAATGAACAGATTGAGTGTCGTAAGGTAGGATTTGCGTACTCGAGCACAAACATTCCGATTTCGGTACTTTGAAGTTAGGAAGAAGCATTCCCAGTCATTGTCGACAATGATCTTTCCAATAAGGTGGAGAAGTTGATGGTTTGCACTTTGAAACAAAACACGATTGAAGTAGAGCAACATTCCAGAACCTGATGCTGCGGCAAAGTTGAACAACTTCTTGGACATCATCATGTTGAAGGCGTCAAAGTGAATTGCCCTTTCCATTCGGACCAAAAGCCAAATACATAAAGTGGACAATTTTGAGAGTGAGATAAATGTTTAGTCCATAATAAATTAATAAAATTCTACGATCTTTGTGTAAAGACATTTGACGAACAATGTCAAAGTAAATCTCAAAATAGTTGACCGTTTTCCGTGGATGGAAAATCAAGGAGAGTTTAGACTTGAATTTCATTTTGTTGTTGCTTTCGTAGAGAATTTGTAATAAATGAATAATAAATCTACTCGGATTCAAATATACATTTTATTCTAGTAAACTAAACCGAAACATTATTTTATTACTATTTCGAAAGACATAATTTATTACTCATTAAATTGTTTACGACAGTACCGAAAAGATCAATTCGGTTGTGTTTACACCTCGGTGGACTTAAGAGTGCACTTTCGGGGCAAACTTGATTCTTCTTCTACTTCTTATTGTATCGGTTTCCATGGTTAGCCAAAGTGTCATTATCTACACGAGTCGAGTGTTGGGCAATTGAAATATATTGTTTTGCCAAATAGTGATTAGTTCTACCAACGATCGAAACGCCAGTTTATTCAAGTTAATTTAGTTGTCAATATTGATTCTCTAGGTTGGTTCGGTTGTAATTCTATTTTCAGAAAATGTAGAATATTGTTGTTGTTGAGCTTTTATGTAAATAAGAAATTAATTTATGATAACTGCTTTACAAAATTGCAATAACCATAAATCAGGCAAGCAAACACAATGCTGAGCCACAAAATGGCAGTGTATGACCTTGGAGATATTAGTTTTCTGGTATAAATCCGGATTGAATCGATCTGTAACATATTTATTGTAACAGTAATATGAATATTAGTTCAACATTTATGCACATAATTCTAGAATTATCAAGCAAATTGAAACACATTTAGTTTACATTGAGATATTTGTGAACTTTAGTCACGGTGACACTTTATGCGGATGTTGTCGAGCTTTAAGAACGTTATTTGTCGTGACAATCATTGTTTTATTGCTTTAATTGCTCAAATCGCTTTTTATGTTATTGCATTTACTTTCACTGAGGCATTTTCTTATCGCAAATCGCAATTGAATGCATCATATCAGTGAGGTAATAAAAAGAGTTGCTTTATGGTAGAACAATGAACGATTTTGTCAAATTGTGCTCTAGTTGTGCTCATTTATGATTCACTCTCAATTGTGCTGTTCAGAATTGTTCTCAATTTTGAATTTGTTTTGAGATGCTGAGTGAATTTGCAGTTTGATTCTTTTCGTTCTTTTATCTTCGTAAATTATAATTTCGTAATTACTAATAAATCGATGGATTTGTTTGAAACAATCATCGTTCCATTGTTGTTTAGATTTCAAATTATTTAAATTGCCATGAAAGACTTTAGGCACGAAGTTGCTCATTAATAAATGAAAACATGATTATTAGTTTTATTAAATTAAAATATATGATTTTTGAATTATTACTTGAATTTTGGCTAACTTTCAAATTGTTTGTAGCACAATACAACTTTTGGTTTGACTTATGCAACTAAACTTATGAGCTTTTTATTGCGAGTGAGGTAACCGGACACTTAATTGGCCTTAATAAATTGAGACACAGTGAATATGTGTGTCTAGACTAACAACCACCAAAATCGTGTCAAAGCAATAAAATGTGCCTCTTTTGATTGTTTTACCACCCACTTTTGAGTGATAACCAACTCAATGCTCAACTTATGGTTTAGTTGAGTTGTGTCCATTTGGCCTGTTCATCATTGCGTTGTGTCCTCAACAAGTTCACCAACATGGCTGGTACATTAAAATTTCTTTTTGCTGTTTTTCTCGTCTGTGTACCTTCGTTGGTTCATTCACAGTTCACTTATCCAGACGTATTTCGAGATGACACGGTTGACGATCTGTTTGGCACCCAAGTGTACGATCCGTATCGATGGCTTGAGAACTCGTCAGCACCCGAAACAGCCGAATTTGTTGAAGCCCAAAACGCGGTTACTCAGACATTCATCCGAGGAAATCCATATTGGGAGGCAGTGAAGACAAGTTTCGGTGAACTGTACAACTACACCAATTACGGCATTCCATCGAAACAGGGCGACAAGTACTACCAGTCGATCAACACAGGTCTACAGGACCAGTCGGTCATTTACAGTTTGAATGATCTCAACGAAGAGCCCACGACAATTTTCCTAGATCCGAACACGCTCTCTGCTGATGGTACAACTTCACTAGTATTTACTTCGTTTTCACCAGACGGAAACTTCTGTGCATATGGAACTTCGAAAGGTGGTTCTGACTGGATCACAATTAAAGTGAGAAATGTGAACACACTCGAGGATTTACCTGATACGCTGATCAAAATCAAATTTGCATATGTTAGCTGGAACAAGAACAACGATGGCTTCTTCTATGCCTACTATGACACGTATGAGGGCGTTGGTGAGGGCACTGAGACAGAAATTCCTGAATTCCAGAAAGTGTACTACCACAAGCTCGACACTTTGCAAGAAGCGGATGTCAGGATTTACGGTTTTCCAGAGCACCCAAAGTGGATCATTGGCACACCAGTCGTGAGTGCTGACGGCACTAAAATTCACATTTTCCCAAGTGAAGGCACCTCAAACACTCCATGGCTCTATGCAGAATTCGATCCCGAGAATATTCAAGAATTGAACTTCACTTGGATTGTCCCCGAGGCAAATGCTGAGTACTACTACATTGGCAGTGATGACCAGTGCACCTATGTGCAGACCAATTACCTTGCCAAGAACTTTCGGCTGGTCTGTGTTGACTTGAACAATTTTGCACCCGAAAACTGGAGAGACATTGTGCCCGGCAAATCTGAATGGGTCCTGTCCAACTCGTTGATTGTCAATCAGAATCAGAACCTGATTGTGGTCTACATGATTGACGTGGTGAATGTGATTCAGGTGTACAATCTACAGACTGGTCAGTACCTCTACGATGTGGACACGCCCATCGGAACGATCACCTCAATCAGTGGCAAAGCCAATGGAACTGAATTCTTCTACAAGTTCGCCACATTTCTCTCGCCCGGATTAATCTATCGATACGATTTTAGTGTGAAGCCAAACAAGATCAAAGTGTTCAAAGAGTCGACAGTTCTGGGCATTCGTTCGGACGAGTATGTGACCAATCAGATATTCTATCCGAGCAAGGATGGCACAATGATCCCTATGTTTTTGATGCATCGTAAGAGTCTGGTGCGTGATGGAAAGAATCCAACCCGACTGTACGCATACGGTGGCTTCAACGTGAACATTCAACCCGAGTACAGTGCACTGGGCATGTTCTTTGCACGAAATCTCAATGGAATCTATGCGATGGCTAATATTCGAGGAGGTGGTGAGTTTGGTGATGACTGGCACACTGCGGGAATGTTGCTAAATAAGCAAAATGTATTTGATGATTTTGCCTATGCGGGACTGTGGTTGATTGAGAATGAATACACATCAAAGGAGTATTTGACTATTGATGGTCGGTCGAATGGTGGTCTACTGGTTGGTGCTTCGTCTAATCAACGACCGGACATATTCGGTGCTGCACTGGCCAATGTTGGTGTGATGGACATGATTCGATTCCCACTGTTCACGGTTGGTCATGCCTGGATTGAAGAGTACGGCAGTCCACAGACCAATCAGGAACAATTTGAGTACATCTACAAGTACTCACCACTGCACAACATCAAGCCCGACATGACCGAGTACCCGAACACACTCGTAACCACTGCCGATCACGATGATCGAGTCGTGCCCGCTCACTCCTACAAATACATTGCCGAGTTGCAGTATCAGTTGGGCGAGAAATTGCCCAACACTCCGTTGATGATTCGAATCGATGCCGACTCGGGTCACGGCTCGGGCAAGCCAATCTCAAAGTGGATCGAAGAGTACACGGACATTGTGTGCTTTCTGCTCAATGTGCTGCCTTACCAATACACACCGTAGAGAGAAAACAAATCCGTTTGTAGAACTTACCAAATAAAATATCCGAGATTTAAATTCCCCAATTTAAAATTACTCAAATTCAAGTCATTTTATTATTTTGGTAATCAAAAATAAAGAATGTAGATTTAAAAGAAAGATTGTTATTTGGATAAAATAAATAAAATCAATATAAAAATAAAAAAGCAGTACGCAGTAAAGCAGTCAAAACGCGGGGTTTTTCTTCAAAAAATTTATAAAAACACTTGTGCGCTATCTGGTGGGCAAATTTGAAAGTACAAATACAAGTGTGTGTTGTGAGCGTGCTCGCTTTTGTTGTCATGCGATCGCATTTGTTTGTGTGTTCGAGTTGAACGCGTTTCGGTTTGATTCTTGCTGCCGACTTTTGTCGAGTTACCTTTTTGATTTACCGTGCACCATTTCATTTACTCACCACCATGACCACCTCTGCACTTACCTGGAAGGACCGTCTCAACGATTTGGTACACTTTAACCGACAGGACATGTGCCAGAATGTGGATGCCCGTATCGATGAGGCCTATGACATTTTGGGCACTTTTCTCACCAATCCAGCGAAGCCCTTGACCGAATTTGATGACTATGGCGATGATGTTCAGCTGGTGGATCCTAGTGGTGAGCCCAAAGTGGAACCGGCTCCGTTCCTTCCCGCACAGAATCAGCGTGAACAGTTGAAGGCTATTTTTAAGGTAAAAGTTGGTTGTGGTTTTGTTTGTTGACTCTAATTTTTTTCGTTTATTTTCTATTTAAGGTGGAATTGCATAAACAATGGGGCTACTCGGTGGCCGAGTTCAAAATGATGCACAAGAAGTGCATGCACCACTTTGGCTGCTGGCTCACCTTTCCCATGGGACACATCCCGGACATTTCTGCCCAACCCATCCGTGCAAACGAAACCCAAACTCTAATGGCCGAACGCCAAGTCACCCGTCAGGCTTTTCACCAATTGGTGGATGAATTTTTGGTCGAAACGAAACGCAACTTGAAGCTCGCCCTCGAGGAGAAGGTGCCCGACTATGTTGGCTATGCTGGCACCGCTGGTGACGATCCCGCTGTGGAACAGGCACTCAACATGTTGGGCATCACTGCCCCACTGTTGAGTGTTGAGGAGTATCGTGTGTTGGCTCGTAGTGAGGTCACCAGCAAGGCGCTCAATCAGTCCATCAATCGATTCTTGCTCAAACTTAAGGGCACTTTTGAGGAAATGCAGATATATTTGTTTGAGAAGTTGGACGGTGATGCTGATCGAGACAATCAACAGCAACAAATTGTTGATGCTCCGATGGAAGATTAATAATGACAAGTTCTGATTACTGATTGTGCTTTTGTGTACGTATTATCATTTCTGTGTACAATTTATAATAAAGATTTTAATCAGATAAATGAGACAGGTATAGGTAGAAATAGCATCATTTAAAACAATTTAGATTCTACTCTTAGCCAACACTTGTTCCACGATCAGTCGAACCAATCTGTCCCTTTCAGCCTTGTCTCCATCTTTGTCTCTGTCCATCCGAAGTACGAGTCGTTGATTGTGGTAAAGTTGATGTAGCTGGCCAAAACGTTGAACACTACTGAGCAACCAAATTGGAAATGAGTTGGCACGAATTTTGCCAGTCGAATTGGTGATCATTGAACAGTCCTCAAGGCAGAGAGTGTCCACTTGTGGAAAGATAACAGGTAAATAGAGAAATATTCCAGTGGAGGGAGTAATGAGAAATTGAGAAATGTTCAACTGACGCACAGAAGGCAGTTGGCTTCGGTTGGGCTCGCCCAATTTGGTTCGGTAATTTTGTTTGTTGAGTTGTGAGAAGAAGAGGCTTTGTTGTTGTATGGTTTTGCGATCGGTTAGCCGAATGTGGGTTAAACGGCTGAGTTGCGATAAAGCTGGCAGAATTGACAGTACACCAATGTTGGATGGAATGGCCAGGTCGAGAGTGGTGAGTCTGTCCATGAAATCAAGTCCATCTCTAATCATAAAGTTGGTTGCAAACCGACAAATGGCCGGCTCCTCTCCCTCCATTGAAATGTACATTCCGTATCGAGGCAGAGGTAAAATCGATTGTGAACAATATTGCATTTAAATCTCTCTATTGAAATATACAATTTTATTATTAAGCATTACAATTATTAATATTAGATGATTTATTTATTTATTGTCCGTTTCAATATGAACCGAATGGGTAATATTCGATGATCATTCAGGTCTTGGAAATTTAATTTGGTGGCTCTATAAAACAAATTGAAATTAAAATTGAGATAAAACATTTGTGCAAAAGCCCTACAAAAATAAAGAACAGAAGTCAGCAGTGAAATATGTCTCCAACAAAATCTGCAATTTAAATCTTCATAACTGGACGGATCTGTTTATTCCTTGTATTTACGCAATCGATTAATGCAATATTCAGGAGTCATTCTCATCAGGCTCTTTGAGAACGAAAGTGATTGGACTTTGGCAATTTCGAAGCCACTTGACCAATAAATAAATTTGTGCTGGTACTTTGACCTCTTTGGGAGGCAAATCTGGACCATCGCTAGTAATACTAAAGTCATCATCATCCTGATCCTTGTGAGCACGCTTTCGCATCATGAATCCATGCACCAGCACACGTCGATTGTATTTCTTCTATAGAAATTAGACAGAAATGAGTTTTAAGATTTGAATTTAATTGATCAATTTTGTTGTCAATCAAATGTAGTTTTGTTTATTACCTTTTTATTGCCTTTCGGACTGACACTCTTATCACGAGTGGACAAATCAAAATTGTCCTTACTTGGCAGATCTTTCCTGTCTAAAACAATCGAATCTGTATAAAAAATATATTAATTATTTTTTATTATTAATTTCGTGATTGACACACAAATACAATAATAAGAGTACAACAAATTACCATTGCCTTCGCACAAATATGGCAACGCCAAATTGAGAACACAAACAAAAATGAAAGAATAGCCAAAAAGTTTCATTGTTTTCGGTGGTAAATTCAAGGAAAAGATTTGAATATTTTAGAGTAACTTGGAGCTAAAATGAATTTCTGTTTAAATTCGTAGCTGTTTTATAACATTTTCCACACCTCCCACAAATCCACTCAACTGAACGACGCATAATCATTGGCCCAAATATTATTGTGAGCACTGTGTGCAGTGTAAGACATCAAATCAAATCATAAAACGATTAGATTTTATTTATTTAGATTTATAAACTAATAATATTTTGACACTATCTCTTTTAGAAATGTCATTTGCGTTGTTTTGAAGGTAAAAATAGATTTAAACTTTTCCGTGATATTTGATATTGCTTTCGAATCCCCAAAATGTACGTACTAGACATTTTGAGAAGCAAACGTCAAAGTTGCACTTTCAAGAAATCATTAAACTTTCAGTTAGAATATGATGAAATGAAGCGATCATTGTGAACCTGAATCAGGAATTACTTGAAGGGATAACATATAATCGTTTCTTTTAGTGTCTAAAGCGATTCTATTTGTCTTCAAATTCAGACCCCCCTCTTCTAGTTGGCCACAAGTCAAAATTGTAATTGGAATAATGATTTTTACTAATCATTCCCAAAAACGATGATTTTGAATACAAAATTTTGCTAATGATTCACTTTTTTTGCTTAAACTCCTAGTTTCCGTAGGTAACCTAATTCTTGTTTATGGACCCCTCCCAATTTACCGTGATCAAAGCTATCATAATATGCTTTGCTGCATTGCATTTTGTATAAAAGTTACTGGCCTTTGACCGTTATATAGTGTGCAACGACCACCTGGTTCATGTCTCATTAAATCTATTATATCCCATCAAAGAGGGACAATGATTAAATGGAGTAATGTGCCTTTTTGGTACAATCTGGAAATCGTAATTTGGCAGTCTTGCTCGCACGCTTGCTCTTTGAGTAAAGTTGCGTGCCTTAAATAAATAAATTTGGCAGTCTTCTATAAATAAATGTACTGCAGGCTTGTTTATCATCAATCTGTTTTCTGTTTAGCAAGTTGAACTAATCAACTAAATCAACAACATTAATCTGACAAACTCTCTTTACCTAAAGTTTAGTTTAGTTCACAAAAGTTAATTTATTTTACGTTTGAACGTTAAATTTGGTCACGTAAGTTGATTGTACTGTAGATTAGGAATTGTGTTCAGTGTCCTGGACAAGTTCAGTTCGAATCGAAACTGCACAATGTGAACATGTTCTGTAGTTTGTTCATTGGTTTGTCACTTTTGTTTTTATTTTGTGTTACTATTCTCATTGTTATTATGCTTTGTATCTGTTTGAAACGAAACGAAATGACATCCAAATCTACGACATCTACTCCATGCCCGACAGTGTCAGCAATTGAGGATGATTTACTGGACGATGAAATATTCTCAGACCGAGCACCGACTCCATACGAAGTGACCCACAGTTTGCCTTTCGTGGACATGTCACTCATTGAGGATGCAATCAAACACAAATTGAACGATCTACCACCCACTTATTTGCATGCATTGCTCTTCAGTAAAAGTATCGATTCTGGAGAAAAATCCTTTCCTGATGGTATCAGTATTAGTTCACCTCCAGAATATTCAAGTGTCCAAAATTCTAAATAATTCGTTTATTTTTTATTGTGGTAAATACATTTTTCGCATGTAAATTTATGAACATGTTTACCCACCAGGCTTCACCTTGAATTTTTCATAACCATTAATTTCATTTATGTATTTATTTATTGAATTATTCTTAGAATTTTTTTTCTATAAATTTTGCTTTGAATTTTGTTACAAATAATAATACAAAATAAAGAATTATAATTTGAATTTCGAATAATTCCAATCAGCAATTACTTATTTTTTATTCGTTTTTTAATGAATTTGCACTTTGTCCCCAAAGTGTCCTTTTGTGCTGTAAAACATTTTGTTTAATTTATTTTCCCGGATAAATTACATGTGAAAAAGTGTGCTGCCTTTCATTGGAATTAATTTCAAAATTAATGATTCTAATTAAACATTTAATAATAAAAATGAAAGGTCGGGTTAGACATTTGACAAACAAAATTTGGTACTAGATAAAAGCTCAAGTAAAATTACTTTTTGAGCTATTTAGTTAATTTCAACTTTACACAAAAATGTCTCAAATTGTTCGTTCGATCATTCCATACGAAAGTCTCGATTACTATCATCGTTATCTTGCGACTGTTGAGCAAATACGTTCAAATCTACTCCCAAAACTACAAATATACACAATTTTGTCATTTTATTTGTATTATCTTGTACAGAACGGTTATTTAGGTTATTACGATGATGAGAATGCAGAATGGATCAAATTCATCAACGGTGACATTGTGCACTATGGCGCAACTAAAGAATTCTATTTCATCACAGAAATATTCGTATTTCTCTCAATCTACTATTCGTATCACATTTACTTGAATGCAGATTGTGAGTTCATTTGCATGTTGAACACAATTTTGAATCGAAAAGTATTGAAGCGAAATTGTGTCAATCGTAAGTTTACTCAAATGGTTCAGCAGATTGCGGTTAAAATAATCAATTCTTTGCAAACGTTTGTACTTTCAATGGGTAATTTTAGTTTTGATGTTTAGAAATGTATTTTAAAATATTTGTATAAATTAGATTTGTTTGACATTTGTCTGGTTGTGGCATTTCTGTACAAAACATTCGACTATTGGGTCGAATTGATTGAACAAGGTCCGTTTGGTTGGTTTCTCTTGCTTTTGCCTGTGCTCAATTTGATTGTTCGTATGATTGGAATGGTGAGTTTCATCAATGTGGTCATTCTGGTCGCCTCCTGTGGTATGACGATGCTCGCATATTTGTACATTCGATTTAAGGATAATTTGGTTTATCTCAAATGTTGCTGTTCGAGTCAGAATACTGCTTGGATCACAGTTAATCAATTCATCCGAAACGATATAAACAATTTTGAAGTGATATTTCTTGTGAATCGAATGTTTGGTAAACTGTTTTGTGCGTACATGTGTTGCTTCTTTCCGATCAACACTTATCTGGTGATCATGACCGTCACGGGACATGTCAATTCGAACTCGATCGTAGTGTTGATCATTGGTGCAATGGTGGTTGAACAGTTTCTCACCATCATGACCATTCACGTGTACATTGCCTACTTTACCAAGATGGCTCATTCCTCGTCGAAGCTGTTGCTTAGTCTTGCTGCTCACAGACAGCATCGAGTTGGAGACTTTCGAACGCGGCTCAAATTGTCACTTACAATTGGTCGATTGCATTCAAAGAGAAGGTATGGAATTAAGTATGGACCGATTGGACTAGTTACGTTGAATACTTTCTTTAAAGTAAGATTAAGAATTTAAATTTAAATTTAATTATTTATTTTTGTTTTTTAAAGTCAATCTTTCTGTACTGTGAATTTCTGATGTACTCCTATCAGATTATCATAGTCGACAGTTGATTTGAACAAATTTTGTTAGCCGTCAACAACTGAGTTGTACCTTCGAACCTCTTGTATATCCGGAACCCTGTAAACTGAAGCAATAAAATAGACAAAAAGTCACAGAAATTGATTTTAACTTAGAAAGTACCAATTTGTTCCGTTCAATTACGTATTGCCAAATATATCTAAGTTTGAGTGAAATATACTGCAAATTCAAGTTCGTTCAAATCCATAAGCAATAAAAATTTTGTACAGAATTACATATACTATTATTGATTTGTACTAACATATATCTAGTAAACAAGCACATTAGTGATTGTGTTTGTGGTTAATGTACTTGGCGTTTGGTTCATGGTAAAAAACACATTAAAAATGAAACGACATACTTTAATGGAAATGATCATTTTAGTTCTCCAGAAAACTCCAACGAGGAGACCTCAAAATGAACTTGTTCAAATATGTTTTAGTATAGAATACCATAAAATGCATTACTCCAAGTGTGATTCAATTTGTTGCAAGATGAAAGTGATCCAAATTAAACGAACAAATCAACTGGGAACCTATGTTTATGTTGTTAATTATGTATTATGTTTCAACAACAACAACAACAACAACAACAATCACGAACCAAACTGATTCATCAATGTTGTCAATCTTTTTTAGCTCCATCCATACTTTGTATTGCAGAAATTTTAGAATTTCAATCTGATTAGATTTCCCAATTTCGAAAACAAAGTCCATACATGATTCACACATCAAGTCGCACTGAATTGAGATTTGACCTCAAAATGTAAATGTGACCAAATCGCTTGCAGCACCACTTGATGTGTAAAAATGTATGGACTGAGTTGATGAATTGGGTTTCAACTATGGTTGTGACAACATTCGGTCATTTCACACTTGGCAATTCAGTTCTGCAATATGCGATTCAAAATGAAGAATTTAAATGGACTTGATCATGAAGTTATCCGATTTAAAAATACTTTTCATTATTGTTATTAATAAATTGTATGATTCTTAAGAAATTCTCGAGTTAAAATAAAATATTGTAAATAATAAAAATTAATTTTGAATTTAAAGTTTATTATTATTATTATTATTCGTTTGGATTCATTTGGAATATTCTAAATTTATATTATTTCTGAGAATTTGCAAAAAAATCTTTATAGAGATATCAACAACAAGAATCAAGGCAAATCAAAACTTTTTTGTCAAAACATAAAGTTTCAAGTTTTCACAACACACATTCAAAATGATTTATTAGGATTGAATTCAAAAATGAATTCAAGGTTCTACAGTTACGAATTAGATCAAATTGGAACTATCAAATCATATTGTTACTAATGTTGACGATTAGTGAATCTCTAGTTTTGGTAATGCAAATCTATTACAGCAAGGCAATCTCATGTAACAATAGCAACGACTCTAGTAGATTGTTAACAATTGTTGTATGCATGCAATCCAACTGGTTGCGTCATTAAATGTTGTGGAGTAGTGCGTTTAGACTAGAGATTATCGAGTGGCAAGAACAATGCAAGTGAGCACATTAATTTATGTAAATACAAATATGTTTTGATTTTACGCATTTGGTTCTTAACTCAGAATGAGCAAAACTGAAACACCAGTTCTGGTTGTGGACAATGGATCGGCCATTTGCAAGGCTGGTTTCGCTGGTGATGTTGCTCCAAGTTCAGTTTTTCCCTCTTTTGTTGGTCGACCACGTTATCTGGTTTGTAAATTCAAATTTCAATACAAGTTTTAAAAACATTTAACATTTTTCAATAGGATATCATGTGCGGAATGCCTCAAAATGGCCACTACGTTGGTCATGATGCTCAAGGCATTCGTGGAATGCTGAGTTTGAAGTATCCAATTGAGCGTGGAATTGTGACCAATTGGGATGACATGCAAAAGCTGTGGCACTACACTTTCTGTGATAAACTGAGAGTTGTGCCAGAGAAGTGTTCAATTCTACTCACTGAAGCACCGTTGAATCCGAAAGTTAATAGACAAGAGACGAGTCAAACAATTTGACTCGTCTCTTGTTTGAACACTTTAATGTACAATCGATGTGCGTTCAAGCCCAAGCAATCCTCTCGTTGTATTCTTCAGGTAGAACTACAGGAACTGTGCTTGATTCTGGTGATGGAGTGACTTGTGTGACTCCGGTTTATGAAGGACATTCTTTGGATCATGCTATCGCACGAATTAATCTGGCTGGTTGTGATTTAACTGACTATTTTATGAACATTATGACCGAACGTGGATACTTCCTACGAACCAGTGCTGAACGAGAAATTGTTAGAGATATCAAAGAAAAGCTGTGTTATGTTGCTTTAGATTATGAACAGGAAATGAAGTTCGCGACAAAGTCTTCGGAACAGTCATATCAACTGCCTGATGGTCAGATAATCAACTTAGGAAATGAACGATTCCGTTGTGCCGAATCACTGTTCCAACCATCTCTCCTAGGAATTGAATCTCCCGGAATTCATGAACTCATCCATAACTCAATCGATCAATGTGATATCGATCTTCGACGTAAATTGTACTCAAACATTGTACTGTCGGGCGGTACTACAATGTTATCTGGTTTAACTGACAGATTGGAGAAAGAAATTGTTTCGTTGGGCACAAAGTTGAATATCAAAATCATCACACCAGCTGAGCGCCAATTTTCTGTTTGGATCGGTGGCTCCATTGTTGGCTCATTGACCACCTTTGAGCAAATGTGCATTACCAGACACGAGTACAACGAGTATGGTACAGGTGTTGTCCACAGAAAGGGTTTCTAGGGTTACAATCACACAATGTACTATGGACATGTACTGAGTACTGTCATGTCATACATTTATTAACAAAGCTCATATTAAAATAATAAAAATGAAACAATCAAAATAATTCACAAAAAGGTCGTTGAGTTTTGATTAACTGATTTTGTTGAGCATGATCATATGGTTCGATGGTTGCTCGAGTGTCAATAGCTAATGAAACAACAATGAGAACACTTTCATTAATATTCTAAGTAATAAAATGTACAATCATGCTATGCAATTCAAATTATTTATTGAACGAATGTATACATTGTGTTACAAATCAAATCAAATTCAAAGCCGACGACTGGCCAACTGCTGATCAACACGAACGAACTCGTTCGGATCACGATCATCCTCGATGTTCAGTTCGTTCTGTTTCTTGACATATTGGGGCAACTTGAAATGAATCGAACGAATGTGTCGAATAACATGAGAGCGATGTTCAGAAGAATATTTGCAGTTTGGCCAAGTGCAGAAGTATGGCTTGATGTCGAGATGAATTCGTTCGTGATTAGCAAGATGTGTGTCCTTGACAAACAATTTGCCACATCCAACAAACTTGCACACATACTTTCGGTTGGATGCATTTGCACTTGCTTGGGCAGTACGTTTCGTGACACCACCAGTTTGTGTAAACGATAGCTTTCGTTTACGACCGTGCTGTTCTCGAATGCACACTTCAAATGAAACAGTCTCCACTAGTGGATCATCAATCGATAGACCGATGTTGACAGTGTCTGGACGAGTACCACCAAATTGACTACGTAGTTGACTAACCTTCGTTCGGAGAACACCAAATTGTTGATCTACTTGAGCGAGCAGTTGACGCTTCAAGTGTTCGCAGTCTACTTCGAGACGTTCTTCGAATCGATCCAGGAACGAGTGCAATCGGGTGAGACGAGGCATGGTGAAATAGGAGAAAAGGAACAGAAGTGAATTTAAAGTAGAAACAAACGAGAATTGGTCGAGGCGTGACAACTTAAAACTATTTTCACTTTGTTTGGGTGGAAATGGTTGCACTTGTAGTTGTTATTTTGCAGAAATGAGCAGACTGTCTACTTTCTGTGGGTTTCAATTTCTCCTCTTCTCGTGTTTCACCATGTCTCGTCTCACTCAATTGCATTCGTTCCTGGATCGATTCGAGGAACGGCTCGAAGTAGACTGTGAACGAGTGAAGCGTCAACTGCTCGCCCAAGTAGATCAACAATTTGGTGCTTTACGTTCAAAGATGACCGAACTGCGAAGTCGATTTGGTGGTGATGGAGTGTTCACTGCTCGTTGTGTCACTCTTTTGGATGATCCTAAAGTGGAGACAGTCCAACTGGATCAATGGTTGCAGGAACAAGGTGCCTGCATGGAGTCGAGTGACAATGCTCGTGATGGTCCGTCCACTGTCCGTAAACGCAAGTCCAACTCAAGTTCATCTGCGACTGTCAACAACAAACGACACAAAACTGTCACTACTCATGGATCGAACAAGTTTCAATGCAAGTCACCAGGATGTGGCAAATCATTTCGTGATGATAAAGATCTTGCTCGTCATGAACGTGTCCATTTGGGCATCAAGCCATTCTCGTGCACTTGGCCCGGTTGTCGTTATTCTACAGTGAGAAAGGGTGATGTCATCAAACATGTCCGTGTCAAGCATTTCAAGTTGCCTCCACTTCAGTCAGAACAGGAACGACTCAACATTGTGGACAATCGCAATGCAGACGATTACGTACAGGTGGACAACCAACTGCTGGAACGTCGACTCGAGTGAGCACTGGTCACTTTATTCTACTCACTGACTCAATGTCATCCTTATTCTTGTAATCTCTAACATTTGAAATAAAAATTCAATCTTTTTGTGTAATTCACACTATTTATTGAACGAATGTATGCACTTAGTGTTACAATCAAATTCAAAGCCGACGGCGGAACTGCTGACCCAACCGAACAAACTCGAATATATCGTATTAAACTCAAACTGATGCTGGAAGGTATTTTAATATGCGATTTAAAAATAGATGAACATGAGTCTAACAAATAAATGGAAGTAAATTGTAAATACGATCAACTAAACAAAGTGACAAAATAATGACAGTTTAATCAATAAGATTTAGATAATGTAAAGTATATTTAATGTAAATGAACACATAAACAATGCAATATCAATCAAATTTTGTTGAGCTCGAGTCAAATGTCACAGAAAATGCTCAAAATATACATGTATATATACATCGAGAATAAGCCTGGGCAATGTCTTCATAGAGTTCGGTCATCAGTTCGCGTCTAATAACTTTCACCATCTCTTTCCATCCATCAGTTTGCATGACATTCACTGAATTAGCAGTAACGAATTTGATGCAATTCGCCTTCAATTCTTGTGCACTGTGCATGTCTGCTAGTAGTAGAATGTTGGATACTGTGTCCACAGTTAGACTTGAGCCAAGGGATAGTGCACAGATTGATTTCAGTTCTTCAAATTCGTACTAAAATGAGAAAGTTTTGATTAGTGATTGCATTTTAATGTCGAAATCACATTACCTTGTCTGCAGCAATGAACAGTTCCAGTGCATATTCGTCCAATTTGGTGACAGTGCCACTGTAAATGTAGTTGAGCAACTGTTCAAACACTTGCACCTCCACATCAACAATCTCCACTCGATTCGTCTTCTTCTCCTCCAAGTCAGCACTCAACATTGCCTTGAACACCGAGGATCGAGCCGAGAGAATATTCTTGTGCACTTTGAATTCTTTGTCACCAACAGCGAAAACAAAGTCACTGTGATCATCAGTGAGCAGTAGAGATGCGAAATCTTGAGACAATTTAGGCAGTAGATTGGCCAACTTTGACTGTTGCAATGTGTGAGCTTTCATAATTTTGACCTCACAGAACAAAGTTAACGCATCATTTCGCACAAAACCATTTGCTTCGTTAATTAACTGATCATAAAGTATGAAATTGGTAATGTCATGATTGTGGCCAAACTTATTATCGTAATTGCATCGATAATCTAAATACAATAGTATAATGACAAGTTTTTAACAACATTCATAATTCAAATACACTTACATTTAGTATAGCATTTCTCATTTGTAGAATTCAAAATAGAGATTTCATATTCAAGATTCAGTGGACCTTCAAATCTATTATGCCACAAATAAATGTGACAATCTTGATAGTAGAGCTGTGGCTTGGGATGAATGCCAAGTTCAAATTGAAACTCTTTCTTGTTGGGAGGGCAAAATGTGGTAGACCACGAGAGTGAAGTTATACTTTTGAAGTCATCGAAAGTGTACGTTATCGAGGCAGTGCCAATCAGTGAAGATGGCGATTTTGAAGTCATTTTGTGAGACCAATTTGGTTGAGAGAGAAAACAAACAGAGATTCACAGGCGCAAATGTTTTTGTGTCTCACAAAGCAAAAGTACAGCAGTCCAACTCACAGTCTGGAAACAGAACAAAACAAAACAGAGACTCAAATGACTTAATCGGATTGATTTTCTGAATACGCCACTGAAGTGGAGTACAAAAGCTAAAGATAAGGCCAACAGAGATCGCTTTGGCTTACGTCGGTGAGCGGTGCAGTGGTTTGGCTTGCATGTCACTGGGGCACAAGTTAAGCAGCATCGTGTCGGGTGACAACGCGCAACGGTGCCCACCTATTCTATCTATCGATCTACTATTTACATATCGATCTACTATTTACATATACCACACATGGAATATTCACTCCACACTGAGCCAATCGGTCAACAAGCTCACTATATATTTAAGGGCACCGTGTCACCACGAATATCCCCCGGCGTAAGTTTTTTGTTGTTGTCATAGGCCTACAGACCTATTGTCAGTTATATTAAGATTATATATCATATCATATTATAGTATAATATAGTATATACCATGGTATGATATTATATTCGTGAATTTGGCTCGTTTTGCTGAATGTAGATTCAACTTCTGTTCTCGGATTTGTTAAAGCTTATTTTTTTGCTTATGAGAAGCATCAGATCACATTTGAAAACACACAAATGAAGCTTTAGATTCAAGATACAAAGATCCTTTTTAAGTTGATCATAGCTTATTTGATATCAGTTTTATATATTTGCGTCAATTCCAAATCATTACGAAAAGCTGAATTCTGACAAGAACTTCTTCTTGAAGATGTTCTGATGCTGATGTTCGAAAACTGTACAACCTTATCAATTTGGACAAACTCTTTATACAAACCATTGCTTGTACGGATATCAATGACCAATCACGATTTGTTTCAATCAATCACTTCCTGAATGAAAATAAACTATTTCACAGACATGAGCCCTACTGAAAAAAAAATCTAAATGAAAGTGCAACAGAATGCAAATTCGAAACAAACAATTAAGTGGAATACGAATCATTGATTTGTCAATTTAGAAAGGTTTAATTAATAAAAATGAACCTAGAAAAATTTGAGGAATCTAAAAGCAGAATCTTCAAGCTACTTTGGGACTTGAACGCTGTGACTTGGAAGACACAGGAGTGCTTGTTGCGCCAGGACTGTTTGGCTTCTTTGCCTCTGACTTTGGTTTGCCCGAAGTGGCATTCGAGCTGGGAGTAGAGGTCAAGGGCAAAGAAGTATCCATACCAGTGGTAGTCGGACCCACCGTGCTCGTAGCTTGACTCTTATGAGACCCTTCGCCACGTTCCAAATCACTGGTTGTTCCGTTGTTGCAGTCTTTAAGCAGAATGCCCACCGAAAGCAAAGTCAGTACAACCAGAACTACCATCACAATGGTGAGATACTTGACTTGATGAGTGGACTTGTCACAGGACTTGTCAGTGATGGTGCTGTTCGATGCATTCACTCCAGGGGTGGTGGTGGCGTATTCCTCCTGCGGGCCCCATCCCACCCATTTGGGGATCTCGTGATGCAGACCGAGCCACCATCCTGCAAAGAGTGATCCACCAATGACGGCAGGAATGAAGAATCTCTTCTTCTGGAAGAAGTATCTCGGATCTTTGGTTGTGGGCTCAGGAGGAGCTTGGATTTCTGCTGAAACTGGTTCGACTTTGCCTGGTTGTTGTTGTTCGTGGCCCTCGGCTCCACCATTTTCTCCTGAAGATGGATTCCCTTCTTTAGGCTTGTTGAGTACTTTCAGTAACGCATCGACAGTATCCCACGAATCGGTAAACTTTTTATCAAAACCCTCCAGTTGGTCAATCAGTGCATGCGTAAGAACACCGTTTGAGGTTAGGATGTCAAAGGCTTGACTAAGTGAACGCTCCCATTCTTGGGCTTCTTGCTTGAGTTTGTTCAAACTTTCCGTGTCTTCGACGATCTGACTTTCGTAGCTCACAATTTTGTCTTTCACGAATTTGTTGAAAAATCTTTGCCATTCAACCAACTTGACAAACCAGTAAATCCAACTGTCCAAGTACGCGTTCTGGTAAAAGTTGGCATACTCGGACATGAACTGTACTGGAATTGGCTGCTCGGGTTGTAGTTTAAGGTCGTTAACACATTTGGTGTGCACTTGCTTCATTTCATCGTACAGCTTGCTACCCTTCTCAAGCTTTGGCTTTAAGGCTTGCAGCAGTTTGGGCAAATCCACGCCAGAGAAGTGAATTTTGCCTGGAGTGTTGAGATCACGCTCATAGCTGATACACTTGTCAAGTATACCTACGGCTATTTTAAGCACATTCTCGAGTGTCCCCACTGTTGGTAGTTCCTGTCCTCCGGTAGGACTACTGCGCTCATGAACCGAACGGTGGACAGAGTGACGACGGCGACGAGGACCACCTTGATACAGTGCTTCCCGTTGAGGGTTGTAGCCAACTTTCTGATACAGTCTGAGAACTGTTCGACTTGTACGCTCACTTCCAGGGTCACCTGATGCACGAACAAGTCGGTCCACTGCTTGAGAGTCCGCACCAAAGTGAGCCAAGACGGTATCCTTGTAGTGTTCCAAGTTTTCCGCCGGAGCAACCGAGTCGAGATTGCACTGAAGAAGTACAAGTAGAACAGGCCATAGTCCAGTGAAACGATTCAAAGTCATGGTGTACTTGAGAGAGGTCACTTGTAAGGAGACTCTTGGTTTGGGCTGGTGAGAAACTTGAAAAGTTGAACAGACGCGGACTGGTCAACAAGGTTACAGCACAAATAATGACGCTTTTTGGGAACTTTTAGTTAAAGTAAAGACAAACTTGTGGCTTGTTGTTCGAATCAAATTCGAATAAAATCAAATTCGATTTGATTTTAAAAAGTTTGGAACTGAAGAAATTAAAATTGAAAGTTCAGGAAACTCCTTAATTGAACCATCTTTGTTGCCTCATCTTAATTATCCAACCAATTTGCACGACAAGAACCTAGATTATATTTTAGATTGTCAAAATCATTCTTTTTAATTAAAACTTTTCTCATCCAGATTAATACGAATCAATAAATCGAATTCAACTTTGTTCCATTTTCCAAGCTATAAAGTCAAGTAATAAAGTGTTGTTTTATTTGTCTTGCTATTTGCTTTTGTTTTGTTTTGATATTAAAAGTTCAAATTGATCGGAGCCTTCGAAAGAAACTTTTCGTGCGTTGTCACAACTCGCGACGTTTGCTTTTCAAGACAACTTTCTTCTGTCGCCTTCTTCAAGTGTCCCAAAGCCTATTTACCCTCAAGCACAATGGTTCGTCACTTGTATGCCATAAATCTAGGCATCGCGTTCTTCTTGTTGCTGCTGATGATGATGATGGTCAATGTCGTCCAGTGTTCCACCATAGCTCAAGATGTGAATTATGAATTGCGAAATAGTCGAACATTTCTGGAGCGAGTAAAGACAGCCATTCGATACGCAAACGCAATAGACAAGCCAAACTATCGACATCTTGCCTCAGACAAGGCCAATTACTTGGCTCAAGTTCGAGCACGAATCGAAATGGCACAAAGCGCTTACGATGGTCTCACCAAACTGCACACCACCAAAATTGGCGCCATTTCCGATGATCCAAAAGTTGAGTTCCACCCTCAGGATCGAGAAAAGGCAAAAGGTCTTCTGGAGAAATTCAGAGATTCTGATGTGTGGATTCGTGTTTTCTTATGGCTTTTTAAGGAAGAAGTTCAATTCTTCAAGTTTCGAAACAAGTTGGCCAAATGTGAAAAGATTCTTCAAGAAAGTGATGCCAAGTTGGAGCAATCCCCCAACTTAGCCAGAAGGAAAGTTGTTCTAGATAAGCTTGAAAGCCGACTAGAACATGCAAAACCAATTTTGGACAATTTCGCGCCAATTCTTACTCGAGAGATCAACAGCATCAAGGCCAATGTGGTCAATCGCAGATTCTTTGAAAAGTTTAACCACGACAAGTCCGAGTATAATGCAAAATCAAGCCAGATTAACGATTTAGAGTACGACTGTGCAGAACTGCCTTTCCAATTGGCTGATTGGCCTTTGTTGGTCGAATCGGACAATGACCTGTCTGACCGTGAGATGCCTCAAGACGATCCGAAGGTCAAGCGCGCCAAGACTGAATTGAGAAATCAACGACAATTGCGTAATGATCAGAGCGACAAATTAGAGGGAATTATGCAGGTACTTTATGGTGGTTTCAGTGTGAACGTGAGAAAGAAGGCTCGAGTACAGCTAATAGAGACACGCGATACATTGAAGAAGGCTTGGAGTGGGGTGCAAGAAGCCAAACGAAAAGTGAAGGAAGCTAAACAAAGTTCCAAAGTGATCCAACCAAGACCAACGAATCTTCTTTTCCAGTGGCCACTGCCGAAACTCAACAGTCCACCCAAAGGATCACCCACAAAGGTGGTTCAATTGAATAGACCACAAACTAGTTTGTCCCAAAAGGCTGGCTTTGTGCAAGAGCAAGTCCGGAAAGTGAACAAATTCATTGATGATGAAAACAATGGCAACATTCCTTTGCGTCCTCGATCCAAGAGTCCACCCAAGGGATTGCCATCAAAGGGAAATTTGAGTTCATTCAATCGAACACAAGTCAGTTTGTCCCGAAAAGGTGGCTTTGTGCAAGAGCAAGTTCGGAAAATGAACAAATTCATTGCGCAAGCAGAAGAATCGAAGCACAAGGCTCAACAGGCAAAAGGCAAAAAGAGCTTTAGTGGCGGAAGCAATCCCAACATTGACGACATGGCGACCTCGAACTAAAAACTACATCACCAATCATAAGCTTTAGGTCGAGAACGAATTGCTGTAAAAATACATGTTTTAAACATTTTTGTCATTATGTCATACATTGTACGATTTAATAAACTATTTTGAATCGAAATAAATTGTATATTAAACACGTATTCTTTAGTGTGATTCAATTCGCTATATTCCTTTGGGTCATTACGTGAATAATTAATTCGATTTTGGTTCATTTTGTGGCACATCTTTTCGATAAAATCGATAATCTATAATATTAGTATCAGATAGAATGTATTTTATTTATTTATAGTAAAATAATGTTAATCTATAAGCAACAAAGTTGTACTTGAATGAAAACATAAATGAATTGAGTAATGATAAATTAATGATAATATTTCCTTTCTCAACATTTTTGTGCAGATTGTTTTTTTTATTTAATATATTAAACATTACGACCACAAGGATAACATTGAGTCAAATGGCAATGAATAAAGTGACCAGTTCTCACTCGAGTCGACGTTCCAGCAGTTCTTGATCCACCTGTACGTAATCTTCGGGATTGCGATTGTCCACAATTTTGAGTCGTGTCTGGTCATTCTGCAGTTGGGGCAACTTGAAATGCTTCGTGCGAACATGTCGAACGACACTGCTCTTTGTCACAGCCGAATAACGACAACCGGGCCAAGTGCACGAGAATGGCTTGATGCCCAAATGGATAAGTTCGTGTCGAGACAAATCTATTTCGGAGCAAAATGATTTGCCACAACCTGGTGACTTGCACAGAAACTTGTTCGATCCATCAGTAGTGACAGTTTTGCTTCGTTGGTTGTTGACAGATCGAGATGGACTTGCGGATTGTTTTGAATGAGCAATGCTGTAATGATGAGTTAAATGATATCTTAACAGAAAAGCAAGGTTAGAATCAGCAACATCAACAAGTAAAATGGATTGAACTTACTTGGTATCGAAAGATCGATTGCAATCCTTGTGCAGACATCGATGTTTCTGAATGGAATGTGCAGCTTTGAGATGTGCGTTCAGTGCAACTCTATCTTGAAATATATTCGAACATTGAGGACATTTGAGACTGATGGTGATGTACTGGTTTGCATTTGTTTGGTTGTTTGGTTGAGCTTGATCCTGCACTTGAACATTTTCAAGTCGAGCTCGTTTGATTGGTCTGGAGATGGAATGGTTACTTTCCTCAAGATCCTCAGTTGAATGTGAAATATCAACATATTCGTCCATACACTCAGAACAGTCACAATCCTCATCATCGAATTCATCAAACAGATTGTTAATGTTGTCATTTGATTGTTCAGTAGAAGGTTGACATTGAGTAGAACTCGGTGGGTTTGGCTCATTTGGATTAATATTCACCAATTCGCCTAGTTTATTCTTAACGGGGATTTGGTCGTCTACATTAGAATTTGCATTGTCTGTAGCACAAGAATTGGTTGAAGTAGAAGCAATTTGATTTGAACTCGAATGAAGTTGTTGTTCACGATCTATTGTCACACCCAAATCGCACATTCCGCTTGCAGTCTCATTTGCCCCACTCTCCACCAATTGCATCAATTTTCGCTTCATTTGTTTGAAGATTGTGTCCATTGCCGAGTCCATCTCCTTTCGCAACACACCACGAGCGTTCTCCTCCTCTCGCGCAAAGAACTGTTCCACCATGGACTGGGTTAGGTGAGACATGACGGGGAAGGAGGACAGTTGGGATTGGAACAAACAAGAAATTAGCTTTAAAAAATAAGAAAAACCCGATGACAAAACAGAGTGACAGACACCAACGGACAACGAGGCTTGAACGAGCAACCAACAAAGCAACAATCAAGCATGGCATATATAGCCTGGGTGTTCAGAAAAATTATCTGGAGACAAGTGCCCCCTAAATGCATCTGTTCACATACAAAGTTACATTAGAAATGCTCCTCAATTGTTTTAATTGTGGGTTGTAGAGCACAACTGAATGTAAATATGCCACTGCTATGTATAAACAAATCAACATGTCGTCTTTTGTTGAGTCACTCTAACTGCAGCTTGAGAGCACTCAAATGCGCATTTGTTGATCACCGAATGTAACTTAACCTCTCGTTCATTTGTTCCATCTCTTCATCACCTCTTCACGACCATGTCTCACCTGACCCTTGCCATGGTGGAAGAGTTCTTTGTGCGAGAGGAGGAGAACGCTCGTGGTGTGTTGCTAAAGGTGATGGACTCGGCAATGGACACAATCTTCAAACAGATGAAGCGAAAATTGATGCAACTGGTGGAGAGTGGACCTGGGCCAGATGAGACTGCTCACGGACTGGGCCATTTCGCTGATCCAATTGATCACGAACAACTTTCAAATGACACCAACCACATCCCTTCTGCCATAACTAATTCTCATGTCCAGTTCAGTGATGTGAATGCCTCGAATCAATCTCAACAAGGTGGATCGGGTGATGGTGATTCGAGTTCAAATCAAATTGCTTCTACTTCAAGCAATTCTCGTGCTCTAGACAATGCAAATTCAAATGAAGACCACCAAATCCCCGTTAAGAATAAACTAGGTGAATCTGTGAATATTATTCCACCAAATGAGCCAATCCCACCGAGTTCTACTCAATCTCAACCTTCTAATGAACAATTCAATGACAAATTGTTTGATGAATTCGATGATGATGGTGAAGATTGTGACTGTTCTGAGTGCATGGACGAATATGTTGACATTTCACAGTTGGCTGTAGACCTTGAGGAAAGTGACCATTCTGTATCGAGACCAACCAAACTAGCTCGACTTGAAAATGATCAGGAACAAGGTGCGATGCTCGAGTCGAGTGACAAAGCTCGACATGTTCCGTCCACTTCAACTGTCCGTAAACGCCAATCCTCAAGTCCATCTCAAACTGCCAACAACAAACCACACAAAACAGTCACTACTCATGGATTGAACAAGCATCTGTGCAAGTCACCAGGATGTGGCAAATCATTTTGTACGGATTACAAATTGGCTCGACACGAACGTATCCATTTGGACATCAAGCCATTTTCGTGCACTTGGCCCGGTTGTCGTTATTCGGCTGGGAGAAAGGACAGTGTCGTTCTACATGTTCGCATGAAGCATTTCAAGTTGCCCCAACTGCAGTCAGAACAGACACGACTCAACATTGTGGACAATCGCAATCCCGACGATTACGTACAGGTGCACAATCAACTGTTGGAACGTAGACTCGAGTGAGCACTGGCACTCTATTCCAATTTGACTCAACACCATTCATGTTCTTGTAATGTTTAATATCTAAAATAAAAATACAATCTCGTTTTTGTAACATTTATTCTCGTTATTTATTGAACGAACATAGTGATTGCTTTAAATGATTTTCAACCGGTAGGCTTTAATTATCATTCACAAAACTAAAACGATAATATCAATCAGCAATCCAATTAAATTGCTTTGTTCTTAACACAATCACGTGACCATGTACTACCAATTGAATTCCATCTTTTGATTGACAATCTTCACATATCCTTCTTTGGTGTTGCACTTTTCATTGTTTTCTCTCAGCATTGACAATGTACTTTCATTTCATTATTACAACCAATGAATAAAAATAATATATTCCATTTCATAATCTAATTGTGCAACTTTACTTTAATTATCCAGTACCCAAACCAAATCAGCCTCAAATCGCATTGTTCGCAGCAACTGTCCTCAAATCAACTGACTCCAGATTCCGTGGGCAAACTACTTTACCCTGTTGATCTGTGAGTGAGGAGTTGAAATCAAATTGTGTCCAGTTCATCAGTCAACAAAAAGTGCTGGAAAGTGAAGATCTATAGTGCAGTCTCTTCGTAGATCTTTGATCAATAAGCATGCGATATTTTGCATAATTTTATCTGTGATGATGCATGAATATACAGTTTTGAAACCGTCTAAATCGGTGATTACCACAAAACAGCAAATGTTACTCACCGGAAATTGCTTCTTAATAAGTCAAAAATCCACTTTACAACATGATAGTAAGTCTAATATTTAACAGTTCACATACAAATATGTGTGCATTATCACAGAATTCGATCATTCAATGCATCCAAAACTAACTAATTAGCATTTAAGCAATGTTTGTATTAAGGTAGAACATCTGCATGAATTAAATTTCGACATTCAATGTCAATCAGATGACGAGCAGACGTATGTCAAACAATTGCCCAAAGGAAAAATTGAATTTTAAGCGGTAATTTGTTACAACTTTTGTGAGCAACCTAAATGCTTTTTGAGCATCGTGCAAATGCGTGTCTTTAGCTTATAACTTGAACACATGTGTACAGTGTTGCTCTTTTGTTGGTATGCATGTGTGTTTTGCATGCCTCTAAACGATCGTCCTCATTGCCTTTTGTTACATCAAAATCTTTAACCATGAAGTCCATCAACTCCCTCCCCGACCTCTGTCTGGTCACAATCTTTTCCCGAACCCCACTTAGTGATCTCATTCGCAATCGTCGAGTCTGCAGCAGATGGAAATGGCTCCATTCAATTGTAACCGCACAGATTCGTTCCCTCACCATTCTGGTTGGGGAGAATGCTTTTCAACTGATCGAGTCTTCTGTCTTCAAACGTCCACCAGAAGAATCGGAACACCTTCTCAACGATGACGGAACTCGTATGTATGCACCGCAAAAACTTTGTCCATTCACTTCGTTGGCATTTAAAACTGAACTCGAAACTGACACTGTGTTCTTGCTCGCGAGCATGTTCACAAATGTGCGTTCACTGAAGATTGCTCTAAAGCAGACCGATTCGACTCGTTCAATTCTGGTAGTGGCTGTTTTGTTGCGACTTTTGTGTCCCACTGTGATTACACTCGAAATGTTCTGTCACTTTAAGGAGGATCGCATGAGTAATGCCATTCCTCAGGTCGTTTCTCGTCAGCTGTTCAACTCGATCAACTCACTGTCGTCACTGAAAAATTTGACATTGGACTTTCAGAATCGATTTAGTTTGGAATTTATGTTTGACGAACATGATCCATCTGAAGAGACCACTTCCGTGGACTTGTCCATCATTTCCCAATTGGACGAATTCAACTTTTATTGGCCTGAATCGAGTCGATCCGATGTGATGTTAGAAACGTTGAAACGCTATGCCCAACCTGGTTCGCGCCCATTGCGAATTCAATTCGGATCCTGTGACCCGCATATAGAATTTTCTAAACTGGCTCAATTTGAAGCACAATTGTGTGGTCGTTTTACTCGTTTTATTTCCGATGTTGGTTTCGTTCCGAGCGCACAGTTGACCAACTTTTGCAATCGATTCACTTCGATCACGAGTGTCTGGTTAGAAGCGCAGCACATCACAATTCGTCATTTTCTCGCCACTTTAGCTCAACTCACTCAGCTGATTCATCTTGAGCTTGAAATTGATTTTCCCACAATTGAACCTGATGAAGAACGCACTCATCAACTATTGTCTCAATTGCCATCGGTCAAATCACTCAATTTGGGACTGTATATCTCTAACCACGACAATCTGTCACTGCTCAATCTGCCGTGGACATTTCCCCATGTGCAAGTTATTTGTGTGAACATTTATGATTATGAAACAATTTGCGACATCTGCGATTACAACGAACGTGAAGAAGTGATTGTTCCAGAGACGAACAGAATGAACATTCTCCAGAATTGCTACAAACGAGCGCTGATTCCACTGCAGCAATGTGCCCGATTGAACGCCGTGACAAGTTTCTATGCCAATCCTTTTGAAGCCGCCAAAATGCCTCTTACCAAGGCTGATCTTATGCAGCCAATTGAATTAATGAAATCGAGTTCTTAATGTTGTATTTTGATTTTTAGTTATCCTTGAATTGAATTCAATAAAAATTGATTGCATTACTTTAATCATATTCTATTATAACTACTCAAACTTTATTTAGGGCTCAATTTACTGAAAGTTTAACTGTGTGGTTCTAAAGATACAACTGTACTTCAACATCTACATCATTTTAAACTTTAAGATTTTACAACTAGATCACAAATTTTTGTTTGACATTTCAATTTGAAATTCAAAGTTTAAATTACCAGGTAGATACTAAGTTCATTATCGTACAATTCATTCTACGAAAGTATCCAAATTAAACGCACAAACCATTGTATGAAATGTTCATTCAATGTTCAATGTCCAACATCGGTGAGAATTTAAAGTATGGGCTTTGTGCAATTTGATTTGAGATGTGATTCATTCGGCAGTTGAACTGATGACCATGATTTAAAAATTGTAATTCAAATTATGAAATTTATAAAATCTTAAAAATTTTTAAAATTATGACAATTTGATATTGGAAACAACAACGCTGGTTTGATGTACAAATGGATTGCTGAAGCACCATTCATCAACGTACGCGCGGTGATTTACTAAAGCATTGCTGCGTTGACAAAAAGTGCTTTGCATGTATGCTTTAGTTACTAAAGTTTAGTACTTGAACCTGCCCAAATTGGTAAAATGCATTACTTTACTTTGGAGATAGAAAATTGATCAACTTTTCACAGTTTAAAGTGGGTTTCGAGTCGATTTACTCGTTTGCAATAGTCAAGAAACTAACACACAAAAATAAAATACTCATAAATGTTTAATAAGCAACAGAAACACAACACAACATAGACAAATAGTAAAACATAATAAATGCGCTGACACAATCACATCAATCCAGTAGGTTCAAATGTGGATCACAGTTTAGTTGGCCAGAATCTGCACGTCCTCGCCATCCATGCCATCGTCAAGGTTGTCCTGCTCGTAGACGGGGTCAACATAAGTGGGAGATGGTTTCTTGGGCAATCGGTCCTGCAGATCGTAGTTCTTGATGATAAATTCGCGCATTTCATCAAACACGATAGTCTTGGTGAAGCGGCGAGGGAAGGAGTTGTAGTCATTGTGCCAAATGTTGTAGTGGCACACCTTTTCACACACGTGGGTGAAGTAATTACAATTGGACCAGTCGTGATTCTCCGGTTGGTCACACAGGCGGGCGTAGTTTCGAGGCGACATTATGAAGGTCATGTCTTCGGAGTAGCCATCCTTCAGCACCACCAATCGATATCGCATACCACGGGGCAAGGTTTCGGGCATGAACACATGACCACTGCTCAGGTTGTTGAAGTATGGAATGAACACTTCGGTCTGGTAGGTCTCGGGCGTCATTCCTTTTAGACCCCAGGTTTGATGCAGAGCACGGTATGGAATGAAGTCACGGTTGATGGTTTCCATTTGTTTCTTGATGGACTTCATCATCTCCTCATTGCTCGGAAGTTTGGCGTCTTCTTGTTTCACTTTCTCAAAGAACGCATCCCAATCGATTGGGGCCAGACTTGTTGGAGGCTCGGTAATGACAGCATCAGAGAGAGGCGCTTCAGAATTGGTGAGATCATTCTTGATTGAAGCCGCGATGAGGGCATTTGGGGGAGTGGTTACAGTTGGGGTCAAAGCATCGGTTGCATTCAACTGACCAATCGGATTCGGTGAGCTGGTGCCAAGCAAGGCAGCACTCACTAACAAGCCAAGAAAACTGACAGCGATCATGGCTAAGAAAATGTTGACTCGAACACAATCGGATGAAATACTGATCTCGCAGAATGCAGTAATAAGCAGTTGAGCAAGCGCAGAACGGTGAGCCTTGCTTATTCGGAACAAGAATGACAGAAGTAAGACAAGCAGATTGACAGACAAAAGCGTATGAGCCTAATCGCATGAGAATTAACTCGTCGCATGAATGAACACATCGAATGACAATGCTCAAGGCAGCAAGAGCCACTTTTATCACCGTTCCAGGCATTCTTGTGGTCAATGCTACAGTTGCATTGTCGTGCATTATACCAATTTGATTCATTGTATCACTACTTGTAGTGAAAAGTGGCAACAATCTGTGGTCACATTTGCCGTTCATAATATTCATTTATGTTGCATTGTTGCATCAGATTTTTGTCGGTCTTTTTGGTTATGTTTGAAAATGTCGAATTAAGTTTGAGCTTGTTATTCCATTTGTTTTGGCGTATGTTTCACTTGGAAAATTCCAATATAAAATCACAGTTGAATGATGAAGATGATACGGTAAAATGATTTATATATTTTGACATTTCGACTCTTGATGAAATGCAATATAATATGGGTGATCATTTCAGCCTGAAATCAGTGATTGAACAAATAAGTTAATTAATTAATTTGTACATTATGAATTCAAAATTTCTTTTGTAATTCGTTTCCCCAAAAAAACAAAACAATTCTTACAGTTTTGAGTGACCGTTGTAGTGCATCAAGATGTGTAACAACCATGACCGAGAACTAGAACTTCAAATGTACCAACAGATGCATTCTATTCACAACCAATGGGTCCGTTTCGTGTTTGCCCGCACTGTACTTCTTCCGATGAAGCTGTCTTGTCCTGTCAGTCTACTTTCAACTGGCCACTCTGAACCGTCTGATTACCTTACTGGCTATCACGTTCTAGATCTGTTCAGTGCTCATCGCGTATGCGCAATTTACTCCGGTAAGAGTCAACTTGACAGATCGTAATACACTTCACCTTCTGTCTCATAAAACATTCAAATGTCCAGTAGGTTGAGCATACGATGAGGCAACATGATTTGTCACAATCACTCGTTCTTGCATATGGATTTGGCACTATAATTTATTTGCAAATGTTTCCCAACATATATAATCCGTAATGCTGATCATCTATTTATAGTGTTTTGTCATTTTTGTTTACGGTTGCTTTACTTTTTGAATAGTGACCAGACTGTCCAACAAATCAAAAGTTGCTCAGTTTACCACCCTTGCAGACGCTACACGAATTGGGCACGGAATTTCTCCTCAAATACCACGGTAGGACAACTTTTGAATAGTGCCTCGACTGTCTCACAAATGAAAAGTTGCTCAGTTTACTCCCCCTGCAGACGCTACACGAATTGGGCACGGAATTTCTTCTCAAATACCACGGTAGGACAACTTTTGAATAGTGCCACGACTGTCTCACAAATGAAATTGCTCAGTTTACTCCCCCTGCAGACGCTACACGAATTGGGCACGGAATTTCTTCTCAAATACCACGGTAGGACAACTTTTGAATAGTGCCTCGACTGTCTCACAAATGAAATTGCTCAGTTTACTTCCCCTGCAGACGCTACACGAATTGGGCACGGAATTTCTTCTCAAATACCACGGTAGAACAACTTTTGAATAGTGCCACGACTGTCTCACAAATGAAATTGCTCAGTTTACTCCCCCTGCAGACGCTACACGAATTGGGCACGGAATTTCTTCTCAAATACCACGGTAGGACAACTTTTGAATAGTGCCACGACTGTCTCACAAATGAAATTGCTCAGTTTACTCCCCCTGCAGACGCTACACGAATTGGGCACGGAATTTCTCCTCAAATACCACGGTAGGACAACTTTTGAATAGTGCCTCGACTGTCTCACAAATGAAAAGTTGCTCAGTTTGCTACTGTTGCAGTGGCTGCTCAAATTGGAGTCGGAATTTCTTCTTAAATACCACGGTAGGTCAACTTTTGAATAGTGCCTCGACTGTCTCACAAATGAAAAGTTGCTCAGTTTGCTACTGTTGCAGTGGCTGCTCAAATTGGAGTCGGAATTTCTCCTCAAATACCACGGTAGGTCAACTTTTGAATAGTGCCACGACTGTCTCACAAATGAAATTGCTCAGTTTGCTACTGTTGCAGTGGCTGCTCAAATTGGAGTTGGAATTTCTCTTCAAATACCACGGTAGGACAACTTTTGAATAGTGCCTCGACTGTCTCACAAATGAAAAGTTGCTCAGTTTGCTACTGTTGCAGTGGCTGCTCAAATTGGAGTCGGAATTTCTCCTCAAATACCACGGTAGGACAACTTTTGAATAGTGCCACGACTGTCTCACAAATGAAATTGCTCAGTTTACTCCCCCTGCAGACGCTACACGAATTGGGCACGGAATTTCTTCTCAAATACCACGGTAGGACAACTTTTGAATAGTGCCACGACTGTCTCACAAATGAAATTGCTCAGTTTGCTACTGTTGCAGTGGCTGCTCAAATTGGAGTCGGAATTTCTTCTCAAATACCACGGTAGGACAACTTTTGAATAGTGCCACGACTGTCTCACAAATGAAATTGCTCAGTTTGCTACTGTTGCAGTGGCTGCTCAAATTGGAGTTGGAATTTCTCTTCAAATACCACGGTAGGACAACTTTTGAATAGTGCCTCGACTGTCCAACAAATGAAATTGCTCAGTTTGCTACTGTTGCAGTGGCTGCTCAAATTGGAGTCGGAATTTCTCCTCAAATACCACGGAAGGACAACTTTTGAATAGTGCCTCGACTGTCTCACAAATGAAAAGTTGCTCAGTTTGCTACTGTTGCAGTGGCTGCTCAAATTGGACACGGAATTTCTCCTCAAATACCACGGTAGGACAACTTTTGAATAGTGCCACGACTGTCTCACAAATGAAATTGCTCAGTTTACTCCCCCTGCAGACGCTACACGAATTGGGCACGGAATTTCTTCTCAAATACCACGGTAGGACAACTTTTGAATAGTGCCACGACTGTCCAACAAATGAAATTGCTCAGTTTACTCCCCCTGCAGACGCTACACGAATTGGGCACGGAATTTCTTCTCAAATACCACGGTAGGACAACTTTTGAATAGTGCCACGACTGTCTCACAAATGAAATTGCTCAGTTTACTCCCCCTGCAGACGCTACACGAATTGGGCACGGAATTTCTTCTCAAATACCACGGTAGGACAACTTTTGAATAGTGCCACGACTGTCTCACAAATGAAATTGCTCAGTTTACTCCCCCTGCAGACGCTACACGAATTGGGCACGGAATTTCTTCTCAAATACCACGGTAGAACAACTTTTGAATAGTGCCACGACTGTCTCACAAATGAAATTGCTCAGTTTACTCCCCCCTGCAGACGCTACACGAATTGGGCACGGAATTTCTCCTCAAATACCACGGTAGGACAACTTTTGAATAGTGCCACGACTGTCTCACAAATGAAATTGCTCAGTTTACTCCCCCTGCAGACGCTACACGAATTGGGCACGGAATTTCTCCTCAAATACCACGGTAGGACAACTTTTGAATAGTGCCACGACTGTCTCACAAATGAAAAGTTGCTCAGTTTGCTACTGTTGCAGTGGCTGCTCAAATTGGACACGGAATTTCTCCTCAAATACCACGGTAGGACAACTTTTGAATAGTGCCTCTACTGTCTCACAAATGAAATTGCTCAGTTTGCTACTGTTGCAGTGGCTGCTCAAATTGGAGTCGGAATTTCTCCTCAAATACCACGGAAGGATAACTTTTGAATAGTGCCACGACTGTCTCACAAATGAAAAGTTGCTCAGTTTGCTACTGTTGCAGTGGCTGCTCAAATTGGACACGGAATTTCTCCTCAAATACCACGGTAGGTCAACTTTTGAATAGTGCCACGACTGTCTCACAAATGAAATTGCTCAGTTTACTCCCCCTGCAGACGCTACACGAATTGGGCACGGAATTTCTCCTCAAATACCACGGTAGGACAACTTTTGAATAGTGCCTCGACTGTCTCACAAATGAAAAGTTGCTCAGTTTGCTACTGTTGCAGTGGCTGCTCAAATTGGAGTCGGAATTTCTCCTCAAATACCACGGTAGGACAACTTTTGAATAGTGCCACGACTGTCTCACAAATGAAATTGCTCAGTTTGCTACTGTTGCAGTGGCTGCTCAAATTGGAGTCGGAATTTCTCCTCAAATACCACGGTAGGACAACTTTTGAATAGTGCCTCTACTGTCTCACAAATGAAATTGCTCAGTTTGCTACTGTTGCAGTGGCTGCTCAAATTGGAGTCGGAATTTCTCCTCAAATACCACGGTAGGTCAACTTTTGAATAGTGCCTCGACTGTCTCACAAATGAAAAGTTGCTCAGTTTGCTACTGTTGCAGTGGCTGCTCAAATTGGAGTCGGAATTTCTCCTCAAATACCACGGTAGGACAACTTTTGAATAGTGCCTCGACTGTCTCACAAATGAAATTGCTCAGTTTGCTACTGTTGCAGTGGCTGCTCAAATTGGAGTCGGAATTTCTCCTCAAATACTACGGTAGGACAACTTTTGAATAGTGCCTCGACTGTCTCACAAATGAAAAGTTGCTCAGTTTGCTACTGTTGCAGTGGCTGCTCAAATTGGAGTCGGAATTTCTCCTCAAATACCACGGTAGGACAACTTTTGAATAGTGCCTCGACTGTCTCACAAATGAAAAGTTGCTCAGTTTACTCTCCCTGCAGACGCTACACGAATTGGGCACGGAATTTCTCCTCAAATAGCACGGTAGGACAACTTTTGAATAGTGCCTCGACTGTCTCACAAATGAAAAGTTGCTCAGTTTGCTACTGTTGCAGTGGCTGCTCAAATTGGAGTCGGAATTTCTCCTCAAATACCACGGTAGGACAACTTTTGAATAGTGCCTCGACTGTCTCACAAATGAAAAGTTGCTCAGTTTACTCTCCCTGCAGACGCTACACGAATTGGGCACGGAATTTCTCCTCAAATAGCACGGTAGGACAACTTTTGAATAGTGCCTCGACTGTCTCACAAATGAAAAGTTGCTCAGTTTGCTACTGTTGCAGTGGCTGCTCAAATTGGAGTCGGAATTTCTCCTCAAATACCACGGTAGGACCACTTTTGAATAGTGCCACGACTGTCTCACAAATGAAATTGCTCAGTTTGCTACTGTTGCAGTGGCTGCTCAAATTGGAGTCGGAATTTCTCCTCAAATACCACGGTAGGACAACTTTTGAATAGTGCCTCGACTGTCTCACAAATGAAAAGTTGCTCAGTTTGCTACTGTTGCAGTGGCTGCTCAAATTGGACACAGAATTTCTTCTTAAATACCACGGTAGGTCAACTTTTGAATAGTGCCTCGACTGTCTCACAAATGAAAAGTTGCTCAGTTTACTCCCCCCTGCAGACGCTACACGAATTGGAGTCGGAATTTCTCCTCAAATACCACGGTAGGACAACTTTTGAATAGTGCCTCGACTGTCTCACAAATGAAATTGCTCAGTTTGCTACTGTTGCAGTGGCTGCTCAAATTGGAGTCGGAATTTCTCCTCAAATACCACGGTAGGACAACTTTTGAATAGTGCCTCGACTGTCTCACAAATGAAAAGTTGCTCAGTTTGCTACTGTTGCAGTGGCTGCTCAAATTGGACACGGAATTTCTTCTTAAATACCACGGTAGGTCAACTTTTGAATAGTGCCTCGACTGTCTCCCAAATGAAAAGTTGCTCAGTTTACTCCCCCTGCAGACGCTACACGAATTGGGCACGGAATTTCTCCTCAAATACCACGGTAGGACAACTTTTGAATAGTGCCTCGACTGTCTCACAAATGAAAAGTTGCTCAGTTTACTCCCCCCTGCAGACGCTACACGAATTGGGCACGGAATTTCTCTTCAAATACCACGGTAGGACAACTTTTGAATAGTGCCTCGACTGTCTCACAAATGAAAAGTTGCCCAGTTTGCTACTATTGCAGTGGCTGCTCAAATTGGAGTCGGAATTTCTCCTCAAATACCACGGTAGGACAACTTTTGAATAGTGCCACGACTGTCTCACAAATGAAATTGCTCAGTTTGCTACTGTTGCAGTGGCTGCTCAAATTGGAGTCGGAATTTCTCCTCAAATACCACGGTAGGACAACTTTTGAATAGTGCCTCGACTGTCTCACAAATGAAAAGTTGCTCAGTTTGCTACTGTTGCAGTGGCTGCTCAAATTGGAGTCGGAATTTCTCCTCAAATACCACGGTAGGACAACTTTTGAATAGTGCCTCGACTGTCTCACAAATGAAAAGTTGCCCAGTTTGCTACTATTGCAGTGGCTGCTCAAATTGGACACGGAATTTCTCCTCAAATACCACGGTAGGACAACTTTTGAATAGTGCCTCGACTGTCTCACAAATGAAAAAGTTGATCAGTTTGCTACTGTTGCAGTGGCTGCTCAAATTGTACACGGAATTTCTTCTCAAATACCACGGTAGGACAACTTTTGAATAGTGCCACGACTGTCTCACAAATGAAATTGCTCAGTTTGCTACTGTTGCAGTGGCTGCTCAAATTGGAGTCGGAATTTCTCCTCAAATACCACGGTAGGACAACTTTTGAATAGTGCCTCGACTGTCTCACAAATGAAATTGCTCAGTTTACTCCCCCTGCAGACGCTACACGAATTGGGCACGGAATTTCTTCTCAAATACCACGGTAGGACAACTTTTGAATAGTGCCTCGACTGTCTCACAAATGAAATTGCTCAGTTTGCTACTGTTGCAGTGGCTGCTCAAATTAGAGTCGGAACTTCTTCTCAAATACCACGGTAGGACAACTTTTGAATAGTGCCACGACTGTCTCACAAATGAAAAGTTGCTCAGTTTGCTACTGTTGCAGTGGCTGCTCAAATTGGGCACGGAATTTCTTCTCAAATACCACGGTAGGACAACTTTTGAATAGTGCCACGACTGTCTCACAAATGAAATTGCTCAGTTTACTCCCCCTGCAGACGCTACACGAATTGGGCACGGAATTTCTTCTCAAATACCACGGTAGGACAACTTTTGAATAGTGCCTCGACTGTCTCACAAATGAAATTGCTCAGTTTGCTACTGTTGCAGTGGCTGCTCAAATTGGAGTTGGAATTTCTCTTCAAATACCACGGTAGGACAACTTTTGAATAGTGCCTCGACTGTCCAACAAATGAAATTGCTCAGTTTGCTACTGTTGCAGTGGCTGCTCAAATTGGAGTTGGAATTTCTCTTCAAATACCACGGTAGGACAACTTTTGAATAGTGCCTCGACTGTCCAACAAATGAAATTGCTCAGTTTACTCCCCCTGCAGACGCTACACGAATTGGGCACGGAATTTCTTCTCAAATACCACGGTAGGACAACTTTTGAATAGTGCCTCGACTGTCTCACAAATGAAATTGCTCAGTTTACTCCCCCTGCAGACGCTACACGAATTGGGCACGGAATTTCTTCTCAAATACCACGGTAGGACAACTTTTGAATAGTGCCTCGACTGTCTCACAAATGAAATTGCTCAGTTTGCTACTGTTGCAGTGGCTGCTCAAATTGGAGTCGGAATTTCTCCTCAAATACCACGGTAGGACAACTTTTGAATAGTGCCACGACTGTCTCACAAATGAAATTGCTCAGTTTGCTACTGTTGCAGTGGCTGCTCAAATTGGAGTTGGAATTTCTCTTCAAATACCACGGTAGGACAACTTTTGAATAGTGCCTCGACTGTCTCACAAATGAAAAGTTGCTCAGTTTGCTACTGTTGCAGTGGCTGCTCAAATTGGAGTCGGAATTTCTCCTCAAATACCACGGTAGGACAACTTTTGAATAGTGCCTCGACTGTCTCACAAATGAAAAGTTGCTCAGTTTGCTACTGTTGCAGTGGCTGCTCAAATTGGACACGGAATTTCTCCTCAAATACCACGGTAGGTCAATTTTTTGAATAGTACCACGACTTTGTTTTGTTTATTTTGATTCGAACCCAATCCCCTGAAGTTATCTACTTTGTGAGATTGTCAATTTTGGCATCTTCTCTCTGTATTTCATTTGTTTTGTTTGATTCTGAATTTTATTCACATAATTTTCATTTTCACAGTAAAATTATTAGGCATCCTAATCGTTTGGATTGTTTTCAATATGTAAAAAAAACAAATAAAGAGAATTGATCTTGAGGAAGCTTCGAAGACATCTTCAAGTGTGATTGCAAGAATCACCCCAGCTGTTTCTGTTACTCCTGTGGACAGTTTGCCACGCCAACACATCGAGTCAATATTGAAACTTCAACTAAATTAAAGGAAGCAAACGAGGCATAATTTGGCTATCCTGTGAAACATCTGGATACAAAATGGGCTCCTCGAACTGTATGCTCATCATACTACTTTGCATTGTATCGATGGCATAAGGGCAAAGATGACAAAGGACTGTTGTTTGAATCGCCAATGCAGTGGACTGAGCCAAGCTATCATCATAACGATTGTTACTTTTGCGCTTCCAATGTTTCGGGAATGAATTCTAAGAACCGTAAAAAGAGAGAAAAGAACAAATATCCGGACTGTCAATCAGCAACCAAACCACAACCACGTTCACCTGGTTACACAGTTCAACTGTCGCCGGCTTTGCTGGTTTCGGACCAAACAGTGGAACTTGAGCAAATGGAAAATGTCCAAAATGATTCTTATTTGAAAGATCCAATTGCCTCGAGTTTTATCTACGGTTTGAACAATCTCAATAAATACTTGAACGATTCAGCCAGTAATTGCAGCAGCATCAAACATGACAATGTCTCCGATTGCAATGCTTACGGTCAAATTTAAAGTGACCCACAATTTGCATCACCAGAAATTGAGTCGAATACCACTAGGCCACCAAAACAGATAACTCAAACAAATGCTTGACGATCTTAGATCGTCGATCTAGTGAAAGATCTTGTCTCTTCTGGATTGCCAATTTGTGCTGCTGATGAGATATTGGGTCCTCAATTGTCAATTGAAGCAGTGGGTGGATCTGGCCAAAGACACTAGAACTACATATCGTAAAGTTTACGACGTAAACGTAATCAAAAATATTCGCAATATTACACAATGGAGGACGAATTCCGCTATTGCCACGACATTGTCAGGTCAGAAAGTAGTTGCAAACCGTCAATGACTCCGGTTTGGACAATTGAGTGAATCGATTCCAAATTGTTGTACCAAGATATTCGATATGCATTGATCACTAACTTCAATGTCAAATGTCAAACTTGTCAATCTGTTAGCCCAAGAAACGAACAGTTGCATTATGGTGATCTCGGATGTTTTAGCAAAGCGCAACACTGCTTGATCAACATAATGTTGACAACATTGCAAAACAGATTAGGAATAAATTGAATTTGAGTTATGCCATTATGAAATTTTCAAATCAAGGGTGCTTGATCAAGCAAGAAGCAATAATCTTCAATTCATCCCCCATTGGAAACACGGTTGAAATTTCATGCAAAGATGCAACTTAGTCAAGTGGATCAGTCATCTCTCTGTCAATGGCTAGTTTTGTAGTAAAATCCATTTCAAAATCTACTATATTTCTCGTTATTATCATGGTACACTGTTGCAAAGAAGTGAACATCAATTTTTCTATTTCAATCCGATCACAATAGCCACAATAAACAATATGAAATTATATTCGAAGTGACAATAACGCAAACTTTGCCTTTTAACAATCGCAATATAATATTGAATTTTAATGTTCAAAAAATTGCAAAATTAATCAACTATTAATTCGTAGAAATAAATGTAGCCAAAAGCTGCAGGACATTCTCGACCATTTGGCAGCCGAGAGACAATGCGACTAATTTCTTCGTCATCGCACACGATCCACTCATACTGCGTAGATGACGATGATGAGAATGCTGCATTTGAGGATTGGAAGAAGTTGGTGGATGGTGATTGAATTTGAAGAAATTCCAATGATGGCGATGAAGATTCGGCGGTTTCAGCTTTGACAACTTGAACAGGTTTGCGTATATGAGCAATGAAGTGTCCATCAGTACACGACTCGCCTTGATGTTCAATTACGCACATCAGTCGATAACGAGTACTGCGTGGCTCAGTCCGTTCGGTTGGCCCACTTCGGTTGTCTTCAGCAGTGGCTCTGACATTTTTGGCCCGAGAGAATTCCTCACGATTCTGTTTGTACCACTCAAGTGCCTTCTGCACATTATTGTCCTGTAAAGAGACAATCAGCCATTTTAACAACACAATCCAATGCGACCTCAAGTGAACGGGCACACAGAATTTGAACTAAAATGCACACATACCCATCGGTCAAGAGCAATCATGCCGTCTTCTACTGAGACACTCGGATCAGCCATGCGCATTTGCTCAAGTGCTGCTTGTGATTGCGGAGACTGTGATTCGGGTGGTTCAGACACATTTGGCGAATGGACATGTTGATTGGATTGGAATTTCTTCAAGTCGATCACCTCGGTCACATTGAATGCTGGAATACTCAACTTGCTTAGATTGGTCAGTGATTTCGGATCAGACCTTTGCCCAACATGTAACATCAGTAAAGGTGGAAATGTGACCATTGCCATTCGTCTAGGAAAAGATGATCAAGATTATGCACTCAAAAATGAATATATGCTTACCTAGTCACAGTCTCGGTGCATTCCGCTCTGTTCATAATTTCAATTCGTTAATCGCCGAAAAAATAATCCAACCAGTCTTGAAGCTGAATTGGGAAATATTCGACATCCTTGAATTATTCAGAGCGATCTTTGCGCATCTTGTTCATCACACATACAACATCCATTGAGAGCGCGTTCCAAGTCTCCCTAAACTGTTCCACACGATTGTCGCAAAACACATTCTCAAGCTGAACAACGAATTCAAAACTGGCTGCGAATGAGTCTCCAGTGATGCCATGTAGTACATCCATCAAGTACTGAATGTACTTTAAAGAACACTGAGATGTTTGAGTGGAAAAATTTGGGTGTCCATATCCATCGATGGCATGTTTGTACATCAAAGTCGAAATGCAGTGCGGGAACTTGGGACCAGTGTACTATCCACTACAAATGTCGAAACACAAGTTTGGTGATCTGTGTCTGGAGATGAGTGGAAGGACTGGAAAGATCAGCAGTCTGGTATAGTTTCACTTTTGATTTGTTGTACTCAGTTTTTGAAGAGTTTGCAAGTGGCCGTCAATATTGATATCATATGGCTTATAATTAATGACCCAATAAATATAGTCACTTTTCCAATAAAAAATAATTATTTTCCCAATTAGTGATCTGACCAATAAAAGTAGTTTTTAATCCCAATAAATTTAGTTATACAGCCAATAGTTAAAAATTGTCAGATAAGAGAGTTATCCAAACGTTTATAGCAAATTTTAATTTACAATTAGTCTAGTATTACTTAAACTTGTCTCTCGATATATATCCAACAAAGAACTTGCAACACATTTCAGTGCATTTGAAAGGTCTTGGTATGGATTCATTGATGACACAGGAATGTCTTAGTTCAATAACTCATAGATGGCTTCCAATTGATTGGATTAACCATGGAATGATAAACCACGGAGAATCTTCTTTGTCTTTCTAACTTTATCTCATCATAAAGAATTTAAGTTTTATCATAATAGGGATATTGCCTTTTTACAACCCGTTACACAGATAGAGAACAAATGCGGGAAATTTTAAACACTTAGGATGAGATATTATTGACATCCTGACATTGTTGAGATAATTTCCTGACGCATCACTGTGGGGTAGGATCCATTAGATACTTATTGGGGAAATAACAAAATTTGCAAATTTAAAAATTAAAATTATTGGCCAAATCACTAATTGAGAAAATAATTATTTTTTATTGGCAAAGTGACTATATTTATTGGCAATAAAATTATAACCCGATATCATATGCTTGCACCGAGCTATGCATGTAGCAGAGGCTGCTAGAATTGTTGAGGCCGGTCAACTCGGGACCATACACTCGCTCCAGTGCATAATCAGCCAACCATCGGCGTCGTTCGAATGAGGTCTTCTCTTGGTTCAATTCAAGTTCAGCCACTCGAATGGATTTGACTGGTTGAAAGCGTTCAGTGATGTTGACTCCAATTCGTAGCAAATGATCCTTCAATTGAGATACTAAAACGAAACTATCCTCGTTGTACGAAAACACCTCTCCACCACCATCTGAGGTGATGGAGCCCAACCTCACAACGAGCGGGAACGCATTCTCGGACTCGTAATTGGCCAACGAGTGATAATTTGGGCTTTTGAACCCACAGCCATATATATGTATCCTGTGTGGAGGTTGAGCCAGAGCTCGCCCAAATCGGTGATTTGGCAATTGTCTTCATTGCATTTAGTATTGTTCCACAAGTTTGCGTTCAACTGGAGATTCACATCTTTCAACTTGTGAGCATTCCTAATAAAGAAAATTAAAGAAACAATCAATAGAATTTGTTTTGGGTTTGAATTCGAATCCAAGTGAGTTCACTCAATGCATTGAGTGATTCTATTGGCATTCTGTAAGTGAGAACTCTCACGTGACTTACACTGACTCCACCAGTGGCTCCTCACCGTTCCAAGAAGGGAATTGCTGCGCAAATGACGAGAGAACCACGAACGCAAACTGTTTGAGAATGAACAATTCAGAAGGCAATTCCGCCAGGTCAAACTCAATAAAGTTGGTCGGAGACTGAACCAAAACATAGGAATACTTCTCATGATAAACCACTCCAGGATGGTCGAGATGAAACCCTCCATTCATGTTTGTTGGCATTCGTTGGATTTTCTTAGTATCGTCGGTTCGTCTAACCTTAAAAAAACCGATTCGGGCTATTTGGTGCACAACTATGGATGGCGACAAAATCGCGGCTAAAGCAAAGATGACTTTTGGTGCAGATGTACAGGCCATTCTCAGAAATCTATGGTGAATTGAGAAAATGATTGTGTAATTCAAATGCAAACACACAAGACCAATACTCACGTGTGTGTCGTGATCGAGGACGGACTCGTGGCTGATGATAGGCTTGTCAGCGACAGGAAGCACAATTTGATTGGTTTGAGTGTACTCGATTAGCAGTCGTACACGTTCGTTCACATTCAATCGCTTTGTGGCGTCCATTTTGATCGCTAATTTGGTTCTGGATCGATTGGAGCTGTCCGAATTACGCGATGCTGCACACAAGCGAGACAAAAGTTGTCAACAGCAGAAAATTTCAGTCTCAAAACTATTTTCACTCTGTTTGCGTGCGAATAGTCGAACTTGCATTTGTTATTTTTGCAGGCCGCAACTTATGAGTGAAATAATTTTCAAGATCTCATCCAATGCTAAATTTTATCCAATGCTCAATGTGTTCCGTTAATTAAGCTTCAACTCGAAAATTCGCATTGTCTTTTAGATCATATTATCATTTTCGAGGAGGCACATCACAAATCATTACCATATTTTCGTTTATCTTGTCTTCTTGTTAGTAAGTGCAATTTGCCATATGACCTTTCCACAATCACTAATATGCACTTTCATTCGTACATCTGTGTTCAATAGTACAAAATCTCTGCTTAGCCATGTCGGAAATAATTAAGGTCATATTGAAATCTCCCACTGGACAAATGATCGAACATCAAATCGAGAAATCGTACTCTGTGAAGCAGTTCAAAGGATCTATACCGAAAAAGGTTGGTGCGAATGCTTTGAGCGTCTATCGGGTGAACGGTAAACAGTTGATGGACGATGATGCCAAGTTGGACGATTTTGAGATTGGTAACGATTCAATCATTCAACTTCATGACGGCATCCAAATATTCATTCGACTGCCGAGCGCTCAAACCATCTCGCTGCTGGTGGATCGTCGCGATACCATTGCAATGGTGAAGAATCTCATTTATTTAAAGAAAAATGAATTACGTACGGAGGCACAGGAGTTGAGATTCGGTTGTCATCTCCTCAAGGACGACTGGTTCCTCTCAGGTTATGGCATTAAGAGTGGCAACACTCTCTCACTGAGCCAAATTCCAATTAGCACTCGAATCAAGCTCACTGTTGTCACCGCTACGGATTCTACTGCACTCACGGTTGAGCCAACTGAGAAAGTCAAAGTTGTGGCTGAAATGATTGCCGTCAAACTGAAAGACAAACTCAACCAATATGAAAAGATTGAGATTGTTTTCAATGGTCTTTATTTGGATCCGGCGATGACACTCGAGCAGTGCAATGTGAAGGACGACTGTGTCCTTTTTGCTCATCGACGCTATCGAATTGGCAAATCTGCTTTGAGCAATCCATCCTAATACTCAAGTCTGCATTTGTGTTGTGATTATGCTCAAGTTGCTCATTCTTCTCCTCATCTCATTTCCATCTCCACCCAAAATGACCCAATTCGTCAATCTCCCTCAACATTGTTACTTTTCTACTAATCTTCACTCAACTGTCCACCTCAACTTTTCTTTCCTTTCGACATGTTTCTCGGACTTTGCTTATAATCGATAATTCGACTGACGATATCGAAAATCATTGTTTCTGCTGCTAGGAGATTCACCCACCAATCTGCAAATCGATTCTTACTTCCATGCCGCATTCATTCATTTCACCCCGAATTGCGAATCTCACGCAGAATTTTTTTCTAATTTGTTTATACTTAAATTGTACACCAACACACCACAAGATGCAATCGAACTGATTGACCTACTATTGTCCTAATTGTTTTATCGTTATCTCATTATAGGATTAAGTTTGCTTGTAAAGAATATTTTATTGTTATATCCTGCAAATTGATCGAAATGCACAAATTGGAATGGCGTACAAAGCAACTCAACTCAACATTTCACCGTTTAGCAATCTTCACTCGTTTAATCAATGATCTGTTGGTAAATATATATGTAACCAAATGCCACGGGACAATTTCGACCAAAAGGCAATTGGGAGACAATTTTACTTATTTCGTGGTCATTCAGGACGATCCACTCATATTGCGTGGACGACGAGGATGATGATGATGATGATGAATTTAGTGAGTCGCGAGAAGAGTCTGCTGAAGTGGAGGGCATTTGAGCAAATATTGTTGAGCGTGTAGATTCAGTTGGGACAGTTTGAACAGGTCTGCGAATATGTGCAATGGAGTGTCCATCATCACACCATTGACCTTGATGCTCAATCACACCGACCAACCTGTAGCGAGTGTGGCATGGCTCAACTTGCCTCTGTTGAGTTCGATTGTGTTCGGCAGTGGCGCGGACAAGTCTTGCCAGAGAGAATTCTTGTTGGTTTTCTCTGTACCAAGCGAGTGCCTTCTGGACATTCAAGTCCTGTAAAGAGACAATCAACCATCTCGAACACAATCCAATACGACCTCAAGTGAAGAGCCCACCGAATTCGGACTAAATTGCACACTTACCCAGCGATCCAATGCAATTTTCGCATCATCAATGGAAGCATTTGGTTCAGAATTTTGAAACTGCTCAACTGCTGCTTGCAATTCAGGAGAAAGTGACTCGGGTTGATCAGGCAAGTGAGGCGAATGAACATTCTGTGTGCATTTGAACTTTTTCAAGTCAAGCAGAATAGGGACATTGAAAGCAGGCACCCTCAACTTTCGGTAATTGGTCAATGAGTCGGGGTCTTCTTTTTGTCCCAATTGTATCAGCAGAATCTCAGGAAAGGTTACCATTGCCGTGCGTCTAGGAAAATCGAGATCATCAAGATTATGCACCAGAGAATGAATCTATGCTAACCTCGTGACTGACTCAACACAATCCTCCAAGTCAACAATTTTATCCTCAAAATAAAATTGTAAATAGTCCTGCAATCTGATTGGAAAATATTCTTCTCCTTCTGTCTCAGGATCCAATCGCCTTTTCTCCAACACATTCAGCAGATCACAGGACAACGCATTCCACGTCTCAGTGAATTGTTCAACTCGGTTGTCACTAAACACGTTCTCAAGTTGTACAACAAAGTCAAAACTGCTTGAGAAGGTCGTGTCCCCACCAGTGCCACGCAACAGATCAATCAAGTATTGAGTGTACAGGAAGGCACACTGCGGAGCCAAATTTGAAAATTGTGCGTGGCCATATGTGTCAATGGCCTTTTTGAACATTACAGTTGAAATGCCGCGAGGAATGTGAAGACCACTGTATTCGCCACTGCAAATGCTCGTCACCAATTTTGTGGCCTGAGTGTGGTGATGAGTGGATGGACTTTCGAGGTGTGCACTCTCGTACAGTTTCACTTTCGGCTGGTTGAACTCACTTTTGAATTTGTTGCAAGTGGCAGTCAGTGTTTGTACAGATGCGTGCATGTAACAGTAGTTACTTGGATTGTGCAGACCAGTTAATTGAGGACCAAAAACTCGCTCCAGCTCACAACCTCCCATCCATCGATGCCGTTGAAAAGAACTCTTCGAGATGTTCAATTCGAGCTCTTCAGTGCGAATAGATTTGACTGGTTTAGTGCGACCGGCAAGTTTCACTCCAATTCTCAGCAAATGCTCCTTCAAATTGTGCACGAGCACAAAACGATCCTCTTCATACGAAAATATTTCACCATCCCCAGTGGATGTGATCGAAGCCAATCGAACAACAAGCGGAATTGCATTTTCGGAAAGATAATAATTTATCATCGAATGATACTCACTTCTATATCCGCATCCGATGTAACCTGTGTGCAAGTTGAGCCATAGTTCGCCTAGATCGGTGATTTGGCACTTATCTTCTTGACACTTAGCATTAGCCCACAAATTCTCATCAACCTTCAAATTGGTAACATCTTTCAACATGCCAGAATGTCTAATAAGAATTTAAAATAAATAGATAAAATATATTTTGGTCCGAAGTCAAGTGAAATCACTCAATCAATCGAATCCCAGGAATTATGAACTGTTTCAATGTCTTTCATTTCATTTCTGAATTTGCATCCAATAGATCCTCGATAGACATGTTTTAGAATTGACCACCAATGAAAACTATGCTACACACTAACCGAGACTTGTTAGTTCACACAGTACTCGTGGTAGAATCGATTCGATCGAGTGATTTCATTGCTTTCGGTAAGTGACAACTCTCACGGGACTTACTTCGATTCAATCAGTGGCACCTCACCGTCCCAAGGCGGGAATTGCTGCACAAATGATGACTGAACCACGGATGCAAATTGATTGAGTATAGACAATTCTGAGGGCAATTCAGCCATATCAATCTCAACAAAACTGGTCGGTGACTGAAACAAAACATATGAGTACTTCTCATAGAACACAATCCCAGGATTGTCGAGATGAAACCCTCCATTCAGAATGGTTGCCATTCGTTCGATTTGCTTTGTCGGTTCGTCGAATCTTTAGAAAAAGTCGATTGGGGCCATTTGAGGCACTGCAATGGATTGCAGCAAAATCATGACTGAAACAGTTGTGCGTTTTGGTGCAGACAAATAGGCCGTGCTCAGAGATCTATAGTGAATTGAGAAAATGAATGTACAATTCAAATGCAAACACACAGGACCAATACTCACGTGTGTGTCGTGGTCAAGCACGGACTCGTGGCTGATGATGGTCTTCTCGGCGGGAGGAATCACAATATCATTGCTATGCACGTTCTCGAGCAACAGTCTCACACGCTCGTTCACATCTAAACGACTAGTTGAGTTCATTCTATCGTTAGTTTGGTCCTGGATCGAGAGGCACTATCCGAGGGACGTGAGAATGCACACAAGCGAGAGAATGAGCCAGTGGCAGTGTGTGAGACTATTTTGGCTGTGTTTACATTAGAATCTAATCTGATAAGATTATTATACCGTGCACACTGCAATGCACAACTGGACGAGTGGCCATTGTGCACTACATGAATGACTGCTGTAAACAAATGAGCCTCGAGGCATTGGTCTTTTGAGGAAGAACTCACTATGTCATAGTGTGCATTGTCTATCTAACTCAATTGACAAAATCATTCGCACATTTGCGTTATTTCGAAGGCTCGCTCCAAAACATCTCAGTTCTCATCATTTTTCTTGTTGGGTTGCATTTGCCGTCATTTGTGAGGTATTTAATCGCAATTTGACTTTTCCACAATCACTAATATGCACAATTTTATAGTGTTTTGTTCGTACATCTGCACACAAACAATGTCTGAAATTATCAAAGTCATCGTGAAATCGCCCACCGGACAAACTACCGAACATCAAGTCGAGAAGTCCTACTCACTGAAACAGTTGAAAGGAACTATTCAGAAGGAGGTGGGCGTGAGTGCTTTAAGTTTCTTCCGAGTGAATGGCAAACAGTTGATGAATGAAAATGCCAACTTGGATGCGTGTGACATTGGCAACGATTCAATTGTGCAGCTTCATGACGGCATTCAAATTTTCATCAGATTACCCAGCACGCAAAGTATCTCACTGTTGGTTGACCGAAGAGACACAATCGAAATGGTGAAGAATTTGATCTATTTAAAGAAAGATAACCTACGTACGGAAGCGATGGAATTACAATTTTGTGGCCATCTACTGAAGGACGATTGGTTCGTCTCGGCTTATGGCATCAAAGGTGGCAACACTCTTTTACTATCTCTAATTCCGGTTGTTACGTCAATCAGGCTCACAGTGTCATCGGCCAGTGATTCGATTGCTCTCACTGTTGAGCCATCTGTGAAGGTCAAAGTAGCGACTGAGCTGATTGCAGCCAAATTGACACACAAATTGAGTCAATTTGAAATGATTGACATCTTTTTCGATGGACGTCTTTTAGATCCTGAAATGACACTTCAACAGTGCAACCTCAAAAACGATAGTGTGCTTTTGGTTCGTCGTCGCTATCGAATGGGTAAATCTGCCTTGAGCAGTAAGTCCTAATTCTCATATATCACACTGTTGCCTCAATACACTCACACGCTCAAATGGTCTGTTCTTCATTTAATTTGTTAATTTTCTCTTTTTAATTTCAATTCTTCATGTTTGTCCATCGCAATATATTCCACAAATTCAATAAAAAGTATAGAACCATTTAATGTGAGTTCAGGTCTGCATATTATTCTGTTTGTATGTTCAATGATTACTTTATTTGTTTGGAATGTTTGATTCACAACTTGACATTCCCAGCTCTGATAAAATCCACTGATTGGACAGTTCAACTACACCACCAGAGTGGGCTAACTTTATTGTATTCGCCTCATTCTCGTTAGTCTACCACTTCTAGTAGTCGAGTATTACTTAGAATAATTTGTCATTGAGGGAAATCGATCATCGAATCAATGTGCAGTTCAGTATGATTGCCCAAATTGTGTTGTTCAACAATCAAAATTTTTCAATGGAAAAACTAGTATTATTCAATGCGAGATTCAACTCAGCTTTCAGAAAAAGTCGCTACGATTTGCCAAGCAAATATGACGTAATTTGGCACTCTTCAATCGGTGGACAGTGTGTCAAATTGAGTTGATCGAGTCATACTAGTGCGTCAACTAGGCCTATTTGCTCTTTAGGTCAATCTTTTCTCTCTCCATTCGATTGGTGAATCAAGAGATATGCTAAGAAGGTTGTCAGCATGAGGCGAGATCACAGGTGTTTATTATAAAATCAATTAATATGTACAGCAATTGGTTAAGGTAATAAGATTACAAACATGGAGATGTGTGCTTAAGATGCAGGCTTGTGATGAACTCGGATGAGGTGACCCAAATTAGAGGCACATTCTATTGAGGCCAAACCAGCTTGTTGTTGTCATATATCGATGTGGACCCCGCCTAGAGGATTGATGTTATCGCGGAACCATCGAACAATCGGATTCGGACGTTGGGGTTGACCAACAGCTCGAGCTCGACGCCCCTGCACACAACGAACGATACAATAGATCACAAAAAAGATGAAGACCAGCAGCACAGCACCAACCACAACATAAGTAGCGTACTCGTACTTTCCATCATGTTCCGTTGGGTTTGCCGAACTGTCACTTTGAGTCAAAACAATGTTCATAAAGTTGAAACACGCTAAAATGATCATAAACAAACTGAGTAGAGTATGAGCCATGACTGGAGGGACGTGCGAGGATGGCGATGTTTCGGGAAATGGTCAGGAGAAGGTCGACAATGTGGGGTTGAGAGTAGCTGAATGCAAAGTAAAGAGAAGATAACCAGTGCCAAGTGTCCAAGGAGAAATGTTCATAAGAAGAGGTAAAGGCGATGGTGATGACAAGAGCGACAAGAACGAAATGATGAAGTGAGTGAAACATAGAAATGACAACTACAACTAATAGTGCAACCATTTCAATAGTAAAGTCGCAGTTTGACCTGTGAAATGAGTGAATGCACTTGTGCGCCACTCTAAACTCAGTACTTCAACTTTGACCATGAATTTCGCGCTTATCTCGACAAATCAAATACGAGTCAATTATAAGTTCAATACAACAAAATGTACCTATAAGATCGATGAAATTGAAAATACGCGATATATTGCAATTTTATTTACACAGAAAAGACATATGAAGCCAATGAAAATGTACAGAATTGTCATTACAAAATGAATATTTATTTGATGTTAAAAGTTACAGAATTGAAATATATAAAGTGCGTAAAACAATGCCAATTCACAGTTGATTGACATTGATCACAGTTTTATCATTTCGATCAACAAGTTCGACGGTGTGCAAGTTGGCACATTGAGCAAATGGTCGTCTGCTGAGACGTTTGCATTCAGTGACTCGTCGAGCTAGTTCGGGCTCGGTGCCCTCAATGTCACAATATCCTTCCTCACGACGACCAATCTCACAAACGTGACATTCTTTAAAGGAATTTCGCAGACTAAGAACTTGCACATTGGGAAAGATCTCATGGAAGGAAAGGTGTGCAGTGTCAAGGTGAGATTTGGTGATGAAATCAAAGACTAATAGACGAACGGAAGGGACTTGAGCCTGTTCTCCTTCTTCTCCCTCTTCTTCTGGTTGAGCTACTTCCACTGGCGGAATGTGGTAATATCGCAAATCAAGTTGAACCAATTGAGGCAACTGGCACAGACATCGAGCCAACACCTTCATTGGCATTGCAGGATAACTCGATTGTAAATCCAATTTGATCAAGCCACTGAAGTGAGTACAGAATTGTTTCAAGTCATCATAGTGCTGTAGCGCAGGCTCGAACAGATTGCCATACCTGACAGAGAGAACATTGAATTTGAGGGCGAGTTGGTGGTCCAATTGGGCAATGTCCTGTATTTTGATCGTATCGAAATAATTGGCAGATGTAAACTCGAGTGAAATGTCATTATGAGCATAAAATATGATTGATGCAATCATCCATCCATCCAACCAACGATAGCCCCAAGCGTGGTAGCTAAAAGTGCTCAAACGGGACAGACAGGTCAGCGGTGGCAGATTCACCACTCCAAAAGACAGATCCAATTTGAGATTGCGAATTGATTGTAGTCGGTTGATACGGACAAACAGATTGGCCACATTGTGGGCAAGTCCTTGAGTAGTATTGTTATCGTCATTCATCTCGAAGTTGTCAGCCACATTGAAGTCATGCTCGTCTACCTCAACTTCACGATACGAACGGTAAATCTTAATCTTCAATTCGACCAAATGCTGTGAGACGTGGTCAATAAGATGAGTCACACTTGTGAGAATCGACACGGTACAAGCGTGCACCAAAATGAGTCGAGTGATGTGGCAAAAGTTGTTGAGTGACGAAATGAAGCGAGTGGTCTGCATGCGAGAGGGCACTACGAGCAGATCAAACTTGAACTCTTCTAGTGATTCGAGGTGAAGCCAAGGCGAGCCATCATTACGACCAACACGACCAATCAAATCACTTCCATGAGTGGAACATCCCAGGCGATAATTGTCGAGATATTCTTGTTCTCTATCGCGAACGAGCAACAAACGATGTCGTCTGGCCAACTCGGTACGACGTGACTTGTGCCAACTTGTGCACACCAAACCAACCGAATAAAACAAATCGCACAGTGGCACGTGTGAGAAGATGACTTCGAGACAGACTGAAGGGAAGTGAGCCAGAGAGGGTGCCATGATGGGATGGGCAGATTGGCTCGAGGAAATGACGATAAAGTGAAATAGAGCCGAGGATGACGAAGGAAAGAAACAATGCTGTCGATTATGCAACGAACACAGCAAAACACTGACTGTTAGTCTGACAACATACACACGGCCTATGCATGCCGCACACAAATTGCAAATTAAGGCAAACCTCAGTGCCGCCATCTATGGCTGACAATTGTGAGTAATGAAGGTTGCTTTGTTGTGTGCTCAAGGCTGATTCACATTTCACTAAGTTTGTTTTAGTCTGAATGATTTTTACATTGTCCGAAACGAGGATTTTTCATGCCTTGTCACTATTCTCACCATGGCCACCAGATTGCCTAATTCATGTGATGAATATGAACAAGACACGAGTCGTGTCACACGAGTGAACAATCCCACCGACAAGGACACTCAGGTGAATTGTTGCGTACCAGTAATCTCAAATGATCAACAATCAGACAAGCACAATTTGACTATTTGGGAGGACGAAAACCAGGTGAACACAGGTAAATGTTTCTCACTAATTGCTCAAGTTGACTAACTTTGTTTGCCACAGGCCAACTGCCATCACAGGTGATCGTCGAAACTGTGAATTACGAAGACTACATCAAACAAAAGAATGGAGGAATGGTGGAGATTGAGGAACGAGAGGATGGAGATAATATTGAAGTGATTACATTGGATGATGATGACGATGAAGATAGTTCTCCGCCAGTCAATCGACCTCGACCATTCCGTCCTACAACATCGAGTGGTACCGAACAGAAGCAAATCATCACTGTGAGTCTTCGATGTCCAGAGTTGGGTTGTGAGAAGACGATTGGCAAAGATGAATTGAACCAACACATGTGGAATAGACATTCGATTGGTCCATCTCGGTGTTTGGTTCAAAATTGTGGCCAATCATTCTTCAGCAGGTGAGTTCAATTGTGTTTGTTGTTGCATCACTAACTTTAACTTTAACTTTATGAATTGTAGATATGTTCTAGGTCAACATCGGGCTCAGTGTCACCAGCACACCAGCCAATGGCACTGTTGCAAGTGTTCCAAGCATTTCAGCACATATCAACTGTTGTCACTTCACCACTCTCAGTATCACCAGCTCGGTCAATTCGAATGTTCATTTCCCTTTTGTACATTCACGGGAGAGTACAAAGTGAAAGTGTACAGTCATTACGCACAACACCATAGGTCAGTCCACTGTGACCGGCCTGGTTGTTGCTATGTAGCACCGAATGTATCCAACTTGAAGCAACACCTACAAAACCATCTTGAGCAATTCGAGCTCTATCTGTGCAAATGGCCTCAATGTCACTTTGCCAGTGGCACTCAAGCACACACTTTGGCACACATTCGTTCGGTTCATTTGAAGCAATACGCAACAACACATTCGAATGGCACTCAGCCACAACTCACTCACCCGAATGATTACCTCAAGATGATTAGGTTCAACCGTTAATTAGGTTCTATTTTACCATTTTTGTATATACCAACAACTTCAATAAATTCGATTTACGGATGAATTGTGATTTCATTTGGAGTAAATATCATTCCTCATTTGAGTAAATGAGGAAACTCCACTTTGAGGAGTTTTTGAAATTGGGATTCAGTGACATTTCCATATGACGGAATTTCGCAAACAAATCTAATTTTGGTCTATTGAATTGGCGAATAGTATTCAAAATCTAATTGAGGGAATCATACGAACTAAGAAAGAAATAGTTTCAACATTTTGAGTTGAACAAATAAAAGAGTACGATTCTATGGGAAAGGTGATATCATATCCACAAAAGTGATAAATTGCAAATGACATTTTGTTACTTTTCATTTACACGAAAGGCGTCACAATTCGTTTAGTCACTAAACTTTAGTGCATTTAACACCCAACCCTCGTTCAGTGCCGAATGGAGCACAACTAAATCTGAACGGCTAATAAAGATGATGTCCTTTTTATAAAGGTCACTTTTCAAAAGTCCAGTTGTTACGTCTTTTACTAATAACCCCAGGCATGCGGCTTTTTGTTGTTGCACAGGAATGTGTTGGCTAACTATTTCACTGTTGGCTGTATAGAATGTTCCTTTGTCCTTTGCGTGCTCACACCTCGCATTATTGATCAAATTCAAACCGAAACCTTATTATTCTACCCTCTTCAGGCATGTCTTCATCATCTTCGTCATCTTCGTCAGGCGCAAAGCACAACCGACCAGCAGCATCAGCTGCACCTGCCACCACCGATTCGTCTGCGCCAAAACGGTTTTGTGTGCGTGCCACTCCAGTCCAGTCAAGTGGTCGTACTGCTTCCAGCAGCCAGTTTGGTGCGATTAATCCGTCAGTTCGAGCATCGTCACTACCAACAATGTTTTCCAATCAGCTTCTCAATGCGGCGATATCAACTGGATCGACTTCGACTCGACCACCGGCTGGTCCTGGTACTTTTCAGTCTATTTCTGCCAATGTTGGTGGTGCGGCATCGAGCAGCCAAGTTGACCCTTCTAAGCATCAGATCACTCTAGTTCGGCATTCGTCAAGAATGTTTTCAAATCATCAACTCAATCCGATGATATTAACTGGATCGACTTTGACTCGACCACTGGTTGCTTCTAGTACTTCTTTGTCCTCTACTCCTATTTCTATTGCCAGTACTTCAAATTCGTCGATGTTATCCTCAAGTGGACAACCATTTTCTATTCCAATCAGCTCTTCTGTGAGCACATTGGCCACTGCTTCTGTCATTGGTGGTGCTGCGGCTTGCAACAGCTCTGGTGGCTCGATTAATCCTTCAGATCTCGGTTCTTCACTACCAAAAATATCTTTCAGTCAACTCAATGAGGCGATATTAACTGGACCGACTTTGACTCGACCGGTTGCTTCTAATGCCTTTTTGTCCTCTGCTCCTATTACTGTTGCCAGTACTTCAAAGTCGCCAATGTTATCCTCAAGTGGACAACCAGTTTCTGTTCCAATCAGTTCTTCTGTGAACACCTTTGCCACTACTCCACCTGGTCCACCATTATTTCGACCATTTGTTCCATGTATGGACCGCATTATCAAAAGTGAGCCTTTGGATGATGCACTGCAGACTTGGCCATCGAACGTTGCTGTCGGTTCTTCTGTTTTGGCTTCAAATAATCCCACTCCAATCCCAACCACTGAAAGATATCGAATATTCCTCTCACTGCAGCCCAATGCTCATTACTACCAGTTGGGCTTCCCTCCAAACAGTGCTCCACTATTCGTGGCATTTCGTCATCAGTTGGCACAGATTCTGTTGAACGAAAAGATCGTCTTTCGTCTTGGGGAAATCTTCACATTTGGTCCGGAGAATATTGTGGTGAAGATATTCAATGATGCATCGGTTTACATGTTCGACAATCAGAAGAAGTTTCATTGTGAATTGGTACAAAGTAAGTGAGAGGATGATGATTGGATTTGTGAATGTTAATGTTGATTTATTTGTGATTTATTTTCATTCTAGATGGAGCAAATACTGTCGATGTTTACATTCGCCGACATGCCTGATTTGTCATTATCTGATTTGTCTTTGTCACTATCTCAGAATATTTCACTTATATTAATTATATTCTGTAATTTCATTATCATTAGTTAAATAATTGGACTTCAATTTGTCTTTGTGAAACCTAATTAGTAGTCTGTCCTTCCTTTAACATGCAAATTTTCTCTCTTTCTGTCAATTTGTCATGTTTAATTTGTCCATCTCATAATATTTCCAAATTCAATATTAAAATCATAAAACCTTTTAATTGTCAGTTCACGTCTTCATAATTTATCTTTCTTTTTATCTACTATTTGTACAGAGAAAGCTCATTGCGCAATAATATATATATTACATGCGATTGATTGTTTTGTACAGGGAAAAGTGAGAAGTACTTGACTCAAGTGTAATTCACATTATTTATTGTCGAATGTATATATCATAAGCGAGGTGCTTACTTTGGGGAAATTATGGTTTATGTTGAAATTTAATTTTTAAAGTTGTTGTTGCGGTTGTTGGGGAAATTATGAACTCAAGAAATGAGCGACCTGTTCAGACAATTGTCCAAACTGAAATGAGTCAATCGAGTACAAATTGGTAATTTGCACGAAACCAATGGTGAATATAATAAAACACCTGAGTACCTCTAGGACACTACTCAATAATTAACACGAACACAGTTTTAGTTTTGAAATAGTTTTATTGATGATCAAAGGGGGTAGTACAGTTGAGTAAATATGAAACGGTGAATGAGTTCTGAGCAATATTGTGTATGGTGTGTAATGAGATGAGCAAATAGACGGTGGTTTAGTTGAGGTAGAATTGGTTGATGATGTCTTCTGAGAAACACTTCAGGAGGTGACTCATTAGGCTGTTTCGAACACACACAGAGTATGAACGGCGTATGTCAAAGGTGAACGTGGTTTTATGATGATCAAACACACGAGCGAATCGAGGTGTATTGGTGACAATCGATAAAGCACAAACACGTTGTGTTGACACAAACAATCACGAAGGGGTGTTTGAGGAGCGTCGTTTGTCTTTGTAGATGAGAATCCAAAGACAACCAACTGAGTCAAGCGTTATTTCAGCGAGCGAGTTTGCTTTTCAATTAGAGTAAGGTTACTCATAAAACAGCTTCAAAAGCAAAAGGGCCAAAAGGGCACGTGGGCACACGGATTGGTGCGTGTCAGGAAACAGGAAACCAAATTAGAGGGTAGTTTGGTTGGTTTCGGGTCAATCGGGTTGATTCGGGTAACCAGGTTTAGTCGGGTGAACCAGGTTTACTGGTTAGTACGGGAATTCAACAAGTGAACAGCAAGTAGAGTTGAGTGATGGCAGGTGACATGGCATGAGAGCTATGGGGACCGATGGATTGGTCTCGAGTCAAAAGTGGTGAAACTTTTTATAGTCGATGGCTGTATCGTTAGTAGTGCTAAAGGTTTCAATAAGTGATTGAATCATTTAAAACTCGAGGCACGAATTCGCGTAACTGTAACAGGTGGGACCATCGACAGGTTGTCCAATGTATTCTCTATGGACTTCCATGTACTTCAGACACTCGGTATTTTCGCAAAAACCTCGGAGTAATCTGCGAAATCAGCAAAATCGTTCAAATGCGCAATGTATTTTCAATGGGATTTTAGTCATTGACTTTGATTTTCGCAGCATTGAAATTTCATTGGCGAATTTACTTTTCAACGAAATCAGAAACATTTCGAACAGACTTTGTCCTTAGGACCGGAGAAGGACCTCTTGCTGGGCTGAAAGGCTCATACAGGTGCAGTGTTGCGGGCTTGAAATGTGTGCTAATTGTGTGTGTATGCTCAGTACATGCTTACTCATTCAGTGTAATACAATGCAATAAAATATGATTATTAAGAAAAATGATGCTTATTAAAATAATTAATTAAAAATAAATTCATAATTAATAATTCATAATTAATAATTAATATAGTGTTTATATTATGAAAATAAGAAAAGAAAAAAAAATTTTCCGGGTATTTGATTAAATAATAATAATTAAAAATAGATTAAATAAATAAAAATACGATTAGTATGACATATAGTTAGTGTTACAATCAAATTCAAATTCATTTACACGGCAAATATTGATTCGGTCAAACAGTACGCACTCGAACTGTTTGTGGCTGCTGACAACCCAGTGAACCATTTAGGCTCCTGATAGGTGTCCTACCAGGAGGAAAAAGGTAGGACTCCTAGTAGATTGCTAACAGGAGTCACTATCAGGGGTCCCTTACATGACCCCTACCAGGACTCCTTCTTGAGTGCTGCTTCCTACACGGGCTCCTTAGCTAGGCATTCTAGTTTTTCTCTGCTTTTCCACTATTTATCGACACTTAAATAACCAAAATAATACTTTTAATGATCAATAATAATCAAAATACAAATAAAAATAATTAAACAACACAAAATTATTACTAGTCACTATCACTAGAAGAGAAAGCTATATCTTCATCTTCATCTTCATCTTCATTGCCATCGGATTCATCACTTGTGATTTCGATTGCCTTGGAACCATTCTTTTGTTTTTTTGTGCTTGTTGGAGTCACTTTTTGAGTTGACTTTCGTTTGCGGCCAGAAGGTTGCAGTTTAGGCGATGAAGACTGGGGATCCGAGAAAACAATGTTTCGAGCCTCCAAGGCAGCGCGAGCCTTCTCCGTGGTGTTCATTCCTGTTTGTTGTCGGTGATTCCACATAAGCTTTCCCAATCTTTTTCGTAATTTCTTCAACAGCTCGCGAAAATCCTCAGACAAGACACTTTTTGATTTTGGAAGTTGCACTTTTGCATACAAAACTAAATGACAAATAAAAAAATGTTAGTGTATTTGAAAAAGATGAAGGAAATAAGCGTACCTAGCAATTGAGTTGTCGCTTTTTCCAGATCTGATGTAAAAAATTTGTAGTAGTAAAAGTCTTGGACATATTTGTTTCCAAAGACTAGATTCAAAAGGATAGACAAATCATCGCCTTTGCGGGACTTGTTAGCATCATTGAGTTCTTTTGTAGAGACGAACCATCGCCTGCCATAGCCATCTTTAGCTTTATGCCAAAGTCGAGTTTCAAACGAATCAAGTCCTTGTCCTTCTTCCTCCTGAAGCATCGAAGTAGAAGGTGTATCCTCTTTGACAGCGGTGTCCATTTCAGAAGAGCTCTGCATGCCAAACAGACTATCGCTCATCAAAGTGGCATCTGGGCTACGGTGGGTTGGCAACAGAGAAGTAGGCAACCAAAAGCCAATCGGTTGCTGTTCGGGGTTTAGTTCAATAGTTTTGGTCATTTTTGCGTTATTCAACTCGATCGTATCGATTCTCATGTAGAGTGGTAGTATAGCCATTCGAATCAATTCTTTAGCGGCAGCAACAGTAATGTACTTATCGTAGTCGTCACAAGAATTTGATAGATCAAAAAAGAATGTCAACTTTTTCAAATTCACCAGAATTTGTTTTTGGTGTGGATGCAATGTCATCGGCTGGGGATTGAGCTAAGGTAGGGAGACTGTCGACAGAATTACCAGAAACGCCAGTTTCGCCGCTAGACTCCACTTTGTCAAACTTGGAGGAATCAAAAATAGACTTCTGTATCTTGGCGTCATATTTCTTTAGTTTCTCCATAAAATAATCGACATTTAATAGCATAAATTTCTTATGCTTGCTCAACTTCAAGGCAACATCACTTTGTGCAACATCAGACAAGGAGATACATGCCATATCTAAAACAGATTAATTAGAGAAGCATAATATAATTTATAAACTTGCCGGTAAACACAATTTGCTCAAAATTATCGCGAGCCTTAAGTATCTTCACGCGAACGCTTTTGTGTAACTTTTTTATTCACGAATTGAGAGACAAAGTTCCAAAGTAATTCACGAACGTCAGGCGCGCCAACCAACTTGTTGTTATTGTCGTCAGTTGACATGATAAAAAAGGTGAGGATGATGAGAGTAGATAGCAGCCGGTAAACTCGTAGATAAATGAGAAAGACAGATTAACCTTAAGCAAATATTGAGAAACAGACCGAACACAAGCTTGTCTAGACAAACGAGACAAACAAAAGCGTGCTTGTGTCGGAGTGCACCTTGCTGCAGACGTCTGCAGAACGGCGGCAAAACTAACTGCCAAGCAAGGCGCGCACCGCGCAAACAGACGACGACTTCACGTTAACGGTATGCCGTTCATAGATTAGGTACGTTACACTCATTTGTGCCCAAAACAAACTACTCATACTAGAGCTCTAGTTCGAACTAGTTGAACGTTCATCGTACGTAGTTGACAACCACTTGTCAGACAGTCATCGTAGTCTGTTTCTTTCTACTTTTTTGTTTTGATGATAACATTCTTTCGACTCGATAGCGATGTCTGGAAAGCGACCATTATTTCCTGATTCATCCGATTCTGACTCCGATTCAGACAAAACAATACTTCAAAAGCTTCAATCTCAAAATAAAGCTCACAAGAAGAGAAGAAACTGTTTGAACAATTTCTCAGTCCAATTGGTGATAACGACGATCTCGAATCGAGTGATGGTGATAGTCAACAAGATTTACCACATCTACCAGTTGATGACCGCATGCCAGAGGATCTTTTGCCCGTTGACCACTTTTCAGATGCCGAATCGGACGATGATTACGATGACGATAACGAACTCTTTTACGATTTCCCAGGAAGGCCCGAGTGTCTAAGTGAAGAAGAAGCTACTTTGCTACCTTTTATAGGTCAAACACTTTTTACTCTCACCGACAAAGCAGCCGTCTTTGTAGGAAATGTTGCAAATGCCTCGAGTAGCGGAACTAATCGAGTCGGACCTTTAATTAGAAGCACTCACATTCGAACAATGAAAAGACGAGTTTTGAGTCTTTTTTAATCCTCAACACGACAAATATTTCTATGCAAATTGTGGCAAAGCTTTGGTTGGTCCATTTAATGAACGCAACAAGAAAGTACCCCAAACCTGCAACCTCAACCATCCTGAATGCACCATAAACGACTCATGCATAGAGAGAAAAAATGGCAGATCGTATTTTTGTTGTGTATCAATGAAGCAATATCTCGACTATGTCATTCCGCCTTGGTTCGATAAATTGAGGCTCGGTCGAACCGATCTGTCTGCTGCCGTTGGTCGGCCAAAGCTACATGACCTCAAAGACGGCACCCGATATCGAGAACTTGTCCCAGAATTTCCCGAAGACGGCATTCAAACTCTGACTCTTACGTTGGGGTGGGACGGTGTACAGTACACGGACGACGGAAAATCACTCTGGCCACTGGTGGTTTATCTTAATGAACTACCAGTGGCCAGAGTGATTTTCCCTACAACGAACGCATCAAACTCCCGATGCTAGTGGCTGTACACGTAGGTGAAACGCCAAAAGATGCTGACCAAGACTTAATGTTACAGCCATTCATCGATGAAATTGTTCCATTCGCTAAGGTGCCTCTCCAAATTGTCATTAAAGGGGTTGTGCACCGTTTTCGGGTGAAATTGCTTTTGGCGGTAGCCGATGGCCCTGCCAGAGCTAAGCTAAAGAACTGTCATGGTCACCAAGGAATTTACGGTATGTTTTGAAATGTACAATTTATTAATTCGTTAATTCATTTGCAAATGCATTTTCAGGATGCCACATGTGTAGCCACGAAGGTGAACGAGACAAAAAATTTAATTCTACCCTTTTCAAGACAAACGGAAAAACAATAAAGAAATATGGTCAATTCACCGACATTGATTGGCGTAAATGTGCTCAAGACGCATCTGCAAAGAATCCTGTACTTGGCATTAAAGGAAAATGCCAATTAATGAAATTAGATTATCTCGACATGGGCAGCATTGCCCCGCCAGAATGTCTTCATGCTGTATATCTAGGTATGATCCAATTAATTAACGGTTATTTTGTTTCGATATTTTATTCGGTAATCATTTTATAGGATGCGTTTCGGCAATTCTGGACCGATGGTTCGCTGATGATTTGAAGGACAAAGCTTGGTATCGCGAGGAGTGCAAATCGACTTCATGTTTAGGCAAGAAAGCTAACATTTACAAACAGTACAAGATCACCGATGAAGCTTTGAAAGAGTTAGATTCACGGCTCTCATCAATCAAGTTTCCTGTTGGTGTTCTTCGTCGCATGCCTCAGTTCGGTTTGAAGAAAGGCAGTCTCAAGGCCATTGAATACGAACTTATCCTTTTTTATGGATGGGTTTGTTTCTATGGTTTGGTCAACACCGATCGATTGGACAATTTCAAGTCCCTTGCCTTCGTTATCTCAATGCTCTCTGCCCGACATATTCCAGAGAATTTGCGGCAAGTTCAAATTGAAATGGTAAAAATTTTTTGGACAAGTTTACCGAAATTTACGGCAAGAATGAAGGATTTATGTGTCGTCTACAAATTCACTACCTTGGTCACCTCGTAGATATGGTCAAGACTTATGGCCCTCTTCTAGTCTGGTCCGCATTTTTCACAGAATCTACAATGGGTCTTATCTCTGGGCTAATCCAAAGTGGCCCTAATCCGGGCCAGCAGGCGATCAACAAATATACCACAAGTCTGGCTGTGGTCACTGCTTGCTCCAAGATGGTGGACACTTGCTCGAAGCCATTTCTACAGATTCTCCAAACGCATTTGCCAGATTTGTGCCCAAAGCCACCAGTCACATCAGATCTTATCTCTGCAGCAAAGGCTTCCTCTTCATCCGCACTAACTCCTGACGACCTTGTGCTTATTTCAAAATATCCGGACTTGCAGCAATCGGAAAAAGTATTATCTCTTTCACGTGTCATCTGGAAAGGACAAGCACTTTGTACCGAAGACTATAACAAATCTATGTCTACGAACAACCATCTAATCAAGACCAAATCCAACTCTGGTTCAAATGTTTATTACAAAATTCACCGAATATTCCAAACCGATTCTGGTTTTTGGATATTTGGAAAAGAACTCTGCAATAGTCGACCGTTGCCATTGTATCCAGATTCACGAACCAGTTTAAATTTTTCTTATATCTCTACATATTCACATGTATCTGACACAATCACTAAATTAGCGCCAAGCAATTTCATTGAATTAGCTACATATGTATCATTTGAAACCAAAAATTCTAAAAAAACAAACAGTTGACAAACATTATATATTTGATCTTTTTAATAGACACGGCTAATTGTATTAAAATTGTTTTTACTTTGTAATTCATAATATTAAAGAATTTTTGATAATTTTTTATGCAACTTTTATTTGATTATGAATATATTTAAAGTCAATTTTACCCTTGTCTAGGAATACTTGTAGTATTCCTTCCCAAAGGGATCCTTGATCAAGGACACCTTCGAGTGGTCCTGGGGTAGGACATCCTCCTTGCCAAGGGTACCTTTCAGGGGTCTTTTCTCAGTATAAGGGTTCCTTCAATGACCCCTACCCAAGGAGCCACCAGGAGTTTATGGTTACGTGGGAAGGTATGAATGCATACTGTTGAAGGTATTGGAGACTAAATGCTTTTCTTTATTCGACAGTACCAACTCGACTCACTGAAGGACATTTGTGCACAATTCCTTGGCTCCAACTTGACCATCAAATCGGTGACGAACATTCTGCTGGTGGCAGACATGCACAGTGAGCAGCAATTGAAGTCAAAGTGCGTACAGTACATCAACTCGAATGCAGAAGAGGTGGTGCTCACTGCAGAATGGAACCAAATGGTGAAAGACAACAATTAAACTCAACTACTTCACCTGCTCTATCTAGATTTGGTTGGCAAATCAAAAGGATTCAAACAAGTGAAATTGTAGTTTGGATTCTAGCTTTTGTATTGCATGTAAAATTGCATATTTTTACTGAATCTTATAATAAAATATAGATTAATTTTAACAAGACAATAGATTAGATTACAGTCTTGCAAAAAAGAAGTCAAATCAAAGTCAGTTTCAGCACAGAAATGATTTATCCATCAAATGATCTATCGGATCGCACACACTGAAATCGAGTGCACGCAAATTGAGAAAAAGGTTCAAATGTGATTCGTGTAAATATACAATACTGTGTTGGACTAAAATTGCCACGTAACAGTCTCAATAGAATAATTTCGGTGGATTCAACATTGATACAGAATGAAAAGAAATCTTAAATTGGAATTGAATTACAAGTATTTTTTAAAATGATATAATAACTAGCATTCACATTGAATTTCACAAGGATAAGTTTATATACTAATGATAATGAAATTAAAGACGTAAATTGAACGTACGACAAGTTATAGCTTATAGTTCAACGTATATTAAAAGTGCTCTGATGTCAGTAAATAGTTTGAGTGGGAACTTGCGCAGTTTACAGTGAAATAATTTGACAAATCATCAATAAAATATTCACAACTTGTGAATCACAAGACACAATACTCAATAAGAACAAAAAAGATTTTATTAACGAACATCTGTCAATATTGGTGATTATATGTACGAACTGTTAAATGTAAATAAACAATTAGTGGAATATGATGGAGAATAAGATAGATAATAAGAATATGCAGAGAACTAAGATTGAATTGCATCAATTTGTAAAAATGTTGATATGAGTCTGGCGACGATACACAGTTCGAAGTGACTCGCATCCTAAAGCAGATTTGAGTTGACCAAAGAAGTTGACACATTCGAAAGTTCGGTTTGGTTCATAAATAGAGTGGAGAATTGCAATGGAAACCAAATTGGGGAATGAGTGAACAAGTGGACCGATCTGGGCTTGTAGGTCAATTTGAGTTGCATCCACATAACGAAGCACCAAGTGGAGTGCTTTCACCGATTCGAGTGGTTTGATGGTGGTTGGGTCGAATGGTTCGGCAAAGAGACTTCGATTGCGGACATAGATTTTGATGTGAACCAGACAGGGACAGTGGTGGGACAGGGTGGTGAGCTTGTTGGCTAATTGTGAGATGTATTGGTGGTCAATGGTGAAGGTTGTGAGTGAGTGAAAGTGAGCAATCGATTGGACGAAATGTTTTGAATTGTCCACGTTTCCAAAATTGGCGTAATACGGCAAATGAGTGAAACGATTTGCCAGTGGCCATTGACCGAGTGGATCACCTACAGCCCATTTGTTATTACCAAGAGCAATACGTTCGAGTTGTGAAACAGTGCCAGTCTGTTCCAATCGTCGTAATGCTTTGTACCAACGTTTCGATAACTCAGGAGCGTAACAGTAGAATTCTTTAATCCGAGTCAAAAACTTGAAATCTTTTTTGCTCACTCTCAGTGCCAGACCTGGAGGATTGTGTGATTCGAGTGTGACGCGTTCGAGTGCAGTCATCGAGTTTAGTTGACGAATCACCTGACGAATGTTCGGGTTGATGGCACTGGGTCGAACGCCAAGATAATGGAAATACATCTGCAGATTGACCACTTGACTCGAGTACTGCTGCAGTAGGTGAAGCAGTGGTACGATCACGTCTTGGGATAGAATGCTTCGATGAACAACAATGAGGGTGTCCACATTAGGAAATGTTTCGGACAAGAAGTGAGTGACATTTCGGTCAAAAGTGCGCACATTCACTTGGTTGTGTTGTAGAAAGCAGTCAAAGTCGATTGGTAGACCATTTTGATCGATTCCGTGAGAGATGAATGCTGATTGATAATGAGAATTGGTGAGCAACTGAACAGGTGAATTGCCTTGGAGGAGAACCAACGTTTTTCGACTTCGACAAACTTGTTGCTGATTACGAAGCCAAGCACGAGAGACACGACGACAGGAAAGAAGAGTCGAGGTGGACAGACGGACGAAGATGAGATAGCAACAATCGTCGGGCAGATTGATGAATTGGGTCATTCTTGGGTGGTGAAATGAGATGAGGGATTGAGTGACTCGATCGAAAACTACAGCGCAACAGTATTACAACGATATACCAAAACAAACGACACAATCTACAGATATAGTGCTAACAGTGTGCACATGGTGAGGTCAGTTGTGCAGTGCAGTGCGCATTGACGCATGCCAATGCAAATGTGAGCCAGATATCTATACCGTAGTGGACAGTATAATAAAATAACCCATTAGAAGCAACTTGAAGCACACGAGTGCATTGAATACCGTAGAGAGTCACACTGCGTTGAGTAGTTTGCCAAACCAGGATAAAGTCTGATCATGTTGTCCAGCATCGACATAGTCGAGCAGTATCGAGTAGACGGCCAGGTCCACACCGAGCAGTCCACAAGTGCCAAGCATAAGACAGAACAGAATGAACAGATGCAAATTGGACGCACCGGAAATGCAACTGAACAGAAACGAACAGTGGTGATTGTAGTCGAGACAAAAGCGGGCACACAAGTAACAGTGCACTTCGAGTAGGGCGGTGCGATACATCGACAAATGTGACACAGACGGGAGCTAGGAGAAGAGGTGCGGATGACACTGTCCACTGACACTGTCCAGGGAATTGCACCGAATGGATGCACTCTGTTGGACATCCAAAAGGTGATCCAACAAAACTTTGGGATTGAAGAAGAATTTTACACAAAGAAACTTACATTCGAATACAAAGTAATTTTACTTTACCTTAGTGTAATCCTGTGAATTTTTAGGAACGAGTCCAGTAGTGGAGAAAATTGTTCCGCAAACGGAGATCAATAGAAGAGCGATGCAACTGATGAACACGAGATGGAATGGCCAAATGGACGAGATGTGACCGAGGTGGAACAGAAAGTACACTGACAACAAGTAGGAGAGAGTCGAGCACTTTCAAATTGTTGTTCATCAGTACCAGATGGACCAGTGGCTGGTGATGGTCTGTCTTGCAGGTGGACACTGAGGCGGGATCCGTTTCGGCACTGAACTTTAGAGCAAATTTGGTTCATGTGTGGAGATAATGTTAAGACTCCGACAAACAGCCAGAACGTAAACCTTTATCGGCAATCCAGTGAGCCACAGTCCTGCCAGCACCATCCTCAGCCTTAATGGCTGACTTAATGAGTGAACACTGACAAATAGAAATAACATTGATAAATGAATCTCACAACGATAAATGGACATTAGAATAGAGTAAAGAGCTACCGAATTCGACCAAAAGGTTTGAATTAACTTTGTGCAAAAATGCTCAAACTCGAGTGAAATGATTAATGAGCCAAAGTATTTAGTCACTCTCTCAACACACAATTCATCTCTATCTCATCACATTGGTTCATTTCATTACACTGTCTCACTCACCACTGGTTTGGGGCACACATTCCAATTGGATTCAAATTATCACCAAATTCACCAAGTCAAGTTAAACTACTTTATTGAGATACTTTATTGTTGTACCATTGTGGTACACAGTTGACAAATTAAAGTTGTTATTAGATTGTGTAGAGGTGGTGGTGAATTGAGCTCAAATTAGTGAATGGAAATGTGGGTTATGTGTGGGTTATAGATTAGTGTTGAGGTTAGCTTGTGTATAGGAATGAGAAATTGAGGTGAAATAATGAAACATTTACTTGTGCGACTGTGTTCATTCACAACAAGTGGTGCACCACTTCGAGATAGTTTTTGGGGTCGAGTTGTGCTCCATTCGGTGCTGAACTTGGGTTGTGTGCAAAGTGAACACGAATGTGTTTGATCACGTCGGATTTTCGTGTGGCAGTATAGTCACACTCGGGCCATTTGCACCTGTAGGGCTTGGTGCCGGAATGGGTTCGTAGGTGCTCTTTCAGATGGGCTGGATTCGATGTTCGATAGTTGCAATCAGCATGCTGACAGGTTAGTGGTGCTTTGTGCTGTTGTGCGTAGTGTCGGTACACTTTCACTTTGAATTCACCCGTGAATGCACAGGCGGGGAATGAACATTGAAACTGACCGAGCTGGTGATACTGAGTGTTGTGTACGGACAATGAATGATATGTGCCGAAGTGCTTGGCACATTTCGCACACTGCCACTCGGTGGTACGATCGTGTGCCTGCTTGAGGTGCTCACCTAGACGATAACTAAAACAACAGCAACTGCTTAGTTGAGTAAATAAGAAAGTATATACTAACTTGTTATTGTACGATTGTTTGCAATCCTTCACTAGACATCGAAGCGCACCAATGGAATGAACGTCCAACATGTGTCGATTGAGTTCGTGTTCGGCAAACATTTGCGAACAGCCCGACTGGGGACATTGAACACTGACAGTGATGATTTGCTTGTCCTGTGTACCTTCAGTGTTGGCTTGTGTTGTTTGTCCATTGGATGACAGGCCTGAAGTGTTTTCACCCGCATTTTGATTGTCCACTTGGTTGAGCTGTGTTTCGCCTGTTTGTGGTCTCGAACATTGTCCAATGAGCAGTGAGTGTGCTTGAGTCGAATCCATTTTTGGTTTCTTCACAGCCAGTAATGTTTCTTCTCCATCATCATCATTATCATGTTCACTGTGAGCATTATTCTCTTCGTTCGGTTGTTCTTCATGGGTTTGATTTCTTTTCATAATTCTGGACTGTCTGATGTTGTCCAGTGGGATGAGCTGGACTTTGGTTCATTGGTGCCATCTCAATAGATCGAGATTCATCATCACTTTGGTAGTCTTCAGCTAAACCCTCGATGGCATTATCCTCAGTTTCGGCATCTTCTTCCTTTATTTCTCCTTTATTGGTTTGGTCCTCATCCTCCCCTTCTTGTTTAATCACAATTTCGTGTCCATAATCAAATTCCCCCTTGATCTCCAGTTCGACACAATCTATCTGTTGAGTCGGCTCGATTGTTGCATTCTGCCCATTTCGAGATTCTCCACCACAACTTTGGTTGTCTTCATTCACTTCATTGGTGACATTAATCTGATTATCTTCAACCTCTTCTTCCTCCTCCTCTATCTTAATGTCCACCATTTGTCCATCCTCTTCCTCCTCCTTGATCTCTAGTTTGACCCAATCCTGAATCTGTTGATTCGCCTCAGTTGCACTGTCCTGTACATTCTGCACTGGCATATCATTTTCTTCTTTTATTTCTAAATAAAAACAAAAATAACAAAGTCATCAATTATCATCATTTCATTTTCAACTCACCTCGTTTAACTTGGTAGTCTTCATTCAATCGTGCAATGTCAATGACCCGAGTCTCCTCTCCATCCTCCACCTCTTCCTTAATTTCAATAATTTCCACAGTATTCAACTCCAATTCATCACCATTCGAATGTTGAGAGTCATGACCAAAAGTCGATGTTGATGGTTGGGAAATGAGAAAAGCTGGTTGACGTGATTGGCCATTGGGTGGTTCGACTTGATCGAATAGATGCACCACCTGAGAACTGTCACCAACATTCTGCGATCGACCCAAATTCGTGTTCATCATCAACTTGTTGGTTAACATTTCGAAGAGCGATTCGGTCAGTCGGTCCATTTCGTTTTTTAGCACCATCTTCGTCTCCATCTTCGTTCCTTCAAGCAATTCACGCAGCTCGGACACATTCAAACGGGATTTAGCCACAACAGATGACGAGGATGACATGATTAGTCCGGCGAAAAGCGAATCGATCAGAGGGTCAGGAATTCGGTTCATCTCAGCACGCAACCACACTCGACACTGTTCCTCATCGCCTTTCAGTAATTCATACAACACGGGCACATTGCCACGGTCTTGATGGACCACTGAGGGAAATGATAAAGGTGACGACGACATGATGATAATCGAGGCAAATAATTCTTGTTGGTTGTAGTTGTCGACAAAATTGATGACCAGACTCAATAGTGGCTACTCACAAGAGAATTCCAGCCGATATTCAAAGATGAAAGGTCAGACAAAACAAAGGAAGACAGTCACACAAAGTACACGTGGAAAACTGGTGAGCGAACACAACGATTGAGTGGGATCGAGTGGCAAAACACGAACAAAATGAATACGGACAAAAAGAAATGCCACTGCTGAAATTCAGCAGATGAATGTGTATGTTTATTAAACATTGTTTAATAATTTATTAATAATAAATAAGCGAAGCGCTAGTTCTACTCAAGTGGCGCTGCGCACATTTCTGTGGTCTATTTGCACACAAGTGAGAATACACATTGACTTAATTTGTCAGATTGCTGTCTGGTTGTGTTGTGGTTCGGCTTCTGCTGTGCCTGCTCGCTCTGTTGCTCTCGATTCTATTTGATGAAATCGTCGACATTTGCTGTTCTCCTCTGCCTGACATCAATTAGGTCTGGTTATCACTTTTGTCAACAAGTGTGTATTGTTCCATCAAGAATTATTTGTCTCGATTATCATCATGTCGTCGTCGTCATCATCATCATTACCCTCAGTTGTCCATCAAGACCGTGGCAATGTGCCCGTGTTGTTTGAGTTCCTGAAAGGCGATGAGGAGCTGTGTCGAGTGTGGTTGCGTGCTGAGATGAACCGAATTCCTGACACTCTGATCGATTCGCTCTTCAGCCGTCTAATCATGTCGTCGTCGTTATCTGCTGTGTCTCAACACCGTTCAACTGTGTCCGAGTTATGTCAACAGCTCGAAGGAGAAAAGGTGCAGGTGAGGATGGTACTGAGAGACGAGATGGATCGAGTGACCGATTCGCTCTTCGAAATACTAACAAACAAGTTGAGGACCAACTCGGATTTGGATCGCTCGGAGAATGGTGACCGTGTACAGATGGGCAATCAGTTGGACCAAGTCAAACCACCCAATGCCCAATCACAGCAACCATCTTCAGTCATTGGCCAACCATCAACATCAACTTACTATCACGATTCCATTCCTCAACACTCGGCTGATTATGAATCTGAATTCACTCCAGAAATATTGACAGAAGTGAAACGAGGTTAGTCAGGGGAATACAGTTAAATATTAATAATAATATGATGACTTTTTGTTATTTATATTTAGAAATACAAGAGGATAACGAGATGGAATTGAAGTGCGTGATGGACAAGGCGACACAAACGAATGAACAGATTGAGGATTGGGTGAAACGTGAGTTCAAAGAGGAAGTAGAGGATGGACAAATTATCGAAATTAAAAAAGAGGAGGATTATGGTGATGATGAAACTCGGTTTAATAACATCGAGGGAATGACTGGAGATAACGAAGATGGTGATGGAGAATCTCGAAATGGGGAAAATTCAAAGACTGGTGAAACCACTCAACAAATGGTCGAATCGGAGATCAAAGATGAATTTGACTATGGACACGAGACTGAGATTAAACAAGAAGAGGAGGATGAGGAACAAACTACCAACAATGAAGTAAAGGTGGAAATTAAAGAGGAAGAAGAGGAAGATGGCGAAACTCAGGATAATGACATTGAGGGTTTGGCTGAAGAGAACCAAGGTGGAGATGATGAATCTCGATCTGGTGAGAACGCACCAACAGACACAACTCTACCTCATCTCACTGGCCAATCTCAACTAATCATCAAACAGTCTACGAGAGTTGTAAAACGAAAGCAAACTGACAATGAACAAGTGAACGAAGAGAACAATCGAGACATTGAAGACGACGACGGTGGAGAAGGCACTTCCCAGTCAGTCAAACGGCCTCGACCATCTCGCCAAACTACTTCTAATGATACCCAAGAGAAGAAAGTCATCACTGTCACCCTTCGATGTGATCAAGTTGATTGCGAGCAGATGATTGACAAAGATCAATTTGACGATCACATGTGGAATAGACATTGGATTTGTCCACTTCGTTGTTCAGTGAAGGACTGCCGCGAATCTTTTAACAACACGTGAGTTCAATTGTTTGTGTGTTCCACTTGAAGTAACTGTATTGTTTGTAGGTATCTTCTCAGTCAACATCGCAAGCAGTCACACCCAGACATCACCCAATTGCAGTGTGGAAAATGTGCCAAGCACTATCCATCCTACAAACTATTGTTCGATCACAACTTTCAATATCACCAATTAGGTCTCTACCAATGTTCCTTTCCAGCCTGTACATTCACGGGAGAATTCCGAGTGAAAGTGTACAACCACTGGGCACATCAACACACACGAATCCATTCTGGCGCCAAGCCCTACAAATGCAAATGGCCTCAATGTGGCTATGCCTCCACTCGAAAGTTTGACACGATTGGTCACATTCGTCGAAGACATTTTGCAGCAAAGCCAAGTTCAGCCTCGAATGAAGCTCAGCTCGGTGATCCGAAAGACTATCTCGAGGTGGTGAGTGAGTTGTTGCTGTGAGATGCAATGTGTTTTGTGTGGAATTTGCTTTCTCTTTGTCAGGTTTCAATAAATCGATTAATATAATTAATATAATTGAGCTAATGTTGGGAGTGCTCATTTGGGTGATGAGTTGAACCAATATAATGTCAAACTGTGAGTTGCTCACTGATCACTAATTGAGTGGTAAATCGAGAGAACTCGTTCCAAGCTTTGCTTGTTTGGTTCTAATCTTGTTACCATCTCGAATATAACGATTGCTTGCTCTTCAAAGGTCTTCGAATCGCGCATAAAATGGATAACATTTCGTCCACTGTCTGTGTCCCATATGTCAACAGTCTTATGAAATCAGTTGTCTTGTATTTGTTCGAATGTCATCGTTCAACAGAGTTCTACCCCCAAATGTCTCACCTTTACCTCAATTCTTAATCAGTTTATTGCAGAACAAAGTACAAAATTGTATTTGACCAACTCATCACCAAAATGACATAACAAAATGATAACCTAAATCACTTCAAATAATACAAACAACGAAACATGAATGGTATTATTTGTTAGTGCAGAGTTGATCACTAGCACCACATCACTTCATCATCACCATCCAACTCAATCACTTCATCTTCAGTCTCACCATTTCCATTCTTTTCCTTCCACTTCTTCAATTTCAATTCATTTTCCTCTTCTATTTCTATAATCATAATCATCAATTTATTATTATTTCAATTGTTTTACAAAACTCACCTCTTTTAACTTCTGCCAATATTTCCGGATCGATTTCCTCTTCATCAAATGAGTCTAACTGGAGAGAACTTGGAGATTGGAGATTGGATGATTCAACATGTTGAATTTGATTCACAACCTTGACACGGTCTCCGTCACCATCCTCAGATCGAATTCGATCCAAACCACAATCCTCAATCTGCTGTCCAAATAATTGATTCGACTGTGGTGTAGTGTCCATCATGTTCTTCAATGCCATTTCATTTTCCTCTTCGATTTCTATAATTACAAGTCAATTATTAATATTATTTCAATATATTCCTGAACTCACCTCTTTTAACTTCTGCTAATATTTCCGGATCGATTTCCTCTTCATCATCATCAAATGAGTGAAACTGGAGAGAATTTGGATTGAAGGATAATGTTGATGGTTGAGGATTGGGTGATTGGACATGTTCAAATTGATTCGGAACCTGGACATGGCATCCCTCACTATCCTCAGGTCGAATTCGATTCAAACCACAATTTTCAATCTGCTGTCCAAATTGTTGATTCGACTGTGGGGTAGTGTCCATCATGTTCTTCAATGCCATTACATTTTCTATCTCAATTTCTATATTCAAAAGTCAACTATTAATATTATTATTTCAATTTGTTCCTAGACTAACCTCTTTTAACTTGTGCCAATATTTCCGGGCCGTATTCTGGTTCAATATCAATCGAGCGTTGTTGTGGATGGGAATGATGATTGAAGCACGAGATGACAGAAGTTGACGGTTGACAAATTAGAGAAGCTGGTTGTTGTATTTCGTTTGTATTGGATGTTTCGACCTGATCAACTGGATTCACCACAAGTGCACAGTCATCACCATCTACACGATCATCTGATTGATATCGAGCCCAATCCGTATACAGCAATTTGGTTTCGAGTTTGCTGAAGATGGAATCGAGCATTGGTTCCACGAGCCGATCCATCTCATCTCGCAACCACTTTCGAGTTTGTTCCTTCTCGACTGCCAGAAATGAGGACAACATCACGGACACGTGAGGACGGTGTTGAGGTACAAAAGATGACGACGAGGACATGATGATAATCGAGGTGGTCACGAAGTAATTCTCGTAATAGCAATTGTTGATGAGGTTTTGCCACAAATTAGAAAAGTAGAAAGTTACTAGTAGAAACAAGTGTGAAATCACCTGTGAGCTCACCACAAACAGACACAGTGACAATATTGTATTAATGTACGGCAGACTTGTCTCAACAATGAACTGAACCAAACATCGATAGATGGTGTTGTTAACTTTGAATTAGTAATTCAACAATTACTGTCAATAATAGATTAAATTGATAAATTGATAAATGACAATTGAGGATTAGTGAATTAATGAGTAAACTTGACCAATCACTCGATGTACCACTCATGTTTGTGAAATGCTTTCGATAAATGTGGCCAATTGTGTGTTTATCGATTTTTAAAATAACTTTATTTATTTAAACAAAATTCAAATATCACTTACAAAGTAGGCTCGTTCAAATCGTGTGAACGCAAATTGACAAATAAATTCACATGAGGCTGGAGCATGTTTCCAAGCTGTGGGTACTTCTCACTTTGAAGATTCAGTTTTGAAACATACGGAAAAATGGCAGCCAGAACTTGAGCAAAGCCGTGACCATCGAAATTTGGTGGCAAAGATTCCAGTAAATAAAGAGAATAACGTCCACGCTTGCAAAACACAAAATCCACCAGCGAAACAGTTCGAATCTTGTAGAGTGCAATTGGATCGTCGAAGTCGACATCAATTCTGATGCGATCAAATCGTATTTCATCCAAATGACGCAATCGAGCCAAGTTTTCGAGCATTTCAGTGTCGAGCTGAACAAAAAAGGAAGATTTAGTTTACACACATGGCATATTAGAAAACAAACAAGACATACCTGACAATAAAGTCCATAGATGCTCAACATGCGCAACGAGGCAAAGTGTTCACAAACGAATGACAAATCATTCGGAAAATTTATACGCAAACTGAAACGTGCGATACTCGAAACAGATTGAGGATAAAGTGCAAACCATCTAGTTAGCTCTTCAATTGTCATAGTAGTAGTTGAGGTACTGTACAGTCCTAAACTAGAAAACTCATCGCCCAAATGCGGCACAATTTCGGTAATTGGCGGAAAATCTCCACCCGAAAGATGCTCAAGTCTGGCCAAAGTTGGTGCCAATTGTTGTGCTTTACCAGCGGGAAAAGTCTGCAAATCAAGTCGTTTTAGGCTGGTCAGTTGATTGATTTGAGCACAGAAATCATCAAGACTAATGCCCGGGTTTACACGCAGTGATAGTGTACTCAAACTTGGTGACCACTGTTGAAGCATTGCATTGAAGTCAGCAGTAGAGTAGAGAAATTGTCCAACGATGTAGAACTGTTCAATTTGAGGAAACAATGTGGTGAGAAGAGAACAAATGTCACCAGTCAGTGTGATGGCACAGTGAGAGAATCGTTCAACGTAGCGCAAACGAATAAACACAAAATTCAATTTGTTCTTCAATTTGAGATGTCCATTCAATCGTGCGCACAGTTCAGCACAATATTCAGTTTTCCAATCACGCAAAATCACCAATCGTTTCTTGTCTCTGCAAACCGACTCGATCGCATCTTTCCATCTGTTGGACACTGATCGCAGGTGAATCAGGTCATGTGCTGGCACTCGGTCAAGAATGGCACGAAACATTTCGTTTGGCAATCTGTTGATGACGCCTCGTGATTGTGCCCCAATGTTGAGATGGGCTAAGGCCTTAACCACAAACGAGTCATTCGACTTGCCATCACACGAATCCATGTTGTTGTATGTTTGGTCTGAAAGATATAAATCTAATAAACACATAAAAACACATCACTCACCAGTGATTCAAATGATCCAAACTCACCAATAGAATCCAGTGGTAACAGTCAAATAGAAACTTTCAAAAGGGAAAAGCTGCTTTTTTCAAAAGCAGCTAAACAGTTTAATAAACTGCACCAAAACGCGAGCGAAGAGAAATGACCAGCCAAAGCAGTGAGAGCAGGCAGCAACACAGCTGATTAGCACACACAAGACACTATTTGTACACTTTTGTTCACATTAGTAAAAAAGCCACTCAAAATGATAAAAATGAAGTCATGTTCAGCAGAAAAGGTTTATTTATTAAATTACAGAATTGATCAAGGGACACTATTTTCCATGATGGTATGATTCTTTATAACCAAAACAATCTTGTTTAAAATCAACTCCGTAGAGAAATCCAATTCGTGCACAGATGTGCATCATCTTAATACTCATTCGCAAAAGTAATGAGCCGAGCTAAAGGGGAAAGTGACACATAATAGATGGAGCCAGTGGCTCATTACATTTGCGAACAAGTAATACTAGACCTTATCTGAGAAACTAGAATTGGAAACGTATCTTTCAACAAAAAATAAGTTAAATCAAAGTCACTTTCAGTACAGAAGATTTATTCATTAAAAAACACAAAAATCTGCAATGGGTAATTAGATTTAGGTAGTAAATTAATTCATCATAGATAGTCCATCAAACGATCCATCGGATCGTACAAACTGAACTCGTGTGAATGTAAATTGGGGAAAAGATTCGCGTGTGATTTGAGCAAATATTCAAGCTCTTTATAAAAACGACTTTTGATAGTCAACTTGTTGACATTGGGAAAAATGGTAGAGAAAAGTCGGCCAAAGTGGTGAACAAAATTTCCTGAAACATATTTGACAAAAGCGAAATTGACCAAAGATAAATTTCGAATGTTGAGCAGTGGTCGAAGTTTGGCGACATTGAGGGTGGACAAGTCAATTACAACGTAATCAAATCGTAATTCAGTGAGATGCGTCAATCGAGCCAAGTGTACAAACATGTTGTTGGTCAACTATAAATGAACACAATTAATGCATTGATTCAAATACAACACACAACTTACATTGAAAGGACCAACGTTCACATTATTAATACGTAACATTCGCAATGATGAAAAATGCTCACAAATGAACGGCAATACATGAGGATCATTTGTAACTAAACTAAGACGCTCGAGACTCGAAACAAATTGAGCATTCAAATTGCGCCAGTTGGTAATCTCTTTGAGGGTAACAATGGTGGGGTAAATGAGCCCCAAACTAGTGATTCTTGTTTGCAATAATGACGCCATTTTGGAAGATTCATAGCCGCAGCAAGAGAAATGTTCAAGTCGATTCAGGGCTGGTGTCAATTGGTTAGCAATTTCGCGCTCAAATGTGTCCAAATTAAGTTGTCGCAGATTGGGCATATTGTTGAGTTGAGCACAGAGACTCTCGGCAATTCGATAGGACAACGACAGAGTAGTCAAAGTTGGAGACCACTGGCGGAGCATCAAGATAAATTCAGGAGAAGAATGCGAAAATCCCACATTGGTGAAGAATTGTTCAATTTGAGGAAACAATTTCGTCAGAATGGGACACAGGTTGGCAGACATGTGCATTTTACGATGGAGCTGAATAGATTTCAGTTGAATGAAGACAAAATCGTGGCTCAATTTGAGATGGCCATTGAATCGATTCGATAATGTAGAAAGATAGTGATTGTCCCAGTCATTCAAGACCAGACACTTTTTGTCCCGACAGATGTCTTCAATTGCCACCTTCCACCTCTTGTCCACTGATCGGAATCGAATGACATGGGGCAGTTGGACTCTGCTCAGAATGGCTCGAAACATTTCGTTGGGTAATTCACTGCACCCTTGAGTCTGTCGTCCTTGCATGCAAGGTAAATCGTATATTTTTTCTTTGCATGCAAGGATTGCAAGCAAACCTTACATACTAGGACAATATCCTTGTATACAAAGATGCAGTCTTTGTATGTATGGATTGCATCTTTGAATGCATGGTTGATATTATCCTTGCATGTAAAGATACTTTCTTTATATGCTAGTTCCATTTTACCCTGAAATTCCTGTACCACCCCCTAGGGCAGACCTGCCACACCCACTTTACATAGGAAGAATTAAATGATAGTTGTCTTCGAATAATTTATTGTTTAAAGTGATTAATAATAATTAATTGATTATGATTTCGATGAATAATTTTAAATACAATAATTAAAAATACATAACTTAGTTACCAGTTTTAGTTCTTCTTTTTCTTATTCTTATTGGAAATAGGCTTCTTTGAATTAGGTTTAGCTTGGGTGACAAGCGCTTTGGTTTTCCTCTTCTGTACGCGTTCATTAAGTTTCAGCAATTTACACTCATTCATATGACGACTGATACTTTCAAAATTCGCGGCCATCATCTCGTAGTGTTCATAATAACTGAGAACACACTTCTTGTATTTCAAAATTTGGTTGGCTTTTTTCAAATCATTTTGCGATGGTTCAACGCTTGCTTCGGTGGTGAGTGGATTCTCTAGACCAATAAAGGCATCGACTTGTTCAACAGCGGCAACCAGAACTTCTTCATCATTGTCTTCCTCCTGATTAGGTTCATCTTCGGCCGACGTCGCCTGTGCATGTTTCCTAAAAAATTACGAGTTAGAATATTTTAATTCATGTGAATATGAACATACGATTTTGGTGGCCACCAACCACAAGCTTTGATCTTTTGATATCGGGCGTGAAATAGGTTTTTGATTTTTCCAGCAATTAATTCCTTTAAAATTTAAGTTAAGTTTGATAAAACAATATCAAAATACGTACCACAATATCGGCAGCCGACTTGAATTTAGTAAAGCTAGAGTCTTCTTTATAGACCATGAATAGATTGTTGAGTTCAGTGAGGTTGCCCGCAAATTTGGAAGCAACATTGCTGGCCACGCCTGGTGGCAACTCATATGGGAAGATGTAGAATAGTCTTTCTGAAATTTCGTTAGCAATAATATCGAATGAGTCGGTAAAGTTAGCAAGAGGTTTTTTGACTTTCTTCACCAAGTCACTAGAAGTAGTGAGCCAAGATTCTTCTTCGAATTCAAATTTGACGACCGAAAACTTATTCCCACCGACAACGCAATTAATATTTTTTTTCGGTTTTGAGTTCATCAAATACGAGAACTGTCCATTGAACATTTGACTACAAATTGTTTTGATTTCGTTTTGAGTAAAAATAAGATTTTCAGGCAACGGCAAATCATTTACTTTTGAGTTTACTATAACCAAATCTTCTTGTTTAGAAACACTAGGTTCAGGGTTTTCTTCGACAGATCGTAAAATCGTTGTAGTATTCGCTTCGGGTAAACTAGAAATGTTCACAATAGTGGAACTATTATCCTGAATTGCAATTTCCGGTAAATTTTGATAATCAGTGGAAGAAATATCGGCATCATCGCCATTAAGAATAGATTTTGCCACATCATCATCATAATTTTCAAAAATAAATTCTGAAACTTTATTCACAAAATTGCGTTTTTCGTTTGGATTAATAACAGATCGATTCGATTTAAAATACTTGTTTGAGAACCACTTGGACTTGTTTTTGAAAAAATTAGCAAACTTTCCAAATTGTGCACCTAAAAAATTAGACAAAACATGAAAGATATTTAGAGTTTACTGCAGTAATTACCTGTGAATGCATCAACGTAACAAGCAAACTCGCCATTGCTATATTCGGAACAGTAAAGAATCAATTCGTCTTCCATTCTCGGTAAAATAATTGCAGTTGGTGATTTTCATAAAACAATAAAAAGTAATTTCAGTGATGTATCTTGATAAAACAATAGCCACACCAAACAGCCAGTGACGTGATTGTAATGAAAAGTGGCGGGAAAGAAGACACGAGATCAGAACACATGTGTACACATGTGGTATACAACGAACAATGAGAAGTCAACGACTAACTTCGACGTCGTCTGTGCGTTCGGCAGAAGCTGCCTGAAGCGGCCGCTACACAATCGATAGTGAGGGGCGAAAAAATCACAATCGATCACCACCTCCTCCAAATTTCATCATTCTCGAGCTGCCCGAGCACGACTTGCTGTGTGTTCGTTTTGTGTGCGTTTTCATACATTCAGGCAACTTTGTTTTGATTTACTTTTTCAAGACACCTCACTTTTAACGGCATTTCTTTTAATTCATGCTATCATTTTATATATAAATGTGACAATGTCTGAAGCTAGAAAGCGCCTTAACCTTTCATTTGACGAGTTCATTGAAAATTCTTGCTTTGAGCCACCTTTTAAGAAAGCTAAGAAGGAATTTATTCTGTCCAAGCAGTCTGGAATTCCTGCAAATGGAACAGAATGTATCGAAAATTGTTCATTTGATGGTATCCAATTCAAACAACCCGCTTACTTTGAAAAACATATTGAAGAAGTTCACCGAAAAGAATTTTGGACTCTTGTAAAAAGGTTTGTTTGTATTTTAATTTGAATAAAACATATTTTCATAAAATATATTTATAGGCATTTGGATTCAAACCCGACTATTGATCGAAATGAATTTATGTTGGACTTTCCACAACTGTTTCTACCATTTGACGAAATAGTTCCTATGGATGTTGATTATTATGAAGACTCAGATCTTGAAGATGAAATAAAGGATTTTGATGGTTCACGTGAAGACGAATCTCCGGATGGTGGTGAACAAGAACAACCATTTTATGAAGATGACCAAAATGTCGATGAGATTGTCGATTTGAAGTACGATGATATACCAAATTTAGTGGACGTCTCTTCATTTTTCAAAAATTTTGAAAAAGAGTTTGATGAAATCGACAAAAAACATGCTATGAATTGTTTCGAATCAATATTGACAGCTTTCGTTGTAAGTGGCATTACTTTTGAAGCATACACAAAGATTTTGCACATTCTTTTGCCCGTTTTATATTCGCATCCTAATAGTAACGTCAAATCTAAACTTGTTGAACAAATCAAAACATTTTCCCAAAGTAAACCAATACAAAGAAAATATGCCAATCGAAATGGAACTTACATTCCACCGGAGAAAGTAATTGTGAATGGTCAAGAAGTTGGTCACCGTGTCGATCTGAAGAAAACTGCCGCTTTAGTATTAAGAAACAAATCTATTGTCCAAAGTATTTTAGATGAAGAAAAGAACAAAGAAAAGTATATGAATGTGAAGATCGAGGAGTACAATTCGGAACTGACTTGTTGTCCTGAAAGATTAGAAAGACTTTTAGGTTATCTTCGAGGAGAAATTTCTGCAGACGACTTCAATGCTACAAAACATGCACCACTACAGCACAAGTACTTTGGTGTTTACCTTAGTTTCACTAACATTCCCATTGAAATGAGACTGAAAAGGCAAAATATATTTTTGTTGGCTATCGCAAGTCGTGTTTTGATGAAGAAGGCGAATGCAACTGTCAACGACATCATGAAACCTATTGTTGACGATTTAAATGAGTTGCTCAAAAATGGCATTGATGTGCAAGTACAAACTCGCGGTAGTGACGAATTTGAAACCAAAAATATCAAAGTGGCTCTCTCTACAGTTGTTGGTGACAATCTTGGGGAACAAGAAATACTCGGATTGAGAGCTACTTTCTTCAAAGCCTTCATATGCCGAAATTGTACTGCTGATTGGGAAGCAATGCAGAACTCTACAAATTTATTTCCATTAACCGAAGGAAATGAATCTGATATTGTGGAATATAATCAAGCCGTGGATGATGCAGCTAAACTAACTGAAGCAAAAGAAGCAGCAATCGCTAAGAAACTCGAAGAACAAGGAAAACCGTTGACTAGGACTGAATTAGATAAATTTGCGATAAAAAATCGTTTTGGAGTTGTGAAGGACTGTGTTTTCACTGAAGTTCCTGGAATATCGATTTTTAACTGCTCTCCACAAGATAATTGCCACGATATTGCTGAAGGAGTTGTACCCAGAATCCTGGATTTGTCTTTTCGAACTGCAATCAAAAATTTGACAGTAAAGGAAATATGCGACAGAGTGAACACTTTTCCGTTTTATCATGGGAGAATATTTGTTGCACATGACAATGACCCAAAAAAGTTCATCAAATACAAATTCATCGGAAAAGCAGTACAGGTTCTAATCGTGCTTTTAATTATTAACTAATTATTAATTGATGTTTTACCTTATATTATATATAGAAAGTTGAAGTACTTGCTCGATTTGAACAAATATTCACCACCGATATCGATCGTTCTCAAGTCAACAAAGGATATCGACTTTTTAAAGCTTTGCATGCCTTTTGTTGTATAGCTTTTAGCTATCGAATTTCTCTGGAAGAATTGCCCAAATTGGACCGCTATGCTCAACAAATGATCCTTTTGTGTCAGCAAATATCTGATGAGAACGAGCAAGCAATAATGAAGAAATGGAAAAATGAGCAAGCAGCCAAAGCTAAAGCTGCAACTTCCCGGCGTGTTCGCGGCCGTGGTGGAAATTTGGTCTCTGCAGTTGCACCTTTACCCGAAAAACCACCTGAGGTTCCGAAGTTTCACGTATTTCCTAAGCTACATATGCTTTTGCATTACTCAGATTTGATTAGGAAATTCGGTCCTATGGCTCATTTTTCTACTATCAAATACGAGCGAAAACATTGGACTTTCAAGAATATTTCTGTAATAATGATGAACTTCAAAAATCCTGCATTCACTTTTTCGGACAGACATCAGCTATCATTGGTCATTTGGCTTGAACAAACAAATTTTATCAACACTGATTTTTTCCCAACGACCGATTTTGATGGCACCAAATTTGAAAACTATCTCAACGCTGATCATCGGCCTGGATCAACTAAATTAAAATCAGGCGCTATTCAGCATTCGTTTAATAAAAAGATCCTACGCAAAGTTAATAACACAGTTGATTATGGTACCGGAAGAAGAAGTATGCGTCAACACGAATTTTGGATCTATCCTGTCGCATACTGGCAAAACTTGGATGGAACTGTCCAAGTGCAAGGAAACATCTACGAATTGAAACAAAACCCACGAAATGCTATATTTGCGAACAACTTATTTGCCCATTTAGAAGTTATTCAATTGAAGTATGAAAACAAATTTGTGGATATGAAATATATTCATCATCGGAATGACTTTTTGTATGAGTATGATGATCAATTTGTTTTAATTCGAGGACTTATGTAATTACAATTATAATTAAAATTAATTGTCTAAATCTATGTTGAATTTATTATAATCTTAATGCTTCTTTGTATATATTTTACAAATATAAATAAACTTGTATACTCAACAAATGTTGGATCGGTTTTTTATATTTAATTTATCATTATTGAATTATTATTTTAAATTTAGTTTCCTAGTTTAGAATCCTTTCATACAAAGTAGATATCCTTTCATGCAAAGTAAATTAGTCTTTGTATGCAAAGACTAACATCGATCCTTATATACATGGTTTTGTTCCTTGCATACAAAGATCTACCTTTTCATGTTCATAAAGAAAAGTAGACATCTTTGCATACAAGGATGCCATCTTTGCATCCAAGAATTGGTCTTTGCATACACGGTTAAATATAGTCAATCCTTGCATGCAAGGAGACCAGAACTAAGGGTGCTGATAAGACGGGCTGATTGAGCATTAATGTCGGCTTGGGTTGAGACGTTCACGAGAGGGTTATTCGACTTGACATCCATGCTGTTGGTCTGAAAGGTTTAAAATTTAAACTTTAAATCATCACACATGTCACTAACCAATGATGTAAATAATTCAAACTCACCAATAGAATCCAGTGGTAAATGTCAAAAAGGATCTTTCAAAAAGCAAAAATAGCTAAATGACACCAAAACACGCTCAAGTGAAGAGAAATCACTAACCAAAAAACGCAGGCAGCAACACAGCTGATTAGCACACACTATTTGTACACTTTTGTTCACATTACTACAAATTGTAGTAAATTAGTGTTTGTTGTCGATTGGCACATTGCATTTGGCTGCACTTGCTAACGATTGTCTTCACTCTGCTTTGCAGTCACATTGATCGCACTAATCGTGTTCAGCTCGTCCTAACTTAACCCAAATCGAATCCACGATGGATCGTTATGTATTGGCATCCTTCAAATCAATTCTACTCTGTCTGCTCGTGATGCAGTTTTGCTCATTTGGCCAATTTTTCATCTTCGACGGCATCAATAATGGAGTTTGGTTTGTTCTCTTCCATCTGCTATTGTACATTTTGTTTGTTTGCACTCAACTTGTGGTTTGCTTTGTCCTGCTAGACACTGCCAAACAGCTCATTGCACTGATGGATCGTTATTCTTTGAAAATCATCAAGCGAACTCTACTTGTTCTGTTTGTTTTATTTTTTGTCGTGAGATGTGTTCTCGTCTCCTTTATCATCCGCCGCCAGAAGAAAGCTTCAGTTTTGAACTTCACTTCAGTTACCGGGACAGTGATTTTCATTATAATTTGTGGCACTCAACTGGCGATTGGCTTTATCCTGCTCTCCATGGGCATACTGCTGTGTCAGTACTGTTCTGTCAATACAAGAATTGGTCATAATACATTTACCACCATCAAACGAATTGCATTTGACCTGCTCGTGTTTCACACATATTTGGACATTCTGTTCAACTCGAAAGACAATCCTCAACTGTCATCGGCATTCTTCTTTCTTGTAAGCGTTATATTTGTTTCGCTTTATGTCATTCAAAAGTATGTCGCCACCAAAGTGCACTTCACCCTTGTAGCCGTCATCATGGTTCTCAAAGTACTCTCCACTGGAATTTACATTCTTTTGAAGATTCTTATGATCGTACAATCATCGACTAAAGTTGGCCAATATCAAATGTTTACTTGGCTTTTGGAACTGATCGAAGCTGGTGTAGTTGTGACTTTTGCCGTGAAATTTCGATCCAACTTGTCGACTGCCACTGGCCCGACTGACTCTCAACCATGGCTTGGAACAAATCGCCCAACAAATGCTATTCATGCTGTTTAGGTGGTCTGTGACGTTCGTTCCGAAACTGTTCAACTTTTTACTCAATCTTATTCGATGTACAATTAGGCGACATTTTGTGCTATATTTTGATCGTTCAGATTAATCATATATTTATAATTCATAAACCACTCATTATCTGTACTGAAGATTTTACTTTACTATTGTACATGTATTACTCAATATGTAAACAATAAAGATGTTTTTAGAATTAAATGAAAGTGTTTCAAACATGAGTGTTAAATATTTTTTGTTTTATTTCGGTAATTTGATCAATGTCAATTGTCATGTACCGATTCAACATTATTACGTAAAGCTACATATGAAAAATAATAAATGAGTTGTGAATTGTATTTGTTCTTATTACTATACAATCTGTTCAACTTGGTCAAGATAATTCGAGTATTAACTCAAATTGGTTTGAATGGAATCACAATTACAAAAGTAATTTTTAAAATTATGGTTTTATGCAATTTGAATGTTCCTTATTGGCTGAATTTAAATATAAGTTAATAATTTTAATAGTATTTTCATAAAATAAATTAACATGAATAATTTATTTGAATACAGAAATTTACTCTCTTTCCCAAATTTATTGATTTTTGTTATTTCTTGTCTGGAAATTATTACAATTTATGCCATCTATTAGCATTATTTATCTATTCAAATTTACCACAAGAATTGACAATTGCCAAATTGGCAATGCCAATGGATTCTTGACTCTTAATATGAATCGACAATGTTTCGTATGAATTTGTTTGTGAACATCAAAAATTCTGAATACAAAAACACACACTAGAATAATAAATGATTAATTTAAAATTACTTAAAACAACCAAAAATTACCTTAAAAAAGGAAGCCATCGTAATCAGTCCGATACTTGCATAAGTGAAGCCAAACTTTCGTTTCAAATGAAGTCGCGAAACAGTGAGCGCCAGCTCGAGTCTCGCCCTAAAGTCACCAACCCTAAATTGAGTATTAGCAGCCATGTTGATCAGTGCCTTTCGTGGCAGATAAATCTTTGCCGAACATTGAGCCACATAAAAATGAACACAAAATATACAAATCAACTGTGAACAGCCAAATGCAGCACAAAACAGGGCAGCAGTGCCACCAATTTGTTGCATTGCAATAGAAATGTTCAAATAGACACTCAGTGGCACATTGACCAACATGTAGACGAGAAAGAGTTTGCCGTACAGACCATTCACCAGGAACATCAACTCAAATGTGTGAATATCGTTCACAACGAACATTCTGATGAGTCTCCACTTGAAAGAGTCGTAAACTTTGTTGAGTACAATCAAATTCTGTTTGGTACGAATGTTGAGATAGACCAATGAGACAATTCCCAATGATGGAATCAATACCAGCACGTCCACAAGACTCACAATCACACAGTCGATGCACAGTAGATTGAGCCAGTGAAGAAGATAGGATCCAATCAAAACTTGACATTCACTCATTTGAATCTCCACTTGAAAATGATTGTAAATCAATGAAGTCCCCGAAGAAATCAAGAAAATTTGAAGTGCATTTACAATGAACAATGAAACAGCATGAACAATTGTGTCAACTTGAACGTTTCTATATTTGCCATGAATTGGTTTATAAATTTTCAAATGTTGACTTTCAAAAAGAAGTTGTCTCCAAAAGTAGATCAATTTGAGTTCAATTTGCAAGTACATTTCTCGATAGTAGTAGACAATCATGCAGCCTTGGGCTGAGAATGCTAAATGAATTAGATTTTGGTGGAATACAAAATGGATATAGTCCACGAGAATGGCTCGATCACATTCGGCCATTTGTTCACTGTCAATTGTCATGTACAAATTCAACATTATCACATAGATCCACATTAGAAATAATACATAAATTGAGATGAGTTTATTCTTATTTCTATACAACACAATCTGTTCAGCTCGGTCAAGATAATTCGAGTAATAGCTCTTGGGTTTGAATGGAATCACATACAGAAACATTTTTGGAATCATGGTTTTTAGAAAGTTTTAAAAATAATTTAAATATTTCTTATTTACCAAATTTAAATATTTTAAATATTTTAATTTATTTAAAATAAATTATTTTCATAAAGTAACTGAACTTGAATAATTTATTTGAATATAAAGAAATTAACTTTAACTTTAAATTTCCCAAATTTATTGATTTTTGTTATTTTTTGTTTGGAAATTGTTACTTATAATTTATGACATTTCTTTATATTATTTTTATTTCGAGTTCACCAGTGCAATTACACTAGTAGAGACTCTAGAATTGGTAATTGACAATGGATTCTTTACTCTCAATATGAATCGACAATGTTTCTTATGAATTTGTTTGTAAACATTAAAAACTCAGAATACAAAAGCTCACACTTAAAGAATGATGCCATCGTAATCAAACCATAGCTTGTATAAGTGAAGCCAAACTTTCGTTTCAAATGAAGTCGCGAAACTGTGAGCGCCAACAAGTCAAGTCTCGCCTTAAAGTCCCCAACACGAAATTGAGTATTGGCAGCCATGTCGATCAGAACAGACCTCGAACTGTAAGCCTTCTTCGAGTAGTTTGCCATCAAAAAAGTGAACACAAAAAATACAGACAATTTGTTGAGCAGCAAAGCAGGCACAAAAGAATATTGACACCATTCCCTTAAGTCAATTGACATGTCGCATCACAATCAACATTATGAGATTTGCACTGAGAGGTACATTGACCAACATGTAGAGGAGAAAGTGCTTTCCATAGAGTCGATCCAACATGAACATCAACTCAAATGTGTGCACATCGTTCACAATGAATGTTTGAATCGTCTTCCATTTGAATCTCTGAATGGCACTTTTCAAAATAAACAAATTTTGCCTCGTTCGAATGTTCAAATAGACGAGCGAAACATTTCCCAATGAAGCAATCAAAACCAGAACATCAGCCATACTGAGCAAAACACAGTCCACAATCAACAAATTGAACCAATGGAACAAGTAATAAATCAATATTTTGATTGAAAAGGAATTGAAAATGTGTTCACAATTAGAGAAAAGTTGAATCTCAATCACAAAATGATTGTACAGCAGAGCAAGTTCGAGTAAAGCAACAAATATTTGAAGAAAATTGACAATCACAAGTGAAGCTAGTTGAACTAGCCGATCAACACGAACATTTCTGTACTTTGAATCAATTTCTCGATATAATTCTCTTTTCCTACCAATGCAAAGTAATTGCATCCAAAATTGAATCAATTTCAAGTCAATTTTCAAGTAAAATTGTCGATAATAATAAACAGTCATCAGACCAAACACTATTGCAGCGAGTTTTAGGCCTCTTCGGTGCAACAAAATGTGAATGACATCAACCAACAAAGCTCGAGCACATTCACCGAGTTCAGATGATGCAAAGTAAAGGTAGAAATTAAGTGAAATAAAATAAAACCAAAGAATTATCAATAAATTAATTTTAGTGATAGGATTTGCACGTTTGTACAAAATGATTTGTTCGACAACTTCGAGATAATTCGTGCAATAAAATCGTGTTTTGAAAGGAATCAATTTAAGAAATATTGCACAAAGAATTTTGATTTTTACAGAATTTTCAAGAATTCTAAATAAATGACTTTAAATTTGAATAAATGTAAATGATATGTACTTTCTTATACAAGTTCAAATTCAAACATGAATAATTCATTTTGAGGCTTGCGAACTTTTAAATGTTTTATTGATTTTTGTGAAAGTTTCGAAATATTTTTATTTATATCATTTGGTAAATTGGTCATGATAAATTGTGCAATTAATCTGAGAGGATAATGATTAATTTTGTATTGAACAGTTTTTAAAGTTCAACTTTAATTGTGAAATATCGTATCGCAATCATTGTTATATTCAGGTTCGTTCGATTCATTTCAAGTTGCCTCAATCTCAATCGATGAAACGGAACAAATTGAACTTCGATGATGATCGTGGTCCGAACGAGTTTGTTCGTGAGGACTGATAGATTTGAATTTGATTGTAACACAAAGTATGCATTCAAGTTCAATAAATAATGGAAATTGAACTTGACATAAACCAAAATTGTATACATTTTTATTTCAAATGATAAGGGATACAAGAAAATGGATCACATTGAACCATATGGCAATGAATAAAGAGACCAGTTCTCACTCGAGTCGACGTTCCAGCAGTTGATTGTCCACCTGTACGTAATCGTCTGCATTGCGATTGTCCACAATTTTGAGTCGTGTCTGTTCTGACTGCAGTTGGGGCAACTTGAAATGCTTCGTGCGAACATGTAGAACGACATTGCTCTTTTTCACAGCCGAATAACGACAACCGGGCCAAGTGCAGGAGAATGGCTTGATGTTCAAATGGATACGTTCGTGTGCCACCAAATGGTAGTTGTCACGAAATGATTTGCCACATCCTGGTGACTTGCACTGATAATTGTTCGATCCATGAGTAGTGACAGTTTTGTGTCGTTTGTTGTTGACTGATCGAGATGGACTTGAAGACTTGCGTTTACGACCAGTGGAAGTGGACGGACCATCACGAGCATTGTCACTCGACTCCATGCAGGCACGTTGTTCCTGTCTCCACAGATCCAGTTGGACTGTCTCTACTTTAGGGTCCTCCAAAAGAGTGACACAACGAGCAGTGAGTACTCGATCACCACCAAATCGACTTCGTAGTTCGGTCACCTTTAAACGTAAAGCACCAAATTGTTGATCTACTTGAGCGAGCAGTTGACGCTTCATTCGTTCACAGTCCACTTCGAGACGTTCCTCGAATCGATCCAGGAACGAGTGCAAGCGAGTTAGGCGAGGCATGGTGAAACACTGAAAAAGGAGAAGAGTAGAAATTGAAATAAACTAAACAGTAGACCGTCTTTTCTCAGTCCTGCAAAAATAGAGACTGCAAGTGCAACTATATCCACCAAAACAGAGTGAAAATAGTACTAGTTTGAAACTAGTTACTAGTACTACTAGTCTAGTAGTTTTGAGAATGAAAAGTATCTTGAACATTCTTCAGATATTAGTAATATCATATTACCATGTGAATAGATACTCAAAAACATTTTCGAAAGTGAACGTTTTTGATAATCAACATTTTATTTTTAGAGATAACACATCTGACAATAATAAAACAAAAGAACAAATCTAATATCTGATGAGCAACAATAGGTCAGTTGCTCATGAGCATTCGATTCATCGCGCTCCGATTTCTTCATCGCCATCCACGTAATTGGACCAATCAACTTATCCAGTGGATAATATCCACGGTCAAGTACTTGTGTTAAACCCAAACGGAATGCCATCCAATGCATTCTCGAGATGTTCTTTGAATGTGAAATTATGCAGTTTTATTGATATATATCATACAAGTAGTAAAGGAACAACGGAAAAGTGTGAACATTGAAGGACTCATTTGAAAAAAAGAAAAGATTATTAATTAACACACATTCACGCTCTGTTAGTCAATCAATAATAAGCACGCATTGTGTACGCATAGCAAAGTTTTGTTTTGTTTCGTGTATCGTATCTCAATGAAAGTGTTTCAAAATCCGCAATCAATTCAGCATCGAAAGTCTCGTCTCCTACTTGCTGTTGACATGAATAAACTGTTTATAGATTACAGATTGCTTCAAAACACTTGGACAATTACAAAAAAAGTCACACTTTCTCAATCAACTCTCTCGGATCTCGTTGATCGACGATGTTGAGTGCGCGTTGTTGTTTGATGGTGCGAGGCAAACCAAAATGAATCACTCGAATATGAGTGATTATGTGTGATCGTACCGAGACAGTGTGACCGCATTGTTTGCATCGAAATGGTCGCTCGCCAGAGTGTGTTAGTTGATGCGCTTCAAGATGGACTTTTTGTGTGAATTGTTTTTCACACTGGTCACAGGGGAAAGGACGTTCACCGGTGTGCACTTGGACATGTCGCTGCAAATTGCCTTTGAGATTAAATGATTTAGAACAATGGGAACAGTGGAAAGGGCGATCTGGTTGGATTGGATTAGCAGTGGATTCAGTTGCAGTTGATTCGGGTCCATTTGTATTGGTTGTATCGTTTTCTTTTTGAAGAATCGCCATATCATCGTCCGAATTGTCTTGTCCATGGTCACAGTGTTCGATGGTTGCTCGAGTGTCCATGTCTACTGAACACAACAAAGACAATACTTTCATTGAAGAGACAACATTCAACAAGAACTCACCCTCACTCTGTTCACTTCTCATTCGGTCAAGTTGGGTCACTGTTTGTTCATTTGAATGATTTGCAGTGTTAGACACATCTTCACTTCCTAAATTAGCGCCACCAACTTCCATCAATTCATCCTCATTGGCAGCACTTTGATTGTCTCGAGACTGATAGCTCAATAGTTGGCCATTATCCGGATTCTGATGAATTGACACTTCGTAACGTTCAGTATTCTCTTTATAATGATCACCACGATCGACATTGGTTGATGAATCTGTGCAAAACACAATTGTAAATGTCAAAATGTAACAGCTAAAGCTCATACCATTCAGTTGTGGTTCATTGGTGTCAACTAGCTCATTGAGATGTTCTTGGTTGATGTGAATGGGCAATTGAACAGTCTGCGATGGTGACCATGATACATCGATTCGATTTGAACTTTGTCCAGTGCTGGTTGAGGGTGCCAATAGACCACTTGATTGGCTTTGTTCATTCGAGTCATTTGCACTGTGTTCACCGTCTTGGCCTTTTAAATCTGTGCCTGAATTTTCGCTACCTTTTTCGTTGTTTGAAGTGACATCATCGACTCTGGTTGAAGTATCTGTTCAAATAATAAATATAAATATAGTCCAAATACCACCAAAATCATACCTTCGTTGTTCAGTTGTTGTTCATCGAGATGTTCTTGGTTGACATTGGGAGATTGGACAGTCTCGGGTGGTGAAGATGATACATTTGACAGTGATTCTGATGGCACCTGAGTGGATGAACTGGTCGAATGAGGTCCTCCATCGGTGAGCAATGTGTCATGACCATCGGAAACAGTTGCACTGGTCGATTCAATCGAAGCCATCACGGCACGATTGTGAGCTAGGATTGTTTCAATCTCATCCCGTGCCTTCTTTGCCTTAACCTTCACTTCCAATTGTTGCAACATCCATCCTTCATATTTCTTGCAAATCTCAATGTTGTCCTCCTCCATTTTTCGTTGTAATTTATCAAGTCCATCAAACAACAACAAATTTTGCTGGTTCATTAGTTGATTAAACTGCTCGAGAAGTGTGCCCTTTTCCATAGTAGAATCTTTAGGCAAATTATCGTCGGCAGAGTCTTTGTCAGCAGTTTCAGAAGGACACAAAGTGGGTGCATCAGAGGAAAGTTGTGGACTTGCACGTGGAACAACGTCAAAAGGACTCGATTCATCCAGAGAAGTGTCCACAACATCACCGTAACCTTCTTTAATTTTCAGACAGGCGTCTGTCGATTTGGGATGATTCATTTTGAGAAGAAAGCAATTGACATGTGCAGATTAATGATAAATAATGAAGAAAAGGACAATGTCACGTTCCAGTGAAATTCAAATCGTATGAAAACAACCAAATAATGTGTCTCGGGCAAAACAAAATCGCAAGTTGCGAGAACCTTACGACGACGAGAAATTGAAATCAACAGAAAGCAGCCAGTCTTTTGCTCAGTCCTGCAAAAATACCAACCGCAAGTGCAACCATTTCCACCCAAGCAGAGTGAAAATAGTTTTGACTCTGAACTTTTGAGACTGAAAAGTTAGTGAGTTGTTGTTGTCACTGGTCGAGTTCTCGTTTGTTTCTACTCAAAATTCACTTGTGTCCCTTTCTGTGTCTCGCCATGCCTCGTTTCAGCCGATTGCACTCGTTCCTGGATCGATTCGAGGCGAGTCTTGAAGTGGACTGTGAACGACTGAAGTGGCAACTCATCGCTCAGGTTGATGAACGATTCGGATTTATTCGTGAAAAGGTGGCTCAACTTCGAAACCAATTTGGTTCTGGTGGTCAGTCTCGATCTGTTTGTTCTGTCAAAAAGGAACTGCCTGATGATCCACCAGTGGAGACAGTCAAACTGGATGAGTTGATGAAGGAACAACGTCCGATGCTGGAGCCGAGTCGTGATGTTTCGTCCACTTGCACTGGCCATAAACGCAAGTCATCTTCTACGTCTGGAACTGCCACAAGCAAACGTCAAAGGACTCGCACTGTCACTACTGATGGACCAAGCAAGCATCAATGCAAGTCACCGGGATGTGGCAAATCATTTGATTTGAAAACTGATTTGTCTCGGCACGAACGTATCCATTTGGGCATCAAGCCATTCTCGTGCACTTGGCCCGGTTGTCTTTATTCTTCCAATAGAAAGGGCAATGTGGTTAAACACGTCCGTACCCAGCATTTCAAGTTATAACTGTAATTACCTGAACTCCACAAAGAACAAGAACGACTCAACATTGTGGACAATCGCAATCCTGAAGATTACGTTCTGGTGGATAACCAACTGTTGGAACGTTGACTCGAGTGAGATGTTTGCAGATTGGTTCATAAAAATTATATTCCAATTTGGCTCAATGTCACTTATACTCTTATAATTCTTAACATTTAAAATAAAACTGTTCAATCTTTGGTTATGACTTTTTGATATTATTGACCTAAGTTTTACTTTAAGGACTTTAAAATATTAAGAAATAATTAAAGTTAAAATATATCATATGACAGTTTATGAGCTTGGATCGCTTATTGACACACGAATTCTACTTGCTAATCGAATTAGATCGATCAAAAGTCTTACAAACTTTAACGATTTATTATTTTTTCAAAATATCAATCGTCAAAATATTAAACTTGAATTTAGAATTTTGAGCTTAATCTTGAGTAATTTGAGTGACGAGTTGCAATATTAAATTGTTCACTCACAATTGTCTATCGCTAAAGAGTATGGACTTCTGGTTGTGCACTGTTTGATAGAGTTGAGCCCAGTCCTGGCATCTTCACATGTCGAGATGAATCATCTCAGATGCTTCTTCATCTTCTTCGCCTTCAAATCCTAACCTCAATCCCTGCATAAACACAATCACATTCCGCACCATCAAATTGTTCTTGTAATCTTTAATATTTTAAGAAATAAAATGTAAAATCATGTTATGTATAGTTCCCATTATTTATTGTCCGAATGTATAGTTAGTGTTACAATCAAATTCAAAGTCGACGATTGGCCGACTGCTGATCCACACGAACAAACTCGTTCGGATCACGATCATCCTCGATGTTCAGTTCGTTCTGCTCCTTGACAGATTCGGGCAATTTGAAATGGACCACACGAATGTGTCGAACAACACGAGAGCGACGTTCCGACGAATATTTACAGTTTGGCCAAGTGCAGGAGTAAGGCTTAATGCCCAGATGGATGTGTTCGTGTTGGGACAATTCTTTATCGTCACGAAATGATTTGCCGCATCCTGGTGACTTGCACAGAAACTTTTTCGATCGATTTACTCGTCGACGAGTAGTGCGTGGTTTGTGTGGTTTGTTGTTGACAGATCGAGATGTACTTGAGGATTGGCGTTTACGACCAGTTGAAGTGGACGGAACATTGTCACTCGATTCGAGCATCGCACCTTGTTCCTGATCATTTTCACGTCGAGCTCGTTTGGTTGGTCTCAAGCCTGAATGGTTACTTTTCTCAAGGCCTACAGCCAAATGTGAAATATCAACATATTCGTCCATACACTCAGAACAGTCGCAATCCTCACCATCTTCATCGAACCAGAACTCAGCCTCACTCTGTCCACTTCCCATTCGGTCCAATTCATTCTCTCCATCTTCTCCAACATCATCCTCGATTGTTTTCTTCGATCTTTTTACAGTTCCATTCGACGAAGGTTCTTTTCGTTTGGTGACATTGAGATGAGTGGAAACAGTTGGTAACTGTTTCTTCAAGGCAATTCGATTCGATCTTGGTCCAGTGCTGGTTGAGGGTGAGAATAGATCACTTGATTGGGCCACTGTTTGGTAATTCGAGTCATTTGCAACGTGTTCTCGTTCTTGATCTTCCAAAACTGTACAGGCATTTTCGCTCCCTTTTTCGTTGTTTGAAGTGACATCATCGACTCTGGTTGAAGTATCTGTTCAAATAATAAATATAAATATAGTCCAAATACAACCAAAATCATACCTTCGTTGTTCAGTTGTGGTTCAATGTGATCACATTGGGCATCGAGATGTTCTTGGTTGATGTGACTGTCATTGGGGGATTGAACAGTCTGCGATGGTGACCATGATACATCAATTCGATTTGAACTTTGACCAGTGCTGGTTGAAGGTGCCAATAGATTACTCGATTGGGTATGTTCATTCGAACCTTCTTGGCCTTCCAAAACTGTACAGGCATTTTCGTTCCCTTTTTCGTTGTTTGAAGTGACATCATCGACTCTGGTTGAAGTATCTGTTCAAATAATAAATATAAATATAGTCCAAATACAACCAAAATCATACCTTCGTTGTTCAGTTGTGGTTCAATGTGATCACATTGGGCATCGAGATGTTCTTGGTTGATGTGACTGTCATTGGGGGATTGAACAGTCTGCGATGGTGACCATGATACATCAATTCGATTTGAACTTTGACCAGTGCTGGTTGAAGGTGCCAATAGATTACTCGATTGGGTATGTTCATTCGAGTCATTTGCAATGTGTTCACCTTCTTGGCCTTCTAAATCTGTACCGAAATTTTCGCTCCCTTTTTCGTTGTTTGAAGTGACATCGTCGACATTGGTTGAAGTAGAAGCAATTTGATTAGAACTCTCGTAAAGTTGTTGTTGGTGATGTTGTGGATCAGCGAAATGGTCCAGTCCGTGTGCAGTGTCATCTGGCCCAGGCCCACTCTCCACCAATTGCATCAATTTTCGCTTCATTTGTTTGAAGATTGTGTCCATTGCCGAGTCCATCTCCTTTCGCAACACACCACGAGCAGATTCCTTCTCGAGCTCAAAGAACTGTTCCACCATGGACTGGGTTAGGTGAGACATGATGAGAAGGACAGTTGGGATTGGAACAAACAAGAAATTAGCTTTAAAAAATAAGAAATAAAACTGTGAGGACAAAACAGACAGATCTGTACTCTAGAGTAACACCAACGAACGAGGCTTGAACGAGCAACCAACAAAGCAACAATCAAGCATGGCATATATAGCCTGGGTGTTCAGAAAAATTATTTTGAGACAAGTGCCACCCAAATGCAACAGTTCACATACTAAGTTACATTAGAAATGCCTCTCGATTATTATAATTGTGGGTTGTAGAGCCCAACTGATTGTTTATATGTCACTGCTATGTATAAACAAATCAACTGTCCCACTGTCGTCTTTTGTTTAATTTTCTCTGTTAAATTGCTCTGTCCACGAAAGGCAGACATCGTTGGTCGATCCTAGAATATTTCATTGTCCAGTAAATCATCCTCAATTGTGGCCACTGTAGGGCATGGAGTAGATTCACTTTTGGAATGTCATTTCGTTTCGTTTCAAACAGATACAAAGTTTAAAATGCAAGGCAGAAAAGCATACTAATGTCAACGTCATTTATCATTATGGATTAAATCTTTTACAAATTGGTAATGCATCAAGCCGAACTTTAAATTCAATTTTCGTCTCATCTTGATGAATTTTGTTTGTAATGTTACACTCGTGCAAGTATTCAATTGTTCAAGTGGGCAAAGAGTTAATGTTTTAACAGTCAAAAATTGAAATCGTTTCAATGGAAATTGCTGGCAATGATATTTTGTACCAAAAATGATCCTCGCTATATTCGAATGTTGCATTGCATAAGAGGAATTTGAAGAAAGCTTCGTTCTTACTTACCATCTCAGCCCCATTTAGGGCAAATTCTCTTTTGTACCCAAATTAAACGAGCAATCAAACGTCAATCTCAATCTTAAAATAACTAATCACGAGTTAACGAAATATGAATTATTTAAAAACTAACAATAAATAATTTAGTAGATCATGCAATTGCAAAATTTCACGTTTCAAGTTTGAATTGGGCACACTTTCATATGTTCAATGAGTATTGTTCTTTTCTGTATTCAATTTTTCCAAAACTGAAATCAATTTAAATTTAGTAATAATTTCATTTGACAACAAAAACTAATTTAAAAATGTTGCTCTTGGATCGTATTTTTCAAACTGTTCAATGGATTCATTCATATTTGAAATTCTTGAGCATCTTTAAATTCTATCACCTTCGACAGAACATTGATCAGTACTTTGAGCATGTGAAGCTACTGAGTGATTGTTCAAATTGTTATTCAACCAAACAACAATCCAACCAATTAAGACATAAAATTCATTTAGTACTCGTTCTCCTACTTCTTCGATCCATTCAATGTGTAATTCTAATTGTATTGAAGAAGTTCAATTCACTCAACACTACGACTCGAGTGGTCAACGGTGATCAAACCTGGTTACACGATGCACCATCAGACTCGATCTACATCATCCTCGCACTCACTCTCGTCATCACCTTTCAGTACCATCGAATGTATAGTTTCTATCAGAATCGTAAACTCATCACCAAAAATAGGAAAAGTCCAATTTGGATTGTTGAACGAATTGTCAATTCTGATGCAAAGAACAACAAGAACAAATTGTTGTTTCCATTCGCAAGAAGTCAAAATGAACTCAAGAAAAGTGAAAAATCGATTCGAAAATTTGTCGATTATTTTATTTCTGGATTCAGAATTCCTTCTCTTATGCAAAGTAAGTTATATTCGTTTCTTGCTTACCAGTTCATTCCTTTATTAGTGAATTTGCATTAATAATTTGCTAATTTTTCAGTTGGATTGATCTTATCATATCTAATCAAGATTTCAATGTACATTTGGGCAAATTGGAGTGAATTGAACATTGCCAAAATGTGCATTCTGTTCATCTCGATAATTCTGATCTATGTTCTAACATTGATAACCACAATAGCACGAACAACGAATTACGTTCTTGGAAACACTGCAATTTGGATCACTTTCCATCGATTCAATCAGTTGAATCGTTTTGTGGATAATTTACAGTTTGGTATTCATGGATTTGAGCACTTTACACGCAGGCACACAGAACTGCTGTGCGATTTGGTAGAAGCAGACTCGTTCTACGCACTGACCACTCTCTCGGACATGGCATTGAATGTGCTGATGAATTCGTACATGCAAGCAAGTCTACTTTGGAGTTGTGAAATGGCGCCTTCGACTCGTTACATTCTGGTCAACTATCTACTGACACAGTATGCAATCATGATTGTGATCAATCTAGTGGGTGCACAGGTGGCACTCAAGTATCACAAGTGTGCCAAAAGATTGTTGCACTTTCAGGCAGAATTGAACCAATCGAATCGATCAATAAGTGCTCGAACCAAATTGCGATTGTCCCTGTATGTGCAGAGGGTGCACGTGAACAGTCAGTACGGTTACACCTATTCGGTGTTTGGTGTGATGACACTGATGACTTTCCTCAAGATATCGAGAATGTACGGGGAGATATTTCTGTTTTGGTATCGATTTGTGGTTTGATTTGCAAATTGAGTTTGATAATTCGAATACGTTTATGAATTTGAACGAATATGTTTAGACTGTCGTTCTTTCTATGTTCTTTGTGGTTTGTTGATCGAAGGGCTCAATGCTCCGACCTAATTCGAATCTATTTGTTCTGCTAATGACTTTACTTAGTAACTCTATATCTCAAGCACTAGTTTCTACTTAAAACGTGTTTTTGTGTGTCATTTGTTCATTTGTCCTTTCGACAATCTCCTCCTCCTCCCCTTCCACCATCATGAACATGCCCGATGCTTTCAACGCTCTGGTGAGGGACATTATACGCGACTCGAAGTACAACTCTCTCACGGATCGTTACGACCAAATGGACTATCTGGTGGCGGTGTATGGTGCCCAACTGGCTCACTACGGTGACTCGTATTTGCGTAAATGTGCTCAGTATGAAGCGGCTTCTGGTTCCAGGAAGCGAACTCCGCTGGCTGAACTCTACCAGCACAAGGTCAACCGTCTACTCGAGTCGTCTGGTCAAGTGCTCAACGAGGAACAGTATGCCAAACTGATGGACCTGTCCAACAAGGCACTGGTCAATGTCGAGCTCAACTGGAGCGAGTGGTCATCGGGATCGGTGGACATGATGAAGCTGTACGTTCGCCGTGCGGTGATCAGCTACGATCGACAACACTACCGACGAGCCCTGTCCGACATGAGACACGTTTGCTCACTTCTGGCCATGACCACGCACCCGAACCAAATCACCGATTACTTCGAGCATCAGGACAAAGATGTACTGACCAGTGCGGTGCGTCTCACTGCACAGATACTTCAGCACATGAGTGTTGAGTCAAGCGATTTTGAAGCTCACAAACATATCTTTGAACGTCTCGGCCGGTTGGACTTTGAAGCCCGAAAGAACGTAGCCAAGGCTCTTCAGGCGATCATCAAAATGGGAGAAATCATTGAGACTTTTGTTGAGGACTATCAAGTTCAACAGGACAACTATCAACTGAACAGTAAGGCTCGACTGTGCGAGAGTGAAGACAGTGGGCGTTTCTACGTGGCTGGGGATCACATTCGTAAAGGTAAGTCTATATAGTGTATAATTCCTAACCTTGAATTCTTTCTAGGTGAAGTAGTCCTTCTGGAACGATCTCAATTTGTGGTGACCTTCTCAGAGCATCTGCACTCGTACTGTGACTACTGTCACCGCAGCCTGGACACTTTGTGGCCCTGTGTTGGCTGTACCGAGGTGGTCTACTGCTCGGCCCGTTGTGGCCAACTCGCTCACTCTGAGTATCACAGTCACGAGTGTGGTATCTTTGGCTTTCTGCTTCAAGGCAAATCCAACTTTTACACCATTCCTCACTTGCATCGATGGTATGCCACCTTCGGACTCAAACTGGCCACCTTCTGTGAAGATCTGCAGATGTTTGCCACTCACCAACACAAGCCCGAACATGAGTTCGATGTTGGAGATTATCTCGGTTCGGATGAACTTCGACAAAAAAGCTCGTTCCAGGACTTGTCCGAGCAGGAACGATTTCTACTGTGCCGTGGACTCACCTCCCTGGTCAGTCATCGTGGTCAGCGTGAGCAAGTCCGTGAGGCGTGCACTTCGATTGTGGCTGTCACGGTCGTGTACGGAATGATCTACAAAGGATTGTTGCGTAAGGAAGTGGTGGCTGATCCGGTGGTGTATCCTCGATTACTGGAACATGTTTCCACATGCATGGTCCGCATCACTACAAATGGCTTCTCGTGGGGTTATGGACTGTACGAGGCGGATTCCACCCCGACCTGGTTCAAGGTGGCCAGTTGTGTGGCCTTTGTGGGCTCGTTCTTCAATCATAGCTGTGATGCCAATGTGGAGTGGCACGTGGCTGAAGGTTAGTATCCTAGTAACCTGGATTATATAATCTCACAATCTCTTATCCTTTAGGTGGGATCATCAGTATGGTAGCGCTGCGATCGATCGAACCAGAGGAGCCATTGACCATCTGTTACGGACCGAGACAATTCACTCCTTTCCTCGAACGTCAACAACGCCTCCGTTCCGACTATTGTTTCTACTGTCGGTGTGAGGTGTGCCTCAAGGATGCGGCCAATGGTGAGGACACTCTCGCGTGTTTGCATACCGATTGCGAGGGTCCACTGGTGCCCAACCAGTTTGGCGCTTGTCTCACCTGTGGCCGCTCACCCTCATCATTGCCACAAGCTTTCCTCAATCCTCTGGTCCGTTCGTTGAGGACTGCTTCGAGTGATTTTATGCGAACCTTCAAGAAGATGCATCGAGCCGATGGATTGATGGACAAGTTGGTCAAGGCATTCTTGAAGAAGAAGACTGCTCCAGTAGCAAAGAAGACCTCGATGTACAAGCTAACCTCAGAAGGTGATCACTTGACCACATACGAGAAGAGCCATTTCACCTTTGTCAAACCTCTGAATCGTTCCCGACTGACCCCTTCGCGCATCACCAAACTGGAACATCGTTTCGCCCAGTACGCCAAGCTCATCTACAGTGGCAGTTATCATCTACTGGAGAAGTGTGCTCTCCTGCTGAAGGTCTACCTCGAAGCCGGACTCGAAGTTCGTGGTCTTCAACTGATTGATCACGTGAGCCACTGTCTCAAGTCGATCTATCCTTCACTCACCGATCAGTCACTGGTCAAGTTGATCTATCTGCTCAACTATTTGGCACACTTCTACGATCATCTGCACCAAAGTGAGCTGTCCTTTACTGAAGAGTCGAACAATTCGATTACTTCGTTCAAGTTCAAGGATTTTTACGTGGCGCTCAACACAAAACTGTTCGAGATTCTTCAGTATGACCTGGAGAATCGTGGTCACTTCTTTCCGGTGCTGTATGCAGCCATTCAGCACTCGGCCAAGTCTCCGATTAGCCTCGGCGGGGAAGAAGTGAACAAAGATCGATTCGAATTTGATTCTTCCCTAAACGCCATCGAACAGTTCTACCGTGACATTTACCTCGACTGTCAGAGTCGTCTTCAGGTGATCAAGAAAGACTTTCAAGACGAGTGATTAGATGAATGCACAAACACACACATACACAGTTGACATAATAAAATTTGATAATCATACTTTTATTTTTATTTAACATATTAAACATGAGAAATTGAGAAAAAAGAGAAAACTAACACACAATCACACAGCGAGTCACACCTTCTCAAGCAACTCTCTCGGATCTCGATGATCGACAATGTTGAGTGCTTGTTGCTGTTTGATTGTTTTAGGCAAGCCAAAATGGACCACTCGAATGTGTTTGATTACAGCTGATCGTTGAGTGGCAGTGTGACCGCACTGTTTGTGGCGTTTGCATCGATATGGCTTCACATGCAGATGGATGGCTTGTTCGTGACTGTTCCGATTGCTCAAATCTGCAAATGATTTATCACAATATTTGCATTGAAATGGTCGTTGGCCGGAGTGTGTTCGTTGATGCACTTCAAGATGGGCTTTTTGTGTGAATTGCTTGTCACACTGGTCACAGTAGAAAGGACGCTCACCTGTGTGCACTCGGAGATGTGTCTGCAAATTGGAATTTTGATCAAACGATTTCGGACAATGGGAACAGTGAAAAGGACGATTTGGTTGAATTGGATTAGCAGTGGATTCGGTTGCAATTGATTCGTATCCAGTGTTGGTTGCATCACTTTGCTCCTGCTGAATCGGCATCGATCCATCCGAATTGTCTTGGTCATCGTGTTCGATGGTTGCTCGAGTGTCCATGTCTACTGAACACAACAAAGACAATACTTTCATTGAAGAGACAACATTCAACAAGAACTCACCCTCACTCTGTTCACTCCTGGTTCGGTCCAATTCATTCTCTCCACCTTCTCCAACATCATCCTCGATTGTTTTCTTCGATCTTTTCACAGATCGATTCGATGAAGGTTTTTTTCGTTTGGTGACATTGAGATCTGTGGAGACAGTTGGCAACTTTTTCTTCAAAGCAATTCGATTCGATCTTCGTCCAGTGCTGGTCGAAGGTGAGAATGGATCACATGATTGGGCCACTGTTTGGTCATTAGCAGTGTTGGACTCGCGTTCTTTACTTCCTAAATTAACGCCACCATCTTCGTTCAATTCATTCTCACTAGCAGTACTTTGATGGGCATTAGTTGATTGATCTGTGCAAAACACAACTATTGTAAATATCATAAAAGTAAAAACTAAAGTTCATACCATCCATTTCATTGTGCAATCGTTGATCGAGATGTGCTTGGTTGAAGTGACTGACATTGAGAGATTCAACAGTCTGCGATGGTGACCATGATACATCAATTCGAGTACTGGTTGAATGCGAGAATAGATCACATGATTGGGCCACTGTTTGCTCATTCGAGTCATTTGCCACGTGTTCTCCTTCTTGACCATCAAAAACTGTGCTGCCATTTTCGGTCCCTTTTTCGATGTTTGAAGTGACATCATCGACTCGGGTTGAAGTATCTGTTCAAATAATAAATATAAATATAGTCCAAATACCAACCTAAATCATACCTTCGTTGTTCAGTTGTTGAACATTGTGATCACATTGGGCATCGAGATGTTCTTGGTTAGCATTAGACGATTGAACAGTCTCGGGTGATGATACATTTGACTGTGATTTTGGTGGCACCTGATTGGATGAACTGGCAGGGCAATGGGCCTGTTTACACTTAAACTATCGCCAGCGATTGGTGTCGCTAGGCCTACTTTGTACTGCAGAGTACCAACTTTTGTGTATCACTCCTATCGCTCGAGCGACAGCCGAAAACAATCAAATATTTTGATTTTTCGGTCGCTGTCGCCGGCGACAGCTCCAATGTAAACACACCCAATGGCCATCAGCAAGAAATGTTCCATGACCATGATAAGTTTTGTGTTGGTTACTGAATACTTTATCTTTCTTAGTGGCAACATCTCCGTCCTCCTCCTCAGTCTTTAAATCTTCGTTTTCTGTATTTGATTTAACAGTACAATTATTGTCATCATTTTCACCAGGCAACTGAGAACTTGAGCTGTTTGCTTCATTGATGGAAGTGGAGGTGCGAAAGTGGACTTCGGCAGTCTGCAGCTCATGATCACTTTCACTGGACACATCAAAATCGAAAGGAAAGTTGGCAAGTGGAGTTTCTAGAACATCATCAAACTCTTCTTTAATTTCATTTGTTGCAATAACACGACTCATTTTGCGTTAATTAAAGTGAAAATGGACAAAAAAAGATGCGACTTGAAATTGCATCGAGCACAAGGAGAAATGTAAACACAACGAAAGTACAGGCAGCCTGGCTGTACTGTACAGGCTGTACTGGGGTTGTTCAAAGATGGGATAACAGAAGCGTGCTTTGTGTTTGTGGTGAAAGCAACTCGTCTTGGTGTGCCTTCTTTTGAAAAGTCGATTTCAGGAATATTTAGAATATTTAGTGTTGTAATGCCTTTAAATTTCACAAATTTATGTGTAGTTTCATAGCTTCGAGACCATTCCAGTGACCATCACAACCTCGAGAATAGCAACTGCAAGTGCAACTATTCCCACCGAAACAAGTGAAAATCGTTTTTCTACTGAAAAGTTAATCAGTTGTTGTTGTCACTGGTTCACGCAGTTCTCGTTTGTTGAAGACTCGACAATTTACTTGTGTCGCTTTGTGTGTTTCACCATGCCTCGTCTCACACTCGTGCACTCGTTCCTGGATCGATTCGATGTACAATTGCAAGTGGATTGTGAACGAATGAAACGCGAAGTCGTTGCTCGCATTGACCAACAGTTTGGTGTGATGCGTGCCAAAGTGAACCAACTCAAGAATCTCTATTCACATTCTCGCTCTACTTCTTCATGGTCACTCAACATTGAAGCAATCTTTGTTGACGATCCTTCGGTTGAAGACATTTCTTTTGATGAATATCTCGAACGTAAACGAGGCGAGGCTGTTGTCGAACTACAGAATGCATCAGGCTCTTCTTCTGGAAACCGCAAACGAAAGCTACAAACTGACATATCTGCATCAAACAACTCCAAGAAAGCAAAGACTCAGTCTAGAGGTGATAATGCAAAGTCGCTCTGCAAATTTCCCAAATGCGGCAAATCATTTTCTCATGATTTTAAATTGGCCGAACACGAGCGCATTCATCTCAACATAAAGCCATTCTCCTGTACTTGGCCTGACTGTAAATATTCTTCTCAACAGCGCAGTGCAATTGTTATGCACATTCGTTTGGTCCATTTCAAATTGCCTAAATCTGTCAAGAAGCAGATCGAACTGAACATCGAGGACGATCGTAATCCGAACGAATTTGTTCGTGTGGATCAGAAGTTGGTCAGCCGTCGCCTTTGAATTTGATTGTAACACAAAGCACATACATTCGTTCAATAAATATGGTGAATAACACAAACAAAGATTGTATTTTATTTTGAATGTTAAAGATTACAAGAACAAGGACGAGTCCAATTGGAATAAAGTGATCATTTCTCATTTTGTTTGTGTTGATTTTCTATTTGTGGTTGACGTTTATTTTATCGTAATTCATTTGTTCTTTTCAGATTGTGCACCACCGAAATTGTTCACCGAGAGATTCTTCAAGCCTCAACTCGACCGTACATCTTTTAACTGGGAGATTGATAATTTCGCTAATTGCTAATCTTCTGATGGCTTCAGAACTAAACACAACCAATTATCGAAAAATCGAAAAGGTAGGATTGTGATTTAATGATGATTGTAATACTAATTTGGAATCCAATTTAGATATCGAAACGAAGTTTACTGTTGGTAGTGAATATTACTCGATTACAGTGAACGGTGGTTTGTATCATCTCGATCGAAAGGCTATTCTGCTTTCTAGTGGACCACTGTCTGGTGGCGAACTAAATGTCAAGTGTAAGTTGGCAATGTTCTGCTACCAATAATTTGTTGCCCTTTTCACAGGTTACCATTCTTGATGATCAAAACAGTGCCATTGATGAACTATAGATGCTATTTGGTAATAATTTGATTCTATATTTGACCAACTCGACTCACTGAAGGACATTTGCGCACAGTCACTTGGCGCTAACTTGAGCGAATCGAACCGGTGGTTAAAATTGTCTTGATTGCAGACATGTACAGTGCTCAAGAATTGAAAATACATCTACTTTAACAATAGTCACAAAGGTCTACTTTGTCAAGAGTGTTAGAAAAGATTTGAACATATATTGTGATTCAATTCGCTATTCATTTGTTGTCATTATGAGAATAATTGAGCTCGATTGGTTTGATTTTGATTGATTTTGTTGCAATATCACAAACACATCCATCTTTTTCAATATATGGTGAATATTAATAGACGTACAATAGAATATCAGGTAGAATGTATTTTATTTATTAATAGCATAACAATGTAAATTTATAAACAATAAAGTTGTACTTGAATGAACACATAATTAGGTAACAAAATAATAGCATTACATTTCACAGTTCGTGCACCACTTCGAGATAATCTTTCGGATCAAGTGAAATGTTAGTTCTCCTTTTCGATTTGACCATTTTCGCCAAATGCTTGCGAATATGCTTTATAGCATTTGATTTGTAAGCACTGCCAGCAAAATTGCATTTGGGCCATTTGCATCGAAATGGTGTGGCATTGAGATGAGTCCGTTGGTGAACTTTCAATTCAGAAGCATTTGAATATTGTTTCGTGCAGCCAGGATGTTGACATGCGAACTGTTTGTGATTGGCATAAAAGTGATTGATCACCGTTTGCTTCAGTTCGCCAACAAATTGACAATCGAGGTGGGTACATTGAAATTGACCTTCTTCGTGATAGAACAAATGGTGATGGAATAAAGCAATGTTGTCTTTGTAATGTTTAGAACAATAACCACAAGGCCAAGTGGTGTTGGATTGTTTTGAATGAACAGTGCTGTTATGACGAGTTAAATCAATTCTTGATAGAAAAGAAAGGTTAAAATTAAATGAAGTAACATGGATTGAACTTACTTTTTATCGAAAGATCCATTGCAGTCCTTGTAAAGACATCGATACTTCAGAATGGAATGTACAGCTTTGAGATGTGTCTTCAGTGCATCTCTATCTTGAAACATTTCAGAACATTGAAAACATTTGAGACTGATGGTGACGTATTGGTTTGCATTTGTTTGGTTGTTTGGTTGAGCTTGATCCTGCACTTGAACATTTTCAATTCGTGGTCGTTTGGTTGGTCTCGGCCCGGAATCGTTACTTTCAAGGTTCTCTGTTGAACGTGAAATATCAACATATTCGTCCATACAGTCAGAACAGTCACAATCATCATCTTCATCTTCATCAAACAAGTTGTCAATGTTGTCATTTGATTGTTCATTAGAAGGTTGACATTGAGTGGCACTCGGTAGGTTTGGCTCATTTGGAATATTCACAGATACACCTAGTTTATTCTTAACGGGGATTTGATCGTCGTCTTGATTTGAATTTGAATTTGCCGGAGCACGAGAAGTGGTTGAAGTAGAAGCAATTTGAGTAGAACTTGAATGAAGTTGTTGTTCGTGATGTACACCATCACCCGATCCACCTTGTTGAGAGAGATTTGTGGCATTCAAAACACTGAGATGGACATGAGAATTGGATGTAGTAGAAGGGATGTGGTTGGTGTCATTAGAACTCTCGTAAAGTTGTTGTTGATGATGTTGTGCATCAGCGAAATGGTCCAGTCCGTGTGCAGTGTCATCTGGCCCAGGCCCACTCTCCACCAATTGCATCAATTTTCGCTTCATTTGTTTGAAGATTGTGTCCATGCACAAGTCCATCTCCTTTCGCAACACACCACGAGCGTTCTCCTCCTCTCGCGCAAAGAACTGTTCCACCATGGCAAGGGTTAGGTGAGACATGGTGAGATAGAGCTGATCAAGAGATGGAACAAATGAACGAGAAGTTACATTCGGTGCGCATTTGAGTGCTTTCAAGCTGCAGTTAGAGTGACTCAACAAAAGACGACATGTTGATTTGTTTATACATAGCAGTGGCATTTTAGCATTCAGTTGTGCTCTACAACCCACAATTAAAACAACTAAAGAGCATTTCTAATGTAACTTAGTATATGAACAGATGCATTTAGGGGGCACTTGTCCCCAGATAATTTTTCTGAACACCCAGGCAATATATGCCATGCTTGATTGTTGCTTTGTTCGTTGCTTGGCTTCTGTCAGTTTTGTCCTCGCAGTTTTATTTCTTATTTTTTTAAAGCTAATTTCTTGTTTGTTCCAATCCCAACTGTCCTCCCCGTCATGTCTCACCTAACCCATTCCATGGTGGAACAGTTCTTTGAGCTCGAGAAGGAATCAGCTCGTGGTGTGTTGCGAAAGGAGATGGACTCGGCAATGGACACAATCTTCAAACAAATGAAGCGAAAATTGATGATGTTGGTGGAGAGTGGGCCTGGGCCAGAAGACACTGCACACGGACTGGACCAATTTGGTGTGACAATAGATCGGGAACAGCAACTTTCAAACGACACCAAGCACATCCCATCCAATTCTGTCACAACTAATTCTCATGTCCGTCTCAACAAAATGTCGATTGCCTCAAATCTATATCAAAATGTTTTGGTTGATGGTAAACAACAACTTTACGAGAGTTCTAATCAAATTTCTTCTACTTCAACCAATGTCGATAATGTCACTTCGAACACCGAAAAAGGGAGCGAAAATTCGGGCACAGATTTAGAAGGCCAAGAAGGTGAACACAGTGCAAATGACTCGAATGAACAAAGCCAATCAAGTGATCTATTGGCAATCTATTCAACCAGCACTGGACAAAGATCGAATCGAATTGATGTATCATGGTCACCATCGCAGACTGTTCAATGCCCCAATGAGAGTCACATCAACCAAGGACATCTCGGTGAGCTAGTGGACAATGAACCACAACTGAACAACGAAGGTATGATTTTGGTTGTAGTTGGACTATATTTATATTTATTATTTGAACAGATACTTCAACCAGAGTCGATCATGGCACTTCAAACATCGAAAAAGGTGGCAAAAATGCCAGTACAGAACGAGATCACATGGCAAATGACTCGAATGACCAAACAATGGCCAAATCAAGTGATGCATTCTCACCTTCGACCAGCACTGGACCAAGATCGAATCGAATTGCTTTGAAGAAAAAGTTGCCAACTGTCTCCACTGATCACAATGTCACCAAACCAAAAGAACCTTCGTCGAATAGAACTGTGAAAAGATCAAAGAAAACAATCGAGGGTGATGTTGGAGAAGATGGAGAGAATGAATTGGACCGAATGGGAAGTGAACAGAGTGAGGCTGAGTTCTGGTTCGATGAAGATGGTGAGGATTGCGACTGTTCGGAGTGCATGGACGAATATGTTGATAATTGCCATTCAGCTGAGGACGTTGATGAAAGTAACGAATCCGTCACCAGACCAACCAAACGACCTCTACTTGAAAATGATGAGGAACAAGGTGCGATGCTCGAGTCGAGTGACAATGCTCGACACGTTCCGTCCACTTCAACTGTCCGTAAACGCAAGTCTTCAAGTATGTCTAGAAAAGTCCACAACAAGCGACAAAAAACGGTCACTTCTGGTGGATCGAACAAGTTTCTGTGCAAGTCACCTGGATGTGGCAAATCATTTCTAGACAACGCCAATTTGGCTGCACACGAACGTATCCATTTGGGCATCAAGCCATTCTCGTGCACTTGGCCAGGCTGTCGTTATTCGTCTGTGCAAAAGGCCAATGTCGTTCGACACGTCCACACCCAGCATTTCAAGTTGCCCAGATTCAAGTCCGAACAGGCTCGACTCAACATTGTGGACAATCGCAATCCCGAAGATTACGTTCAGGTGAATGACCAACTGTTGGAACGTAGACTCTAGTGAGAACTGGTCACTATTCCAAAACGACTCACCCGTCAATGTCCTCCTTTTAATGTTATTCTTGTTCTTGTAATAATCCTAATTAACATTTAAAATAAAATTCCAATCTCGTTTTGTTTCAATCAGCATCATCTTTAATTAATTTAAGTGAAGACTCAATTGATTGAATTAACTGTTCAAAAAGAAATACATTTGAAAATTGTTTTGTGGAGATAAAATAGATCCATTGCAAATTAGATTCTATTGCAGGATTATCCTCAATGATTTAGATACAGTTTTAATGATAGTCATGAAAATATATACTATATTGTGTTTAAATTGAAATTACAAAGAAAATGTTGAGTAACAAGCTTTAAAGCAGCAATGGACCACAGTCCTCACTGACTCCTCAGGACTCCTCAGTCTGTTCCAATTGTCGATTATCAATTGAATTGTGCTGCATGTTCAAATGTATTTCTTTGTTTTCTTCAATTGCTACACAAATCAATTGTGTTCAATCAATTTATTATTTCAATTTGTTTTCTAAAACTCACCTCTGTCAATACTTTTCAATAAATATCGATAATATTAATAGACGTAGAATATCAGGTAAACTGTATTTTATTTATTAATAGCATAGTAATGTAAATTTATAAACGATAAAGTTGTACTAGAATGAACACATAAATGAATTAGGTAACAAAATAATAGCATTACATTTCACAACATTTCGTGCACCACTTCGAGATAATCTTTCGGATCAAGTGAAATGTTAGTTCTCCTTTTCGATTTGACCATTTTCGCCAAATGCTTACGAATATGTTTTATAGCATTTGATTTGTAAGTACTGCCAGCAAAATCGCAATTCGGCCATTTGCATCGATATGGCGTGGCATTGAGATGAGTCCGTTGGTGAACTTTCAATTTAGAAGCTTTTGAATATTGCTTCGTACATGCAGGATGTTGACATACAAACTGTTTGTGATTAGTCCCAAAGTGATTGATAACCGTTTGCTTCAGTTCACCAACAAATTGACAATCGAGGTGAGAACATTGAAATACACCTTCCTGGTGTTGAGCTAAATAGTGTTGGTATAAAGATTTACTGTTTTTGAAATGACCAGAACAATAACCACACGGCAAGGTAATATTGGGCTTCTTGAGATGAGTAGTACGGTAATGACGAGTTAAATCCATTCTTGATAGAAAACAATGTTAGAATGATGTGAAATAAAATGTGTTGAACTTACTGCTTACTGAAAGATCGATTGCAGTCCTTGTACAGACATCGATATTTCTGAATGGAATGTACAGCTTTGAGATGTGCGTTCAGTGCAACTTTATCTTCAAATGTTTCAGAACATTGAGGACATTTGAGACTTATGATGATGTATTGGTTGAGAATATTTTGGTTGTTTGGTTGAGCTTGATCCTGCACTTGATCATTTTCAATTCGTGGTCGTTTGGTTGGTCTCGGCCCGGAATCGTTACTTTCAAGGTTCTCTGTTGAATGTGAAATATCAACATGTCATACAAAATGGGACATACAAGATTTTGTCTACCCTAAGACAATTCATGTACTACCATTTGTACTTGTTTATATCTAAAGACCAAAGTTAATGTTAATTTACCATCAAAAGTTATTAGTGCGGTTGAGATTGATGGGTGTAGATGTGAAATAAAAACACAGGTGAATTTTAGTTTTGCAATACTTTTATTGAATATTTTGGGGATGCAGAATACAGAAGATTATATGGAGAGAATGAGCCAACACTAGAAATTGCATATAACGGGGACTTGAGAGGAGACGAATGGTTTGCGTTGATTTATAGATGCGTTGGGTTTCGATGCTAAGCACACACAAATGGAGATGCGATGAAATCGACGATTGATGTTTCCAAGCACAAATCAATTTCTCAGTTCAGGAGTGATGCGTAGATTTAGGTTGAGTTGGCGAGTCCATTCCAAATAAGGATTATTTATGTTTATAAGAATATTTTGAAATAGTAGATAAATAGGTTGAATGGTCTAACGTCAGGAATTGACAATTTCCAATAACTCGAGAAATTAGTTTGTACTCGAGAAGGAAAATATTTTCAATGGTGGATAGGTGATAACCGGAAATGGTCGAAATAGGCTAAATTCGATGAAATGTGGTCTATGATCGGGAACAGGAAATAGAAACGGTACTGTCCAACAAGGTGTAGTTAGACTCGGCAATGGTCACTAAGATAGACATGTGACCAACGGGTAACCGGAAAGACCAACAAGGCGGACAAAACGGGAGAACCAAATAGGTGAACCAAACGGGATTGACCAACGGGAAGACCAAACAGGAAGACCAAATAGTATGACCAAACGGGAAGACCAAACAGGAAGACCAAACGGGAGACCAAGAGAGTGAGCAATCAGGAAGACCAAGTGAGCGAGAGTTGAGTGTCAGGAGAGAACGGCAATGTGTCTTCTAGTATGTAGACCGATGTACTGGTCCCGATGAACTGAGTCGGGGGACCTTTTATAGCAGATGGCTTGTTACTTTCCCTGTGCTACGTGAGGGCTTCAATAAGTAAATAGACAATTTAAAGTTCGAGGTACAGTTTGGCAAAACTGCAACAAGTGCAAGAAACGCGAATTTGGCCATTGTCTTCTATGGGCGAAAACTACAGCCAAAACTGAAATCAGCTGGCATTTCGCCAAACCGTCGTTTTAGGGCCTTTTTGTCTCGAACAGCCAATTTCCTATGGACTTGGCCATGTGTTTTAGTCACTCTGTATTTAGGCCCAAATCTGGCAGAAAACCGTGCTAAACCATCAAATTCGTTCAAATGCGCAATGGATTTTCTATGGGAGTTTAGTCACTGAATCAGACTTTTGGCAGCATTGAAATTTCCATTGGAATGATGATATTTTCGGCGCAACGAAATCAGATTCATTTTGAACAGACTTTGTCATTCGACATGGACAGGAGAGGGACCACTTGATGTACGTAGTTTGTGTGAGACCCTTCATCGTGAAAGTGTCATTAGAGGTCAATATGCAGATGTGCTATGTAGCGGGGATGACGTTGCTCGAGGGCATGAGGGGGACTTTTAGTGAGGCGATGAGTGTGTGTGCTCAGTGCAGGGAGATGTACGACCAGGTGTCTTGCATATGCATGATGGCTAATTGTACTCATTCACTCTTAATATAATAATAATAATTCATATTTAATAATTAATAATTAATATTAAAATCAGAACATAGGCATGCGATATATCAAAATACTCGTAATGAAGAGTAGATTTAAAGTGTGTATTAAATATGTTCTGTTTCTATACTATACTATACTTGAAGCGTACAGTATTACAAGGAAATAGGTATTTTTGGGTATTCTGTGTTACTATACTTAGGCGTATAATATAACTAAAGATTAAATTAATTAAATAAATCTAAATATTAAAATTAAAAAGGAAAAAAATTAAAATTAATAGTTTTAAGCATTTTACATGCGTTTTGCATGACAAACATATTCGTCCATACAGTCAGAACAGTCACAATCCTCATCATCTTCATCTTCATCAAACAAGTTGTCAATGTTGTCATTGAATTGTTCATTAGAAGGTTGAGATTGAGTGGCACTCGGTGGGTTTGGCTCATTTGTAATATTCACAGATACAACTAGTTTATTCTTAACGGGGATTTGATCGTCGTCTTGATTTGAATTTGAATTGTCCGGAGCACGAGAATTGCTTGAAGTAGAAGCAATTTGATTTGAACTCGAATGAAATTGTTGTTCGTGATGTATACCATCACCCGATCCACCTTGTTGAGAGAGATTTGTGGCATTCAAAACACTGAGATGGACATGAGAATTGGATGTAGTAGATGCAATTTGATTAGAGCTATCGTAAAGTTGTTGTTGGTGATGTTGTGGATCAGCGAAATGGTCCAGTCCGTGTGCAGTGCCATCTGGCCCAGGCCCACTCTCTACCAATTGCATCAATTTTCGCTTCATTTGTTTGAAGATTGTGTCCATTGCCGAGTCCATCTCCTTTCGCAACACACCACGAGCATATTCCTCCTCTCGCGCAAAGAACTGTTCCACCATGGCAAGGGTCAGGTGAGACATGGTCGTGAAGAGGTGATGAAGAGATGGAACAAATGAACGAGAGGAAAAGTTACATTCGGTGATCAACAAATGCGCATTTGAGTGCTCTCAAGCTGCAGTTAGAGTGACTCAACAAAAGACGACATGTTGATTTGTTTATACATAGCAGTGGTATATTTACATTCAGTTGTGCTCTACAACCCACAATTAAAACAATTGAGGAGCATTTCTAATGTAACTTAGTATGTGAACAGATGAATTTGGGGGCACTTGTCCCCAGATAATTTTTCTGAACACCCAGGCTATATATGCCATGCTTGATTGTTGCTTTGTTGGTTGCTCGTTCAAGCCTCGTTGTCCGTTGGTGTCTGTCACTCTGTTTTGTCCTCGGTTTTTTCTTATTTTTTAAAGCTAATTTCTTGTTTGTTCCAACCCCAACTGTCCTCCTTCCCCGTCATGTCTCACCTAACCCAGTCCATGGTGGAACAGTTCTTTGAGCTCGAGAAGGAATCAGCTCGTGATGTGTTGCGAAAGGAGATGGACTCGGCAATGGACACAATCTTCAAACAAATGAAGCGAAAATTGATGCAATTGGTGGAGAGTGGGCCTGGACCAGATGAGACTGCACACGGACTGGACCATTTCGCTGATCCAATTGATCACGGACAACAACTTTCAAACGACACCAAACACATCCCTTCTGTCACAACCAATTCTCATGTTCATCTCAACAAAATGTCGATTGCCTCAAATCTATATCAAAATGTTTTGGTTGATGGTAAACAACAACTTTACGAGAGTTCTAATCAAATTGCTTCTACTTCAACCAATGTCGATGATGTTACTTCAAACACCGAAAAAGGGAGCGAAAATTCAGGCACAGATTTAGAAGGCCAAGAAGGTGAACACAGTGCAAATGACTCGAATGAACAAAGCCAATCAAGTGATCTATTGGCACATTCGACCAGCACTGGACAAAGATCGATTCGAACTGATGTATCATGGACACCATCGAAGACTGTTCAATCTCCCAATGTCAGTCACATCAACCAAGGACATCTCGGTGAGCTAGTTGACAATGAACCACAACTGAACAACGAAGGTATGATTTTGGTTGTATTTGGACTTTGTTTATATTTATTATTTGAACAGATACTTCAACCAGAGTCGATCATGGCACTTCAAACATCGAAAAAGGTGGCAAAAATGCCAGTACAGAACGAGATCACATTGCAAATGACTCGAATGACCAAACAGTGGCCCAATCAAGTGATGCATTCTCACCTTCGACCAGCACTGGACGAAGATCGAATCGAATTGCAGAATTGAAGAAACAGTTGCCAACTGTCTCCACTGATCACAATGTCACCAAGCCAAAAGAACCTTCGTCGAATGGAACTGTGAAAAGATCGAAGAATACAATCGACGATGATGTTGGAGGTGGTGAGAATGAATTGGACCTAATGGGAATGGAACAGAGTGAGGCTGAGTTCTGGTTCGATGAAGATGGTGATGATTGTGACTGTTCTGAGTGTATGGACGAATATGTTGACATTTCACATTTGTCTGTAGACCTTGAGCAAAGTAACCATTCAGGCTCGAGACTAACCAAACGAGCTCGACTTGAAAATGTTCAGGAACAAGGTGCGATGCTCGAGTCGAGTGACAATGCTCGACATGGTCCGTCCACTTCCACTGTCCGTAAACGCCAATCCTCAAGTCCATCTCGATCTGTAAACAACAAACGACGCAAAACTGTCACTACTCGTGGATCGAAGAAGTTTCAGTGCAAGTCACCAGGATGTGGCAAATCATTTCGTGACAACTACCATTTGACTCAACACGAACGTATCCATTTGGGCATAAAGCCATTCTCGTGCACTTGGCCAGGCTGTAGATATTCTTCGCAACGTCGCTCTCACGTTGTTCGACACATTCGTTTTGTCCATTTCAAATTGCCCCAAACTGTCAAGAAGCAGAACGAACTGAACATCGAGGACGATCGTGATCCGAACGAGTTTGTTCGTGTGGAGCAGCAGTTGGCCAACCGTCGGCTTTGAATTTGATTGTAACACTAACTAAACATTCGGGCAATAAATAATGGAAATTACATAACATGATTGTACATTTTTTTACTTGAAATATTAAAGATTACAAGAACAATTTGATGGTGCGGAATGTGATTGTTTTTATGCAGGGATTGAGGTTAGGATTTGAAGTTTAATTTAATTGATGACTCAATTGGTTGAATTTAAAAAAAAGTAATGCTTTTGAAAATTGTATTGTGGAAACAAAATAGATCCATTGCAAATTAGATTCCATTCTAGGATTATCCTCAATGATTTAGATACAATTTTAATGATAGTCATGAAAATATATACTTTATTGTGTTTAAGTTGAAATTACAAAGAAAATGTTGAGTGACAAGCTTTAACAAGCAGCTCCTCAATAGACCACAGTCCTCATCCTCAGTCTGTTCCAATTGTCGATTGTCAAGTGGATTGTGCTGCATGTTCAAATGTATTTCTCTCTTCTCTTCAATTGCTACACAAATCAATTGTGTTCAATCAATTTATTATTTCAATTTGTTTTCTAAATCTCACATCTTTCAATACTTCCGGGCAGTAATCATCAATTTGAACAATACAAACTAATAAAAACGCGCAGAACAACCAAATGTAGCATTCAAATCCATTTTAATAAACACAACAATTAATAAAAATATCATTTGCTATTGAGCACTCATTTGAGTGGTGTACATTCGAATGACCTTGGCTTGAGAAATGCCACTGGTCTTGCTATCCTCCTGTGAGAACGAATAACCGTGCTGGGCGTCAATCTCGGCCTTGGTCGTGGCAGTGAGCATTCTAGTCCGCTGCTCGCCGTGTGTTGGTTGTGGCTTATGTGACTTGGAGTCAGTGTCTGCCTGTCCCCTGAAACACGCCCGTCCAATCAGCTTCACCACAATGTCGAGCAGCAGTGCCACGAACGGAATGATGGCAAGACCCAGCCAAAAGAGCCACGTTGAGAAGATGATCGAGTCCATGGAGGCCATGTCCGCTCCGAATGACAATGCTGGCCACAGGTGACTGCACACGACCATGTACAGAAACCAGGTGGCAATTGAGCCCCAAATGGCTGCATGCGTCACAATGGTCCAAGTGGAGGTCTCGAGTGCGGCCTTGAGACACACAGTCACCACCACGAAAGTGTAGAGAATGTTGCCAAAGCACAGATAGCCACCATCGGACTTGCCACTTGCCCAGAGTGCATCGTGTCGAAGTGCAAAGTAGGACAGCCAAAAGAGCACCAACGAGTGCCAAATGGAGCAGCCAAACCAGAACCAGAACAGTTTGGCACTGAATGCGTTCCACTGGGCACGATACAGCTCGGGACTGGTCATCATCGTCTCGGCAGACGAGACTCGATCAAACAGACCAATCACCATGGGAGGGGCAGCGGTGAAGATGACATTGTACAGGGAGAGGGACCAGCGCTCAAAGATTGGCTGACCACCCCAGGCAGAGAGCGAGGCAAACCACAGTTCGATCACGTAGAAGGCGATGTTCTTGTACAGATAGTACAGGATGAGCTTGGACACGCGCGACATTGACCACGAACCGTGCACCAGCAAAAGTCGTGCCAGAAAGCGAAACTGTGCAATGGCATAGTCCGACGAGAAGACCGCTTGCAGACCTATGAAATGGGCAAAATTAGAAAACAAAAAGAAAACTACACAACGTACCCTCACGACCCGAAATGCCCACACCAACATCAGCAGCCCTGATCATGGGCACATCATTGGCACCATCACCAATGGCCAGTGTAATGCACTTGGCAGTCTTCTTGACCGCATCGACTATTTCCGCTTTTTGCGATGGCGAAACTCGACAACAAATCACTGAACGACACTGCAGTGATACGTCCATGAACAAAGACATCAGTGCGGGCTTGAGAGCGAAACTGAGAGATTTGTCTGTTAGGCGAGAGAGATAAGAGTTAGAGTCAAATTGTGACAATCAAGTTCACTTACGGTCAATGATCAATGTGAAATCGTTTGGATGTGCTCGAATTTTGTTGCGCGCCACGGTCATGGCTTCCCGCGTCTTGTCCACCGTGTCCTCATTGACAATGTGATAACTGTCCAGTGTCTGAGTACTCTTCAACAGTCTACAGCTGTAGCCAATGTTGATCGCGGTCTCCTGCTTGTCGCCAGTCAACATCCAAATATTGATGCCCGCCTTCATGAGCGTCTCAATCGTTTCAGGCACGCCAACTTGCAGTTTGTCCTCAATTGCAGTCGCCCCAAGCAGTGTCAGGTTCGACTCCATCTCGGACATGAGTTCATTGAGACACTGCTCACGTGACTTGCCCTCAGCATTCACTGTGCCGGGTGTCTTGGACATGAGCACAGCCTTGCTCCATCGTTTCTCCCAGTTTGCATACTTTTCTTGGGTCAAATCGGTGCTCGCAACACACAGAGTTCGAAGGCCATCAGTGGCAAAGGTCGTGAGTGCGACTGCAGTCTTGTCAAACACTTTGAGCGACTCATTCGACAGTCGACTCTGAATGATCGAGTCCGCGCCTTTGATGTACAGTTTGAGTTTGTTTGCGGGCGTTCGCACAATAACGGACATTCGTTTACGGTCTGAATCGAATTCAAACACTTTCATAATTTCGTATCTGTAAAGTAAAACAGTAATAATTAACCCTTTCACTTCCATTGAAACCTACTTTTCAGTAGTGCCCATGGCATCAATCACCACCTGTCGCGGTGTCCTCTGCACAAATTCGAATCCAATCGTCTGAGCTCCCTTCACCAGTGCCGCCTCGTCAGGACTCGAGGCCGTGTAGGTGAACCTCGGTCCGCTGTCCGAGTTTTTCACTGGTTCGGGAATGACCGTGTGACACACAGCCAGCAGTACCAGAAACTCTCGAATCTTCTCGCAGTCCTTCTCCTTCTTGCGTACAATCGAAATTAATCGATCAAATTTGGTCTCATCAAATATTGTGCCCGAAATGGCACACTTCTTGAATTCCATTACGTTGCGTGTCAAGGTGCCAGTCTTGTCCGACAGAATGTAACGCACCTAGAATGTGTTCAATGAATTAGAATGTACATAATTCAAGTTAGTGCACCATACCTGACCCAACTCCTCATTCAAATTGGATGTCCTCGCCATTGCAGCCGTCTCCGTCTCCTCGCAGTACATCTCGTGGTCAGAGTTGATGAAGTGTGCCTGAATAAATCGCACCAGTTCGAGTGTGACTTGCAACGAGATTGGAATCAAATTGTTGTACAGAATGACAAATGTGAGAAAAATGAGCACAAAATTCTTAGACTTGAGCTCGTGCAGATACCAGTGCAGATGTCCATGGGCGCTCACCCACCAGACAGAGGCACTCGCCGAGACGAGACACATCACCAGCAGAATGCCCAACAGTGCCAGAATCTGTCGATTGGTGCTCATCTCCACGTGTGACTGCTTCAGAGGCGCCTGTGCACTCGTGTTCATCATCAGTTTGGTCTCGTGTCCCGTGTAGAGCACACAGCCCAGTGCCCATTTCGTGTTGCACAACTTGGCGCCCCTCAGCAGAATATTGTCCGGTCCAATGGCAAACTGCTCTCCGGTGGCTTTGATCGACAGTTTGCCATAGAATTCGTACAGCATCTTGTTCGGTGGGTCGCACTCGATGCTCGAGCCAATCAAAGGACACGCACTGGTGGCCTCAATGTCCAACGCTTTGTTGCCATATCGACTATACTTGGCACAGTACTTGTCTGTCACTTGCAGTGCAGACCGAGCCTTCAGATTAGTCTCACCGTCAAGGTTGGACGTCTCAATGTAACACAGTCCTGGAAAGAATATAAAATGTGATGTAACATGAGGCTAAAAGGGTTACTAATTCACTTACCACCAGGCTCATGGCTGGACACGAGTAGCAGATCAGTCGGAAAGAATTGATCCTGCATGAGGAAAACCAAATCGCCCACCACGATGTCTTTCCACTTTTTCTTGGTCACTCGCTTGTTGGTCGGATCGAGCACCTCTGCCTGTGTGTTGTTCATGCGACTGTCCGCTCGGTGTCGTTTGACGTCTTCGAATATTTCCTTGACTGCGGACATGAACAAAATGAAGACGAGTGGCACGAGTGTGGTGTACTTGCCAGTGGGCGACACATTGGGAATTTGCTGAAACAGAACAGTGCACAGGAAGAAGATGTTCGAGTAGCGACGAAATTGTTCAAACAGAAAGCTTGGAATGAACGACAGGAAGGTGTACTTGGCCGTGGCCACCGAGTTGCCCGCAAAACGTTGACCACTGCTGCATACTTTCACGAATCGATTCGGTAGTGGTGATGCACCGGTGCCTGGACGAGCTTTACTGCCACCAGACACGGAAGTGCCGCCTTTGCCTGTGGTGGTGGTGGTGGTCGTGGTCGACTGACCAGAGGAGGTGCCATTCTTGCGGGAAGTGGCACGAGACGAGGCACCAGTGCTCGTGCCGGTGCTTGTTGTCTTGCCACTCATCACTTGGAGATGGCTGTGGACTGGTCAAGTGATGAGGCACGTAACTGTTGGAAGGTGAGTGGAGTGAGGAGTGGCACGGGACTTGGACAGACGCACTTGCTGCTGGTGAGCACGATGTTGATAGTCTTGCTGATAGGACAGAGGTGGGCGATAGTTGAGGGACTCGGTGAATGAACTGGAGAGGTGGTGTACTCGGAGAGCAAGTGACTTGCGAACTGTGGTCAATGCTGATATGGCTAGGAGGTTCGATTCGAAGGTCGCCCACCGTTCGACAGGATCGTCACGTTCGATCTGCGACAAAATGAGAACAAATTCAACGTCAATTAAGAACAAACACGCCAAAAGCACAACTAAAACCAGTCGTTTTGCAACACTAATACAAACCTCAACACAAATATCATATTGATGGGTCATTCATCCCAACAGCAATCACATTCGCAAAAGTCAATCCCTACCAAGTGACTCACTTGGAGGGAGTAGCACAACCATAAAATCAAATCAAACCTATGTGCAACTTAATTACCATGTTCTGGTTTTTTATTGATTCATGAAAGTAAAAATCAGTGAAAGTGTTCAGTTTGACAGTCACAGTAAAGAATAGTTGATTCAAACATTGCCTTAGGCGATAAACCGTGAATAATTTTGCGTTCAAATCAGAAAGAAGCGAAAACTGCTTTCAAGCAGTAAAAGCTCTTTCAAAGCACAATTCCCAAATCAAATATATAAAGGATCGGTGTAAGCTAATTTGATTATCATTCGAGTTGAGTCTTCACTTCTCTTCAGTCCATCTCCAACATTTCTCCCAATTTTATTTCCTTCTGTCAATCATCAAAATGGACAACCGAATTGACATGTCTCTGGATGAAATCATCAAGAAGGACCGAATTACTGCTGGTAAACCAGGCAAACGTGCAAACCTCAAGAAAGTCAATCAAGTTTGGTCAACCGGCCAGAGACGAACCGAGAGTGGTGAAGTCAAGAAAATTGCAGCTGTCCCAAAGAACATGAAACAAACTGCAGACAGGCCAAATCGATTTACCAAAAATATTTCGATCAGATCAAATCAAACTAGTCTACTCCCAATCAGTTGACCACCAACATTTCCTCATCGACTCTGTTGATCACCAATCTCCATCCTCGAGTAACCGACAGCGACATCCGAGAACTATTCTCCCAGTTTGGTCCACTCAAATCTTCTTCAGTCCACTACGACTCCACTGGTCGATCACTGTGCAAAGCACAAGTTGTGTTCTCTGCATTGTGTGATGCCAAGCGAGCAGTACAAAAGTACAATCAAATGCCACTCGATGGTCGTTCAATGAACATTCAAGCACTGATCACTACTCCAACCAAAACGAACATTGCTCAAAGACTTGGAAGTATTGCTCAACAAGCGTTCAATAATGGCCCAACTTTTAAACAAAGAAATGGTCCTTCTAAACAGAGCAATTCGTCCAAACAGGCTTCTGGATCAAGGCGTTCGAATGTGCGTGCTAAACCAAAGAAAACTATACCAACTGTAGATCAATTGAACGCCGAACTCGATTGTTACATTCAACAGAAATAAGTGTGATTGATGAATGATTGTACAATAAAACATGAAAACATTTGAATTTTACTCATAATTTCCACAGAACAATCAAAGTAAACATTTCGGACATTGGGTTTGTGCCAAATGCACTACAAATGTGACCAATTGTGACAGTTTGTAGTCCAGAAACAAAGTCACATCGAGGCAATTTGCATCGATAATGTTTGAGATGAACTTCGTGTTCGTGTTGTCTAAAGTTGAAGTTGCTTTCAATGTTCGATACAGCAGGAACATTGGCACTTCAATGTGGACTTGTGTTAGTTGATGTACTGTTAAACATTGAAATTCAATTCTTGGTAATGGTAATGTAATAGAGGAATTGAGGACTGAGTATGATGACTGACGGGTGATAAGAATTAAATTATGAAGACATGAATTAGCACTTAAATGTTTAATGATAAATTGAACTTGGTGATGAACAAATTTAACATGAGAAATTAAGAAAGAGAAGAGAACCAATGATTAAACAAATTACAGGCATGATCAAATTGAGGGTCTTGCAGAGATTCTCACAGAACTGAGACAAAGAAGTACACAAAGTTAATGGTTTCTGTTAGTTATTTGACTAATCAAACATTGTTCAATAATATTATATGAAAATATAAAAAGGGAGATTTAAAAAAAAGTTGATGATAAAATGAATAATGAATGGTCAAACACTTGGCACTTACTTCTTCGAAGAATTCACCACTCGAACATATTTGCTAGGATCACTTTCGACAACAATGCCATTTTTCTGTTGCTTTTTGAAATGTCTGTTTCGAATATGTCTGTTCAAACTAGAACGGTCATTAGTGCTATGGACACATTTAGGCCATTTGCAGTGGAATGGTTTGGTGTTGAGATGAGTCAATTGATGTCTTTTCAAGTCACTTTTAAGTACAAACGATGAGGAACAGCCATCTTGTTGACATTGGTGTCGTTTCGATTCGGGACAATGTTTGTGTAGTTGATGACCACGCAAGCGGCCTCGAGTGTCCTCCACCTTGAAACAATGGTCAATGTTGCACTGAAACTGACCAGTCTGATGATACTTGTACCAGTGATCACTAGTTTTGCGTTGGGTACTGAATACTTTACTACATGAAGGACACGAAAATTTAGAAGCAGAAATAGCTTGAAGATGAAAGAATATTTGATTTGAAGAATCGAATCGAGATTTACATCCACAAAAGCACGGCAATGAAGCAAGCCTATGTTTGTTGTGCAAGTGTTTGCGTAATTGATCCAACGAGTTCAACTTGTCACCACAGTCTTCTTGGGTGCAATTCAAATAGAGGACTTTAATCTTAGCATCATCTCGGTCCTTGTCAGTGACAATGTCTTCATCTTCATCCTCAGTCAACGAATCATCACTTGGTGTATTTGATTTCGCAGTACGATTCTGGTCGTCATTTTCACCAGGCAATTGAGAACTTGAGTTGTTGGATGCAGTGGTGGAGCAGTGGGCTTCTTCTGTCTGCAGCTCAAGAGCACTTTCACTGGATTCATCAAAATCGAAGGGAAAATTGGCAAGTGGAGTTTCGAGGACATCATCAAACTCTTCTTTGATTTCATTTGTTGCAATAACACGACTCATTTTGCGTCAATCAAAGTGAAAATGGACAAAAAGATGAGACTTGAAATTGCTTCGAGCACAACAAGGAGAAATGTAAACACTAACGAAAACAGCTCGCACTGGGGTTGTTCACAAAGGTGGGATAACAGAAGCGTGCTTTTGTGTTTGTGGTGAAAGCAACTCGCCTTGGTATGCCTTCTTTTGCAAAGTCGATTTCAGATATATTTAGAATATTTAGTGTTGCCTTTGTGTGTAGTTTCATTGCTTCGAAACCATTCCATTGACCATCCCAACTTCAATGTCTTCCTCAGCGAGTTGTGTGCCACTAAAAACATACAAAACTCGATATTTCATGTGTTCAGCCTCACACCAGTTCAATACAATTTGTATTACATATCAACCAACTGTCTGACGATTGTCTTAATTTACTCTTCAACAAACGATTCTCACTCAAATCTATGATGGCAACACTTGGACTAGTTTGTCATCGATGGAAAACGGTGGTTGAGTGCACATTCTCCACTCAAAGATCACTCAAACTGCTGAACCAAAATATATTTACCATAATACCAGAGATACACTGATGAATTGATCTTTTGCTACTTGATTCGAAATGAAGAATTAATACTTCAACTTACTTTAACTGATCGTCACTTCCTAGACACACCAGTTTGATTCAGTATTTATCAACTCTCTTGTCTATTTCGAAATTTTGTTTTATGTGTTCAAATTGATTCATTGTTCAGATACCAAAATAAACTTGGCCAAATGATCGTTGGTGATAAATTATGATGACATGAATTGGCAAAAGGTTTTGTGATTTATTGAATTTTTAAATGTTTTGAGATGGACAAATTAAAAATGAGAAATTAAGATAATAAAGAGGAAATTAACAAATTAGAAGGAGAACGGACTAATTGGGATTCACAAAGACAAATTGAAACTAATGAAATTAGAGGAAAATAAGTGAAATGATCAGTTATGAATCTACATTGACATGAGAACAGTTCACAAGTGGTGCACTACTTAGACATAGTCTTTCGGCTCGAGTTGTGCTCCAGTCGGGACTGAACCTGAGTTGCGTGCTAAATGCATCCGACGAATGTGTTCAACTGTTCCCAATAGTCGTACAGCAGCATAGTCATAGTTTGGCCATTTGCATCGATATGGCTTGATGCCCGAATGGGTTCGTTGGTGTATCTTGAGTGAGGCCAAACTCGATGTTCGATAGTTACAATGTTGACAGTTCAGTGTTTGTTTGTGTTGTGATGCGTAATGATTGTACATCTTCTTGATGTATTCGCCCATGAATTTACAGCTTGGAAATGAACACTTAAATAGACCGAATTGGTGAAGTTGATTGTTGTGATTGGACAGTACTTTGTGAGAAGTCAAGTGAGAAGAACATTTGCCACAGTGCCACTCGGTCAGGTCTGAATGAACCTGTTTGAGGTGTTGACCTAGAATAAAACTAGAACAAAGCGAGTTAGTTGGAACATTCATGAAACAAACTCACCGGTTGTCAAATGATTGTTTGCAATCTTTGAGTAGACATCGATGCGGACCAATGGAATGCTTCTCCCACATGTGTCGATTGAGTTGCTCTTCGGGAAATGTGTTCGGACAATCAGACTGGGGACATTGAAGGTGGACAGTGATGTAGTGTTTGTTCACTTGGTTCGGTTGTGCTTCGAGTTGAAGTGCAACAGTTGGTTGTGGAGATGACTGACCAATCACCTCTGCTTGTGCATTGTTCGGTTGAATTAAATATATTTTTGGTTTCTTTGTGGGTGGTGATAATTCGTGGTCATCAGCAATCCATTGGACACTGTCACAGTCATCATCTTCATTCTCAATCATTTCTCCATATTTTGTTTCCTCGTGTCCATTCTTTTGTTTGATGTAGTCTTCGTATTGAACGGTTTCGATGATCACGTGAGATGGCAGTGGACCTGCTCAGGACAAACAAATTAGTAGTAAAGTTGTGCGTTGAGCAGCGAAAACCAAATTCAAATTACCTTCGTTTTCATCCTCTGAATTAGTCGAATTAACAATGTTGTCAGCGGAAATATTCGCCTGTCCATGGTGCGTGTCTTCATCGTATTCATCACGTGATTGAGGCAATGTGACGGACATGGTGACGAGTAGTGACCAATTGTTCGTTTAAGGTTAGGTTCTAGAAGAAAATCACTCGGATCAAGATACTGAACATAACGTAAGCCTAATATAACGTATGCCTGAACATGCTAATAGAATCAGCTGACAGAACAAAGCAAACTTCACAATCAACTCAAATGGTCTCAAATGCGTCTTTACAGATGGCGACACTGAGGTGTTTGACGGTCAAACTTTGACCAAATTTGACTCCCAATTGACGTCCCATTCGGTCAAGTTGACAAAGGATTTGGTAGGTTCAGTTGGTTACATTGTATCATTAGTTGGAGATGGTCTTCTTCTCGATAAGATGACACGATTGGTACAGATATGAAAAGCCCATCTACTCAACAATATCGATCGTTCACTTTCATTCATAGATTTAATTATATTTTTCAATCACTTTTTCAATATTTCAAAATATTTTGAATTAATTATAATTAATAAACATAATTTATAATTACATTTTTGTGTTTTTGGTTTTTGGTTCTTTTCATTTTTCCTTCTTTAGACAATTGCTTTCTGTCTTTGCTTTTACCTTCTTCTTAGCGATTTGTAAATTTGATTTGTCTCAATGCCCAGTTTGGTCAAACAGATATTTGACAATGTAAAATAGAGTACTGTTTTCTGTTTTGGTATCGATTTGTGGTTTGATTTGGAAATTGAGTTTTGTAATCGGTTTAAACTGTTTTGTTCTATGTTATTTGTGGTATACCAAAACGTTTGTTGAAGGGCTCATCATCCAATGCCAAACTCGCTCGTTATGGTCAATCGTAATTGCGTAAATGTGCTCAGTATGAGGTGGCTTCTGGTTCCAGGAAGCGTACTCCTTGTTGTTCACTTGACAAATTAGCGACACCTTCCTCGATAGATTCAATCCAATTGGAAACACTTTCAATGTCTCGAGATGGATGGCACAACAGTTGGCCATTGTCAACGGTTCGGTTGAATCGCCACGTAACGTTCAGCATCAACTTCACTTTGGTCACCTCCTCGAATAAATCCTCTTGCATTGTTCACTTCTTCAAATCGATGTCTTTTCTCATTTGAGGACACAGTGGACCAGACCCGGGAGGCAATTTCCGTTGCGCGCAATAAAATTTGAGCACATCCAAAAGATTTCACATTGATCATTGACCGTAAGTGAACGTGATGTGATTCTGCACACTCACAAGATCACTCTAACTGATTGTTGATCCAGAATGTACTTACCCATAACAGAAATGCGCTAATAACTTGATTCTTTACAACTTAATTCGAGTTGAAGATTAAGATTTCAACGAACTGATCATCACTTCTTAGACACACCAGTTTGATTCAGCATTTACCAACGGTCTTGGTTGTCTATTTCTCAATCTTCAACATCTCGTTTTGTGTTCAAGCTGATTCGCTCTTCCGAGACTAAACGGAGCTTGGCCAAATGATCGTTCAGTGGCCTTGATGCCAAGTGAGCAGTGCACAAGTACAATCGAGTGCCACTCGATGGGCGTTCAATGAACATTCAATCACTACTTCAACCAAGACGACCATTGCACAAAGACTTGGAAGCATTGCGCAACTGACGTTCAACAATGGCACAGCTTTCAGACATGTAAATGGTCCTTTTAACCAACAAGCCAATGCGTTCAAACGAGCTTCTGGATCAAGTCGTTCGAATGTGAGTGCTAAGCCAAAGAATACATTTACACGAAGGAAAACCTTGCCAACTGTGAATCAATTGAACGCTGATCTCGATTCTTACATTCAATGACACTTCAAATTGAAGTTCAATGTGAAGTAGTGTTGGATGATGTACTGTTTCTGGTCTTGGTACCGGTAATGACATAATAGAGAAATTGAGGATTGGGGATGGTGAATAATTATCCAAATAAATTATGAAGTCGTGAATTGGCATTAAAAGGTTTAATAATAAATTTAATTTTGTGATGAACAAATTAAACATGAGAAATTAAGAAGAAAAAAGAAAAGAACAAATTAAATGAAGTACAGACTAATTCACATTCACATTGACAAATATAGACTAATCATAAATCCGAAATTACAGACAAATACGTGAGATAAATGTACGATCAGTTATAGCTTACATGCGACTAATGAGACAGTTCACAGCAAATCGTGCACCAGCTCGACATAGTCTTTCGGGTCGAGTGGTGCTCCATTGAGTTGAGGGTTGAGTGCTAAATGACGTCGAATGTGTTTGATCAGGAGGTCTCGCCGTGTTGCAGCATAGTAACACAACTGCCACTTGCATCGATATGGCTTGTTGCCAGAGTGCACGCGTTGGTGTATCTTCATGTCGGTCGAATCTGATGTGCGATAGGCGCAATGCTCACAGTTCAGTGTTTGGCTCTGTTTGTGCTGTCGAGCATGATGATTGTACAGCCTCTTTCTGTACTCTCCAGTGAAGGTACACAAGGGAAAGGTACATTCAAAGTGACCTAGCTGATGTAGTGCAAAGTGGTGCGAGGACAATGAGTGGTATGAGGCGAAACATTTGGCACATTTGCCACAGTGCCACTCGGTCATGGCCGAATGAACTGATTTGATGTGTTGTCCTACAGCAAAACTAGAGTTTAAAGTAGAGTGAACAAACAGAGTTAGTTGGAACATTCAGGAAGCTAACTTACTGATTGGCAAACGATTGGGCACAATCTTTGACTAGACATTGATGGGGACCAATGCCATGTTTGTCCAACATGTGTCGATTCAGTTGGTCTTCGGGATAAGTTTCCAAACAGTTCGCTTGGGGACATTGAAGATGGACAGTGGTGTAGCGTTTGTCCACTTTGTTCGGTTGTGGTTCGAGTTGAGGTTCAACAGTTGCTTGTGCACAAGACTCGCCGATCACCTCTGGTTGTGCACTGATTGGTCGAATTAAATATATTTTTGGTTTCTTTGCAGGTGGACACAATTCTTGGCCATGTTCAATCCGTTGGACACAGTCACTGTGATCACCTTTTTCTTTAACCTTAATTCCATCGACACATTCGTCGCCGTCGCATTCTTCTTCATCTTCCTCGTCCCAATTCGGAAAGTTGTCATTGTTCGATTGTTTGTTAAAAGTTGGTACAGACAAAGAATGTGGAAAGCGATTTACATGCTTCGGTTCAGTTGCTGCCTCAATGTCGTGTTTGATTGACATTGGCCGAGATTGGACGTTGGTGAGTTGATTGGGCAAGTTGATTTGAGGATTGGTGCTGGACACTGGTGGGGGTGCAATTGAACACGTGCGGGAAGACTGACCAGTGGAACGTAGATCGAGGGGAATTGGTTTGGTGGGTGGTGGTGAAGATTGGTCATTGGGGATTGTGTGTGTGTGTTGGTGGGTGAGGTTAGCTGAAGTTGGAGTGAAAGGTGATGGTTGGGGACAGCTCGCTGTGACATGGTGGTAGCCACGACGAGATGAAGTTGGTTTGAAAGATGAGACCAAAAAAGTTGGTGGGCAAATGAATTTATCCAATTTAGGCACATTCGCTGATTTATGGGCAAAACTAGAATTGGCCTGTGCGCCGTCACTAGCATCACCTGATCGTCTTCGTTCGAGCCCATTGGTCAATTTGGTTTCGAGTCTGTTAAAGATTGAGTCGAGCATTGGTTCCACGAGTCGATCCATCTCAGCTCGCAACCACCCACGAGTGACCTCCTTCTCGTCCGCCAGCAATTTGGCCAATACGGACACATTTGGGCATTGATGTACAGCAGAAGAAGACATGATAATCGAGGTGGGAAATGAAATTTGGGACAGAAAAAGTGGTGTATTTCTAATTAGCCAAAAGTTGTCGCTCAAATCACGCTTCAGCAGCTGTAACAGACCACGAACATGTGACATGTTACATGTCTGCATGCTTGTAAACAACAAAAGAAACTGACGTTCAAATGATCTATGTATAGATGGCGCTACATGCACTTTAAATTAATCATTATAATGACAAATTGACTTGGCGCATAAAGTAACTTTTACTTTTACAGGAATATTGCCTGATGGGTGATAAGAAATAAATTATGAAGACATGAATTAGCGTTGAAAGGTTTAGTGATTTATTGAATTTGGTGATGAACAAATTAAACATGAGAAATTAAGTAAATAGAAAGTGAAAAGAACTAATTAAATAAAGAAGAGACTAATTATGATTTACATAGACAAAACTAACGATCTTTTGTCCAAAATATAATTCAAAAATTGACTACAAATATTAATTGTGTGTCATAGGTAAATTGAAAAGAAAACTGTATTTGCGGAACTGTTCAATGTACAGGAACAGAATTGTATCAATTTGATCGCAGTTCCAAAGTTCAGGCATGATCAAATTGAGTGTATTACAGTCACAAGACTGAGACAAAGAAGTAAACACGAGTTTTGTTAGTTATTTGGCTAATCAGACATGTTCTATTGTGAAATAGTGTTATATGAAAATCAATACAAGGAAATGAAATAAAAAGTTTGATTACAAAATGAGTAATAAATGGTAAACACTTGGCAATCATTTCTTCGAAGAATTCACCACACGAACATATTTGTTAGGATCACTTTCGCCTACAATGCCATATTTCTGTTGCTTTTTGAAGTGGACGTTTCGAATATGTCTGATCAAATTAGAACAGTCATTGGTGCGGTGGACACATTTGGGCCATTTGCAGTGGAATGGTTTGGTGTTGAGATGAGTCAATTGATGCCTTTTCAAGACAGTGCTAAGTACAAACGACGAGGAACAGCCATCTTGTGGACAACGGAGTCGTTTCGATTCAGGACAATGATGGTACCGTTGATGATCATATAAGCTTTTTCGAGTATCCACCACCTTGTCACAATGGTCAATGTTGCACTGAAACTGGCCAGTCTGATGATACTTGTACCAGTGTTTATAAGTTTTGCGTTGACTACTGAATACTTTACTACACATAGGACACGAAAATTTAGAAGAACTATCTTGAATATGAAGAGACATTTGTTTTGAAGAATCGAATCGAGATTTACATCCACAAAAGCACTGCAAAGGAGCAAGTTCGTGTTTGTTGCGCAAGTGTTTGTGTAATTGATCCAACGTGTCCAACTTGCCATCACAGTCTGCTTGGGTGCAATTCAAATGGAGGACTTTGACTTTGGCTTCTTCTGGATCGTTCTTAGGGGGAACATCTTCGTCCTCCTCCTCCTCATTCATCGAATCATCACTTGCTGTATTTGATTTCGCAGAACAATTCTGGTCATCATTTTCACCAGGCATTTGAGGACTTGAGTTGTTGAATGCAGTGGTGGAGGTGGAGTGGACTTGAGCAGCCTGCAGCTCGTGAACACTTTCACTGGACACATCAAAATCGAAAGGAAAATTGGCAAGTGGTGTTTCGAGGACATCATCAAACTCTTCTTTTATTTCGTTCGTGGCAATAACACGACTCATTTTGCGTCAATCAAAGTGAAAATGGACAAAAAGATGAGACTTGAAATTTCTTCGAGCACAACAAGGAGAAATGTAAACACAACGAAAATACAGCTCGCACTGGGGTTGTTCACAAAGGGGGAACTGATGCGTGCTTTGTGTTTGTGATGAAATTTGAAAAGCAACTCGCCTTGCAATATTGGACCACTTGCTGCTGTGACTTTAGTGACACAAGTTTTGGCTAAAACGTGTTTTGTTTTTCTCTGCGAATTTAATTTCCGCTTTGATTATCATGTCTTCATCTGCTGGACCTCAATGTGTGAATGTGTCCGTTTTGCGTGAATTGCTCGCAGCCGAAAAGGAGAACACTCGTGGGTGGTTGCGGGCTGAGATGGATAGACTCGTGGACCCAATGCTCGATTCCATCTTCAACAGACTCGAAACCAAATTGACAAATGGGCTCGAACGATTGCAATCGGATGGTGGTCGTGACCAGCAACAGATCGTGAATTCAAGTTTTGTCGATCAACCATGGAATGTGTCTCAATCAGGCAGTCTCATTGCCCAACCCTCACCACCAACTTCTCTCAGCTCATCTCTCACTCCACCTTTGTCTCATTTCACCCCTCACCATGTCAATCTGAACAATTATCACCCAATTCTCTTCAACCTACATTCTACTGGTCTGTCTCCAGTTCCACCCCAACCCGTGTTCATCAACAAAGTCCAATCTCGCCCAATGCCAATCATACATGGGGCAACTACAACTGAGCCAATGTATGAAGGTTACTTTCCACAATCTTTGTCTGCACCAATTTTGAATGAACAATCGAATGACAATTTGGCCAATTGGGACGAGGAAGTTGAAGAAGAATGCGACTGTGACGAATGTGTCTATGGAATTGTGATTACGGATGAAGATGATGATGGTGATGGTGATGGTGTCCAATGGATTGAATATGACCACGAATTATGTCCACCTGCAAAGAAACCACGAACAGGTCAAACTCAACCAAACAATGCACAAAGAGAGGTGAATGGCGAGTCTTCTACACAACCAACTGTTGAAGCACAACCGAACCAAGTGAACAAACAATTCACCACTGTCCACCTTCAATGTCCCCATTCGAACTGTCCGGACACATTTCCTGAGGACCAACTCAATCGACACATGTTGGCCAAACATGAAATTGGTCCGCGTCGATGTCTAATCAAAGATTGTGCTCAATGGTTCAATAACAAGTGAGTTTGTTTCTCTAATTTTCCTCCTAACTTGTAACCAAACATTTGTTTTACTTAAAACTTTTAGTAACATCCTAGGTGATCACATCAAACAAGCTCATCATCACACCACCCAATGGCACTGCAGAAAATGTCCCAAACACTACTCCACATATCGTCTACTGTCCTGTCACAACACTAAGTATCACCAACTCGGTCTATTTCAATGTACATTCCCAGCCTGTACATTCACAGGAGAATGCAAAGACAAAATGCACAAACATTACAGACAACACAAGCAGACATTGACTTGTCCACATCAAGGTTGTCAGTACAAAACAACCAAAGTATCCGACTTGAAGAGACACCAACGAATCCATCTCGGCATCAAGCCTGGTTCAGACCCGAACGGAGCACAAATCGATCTTCAAGACTAAGTCGAGGTGGTGAACAACTTGTTGTGAACTGTTTCGTTATTAGTCTCATGTCAATGAAGAGCTATATACTTAAGTTATGATAATTATCGTTCATTCAATTCACATCTTTAATTTCATTATCATTAGTATAAATTTGTGAATCCTAATTATTATTTTATCTGTAATAAATATTTGTAATTCAATAATCCAAATATATGTAATAAATATATTTCCATTTTTAAAACATTTATAAATAAAATTGCTTTTCATTGGTATTAGTGTTGAAATTCGACTTGAATCCACCAAAATTATTCCATGGAAACTGTGGCGTGATTTTTTCTGTTTTTTCTGTTTGTCCGGTTAAAGTACTGAATGTGATGGAGAAGATGAATCTCGACCAATCTCTCTACTACAAGATAAAAGACTTTACTTATGACACGCAAGTTTCTTATCGATGAGCTTTCTCATCAAGATTTTGAGTACCTGCCCATTTTTTTCATTTGGTTGAGGTAAAGGATTCTACTGTTCATCGTGTCATAAAAAGTATCACAACTCTCAATCTACCATCAATGTTCTTCATGTCCACGAATGGAGAGACAAATGCGATTGACAGTTGATTCTCTCGTTGTAGAGCAAATATGCCAACTCTTTGGTGAGATTTTATGCCTAATTTCTTGTTTCTCAATTCAGAGATTGGTCCAATTACGTGCGTACCAAGAATGAGTTAGAAAAAGGCCGAGCTTGAAATGTTTGAAACGGTTTAAAAGATATAGTTGGTAGTTTCGGTCGGAGCGTGACTTTATGTAACTTATGGTAATTTGTGAAAAATTGAGAATGTATCGAAATAAAATTGTGAGTTGAAATTGAAAAGAAACTGAGAATTGGGGATGGTGGGCAATAGGACATAAATTATGCAGACGTGAACTGACAATTGAAAGGTTTCATGATTTATTGAATTTGGAAATATTTTGAGATGGACAAATTAAATATGACAAATTGACACAAAAGAGAAAAGCGCCAAATTAAAGTAAGAACAAACAAAAGTGATATACTGATAGACAAATCAGGTCTGTTTGCGAATGTAAACATCGACAGTATTTTTCCATCTAGAATGAAAATAAATTAAAATAAACAATCAACATTACCTCACAAATCATCATTCTCTCACTTACTTTGCACCAATTGACAACGACACTTGTGCTGATTGTCGAACAGAGAGATGCATCATTGAATATCTTCACCACAATATTCTCATATATGAAAGTAATAATAAGTTCAATTCAACAACTCGTGCACCAGCTCGACATAGTCTTCCGGGTCGAGTTGCGCTCCATTGGGCACCGAACGAGGTGCTAAATGCATCCGACGAATGTGCTCAATTGTTCTGAAGAGTCGTGCAGCGGCATAGTCACAGTCCAACCATGTGCATCGATATGGTTTGATGTCGGAATGAATTCGTTCGTGTCTCTTGAGAGTGGCTGCATTCGATGTTCGAAAGGGACAACCAAAATGTTGACAGTTCAGTGTCGGTTTGTGTTGCTGTGCGTAATGAGCGTACATTTTGGTTCGGTATTGTCCTGTGAATGTACAAAAGGGAAATGAACACTGAAACTGACCGAGGTGGTGTTGTTTGATGGTGTGACAGGACAGTAGATGATATGTGGAGTAGTGCTTGGCACATTTGTCACAGTGCCACTCGGTCATGTCTGAATGAACCTCTTTGATGTGTTGCCCGAGAATATTCCTACAACAACAAATATAGTTGTGAGTTGAAGCAATCAAAAATAAGAACTCACTTGTTTTTGAAAGATTGAGCACAATCTTTTACTAGACATCGATGTGGACGAATAGAATGCTTCTCCCACATGTGTTGGTTGAGTTGGCCAAGGTCAGGAAACGTTTGCAAACAATTCGACAGAGGACATTGAAGATGGACTGTGATGTAGTGTGTGCCTTGATTGTTCACTTGGTTCGGTTCAACAGTTGGTTGTCTCCATTGGCCAATCACCTCTGCATTGTTCGGTTGATCTATATTTGGCTTCTTTGCGGGTGGTGATAATTCTTGGTCATCTTCAATCCACTGAACACTGTCACTGTCATTATCTTCATGCTCAATCATTTCTCCATAGTTTGTTTCATCATGTCCATTCTTTTGTTTGATGTAATCTTCGTACTGAACGGTTTCGATGATCACGTGAGATGGCAGTTGGCAACCTGCTCAGGACAAACAAATTAGTAAATTATTCCTGGGTAGAGCAGCGATAATAAAATAAAATTACCTTGGTCTTCATCCTCCGAATTAGTCAAATTGTCTTTGTTTGTTTGTTCATTTGAGGTTTCTGTTTCGAAACTGTCCATCTGTTGAGTGTTAACGATGTTGTCTGTGGACATATTCACTTGTCCATGAGTCATGCCTTCTACGTATTCATCACCTGATTGAGGTGATGTGGCGGACATGGCCATGGTCACCGGTAACCAATTCACTCGGACCAAAAGACAATAGTCTAAATAGAAAGCGAGCAGTGCTGAGCTGACAAATGACGCAGCTGTCTGTCTATAACAAAGCAAACTTCACAATAAACTTATTTATAAGTTTATAAACTCAAATGCAGATGGAGACACTGAGGTGTATGACCAAATTAAACTCTGAAATTGCTTGTGAAACAAGATTGAGTGAATGCAAATTGTACAATCAACTTTACAAATTAGTCATATAAACTCAAGTGTATCCTCTGCCATTCTTATCCATTGGATATCATTGCCAATGGTTCGTTGTGGTATCAATACAGTCTCATTCACTCAAAGGTAAATACTAAGGTTAGTTTAGTTCATAAAGTGCGAAATGGGGTTTTAATAAATTTTGCATTTCAATTTACGAGCATTTTTGGTTATCAATTTTGTCTGTGTGGTGTGAAGTTGAATGTTGTTATTTGGTAATTAAATTAGAATCAAGGCATGAAATTCTCTAAAAGATATATCGTACTATTCAATTATTGTTCAATAGTGACTAAATGATAAACACAATTGAAATGTAATGTTGAATGTGTTTGTAAGTGATTCTTTAGCACAAATAGTTGATTCAATTAGTAATGTCAATTTGGCTTTGTTAAAAAAAAGAAACCATTTGTTCTAGCAATATTGTTTTTGGTTTAATTAGACATGCCCATTGTGATTTGCATCAATCACTCTCTGGCCTCGTTTGAACATTACAAGTGTTACATACATGTTGATCATATAGAAGAGTAACGATAGTCAAATAGATAGTTTTCAATGTTGAATAGTTTGAAAGTGTGCTTATCTGATAATTACTGTTTGTCAAGCATGAGAATCATCGCTGTTTGTTTAATCATTAACTTTAATGACAATTAAATTGTCCTGTCCTTTGTGAACGGTCTGATGCTTTGTTTGTTTTTACTCAATTTGCTTCAATTTTGGTTATATTGTCAAAAGATATTTAACAAAAATTTTGTGAAGCTTTTAGTTCTTGGATCACCACATGAGCGGTCAATCAGATTGTCATTTGTATGCACGTCCCACTAACGCAGCCATCATGGAAAGCATGAACATTTCTGAGACCGATCCGAGCATGTCCACTTCTGGTCCTATTTCTCCCTCTACTGGCAATATCACCCTACCAGGATATCGAACTATCATGTTTGTCCCACGATACCCAAATGTGCCTCCGCTTAAAGATTTGATTCTCGTTAAAAACGAAATCATCGAACCTTATTTGGCTAAGGTAGGTTTGAAGGTAATCATTCTTCTCAATTTTTTTATTCGAGCATTTTTTTCTAGTCTACTGTTCCAGCAACATCTGCTCACAGTGAGGAAGAAACTGCGTCATCGAACTCACACCAACAAGTCGAGCCAGGTAATGTTGAATGTTATCGCTTCTCAATGCTCAACTTGACTAATTTGTTTGTCACAAACAGACCAACTGCCATCTCACTTGACCATCGAAACTGTCCAATACGAAGAATACATTCAACGAGAACATGATGAAACAAAACAGTCCAATCAATCATCATTTCAAACATCAGGTATATTGAGTTGTGCCTTATTTGGCTCGATTAGTAATTGCTGTGTGCTTTGAATTCAGATACACCGGACATTGACAACTACTCAAACAATCTCGATCACTACATTCGTGACTCGCAATTGAATGTACAGAATGAGGAAGGGTCAAAGGATGGAGATGATGAAACAAACGATAATGTAGAAACGATTGAGATTGAGGAAGAATATGAAGAAGAATGTGACTGTTATGAATGTGTCGATGGAATTGAGATTGACGATGACGATGAAGAATGTGACTGTGATCAATGTCTCTATGGAATTGAGATGGAGGAAGAAGATGGCGAATGCTTCTGTGACGAATGTGTCAATGTCGAGCTGGTGCACCAATTGTGAACTGTCTTATAAAAGTGAAGCTATAACATATCGTACATTCACGTATTTGCATGTAATTGCATTTTTCAAGGTGAGTGGTGATGAGAATGTTGCTTGTGCACGTTTGTCATATTTCAATAAATATATATTTTTACTATTGAGCTATTGACAATACTAATGAGTGTCATGTCTGTCTGCCTCGAAAAGTTCGTCGAAAGTGTCTACACTTTTGCCATATTCGGGAATAGTAAGAATTGAGTAGAATGAAGAATTTGTAAGTAACAGGGAAGACATCATCCATACTGCGCAAATTAGTCGACCTGATAATCTGGTCTCGGTCTTTGTTTCCAAAATTGTTAAATTACGCCAACTTTAATTGAATTCATAGTCTTACAATGCAAATGAACTCACATTTATTGACAGCACAGATTTGTTGCACTATTAAATCATTTATGGTAATCGTATACGTTGACAATTCAACGAACTTTCAACTTTGAACACGTATTTTGAAAATACGAACGAACGTTTCTGTTGTGAGTTGTCAAATCAGTTCATTTCTACTTGTCCTCTGGTCGTGTCTATTCCAAGTTTGGTGATCTGTGAATTGCAACCGTGGCCGAACTCGTACTTCCCAGTCCGACCAGTGAGCAACTGGAGAATGGCGTCGTGGACGAATGTGACGATGCTGAACAAGTGATGTGCGATTCGGAAATGGTCGAACCCAGGCCACTCGATGATTTGTTTGTGCGCAAAGTGTACTTCAGTGTGAGTGTTGCTGTGGTCATCACAATCGCCACTGTTCTCGTTGTACTCCTGACCACGTCCAATCTCATTTGGCAGCATTTGTAAGTGAACCAATCATTTGATCATCTTCTAGTCTTCTTTTCCACCCCAGTGACGACCACCTCGGTTTCGTGACCTATCTGTCACTGTTCCAGACCATCTTCTACAGCTGCATGATCACATTCATCAGTCAACGTGCAGTCAAGGTAAGTGCACTTGATCACTGTCTCACTGTCTCATTGTCTCAATTAGGTCGACTTGACTATTTACAAAAATGTGTTCTGTCTGCTTCAACTCGTGTGGCTGTTGATGTTTATCGTTTTGATTCGACTGGGCACAGCTCATCGCGACCTCGTCCTGTGGGCCTCATTCCTGCTAGCAATCACCTTGATGGTATGCCAATCTATTCTATCTCTAAATCAATACCAACTCAATCTATATCACACAGGAAATGTCAGTGGACAGTCAGATGACTTTAGGTGGTCCTCGCAAGTACATCTACCGTCCATCTCAATGCCTCCTCGCACCCACCAACCTCTACTGTGACATTATTTTCCTGTTTGTCCTGTCACTTCCCATTATGAGCATTCTAGTCACGACTTTGCTAGAGAGTCAGACCGCTAACAAAGTGGTGCGTAATGCAACGCTGCACAAGTGAACGATATATTCGTTTTACCATTTAGCATTTTAACCAATTTGATTGTTCTTATTTCATTAAATTCCCAACTAACTTAACCAAATTACTTTATTGTTATTGTTTATTCAATGTATTCAATTTGCGCATTTTTTAAGTATTCAGCATTCGATAGTTGAATGATTGATTGACTCTAATGAAGCAGTCACTTGCAGACACACGTGCCAATATTGATTAATCATCAATCTTAATCAATCAATAAGTCAAAAATAGATTTATTTCAAAAAGGTTTTCAAATTATCATTAATCTTTACAGTAATAAATTATTTGTCATTGGTAAAACTCGATAGCTAGTCGGAAAACTTATTTTAACTTTTTATTTCTGGACTCCAAAGATTAAACCAAAATCAAAATGCCTTGGAATGCACTCTTTCGCTCGCTTATTTGGTTGCCGCTGCCGAGTAAAGAGAAATTTATTAAATCATTGAGAAAATTATTTGAAACAATCGCCTCTAACTGGGCGGATCATATTGATCAATATTTCGATGCAATTCTCAAACCAAACGAGCGCGTCCAACCACGAAGGATCATCATGTTCAGTGTGCTGTTGTACAATTGTTCCATTCAAGTGATGCTCACACTGTTTGCTCCATTGAGCGATTGGACACGTTTGCTTTTGCATGACCCAACACTGTTCTATGGAATATGTGCTCGGTTCAATTGGATTCATGCTCTGATTGCCTTCAACACAATCTACATCAACTATCAAATGTATCATCCTCATTCGAGTGCATTGATTCAACTGCTGAAACAGGTACACAACAGCGATTCGGTGCACTTCTTTGTGCAACAACGAGTTCGTTTCAAGGGAAAATGGCAATTTGTTGCTCGAGTCATTCGATACAAAACACAATTCTGGGTCACCATTGTTCCACAATTCTTCTTTATGGGAATTGTGCTTAATCTTGTGTTTATTTTCGAATCTTACTTCTACTTTACGGGAGAACATTATGCTCGTGCATTCGAAAGTGGTATGATTGGATATTTTGGTTTTGTCTTAAGTGCCATATCGACACTTTCGTTTATTGTCGTGCTGCATTCATTCATTCGAATCCATCTAATGTTTGGTCATACAGTGCTCATGTCCACTCTCATATTCTTCACCAAACTGAAACAGGTCAATTGTCTTTTGACTAAACCATCAATGCAATCACCATTGACCACACTTTGTCTTCATCAATTCATTGTCCATCACACTCGAACTTTGTCAATGATTTTCGAGTACAATCGTTTCTTCGGTCAACTACTGTTGGTGTTGATTGTTTTCAATTTCCCACAAAGTACCTTCATGTCCACTGGTGTGGCCATGCACCGCTTTCCACCCTTTGCCACAGTTGTCTTCGTGGACTACTCAGCAGGTCAATTCATTTTCATCATCGTTTTCCATCTATTGGCTGCAATGTACACTCAACTGATTCATCGTGGTCCAAAGCGACTATTTCTATATCAAATGTGTCCACTTCCGTTGCAAAATCGACTTCGACTTTCGCTTTATATAGACAAATTTAATACCAACAAGAAATATGGCATTACTTATGGACCGTTGGGACTGTTGTGTTTTCTCTCGTTCGCAAAATTCCTACTCGCTTATGGAGAGTTTCTGCTTTATTGGGTTCAGATTATTCGTAAATGAATTTGTAATTTTGGTTTGATTTATTCTGTACAAAATTAATTAATTAGTCTGATATAGAAAGGCAACAGAAATGGGTGACAGTGGCTAACAGCACGGGACTGTCAAACAAACTCAAAGTGAAACAATTCATTTCACAGTTCATTTATATTTATGTAGGATATGGATTTTCTTCATGATCAAAATAATAGTCAAAATAATTATTAGGTCAAAAATAATAATCACAAAAATTAAATAGTCAGTAATCTTTAACTTTTCCTTTCAATGTCAAGTTAAGTTTGAAAGTATTTACGTCACAAAAAAGTGTTCTGTTCTTCTTCTTCTTTTCTTTCATTGAAGCTGGAAAGTTAATTAGTAAAACTCCTTATGCTACAATATGCACCTCACTGATCTCACTGATTGATTCAACTTTACGCATCTTAATGAGCTGCAGTTGAGAGATGTTAGTGAGAGATAATGCCCACCACACTCCAAAACGATTTCAAATTATATTTCCCCTTTAGTACAGTGAATATAAATGAGCAATCACAAATACCATGTTAGCCGCAACAGTTCAAAATACAAAAACAAATTATGACACTCAGTACGAATCATCTCACATTTTACAACAACACACACAAAATGTAACTCAATGACGAACTTGAATGTAAAATAAACCTGTCCACAACAACAAAAACAAAACATTGACACACAACGAACCAAGTTGTCAATGTAAAAATCCCAAAAACACAATCCTCTGTATACCGCCATTTTATGTTAATTAAACATTAATTCAATGGTTAGATTTCACAAAACGATTGTAACAAATGCAACACACAAAGAGATTCAATGTAAAAAGTCTTCTCTGTACACGACCACACAAAACATATATAAAACAGTGAACAACCTTGTAACAGGCAGGCAGTGTGATGGGGAGACGAGCTGCGAAAGTGGCTCGTCTACCATGCGCGATCCCTCACCTGAAAATGAGACTTAGATCTTTTGTATAATGTGAAATTGTCTAATTGATCTTATGTTTCTTCTGTCACAGCTCCATAACCTTTCACAGTTCACAAGGCAATCAAAAGCCTTATCTAAATTCTGTTAATCCCCAAACAATATAAAAAGCACCGCCAAAAATGTAGAAACCAACAATAAAATAATTTCCTGCAAATTTAGTTTGTGTTTTTATTTCCCGGCACCAAAACCCAAATTCCCAGAACCAAAATTACTAGCAATAGAACCCAACGAATAAAGATATACCCGACATCCACTTCATGAAGATATATTCTGAAACTTTAAATTCTTCATCTTGAAAATGGTCATCAAACACATTACCGGCCAACGAGCACATCAATGTAGTTTTTGCGATAAATCGATTTGTTGAATTTGCTCGGCATAGTGTCGGTGGATACTCGTTCTCTCGTTCACGTGCATGCACCACTAAATGGCTCGTCAAAGAGATTCAGATTAGTGCATAATGCTTATCTCGTTCTATTAGCACAAATTCGCAAAACAATTTTATTTAATAACACAACACATTTTATGAATCTAATCTAACTAAATTGCTGTCATTAAAATTGGTGGTGTTCAAATGAAATGCTAGAGATGAGATGTTTCACAGTAGAGAATGGATCACCTCGAGATAATCCGTGGGTTTGCCGGTCAGTGGAACATCACTCGAACTTTTCTTTGGGTTAAAGTGAGAATACTTGATGTGTTGCATGGTGGTGTCCTTAGACGCATTCGAATAGTGACAGTCGGGCCATTTGCACCGATATGGTTTGATGCCCAGATGGGTTCGTTTGTGATCCTTGAATCGGTTTGGCATCTTGGTTCGATAGTCACACTGTTCACACATCAATTCGGGCTTGTGTTCACGTTTGTGATGGCCGTACACTTTCTCTCTGTTTTCTCCCGTGAATGTACAGGCGAGAAATGAACATTGAAAGTGGCCAAGTTGGTGATGGTCAATGTTGTGCCTGGATAGTTGTCGATAAGTGGTGTAATATTTGGCACATTTGCCACAGTGCCATTGGGAGGTGTGCTGGTGAACTTGCTTGATGTGATCACCTAGGATGTTACTAAAACAAACAGAGTTAGTTGGAACATTAATGAAACAGACTTACTGATTGTCGAAAGATTGTTTGCAGTCCTTGACCAAACATCGATTTGGACCAATCGAATGTCTCTCCATCATGTGTTTGTTGAGTTCGTTTTCGCCAAACGTTTCTGGACAACCCGATTCGGGACATCGAAGATGGACAATGATGATTTGTTTGTCCTGATTGTTAAATTCAGTTGGTTGTGTATCTTCGGTTGGTTTCTGCTGGGACACTCCGACCACTTCTGGTTGTGCATTGTTTGGTTGAGTTGAGTCCATTCTTGGTCTCTTCGTGGGCTGTGCTAATTCGTGTTCATCTTCTTCTTCACCTTCTTCCGTGTCTTCCTGACTGTTGACTTCATTCCGCATTTGAAATTGCGGTTCATGGTCAGTTTTCTTTCGTTTCTCAATTCTTGCAGGCTGTCTGAAGTTCGCCTGAAATTGTCCAGTGGGATGAGTTCGAGTTGTGTCCATTGGTGCGAACTCCACCGATCGAGATACATCACCACCACCTTGGTTGTCCTCAGCCACTTCGTCGATATCATTAACCCAAGTTTCGTCAACTCCACCTTCCTCTTCTTTTTGTTTCATCTCCACCATTTGTCCATAGTCAAATTCCCCCATGATCTCCTGTTCATCCATCTGTTGAGCTGTCTCGATTCTTTCATTCTCACCATTTCGAGATTCTCCATCACCAACGAGATTATCTTCAATCTCCTCCTCCACTTCTCCATCCTCTTCCTCCTCTTTGATCTCACGTTTCACCCAATCCTGTTCATTCGTCTGTGTCGCCTTGTCCATCACGTACTTCAATTCCATCTCATTTTCTTCTTTTATTTCTAAAGACAAAATAATAAAGTCATCAATTATCATCACTTCACATTCAACTCACCTCGTTTAACTTGGTAGTCTTCAATCAATGCCGCAATGTCAATGACCCGAGTCTCCTCTCCATCAACCACCTCTTCCTTAATTTCAAATATTTCCTCAGTATTCAATTCATTACCATTCGAGTGTCCTTGTTGGGAATTGGGACTGAAAGATGGTTGAATGGGAATGGGAGAAGCTGGTTGGTGTAATTCGAATTGGCCCAACAGATTGCCCACCTGTGCACGGTAATCACCATTCTCCGATCGACCCAAATGCGAGTTGGTCCTCAACTTGTTGTTTAGTATTTCAAAGAGCGAATCGGTCACTCGATCCATTTCGTCTCTCAGCACCATCCTCACCTGCACCTTTTCTCCTTCGAGCTGTTGACCCAACTCGGACACAGTCGAACGGTGTTGAGGCACAGCAGATGACGATGAGGACGACATGATTAGTCCGGCGAAGAGCGAATCGATGAGTGAATCAGGGATTTTGTTCATCTCAGCACGCAACCACTCTCGACACTGTTCCTCCTCGCCTTTCAGTAATTCAAACAGCACGGGAACAGTTGAACAGTGTTGGGGTACAACTGGTGGGAATGATGATGACGATGACGACGTCGATGATGGTGTCGATGTCGACATGATAATCGTCGATTATTAATCGAGGTGGTCAAATCAAACTTGATGTTGAAATGGACGCGTGGTTTCAGCACAAACCGAAGCCAAACATGTGCTCACACTGCCCTCGATCTGCAAACAAAGGAACTCACTACACGCTCAGTAGATGGCGACACTGTTGTTTTTACAATTTAATTTAATTTAATTTATTAATTACAAATTGAAAATTACAATGTACAATTTAATCAGTTTAATTTACTTATAGCCAGGCTGGTCACATCTCTACTCGACCTTCCTGAGCTTCTTTCGTTTCGGAATGAGGATAGATAAAACACTATGGAAATATATGACGGATTTAATATTTGAAAGTATTTCTGTCTGATTGTTCTTTTGAATTTCTCTTTGAAAATATTTCATCTTTTTCTCACTTGAACTTGCTTAGCAAATATGAACAAATTTTCTGATTCACTTTTAATGGGATTTTGTTTATCCGAGCGTATAAAGTTACTAGTTTTATTCAAATATTTAAGTATTTAAGTATAATCATATAATAAATGACAATGATTCATGAGCAATGACGATTCAAGAGATGTCCACTCGAATGTACTGGTTCGGGTCACGATCATCGACAACGTTGAGTTCCTGTTGTTGCTTGCCAGTTGCGGGCAGTTTGAAATGAATGGCCCGAACATGTTTTACCATGTTCGATTTATCACTGGAACTGAATCCACATCCCGTCCAGATGCACCAAAAAGGCTTCTCACCAGCGTGAATCCGAGCATGTCTGGTGAGATTATTACGTTTCGTGAATATTTTTCCACAATCGGGACAGACATGACCACTTTGAGGACGTCGAATGGTTATGGGACGAGTTGCTGCGGTCGGTTGGGGTGGTGCACTGCGTCGAGTACTTTTCTTGGCTTGAGGTTCGGGTATAGAAGAAACAGATACACGACGCTTTCGAGCCACGCGGCCTGATCGTCGGACATTGGCAGTTCTCTCGGTGTTGGCAGTCGGTTCTGATAGTTTAGTGGCCACTTGTTGAGCCACAGTGCTCTCCAATGTTTGCACTTGTTTGGCCACACCAGCACAAACGGTGACAGTCTGTGTCTCTTGATTAGAAATGACTGCTGGCATGATCACATTCTCCTCCACCGGTCCTCCCTCTTTGATCGACTGATTTGTTTCAGTTTGGACCACAGCAGATGGTGCAGTATTAGACTCGGCATTTGAAGAGTTCGAAGTATCGGCTTCATATGTAGATAAATTGGTGAGGACAGAGGTGAACAAATGTTCCATCAAATCGAGTCGAGAAGATGCAAAGTCGTATGCCTCTTCTTGTGAGGCATTGGCTGACTTCGAGAGCACTTCACTCGGCATATCGTACACAATTTTGTGAAGAGCAGTGCACAGCTGAGTGTGAATACGTCCTTCGAGCAAACATTTCTTCTCGGACAGTGCACGAAGCAGTTCCATGATGGTGAGGATTGAGTGGAAAGTAAACTAGACACAACAAATGACGAGATTTGAAGGGATGAGAGATCAAAAGTTGGCAACTTTAACGTTGTGACGCACTTATGACAACTTGTGAGCCACGAGATGTGAGCAGAGAAGAGGCAAGAACGCACACAAAACGTATTCTTTTGTCTGCAGCGGTATCGGCAACAGTGAACTGCAGAGTGTTGTGGTGTGTGTGGTAGTAGCACACAAATGTATTTCAGTTCTGCTCGAGACTTTTTGTTCGTGTTTAGGTCAATTTGTCTATTTTGAATGTTACATTTCATCACGCAACCATTCATCAACATCATTGTAATGGATAGGGCCAAACGTGGACGGCTCAAAGTACTACGTCGATTTGATATCATATGATAACATATCATGTTATGATATGTAAATCGTGTTATTCAGAATGATCATACAAACCATTAAGGTAGGACAGGACGTCGCCGACATATGTGAATGGGCCCCATGTATTTCAATGGGAAAATTTCATTTTGCGTTTGGACCATTTTCTCCCAAACCAGTGTACCGATATTTGTCTACGATATCTTAAATTAAAGGTAAATGTATTATCTTTAGATATGACGATCTGAATTTTTTAAAATTTGAATTTTGGTTAAGAAAATCCATGATCGATTGTAGAAATAACACTTTTTTGGGCCAATTGAGATCATATCATTATGAAATATATAGAATTAGCAAATTTTAGATCGTCATATCTAAAGATCATACATTTACCTTTAACTAAAGATATTGTAGGCAAAAATCGGTACACTAGTTTGGGAGAAAAAGGTACAAACGCAAAATGAAATTTTCCCATTGAAATACATGGGGCCCATTCACATATGTCGGCAACGTCCTGTCCTACCTTAAGAATTATTGCGACAAGTTAGTCGGGTTTTTCTTGGTGAGTGAATTTATCCCGCAAATAATTCTCAGTCTGCAGTTTATTTAACGCAAATGAAGAGGAAAAATGGAGTGTGACATATTGAGTCGAGTTGTTCAAGGTGGGCAAACATTTGTTTCTGTGTCTTCACAAATAGAACGCCATCCGTTTGCAGCAAGAGAAGATCTTTCACACAGATAGGATCCACGTTCTTGATGCTTTAATAAATAACACCAAAACTGTGCTTCAAATACTTTATTTAGAACTCTTCATTTCGGAATCTACATAGCGAGTCTTGTTCGGTTGCTCGCCAATACGTGAGTATCAATCAATTGAGCATACATTGAATGGATATGATATTATACAGGATGTTAGTGTTTCGATCGATTGAGACTGAACTGAATGATGTAATGCACATGATCTTGACAAGTGCGATGCAGACGTATACGTATGGTGATACACTATAGTGATGCACGTTTCATCTGGTTTCACCCCAAGGAAGACCAGTTGAAGTGATCTAACCGATGATGATGCAATCACTTGAGTACGGGTGGAATCCAAGTCGATGTAAATGTGTGAAAGATTCGACGAATCTAGATGAGACAGTCGATTAAGGTTGGAGATGAAATTGGAGTCCAGTGGATGTGCATTCTCCTGTTAAGGAAACAGTTCATTAAACTTTATGATTAAAGTAAACAAATCAAATGAACCAATCGAATCATGCTCACCATAACAACATCAAAATCCATCCAATGTCTTCAACAACTGATGCATCGTAATCTTAGGTTGGTCATTGTCGTGTAGAATAAAATAACGCCAAGTTGAAATCTGAAATCACAAATCGAGTCACACATTCTCAAGCAACTCTCTCGGACCTCGGTCATGGATGATGTTGCGTGTGTGTTGTTGTTGCTTGATGGTTGGAAGCAAGCCAAAATGGATTGTTTGATGATAGTTGATGGTTGGACAGTTTGGCAACATCGAGGATGCGGCGCTGAAATGTAAATAGAAATAGACAAATCAATATACAGACCACGAAAATTATTATCCAAAAATATTAGACCTTTCTGTATGCTGCAACGCTAGATTTCAATGTTTCCAAGATCTACGAAATCAAATCAGACCAAGTGTTGCACGACAGTTCTGAGCTCAGTAAATGAAAAGTGAAATGAGGGGAAGCTTGAAAACATTTGCTCTAGTTGAAGTGTTGCAGAAGTAATGCAATGTAAATGACATTTAGTCACACAGCTTCTTCTAACTATTACCAATTCATATATATCAATTTGTCTATTTCCGTAATATATCTCCCGTGCAGTATGTTCATTAATTTAATGTAATAATTATTCTCTGGACGCAAGAGAAGTGAATCAACTACATGAAATGAAAGTAGAATGAACACAATTTGGATTAATAGGTTTAAGTTTAATAACAATTAAGATTGTGCACCAAACATCTTGTGCAGATCATCATGACAGCACGCATAGAACGGTGACGAAATGCTAATTTGGTCGTATTTTTCGAAGCACAAATGGCAGACCAACCAAGACCGCAAAAAGAATAGCCTTCGTCTTGAAGCTCTCGAATCCAGAATCGCTGTCAGGTTGCATCCAGGTGCCATCCGCGTACATTCGAACCGACGGGTTGGCGAATTTGTTGCGAAGTGAACGAGCCATCAGTTGGAAACAGCGTTTGGCCACTTGGGTGTCGTGCTGACCAGTGATGTTGGGTCGACAGATGGCACAGTCAGTCTTAGGCCCGTTTACGAATTGTAAATTCGTCAAGATGATCAACTCGACAGAGGGAAAAACTGAAGGGGAGAATGACTCAAAGTCATGGTGATCACGCTTGCGGATGACCAATTGGAGAATTTTGACTTGTGGCAGGGAGATTGGTCGTGGTTGTTCTTCTTGTTCGCCATCACCTTCGTCTCGATCCACCAGTGTAAATAGATTGGCAGGATTGAGTTCGGAGTAAATGTACATCACGAGATGAGTCATCTGTCGAAGCAAAGCCAAATTGGCCACCAACTCGGTGAATGTGATGTTCCCTGACCAGAAGAGTTCAAGCGTAGTGAGCGAGGTAAAAGGCAAACACATTGGGCCCAGCAGATCGACAGTTGTAAACCAATCGAACCAATAGAGTTGACGTACTTTTCTGACGAATTCGAATTGGGGACGGAGTGCAGCTTCGAGATTGTACAAAGTGCCAATTTCAATTTGACTCAATTGGGCACTGTCGTATCGGTGCACATTTTCCCATATCGAGTTGTTCGAAACGTAATAATGGAGACAGAGCTTGACCACTTTGAGGTGTGCAATGAAGGCGAACGATTCGACGGGAAAGGTGAACTCGGGTGGCTCTTGTGCACCGATGAAGGAGTCTCCACGAATGTCGCAAGTTAGTTGCTGCAGAGGCAATTTGTTGACGGCGCGCAGTAGAGTGCCAACGGGATGCTGGTCGCGGCGCCCCACATATCGCTCGTCGATGTCCTTAGTTCGGAGCCACAGGTTCAGGGTCACCAGTGACCAGGATGACGATCCAAGTAGGCCAACCAGCGAGTGTAATTCGTCTTCATAACATTCATAATGAATCACCACGAGAGTGTTCACTCTTGGGAAGAGATCCGCGAGGTAGGTGCCCAGTTGACCAGAGAGGTGAGCATCACGGAATCGAGCTATTTCGGTTAAATGTGGTCCATCTGGACGGTAGAGCATATCGAAGAATCCTTCCGACTCTTCACAGCCATCCACAAGAAACTCATCAAACGAGTTGTTTGGGCTTTTGGGCAGCAAGTACTGCAACTCAATGGCAGACTCCTTTTCCACCACTGAAAGACCATAATATGGCTTACCACCATCGATGGGTATCTCTAAGCGATCGTTGAACGGAATGGTGTATTCCAATCGATCCAATTCTCTACCACCGAGAATGAGCACCAGAGTGCGACGTTGAACACAGGCAAGTGGCAGTAGCACAGCCCACCGTGGAGATACTTGATCCAGGCGAAGTAGTTGGGCCAGTGGAATTCGCTTAAAGATGGCCAGGAGACAGTCGTCGTTTAGGGCCTTGGCGTGGACACACATCTCGGGGAGCACTGGTTCGAGATGTCACAGGCAAAAGTAGACTCGGGCGAAGGTCACCAAATAGAAAAGCACAATAATGAACACAACTGTGAAAGTGACTTTTAATAAATAATAGTCAACTTCAAATAGAACTAACAAATGATAAATTCGAATTCGATATTTTCCATGGCCAATGCCAAATGCAATCGAAAAACATTTTGGCCTGCGAATTCGAATTGCCTTTAGATTAGTTCAATGTGGAATAGTAGTGGTGGTGTGTTCCAAATTGACATTGATTAGTTACAATGTGGTCAATGTGTACAAGATGTAGGACAGTGCACAATAGTTGGTTCCAACAAAATGTCTGTGCTAGTAATCGTGTTCAATGTAATTCAAATTGTAAAATCATCTGAGAAAACCAACCCAATTATGCTTGCTTTTCTATTGATATACAAAATAGAATCATTCAAACTTCATCAATATACAGCAAAATGTACAATGACATCAATCATTTGGTCAACACTCGAAAAGATTCAAATTGCGCGCAAATATGACTCATTATATGAGTTGCTTAATGAAGTTACTTTTTATTAAAAAGTAGACATGATATCGCCATCTATGTTCGCTTTGTTGAGTTCCTTTGTTTGTTCTATATACCATGGTATAAATCATTGCATCTGCTTTTTATTGTCGAACTTGCACAGTAGAACTTGACTACTGTTGTACTCTGACTGCCGAGCTGTACTGATCGACTGCTTTGTCTGTGCGATATATTCGCGGCGTTGAGCCTTTCTTGTGACAGTTATCTATCCGTGATCTTGTCTATCTCGTCGATAAACTTATCAACTATTACGAGCGGGACAGTCAAAAGTGGTCACATTGAAGCTCGATTCTCAAGCGAATTTTGCTTTTCCCACTTGGTATGCGCTTAATTGTTGTCCATTCTACTTCACTTTCTAATCATTGTCATTATAATGTATACAGAATAAATCATCTGCATCACCAACATGGCCAAGAAGATCACTTACACCTACAGCGTGAAATCGTCCGAGGGGGTGAAAAATTTTGAATTTCCCGAGAAGTCAGTGACGGTTAGAGAGCTGAAGGAGATTTCCAAGGAAGCGGATAAGAAGGCTCAATTTTTTCGGTTTAATAACAAATCCCTCAATGACGACGAATACGTGGTGGCAGGACAAATGGTAGAAGCACACAATGGCATATGCATCACGGTCAACTGTCCTGATTACAAGACTGTTTCGCTTTACGTTGACCCTTACGAGAATGTGCTCAATGTCAAACAAATGATTGAAAAGGCGAAACAAAAAATCAACCGAGAATTTCCTGTTGACATGATGCGATTGCTGTTCAACAATAGTATTCTCGACAATACCAAATATCTCAACGATTACAACGTTTGTAAGAATGCCGTCCTGAAAGTGGAGCGCATTGAACCGCCAAGTAGCATCATTCACATCGCAATTTTCATGAAAATTGGCCAATTTCCACTGGCTGTCGAGAAGGACGAAACTATTGTTGGTTTGAAACAGAAGATCAAAGATTACCTCGAAGGGACCTTCGAACCTGGTCAAGGCATCATTCTGAAGCTTGCGAACGAGAGATCGCTCAATTGCAATCGTAAGTTTACAACTCTCCGCGATCAAGACAGAAATGATCACCATTACCTGAGACTCGATGAGTGTGGTGTTGTGGATGGGTCAGAATTGTATGCCCAAGTTCGACTTATTGGTGGTTAGTGTTGAGTGTAACATATGTTTTGCAAATAGTTTATTGAATAAAGCATAATGTACCTGTTACTTGTAATTTGTTGTACTTATTCGAGTAGAGAGTGCATGGTAAGCTGTGATTTGATTTGTTGTCATAAAGTAACAGTAAACAAACTGCAAACAATATACCTGAGTACCAGAGTACCATCTTCGTGAACGGCTCCCGATGATGATGAAATCAAGCCAGACAAAAATGAAGAGATTTGTATTGAACAAATGAGTGGAGGCTACAGCCCATCAAAATTATGAATGATAAACAAAATTTACTAAAGTAACAAAATTTATGTTTAGCGCATTTTGTGGGCGCCACAACCCAACGTTGTGTTTGTGAACAGCTCGGCTTTGTTCGTGTGCGCTCTCCTGCATGTGTGTGTCACTCGGTGCGCTTTCTTGTCGTTGTCATTGTCTTGATCGTCATCGGCTTTCGCACGTTGTCCTACAATCACAAAAATTCACACTGAATGGATTCTGGTTCACGTGAATCGGCTATTTCTCGGATGACTAGTGTCAATCGTTTCGTAGAGCTGGGACGGGTAAGAATTTGTGTTGCTATCGATGTAGTTCTTATTGTAATTCGTTGCTTTTAAATTCTAATAGCTCTGGGCTCAGGATGAAAATACATCCAATCGATTTAGTTCGGGACCTTCAATGTTACCATCCTCGAACGAAGATGAACAGCGCTCGCTTTTGTCCCCTTTTCAAAATCTTAGTCTTAGTGGAACCGCAAACTTGTCCACTAGTAGTGTGCTCACTTCGCCGGGTCACAATCCTTTTGGTGCCTATTCCTGTCCTTATCAACCGATTTCGTTCTCGTCAGTAACTGTAATTATAGATTTTTTTAATTACTCGGGTGAATTTTATTTTTGATTTGATTTTTAATTTGATTTTCTTTTTTAAAGGCTTCTTTTTCGTCTATTGCATCAAATGGCCGAAACTATCCGAGTGTCCTCGGTGGTTTCGACAGTCCGACAACTTCTCAGCCTCAACATCGATCAACTACTATCTCACCTGCTGCTTTAGAGGTAGATCATATTTTTTGGAGATTATTTTATAATTCTTCTTTTGTGTTCTCCCTCTCAATAGACTACTCCTGCGAACTCTAGTGTCAATTCAGAGTGTCCTTCAATTCAGGTGGCTTCAGTTGTCGAGGTACGCACCACTGAGGACCATGACGATGATGTCGATGAAATTCAGTGGCTTGATGACCAAGATCAACAGGTATGTGGGCGTTGAACAATGAACATTTCGAGTTTGAAGATAATTTTTGATTTGATATTTGATATTTTGTTTAGATTCCGAAGATCAAAAAGACGAAACGTTTTCGTAGAATTGTATATTATCGAAGAGTTCGTCGCCGAAACCAACCAAGGCTCATTGTTATTGACGACGAAGAAGACGAAATTGTTAGTGACCACGAAGAAGAAGTGCCAAACCCACCAATGGATGACGATGAACAATCACAGGCCGAGCATCACTCAATCACTGAATCAGCGAGTGTTGAGCTCAATCATTCTCTCCCTGAAGCGGTGGACAATGCTTCTTTGGTCACTCAGTCTTGCACCGACGTGTCACCAAGTACCAGTACCAGCAGCGAATCGTCTATTGCTCCTTCTGTTGGGCCCTCTACCAGCTCTACTGTTGACGGTGTGGTTGAACCGATTGTGATTGTTAATCATAATTACGCATTACGAAGTAAGGGCAATCGGGTACTGACTTTGAACAGCACTGATGGATCGCTCTTTTCGGACCATTTCGACAATTTGTTACCTATATTTCTGCCTGAGCGAAGTACAATCGACGATATTCCTTTGGCTGAAAAGAATGTGCTGTCCCATTTGGCTTGTAACGCAGCTGGAAACAACACTAGTGCACAACGACGCAATCCGTTTTTGTCTTCATCTTCGTCATTGAACAGAAACAATCAACAATTGACTCAACGTGGATGGACTCCAGCTTTGACTTGTTCGACACCGAATCCTGTGAACATTGAGGCTTCAACCAGTGCTGATACATCTGGCAGCTGGATTAGCGCCAATGGAGGAGTGACTAATGGACTGGCTCATTTCAAGAAGAAGTTTGATGAAATTCAAGCCCGAATAAAGCAAAAAGAAGAACGAAGACGGGCAAGAGCTGAAGCTAAAGATCCTGTGGCCATCAGTCAGAAGATAACTCTTCTCCACAAAGAGCTCTACCAACTGAAGAAACTGAAGAAATCTCTAATGACTGAAGAGGACATTAAGGCCCAACGAGAAAAATCCAAGCGCGCCAGAGAAGCCAAAGAAGCAGAGATAAAGAAGGCACTGAACAACAAACGAAAACGTCATTGAGGAGAATGAAGAGATGGCGATGCCGCTTCGGGTCACTTCATTTGGCTCGAATATTACTTTTGTATGTAGTTTTATTATAGATTTTTACTTTTAATATTTCTTATCTACCCTGAAAACATTCTTCTACTACTTATCATTATCTAACATTATATAATTCGATTTATCATATTTTAATCTGATCTGATCTATTATCAGATGTTTTAGTCTTTTGGTCTATTTTGCGTGTAGCCTCATTTATATATTTACTTTGCCTTTTTGGATTTTAATAATATTTTGTTTGATTTATCTGATAAACGGATTTTTTGTTTGGTTTTGAATGTTGTGATTGGAACGAGCATCGAGTCTTATCACAATCTATAGTAGACTTTAGAATATTCTACAATGGAATGTGTAGATATACTAGATAATGCACGTTATCTGTGTATGGACAGTTCTGTTTCTTCTTTATGATAACGATGATGATCGATTTACAAGTTTCGATTCGATGTTTTCGCTTCTATTTTGTGACTTGGTCATCGCATGAGTTAGTTTCGGTTTGGTTTCGCACTTTGAGACACAACACACTTCACTCAAAATGGATGATAATTTCTATTGTGCTGAAGAATGTCTCCATGTTCCGAATAATAACGGCGACCACGTGACCATTGACCAGACACTGACCTCTACTCTTCAAATACAACCATTATCGCCTGTTGTCACTGCTGATGATGAGAATCCGTCCCATCTTCCCGAGGTAGTAAATTTAAAAGAATATTCTTGATTGATTATTATTATTAATATTAACTTTGATTTTCAATTTGATATATTTCAGAATCCATCAGATATTGTCGAACTTACGAACCCGTTTTGGAATTGTCAATCACCGAACGTTGATGGCCAAATGCTACAAGATGAACCGAAAACAGAAAATGATCATTATCAAATAAGCTACTATTTTCCTGGGGATTATTATCAATTTGACTATTTGATGGTAAGTGTGCTTCAAGTAAGAATCTACCTAATCCATCTTTTTTGTCCCAATTAGAACCAGTTTCTGAAAGCCGAACAAGGCACTTCTGAATTGGTTCCCATTTCTGTTGCATTGGAAGCACTTTCCGTTGTGACTAATTATCCGAATGTACCAGTGGACAATTCTTTTTACTTGCCGAACTATATGACCAACATTAATGCCCAAATCAAGGAGGATTATCAGTCCGCAATTTCGGAAACAAATGTCGTATATACGTAATAATGCCCAATTGTTATTATTGTTTATTAAATCTATTAATGTTTTGTTTTGTTTTTGTAGTTTGAAGAAGTAAATCGCCCATCGAAAGTACGACGATCTAGACGGAACAGACGATCCAAAGAACCCAGCAAGATGAAGAAGATTCAACAGAATGTGCTCGAACCGAAACAAGCCAAGCGGCCACATTCAAAACGGGTACAACCAAAGCGGAAGCAACAACCGAAACGGAAACGGAAGACAACACCAAAAAAGAAGACACTCCAACAAATGGAACGGGCACGATTGCGATACAGACTGAAGATGGCCAACCAAACACCAGAAGAACGCGAAATCCGTTTGGCCAAAAGACGAGAATATTGTGCACAAAAGCGAATTACCTAGACAATGTTTGAGCGGGAGAATCGACTTCGAAAAGAACGGGAAAGGAAACGACCAGTTCCAAATGAGTCAACCAAAGAACGGGAAATTTGCTTAGAGAAACACCGACGACGATGCCGAAAGTATCGCATGTTGAAGCTACAACACCAACAACTGGACCATCCGCAAATGGAATTATCCGAGAATCCAGTCCAACCGATTACCCTGGAACCAACTCTCGAAGCGGAAGAAATCCCAGATTCTACTCAACCATCACGAATAATCAAACGGAAAGTATCAAGCCCCACCGAGGAAACTACATCCTCCGAATTGGCCAAGTACCAGGAGATTGAGGAAAGACGACCAAGGGCAACCGTTTGCATTGACCAGGAAGTTGTCCAGCGGCAACTGAAGACACGAGAAGACAAAGAAGACACTTCCGGGGGTGGACAACAAAGGTCAAGTAGTGTTATGAATTTGCTTCGAAAGGTCCAAAGCTGCGTAATTCACGTATTCAAATGATCTTTTTACCTTTAACCCTTAACCTATCTATCATTATCATTATCGTATCTAATCTCAACAATGTAATTTATATATGACGTATTAAATTTATTAATCCACGGTAGACTCGTTCACTTTCGCAACAAATCGATCCAGTCGGCCTGTACGCGTTCCACCACGTGAACCTTGACCACACCATGCTGGGTCACTTCAAAATTTGAATCAATGGCATTGTCAATGCCATTGAGCTCGGGCTTATCGTTCGCGCCAATACAGAAGATTTCGTTCAAATTGGTGAGCAATCCTTAAATTCGGCCAGCTTGAGGATACTTTCGTTGATTGTTAGCCTCTTGAGGTGCGGTCATTTGGAGCTTATAGCCTTGTAGACGAATTTGGAGAAGAAGTGGCCAATCAGGGTCAACTCAGACAGACTTTCTCCCCACCGGGTCAGAAGAAGAGTCAAATTGTGCTCGGTAAACCTATAAAAAAAGGGCAATTGTTATTACACAAGATTTATATGAAGTACGTACAACGTTGAAAAGTGTTGAATGGCACGTCTGGGCAGTTCGTTTCAGCATAGCCAGGCATATTGATACCATTTCGCAAAGCCTTGAACACATCCAACGCGTCCATTCCAAGGCACGAATCGGTGCAAGTATACTTATACTATAGTTGGGATGATCGAATTGTCCTTATTGAGCAACTGTCTCTCCATAATAAATGGATTTAGCCACTTTTAGCATATTCGCCAACATGTACAACATGTACTGATGTGCACATTGAGGCGCTAAAGAAGCGATATCTTCATGTCCCATTTTGATGAGAGCATCTTTGAACATTGCCGTGCTCAGTCCAAGTGGTTGGTTCAATCGACAAAAGTCATCGGACAGTATGCTGTTGGTGAGTTTGGTGGATTGGATGTTGAAGTCAGTGGCGGCATCGTCAACAAAACTTGCCAAAGCATACATCATTGAAGCATTGGGCTTGTAGTACTCGTCCTTGTACGAGTCACATACGCCAATGAATGTTTGCATCGAGCTGTGTATGTAACACATCGAGTTTGGGTTATAGAGTCCGGTCAGTCCAGATCCAACAACCAGCTCTTGATCGTAGTCATCAAAAGTGATTGCTTCATATGGTGCAAAAGTGGACCGATACAAATTGACCTTCACATCGTCATTAATTGAGTTGATCGGATTGAGTCTCTTGATTTGAGCGATTCCAATCTTCTTGAGATATTCACTAATGTTTGGTAGATGGACATAACACCTTTTGGTGTAGCTATACACTTGCGGCATTCCTGTCTGGGCGATTGAGTCGAGCCTTACTACGAACGGGTCAAGTGATTTTCTCTGAAAGAAGTGCATAATGGAGTGGCTTCCATTGTCTCGATTACAGCCGACATATTCACTTGTCAGGTTGAGCCACAGTAAACCGGCACCAGAGACTTCACAATTCACTTGATTGCACTTCACGGTGTCGAGCACAGAATTGGTTACACTGAGAAAACGCTCATGCAACAAGTATTCGAACCTAATAAGAGAAATCAAAAGAATCATTAACAAAATGCATGTCAGATCGATGAATTTTTACCAGAGAATAAAGGCGACAGATGTACATAGATCGTAAATAGATCAGATTTAATACAGTAGTTAATATGTAGTTCGCAAATCAAAGGAATAGATCAAGTTCAGTTAGGTGTCATGACATTCAATTCAAAATCACAATTCAAATCAATCCTCAACTAACACTAACTCCCTTTCTATTTTGTCTCTTGTTGTATGTTGTTGCATTACCAAGCAATTCGAATTCTATCTACTGCTTGTGTGGAAAATCTAGAAATAGTGTATTGAACGAAATCAAGGTTCGAGAGGTCAAATGGAGACCAGCTTTTACGGGGGAAAATGTCTGGCAATTACCGAGCTGAGACAGCTTGGTGTCCTTAAATCAGTAGAGTTTCGCTGATTTTAGCACTCGCTCGGAAGAAACCATATGACCATCTTTGATGAGGAATTTGCTTAAATCGATTAGGCTCATTGCGCAACTGAATTCATTCATTCATGAATGGAATGCACCGGACTTTGATGATTGCACACATTGTGCGTACTGTGTTTATTAAATTACTAATAAAGACAAAACTGTCTAATTTGATGCATCAATGCATGTGCCAATACAATGGCAATGAGCCACCGAAAGTGGTGGAATCACTTTTTAGCCGCGAACACAGATCTACCAGTGACAGCTTCTCCTTTTGGGGCCATTGAAGTGAATGCCGATTGAGAAGTCGACTTTGACTTGGTGCCTGTGGCTGGAGTAAAGAAGGACCGTGTGGTGACATTGTTGGCACCGGCCTTGGCTGGCTTCTTTGACAACTTCTTTGCTTTCTTTGGTTTGTGGCTAGGATCGACGATGTAGCCACCAGCTTTACGCTTGCGATAACTGACCACCCAGCCAAGTAGCAACAGAAGCAGCAAAAGAAGCAGCAGAACAATCAAAGCGATGATCCACAAAGGAAATGGCTCACCGGCTATACAATGGACAGAGAACAAACAACACATTAGATCGCAATGGCTATCGATTTGCTAAGACTTACTTTGGTCCAATAGCAAGCCTCGAGTGTCTCCTTTGCATCGGAAAAAGTCTCCATAGGCCACCTTGAATGCATTGTCCGACTGTTGGTCCTGTCTGGTGATGACCGACTCGTTCAAGATGTAAATGTAGCTCGAGCCAAACAGGTACACCTTCTGCTCGTTCACAAAACCCTTGAGTACGGGCCAATCCACCGAGCCAGAAGGACAAGGCGCCGAATTCCAGGCAGTGAAAATGGTCACCACCTTGGGGTCACTGTCACCTTGCTTGCACAGTTTCCTCCATTGAAGACGCTCGTCCATGGTAATCTTAGGTTCGCCACTGTCGTATCGAATGTAATAGCGCCAAGTTGAAATCTCCAAATCAGCATCTTTTCGATGGACGGCATAGTAGGTCGATCGTTCGGTAGTGGACAGCAGCACCTGCTCATCGTCTCCACTGTAGTGAAAGCCACTAGAGACCTGATCGGTTTTAATGTTGTACTTTACGCCTCTGCCTCCCATTTCCTTTTTGATGGTAAAGGACACGTACTCGTTGCCTCCATCGTCCGTGAACGTGAACGCATTGTAGACAATGTTCTTGATCTCACCGAAGCGGCGATCGTTCCACAGAGTGGGCCATTTGTCTGCCATCGGTATAGGATCCGTCTTGAGATAGATCTGCTTGATGGCGCTCTGAAGTAGCGAGTCCAGTGGCAAGTCGTACACGAAGTAGTCAGTGGTGATGAGGATTAGTCGATTAGCCAACTGACCCACACACAGAATGTTGAACTTGTCCTGTCGGTTCGAATGCACAATCGAGGAGCAGACGTTCTAGTTGAGAGAAAGGAAAAATAAGTTAACAAAACAAATTCATAAAGTTAATCAATCAAATGCACTTACATCGTCAGGTGACTCGGTTGAACTCGATTGGTCATCTTGAGCACACAAAAGAGGAGCTACAGAGCAGAATACTCCAAACCAAATAAACAGAAACTTCATGCTCGAAAAAGGCTAAAAGTAGTGCGAGAAGCAAACTAAAATGACCAACAACAAAATCGAGTTTGGCTTTATATAAAGTTGAGAAAGTTAATTCGAATCTCGAATTTCAATAAAACAATTTCGATTGAACGGTCTTTACTTTCAAAATACTTTTGATTACACAAACAAAAAAAGATATTTCCATTTGATGTTCAAATTGACAAACAATAATGAACGGACATTGAATGTCCAAGTCTGAATTGGCAACTCATAAGTAGAAATTCACTTTGGCAAAAAAAACAAAGGAAGAATTGTCTGTCAGTAGTTGGTATTACCAACTTGATAATTGCAACTGTGGCTTCGAGGTAAAGTTAGTTTGTAGTGTCTAAAACCAATTGGTGCCAGTCAAAAGGCTTTTCACGAACTTCGCTTTCTTCGGTCTAGTCTGCTAAAACCATTCAGAAGACTATTTCATACAGGCTTCCACTCACTTTGCGATAACACCAAAACGACAACAAAATTGTGTCGAAGCTGTGTCTGTAATAAAAAGTAAATTAAAACACCGAAATTGATGTCTAATTGAGAACTAACCTTTCTTTCAATGGTTAAACCACTCTTTGAACCAGAATATTTCAATCGATAATATCGATTAGACACATTCACAAAAGTGCCGAATGTGAAGGACATCTTCTCAGTGTTCGGCCAATGATCTTCTGTTTAGGCTTTGGTATCTTTTGCAAGTACTCGTACTGAATGGCAGCAAAAGTTGGTCTTCTCTCAGGATGGTACGACCAGCAGTAGGCCAACAAGTCCTTGATTTCGTTCGGTGATTGTAGAGAATTACTGATTGGCTGTTTTATGCCCTTCCCGACCTGCCAAATGATCACCTCGGAAGGTTTGCCCGTAAATGGATACTCTCCGAATATCATTTCGTACAGTAATGTGCCAAACGCGTAAATATCCGTGCCATTACTGAAGGGTAAATCGTCACTTTGATGGGCGTGTTCAATGCTCAGGGTTCGAATAATCTCAGGTGCGAGATAGCAAAGCCATCCTTGTGGCACAACCAGTCGGTCTTTGTTTTGATTCGCAACACAAAGTTTGGTCACCGAGGACAGGCCAAAGTCGGTGATGATCACCTTGTTGACCTTTTTGTCCCTGTGCCAGAATATGTTCTTTGTTTTGAGGTCTTTGTGGATAATGTCGCGCGAGTGAAGATAGCCCATGCCTTGACAAACCTGTTACATAAAATAGAACGAGTTATTAGTATTTTATGGTCAAAAAAAGAATGCTCACAAAATAATTTGCCAGCAACTCACCTGTTCGCAAATTGTGGTCACCTCATTAAGATCAAACCTGGCCGATTGTTTGTGTATCATCGTATGCAGTGACACTCCCTTGCAAAGTGATGTGACAATCGCTAAATTAGGCGGCGTCATGCACGCTCCCATGAACAGAACCAAATTGTCGTGTCGTGTCATACGGAAAATATTCACCTCCTGTTTGAAGGACTCGAACGCCCGCTCATTATCCGCACCGAGATAGTTCAACTTTTTGATGGCGACCTCCCCGTGCCAATCGCCTTGATACACAGTGTAGTAGCGACCAGTGCCGATCACCTGTTCCGAGTTGAAGTTGTTCTCAATGTCTTTGTAGGGAATTTCCCATTCTTTGTTGGACGCCAACGAGCCCTGTGATGGCCACGGATGTTCGTGACCTTCCTGGTAATGATAATCGGAAGAAGAATTTTGTGACACTGCCGTCAAGGTGGAGGAAGAGGACTTTTCACTGTCCACAATCGTGGGAGGACGAGGTTCGTCGGCGGAGGTGACACTTGAGACTGAAGATATTCGAGATGTGTTTTGAATGTCTCTTAGAGGTGTTGTTGATGTTGTTATTGATGATGAGGATGAAGGTGAACGCATCAAAGTTGAAACTAAATGACGAAATATATAAAAGAAATATTAATATAAATAATAATCCTAAATAATTCTCAAGTTCCTTACAAGGTTTGCTCATTGTATGATCAGTTGTGGTGGTATTAGTAGTGGAATCAGTGTTGAGCATCTGATTTTTGAACATATCAAAGAATCCATCGGGCAGACCACACGAGTTGGGCGCCTTGGCCACACAGTCCGAGTGACAGTAATATTTACAGTACTGACAGCGGTAGCCGAGGAATAGAATCTGCTTATCACAAACATTACAGTTGGAAAAGGTGGCTCGTTTGGTGGACGTGAAACGGTGGTGAATTGAGTGCAACATTGTCGTTCCAATTGGATTGAACGCCATCGTGAGAGAAAGGGAATACGATTACCGCGAAACAAAAATAGTGGAACGATACAATAAAATAATATAATAATAAGTAGAAAATAATAAAGTTGAGGTAGTTGGGTTATTTTCAGTCGAATAGTAATTAACAAATTCAGTCAAATAAATAGGTCAGAGAGAAATCTAGAAGCAACAAAAAAAATAGCAAAATTAATAAAACATCGAAACACCTGTGGACAATTACCTTGAGGGTCACAGATATGACTAGAATCACACATACACAAATAAAGTACCAATCAGGATAATGTGCCGACAGGAGACATCTCTCGACCAATCATATCACAGACAATACACCACGATGAAATCATTCAAAATTGCTCTCCACCAATCCGAATCGAGATAGTGGACAATCAGACAGATTGCGATCAATTTGTGATGATGATTCACCCACTTGTTGATATATCAAAGCAATCGACCAGCGCTGACTGTCACACAACAAACCAGCTGTTGCTGCCTGCTAGCGGTCACAATTACACCGTACTAGTGGTATGCATTGATGAGCGTGTAGTGTGGTGTGTGGTGTGTGGGTGGGAAGTAAACTTTACCGAAAGCAAAACATTGAACCGCGAGAATAGTTTATGGAAAAATATGTTATATCAATTTGTCCACTCCACATGGTCTTTTGTTGTGGCCTCCGCTCTCCTCTCATTTCTTTTTCGTTCCGAAAGGCAAAAAGGATTCACAAGAAGCCGAATTGACAACATCACAAAAGATATTGAACACTTTGGTATACTTTACGTAAGGTACGTCTGATAAACTATCTATTTGATTATCTAATTTGGTTATATTTCGTAGATTTCTGGGGCACTCTATTTGTTTTATTCTGAAATCGCTTTTTTTTGTCTGTTTACCAAAGCACTGTTTGCCTATGTAAGTGATATAAACTCAATGAACACTAATTTATTATCCATATCTTGTTTTATCATTTGTAGCGATCTTATCTGTTTTGTTGTTTATTTAGTGAATCAATATACTTTCTAATCGCTTACGAATAGTAATTAGACTTGTGAACAGAAAATTGCATATTTGATGCGCTTTATGAATTTATTAGTAATATTTAGTAATTTAGTAATAGCAAATTAGGTAAACTAATTAGATCTAATCTGTAGATTAGGGTAAAATGACATTAGAGGTGAAGCGAATTTAAATAGGCACGATTTTTATTTTTAATTAATATTTTTGATTTTTTGTTTTATTGTTTTGGTTGCTATTTATAAGTAATAGATTATTTTACTGATGAAGTATAGGCAATGTATTTGCTCCGACTTTGTACTAATAATCCAGAAGTAGTGAATATTTGAGTTTGTTACTGAATTTTTAATTTTATATTATATAAATATGTATTTTTGTTATTTATTATTTTATTATCCTTTGTTTGCATTCATACTAATAATACTTTGGCTTTTATTATCCCTTTATGACAGTCTATCTCACCATGGACGGACGATACGACACTGCCAATCTGTTGAGTAAGTCTCGTCTTCCCACGAACATTGAGATGGTTCATCACATTCGAGATACCAAGCAGAAGCACCCGTGGCACTCTGTTCCACTCCATGTGGCCTCTACGCTTGTGATGCTGTGGGCCCGAACTGACATTCCCACCCTGTCAGTGGCTCAGGTTGCTAAGCAAATTGTCCGTCTTGATAAGAATTTTGCCAGTGTCATGTTGAGCCGTACAAAGGCGCAGTCGGTTCCACTCAAAATGACCGATCTGTTCGATATTGCCGCTTGTAAGTGTGCTGATTTTGGCAAGTGCACCTGTGAGGCGTTGAACAAAGTGCCCGCTGGCCAGTCTCAAGCCTTTCTCACCGATCAACGAGGTGACCGAAAGTTGACCTTTGAGGATTACAAAACTGTGGACGACGATGCAGATTCGGAGGCCGAGATGGAATTTCACGATGCGGTGGAGAATCCTTCTGCAGCAGCAGCAGCACCACGTCCATATGCGGAAACATCCGAAGATGAAGGCGACGATGAGATTGAACGTCGCTATGGTGAGAAGATGAAGAGCTTCTTTGACGTCAACCGACGACAGGGAATTTCGATGCGAGAGTCAGTTGGCATGATGAACGGCGCACTGAAGGACATTGGCATTCCACTGGAACAGCTGCTTGGTTTGAAGATTTGAACATTATACTTCATTAATTCGTGTGTTCTTTAACGATTACTTAAATTGATTCATTACTATGTGAAGTGATTATTAATTACTGATTAACCATTCAACGATTTATACATTTAACGTGATACAACTTTATTTACTTACTTACTTAAGAGATTTAACTTTACTTTCTATTATAATAATAAAGTGTATTTGTACCCGAACTATTTTGTTTGACTATTTGATAGTAATTCGTAATACCAAAGATGTAACTATTGGTTCAGAAACATCTGATTATTTTAGATTGTCTTCAGATTGACACGGAAATAGCGAAAACGATGACACTGAAAGTTAGGTCTGTTTCACTTTGATGATTTGGCTTGAACTGACAAATATGCAATACTCGAATGCATTCAAATTGATCTACAATGAACGAAAAAATGCGAATTCTTAAAAGAACAGGAATAGGAACCGAAATAGTAAAACAGTTCCGAAACCAACAACAAAACCAATCAAGATTGTCATCAAACAAGGGAATTATCACGAAAATAAATAAATTGTGCGTTTAATGTTTAGCTGCATAAGTTATATATCAAATAGTAAGTAATTCAAATAATAAGTTATATCTAAATTAGATAATCTATAATATCTCGTATAAATCAATGTAATGACTATCTAAATAATAATAAATGTATATATAACAATGATCACGTTATAGGTTGAGGACTTTGAATTGGACATTCGAATGATTATCACAAAATCGTAAATGTAAAAAAAGAGTAGCAAAAGAACTATCTATCTAGATCTAGAACCGAAAGCATTTAGTCGAATTGAGCTTCAACTTTAATCTCAGCATGGCCAGACAGTTGGGCCTTCTCAATCTCGGCCTCTGCCGCCTCAACCAGTTCCGGGTGTTTGTCTCTGATGTGTTTCATAAAGTAGAATTGCATCTTGGCGGTGTACTTGCAGCCTGGCGATTGGCACGACAAAATGGGCTTCGGCTTGGTGTTGGTTGGATCTTGCATGGCTCGCAGTGGTTTCGGTTTGACGGAAGCGGGAGTTTTGAATTTCTTTTTCGGTTGAGCCTTAGCTGGAGTGACTTTTTCTACTTTCTCGATAGATTTCAGGAGAATCTGAGTGGAGGGATACACGTTCTCCTCGTGATGTGAACTAGACGAGGCCGAATCAGTTGAACTCGAAGTTCCAGATGAGGCGGACCGTGGTGGGGGTGATTCTACTTTAATGTGAATGTTAATGCTGTTGTCATTGTTCAGAATCAGTCCACCACTTTGAGGATCGGAAAAGAAGTTGCCATTACTAGGGAATGCCTTCAGACCAAGTGAACAGATCGATGGAAGCGCCCCAGAAGAAGACCCAGACGAAGCAGAGTCTGATGAATAATAATTCGAGTTGTTGTTACTTGAAAGAAGCGGTCCAAATGGTTGTAAATGTCGAAGAAATTGTGATGGTTCGTTTGGCGATGTCGTCGACACCGAATCTGGAGCCCGATACAGATTGGTTCCATCGGAATAGATGGCAATCTGTCGAGGCCAGCCTGGATAGGGCACCTGATAGGGCAGTGTCAGTCCTGGTGGTATTGCGTCATAGTACTGAGAGGAATAGGAATCGGTTGAGGCGGAACTTTCGTACGATCGTTTGGGAGCTGTAAATATGGAAAAAAAATTAATAAACGTTCTCTTATTAGTGAGCATACCTCGAGGTGTGGATAGAACATTATTGTTGGTGGGCTGAAGTGATGCAATTTGAGGAATAGTCGAAATTGGCGAGGCAGCTGCTGAAGCCGAGACATTATAATGCTGCTGCTGATTATTATTATCACCACCAGAAGCACCAAACGAATTAGCATTTGAATATGAAGACAACTGTGGCAGTGGAGACTCCTGTTGGAGATAGGACGAGGATGGCTGAAGTTGATGATAACTGAAGGATGTTGTCTGTGCTGGGGCCGATGATGAGGTGGGCAGTCCTGGACTGTGAATGTATTGAGATGGTGACAGTTGCTGTTGATGTTGGTTGTAGTTGTCTTGGTAGTGCTGTTGACTGATGCTGTTGTAGTCATCGGCGGTAAGATGGCCACCGTGGCCACCACGGACAGAAGCAGAAGATGAATCGTACAGATTCGGATTGGCGAATAGACCGGGATAGTTCATTTTGGCGGAGAGAATTAAGGAATGTGACCAAATTAGGCCAAAGTCAGTGGCAAACAAAAGTCAAAACACACATGCTCAAATCGGTGTCGAAGTGAAAGTGACTGACACAGACAACAGTCCACGCGTTCGTGAGCGCACGCGGTTTAGTCATCATCGTGCACACATGCATGCACTTGATTACCTCGACTGTGCCTTGCCTCATAACACTCAATGCTTGGTGCTCCAGAGGTGGTGGTGACAGTCCTTGAGGACCGTGCACAGACAGTAAACCACATGAGGTCAGACACTGAAATAGAAAGAAAGCCTCCACAAATGTACAACCTTGAGGCCTTCTCGCGTGCACCCCTGATAAGTCCGCGCTGATTTCATCACCAGAGGAGGTCGCATAAGACTTATAATTAGTAGTATACAGAAAAGATAGATTATGGACAATTTCCATCGGTGGGCAAAAGATTAGACTTTTTTACGAAAAACCTAAACTCAAAGGATTTCTTTAAAAACCCGAAATTATGGTGTCAATGACATTTTATTATTTTTCAAAGTAAAATAGAATATAAATCGGAAAGTGCATAAAGTCTAAAGTCGTCGATTGACCAGTTGATCGTCCACACGGACAAATTGATTCGGATTACGTTCATCGGCAATTGCTTGCTCCTTCCTTTCCTTGATGGTTCGAGGCAATTTGAAGTGTAGGCCCACAATGTGAAGAATTACATTGCCATATTTCTCCGAAGCGTAACCAGGACAGTGGGGCCAGGAGCAGCTAAACGGTTTGATGCCCAAATGGATTCGTTCGTGGTTGAGCAAGTTTGATAGACCCACAAATGAAGCGTCACATTGTTTGCAAACATAATTCTTCTTAGCTCGTTTGGCGGTTGGTGCGGACGATCGAGATGATAGATTCCGCTTACGACCAGTGGTCAAAGGGCGTACATTCTGATCAGGCTCGTTTTGAGCGACAGTTTGTTGTTGTTGCTTCAAAAATTCCTCAAGTGAAACAGTCTCCACTTCGGGATTGTCACGATCAAAGATAGAATCGATAATATCATTCTGAGGATAAATAGAACGACGACCGCCAAAACGACATATCAATTCTGCCAGCTCAGTCCGAATGGAGCCAACTTTTCCATCAACAAAAGAAACAAACTCCTTTTTCACTCGTTCAGCACCGATTTGAAGTGATTCATTGAATCGATCTAAAAAAGAGACAAATCTATTGACATTTGCCATTGTGGTGATGAAGGTATACCTTCTAGGCTTCTAAGCCAGAAAAATAAGACTCGTCAAAAATAAAGCAGTCCGATTTGGTCAAACATTCGCCGATATAGTTCACTCAATAGAGTTAACAACTGCTCTCACCAGATGGCGCTATAATAATTTTTGAAAATATTAAATGCCGCGAATTTTAATTATTACAACATTACAAGATAGCCCTTCTCAACAGTCTTCTTATCTTTATCCTATAATTGCAAAGTTTACAAGAAAAGTAACAAACCACAACAGTCGATTAACAGTTATCAGATAAATGAAAGAGCCATTGAATGTTTGTGTATAACATTTTATTGTCTCAATGGAAGACTATCGAGATGAGTGCAATTGTGTGAGCGTTCATTGCGTCTGTGTACAGGTGAGTGAGGTGTGTTGTTGTGTGTGCAACTCAGAGCTTTGTCTGCATGCTCACTTGCTCTTGCATCAACTTTTTCTTGTTCTTCTTAGCCCCAGGAGCGCCAATCATGGAGGGTCTGGTGGGCACCAGCTGCAACTGTTCGTACGGGTAGGTGAGCTTGCGACCGCCCAGTATGCTGATCTGTTGGTCCATCTGTGGGTCACTCTTGAGGCCGGTCACCTTTTTGATGATCAACTTTTGCACATCGGTGAAGTGCACCTTCTGTACTCGGTCATTCTCGCCCGCCTCACGGTACGCGATGTTCTTGATCATGGACTGGATGGCATCGAGGTCGTCCTTGTTGTGTCGGGTGACGTGCTCCGCCCGAACACCGTCCAACAGTGCCACCACCTTGTCCACCTCCTTCTGGTTCTTCTGAACGGTGATGTTGTCCGCCGCGGGCGGTGCCCCCGGTGAGATCGATTCCGCATTCGACGCAAAGGCCGCCATAGACTCGCCAAAGGTGATCGATTTGTCTGCTCTCGACTTTGACTTTGACCTCTTTTTCTTCTTCTTGACATCGCTCACACCGCTCGCACCACTTGCACCACTCGGACCACTCAGGGCACTGACGCTGGCTCCTTTCTTTGAGCTCACACTTGTCTTGGATTTGCTTTTCGAATGCTTCTTTGAGGACGCCTTTGATGACGACTTGGAGGACGACTTTGAGGACGCCTTCGACTTGGATTTGCTTTTCGAGGGCTTCTTTGACTTGCTCGGCGCCGCTGAAGATGCTGAGGCAGCAGACGAGGCTGAAGCGGCCGACGAGGCTGAGGCCGCTGACGAGGCAGAGGCGGCCGACGATGCAGACGCAGAGGCTGAGGAAGCTTCCGAAGCTCCAGAGGTTCCCGAGGTGCCAGACGCTTCTGAGGCCCCACTAGTGCCTGAAGTTCCAGAGGCTTGCGAAGTACCGGACGCACCAGAAGTACCAGAGGCTGCTTCGGAGGCTCCACTAGCTCCACTAGTGGCCGAGGTGGAGGTCGAGGCCTTTGATTTCGATTTCGAAGATACCTTGCTCTTGCTGCCTCCTTTCTTCTTTTTCTTATCTTTGCCCATCTTTGCGCGGTGGTGCTTGCACTCGGCCGAAGAGACTGTAGAAAGGTGGTGAGCTGAGGACGGAAAAGATGACTCGATCGAGAGTGTGCTTGAAGTGTACACAAAGTCAAACTGAACAAAGTAGAACAAATCGGTCAAATGTGACGAAGCTCGACAGAGAAACTAAATAAACCAAAGAGAACATTGTTGACAGAGTGGAACAGTTGAGTTAGCACACGTTGGCTCAAATTAGGTTCGAATAACAGACAAAAAAGACATTCGATGTTGATGAGAAAGTAGTTGTCAATTTATTGATACGAATCGAGTGTACAGAATAGAATATATACTAGGAATGTCATAAAAGAATTAGTACAATTACAGTCGATTATATTACCACAAATGTTCGTCAGGTTAACTTGAACACCTTGTACACCGACAATCTGTTTGCATATCGTCCAGCCAAATTGGCCATCACTTCTTGTTCATCCACAGGAATGCGAGTCAAATTGGTGTCCACTTCGTTCGCCTCCAACACTGGCTCAACCAAACGATGAAAATTGTTACGCATTATCATAAATTCAGTCTTGCTACATCGCTCCACCAGATGAACACATTCGAGGACTGGAAATACTCGAACAATCATTTTGGTGAGTGCACGTGGAGACTCAAGGAAACGAGAGTGCTTCAGATAGAAAGTTTGAACAGTGGACAGTTGAGGGTAGTCGGGCTCAATGGACAGCTCAGGAAAGGGATTCATCTTGAGGGAATGTTTAAATTCAGAGTAATACACAATGGACAGCTCGTTCAGTTGGGACAGTTTAGACAGAGACTCGATCAGTGTGAGAAAAGGAATCTAAATGTGAAAAAGACATTAAATTGAGTATAAACATAAAAACTGAACTCCTATTTACCCTGTAGGATGGAGTAAATTCAAAGAATTCGAGAAAAGTAAAATTCTCGCAAATAAAGTTGAGCACTTCGAGACTGAGTCCCACGCCCTGTCGATACTGTCGCTCAGTGATGTACGGTCCACCAACATCAGGACTAATACTCAAATAATTGATTTGACTCAACAGAAGAGTGCCCCTTTCGGTGGACAGGAATCGGATCATGTCCGTCAGTTGGCATCGTGTCAGCATAAGACCGTTGAGGGAAGTGCCCAGTTTGGACAGTATCGAAGTGGTACATCGAGGATAGGAGCCCAAACAGAGGTGATCCAGTTGGGGCAGGAGAGAGGACGGAATGGTGAAACACTCGTTCGACAGTGGAATCGTGCCAAACAGTTCAAGCACTTTGAGGTGATGCAGACTTTTGAGTTGATCGAGAATGGGCTGAAGCAGTTTGAGGTGGTCGGGAAGGCTGAAAATGGTCAGTCGAACCATACGAGGCCAGTGCTTGAGCAGAGCGACCAAATCGAGAACATCATCGCGACTGAAGGACACCACCAGTTCACGAACATTCGGGAACAGTTTGCACAGAAATTCTCCTTTTAACGGTCGAACCACATTCGGAGAACTGTCATCAATGTTGAGACTTTTGTAAACATTACGGACCGAACCGATGATTTCGTTGCGTTGAGTCGGCGGTGAGCAGACCGATCCAATACTAAAGTACCAGTCACTCTCGAGATTGTGCTTCACCACTGAATGACAGTACTCGCGCAGATCATGAACCGTACCAAACAACTTCACAGTGCGGGTCTGCTGACAGATCAGCGAAATGAGTCGACACCATCGACGGGACACTGCTCGACAGTGGATCAGTTCTAGTGGGGAGAGGTACGACAGAGTCTCCGTGAGACAGTCGTCGTTGAGACGGTCCAGGAAAACGATGCGGACGGTGGTGGTCATGGCCGCGGACAGATCCAGTCCTGAGACGAACTTCACGTAAAGTGAATCACGTAGGTTACTCAACAAGTTGTGTGCGTGTTTTGTGACACAATCACGTGAGTGTGCCTTTGTTGTGTGCTAAAGTAAGAGCGCACTAGTGACATCTATTGGTAGCGGTTTGAAGTACAATCAAATTGCTTCAAAAATAAATCGATTTTTTTATTTATGTACAAATAGACAAACATTAATATTGCTGCATTGTTTTTGCCCGATTGTATAAAATTGCAGCACATCACCCATCGACGCATCCCAAGAGCACAGCCAATCTCTCAACCACCTCTCGATGTTTGTCCATTCTAACGCACAATTCTTTCAACTCGTCTCGCTTCTTCATTAAATCTCGATTGATTTGTTCAATTTGGCACTTCACTTCTGCCAACTGTCGCGCAATCTCTTGTCGTTCTGTGTGCACAAAATTGGACACAAGATTTAGGGACGAAATGGATATCAGCTCAGAAGAGTGAGGCTGATTTGCGGTAGTACTCAAATCTTGTTGTTGCTTAAAATGACAACACTTCCTTACATGAGTCACTTTGTGGAAAAGACAATTCCACAGACGAGTAACATAAGATGATTTGTTGGTGGAACAGTTTTTGGAAGGATCCATCATGAGTGACGATGATAGAAATGAACACAGATGAATCTGTGTTTGACAAAATGAATCAATTTGCATTACTGAACGATTGAAGTTATTTTTATTATCAATCGATTACATTACTAGAACAATGACTGTGCTAATGATGCTAATGACATTTGAGTTTAGCTATGTTTGTAATGTTGTGCAATGATGATGTTGCTGTTGTCATCGAAAGTGATCATTTTTCATTTCCAAATTTCAATGTTCGCAAACTCAAATATGTTCACTAAAAAAACATTCAATCCCACTCAACAGATGGCGCCATACTCTGTCTCTTCTCACATGTTTGTCAAACATTGTAAACAGACAAACAGTTGCTTTGTTGATGTCAATGTCAACCTCAACCACAACCACTCTTATCACAGTATTTCTCTCTCTCTCCAGTTTGCATTTGCAATTCATTACTCAGCATTACTCATACATCTGTTTGTGTCGCTATTGCACGATGTCTGAATCGGTCGAATCGGTGCTCAAGCAGCTCGAGGATGAAATCAAGAGAATTGGCGATTCGATCTGCTCTCAACGTACCAGAATTGAGGCCGGTAAGTGGGACCTGTGTCTGTGTTTGTATAATGTTTAAATGTATTTATTTACTGAAATATGTTTTGCTTTATTATTGTTACTAGTCGAGGATAATCTGAACGATAGAACAATGGTACCACAACAACAGCAACGACCACTCGATTCAACTCAACAACAAAACGATGGTCAATCTGCAAATGTCCAAGGCACCCAACCCTCGAATGTCCTAAATCAATAATAAAACTGTTATTTTGTATATTTCATTTGTGCCTACTTACTCTCACTTTTTGCCCACCAAACTAAACGGATCTGTAGGACATGCACACTCATAAATTCCTGCTTTATTGTCATGGTTGTAGTTCATTTTAGTTATCAATGTTATATATGTTACGATCAACCAAAACGGATTTTTATCTTTATTAGGAAGTATATCCTCTTGAGAGAGATTGTTTCAATTGGAATTGCTTTATTTTTTTATTGTCAACCTAATTTAGACTAATCGTTTGTCTATAGTAGTACTAAATGAACACACTACAAGGTCATATACAGGAACTCGAGAGTATTATTCTTCTATAGGAACTGGTCATTTAGGTCCTTTTCAGTAACTAAATCGCGGACTATTTTTATTTTTATTTATATGACAACCGAATGTCCGTTATATCATTTTTATGATCTCATTATTTTATATATTATATAAAGAGTCGACTTTTGTTTATTCAATTATATTTTTAGATGAACTTTCTTAGCCTCACAAAAAATAATAAAATTAAAATCAAAATGACCACTCAACTTGTGTCCACTTTTCTGTTCTTCTCAACCTTTCTCATCGCCTCAACCCGTGCCACCAACTTTGGATCACTTGTTTCCAACGATGAAACTCCATCGAATTACAAATCAATTCTGACAATAGTTTGTTCTTCAACAACGTTGGTCTGTCTGTTCGCATCGGGCATTGTTGCATTCAAATACAATCGATTCGAACACGAGCCATTTGGCCACTATTTGACGATACAGAAGAAGCGATTTCGATTTGTGTTGCATATGAATTTGATTGTATGGCTTGGTGTGGTGCATTTGTTGGTTCTAGTTGGGATGGATCGAGTCGATTGTCAGGTTTGTGATTGTTTGTTCAATCAATTTCTTTACTAATTTCTCTTTATTTTCACTATTTAGACCCTCTGTCCCATCATTTCTGTATTGCTTCTGTTTTCTCTTCTCACCTGCTTCACCTTTAAACTACTCAACGCCATTCATCTACACAATCAACTTGTCTCCACGTCTTGTCGGCTCAACTCAAACCTAACCCAAAGATTTTATCTTATCGCCGGTTACTCGATTCCATTAATCATTATCATCGCATCGTTTTTCGTGTCAAATGGAATCTTCGAAACCAGCGAATATTTCTGTTGGATCTCCTCAAGACAATATTCTCACCAAATATGGATTCTACTAGGTCCACTTTCACTGATAATTTTAATCAATTTCTGCATCTACATTCGAATACTGTACCTTGTGTTGAGATGGAGAAATAAATCCATTTGCCCACAGACAGGCAAAACAGTTCTATGGACAGTAACATTGTTCTTCAATTTGGGAATTCCGTGGGCATTGTTCGCTGTTCAGTTTGCTGATGAATATAAATTCACAATTGCCGTATCGTACATCTTTATATTGGTGAATGGACTGCAGGTACTGTATACATTGTACTAATTGTCTAATGGTTGTTGTTCATTGTTTTTTTCTCTTCCTCAAATGTAGGGAATTTCCATACTGGGCGAACAATGTTTGCTGTTTTTGTGTAACAAACAAAACAAACGACAAGTACAACAACAAAGACAAACAGTTGAGAAAAGTGTCAATCAAAATGGATTACATTCTTGTAATAATCATCAAACGACCATTTCGATTTCTTATATCTATTCGAATAAATATTGAATTTATGATTTTATTTCTGTTTTTATTTGTTTTTATTTGTTTTATTTTAATGATTGTCATTAATTTATTGAATATATAAAGTCGGAGCGAGAGTATTGCCAATACATTTTATTGCAATAAAATTTCCATCAATAGTTTGAATAATCGAATTGTCATTTGATAAATTAGTGTCAAAACGAGGTCAACTTTAGTACAAATCAACATTCAGTGGCTCAGTGGTCTAGTGGTATGATTCTCGCTTTGGGTGCGAGAGGTCCCGGGTTCAAACCCCGGCTGAGCCCTTTTTTTCTTTTTTGTTTTTAATTTTATTTTACGCATCTACTTTTGTTTGTTATCGTCAAGTTCAACTCAGCTTTAGCCTAAATCAGTCATTCACTTCATCGGACTGTCCACAAACAGAGTGACAGTGTCACTGACACCTAGCGTCCACCGAGTCGTAATGGTCTCTGTTTGACTGTCACTTTTGTTCACTCGTCTTTTGTCATCTGCTCGAGTAAGGTCTTACAGGCGTTCTTAGTTGTCCTCTTGTAAATTGGTCAACTCGTTTTATATTCGCTATTTTTTATAACTTTTCCCTCTGCATTCATCTTCATCATCAGAATCACCATCATCTCGCCATCATCCTGGTCATGTTTCAGCCAAACCAATTCAAACCTGCCGCTCTGGTTCGAGTGACCACAGACCGCAAGACGAAGCACGAACAAATCGATTACAACAAGCCAAACACTTTAGTAGTTTTGGAGAAAGCCGCGGTAAGCAACTTTTTACAACAACTTGGCGATCGTGCGGTAAATGTTCGAATTGTCCAAGTGTGTTTTAACCGTTTTGTGTTATCTTTAATTTAATTATTATTTTTATTTTATTTTATTATCAGTTTACTATTGGCCGCGAACATGGCTCCGATATTTTGCTCCGGTCCGAACATAAAGTCTCTCGAATGCATGCCTGGATTCACTGGACCAACTCGAAATGGTGGATCGTTGATAAAAAGGTTGGGAATTTTTTGGTTTTGGTTTGTTTTGTTAATTGTCTACTTTTCTCTTTTTGTAGTCTCGTAACGGTACCATGTTGAATGGCTTCAAAATCCCACCCGATAACCGAGTTCAGCTGACCACCGGCGCTCGAATTAGCTTTCACGACACGGGCTATTCGTTTATCTTTCTGGAGGACTATCTCTCCTCCTTGATTGGTGGTCAATCGCCGAATTCGCTGCTTCACGACTTATCCCACCAGTACAAAACACTGCAGAATCAAATGATTCTAGAACAAATTCGTTATGCCGATGTGAAGTCTCGTTCTGCCAAGGGCAACAACTCCTTTCTGTCCGAACTGATCTGTGCCATCTGCTCCGAGTACTTTGTGGCACCTCAGGCGCTCAACTGTTCGCACACTTTCTGTGAGTGGTGCATCACCAATTGGACCAAGGAAGACACACGAAAGAATGTAAACCCAAAGTGTCCCATGTGTCGAGAGCCTATTCGTACGGTCACTAAAGTGCTCTTTGCCGAGACGATGGTTCCACAAGTGTTGACACAGGTTTGTGGTTGATGTACTGTTTTGTCCTTAAATCTCATAATCTCAACTTTTTCAGATACTCACAGCGGAAGAATTGGACGAATGGAATCGACTGTGTCGTGATCGTAAAGCCGAACTTGAGACAGTGCCAAGCTCCACTTCGAATAATAATCAAAATCATCACAATCACCGTCGTGGTAGTCGACCACAGGCGGTAGTGTTTCCAGTACGTCAAGTTGTTCAAAATGTTGATCCCTTTTCTGTTACTCTACGAGTTGGTCATTCGACTGCACCACGCAACCGTTACGAACACGATGATGGCGCCGAAACGGAGATTGCTTCTTCTGGCGACGAAGACGACGAACCGAATAATAATCGATCACTGCGCTCAGTTGTGACATCAACAAATGACCAAGGCCGCAAACGGGCACTGCCAGACCAGACTGGCCACCGTCCGCACACTCGCTCTCAAAGTGAACGTCGTCGACCTGAGCAACGAGACCGAAATCGCAACCGAGTGTCCCGTAGGGTCACTCCTGTCGGTACACCCACTCCACCAGTGAACCACTCAGATCTGATTCCCGAATCGTGGTTCCAAACGCCTCGTCCCGGCCAATCGCGCACTTCCGCTCTACGAGAGCACTTTGAGACTCTGTCCCACGCTCCTGCTCCACGCCATTCCATTCGCAGTCGTCACCAAAGTGGTCGATGGTAGTCCTTCTAGTCTCCTTTAACCCATCCCCATCCTTATTATTCTTATAATTCTATATATTCAATACTGCGATTTTATTACTTTTATTTTTATTTCATTTTCATTTTATGTTATAATTTTATCGTTATCATTGATATTTTAATTTGCATTGCAATTGTGTCCGTATGCTATTTATGTATAATTTACTTTGATATCTTGTAGAGTGCTCAATCATTTAATATTTATATTACTGTAATTAAAGTACTTTATTAAAGTAACACGTGTTTTAGTCACTTTGTTTTGGTTTTGTATGGATTCGATTACTTGACAATTTGGACCTTTAATAAAGTTTACAACTTATCCCACTAGATGGCGTACCATTTTTGTTTACAATTTTATTTAAATTTAATTTCAAAATCAAATGTTTATTACCTAATTCACAATTGATCATATTTCAACTTTTTGCCAAAAGCCTTCTCCACCGGATATTTGAGTTCATTAGCGCTCAACTTGCGCATGACAGCACTGGCCAAATCAATTTGACACTGATTCGACAGTGACACCAAATACATGAGAACATCGCCCAGTTCGTCGCCCAGTGCGGAACGTTGTTGTTCGGTCCAGTCGGGCAGTCCAACTCTGCACTGTTCATCTGATTGCCATTGGAAATGTTCTGCTATTTCGCCTACTTCGCCCACCAGTGCCAGCACAAGATTACGCGGAGTTTGGAATTGAGACCAATTGCGAGCAGACACAAACCCAGATTGACGCTCACGTAGTTGCTCAAATGTTAGTGGTGAAAAGTGAAATTGGGGCGATCCAGCTGGATCGACTGATTCATTTTGGTTGGACATTTTTGGTGAGTGAATTAATTTGTGCGATTTAAACATCAAATTGAAATTGTATATGGTTGAGGCTGCAACAAGTGGCACTTATATAACCGAGCCAGATCCTTCTTTAATTGCCATCATAATTAAACGAAAGCAAAACGTTTCGGTGCAACGTTTGTCTACCAATGCACGTATATTGTCGTAAGTTTGTTTGCTTATCGTAACAGTAAGGGTTACTATTATCATTAAGTAAACATAAGAGCCAACGAACATACATTCAATTATCAGTAAAACGATTTAATAACGTTTACAGGTGGTTTTATTATATTTGAAATAGCATCTGTAAAATGATTCATTTTAAATGAAACAATCGAATTTTAAACCGATTTCGAAAAATGATGATCCAAAATTGCTTTAGTATTAGTAATGCAGTATATTACATTCTTATTTACAAATCAAATCTAAACTAAATCATTTTTCCCACCACAAATCATCATTTTCACTGCATCGAATCGTATGTTTTGTTGATCAATTTGATTTTGGATTTATTTTTGGATTAATTAAATTAATAATCAAATCAGATGATGACATGATTGACTACTACTAATAAGTGTGTGTGGGTGCATGACATTGAAAGTTGATCATGTCTAATCACGTGATTTGGCTGATCATTACTGTAACACGAGCTGTGATCGAGCAGATACAAGTGCAATAAACGTACACTTTTTATCGTTGATTTTAAATGATTTAATTAATTAATTAATCTGAATTGGTGTTGATGATTGTGGTTGTTGAGTGCACACGTTTGCACAATGTTTTTGTATTTAAAGATTGTTTGTGCTCTACTTTTGACTTTATTATTATATTACTGTTCTGCACCAATCAAAATGAATTCACCTCTAATTGTTCTGGTTCTTTGTTTTGTCACCTTTGCCCGTGCAGACGAACAAGCCCTGAAGCAGTGTGAATCGGTGCACCATGTAAACATTCACACTCTGCCCAATGTTGGTGCGTCATATTCGAACCAACAGTGCACACTGAGCTGCTTCGTGGGCACTGAGACCATTGCCTCCGATGGCATCAACGAGGGTCTGCCTTGTCCACTCGATTCCACTGGGGTAAAAATATATTACTAATCTAAAATGTATTAATATTAAAATCAAAATATTAAATATTAACCTCAAATTAGGTGTGCCAGAAAGGCAAATGCATTGGTGGCAAGAATGGCGCCTTTGAGGAGTGTGGCAAGCTGCACAAACTCGACTTTCAACAACTGAAAAGCGATGGCACCGAGTACTCCAACGGTCAGTGCACTTTGAAGTGTGTGCTCGATGGAAAGTCTGTGTCCACTAATGCACTCAATGAAGGTCTCCAGTGTCCGGCTAATTCAAATGGGGTGAGACTATTTACATTTAACAACAATTTAGCTTATTTTATACAATTTCTTCAATGTCTCAGGTATGTCGCAGCGGTGAATGTATCTCTGGAACGGGCCCAACCAGTGGTCCACTCACACCAACACAACCCTCAGTAACCGTTCCATCAACACCTTCCTCATTCCAAAAAGTAGACCTAGCCATCGGGTACAGTCATCTGCTGCCCGGCAAAGCAGACATCAAGTACAAGATTGAGGTGTGCTGGAATGGCGCTGGAAAGAGTTCCTCATTCTCGTGGAACACCAAATGTGACCTTTCATGCAGTTCAGAACTGCTCGAGTCGGACAGTCCAAACGAAATCAAATGTCTCACTGTGCCAAGTGACAAACTCAACTCGGACAATATGTTGGCTATTCGATTTGTGGACTCTCAATCGAAAGCAATTGGCGAATACAAACAGAGTGGAGTGAACACTTTCCATGGACTGGTGAGTGCACATTTGATTGGTGAGCACAAACAGGTGGCCGAATTTGCATCAAACTATTTGATTCACGATTCCACTGATGTCAATGTGGGCTGGGTCAATTTGGATTTTAAGATCACTTTCTAAACCATTTGCATTGCACCTAAAAGTCTAATGCGGCATTAGCGATTTTAAAAATCGGTTTATAAACGTTATTACCTAATTTAGGTAACCTAAATAAAATAGTTCCTTTCCGAAAATAAATATTTTATTTTATTTATTTCAACTTTAAAAAATAAAGTTAAAATGTTTTCAAATGATAATATATATTACTAACATTTGATCAATTATTTATGGGATCCCGCCAATTGGAGATCTGGTTTCCTACAAATTTAGTTACCTGAGATCTAAAATCTGAAATTTAATTGCAGCAATATAAATTGATTTACTAATTTTTTTTTGAAACAAACCCCAATTAATTTGGTAAAGTTAAACTATATTTGAGAAAATAATATCAATAATTATTAATTTAATTTAAAAGTAACTAATTGATTTGGTATTATTAATATTCTAAGCAATCGAAATCAATAGTATTTGACCTACATAAGGAGTTAATCCTTGTGCTTTCCTTTGATTGCCTCACGTCGTATTATAAATGTCAACATACATTGTATAATGACTAGATTGTGTATACTCGATCGCGCATGAGGTCACATTGAAAGCGCGCGCGGTCAATGATGAATATTGCGAGTTAATTGATGGTGCACTGACGATGTTTTGATGCTCAGATGCATGTGTCCATGTGTCCAGAACCTGTTTCTGCTCATTGTTCAATGCTCTTTACTTTCTCTTTATTTCTCTCCTCGAGTTTGTTTATTAACTATTACGTATTTGATGTATCTGTTGATGTGCACTGTGCACACACACAATTACTAACAAGTGAACAGTCGTCCGAACGAGAACAATCAACAGCAAAGTTCGATCAATACGACTGTGTCATAAATATTCTGATTGTGTTTGACCATAGAATGTCTTCAGAATGTCTCAAAATTTGACACCGAACATGGACAAATCGTCATCATCATCATCTTCACCTGTCAATACCGACTCATTATCTCGGTCCAATTTTGCATTCTACCGCGGTCAGAATGTGAACGCAGCCCAGACCCCGAACTCTAGTGATCATCTATGGCTGGTTGTTTGTGCAGCAGAATCATTTGAACAAATTCTGTAAACTCTATCTCGACAAGCCAGGTCTCGATGTGCTCACAATTCGTGCGAGTCTCCTTGAGATTCTGTTTCCCCTTTACGGGAGTAGGCCAATCGCAGCGGCACTGTTTGCCTTTCTCTCGGCCAATCACACCAACTACAGTTCGATCATATTCCACACCTTCTCCATTGGAACCTATCAAATGGGTGAATTGTTTGTGTTGCTCGAACAGGAGCAACACCTCGAAATAAGCAACAAAATACGACCACTGATCAAAGGCATTGTGTACGACTCACCGGTCGATGTCGACTACGGTCCAATTGGTCTGGCCAAGGTGGTCACCAACAACTCGATCCTGCAGTGGGTGATTGTGCTGCTGGTCAAGTGTCACCTTAATGTACTGCACCCGTGGGTCACCCGCTACTACAAGGCCTCCTCGGCTGAGGTGCACCGAAACGGCCACAAATATGCTGCATTGTTTTTCCTGTCCGAGGACGATGTCGTCTCCAGGTGTGAGCACTCATTTGAGGCCATCCACAGGTGGCGTGCCAGTGAGGTGCAAGTGATGGTCAAGTGTTGGCACCAGTCGCCCCATGTCAGTCACTTCTACAAACATCCCAAGGAGTATCAATTGCACTTGGACCAATTTGTGGCCACAATTAACCAATTTCCTAATCAATAGAATACTCATTTTCATTATGTCTCATTTGGTCAAATTATAATTTGCACAATTAAACAAGCATTCATTAAAACATTTGTACTCAATTTTGCCTTGGAATTGTTCTTTTTTGGTATTTTGAATTGCGCAAACCACTGTCTTGCTAACAAAATGTCAAATCAATTGGATTTTAATTAAAATTTTACTTCAAGTGCACATGCAACTGTGCCCAATTCGTTAATGATCTTACATAACGAAGACAACTACACAAATCGTAGAGTTAAATGTATGTTAATAATTAAGTTCGTCTAGTGCACTCAATTTTGCAATTCAATGCACAACACAACAACAATGATGAATTGTCTTTAGTGGAATTGAATCATTAAGTGGGACATTTTTCAATTAAGCAATTTTCAGAAAGCAAATTATCTAATTATTTTAATTTTTAAAATAATAAATTAAATTCATTTGGAAGACAACTCTCAAGCTTCGACTAGTTCTGTATTTTTTTGTTTGTTTGGAAAATGTTTAAAATCATATTGAAATTGTGTACTAAAGTCACAAATTGGTTTGACCATTTTGAGGGCATTTTTGCGTGGATTTCAAGTCTGGGAATGCGCAAATATGGAAAGGAGCCACAGTGGACACTCTGGAAATGTGTCTACTTTGGCTACATGACTGTGCTGGCCCTGCGATTGGCCACTTTTGGCTATGCACTCAAAATTGGCTGGACGGAGTACATTAGTGCATTTGTTGCGTGCTAAAATGACAACACTCGCCTACTATGAACAGATGCACAGCAACCATCGTCTGTGCTTCTCCATTGGACCAATGACTAATTTGACTAGTGTCGACATCTTCCAGGTATACCTCGTATACGAACTCACACACACAATTGACAATTCAATCACTGATTATGCATTCTTTTGTAGTTGGTACTCGTCTACGCTAGCTACATCATGTATGTGGCCAAGGTGGTGCACAAACATGCCCTCCAAATGCACTAGCAGTTCGTTCTGCTCGAGCAATTGATTGATCAAGCATTCAATCTTACATGCAATATTGATTTAGATTGTACAAAAATAGTGTCAATAGTAATAAAGTATATATTTAGTTGTGTGACATTGTATACTAAATGACTCAATTTAATTTATTTTGAGGGCATCTTTCACTTTTAAAGAAGCATTCTTGTGAATGTATGACCTAAAGTAGAATTTGATGAAGAGAAAGGCAAACAGTGGGGCTTGGCTGATGCCAATCCACATGTAGGCCATCGAGTAGCCCTGTGAGTATTTGGCGTACAGTGCACAGAAGGCAATGTACACTATAAATTGAACAATCTGCAGTTGGGTGATGTACTTCTTCCACCAGAGATGCCTCGCCATGGAGGGACCCATTGCCGACAGACCATAGTACGCGTACATGAATGTGTGCACCGTCGAATTGAAGCATATGAATATTCTGTTGGGTGCAGCGCTCGGATGGAGATAGAAACTGATCACAGCGAGAAGTGGAACAAGACTGTGGTGGTACAGGTGCAGAAAGGTCAATTGGCTCTGCTTCTTGCGAAGCACAAAAAAGACTGTTTCCAGCAAGTCGACAAATTTGGTCAACATACACAGATGCACTACATAGATGATTTGCAGCTGCCGTGGGCTGGTGTCTTTCGGGGATGGAGCCACCAGAGTGAACCATTCTCGGCCAAAGTCGGACAGCACAAAGCAGTGCACCACAAAGTACAAATTGACCGATGACATTGTGAGGTTGTAGAGGACCATCGCGTGGCGCAGTGAGTATGGCGCCCGGTTGGCCATCACACGGGGCACAATCACTTTCACCAGTGCGATATAGCTCGCCAGAATGAGCAAAACATTGACCAGACCATTTTGGGCCAGCCAGTAATGGGCCACACGTTCATCTGCATGTTGTTGCCAAAAGTCGTACAAGACGAATCGAATTGAATCAACAACAACTGACATGACTCGCGTTGTGAGCTTGAAAGAATGAACAATGCTAGTGTGTATGTGTGAACTAGTTCAACTAACTCAACTACACTCTGTCATATATCACAATTTATACTCAACCAATTTGTCCTCATCCTCAAATATGTCAATTCGTTTAGGCGTTTGGCGACAAAAAGTTCACTCAAAATGTTTTCCCTTTTGAATGATACTGCCCCGAAATGTATGACGATTGTGCACATAGACGTCTGACATTGAACAGCATTGATCACGCCATGTACCAAAAACCGAGTACGAAATACCATGGTACGATGGCCCAAATGGGTTAATTTAATTGCCAGTTTGTGCACATTTTTAGTGTCAAAACGTATGATTACATTACATTACAATTATTGTTCGGTTCAACATTTTTGTCGTGATCACATTTTCTCCTTGTGTCGGACATTTCTTCAAAGGAAAGTGCACAGGTAGAAATAAAGCCATTTGTATTAACATTGATCATTTGTACAGTACAAATTTTTTCAAAGCTCTAAAGACAAGGATAATGAAAATAATTTCAAAAGTTACCTCATGCCCATTAATAGCCTTAATATTTGCTGCATCGGACAATTCACAAAATGGCAGTTTAAACATCAAAAGTCAAAATGTGCAATCCACTTTGAGTAAATTGTGTGTGCATTCAGGGAAAAAAATGAAATATTGATTCAATTGCAATATATTGAACTGTTTGACAGACTTTTCCCCTATGCGAAAGCAAGTCACGATAAATGACACCAAAATATTTAGATTTTATTTATACTTTGAAATATTGCAAATAGAGAGATTGAGTGTTATGGTGAATTGAGTTCAGTGTGACGAGTGTAACATTCTATAGTGTGCAACATTGTGTAGAGAAGTGTGCCATAACAAACAAATTGAACCAATCTATTAGCTAGTTGCATCAATGTTTACACAATTCATGCAATGTTCTATGTTTTTTAAATCAAATTGGCCAATCTTGTCCAGTAGCCATTTGATAACCAAAGCTGATGGCAGGGGGATCGAATTTAGTAGACAGGCAGACAGACAATTGTTTGGGCCATTTGAAGTTGCAATTCGAGCTCGCTGGTAGACTTATACATCTTGTAAAAGCGAACAAAAAGACAGAAATACAATTGACAAATTGCAATATATTTCACAAATGTAATTGTTCAATTTTGCATTTTCACATAAAATCTGTGCACTGCAGTGTGCTGTCCAATTTGATCAACTTTCAATTTCACATCAATGTTTTCAATAATTTAGATCAGTTTTTAAACTGCAACAAAAGTATGAATCTGTGCTCTGTTTTATTAGAGCACAGATTGGTCATTTCACCTCAACTCAATTCGTTTATATAACTTGCTTTTGTTTGCGCACTCGATACTGAATATGGCACACAAATTGTAATAATTATTTGAACATATGAAATTATTACTCATGTACTCGCTATAATTATGGTTAAGTATACATGCTGAACCAATATTGTTTCCTGCTATGGTCACCAGTTTGAAGACAAAATTGAGCACACAATTTTGCGCACTGTGCACAATTTTGATCATGTTTAGGGAATTTTTTTTTCGCAGAAAATGAGTCTTCGTATTGAGGAAATTTGGCAATTTTGTGCGTACAAATTGGCTCAAGTGCGTTTAGTACTCTTTGGGGTGTGTTTGTAGTAGTGCAGTCACTGCAGTGACATGGGGTGATTCGTGATATCATCGACTGTGATCAATCGCGCAATTAGTGTGCCGTGTTGATTCAACTCTAACAACGGGTGGGTTTGGCTTTAGTTATCGTTTACTTTCACTTTTCGGCCAATTCCACTCGTTTCTGTGTGCGAGCGTGGCTAATAATGTAACACTGTAATTGAACCTTGAACTATGCCACTAGCACTGGCACTGCTGGCACTGCACCATTGAAAAGGCACTCATTCCTTTTGTTTACACTTTCGGCAGCAGCAGCTCAAATCACTTGCTTTTTTATTTTGTGTGTTGTATTATTAGTTTGATTTGGTTTGATCGTGCAATCCCAATGCCCAACCATAAACAAAAACGAGCTTGTTTGGGTGTGTTTCAAGCCGAGCACATTGTCAACAAGCGAGTCCGTCTAGTTGACGGCGAACATTTGGTAGAGTATTTGATCAAATGGCAAGACTATCCCTCGGCGAACAACACATGGGAACCGGCAGAAAATGTACTCGATCTTGGACTAGTGCTCGAGTATAACCAACGAACCAATGCTGCTGCCGCCACACCTAGCACCAGTCGAGTCACCCAAATTGGTTCCTCAAGTAAAGATGCTCGTCGAGAAGAATCGTGCACTCGAAAGCGAGCTTTTGTGGATCAAGGACCTTCCACTTCGAACCAGGTAAGATTACTTGTTGTTTATATCAAAAAGGATTATTGTAACTAAACTATAAACATTTTGTTGTTAATCAAATTCAGATTTCATCTTTGATTGGTGCTCCACCAGGGCTCATCGGCAAGTCAAGCAAGAAAGTGACTTTTGACATAATTCATGATGAAAATGGATTCAAAACTACGGCGGTCACTTTGAACGGCACTCGCGCATTCTTTACCGAGTATTTGTAATCTGTATTGCGCAATGTGGCATTACCTCACAACTGTGTAAGTCATTTTCATATTTGAAATATCAAAATAAAATTAATTCTTAATTGACAAATGCGCAAATGCCCCTCGATTATCCGCGGTCTTTATTTAAGAGAAACTGTGTGCATTTAGTGGATGTGTGTTTATTCCATCCTGTAATGGATTTGTCCGAGGGTAATATGTCGAGCACACATATCAACATCATAACCATCAAATGATAATGATAGCAATGTATCTCTCATTTGCTCTCATTTGACATGAACGATATGTAAATGTAGTAGAATAGACAAAATGAGATCAAGGCAAGAGATGTGATGAGATGCACACACAATTGGGAAATCACATGGCACTTGTGTGTTATTAATAGTCGAATGTATAGAGTGAATAGATTGTAAATGAAGTTATGTGACTATTTACTGTTGTCATATCGAGCTTTATGTCTTTTTGTGAAGCACCACATCATCTTATCTAATCAGCATTATACAATGAGACCATTGTGTGCTACCTTGACGTTGTTGTGTATGTTGTACATTGTCGTCAGTCGGTTACTGTATGATTCACTATTGTGTGCATTGTACAAGTAAAGTGCCATCATTTTGGATGCCACCAAAATGCTCAACATCAATCACCTGCCCGACGATTGTCTTCGTCTAATATTCACTCAACTCACCCTCCAAGAGCTGGTCCACCTGCGCTCGGGCACAATTTGCATTCGATGGCATTTAGTGCTCACTCAAATATGCAATGGAGTGAAGACTTTGAAGATACACGGCACAAGCCAAGAAGTGCTTCAGTTCAATCGTGAAATGTTCGAAGCAAATGTTGAACATTTCTGTAACGATCAGTCGAATGTGCTCATACTGGAACACATTGAGTTGAGTGCACTGCCGGTGGCCTTTCCTCGACTCACAAATTTGATGATTAGTCGAGCCGAGCCACAGGAGGACTCACAGAAAGTGATTGCTCAAATTCTCGACAGTTGGAGTTCAAGCCTCAAGACAGTGGCACTGTTTGGCTTCCCCAAGAACACACCAAAATTGCTCGAACAAATATGGCACTCACTCTCGAAGATGACCAATCTGTGTATGCTCAATTTGGGTGGCCTCTTTCGTCAGCCAATTCCTGAGCACTTTCCCATTCTGAACCAGATTAAATTCATGATACTGGTGCATTACTTGCCCGAGCTGACACACGTACTGGCACAACTCAAGTCCATCCAAGGACTAGTGCTCAGTTGGATCTATTTGAGTGTGGCCCAGCTGGAGGAGGCACTCAAGTTGAATCCTAATTTGGCTCAAAATGTCAAGTTTCTCAATTTGGGCTACATTTTCTCGCCAAATGGCAATCGTGAGCACAATTTTCGAAAGTTGTTGAGTTTTATTTGTCGACAATTTCAAGCGTTGGAACACTTGAACATTCTCTTTTCAGATCATGTAAGTCACAAAAGTAATCAAAAATTTCTTAAACTAAAACACAATCCATTTGACACAGTTGCCTTTATCGGACCTAATACCGGACTTGTATCATTTGAAGAATTTAAAAGAAATCTGGTTCTACCTGGGTCGAGACCAAATGCCACATTGTGCCGATTCATCATCAACCGAGTGTCAACCAACTCTATTATTGCCACTACGCTCAGTCACAGGATTGTACCTCGAGATATTTGACTTGACCATCGAACAATTCATTCAGTGCATTCCGAGACTGTTTCCAAATTTAATCAAACTCACATTGAGATGTCCCGAATTTGATCAAACCAACGAACATGATTTGAGTGAGAGGCTAAAGCGTGAATTTCGGTGTTTAGAGTTTGTCAAGTTAAAGTTTGAATGATTTCTTTCTTTTTGTTGTTGTCGTTCAATATAATTTACTAAAGCTATCAATAATAGCAACAACATGACATTGTCACATTATTATTACACAATCAAAAGTAAAACAAACCGAGAAGTACAAACCAAGTTCACTTCCCATATTATTATTATTATCATCAAATTAGCATATTGACATGAGTTGACAAAATAAACCAAATAAAGAAAAGAAAAGACCACTTTGAAATAGCATCATCATTACATTGCACAAAATATGCTTTTTTCCTCTTCCTCTAACCTAAAGTTATACTTATGTTATACTTTGTTTTGCGAAAAGTTGGTCAAGGGCAATTGGGTTTTACCCAGACATTAAGGGAAAGTGCATTATGTAAAATTGTATAAGTGACATTGACAATCGTGTTTAGGTTAATTTTGTGACATTATATAAAGAAGGGGGAAATTGAAACTAAATTACATGACAATTTGTTGTTGTTGTTATTTGTTTTGAAAATTGTTTTTTCTTGTTTTCAAACATAACATACAAAACATGACTTTACCGAAGTCTTTCATTGTAAGATTTTTCATTTTCATTTCATTTATTTCTGAGTAAATAATGTTTTTCTGTTCGACAGTTTGTGTTGATCGTTTGTGTGATTATGCTTCTAAATTTGAGCCATCATCACGTGATCTGTACCGAAAGTGATCATGATTCTCAACTTCCTGTTTCTGTTGATGGTGGGAAGCAAAGTCTCAAGTCTCTGTTGATGCAACCAGTTAAGAAGACGATGACTGATGGCGATTTGCTTGCTGAGGATTCGAATACACAGAATGTTTATGTTTACCCACCAGGTGGATCGAGCCATCATGGACATCATCACCACCACCACCATCACCACCACGATTATTACTACTACACCACTACAGAGAAATATAATGAATGGAAACATGGATGGGACTGGAGACGAAAATGAAGCGAACTAAATGATTCGTTTTTAATTTATTTATTTTATTTATAATTTAATAATTGATTATTTAATTAAAATTTAAAATTTAAAATTCACTCAACTCATTTCTGTACAGCAGTGGCAAGTTTGTCTCTCTATAATTTGGAACCTTTTTGAGATTGTCCAATTTCATCATCGCCAAAGGCTTTGTCTGGACATGCCAAACGAGCACCTGAGTGCAATTGGCCGCCAGTGGTTCCAAGTCATCAAACTCAACACGCAAACTCTTCACAAACGAGTCCTCCTGATCGCCTTCCTCGTAGTTCATGGTAACATTGTCAATGCTGAGAAAGTACTGCAAATTGACCGCGAAACCAGCCATGTCCATTGCAAACTTGCGTCCAAACTCTTTGCCGTACGGATCGTGGAAGTCTATGACTCGGCCCGTTTTGTTGTTCAGAATTGGACTTGACACACCCAGGACTGAACCCAGGCCTCCAACTGGAAATACAGAGACACGTCGAGTTTTGCGAATTTCATCGAATAGTCGTACATCGTAGGCGTTGTCATCATCAGCCAGGTAAATTACGCCTTTTTGGGCTGTTCCGAGATAATTTTTACGTATCCAAGCAAGAGCTAAAGTATCAAATTTAATACAAAAACAGAATCACAAAAAATCAAACAAACCTTTCAATCGATTTGACACTCCTCGTCCCAACTCAGGACTCGGCTTTGGTCCAAGCAGATGAACACACGGAATTTTGATTCTCGAAAGAAGAGCAGCCACAGAAGCGGAAAATGTGTTTGAGTCCTCAACAACAATCCAAATGATATTCTTGACCAGTTGCAGTGTTTGACCCAGTCGAACTAAATCAGGCACTTGAGTGGATCGACTGTAGGTGGGCGTGACCACAAACACCACAGCTTGGTCATCATCGCTTGACTTGCTTGGCTCAATAGACCGAAAATCCGATTCGTGACAAAGTTCATTCCGGGTAAAGTGTTCATCAATCATAGTCGACAAAACATTTACATACTTTCGTGAATTGAGCTGCAACTCTTCAAGACAATCACATTCGCATGACTGTGGCGTCGAATAACTTCGATTAACATTTTGAAGACACATCAAAAGTAAAATCAATCCACAGAAAATGAAGATTACAACTTTTGGGTTCAATCGATAAGATGACGATTGAATCATGATTTTGATTTGTGTGTGCTGGCAAAGATGCAAATTGTTGGTTTAGTACACGGCGCCGTCGGTCGAATTGCAATGGCACAACACACAATGTATTACGAGCCGTATACAAAACTGAAAAAGAGAATTTGACACACAAAGCAGTGCTGCGCTTTTTCATTTATACGAGATCAAATTACAATTGTAATTTGTAATTTAAGCAGTTGAAACTTTAAACTTGAAAGTATGAGTCAGAGACATCGAATGTATAAATGAACAATATAATCGATATGTATTGTGACTAATACAGCGACAAATGCAAAATCAGTAATCATAACAAACATTTAAATTAATATAAATAATAAATCAAAACTATCGAATGTGACACACTTTGCATATTCATTAAACACATTTATTTGTTTTGCATGATTGAACAAATTGAGGTTAATGGCGCACTCTGACAACGCGTCTAGAGATGCAAATATCATATTCAGGTGAATTGAACATTTAAATGTGAATGTGAGATTCTCCGAAATCGTAAATATTTTTATTATAAAATTGAGTTCAATTAAAATATAAAAATAAACCTATTTTACCACTAATTCCAATTAGATCGATCAACTCCACTCGAACACGCCAACATACAATGCAGGCAAATTAGTGTCCTTAAAATTGTTCACCTTTCTCATATTCTCCAACTTCCACCAATCGGCAGGCGCAGTTCGCGTGTGCCAAACCAAAATCTCTGTACAATTTTTAGCCTTCGGTTCGAATCGATCAATCTCCAGGCCCAAACTCCACAGAAACGAGTCCTCGTGCCATCCATTTTGGTGCTTCATTGTGGCATTCTTTGATAGGAAAAATTGAAGATTCACCGCAAAACCAGCCATGTCCATTGCATATTTACGTCCAACCTCTTTGCCAAATGGATCATGAAAATCTATGACCTTTCCAGTGTTCATGTTTATGATTGGAGAAGACAGTCCGAGGGTGGCGATTCCACCCACAGGGAACACAGACACCAGTTGAGTGTTGCGCATCTCATCGAACAGTCGAGTGTCGTACGAGTTGTCATCGTCTGCAATGTAAATGACGCCTTTTTGAGCAGACGCTCGGTAGTTCTCTCGAATCCAGTCGAAAGCTTTCAACCTAAAAAATTTTTCATTACTCAGAAATAATCTCTTTTGTCAAAAACTCACTTGTTAGAAGCCCCAGCACTGTTAACAGCCTGTTTTGGTCCAAGCAAGTGCACATAAGGCACTTTTGTCCGTACTAACAACTCCTTGATTACTTTAGTCTTCTTGGCCGCATCCTCCACGACAATCCAAAATATGTTGGGCACCAGTCTCAACGTATTGGCCAGTCGAGTCATGTCGGGCAGCTGTGTAGGTCTCATGTATGTTGCTGTGATAATGAAAATGATCACATTCTCCTCACTGACCAGCGGACCACTGTTGTTCCATACAAACTCTGTGCTTGCAGTGGTCGTCATTTGACGATTTGCAATTGTCGATTGAGGAGTTGGTTGCGTTTGTGTTGCATTTTGTGTTGCTCTCAGTGAGCTCTCAGAGCCTCTCACCGCAAGTTGATACTCTTCACGTAACATTTGGGTCAACACTCGCTCGTACTTGTGTGGATCGGAGAATGATATTGTCACACAGGCGGTCGGCAGATTCGGTCGAACGAGATGAAAGACCAGGAATGCAATCACAAAGGTGGCACAAATGTACAAAACTGTTTTGTGCGCTTTGGGATTCATTTTTTGTTGGATTTTTTTTGTATTGTATTGTGACTCGAACAAATGTACAAATGATGAACAAACTGATTGTATTAGTAACATTATTATTGGTTATATCCAATTCATGTAGTAGTTAACATTCAAAGTGCAATTGCATTAATGGTCGATTAATTTTGATCGACAATCTTGATGACTTTTGTGTGTGTGTCGAAATGTACTAAATGAATGAAATTGTATGCAATTTGGTTGAAACCAAGTTGAGACGCATCTCTTTAAAACTTAAAACTAAATGAACTGTTTCACGTGCGTAGAATTTGAACGTACTTCCACACGTAATCATGTGGGCCCACGTGAATTGCACGTGGTTTGTTAATATAATTTAACTAATAAAGCAAAAAATATCAAATGATGTAATATCAAATTTTAATTTCATAATATTCCAATTTATTCTATTGCTCACTAAATTGACTAAACGAGGCGGTTATTTGAGAAACTTACAATGATGCATAGATCCACTCCAAGTTAAGCAATACATATGTACAGGATTAAGTAATTAATTGATTTATCTAATTGATTAATTTAATTTGATTTAATTTGATGCAAAATACACAATGATTGATTGATGTACAAAGTTGACAGTAATCAATTGATTATCGAGGAATGTTATCGCACTCTTAGATTAACATTGTCGTAATGCTTACGTATTTTGGCTGATTTTGCTCATAAAAGTGCTCGTGAAATGCTTATTTTTATTGCTTTAATCGAAACGAATTCTATTCAAACCGAAACTTACAAGTCTGCAAACATCTCAACTCACTCATCAACCTCAGTTCAAGTTGTGCCCGTAAGCTCACATCAAAATCAGGACATCTCAGTGTGAGTTTGCTCAAATTGGGAAACAGCCAAACAATGTACTCGAAGAACTGTTCAATGCTCAAATCGAATATTTCCAAGAATAGATTTTGGATTGATTTTAGCTGAGGCAATTGGCTGGGCTCAGAGTGGTCCAACTGGTCTCGGCCTATGTAGAGCCAGATCTCGGTGAGGTTGTGCAGTTTGTGCAGAGATGGGATTAGGTCGATTAGTAGAGGCTGGAAAGTTGAAGGAAATGTTAGTTTCGTAATCGAAAAAATCATTTAAATACTTACATGATCAGCAAAAAGCATATCCATTGATTCCAATTGAGTAAAGTTATGACAAATAAAGTGAAAAACTTGTCTAAAATTCTTTTCTCGATTCACTCCATTCGGGGCGGAAATGAAACCAATTGATAAATGTTTCAACGTCTTTGCCAATTCTGAATTCTGTTGCAGTATTGTGCACAATTGCGACTCACTCAAATAGACCCAACTGAGACACATACACCTGCATGACTTCAATTGTGAGAGCATTGGCGTCAAATCTGAGAGGTAGTGAATCAAAATGAATTTGTTCAATCGACCAAAAATAGGTAAATCACACGGAAATTCATGACGAAACAGACCAATCGCTCTCAATTCGGTCAATCTGCTCATCTGTGCCACTGCATTCCAAACCAATGGAATGAGTTCAATCGAATTAGGCAGGGCACACATCAAAAGACTGTTGAGTTGTGCACTCCATTGTTCCAACATTTTGGGCACTTGGCACTCATATTGACTTCGAGTGTTGAGTGCAATTGAGTTCAAATTGGGAAACAGTGTCGGCAGTGTGTAACACTTGGCCGCATCGAACACTTCTCTCTGCTCATCACCTTCACAATTGTTCACAATCAAAATGTCATTGAACGGCATTTTGAATGAATCGAAATTGTGCTCAATTTTGGCTCGTTCCAGTTTCGCCAAGTCCATGTACGAGTCGAACAGTTTGAGGGAGCGCGTTTCGGTGAACATTTGACTGAGCACCTGAAACCAGCGTGAACAGATGCACGATCGAATGCGAATTTGTTCCTGTAGGGGGAGGCGCTTGAAGATCATTCGAAGACAATCGTCAGGTAGGATGAAGTTGATGTTGGGTAGAGTTGACATTTTTTGATTCAAAAGTGTCACAAAGTGAACTCAATCGATTGAAACCAACATATGGCCAAAAAGCGCGATCGAGTCGCAAACTGCAAACAACCAAACCAAACCAACACTTAAGCTCTAAACGAGTGTTTGCCCTAATCAAACTGATCAAACAGTACATTATCATCACAAGTAGGTGTTATTGCAGTTATTATTATTATTATTACTAAAGTAAATGCAGAGGAGATAATATCATAGATACGATAAAGTAATATCAAATCCTGTACATTGAGAGTCATTTCTTAATGGACACACATTAAATCAAGGTTGTCGCGCGGCGCTTAATAAATGAAAGGACTAATCGAGGTCCAATTGGAGATAAGAATGTGTTGATATTTTTATTATTATTGTCTTGTGTCAATGTAAAGTTATAATGAGACAAATGTACAATGAAGTTACAGTTACAATTCTCAGTTTTCAAATTCAATTTCAATTTCAATCAATTAATCTTAAACGTCCGTAAGCATTTGAATTCACTTTTAAGTCCTCGTCTAAACGAATCCAACTGTTTCGCATCGTCCACACTGTCGTAATCGCACTTTAAAGTAAGTTGTTCAATTGAGGGGAAGAGATGAACAAACCAAGTGAAGAATTGTTCCAATGTGAGTTGAAATATTTCGAGGTACAGATTTTTTCACTGATTTCAATGATGGAAGATGGTAAAGTTTGTCCAGTGAAGAGTCCAACTGGTCACGACCAATGTAGAGTGACAGTTCGGTTAGGTTGGCCAGTTTGGACAATTGTGGAATTAGTGTCACAAGAGGAAGTTGATCAGCAAACATCATATTGATTGACTCCAGTCCGGCAAATGTCGTACACATTAGACTGAACAGTTTCTGGAAATTCACAACTCGATCATCGGCTGTCGAGGAAATGTACTCGAGTGACAATTTACGTAGATTACATCTCAATTGTGGATTGAGCTGTAGCAGTTGTTCCAACTGAGCCACATTGAGATAGATCCAACTCAGGTTGAGTCGTTTGCACTTTGGACCGAGTTGTGCCAGTATTGGCACTACATCTCCTCTGTAATGAACCAGTGAGAAGCATTCCAACTGTTTCAGTATTGGCATCTGCTCAGGAATGATACAATTGAACAGATGAATTAGATAGAGTCGTTGGACTGATTGGATCGAGTTTAGGGTTGACCAAAAGTTGACGGGCAGTCTGTCAGGCGATGGAATCGAGTACAGCGACAGACTGGTCAAGTTGGGCCATTGGCGCAACATCAGTGGCAGGTCATGCTCAAACAGTGCACGACAGTTGTTGATCATCAATTTGGTAATGCTCGGAAAGAGAAATGGAATAATCTCAGAACAGGGAATCGATGATTTCGCTGAATTCGAACTCAGAATGATCACATCTTCATCGAGTTTGAATTCACGAATGTAAAATTTAAAATCAATCGAGTCCTGCATGTTTCGAGCAATGACCGCAGTGCGATATCGATCCAAATTGATCCATGACCCAAACAGTTTGAGAGACTGTTTGCCATAGAACATTTGTTCGACGATCGATTGCCAACGAGTACAGACGAGACGGAGTTGTAGCAGTTGAGACTTGAGGGGGAGTTGCTTGAAGATTATGATCAAACAGTGCTCGGTGAGGTCGTGGATGGTCAACATTTTTTGTTGAGTTTAGCCGAAAAGTTAGATTGAAAAGTTTAGTTCAAATTAAGTGTAGTTCCTTTTTAGTGCAAGTGAAAATATAGGACAAAAATGATTATGAAACAAACTTTATCACTAAGATTATATCACACTGAAACGAAGTGAAAAGTGAAAAGCTTTTAGGCTTAAAAGTCTATAGTTTGATGTTGTCACGTTTGTGTCTCGTTAGTATCATAATCAAATGTCTAGCTTTACCCAACATATCTCAACATCATCTAAAAATATTATGGAAGACACCATAAAAGTCATAAAATTCATGTCATCTTTGTTCATATCTTCTCTAGTTTGGACAGGGTCTTTGTATTTGAACAGGCTTCTGTGTGTGCGTCTCTCAATTTAATTTATCAAATTAGCGCCTGTGAATCTCAACATTACTAAAAGCACAAGGCGTTTAATTAGAGAGAATATCATTTCAGTACTTATCACCTCTGTTTATTACACCTCTGGTCTCAAAGATCATCGCCACACTAATCATCTCAAGTCATCGTCATCACCCTACAAAGACACTTCTTTATTTCTTTATTTGTTCGTTTGAGCCCACACCAAGTTTCCTGTAATGATTGACACGCTCAAAGTACATTCAAACTTTTCCATAAATGACAAACAGTACTATTTCTTTATTTCCTTTTTGTTTGAACATGTGTGGCACGATGGGTGGCGATACTAAATACGATACGATCTCACATAACAACAACAACAACAATAACTGTACACGCAATAAAGAAGATCATAGTCTTTAGGATGGCGCCTTAAAGATGTGTCTGTTGTGTAACAATCTGCTAGATTTGGGCGATAAAACATGATAATATTTCTAAATAGCTAAATTTATTTGCAAATAAGGCCCGCAGAGATATTAAATTTGTAATGTTGATTATTTTTTATTGTACACCCTGTTGCATTAAAATTCACATGTACATTGTACAATAAAAATAATCAACATTACAAATTACAAATAAACGTTCATTTTAAAATATCTTATTTGCTTATTTTCAAGCAAATTTTGAAATATTGTCTTTTCATGTTTTACCATTTAAATCTAACAGATATTATTACACAACAGACACATCTCTAACACATTTTAAAATTGGAAACCACAATTTAGATTGGTCAATTCTTCTTCTTTAAAAATAAAAACTCAGTAAAATGTAGGGTTTTCCTCGAAGAGAAACTTTTAATTTTGCGCCTGAGGGTATGGTCTTTTCCGAAATTGTAATGTTGCGACTCTCCTTCGTCATTTTAACGAAAAACTGTTCATTTAATTACCCTACATTGGAAACAAGTTGATGATAAGTTGATTATTCAAGTAAATTACTACGAACTGGTTTAAAGAGTTCACAAGATTTGTTCATAAGATTAAATTAAAATATTTATATTCATATTTACGTATTTAATAAAGTGGCAGTAAATGGTTTACTGTTGTTAAATTAAATTAAAGTTTATTTATGTTTTAATTATTAAATGTATTATTTATTTTTCCAATACATAATAAATACATAAATAATTGCATCGCTTTTATTTGTACATCGAGTAATGGATTTCTCGGTGAACTTTCTGTAAACAGGTTTCACAGACATCACAAGATTTATTCACCGAATTATTTATAATTACAACATACGTCATCAACATTGAGTGAATCTATAGAATTGAGACTATTTAAGGCTAGATGACTAAAAATAATTTGTTGCTTTTGTTGATGATACTTTCACTGATCAACATGGAGAAAGAAAGTGGAAATAAAGTTGCGCTTGACATTGAGCCAACTGAAAATGAACTTGAAACGAAAGTGAACTTCTTCAAGCAACTTCGCGCCTATTTGGCTCAAGTGAAATGGTCAAATGTGTTGATTCTGTCTGTGTTGCACATTTTGACTGGTCTGGGCACTTTGTACTTTATGTTTGGTCCACCGATTCGTCTATACACTGTTCTGTTTGTCTATGTCATTGGCACTTACTCGGCACTGGGAATGTCCGTTGGGGCACATCGATTGTGGTCTCACAGAAGCTTTAAGGCTCGAGTGCTATTTCAGATATTCCTGTCAATAGGTCAAGCGATGACCATGAATGGAAGTGCCTTCTCGTACGCTCGAGACCATCGAACTCATCACAAATATTCGGACACCGATGCAGACCCGAAGAATCCGAGTAGAGGACTGATTTACTCGCACATTGGTTGGTGGATGTTGAAGAAGTCTCAGAAGGTGAAAGACCACGGAGACAAACTCGACTTTAGTGATCTGAAGGACAATTGGGTGGTGCGGTACCAGCACAAATTCTACTCGATTATATTTGTCACTTTCGGAGTGGTCTTGCCCACAATTGTGCCAGTGATCGTGTGGCAGGAGGATCTTCTCACATCCTTTCTGGTGTGCACAGTCTTTCGAGTGACACTTGTGTTGCATCATTTTTTCTTTGTCAACTCATTGGCTCACTTCTTCGGTTACCGTCCATACGATTATCGAATTCGTCCCACTGACAATCGTCTGATCTCGTACATGACTTTCGGTGAAGGCAATCACAACTATCACCACACCTTCCCGTACGACTATGCCTCCACTGACAAACAGGTCTGGGAGTACTTCAATCCGGCCACTCTACTCATTGAAGTGGCTCACATCCTTGGACAGGCATACGACCTCAAGAAAGCGTCCCCCGAGGTGATTGAGAGCACAATCAAACGAACAGGCATTCCCGCCTACTTCGATCCACCGAGAGGAATGTGCTTTCGAGTGACCAATGGATTGGCTGACTGGATGATTGGCTCGGGCTTATTTCTTTATCCGGTTATTACGGGAGGCATGTATCAACTTGTCACAGGACATGTCGTCTTTGTGTGGTGAACTTTTGTGAACCGTTTGTTGAATTATTTGCAAATTGATAACTTTTAAAGTTGTTAATTTGTAAACATTATTTTAGCACTCTCAATGTGTGATTCGTTTGTGAATTATCTGTTGAGTAATCAATCTCAATGAATATTGACGAGTGTTTGTTGTTGTTAAAGGTTTTACATTTAAATTAATTTAATAATAAAAACAAGATATACTTCGGATAAATTATTCCATAGAAATTCAAGAGATATTTCTTTATATTATCTTCAAACTCTTTTTACGAGGAAGAAATTATCCCACGAATTTTCATTTCTTCCGAGCTCTTATAATTTAAAAATTTCCTCTAAAATGAAATTGCTTTCACTTGTTTTGTGATACGTGGCGATTAGTTTGGTGGGTTTGTGTTATGAAATGAACTAAAGTTTAAGTCAAACTAAAATTATTATTTTTGAATAATTCAAATAATTTCTTCGTCGATAATACTCATTACAATATTTCAAAGATTCAAATTGAGATTCAATTAGTGTACTGATTGGCTATGATGCAGCACTGAATATGGAAAATTGGTCTTGTCCCTGTATTCCAATCGGTCATTCGGTAAATTGCTCTTCTCGTTCTGTCCAATTTACTTTGATTTGACCGTCTTGCGTAATCCAATTATTATCTATATGCAACGAGAAGGTATTTATGTAATATTGAATCGAATTTAATATCAAATATCAAACAATTTCAAATGTTTAAACAAATTCGCATCGAAGTGAACAACCAACTGCACGACATAATGACCCTTCCCATAAATTAGCATGGCACAATTCTTGCTTCTCCTTCTAATGATGATCAACATCATAACCACAATTTGTATCGCATTGACTCTCGTCATTACTGAATTTATTCAAATATTATTGTTTGAAATGTATGCATTTTCTATTTATTGTTTAAGAATTGCAAGTTTTAGAATGAAGTTTCATTAAGTGGGCATTTGTCCGTGTAACAAGGACATAGTAATTTTTATGTTTACAATTACTTTGCCAATGTTGCATTGTATATCTGGTATTGTTCAGCAAGTTCAACAGGCAAACCTGCACAAATCACATTCACAGAAATGTGCATTCTGAAATTGAGAAAATTAAAATTATCTAATTGTTGAGTTGTTGATTCAATGAAACATTCAATTTGTGTGGTGAATTTGCGAGTTGGCCAATGAGTTTCTTGTCACAATCAGGTGCAATTCGTGACGAATTATTTGGCATTTGTGTGGCTATTGTACATCTGTGAACCAATGAGTAGAAATAGCATGCATGGTAGTTTCCGGTGAGTGCGCTCTTTTGTTTAGCTGGCTCACTCGTGTTGTGGTTCTGCTTTAATTTCTGCTCTTTTCCTTTTTGACTTTTGTCGACCAAACTTTTTGATTTCAAGTCGATTCTGTTGGTAAGTCACCAAATGGGTGAGTGATGTGACATTGATGTGTCTGATTTATTGATTGACAGATCATCTACTTCACTACAACATGGATTCGCTTACTGTCAAGTGGATTTGTGATCAATGGAAGCTACCTCAACCTGCAATTGCTGCCCAAGATCACATCAGTGGCTTGTCCACCAAAATATTTCAAGCCATTCTGAGCAAGGTGCCAGCGCACAAATTGATTCCACTCAGATCAGTGTCCAAGAAGTGGAAGGTGGCGATTGAGTCCATTTGTATTGACAAAAAGTGCGTGGTGATCAGTACTTATTGGTACAAGGCCTATCGCTCGGAATTATCGAAACAAATGAACGGTCATTTCAAATTGCACAAAGATTTTGTCTTCATTCAACTCGACTACCTACAAGAGCACAATCAAGTTCACTTGTCTGCCAAACTGTGCACTCTTCTCGCAAAGCTATTTCCCCGCATTGAGCAATTCTATGTCTATGCGGCATTTTCGTTTTCCACCACAGAATTCAAATTAATGCTCCGTCAGTGGTCTTCAAGCCTGACCACTCTGTCTCTGTATGCCCACTCTTCTCAAATTGACATCGATCTTTGTGATCTAATGAACGATTTTCTCAATCTGCAACAACTTAATTTGAACTTATTTACTGAAGGAATGGTTGACCAATTGGCGCCAACATTTGCTCGTCTCGAACATTTCTCTGGGTGGGGCTGGGAATCGACTGAACAAATTGTGCCATTGTTGGGTGCAGGATTCACTAGTTTGGGGTACAGAAAAAGGGTAACCATTGAAGATATCACCGACTGGCGTACTCTTAATGCTCAATTTGTTTCGAGTCTTGAGCGTTTTAGCTTGTCTACAGAGGAGCCTCAAGTATTGCCATTTATTTGCGAACACTTTTATTCACTACAAATGCTACGAATGACTTTTTCTGCCACAAAGGTTAGTTTTGTGTTGATGTTTTTTTATTAGTAAATTAATTGGTGTTCATTTCTAGCTCACAACCGACATGGTCCAACACTTGGCTCGATTGGCACATTTGACTGAGCTACAAATTGATGGCATTCAAATTGACTTGGCCACTTTGGATGTCACTCAACTTGTTGCACTCCACAACATTCGAATCTTAACTTTGGTGGATTTTAAGTTTGTCAATGGACAAACTGTCATCTATTTTTTGCCATCAAATTATGAAGTCGAGTTTGGCAGAGTTCTCTCCGCCATTTTTCCCAATGTGGACAATTTGACTGTCAAAAGCGTGTCCTACCCGCAGCTTGGAAATTTGCTCAAACCCCATTTGAACGTTTTCCCCACTTTGCGTTCATTCAATTTGGCTGTGCTCGATTCGATTCAACATTTGATCGTCTAAGTAACCTGAATAGCTATTGAAACACTATAGTGTAAGGACATCAACATGGATTTTACGTATAAGCCATTCAGTGTTTATTATATTTAAATAACTTTATACAAATCTAATTATCCATTACTTTGTACCAGTTGACGAATAAATATTTTTTGTCCAGAATCAGAGTTTGATTTTTGGAATGGAATCACTAGTTTGGGGGTTGTTTGACCAAAGTGTGACCTTTGGCGAGCTATATCCAAATTGACTCGTCTCTATGGATCAGTTGTTTCTGGTCTCGAGCATTTAAGCTTATTTTCATTTAATCATGGTTAACCGGTTACAATATATTACCATTCATTTGTAAACACTTTCAAATGTTACGTTTGAATGTGATTGCAAGGTAAGTACTTTCGTATTAAAATAGCAGAAAATCTGATGCCGCTGCACAACATTCAAACCATTTCTTTGATATATTTCGAGTTTGCCAAGAGCAACATCGTACTTTACCACCAAATTGCGATTAATACCAATTTAATCGAATTCTTTCGACTATTTTCCTAAATGTGGAAAACTTGATCGTCAAAAGCCGCGATTATCCGATGCTTGAAAATATACTCGAACCACATGTGAACCTTTTCGTCAATTTGTCTTCACACAATTTTGGTTTCATCGATCCGATCGATCGTTTGATGGACTATGGAGACTAGTACAAGGACATGACCATCTTCAGTACATCACCAATCATTGGCTAATTAATACATAAATACAATTTCCCCATTACTGAAGTATATTTGAAGTATAAATCTTTTCTGTTCTAAACCGGACTTTGATGTAAATCGATTGATGCTATTCTTGAATGGATATCACAGCAATAGTCTAATAGAAGATAAATAAAACACTTTTAGTTGACATAGTAGAATTTCACTACCAAGTTGTCACTGGTCAGATTCACTTGAAGTAAGTCCGAATTGTACACGATCTAATTTGTCAGACGAATCAAGTTTGAAATTCAAACTTTGAATGAACAAAGATGTGTCCAATATGCAGAAACAATAAACTTGTCACTTTCACATCATCATATTATTATGATCAATCACACACAAATGCACAACGATAAGTGAGTGAGAGTGGTCAGCATGTACCTGTGTGCACAATAGTCTATTTTCAAACGCCAAATTAATTTCGACCAGATACGAGCCCACCTATATACAATGCTACTCGTATGTTGTCACACAAAATATAACAAAACTCAATATGTTCCTCACGATCAAATACAAATTATTGTCTATAAGGAAGCAGACAATATAGCAGAAAGTATAAGCGTAGATTCAACATAGCTGACAATCTCGTGTACTTAAAGTGCATTGGTGTGCAAAGTGTGCAAAGTGCCAATTATAATAAGAGGAAAATAAAATGAAACATACTAAACTGAATTAAAATCTATAATTAAAAAGTTTCACGACAATTTATGTTCCCAACACTTTGACACAAATGAGCATGCTGTGCCTTGAATATAGTTTTGTAACAAGTTTGTCCAACAAAGCACATCTAATGACAGTAGAGTGTCATCACTGATCAGGTAGTGCACACTTGATCACAATCTTTATTTACGAACATTAGCCTCATGGTAGTCGATTAGTTCAAAATGTATTCAAACAAAAATAACGTTCTTTAAATTAATAATAATACACAATTCCGTAAATAACAAGTTACATAATGATTAGAAAATGAATATATTTTTTGCACTTGAACTATTTATTGTCCATTCTAATAAAACCCTAAAAATCTATAATTTAGAATCTAATTACAATATTTTTTATTGTCGAAATTGTTTCAATTTTCACCATCAACCGAGAAGACCTTTCAAAATTGACGAGCTTGATTTGTTCAAACAAACCCAAATATTTTTCCATCGTAATCGCAAGATAGTCTACTTCATTATTTTGTAAAAAACTTTGAAATTTTAATTTATATTATTTACATTAATGTAATCGATCAATAGATTAAGATTGTGGGTGTGAATATTATAAAAATGATTTATTGATTAATACTGAATTTAGTAATTTTACTTTCATAATTAAAACACAATGAAAACAATTAATTAATTGACGTAATCAAGTGAAAACTTGTTTTACTGGTTTTGGTTGATGCATCATTGCATTTTGGTTGTACTTTAGGGCAAACAATTCAGGAAATCACATGATAACATATATTTCATCACATTTTCCTGAACGATTAAGATGCTTTTGAAAATGGTCTTCACTTGGGGACAATTATCACAAAATATTAAACAATTTAGCATTCAATCATTGCTTGCAAATAGTCAATCAGTTTATTACGGACATTCACAGTACGTTCAAGTACTGAACTCTTGTTCAGTCCATACAAACAGTATCGAACATATATCAAACACTTATTGATGAAGCCATAATTAGCCTCAATCGATATCTTTCTATTTATTTCATAATATTTATCAATCACAAAACACTTTGAACTTACATAACTAACTTCTAACTTATCGTGTGAACGTACTCGTATTTGAACCACACTTTCAGTTAGTGATACGATTGATACGAATCACTTTTAATGTATAAAAAATCATCAACTAACTAGTCGCCAAATCGAGTAGTCATTCGAGTGAGTGAATTGATCAGTGTTTGGTGTATTCAGTTTTGAATAATCAAAAGAAAAATACACAAATTCGCAATGAAGCACAAGTTACGCAAATCGCCTGCTGCCAAATTGGAAACATCCAAATTCAATGTCAACTTGAATCATCTCTGGCTATTGCCATTGACTGTGGCTGTCATTCCGCCGATCATGTGTATCACATTGTAAGAATGTTGTCATGATATAAACGATCAAATTCAAATTTTAATATATTTTCCAGGTACCCACTAGCACTGTTGAATGGTCACGTTGCACCAATACTGCCATACATTAGTGATATTGGCAGCGTTTACCCAGAGGCGGGAATATTCTCAGAATTACTCAACATTGCAGCAGTGTTTGGTAAATGAAGATTTACTTACAATTTAATGATTATTTTATAACCATTTTCTTTGCCATCAGTTTTATTGACAACCTATGCCCGCTACAAGCAACTCGATTATTGCATCCAAGTGAAATTGTCACACAAACACAACATTGATCCCTCACTGATTGTTCGGTTAAAGAAGCGCAACTTGATTGCCAATTTGATTTCATTTGGCGCCTGTATTGGTCTTCTCACTATTTCGAGTTTTCGTGTCAGTGAATGGTTGATTTTGCACGCTTTGGGCGCTGCCATTGCTTTTCCCTCCATTCTCGTGTATTCCTGTTTGATGGTCTGTTTTGATTTATGATTACAAATTAACAGATTCTTTCTTAATTAGATTAACATTTGTAACCATTTGTCCAAATTTGGCATCGAATCACCGCCCACCTCAATGAAAGTGATCACCGCACTGAATGGTGTTTGTGTGTTTGCGTGCTCAACATTTTCGAACCTCTCAATGAGTGCCGCAAAAGATCATATTTATGATAATGAATTCCGAATGAAATGGAATCGTAATCAGGAAGGCTACTGGTGGCATGTGGCAGGCACTACTTTCGAATGGCTTCTGCTCAATGCATTCTCGCTCTTTCTGTTGTGTTTGTGTTCGCGCATGAGAATGTTCAAAGAGTGGAACAAGTTGAAATTGTTTTAATTGATTGATTCGATTGAATAAAACATACATTTGGTTGGTTTCTTTTGATTATTTCATTTGTTTTATTTAAAGAGTTGCGGTGGCAGTTGATCAATTTTAATTAACACTCATTCTTTTAACGATATTGCTCGTTAGATGGTTAACTTCATTAGTGAGGTAATTTAATTTCACAAAACAGATCATGTTTGTCAGTATGCAGCACTTCGTTTGAATGCTCGAAAACTTTTGATACAGAAATAAAATTATAAATGCTTAATTGTTTAGCTTTTGAGTGAATTTATTTGGTTTGCCTCGAGTTTTACATTTCTGTTCTTTCTCACCCTACCTCGGGAATACTCAAATCGGAAAGCTGGTTGAGACGTTAAATAGACTTACAGTCATACAATCTTTGTGTTTATCGACAATTTCATTTGGATATAAATGAGCTAAAATTGATATTGAATTTACATATTGCAAAGCGAATGCCACACTAAACGAATTGCAATTTAGCTAAACAGCCGTTCTTTACCAGATAGTAAAAAGACAAAATTGTGTACATTTGCAGTTTTGGTAAAAGGTTTCGATCGGGACGTATTTGCTCAATAGTCGTTAGATAACGATGATAGTGATCGAGACTTTCGTATGGAATGATTGGAAAAAACAATTTGAAACATTTTGGTAAAGTTGAGCATTACTTGAACATTTACTATCTACTAAAATGTTTGTCAAATATCTAACCCGATTTTTTATTTTATTAACTTTTTAGCTAGAATCATTAATTTTGAAATTAATTCCAATGAAAAGCAGTACACTTTTTCACGCATAATTTAACCGGGAAATAAATTTAGCACAAAATGACTTTGCAAAGGGCAGTGTAAAATTTACACTGTAAATTAATTCATTAAAAGTGAACAAAAATAGCTACAATACGAATTATTTTAAATTCAAATTACAAATTTTTATTTTGTATTATTATTATTTATAGCAGAAGTTATTTCACAGAATAATTCAATAGATAAGATGGTCGAATTAAATTGGATTTTTTAAAATTCAAAATTATAAATAAAATTCAAGTTCGATTAGCAAGTTCCTCAATTGAGATATACATAAGAATGTATTTTGATGATAATATCATAAAAAATACGAATTAATTAGCATTCTGAACACTTGAATAATCTGGAGGTGATCTAATATTGAAACCATCTGTCAATTCTTCACCAGAATCGATACTTTTACTGAAGAGCAATGCATGCAAATAAGTGGGTGGTAGATCGTTCAATTTGTGTTTGATTGCATGCTCAATGAGTGACATGTCCACGAAAGGCAAACTGTGGGTCACTTCGTATGGAGTCGGTGCTCGGTCTGAGAATATTTCATCGTCCAGTAAATCATCCTCAATTGCGGACACTGTCGGGCATGGAGTAGATGTCGCACTTTTTTGTGATGTCATTTCGTTTCGTTTCAAACAGATACAAAGCATAATAAGAATGAGAATAGTAACACAAAATAGAATGACAAGTGACAAACCAATGAACAAACTGCAGAACATGTTCACATTGTGCAGTTTCGATTCGAACTGAACTTGTGACCACTGAACACGATTCCTAATCTAAACTACAGTACAATCAACTTACGTGACCAAATGTGACTTTCACAAATAAAATAAATTAACTTTTGTGAACTAAATTGGACTTTGGATAAATTCTGTTGATTTAGCTAATTCAATTCGCTTGTTATAATTATTACATTTATTTATAGAAAATTGAAAAATTAGATTGTACCAAAAAGACACATTACTCAATTTAGTTGGATTGTCACTCTTTTGTGGGATATAATCTATAGATTTAATGAGACATGAACCAGGTGGTCATTGAACGCTATATAACGGTCACAGGCCAGTAACCTTTATAGCAAATGCAATGCAGGAAAGCATTAAAATGGCATTTATTATTTTGCGGCTTAAATACTTTAAAAATAGCCAATTCATGAAGCAGAATTATTATATTATTCGTTTCAAAGTTTTTCTGCAAAAGTGCAAAATCTAGAATGTGATTTGAGCGAAATGCAATAAAAATCGTAAACTTGAAACATTTTCCACATTTGCAGCACACACACGAAAAATCACTCGACCTGGCTTGAAGTAGCTTTTGTCAGACTGAAGTTGCTGTTTTTGTTTGGTTTGATTGGTAATTTTGAATTTGTTTTGCCTTTGAATATCGTTTCTATTTACTCGCATGTTAATAATTAATAATCTTTGTTAATCTTTACTTAGTGTACTGACAAGTTGTATGGCTATATAGAGATTGATCGACCGTTTGCTCGCCTCTCATTGGTCAAGATGTGTCAGGTCACCTCTGAATTCGATGCCGTAGCTTAAACACATATACACAAACATTAACACCAGTGAATTCGATTTCGACTAACACAACACGATTTATTGAACACACACAAACAGAAGAGGACAGACGTGATTTGCAAGGCCGATTGATCAAGTGAATACAAATGGCTCCTAAGAAGAAGCGAATGAGGACCGGACACGAGGATTGTAATGCATCATCATTATCAATAGATGAACCAGGATCTAGCGAAGCTTCATCTGTTTGCACCACAATCGTGTATATCTCTGACAAGGAACTACTCTCAATCTTTTCACTCCTGCCCCTCTGCGATCTCCAATCGCTCGAACTAGTTTCGCATCACTTTCGTTGGATAGCTCTCAAAGTCTACTCCGACAGACGATGTCTATCTCTAATTCAAACTCCTCAATATCGAGGCCAACTGGAGGATATCTCTCGGTACTGGTACTTCACTGACTTTAGCACTCGGGACCCGTTTGGCGATGACTGTTACCGTGTGACCAGACAGATCAATTCGAGTGCAGTTCAATGGTTCGGGAAACGATTTCCCAATGTTACTCAACTCGTCCTCTACTGTGTGGATCATCTTTCGGTGCAGAGATTTGTACAGTTGGTCCAATTGTGAAGTATTCTTTGAACATTTTCTGGTACTCATATTTCCCGTACATTTAGATATCCCACTCTGGAACGTCTCATCCTGTACAGCACTGACGCCCAGCAGACCGAGTACAACCAGCCACAATTTTGGGCCTCACTCTACAGCTTGCGAGCAACCTTAAGCCATCTGCATCTGCCTTTCGAGCGCCACTTGACCAGTGCTCTGTTGTCTCCACTTATGACGTCCACTCTTCGGTCGATTCACCACAAAACAGTTGTGAATCCACGGGAAATATTTAATGAAAATATTCCGTACAATTTGAATCAATACGGCGTGTTGATACAATCGCCTCTACGCTCATGTAAGCAACTGTTGTTATCAAAACTTGACCCGAGTCCGCCTCAAGTGGCCGACCATAAAGCTGCACTGCCTCGATACGGAATGTACATTTCAATGGAGGGAGAGGAGCCGGCCATTTGTCGGTTTGCAACCAACTTTATGATTAGAGATGGACTTGATTTCATGGACAGACTCACCACTCTCGACCTGGCCATTCCATCCAACATTGGTGTACTGTCAATTCTGCCAGCTTTATCGCAACTCAGCCGTTTAACCCACATTCGGCTAACCGATCGCAAAACCATACAACAACAAAGCCTCTTCTTCTCACAATGGCTGAGTGCAAAGTTAACTCTCGATACAGCAGCGAACATTCTGCTATTTGCAGATATACACAGTGCACCAGACTTGAAAGCGATTTGCATCAAATTCGTCACTGATAATTTCAACCAAGGTCATGGCCACTGATGGATGGAAACAGATGGTGAACACTAAAATTGAGCTGATGACCGAACTTTATGAAGACATTGCCAAGGCTCACTCGGGCTTGGATTGAATTTGTCATAACAAAAGTGATTTTAACGATTCTTTCATTATCAATAATTTATCATCGAAACATGTTTGTCAGATGACTCGGCCAAATTTGATTCGCACATTATATTGCATTGTCTATTATTCATTGTACTTTCCATACACTATATTCAAATGTCATTGAATAAATAATTGTTTATCTAATTTGTTTTGTTGATCTACTGGTATTTACTTTGATGTCTTAATTTTGGACACCAAGAAACGAAAGCGTTGTACAGAAAGTAATAAGTTATATAAGTCAATAAGACTCATCATTGTACCTCTTATGACATTTAAAAGTGAGGGTTTAAATATGAATTACATTATTTGTCATTCTTGAAATTCTTTTTGGTTACTAGCGGCAATGTCCAAAAATTTTCCTCAAGCAAATCAACTTTGTTTGCTTTTGATCTGTTCTGGGTTTGTTTCACGTTTTTCCAGTTGTGTTGCGTAAAGTCTAGTCCGATTATGTAATCAATGGATGGATAAATAGTGCACTTCGAATTGAATTGCTGAACAGTGTACAAGTTGTTCCAAGCTAATTGGAATTGCATTTTCGCTGCTCAAAGTATTAGGCAGAGGCATAAACAGTGGCCCTCTCGGCCCGTTAAAAACGCGTGTAAAAGGTCCACTGTTTATGCCTCTACCTAATACTTTACTAATTTGTACTGCAATGCTGTATTGGCATAAAATTGCCACGTGACAGTGGCACCTCCATGGAATAATTTCGGTGGATTCAACATCGATACAAAATGAAAAGAAATTTTAATTAGGAAAATGTTAAAAATGGAAATTAACATGTATTTGAATTGGAATTGAAGTACAAGTATTTTTTTTAAAATGACATAATAAGTTATTAATAATGGTCAACATTGATTGTATGAGCAGGCACAATTTACATCGAATTTGTTATTGTTATTAAATTTTTAATAGTCAAATATTTTAATAATCAAATATTAAAAAAATTTACGCCATAGATAGATAGCTTGGCCAACGACTCGAATCCAAGTGCCGTTCAATCGAATTCCTTTGATGAACATAGTTTGATCTAAAATCATAATGCTATTCAAATTGTCTCAACGGTTCATTCAACATTTCAGAATAATTTATTCTCTTTAACAATTTCAGAACAAGTTACAAGAAAGCACTGAATCCAAAGAATCAGATTGTGTCCAACGAAAATAACGATTCTTACGTCCAATTCTGTGATAGATCCAATTTTGATAAAAACTGTGTAAGTATTAGTCAAAAGTCTCAGTTTCAAATAGATTAAGATTTAGGCGATGTCAGCAATATTGTAAACAAAGATCAAAATCTTGCTCCAAATAATGTTTTGTATATGCAATATAATGCAAAATATTATTAATTAATATTATGAAAAATGTAACTGTGAGAAATATGAGCTGTAAATAAAAAGACTAGTCGTCATCGTCAGATAAAGTGATGCATTGAATGCTTTTCTGGGAAGCACTTCCAAGTTGTGATGTCATCGCACGGGAAGAGTTTATGGCTGATTTTGGCAAAGTCGATGGGCTTGCCACTGGTTTGGCATTGGCATTTTTCGATTGACGCCCTTTCGGTGGAAAGCTAAAGTTATTTTTGTACTTCTTGATAAACTGTTGGCAAAATACAAATAAATTAGAGATAAAATAGAAATGGTTATTACTATCATACCTCCAAATGGATCCTTTCTAGTGACTTGCCACCTTTGGCCAGGCTCAAATAGAGTTGCTTCAATTGGTCGAGGGCCTGTGGATGTAAATTCTATCAAAAGAATAACAGAATATTATTATCTGTTCGCGATGATTGATTTAGCTTTACCTTCATTTCTGCTTGATATCCAGCAGCAATTTGCATACACTTCTCCATGTATTTGAACATGCAATTTGCCAAAGTGGTCTTTTCAACATTATGCTCTTCGGATTCAGGGTAGAGTTTGAAGAATTCCTTTTCAAAGTATTCAAGATGTTGTCCTCCAAAATTGATAATCGTATTTAAATTGATGCAAACTTTCAAATCCCCAATGGAAATTACATGTACAACTTGAGATTTCTCCAAGAACCAGTTAGCTTCATCCTGATTTAGTGTTTGTTCTTGTTTAGAAATATTTGCATTTTGCTGCTGCAAATGACTTGCTTCATATAAACAATTAGAAATGTCTTTGTGTTTTGACAAAATATGAGCAGTCTGAGATGAGCCTAAGCCTTGAAATTGCGTATTATTATTCAACAGCAGTGGGTCTGGGGGAGGCAAGTCCTTTTCTGTTTCATATTCAGTCCAAGCAATTTGACGCTCTTCTTCAGTTAGCTCCTCTTCAGGTCTACTTTCAAGCAAAGAGTCATGTTCGTGATAGGACACGATTGCATCTCTGTGTTCGGTGAATATGTCAGCAAGCAATTTGTCCTTTGGTAAATTAGGCAATTTGGCCCTTTCATCAGTGCCTTCATTGAAAGTGTACAGTTCGCTTATTTCAGATGCCTTAAAGTGCCGTTGAATCTGCTGTTCGTCCACCACTCGGTGCGATAAAGATTGCTTTATGATCTGTCGTTCATATATTTTGCTCTCCATAGTTCCTATTGAAATAGTGAAACAATTATTATTAGAGAGGATGTTCATTGATAAATCACTATCACTTTGTAACTCACCAAATGCAGTAAAACGATAAACATAAACTGGCTTTGTTTGTCCATAACGAAAAATACGAAATATCGCCTGCATATCATTTGAAGGATTCCAAGAAGCATCGAAAATGATACAACGATTAGCACCAACAAGATTGATGCCAATGCCTCCAGCTTTAGTAGACACGAGCATTAGTCGTGCCCGACTGTTTGAAGTGTCGTTGAATTTGTCCACAATCGAAGTACGAGCTTGACACTTGACGCCTCCATCAATGCGAAAGTAGTCACGTCCCTTAATCCAACGATGAGAAACGTGTCCAGTCATTTGAGCAAGTTCATCATTACTTTTGTCAGTTCCATATTTGTCGATCATCTTTGCCTTTAGGAAACCCTCAATTAAGTCCAGATTGGTTAAACTTTGAGAGAATATTAGTATTTTGTCGCCAATATATTTAGTTTCAGTTTTCTCTAGAATTGTGAACAATATCTTGAACTTAACACTTAATTCCATTGGGTACAAGTCAGTAATTTTCTCAGGTAAAAATTGCTCGTACCAGCCACCCGTGTCGGATCGTTTCTGTTCAATCGCTTTTCCATCCGGGAGAATTCGCTCATTTTCAAGGTCTTTCGAATTGATTTCTTTCTTTCTGGTTGATTTACTCTCAAAGATAACTTCCACCTCAGAATCATCATCGTCGTCCTCAGGTGAGTTATCGTCGAGTACACGAACTCTTGATCGTGTTTTTGATTTCTTCTTTTTATTTTTAATGCAACTCCCGCTTGAATCACTCTCTTCTGAAGAATCGTCATCAACAAAATCTTCCATCGAGCCCTCCTCGTCTTCATCGTTCTCCTTCATTTTCCTTGAATAATGTTCGTGTAGTAAAGCGGGATGATTCCAAATGAAGCCCAGTATGGTATAGTCGTAAAGAAGATTAACTCCAGCTTTAGATCGATCGACAAAATGTTCCAAATAATATTTGTACATATCAATTTGTGTCTGAGTCATTCTCAAGTTGAGGACGTACTCGAATTTTGGCTTCAGGTACGGCACCAAGACATTGTAGTCACAGCGATGAATGCAATTGTTGAGCAATTTATGCAAAATGTGAACACGCTTCTTCATTAGATGCACATCGTATGCAGTTGAGTCAGTGTGTTGGCCATTTCGAATTGGATTTTCAAAGCGATTCTTAAATTCTTTCTTTGTGCCCAAAAGTTGTGGCTTCACAAAGTTGACCATAGTAAAGTACTCGGACAGATTGTTCTGAAGTGGTGTGCCAGTGAGTATGACTCGACGCAGTGTCTTCACCTGTGACACATTTCCATTGAACACGCCTTGATCGTTCTTTAGCAAATGACCTTCGTCCACAATGACCATGTCCGGTCCAGGCTCGATAAGACACCTTTTGAATGTTGAATATTTGTTTTTCTTTTTGCTTACGGGCCTCAGAAGATTGGAAAATAATTTGATCGATATCAACATGATGCCACCCTTTTCATGCCATTGCTGCATCACGCTAGCACGTTCACTCAGTTTGGCGTCCAACATCTGATGGATGGGTATTTCATTTTGAATTGCACATTTGTCAAACCATTTACTAAATTCATTTGCCCAATTCTTGATAACGTTGTACGGAACAATAATGAGAACCTTTGCAATCTTTTGCTTGATAAGTTTGTTGGTCATGATCGTGTGCAGGAATGCAATTACTTGAAAAGTTTTTCCCAGACCCATTGAATGTGCAAGAATGCAACCACCACCAGCAGGATCATCATCCTTAAGCAATCGCTCAACCGTTTCAATGGTACAGTCGAATAGAAACTTTATGCCATCAACTTGATGAGGCTTCAGATGTTGGACAAATGCTTTATCAACCTCCACCAGTGCTTGTTTGGTGTCTTTGTTGAAATCGAGAATCACTTGAAAAACTTGTGAGCTTTTAGTCGCACTTTCTTCCACCAATTGATTGTAATTATAATCATAAAGCTGCTGCTTCTCCTCAATTCTCTTGCGTCTTTCTCTTTCAGCTTTCTCTGCATTAACAGTCTCCCTGTTCAATCTGGTTGGACTAAGAATTTTCTTTATTCTTTTGCGAGACTTGTTGGGAGTATCAAAAGAATCAGAATCACTTCCCATTTTGTCATCCTCTTCAGCAGAACTTGCATCAATGACCTATATTCAAAGAGAAAGCATTCAATAATAACGAACTTACACAAATGAAAACTTACCACTCTTTTTCGTTTTTTCAGTTTCCTGGGTTTCACAATTGAAGATCGACTCGAGTCACTATCACATGACTTGTTGCGCTTCTTACATTGTCCTTCATCATCACTAAATAATCTCTTTTTGGCTCGTTTGAGCAAATTAAGTGACATTTGAAGCTCTTCTTCATCATCACTATCATCATCTTGATCGGAATCGACTAACTTCTTGGCATCCTTGAGTAATTTAGCAATTTTAGGATACATATTACCGACTTGATTATTTTCATATAATTTAATATCGTCATCATCCATATCGTGATCTGTCATATCATTACTTTCATTATCGGTCTCATTTTCGTTATTATTCTTGTCTTCTTTGGCATCATCAACTTTGTTCTCACAATCTTCATCTTCATCATAGTCGACTAGACCGGTAATGGTGGTACCACAAATTTGATCGAGATCGTCCAAACCAAAATAGTTATTAAATGGATTTTGAAAAAAGTCAGCATCAACGCTGTGTTCTTCATTTTGGTTATCATCAATGTCGTCAATATTTGAAATGGCAGTTCCGTCAAATGAAAATAAATCTTTCTCTTCTTCATCTTCCTCCTCCAAGTTAGTAGTAGAATTTTTTGACTTTTTGTCGTGCGAATGGAATTTTGAAGTAGACTCGCTTTCAATACTATCAGCACTATCATCTCCATCACTAGATGATGCATTCTGTTGTTCAAGTTCTTTTAATATATTCGGAATACGAATACGTGAACTAGATTCGTCGAGAATGGCATCGTCACATTTTCGGATCAACTTATTATTAGTGTTTGACGTTGACTTGTTTGCTTCATTAACTTTAACATTAGCAGTTGGAGACTGTAAATGGTCATCATCATTATCAGTAGCATTTGAAACATCATCATCTTCATCTGTCATCAAATCGTCTACATCAATTTGTTGGCTCTGAAATGTTTCGTCATTTTTGGTTTCATCGTTAATTAAATCGTTAAGTTCACCTTCTGTTGCAATTGTTTCGTTTGCATCAACATTAGGCACAATTTCCACTTTCTGCTCAACATGCTCCGATTTAATAGAAACGTCACTGTCGATAGCTGAATTCTGTTCATTCGGCTCACTGGTTTGTATTTCTTTCTTGATCACAGCTTCAATCCGAGAAGTATTCGAAACAACAATTTCGTTCATCAAATCTGTTGAATGATTAATGAGCATAATTTTCAAAACTTCAAGTATAGAGCCCATTTGCTCGGCGCTATATTGACGGTTTCCTTTGTGGCCAATAATACTTTTCACTTGTTGATACGATTTGTCAATTACATTCGCAGTGAACTTGTCGGAGAAATCATCGACAAATATTGACTTCAATGTCATCATAAGATCGGAATTCATAATACTAGAGAAAAGAAAAAGTTTGAATATGAAATTGTAATTTAACAATAAAAAGTTTGAGGCAAACCTAGGGCCAACTAGCAACTCATTAGCATTTTCGTCTTGAAGAGGGTCTTCTTCTTTCACGTCGTTCGCATTGGACCCATTGGTGATATGACCACCGTCTGGAGGCAAATCCTCATCCATTGGGTTGAGTGAAATGTGGAATGGACGTTCAAATAGAAACCAATTACATCAAATCAAGTGGCAAACAAACATTACTTAGTAACGATTACTAACAGTAACTAACTAGCTAAAGGCTAATTTGTGTTGTGAGCCAACTTTGCTCAGCCAAGGCACTCAAAGACTATTTCTACCTTATGATGACGATGTGGTGGAAATTGCTCTTCATCGCTGCCAGTGAGGTTTGTTTTGCTTTTTGCCCACATTTGTTCAGTTTCATTGTAAACATTGTCTGATTACAGATTGTCCTTTGTGAGATAGTCATATTTTATCTTTGATAATTAATTATCCTAATTTAAGCTCTTTTTCCGTTTATATTAGTGATGCACTTTGTTAATTAGTGTAGCAATTTTAGAGCTTATGTAGAGTGGACCTTTAAGAGTCCTTTACACTTTGAAAATTATCGAGGAAAATGTATTTATTTCTTATTATTACAACTTTTGTGTTTGCACTTGGATTCATGGCCGAATGTGGCAATTTGCTTCATACTGAATTTGGCAACTTGCCCAATGTAAATGGTGTTTATTACAAAAGGAGAATACAAAAAGCTTTCAAGTGCTTCACTCGAGTCGACGTTCGACGAGTTGAGCGTCTACTTGAACAAACTCGTTCGGGTCACGGTCATCGGTGATGTTGAGTCGTTGTTGTTCCTTCTGAGATGCGGGCAACTTGAAATGCTGAATACGAACATGGCGAACAACATTACTTCGTTTAAACGAGGAATAGCCACAGTTGTGCCAAGTGCACGAGTACGGCTTGACACCCAGATGAATGTGCTCGTGACGTTGAAGAAAAGAATCACAATCAAACGATTGTCCGCATCCTTCGAATTTGCAGACAAACTTCTTGGTCTGGTTGATGTTGCTCGGATTTGATTTGAGCTTCTTTGATGCAAGCGATCGAACTTGAGAGTGAGAAGCGGTACGTTTACGGCCAGACGAAGTCGATGGCATGTTTTGTTGCTGTTGAGCAGTAGAAGCCCGTTGTTGACGCAAGCATTGATCGAGTGAGACAGTGTCCACTTGTGGCTCATCAGTCAATTGAGTGTGGTCAGCATTGGTCACACGAACATGACCAGCACCAAATCGATTCTTCACTTCTCTCACCTTTGTCCGCATCACTGCCAACTGACCATCCACCCGCTCAACCAGTTCTCGCTTCAACCTCTTGCAATCCACTTCTAACTGTTCCTCAAATCGATCCAGGAATGAAACAAATCTTGAACGAGCCATTTCAAAGTGAGCAACCGAGTGAAAGTCGAAGCAGGCAAAATAAAAGCAACATAACAACAGTTTGTTATCCAAAGTTGATATAAAACGACTATATCCACCCTGTTGTGAGTACTCACGTGACTAAAATTTGCCATTTCATCAATTTGATTTGATCAATCATGAGATAAGATATATCTTTACATTTGCAAATGGACATGGAAATGGATATTAATTTAGTACTGGTGCGCTGACTGTGTGATTAGCTTACAGGATTAACGAATATATCACAAAGTCACATCACTAACAAATGCACATAAAGTTTAGTAAGCGATTGCCAATCAAATTACTCTTCATTTTGTATTTCAAATTAAAATTTTGACGAATCGTTAATCATACTCGAGAAATAAAATTCCGGCAAGCCGGGAAAGTAGCGAGACAAAGTTTTGATTATGATAAAATATAGTTTAGTATTATTTCTATACAATGAACTAACTTTATACAGTCCCACTGTATGAAAGATATGTTTCAACTTCTCGTTTGAAAATTGCTGGTACATCAATTGTTAGAGTGTGAAAATGTGTGCTGGGTTGTACAATGTTCAACATGTTTGTTTCAAAACAAACAATAAAACTGTCAACACCATGTAAATTCTGCTGCAAATCAAAGAATACCAACCGTGTTGTGTTTTAAGAATTATTGACAAAAGAATTAACGCGAATGTCTCCTCATTGGAGAATCATACCTTTGGAGGTAAATCTTGCAGTTTGGCCACCAAGACACATCCAATTGAAAACTTTACAAAGAATTTACTTTCATTTGACCAACTGTTCCTCCAAAGCAGCACTATTCACTATCAATCAATCACTACAATGTCTTCTTACAGAACTGTTGATATAATTAAGGGAGATATTCAAAATACAAATGATGGACTGTCGGTTGTGCATCGACAACTTCACTCGAAACACACAGTTGTATCGATCTAGAAAGCTCTACTTGGATCAGGTGCAAGGATATCTATATTGATTCATTTTGGAATGCCATCATAAGTTGTGAATTTCATAATAACCTTTGTGTTGGAGCATTGATGATAACTCTCTCCTTGTTGTCTTGAATTTCTTCTATCCTCTACAAACTGACATATTCAAAGACATAAGGTAAGTTTTCTTTCTCATTTTAAAATGGAGACGATAGAGACTTGTGGCAGGTGATACATCGGGTTGAACACAAGGCAATTGTGGCAACTTTGGGACAAAAACACTCGATTAAACCAGAAAATGTAATAAAACTGTCTTTGTATTGGTTAGATGTCGTTCGTCTCCAAAAATGTGTTCACGAATTGCATTTGTGGTCAAATAATTGAAGTGAAGGCAGCCTAGAGTCTTGCAATTGTGATTGTAAGTATCTCAACTTCAAAACTAATCAAAACAAAACAAATGCCCACTTTTCAATAATTCACATATGACGTTACTCTTATGTAATGTGTGTAAAAATATATAATTTGGTCACTGCTACCCACATGTCCCACATATTTTGCTTACGGCATACCAACGTGTTCAGAAAAAAGATCTTTTTGGATAATATCTCCACAACCAGATAACCTAGGATGCTGATTTTTGGAATGTAACCGTTTCACATGGTATGAAGTGTGTGTGCCAAGTTTGGTTGCTGGGGGTGGTGTAGTTTCTTCTGGCAAGAAAGCAACGGACAGACAGACGGACAGACAGAGTGAAACTATTAGTCTTCGACTTCGTTCTTTCGAACTTCGTCTCGCTAATTATTTAAAATCATAAATTTGTCCATTGTCTGAGGAATAACTAACTTGTAAGTATGGAATGTTCTTTTCCACATCTCAGAAAGAATCTTTGATCTATTCACTGTTCAATTCGATTGTGGTTGTTTTCGTTTGTGATATTTGTGAAGACACCTAAATAAAAAATATTTCCCCTCCTTGAACAACTCGATTATCAATATTCTGCACCAGATCATATTTGTCCATTTGTGCCAACAAACTGCAAACTGAGAATTATTTCCGGACTCAATTCTCGGACTTGGCGATTTTATGATTCTTAATAACACGATTTAATTGTTTAATGTAAATCGATCACTTTCAAGCACGAATCTTTGAATAAACTTCGACTCTTTATTGTCTGTTTGTAATGTAAAAATTGATTACAAATTGTAAATGTGTTTTAATGGTAAAGTGACAATGAAATAATAAAAGAAACAATCAGTTTAAATACAAAATGAACAAGGCGGGACAAATCACTTCTTCACCACACGAACATATTTGTTAGGATCACTTTCGCCGACAATGCCATTTTTCTGTTGTTTTTTGAAATGGACGTTTCGAATGTGTCTGATCAAACTAGAACGGTCATTGGTGCGATGGACACATTTAGGCCATTTACAGTGAAATGGTTTCGTGTTGAGATGAGTCAATTGATGTATTTTCAAGGCATTCTTATGTACAAACGATGAGGAGCAGCCATCGTGTGGACATTCGTGTCGTTTCGATTCGGGACAATGTTTGTGCTCTTGATGACTATATAAGCGTTTTCGAGTTTCAACCACCTTGGAACAATCGCCAATGTTGCACTGAAATTGGCCAGTAACATGACACTGGAACCAGTGTTTATAAGTTTGGTTTTGGCTATTGAATACTCTACTACATGAAGGGCACGAAAATTTAGAAGCAGAACCATCATGAAGATGACGTCGTATTTTCCATGATACATCGAATCGAGATTTACATCCACAAAAGCACTGCAAAGGAGCAAGTCCATGTTTGTTGCGCAAATGTTCGTGTAATTGTTGCAACGTGTCCAACTTGTCACCACAGTCTGCTTGGTTGCAATTCAAACAAACAACTTTAATCTTTGTATCATCTTGATCCTCATTGGCAATGTCTTCTCCATCTTCATCGTCTTCATCATCCTGCAATGTTATCATCGATCTCTTCCCAATTCGTTTCAATTGAGTTTGTTTTCGTTTGTTGTGATTGTGCCCAGTGGAAAGAGTTGCCTGTTCAGTCAAATCAGTTCGAATCGAGTCTTGTCCAGTGCTGGTCGAAGCTGAGAATAGATCACCTGATTGAGTCACTGTGCGCTCATTGGGCTCATTCAAAGTGTTGAGCATTTGTTGTTCATGCCACAAATTAGCGCCAGCTTCGTCCATAGATTCATTCACATTGAGAACATTTTGACTGTCTCGGGATGGACTGCACAACAAATCGTCATTATCAACATTTGGTTGAATCACTTCATATCTTTCATCAAGTTCATCATCACTGACCAATTCTCTCTTCACTAAACATCGATTACATCCATCACAGTCAATGTCATGAGCATCTTCATCTTCTTCCTTTAATTCGTTCTTGACAATCTCAAAATCGCAGTCCATTGCTTCAGTTTTGATGTCCAAAGTGACATTAGAGGCATTTGTGTCTGAATCTGTGTGAATTACGACAAATGTAAATAAAGTCAAATACAAACAACCATAACTCATACCATCGTTATCATCGAGATATTCTTGTTTGATGTAATGACCACTTGTGAATTGAACAGAGGAGAGTGCCATGGACAATGAAGTTGACTGCTCTCGAGTAGAAGGACAGAGTGGCAATATGCCAGATGCACCTATTTGAGAGTAAGTTACAGAATGAATCAACACAAAAAAAAAGAAAATACCTTCATTCTGGAAAAGTTGAGTTGCATCAACCTGAAAATGGTCTTGTTCGGTGTAGAACTGAGCATTTGCTCGACTTGTCTCAGAATGTGAATTAACTTGAGAAATAAGCGACCGTTGGTCCTTCAGTTGGTTCACCTCGTCCCGAAGTTTCGCATTTTCCATTTGCAAAGTGTCCAATTTAGCTAATTTCACGTTTGCATTCGTTTTGAATTCAAAATAGTCCAACTGTAATTCGTCGTATTTCTTCTGAAGTGTTTGGTTAGCATTTTGAACCAGTTTTTCAGTGAATTCCTTCAGTTGCTCCTGTGTTTGTTTGAAATGCAATTCTAAATTGAAAGGAAATTCAGTGTCCTTTTGCTGTGCTTGAAAACTATTTGATGTGACTTGGTTATTACTGTTTGTGATAAATGGTCTGTTGCTTCTTTGGGCTTGTTTCACAAGGCCTTCACCATCCTTTGGACTTTCATGAACAGATACCATACTTGAACGAGTCTTGTCATTGTCAGATGCTCGAGAAGTAGTAGTAGGAATAGTAATTGAGTCATTTGGTGTAGTCACAGTCAGAGAATGTTGATTCGAAACAGATTCAGTCGTGGTAGTAGAAAGTTGTGGACTTGAATTGGTGACAGTGTTTTCGGTCAAAGGATCCCATTCATCAAGTGAAGTGGGCAAATCTTCGTATTCCTCCTTGACGACTGGTAATCGACTCATCTTTGTGTTGAAGACAGAAGTGGTCAAATGTCAATTGGCAAATTAGCAGATCGAGCAAATTGCAAAGAGAAAAAGTGCAGCCAGGCATCAACAGCAATGTGCTCAAAGCAAAACACAAAGCCGTCTTTGCATGCCTGTCTGTTGATGTGTGCAAGTGAGAGCTCATCGATTGTCAACCAAAGTGGCACATCGATACTTGGTGAATGAAGAATGCAATTTGATGTTACTTTTTGACGTGAAATCGTTGATCAAAACAATATTATTTAATATTCAAAGCAATTTACAAGGAATGTCAACTAAGACTATCACAATCACAACGAATTTATGGAAAACATTTGTGACCTAACTCAACTTACCAGCGAGTTCGCCTCTCATCTCACGGACATGTGTTTCTATTTTTGGCTTTGTGAAATAGAAAATTCACAATGAATATGAACATTTGTCTGACAACCTAAAGCAGATAAACAAATTCGGTATAACATTATGACAATGTTATTATGAGGAATGAGCTCAATTTGATTTATAATTTGTAACTGATTTCTTATTTTCTTTATTAGCTGATTATTACGATTGTTAGACGATTTCGAAATGTGATCTCTGATGTCAATATTGAACAATTATTCGCTCACAAGGAGACAATATAGATGTGGAGCATGTAGGCATGTAATGAATCATTGCTAATGAAGCAAGGTAAGTGTCTTTTCTTTTACATCGATCATGCCAGAATGCATCTAATCATTAGATTGTTCAAAGCCGGCAATGTTATCTCAATCAGCCATTCTCAAAATGCTTGACACCAGTGCGCCCTACTTGGTCAGTACATCAACACATTGTATATCTCGACCGTACATTCCTATTTACCGTTGCTATCATACAACCGGATATAAAATATATATAATTTAATAATAATAGAAAAATATATAAATGAACATTCAAAATAATATTATAATGTCATTAGTATTGGCGCCTGAATTGAGGGAATAGACGAAAATATGCTAAATATAGTAACATAGTTAAAATATTAAATATTTTAGATGTAAGTAGATTGATGTGAATTGATTCTATTCTGTCATTGTGCTGGCATCAACCTTTTCCACTTGTGGAACTCGACAATAGGCACACAGGAACATGTTCTGAGGGGTCACCATTTGGCCATACGATCCAAAGTGACTGTGATTAGCAATGAAACCAGTCTGGTAGCTTTGGGTGTATGGGTAATAGATTTGGTGGCGAGCATAATATGCTTGGTTGACCATATTCGCGTTCGGAGTAGTGCCACCAAAATTAAGCACATTCTGTGGTGAACGAGTCACAGTTGAATTGGGCACCACCATTCCTGAATGGACCGCAAACAGGACTGCAGTATCTTCGTAGACACTTGATCGGGCCACAGGTTGAGGCACTCCAATGCGATAAGAATTACCATGAGCACCGGCACTGATTTGAGTCTGCATCGGCTGACCGTGACGTGAATTCTGATTAGAGTTCATAGTAATACCAAGTGAGAATCAATGAACTTAATCTAGAAATATAGAAACAAAATTAAGTCGTATTATTAAAAATCAAAATGGACATTTACGAGCTGAGGCAAGTGGTTTGGCGTGCTGTGTGAGCCGAGTAAAATTTTGATTTTGGTACAAGCAGACAAAGCAATGTGCGACTCAGACTCATTTGCAATCTCGACTATTACGACACTAGTGAGCAGATCAGATGGCGGCCATATTTAACTCTTGCGCGATCTTCTGCGAACTCACTTCTTTTATGAGAATTCGGCTATTTCGTTGCTACTGCTAACTTTCTATAACCTTCCACGAATATTCACTTGTCGAATAGCATTAATTCATTTTCCCCATAGATTTACATTTATGGCATTCGGTTTGGTTGGTTAGAATGCAAATACGAATCCTCATGAGCAAGGAGAAATTTTCCACCTTTCCTGATGGTGCTCTATTTCGATTTAATGAACCCAACATTGGTTTAGTATTGCCATTGCGAGCCCTGATGAATCTTGTGCCGTAATGTCATTAGCCCAGTGAAGCCTCAACCGATCTATCCAGTTGTCCCAGCACAACAGAATCTATACGTAAGTTGTCGTATTTTCGTGCTTGTAAATAAACTTTTTCCCTTAATAGCCCTGTTCCAGTTGTGCGATAACTAAACTATCTAAATCAAAATGATTCCTCAAAAGCCAATTCAAATTCCTGATGACGCCAACTTTCCACCTGGTACTCGAGTTGGTCGCATAGAATTTATTGGCGGGATGGTGCTACTGGATGGTTTGATGCAGGTGACTTTTACTTGTGCTCAACGGAAATACCGAGAATCGTGAATTCGTATCACTAGTTCGAACAAGGAACCTGCTTGATGAAAATGCCAGAGTAGACATTCTTTTTCAACATGACCCTATTACTATCTACTTGTGCCACTTAATTCGGCTGCCTCTGTACATCAACCATTTCAAAATGTCCCGATGCGTGCCAGTCGCAGTCAATTTGGTCCAAACAATTTGCCTGCCACCGAAACCTTGAGTCCGCCATCTGACGACATTTAAATTGACGAACTTGCCATAGCTAACAACGAAATCATAATGACGTTATAGTGTTTCACGGAGAAAGCGTAACGAATGCAATATTGGATTCATTCCAACCAAACCAAGCGATTCATTCAAGGTTAGTAAATGTCATTTTAACTTTACATAATCTAATCAGAATTCTCTACCACAAAAGTATTGGACAGACACAGATTCTGGTTTATTTAGGTACAAATGCACAAAAGACAATCAATCAACAACATCATTTAGAAGCACAACTGAACCGAACATGTTTATGCATAGCAATGGAAGTCCCACAGGAGGAATGGCAACAGCTCAAATATGACAATGCAGATGAACGATTGCATTCAGGTGCAACCGCAAGGTATGTTCCATATTCGTTCCCAATTAAGTAAAACAAAAATGTTTTTGGACAATAAACAAAGTTTTATTAATAAATACTTGTTCATTTCTAGAGAATACTATCAAATAAAGATTCAATTTAAGTAAATAAGCTCATCTTGCATCACACAAAAAGAATATCTTCCAGTGTCCAATAGGCGATGAAGATGATCAGCCAGAAAAGCAAAAGAAGCATTAGATCATTCTTGCTCATGTCTGGCATGACACGAGTCAATGCAAAGAGACCTTTTGGTCTGTTGTCCTTTTCGTCATCGTTCATCTGAGCAATTTCCTGTATCCAACCTCGACGCAGTCGAACATGTCTGTTGAGTAGCAAAGTGGCATGCCAGTGCATCAACTCGTTGAAGTCGTTGCCAGTGATCGATTCCAAGTGCTCAAAGTTTGATTGCATCTGATCAAGGTCGAGATATTGGTCAAAGTCCTCTTCTGAAAGGAACAATTGCTCTTCGACTATTGCAGCGAGATTGTTCGCGGCAAGAAGATCCAGACATCCATGGAAGTGAGTGCTTTCTTCGAGAAGTCACAAAGAGTCACAGATGCACTATGTTTCTCCAATAGGATCACCGATGCAAATGGTACCGAGACTGTAAAAGTGACCGAGAACGGAGTGCTCACCAAGATGACGGTCAACGGCAATGTGACCTATCGCAAGGATCATTCCTAGTCAAACAGTGGCTATTTAATAAAGTCACATTATGCTCTACTTGAAATAGAGTTTCTTCGCCGACCAATTAACAGCTCAAATGATTACTGTCAAATCAAGGCAGAACGAGTCGAGTTGGTTTGCTCAGTTATCAGTTTTCCATTTATACTTTCTTATCGATTACATACACAACAAATATAATTAAGTAACATTTTATTATATTAACATTAAATGGTAAGATTACTATAGATCTCAGCATGCATGACATGTTATCATGTAAATTATGTAACAGATAGAACAACACATTGAACAGAAATCATAAGTTGATAACTACACATATACAATGTACAATTGTAAGTCATAGCTAATAAGTAAATGTAGTCGCACTATCTACTTCCGCTATCTATCTACGAGCCATCCTGTACAGTCTGTGAAGCGGCATTGGCACATTGCACTAGTGGTCGTCCACAGTTGGCACAGTAAAGCATCGGTGCAGTTAGGCTCGTCGGTTGGGGTGGCTGTTGACCAGAGACATTAGCGAAAGAAGTGCCACCATTGAAGTTGATGTTACCAGTAATACTTGCTCCTGCCAAGAATGATGAAGGATTTGCAATTATGCCACTATTGCCATAAATAACATTGCTAAAGCTACCAATATTTCGTGGCTGGTGGTTGATTGACTGTTGCTGATTGTTCTGGACGTAGTACGGACAAGCACCCTCAGAGTGACCAGTGGCACAAGGCATAGTAGAGTCGTAAATGTTGACCAGGTTGGGCCTGGTGGCTTGGTCAAATGCTCCGCCAGTGGAGACGCTCATCTGAGTTTGAAAAAAAGGATTTGGCACAACGTTGTCCTGGTTCGAGCTGCTAAAAGGTACCAAACCAATGGCAAGTTGCGATTGCAAGTGAGAAGCCAACGGATCCGTCGGATCTTGGTAAGCACAAGGTTCAGTAGCCTGTAACTGAGGAGCTTGATTATAATTGACAGTATTAAGTGTCGGTTCACTACGAGTAGTAGAACACGAGCGTATGGAGTTTGAGCCTTGGTTTCGTCTATCATGAGAAGTAGAAATAGAAAAAGCCCGATTCTGTTGAGTGTTATTTCGATTTTCCAAATTCTGCACGGTCCGCTGACAGTTCGGCATTGGCCCGAGAACGTAATCGGCATTTACAAGCAGCTGTTGATTTTCTTGCGGAAAACGAGAAGCATTTCCACGGATGTTTCCACCAGTACCACGACCACGGCCACATCCTCGGACGGCATCAAAGCTGTTGGTTTCTGAATTCTGATTGATGATGTAACGATTTCGATTTTGTGAGTTATCTTCTACTTGGTCAAATTGGCGCGAAAGCTGCTGCGGCTGGTGCTGGGGCTGGTTGCGGCCTTCGCGGTTGCGAAATGGGCGATTCATAGTTGTCGAAATTATTTGACAGCTTCTATTCAACAAAATGGACACTAAACAAAATCGATTAAGAGGAAAATTCGTTGTCGACCATTCGGTTCAAGGGACAAACGCAAAATGAGCGCTGAACGAGCCAGACAGTTTCTTCGTTGTGTAATCAACATTTAGAATTTCGACTTTGTGATGTACTGATTTGTGAGTGAACTCATTCTGTGCGACTGCAAGGACACCACACTGGCCAACTGATAAGACACTGACGTAGTGATTGATTATCGGTTCTACATCGTCTGCAGCATCTGATGATGCTCTGTTTATTTCTTCCGACGAACCAAAAGTTTTCTTCAATCTGAAGATAACCGATGACGGTACAACCTATCTGCACAAGCTTCCATTCAACAATCTTGATGGTCTCCAAAACTCACCTCTACTTACTAACTAGTGCCAACTCCAATGGCACCACTGAAATTCCAATTGAAATCAAGTCTAATGACTTTAATTCGTAATTTGAATTCGTAATATTTGCTCTGAATGATCATTTGCACTCTGCTAACAAGTCAGTCCCTTTGGCTCAATCGTCTCCGTGGCCATTTTGTTCGAGCTCAGTGCCACCGAGTGTGCCATGTATCCAATCGATCAGTTCTCCCGTCTCTGGTATGGCAAGTGTCTCTTCTTTGTGTTCATTCTTATCAACTTTGCCGTCGCTGCATTCAATCTGGTGCTTGTTCGTTATTATCTTTGTGTTCATAGTCGCATCAATGTGTTTGGCAGATCGAAACGACAGCTTCTTCTGTCCAATCAAAGACCGTGTCATCGTGCGTATCGTGCGTATATTCTCCTATTGCACCTATAACATTTCACTTTCACCAGGTAGCCTGGTTGGACCTACACGGGCTTCCTAGCTGTAGTGTCACACTTTATCACTTTATCATCTTCAACTTTGAAACTTTGTTCATTTTAAATAACGACGACATTGGTTGCCACAAGAAACGACACAAGAAAGCATCGTGGAAAACGCATCATCTAATTTAAGAATTCTGGCCAATTATGCCACAAACTAAAGTCTCAAAGTCTAAAAGTTTTGGTTTGTAAAATTTTAATAAAATGATTCACATATGCAATGTGAGATAATAATGATTAAAGGATAAAAAGATAAAAAAGAGCTAGAGCAAACGAGGCTCTTAAGAGAAAATGAGGTGAAGTTTGGTTTTTGTGGACAAAACTGGAAAACCCTTGCTTCGCTTAAACTGGGTCAAGCAAGTAACCACCGGAAAGTAAGTAAGCCAGAGCTGGAGCATCTTCTTCAGTCCAACAGCCACTTGCAGAACAAGTAAGTTTGCGGAGTGTAGCAATACCATCGTACGGTCTTGGGTGCTGCTGTGGTGACTGGAGCCAAGGTGGTGGTCGTAATCTCGGGAGTGTATCGCACAGGATTAGCCTTCGTGAATGTGTATCGAACACAGGCGTAGAAGTGCCAGTAACGGAGCTGTGGAGTGACATCGTGGGTTGAGATGTAGCGCAGTAAGACATCGAGACAGTGGAGACTTTTACGGCAGTATAGTATCTTCTCGAGCTGCATGTCGACTTTGACGTAATCGGGTGAAGGCTCGAGTATTTTGCGAAAGCACACATCGCCTAGGTCCTCTTGGTTGCTCTGGAATGAAACATCGTTGGGGTGAGCCTCGACCCTGTAAGCCACCATCATTTCATTCAGCATGCCAATTAGTTGCTTGTACGGACCATCGTCGAGATCACTTGCCAGTACGGAGTACAGTTGTGACTCATTCAGGTAGACTTTCTTGTTCAGGTCATGATCGTGCATGAAGCGAACGAAGGAGGGCAATTCGTAACGAGACACCACAGGAACAGTGGAGAAGTCAGGCTGGAAGCATGTCTGGCCACACAGGTACACGCTAAAGGCTTCTTCGGTTTGGGTGTGGTGACCATGGCGAAAGTCTACAGACTTGCGCAACAGAGTTTCGAGATGGTTAGACAGGCAGCTTTCGAGGCAATGACAGCGTGGGTTGTCAATGGTGGCATTGATATCATGCAGTTGCATCCCCAATGTGAACTGGTCACAGTAGTCAGGATACAATGGTTTGGACAGAGAGAATGGTGCTAGTCCGAGCACCAAAAGCACAAGTACGGAGGACAGCATCATCAACATTGGAGCGGTGACTGTTGACGATGCAAGAATGACTCAAGAACTTGGGTGATAGCGTTGAGTGAAACTGATAAGACGTGGTGACAAGAGATTCGCTGAGAGAGCTGAATAGCAGAGTTGCAGTTAAGCAGTTGCATTCGATGTAACAATATGCCTTTGACACAGAAAGGCAACTGGTCTAAAAGCACTTGGCACATGATTGTTGCGAGTCGAGTCGCAGTCGATTGTCGATCAATTTGATTATATCCATCACTCAACAATTGTCAGGAGTGTTGAAGGAGCATCGAGACAATCAACTTGACCACAGTAAGGTGCGATTCAAGTCGATGCCAAATGCACTCTTCTTCCGTGTCGTCAATAAAACATGAACAAATCAATTGGTCCAACTCAAGTTAATCACATAAAAGTGTACTTGATGTTTTTCTTTCTTTGCAAGCTAACTTCAAAGGCGCACTTATTCATTAGACTTGCAACTGGCGCAAAGCTGTCAAAGGTCAACTGTTGGCATGTTCACCTTAGCCTTGTGACCTTCATCGGCCAACCTAAGTAAATTCGGTAGCGGTGATCTAACTGTTCAATTTTGATAGCATTTAATACATCAACTAACAATAGAACGAATTGTAATCCGACGAGTAATCCTGTTGTGCCATAAGGTGAATATCCATCATCATAGTTAGCATAATGAGGCGAAACGGTTGGTTCGTGTTGAATCGAAAAGATCAGTCCACCTGAGAGTGCAATCGACAGGATGGACATGTCACATGAGCACAGTGTACCACAAAGCTTGCCACAGGAAAACCACCAGTGCATGCAGCATCGCAACTAGCACCACTCCATCAGAGGAATGTTGAAGGGAAAGGTTCCATAAACTGCGCCAGATGAGCTACCATCATAGCAGTAAGGGCCACGTAAACCCAAACACTCAAATCCTGCAAGGAAATGAAAACAGATGAGTCAAAGGTTAAAAAGCAAAATGCAGTGACAAACCTTGAAACCGTCCCCCCAGTTAAACAAATCGACTTTATAAAGTAATTAGTATACCGCAAAGCTATAAACTCCAGATTGGCACCAAAAGCAAGAAAGTTGCCAATCGGCACCAGCAAAAGCACAGGAGCACATTTGCCTTGTTTGCACTCGTTGAACGTAATTACTTTATAAAGCTTTCCATGTTTTGGTTGAATTCAATGTTAACAACCAAATGAGCGCGGCACTGTGCAAACCAACGAGACGACTGACATGGCCACAGTGATCCAATGCTTGCTTGGAATGCTCTAATCACAAGTACAATTAGCACTATAGTATTAGCACTATTGTATACAAGAATGGAGAAAGCCAATGCGATCATTTCTAATTGGAAAGTAGCACACATTGTGAGCAGGTGTCCAATCACAGCAAACACAAGACAAAGGTACATTGTAAAGGTGACATTCTGTAATTGGTAATAGATCAAAGGTCAAAAGTCTCGATTATATGGTAGACATACATCTTTCAAGCCCCAAAAAGCGATTATAGGGCAGGAAAGCAAACACTATACTGACACCGAAAGCTGTCCAGTTGAACAGTGGCAGGGCATAGAACAGGCGGGTCGTGATCTCTTCCAATGTGGCGACCATCGAAGAGAAAGAGGAGGGAGAGACCCGTCAAGATGAAAATTGCATAGAATATAATGAAAGTGTACTGGAAAGAAACTTTCTTTTGTGAAAGCAGCCTCGAAAATAAATAAATTAAACATTCGGAATTGGCCCTAAAAATAAATAAATATACATGATCAGGGTTGAGTTGAAGAGTCAATGAAGACAATAGAATACACTTACCATTGATGATAATTGTCAAGAAGATAATAACTCAACTCGAACTAAGTGGGGAAAATAGATTTCAAGAAGCTCGGCAGAACAACGAGGCAAAATTCGCAAACTACAGCTTCGAGAAAATTACTTTTGTCACCACAGAGACTATATTTTGATGTAGAATGGCATCTAAAGTTGCAGATAGACAAGTACCATAATGTCTTGAAGCACGAAGAACAAAAAGCAGCACTATGAGAATGCAGGAATTAAATTATACATCGATGATCAAAAATAAAATGGTTTAGGTCTTTTCGGCTAAATCGGTAATTCAAGATAACGATGATGTTATTATTGTGATAATATAGTCCGAAGAGAAGCAGAAGAATATGTGCAACGATATTTTAATGCCAAAAAACAAAACAAAAACTATAATTATCAATTGAAGTTCAGATTTTCAGATTTGCTTCGACCATACAAGAAAGTATATAGCAAGAAAAATATGCCAATTCTTTTCAAAAATATCCAAATATCCATCCAAAAAGAGTAAATAGTCAGAATTCCATAAAATCCCAAAGACAATCATTTGCGCATCAATTTGGTGATATAATCAAACATAATTTGAAACAACGTAGCGTTACGTAAAATATACTAAAACAACCGAAAAATATCTAATCTAATAATAATAAAATGATATTATTAATTAAATTGAATTAAATTCGATATTATACTAACTGTTTCAGGCAATTAGATTATCACTAAGAAAATAATAACACTTCAAAAACGAGGTCAACTTCGAGTGGCCAACGCGGCGATGGTCGCCGTAATCATACTTCGACCGAAAAAAACAGTTTAAGCACATATAAAATTGATCACATTTGTGGTGATCCCCGTAGATACTCTTCACTAATTATAACATCTTCTTCGTCGTGTTTCAAGGAGAAAAATGTCGAACTTCGGAATGCGTCAATAGAAATAAGCAAACATAACGGGTAACCTGGCCGGGTGAAAGACATTGTATCAAAACAACCTAAAAGCAAAAGAGAGATATACCTTACTAATCACAGGATTATCATCAAAACACCATTACCATTTATAGACATCATCAGATATAATACAATATAACATATAGAACATAAAAATGTATCTATATAGAGTCCAAATCGGGGTCCTCGAAGCGAAACTGCCACCAAAAATATCAAAGTCCTCAACAACATTACAACAAGTAAATAAGTGAGGAAAATGTTCACGCATTGCTCTTCACTACCATGATTGTTTCAAGAACGCTTACCACGAAAAAGATAATCCCGATTTGACGACTGAAGAATCAAACATTCTTGAGAATAATCATACGATTGCCAGCAGCTTACCACAAGTTGCCCACAACACAAAGCACACCGTCAGTGACTCGCTTTCAAATATTTCTCCGTTAACGATCGTGGCAACACCTATCGAGTGAAAAATTAACTAAAACATTGGCCATTAAATAATGTGATAATTGACAAGTGACAGAAGCGTGGACCGACTGGACTGGACCGTAATCGAGATGAAAGCCATAATCTCGTTTTGACATGTGTGACCACGTGCGTGCCGGTTGGTCATACAACCGCCAATACTCTCTCGAATTGGCTTGATCAGTTGGAAATGCACTGACAACAGTTGTGAGTGTGACACATTAAACGAATCGATCCATTTCGAGTGATTGGCATTGGCACTTCATCGAAAGTCAAAACAACACAAACTCATCCTCGAGAGTGCATTTGTATTTGTGGATAACTTACTTGTGTGGCCATTATTGAATTTATGTTCCATTTTGGCACAAAGTGCACTGCCATCTTATCTTGTTATATTACTGTGGCAATGTGGCAACGACAGCGAATGTGTTGTCATTCTGGCCAATCTGGTACCGTCTAGCTAGATGTGTGTTATTCTACGACACCTCAACCAGTGTGTTCGCTACTGAGGACACAGGGTCACATAATACACTTACACACATAATAAACTCGACAATTGTGTTAGCACTCTCAAAGCATTCATTCATTTGAGCCAAAGTGTCAATTTGGCTCTCTCACAAGTTTGAGTGGCTCAAGTCTACCAAACTGGCCTTAAGTGCTACAATGAAATCGCTCGGGAGGTGACTAGCCGCTAAGATTTACTTTGCAGAGATGGCATAACAATGACATCAGGTGCCACATGCCACCGAGTCTTTTCTAATGGAGACATTGATTGATAGTGCTCATTGAAATTGCAAAGTAAAAGTAAAGACTTCCATTAATCGAATTCGAATGCTTTGACTGGTAAATGCCTACAGCAAAGTGCAGTTTGACCCATAAAGCCTGACTCGTACTTGTTAGTTTACAAATTGTTGTCCAACTTTTCTCAATCAAGTCTCCAAGTCTGTACTAGCACTTCGTCTCTTCTTACCACAATGGCTTTCAAGTCCACCATGGAGAAGATCAAGTTTACGGCCGTTGATGAAATGTTGATGGAGAAGAAAGGCTTCAAGGTTGGCGCTCTGCTCTACAATGGCAGTTTCGCTTGTGTGTGCAAGGCTATTTACAAGGACACTCCGGTGGCGCTCAAGGTGATTGACCTAGAGATGGCCTCGGAAAACTATCGGCTCAAGTACTTGCCACGCGAGATCTACACCACGAAGGCGCTGAAACACAAGCATCTGATCGAGACACTGAACATCTACGTGGTGGGCAACCGTGTGCTCATGTTTATGGAACTTGCAGATGGTGGCGACATTGTGGACATGCTCCACGAGACCAAGGCACTGTCAGAAGACCGAGCCCGCTACTTCTACAGACAATTCGGTGACGCTCTCCGTTACCTGCACTCGGTTGGCTTCGCTCATCGCGACATCAAGTGCGAGAACATTCTGCTCAACAAGGCTCGCACCGTCACCAAGCTCATCGACTTTGGCTTCACCAAGTCCGTCACCTTTCGAGTCACAGGCGATCCTGAACTGAGTGACACCTACTGTGGCAGTGGAGCTTACGTTGCGCCCGAGGTGCGATCCCACTGCCAGCTCTACAATGGCATGATAAGCGACGTGTGGAGCATTGGTGTGGTGCTCTTTATGCTCACCCAGAATCGTCTTCCTTTCACCGATGGAGACGCAGCCAAGAAGCAGTTGGCCTGTCAGCTCGAGCACAACAACAAGTTCCTCAAAACGGTCTCGAAGCAGTGCAAAGAGCTGATCAACATGCACCTCGATCCCGATGTGACCAAGCGTGCCACTATGGAACAAGTGTTCGCACACGAATGGTTCCATGAGGTCAAGCCCGAAGAAGACTGAACCTGCGGTAGCCTGCTGCCATCACAATTTATGGCTCAATTTGCCACTTCTATTGTAACTTTTAGGCACAAAATTATTATAATAAATTGTATTATTTATTGAGTCTTTTCAAGTTCTTTCACGTCCAGTCGGACAATAAACCACTTTAATGTAGCTAACAATGTGAACGAGTGTTGAATGTGAGTGCCAGTGAATTAGTTATAGTCAATGACAAATCAAAGTGGTTTAAGACGCAACCATTTAACCAGTAACATATGATATCAGTTGTTTGCGCTCTCTTCAGTGCAAAAGCAGTTTTAATTTACGTTAGTTAGAAGATTGACCAACTTTGATGCCATCCATTCCATTTAGAATTAAAAATGTCAAAGTTTTAGTCGTCATCGTTGGTGAGTCGAATCGAATGTTGATTCAAAGCGGCTCCGAAGTAGTGTTGGTCAGTGATGAAATGTACATCGAACACTTGTGCGACCATTTAGTCAGACAAATGCTTGTCTCGGTCGAGCAGTTCTTAGTTTGGCTTTTCTCTTTCCTCCTTCCCTTGTGCTTCTCTCCTATAGTCTGCAATGAGTGACAACAAGAACCCAACAGAGCACAAGAAAGTGCAATCGCCAAGTCCAAGTGCTCCTGAACACTCCACTGGACACTATGTGAGACAAATCTGCAATTTCAGAAATGACCATTATGGAGAGGAAGGCAAAGGAGAACAGAACGGGACATTTAAGGCTCAGGTTGAGAAGGCACAATTAACAAAAGACCATGAAAAGGTCACAAAGAAACAGATAAATAGTATTCAAGGGGCTCGATATTTTTTGGAACAGATTATCTGTTACAGACTGTACGGCAACAAGTACTGCACAACCTTCGTAGACATTATAAAAAACTCAGTAATTAGATTTGCAATGCAATACAAAACAACAACCGCAACAACAATTTTCAATGTTAGTGTGACTTTATTTGGACACTTTTGTTGTTTTGGTTAGCTGGTCAAGTAGTTTTGACTTTGTTCTGCTCAATGACATCATCCTTAACCTGAGGGACCAGTTTATAGATGCACAGATATGCATACGTCTTGAGTAGATGAGGCACTGCGGCACTGTCCAACTTGTTGATTGACTCGTCGTTCAGTTCGAGCCACTGGTTGTCACCCTGCCGCACGATCGTGTAGTAGTGACCGATGCTTTCGGTGCCACAGTGGCAAACCACACTCGAGAGCACCAGTGACTGACCTGCCAGGTGCAGCATTTCGTCGATCTTCACCACTCGATAGATCTTGCCACCGGTTGAAGTGAAACGTTTCAGGTGAACGATCAGGTAGGGAGGTACGAGGTGCAAGGATTGCTGCTTGCTGGAGGACTGTCGAGAAGTGCACTGCGAACAGATGGGTGCACAGTCGTCCTTGAGGGTCTACACAAAGAGAGTGGTCAAATAGATGAACTGTTACAATGTTAGTTAGTTCTCACCTCTACACTCGTGAACTGACTGATGCAGTCGGTCAGGCTGAGCTCTCGATTGTCGCCTTCCTTCTCTGGATCGAGTTGCACCTGCAACTGCCACACTCCGAACCAGGTTCGACTGAGGTGTCCACATGCGAGACAGGTGAGCACTGACTCCATCTGTCCCATGAACATTCTCGAAAGAAAGCTGTTGTCCTCGTAGGTGAGCTGATGTGCCCAAGCCTCTTCTGCATTGACTGGCACTGGGGCAACCTCCTTTGGTCGCTTGTCTCGATTCAGTTTGGCATCGTTCGCTTCTTGATGCACCAATTCCATCAGCACGGACATGTACTCCTGGGCGTCGTGCATCGAGTTTGGAGTGAACTCGGGTCGCACTGATCGAAATTGTCGATTCAACTTTAACTCAGGATCGGCGAGTGGAAAATGGTGCTTCACTGACTGTCTCTCCATTCGGACACACAATTCGGCCAGCAGACGGTGAAATGAACCAGACCGGGCATGTGTCATCAAATAGTGACGGACAGGAGTGCAGCTGTACAGGACTTGAAGCACCGAGTTTGAATAGCACGAAAGCTGGTAGTTACGCAGTCCACAGTAATGACCTTCATCCAAGGTAATATTTCGATCATCTTTCACTGCATCATCCAACACCTTGCGAATTTCTTCTTCTTCATTTTGAGACTCTTTTGAATCCTATATGAAAATATAAACCAATTAGAATGATTAGATTCTGTTGTCTGTACTTACCTTTTCACCGAGCAGTCTGTACATGATGCAATAAGCAAACCGTAGCAACAACTGTTTGGCTTGCTCATTGTCGAGTCCCATGAAAACGTTTTCATTGGCCAGCAACACCCAAAAGTTGAGTCGCTCTCGAACCACAGTCCAGCAGACGCCATTCTGTGCAGTGGTGCCATTGTGCAAAATCGCACTGACCAATTCGTACACTCGACCATCGCCCAGATCGAGACGTTCCTCAATGAGCACTTGGTTTGTGAGCTTTGTGCCGTTTTCCAAGAAACGCAACAAATAGACGATCAAATAGGTTGGGGTGTGGGAGAGCACACGAATTTGACTGCATTCCTGCATTTCTTGGATTGCAAGCTCATTAGCGCATTTATCGCACTGGTGCATCATGATCTGAGGAAGAGATGAGATTACAATTATGGACAATGCACATGAGCACAAGTTCACTCACCTGTTCGGCCAGCAACTTGTCGAGATAGTCCTTGAGCGAACAAACCACATCTCGATTGGCGTCCACTTCGAGAGACACTTTGATGCCATTAAACCAAGTCCATGCATCGGTTCGATGTCCACAGTTGAGATGTGACCATTGCACTTCAACCTGCACTGCCATCAGTCGAGAGACGAATGAATTGGACACAAACTTGCCGAACCACTCCCAGGCTTGTGCGCCGCTGTGAACTGTTCTTTGAAAGTTGGGTGCATTGTTCGATTGTGCACTGTTTGACTCGTCATTTAGGTGCATCAAAGTCGACATGAGCAAATTGGCTGGATCGGGTCGGTTGCCCAGCACTTCGCCACTGCCATCGGCAAGCAATTCTTCGAAAATGGTCGCCGATTGAGCATCTCCCCGAATGAGGTGGACAGTTTTGGAGAAGGGACACTTGGCACTATCTTCCGATGACATGTACGTAAAGACACAGGCCAGTTCGCGATGACGGTTGCCAGTGACTTTGCCAACACACCACAGAACATATTCGCGAAGGTCGCTGTGGAACAACATTTGAAACACCGAATTTTCAAAATCCTTTGGCTCGTCATTGAAGAACAGCTTCATGGGCATGTAGTGCGGGCTGCTTGGTGACGGAACAGGTGACGCGAGAGGGATGGTGTCTTGAGAAGGAGCAGGAGGAGGAGATGGAGCAGACGGTGGTAGACGGTCGCTTTCATTCGGATCGGAGGACATTTTGGGCGAGTCACTCAAAAACGAACAAGTTCAAAGTGTTGCACAGAGTAGAGCACTTTAAATATCGCCAAATGTTTGATGATCGAATCGAATGTTTCGTTTGAGCAAAAGAACATATTTGCTGCCAATTAGCAACCACCACTGCCAAATTTGCCAATTGGAACTATTTGCGCTATTTGTTAGTGGCACTCGCACAACACTAACACCAAACACCCGGCTGTCGGGCTGTGTCAATGTGTATGTGTACAAACGCGCACAATTAGTCGAATCAAACAGCCAAATGAATTTTGTTAATATTTCAATGTGTGCGCCCTGCAGTAGATCTGTTGAAATTGTATTTTGCTACAGAAAGACATTGCGCCAATTTTTGATTAAGTCATTAGAAATGATTATGTTTCGATATTAATGTGTTGCTTCTTATGGTTTAATATACACGCAACAATTTCTCGACCAACTGGTGATGCACTTTTGGTTCATTGGTGTTGTTTACTCTGGTTCATATTGAATTAAAGATGCTTGTGCCTGTTCAATATAGTCAATCACATCAACCGCCAAATGGGATAGATGACTTCAAAGGACACTAAACATTGTCCAATGGGTTGTTGACAGAAGAAGTACATCCAACCAAGAATGTTCATGTACCAGTGTACGTTCGGTTCGTGCCACAAATATGATAAGAAACGAATGTCCAAATCCAAAAGTCAAATAATAGGTTTTGTTGTCGCGAATGATAGTCTAGCTCATATGCATTGTATTGTATGACAAAACAGTGGCAATTACACATGGCCAGAGGGAATATCGTATTTCGGTTGTTGGACGAATGTTGCGGTGCAAAATTAGCTCAAGCTTGATCGATCGATACAGATTGTCATGTCCACGGGTGGATCAATGTCACCCTTATCGCTCAATGTACGAATAATCGATGAGATCATTTAAATAAGCTAGCATTGCATCAAACGTCGCTTGTTTATGTGCAACAGAATGAATTTTGTCAAGTCCAATGGTGCATAATTAAATTCTGGTGGAATGGCTAATTCATAATGAGATGAGATGGCATTCGATTGAGTCACATGAGCAGAGGCGCCGGTGTTAATTAACATTATAATGCTTGAGAAGATTGTGTCCACAGTAGAGATGGTTTGAGTGGCATTCATAGTTGGCCACAATCCTAAATGAAAGCAACAAATTATTTTGTAAACAATCTCAAACCACCAAATTCTATGTCACTACCTTGATAAGTGAGTGGTTGGCTGGGATCGAGCTTGTGGCTGCAAAAACGATTCGGTTCCATTTGCAACTCTGAGTGTTCCTGAGTTATGGCAACTCGCAATTTACCGTCACGCAAATCTACTTCAAAGGCGGCAGTTGAATGCGAGTTTTGAACGAGATTTATTAAAAGGTTTAATAAAAAGTACAAATTGAGATATAGAGTATAGTGAGACAACAAGTCACAACTGGTTGATGTCAGTCACGGTTTCCTTACAATCACCATTAAAATAATAAGAAAGTTCAACTGTGTGCAAGTTGGCACAACGTCGAAGTTGTTTTCGTGTAAGACGAGCGCATTCGGCTAATTCGGATTGAGAGGCTTCGGTGACAACAGAAACGCCTATCTTACAGTCTTCGCATTGAGCAAAGTATTGTTTCAAACGAAGTGCTTGCAGATTGGGGAAAATCTCGGCAATGAAAAACTGCTCAGGATCGCGGTGAGAGTCGGCGAGGAAAAGCAAAGTAAACATACGAACTGAAGGGACTTGAGAAAATTGCCGTTGGACTCGTTCACCGTGTCCCTCCTCCTCCTCGTCATCTTCTTCTGGTACAATTAGAGGGTAAAATAAATAAAAATGGACCAATTGGGGAAGTTGTGCCAAACATTGGGCCAACGCGGTGATAGGCATTACAAGATAAGATATCTTCAATTTTGTCAATGAGCTAAATCGAGTGCAAAACATTTTCATTTTATCGAAGGCACCAGGGTAAGCCCCAAGCACAGACAAAACAGTGAATTTGGTGTCTAGTTTAGGGTCAACTTTGAGCAATTCTTCTAATTGCACCTTAGTGTGCAAATCGATTGACTCAACATTGAGAGCATGTTCACACACTGAAGGCAATATCCAAGCCTTGTAACAATCGAAAAAGATGCTAGCCGTATTCAAACGGGACAGAAAGGACATGTCGGGACCGATAGACGCAAAGAATGCTCGATGTGCTTGATATAGATCGAATCGAAAATGTCGAAGAGAAAGCATTCGCTTGAAGCACACAAATAGATTGGTCATATTGTGAACAAGTTCCTTTAGTTCGTTCGTTTCATAGTCAGGTTTGTTAAATTTGAAAGATAGCTTCAAGAAGACCAAATGTTCTGAGAAATGTGCAATAAGACCAATTACTTGAGTGATGGTCGAGTTTGCGGCATCACCGGACACAAAAGAGAAATCAGTAATGTTTGACATGAACATGAGCGAAGAAGTGCGCGAAATGATACGATCGCCACCTGCAACTACCAGTGATTCAAACTTGATACGATCAAGTGATTCGAGTGTAAGCCAGGGCGAGCCGTCATCACGACGAACATGGCCAATCAAATTAGTTTCATAAGACTCGAAACCAAAATCGCAGTTGAATGTTTCGAGTTGTTGTTCATCTTCGACCATCACCAGTCGCCTTCGTCTGGTCAGTTCGGTTCGACGTGACTTGTTCCAGCTTGTGCACACCAGTCCCACCGCTCGCAACAGATCCTCCATTGGCAAGTGCTTGAAGATGCCTTCGAGACATAGCGAGGGCAATTTGGATAAACAGGGAGCCATGCTGAGACACACAAATTGAGTCGAAAAAAGGTGAAAGACCAGAAGAAAGCCGTGGCGGGGACAATAAACAGAAAGGCAATGTGAACGATGAGGCAACGAACACAAGTGACAACACACTCGGCCGAGTGACTCTGCTCGCACACACTTCAAAGTGCTCACACAGTGCATAATAAAGGCTTTGTGTCGATTGGGGCGTCATCTTGTGGTTGCAAGTTGCAACTGTGTTGATTTGACTGAGATATCGTGTGTTGTTGTGGTTGCTCATTGCAAATTTTCAATGGATCTCGTTCAGCACTTTTTATTGATACTTTTCTTATATTTTTCGTCGAGTTTATCAAAATATATTAAGCTTATCTTGCCCGAAAGGCAATGCCTAATGGAATGCCTTTGGCGCGAGTGGCATCTCACCTGATACTTGGGTAAATATGCATTCTCAGCGACTTTGCCCATTACGAAACTGGCTAACTCTTTGTTCTGGTAGCTTTTCCTGGGCTTGCAAGAATCAATGGAAATGTCTCAATGGCACATTTCATCTGTTTAACGATCTTCTTCTGTTTTCGGTACGTCTTTTCCATAATAACAAATTCTTAATTCTTATATTTTTTCAGATAATTTTGGCTGCTTTTCTTTATCGAAACTACAAAATGTAATTTCTTGGACTACGAAAACTAAATTATATTATATTTTGGGTATTTTCCTCTTAATACTGAATCTATCAATCTATCCGAGCGATCAAGGTTTTGGCGAATTGGCGCCTTCCTTACTTTATGGCCACGGAGCTCACTGTAATTGTTATCACGTTTGTGCCTATCTAATCTGAGTAAGTAATGCCGAAGATTATTAGAATGCTTTATGAAATGTGCTGAAAATGTGTATTTGGCGGTGGTTATGTCTTTTGGCAATTACACATTGAGCGTCATTCTCTCACGATAGCCTTGCTGGCCACCTTATCTCGATATCTCCAATTCTTATCACAAAATTCTTTTGAGTCTCTTTTCTTGGCGGCCGTGCACACATGAATTTCTCTCACATTCTCTCAACTAAACCACGTTGCTCACCGTTGCTGTCGTCCACTTATTCCGGTCCACTTTATATTTTTTAAAGGTTAGATTTTGCTTAATTCTAATTCCGTGTGTTTGGTAGTTTCTTTGTTGTATGTATTCTACCATTACTAACCATTGATTATAATTATACTTGCTTTATATTTCGTTCTAGGTTTTGTCTGTTTTTTGGTTTTTGTTGAATTTTGTTTCAGGATTATGGCAGATTCAACAAGTATGTTACCGAATTTTCTAATCCATCTAAATCGCCTAATAATATTATTTTTATACTTTATTTTTTATTATTAGGAGGCCGCGGTGGTGTAGGATATTTTCGTGGCCGTGGCGGCGGTTCTGCTGGTCACTCTACAGGAAGTGGTTTCCGTGGTGGTGGCGCAGATCGTGGCCGAGGAGGTTTCGTGCCGCGTGGCGGTGCTAACTTTGGAGCTGACATTGCAATGCCCAAGGGCGAGCAACACCGCCAACTGGTGGCTCAGCCAATGCTGCCCGGCACAGTTGGAACGCCGATTGATTTGTTTGCCAATTTTTATCGATTCAAATTTGACGATATTACCATTTTTCAATATGACGTGGCAATCTCAAAGGATTCTCATAAGGAACAAGAGCGGCCTACTTCCCCTGCCTCTAGTAATGACGGTAACGGTAGGCAATCAAATTGATATTTCATAATTGTTATAATTAATTTACATTTGCATTATTATTGCAGAACTAACCAACCTGGAAAAGATCATCAAGAAATTTTCTTCTCTTATTATGGACCAATTTATCGTGGATAAAGAACATTTGTTTTCTGGATTTAAACCCGTTTTTGATGGTGTCAAGAATCTGTTTACTGTCAAACAGTTGGCTACTTCTGGAGGGAAGCCTACCAATGCAAAGGTTCGTTGTTTACGTTGTTTTAAGTCTTAATCCACTGTATTGCTTTCTGTGTTTCTTTTGTTTTTGTTAATGAATCTTTTGCAAACAATGTCGCTAATAACTTTTGTTTTGTTTACGACATACTAGGTCACTGTCTCTATCGACGACCGTCCGTCAGATTTTAGCATTAAACTAACTCTTGTCGGTCGTGTTGCCATGTCCGAAGCAAATGACTTTTATTTGGGCAAACAGTCCCGACTTCCTGAACGTGTCATTTACATATTGGAGATTATGTTTCGTTCTATAATGAACCAAATTTACCATTGTTATCAGCGCAAATTCTTTGACCTCACCATGGTGCAGCGTTCACCAAAGGTTGGCAACATGGTCGACTTTGTTTCGGGTTTCATTCCGTCGGTGAGAATGTGCGAATTTGGTCTTGCACTCAATCTACATCTGAAGAATTCCTGCATTGTGGCACAGTCGCAGCAAAAATTGTTGGATTTTGTCAGAGTTGTAGCTAATATTCAGCCTGGAAGGAAGCCAAACAGGTACATTTTGCAAATACTTCTGGTAATTTTATTTCGGTATTCTGACTTTTGTATTATTTGTTTTGTTTTGTTTATATAGAGCCCAAATTGTAGAAGCCAACAAGATGATTCGTCATCTTCGTATGTACACCCAACATTCCTCCAAGAAGATTTTCTACACAATGGATGGTTTGGTTGACCGAAGCCCACGTGACTTTACTTTCTCCAACCGAGAAGGCATTCGAATGAACATTGCCGATTACTTCAAGGCCGAGTATGCCATTCAGTTGCAGGAACTTCCACTGGTGAAGACGTCGGGCAAACAGGCCAAGTACATTCCACTGGAACTGTGCTTTCTGGTGGAGAATCAGTTTTTGTCCAATTCAAAGATTAATTCTACTATTCAACGAGAGTTGCTTATGAAGAGTACTCATGCACCGAATGTTTACTTTGACAAATTGGGAACGGTCGTGAAGAAGATTGCCGCAACTTATGCGCAATTGCAGGAGCAGTATGGCCTGGAAATTCCAGTGGAATTGACTACCAAGCCGGTGGCTTTCGAGGGCAGGGTTCTGCCTTCGCTCAAGTTGCTCAATGCAGATCCTAGGTAAGTGTACAGCATTATCTCTCATTCATTTGCTTTTTATGTCATTTATTATGTCTAATATTTATCTTGGTTTTTGTTGTTCACCAGGGCTCAATTTTTCTCATGCAAACCAACACCCAAGAATTGGGCAGTGTTTTGTTTTGACTCAGCAGTCTCGCCTGAAGAGTTGAAACAATTCATCACTGCCATGGTGGAACGAGCCCGCTACTTTGGCCTCAACTTTGCTGCTCAGCCTCGTCCAATTACCAAGGTGGAGGTACATGATGCCAAAGCCATTTATAGTGCCTTCTACAATCTGCACTCGAGAACCGAGGCCGAGTTTGTCTTTGTTGCTATTCCAAATCGTAAGTGAGTTGTTTTTTTTGTTTGAAGCTTTTTCATTTGTCTAATATAATTTTGTATTATATTCTTAAGGTCATTCTGATTTTTCGTCCAGCATGTTGTACAGTCTGGTCAAGTACAACTGTGATCAAGAGTTTGGCATCGTATCCCAGTGCTTCAAGTCCGAGTTCATCGGCCGAATCCCAAATGGTTATTTTGATAATTTTCTGCAGAAAGTCAACGGCAAAATTGGTGGACTCAACTCTGCACTCGATCCTGCAATGTTGCGTTCACTTCCCTTCAATCTGTCTCGCACCATGTTGGTTGGTGTCGATGTCAATCATCCGGCCGAGACCGAGAAGGTGGCTAGTTCGGTGGCTGCTGCTGTTGGCAGCACGGATGCTCTCTTCTCACAGTACGCTGCCAGTGTTCGGGTACAAATGAAGGACCGAGATGAGATTGTGAAGGACTTGCACAAGATGATTGCAGAATTGTTGATTGAATTTAAGAAGATCAATAGTCGCTTTCCTGAGAATATTATTGTCTTCAGGGACGGCGTGTCGGAGGGACAGTTTGATAAGGTGAGTGACAACTTCTCGACATTCATAATCGCTTTTCTGTGTGCGTGTGCCAATCCTTCTCTTAATTCTCGATTCTTTTCCCCCTACAGGTGAAGAAAACTGAGATTGCTCTAATTCAGGCTGCAATCAACAAGATCACCTCTGGCGAGTCAATCAAAATTACGATGATCATTGTTCAGAAGCGACACCACACTCGTTTTGTTCGTCAAACTGCGAATACTGCCGGACGAAAGCCAACTTATAATGTTCCAAGTGGAACCGTGGTTGATCATACTATTGTGGAGCCAGTGCATAAAATGTTCTATCTTAATAGTCACTTCTCTCCTTTGGTAAGTTTTGTTTGAGATGTTATTGCTATTGGTGGTTAACTAAACTAAAGTGTTTTGTTTGTTTATAGGGCACTTCAAAGCCCACCAAGTATGTCATCCTGAAGGACGATCTCAATCTGTCCACTGATGACATTGAGAAGATGTGTTTCATTATGTGCCACAATTGCATTCGCACTCGAAACGTAATCGCACTGCCCACTCCAGTCCGCTATGCCCATCTCGCTGCCTATCGATCGAAGATGCACATTGAAGCACAACGACAAATTTTGGCGAATGCTAAAGAAGCGAGAGAAGAGAGCGATGAAGATGAACAAGAATTGCAATTTGAACAATCTGTCATCAAACGACACAAATGGGTGAAAGTTCACGACGATATCAAGAATAAACTTTACTACTGTTAACATATGTTTAATTTAATCTTTTATATTTTTTATATCAATCCTTTGAAATCAATCAATTTGAAACTGAAATCTTGATTGTTTGTAAATGGTAATCTTCTGTTTTGTGTCTATTTTGACATAAAAAGTTAAAAAAGTTTCAATGGCCACAGCTCGCACATCAGCTTCACTCAGTCTTGGCAATTATGATTTGCGGTGATTTGATCAAATTAAGTCAACTGTCTGGTCCTATTGAAGTTTCACTGCAAAGCGTTGTCCGACTGATGATCATAATCGAATAATCCAGGATGAATCACTCCATGTGCCTGGGATCATGTGTGTTTGCTTGCCTCAGTTATGACGACCATTGTCCGAGTCAAGTTTCCCTAATACATCACATAATAGCTCGATTAGGTCTGTGCATATTTTATTTGGCAGACATTGCATGCTGCCTATTAAGATACCGACATTGTGATACGTGAAACTGCTTGAACTGCATTAAATGATCTTTAATTCTGAAGACCTAGTACACCACCGATTAACATACCGACATTGTGATACGTGAAACTGCTTGAACTGCATTAATTGATCCTTTAATTCTGAAGACCTAGTACACCACCGATTAAGATACCGACATTGTGATACGTGAAACTGCTTGAACTGCATTAAATGATCTTTAATTCTGAAGACCTAGTACACCACCGATTAAGATACCAACATTGTGATACGTGAAACTGCTTGAACTGCATTAATTGATCTTTAATTCTGAAGACCTAGTACACCACCGATTAACATACCAACATTGTGATACGTGAAACTGCTTGAACTGCATTAAATGATCTTTAATTCTGAAGACCTAGTACACCACCGATTAAGATACCAACATTGTGATACGTGAAACTGCTTGAACTGCATTAATTGATCTTTAATTCTGAAGACCTAGTACACCACCGATTAACATACCGACATTGTGATACGTGAAACTGCTTGAACTGCATTAAATGATCTTTAATTCTGAAGACCTAGTACACCACCGATTAAGATACCAACATTGTGATACGTGAAACTGCTTGAACTGCATTAAATGATCCTTTAATTCTGAAGACCTAGTACACCACCGATTAAGATACCGACATTGTGATACGTGAAACTGCTTGAACTGCATTAAATGATCTTTAATTCTGAAGACCTAGTACACCACCGATTAAGATACCAACATTGTGATACGTGAAACTGCTTGAACTGCATTAAATGATCTTTAATTCTGAAGACCTAGTACACCACCGATTAAGATACCGACATACAGATACGTGAAACTGCTTGAACTGTATTAATTGATCCTTTAATTCTGAAGACCTAGTACACCACCGATTAAGATACCAACATTGTGATACGTGAAACTGCTTGAACTGCATTAAATGATCTTTAATTCTGAAGACCTAGTACACCACCGATTAAGATACCAACATTGTGATACGTGAAACTGCTTGAACTGCATTAATTGATCCTTTAATTCTGAAGACCTAGTACACCACCGATTAAGATACCGACATTGTGATACGTGAAACTGCTTGAACTGCATTAATTGATCCTTTAATTCTGAAGACCTTGTATACTAATGTCTCTGTGTGTATTTATATTTGTGCTAAAATGAGTCATATTCAGTGGTGGCAACCATGCCTAATGATACTATTGCGGTGAGTCTGACTGTCGGTCCGTCTCGGCTGGTTTCTGCAAACATGTCCACCGTCATTCTCTAACGTTTTATTGCTTGGTCGAGTCTTAAAGTGATCGAATTAATTAATAAAACAAGTTAGCAAAGTGAATTTATTTATGTTTGCACGTCGTTGTCTTGTTGGACGAAAGTGTCTTTGAGCGAACCCAACCACGTAAGTCACTCAAACAAGGCCCATTCATGAATCTGCAGATCGGCTTGGTGTGATCTATTTTGTTTTGTTCGACTCTCCGAGCAATTTGTGTTTGTATTGGCATCTCGATTTTAATGTTGTCGGATACCTCTGTCCGTTTGTCAGTAAGTAAATTAAATTGTGCTTAGTGAGCATCGTGGTGCACGCTGTGATGAAATTATTCTAGGACCTCCCCCGTTGGTTGTACCCCAAATGAAAATAGAATCCATTGACAAGTTCACAAAGTAACATTTGCGCTCTCACATTTGCGTGCTCTTTCTACTAAAGTTAAAGTTTACTCATTTTCAAATTAGCATAAAATACGTTTTCGAACGTTTCGTCTGCATATAACTGAGTCTGAGTATATTCTGTGAAAATACTGAATTGCTCTGTTTGTTTGTTTCCTTAGGCATTTGGCAGTTTAGCATTGATAATCGAATTCATCCAAGTCGAGTCCTGTGCTTGTGGCAAGTGCTTCGCTGGGCCAACTAACTAAAGTTCTCGATGCCTCACTCTGGTTACTAGCAGTCCAAGGACGAGCAGGTGGAAGAACAACAGGATCACCTCGGTCTAATATGGTCGCCCAAAAGAATTGGACCAAAGTGATCTTCGGCTGTTGAATTGAAAAATTGAATCGATTTGGTTCGGTTAGGACAGCAGTGGCACAAGTCAGGAAGCGAAAAGACAGACATGCCAATCGACCTATGCGCGATGCTGCAAGTTACCCTCAAAGCAATGAGTTATTCCACGAATGTAAATCAATCCACGAGGGTCTCGCTGTTGTCACTTCATAATGAACTTATAGTTGAATGAACACTGACAAGGAGTGTGAGTCAAGGAGCGACACACGAATAAAGTGCTTCAATTGGACAGTCTAGTTATATAAAGGAATAGACTGGCAAACTTATGAATGAGTTTATTGTGCTTCTCGTTGTAAGCTTAAATATTTTGTCATGAAAGTACATCGATTAATATAGACCGTAAATAGGCACAAATTATCACCGATCAGAACAGATCCGAACATGTCATAACAACAAGTCCAATTTTTGCTCTTCGGACAAAGGTTTGCCACTTCATTACCTTGGTCATATTATAATTATAGACTCCAATTAATTATAGTGGGAAAGGATTGTTCTGCCTGTCACCCTGTGTGAGTTGGTCACTTGGGCTTGGCAAGCAGAACACCGATCGACACTTTCCGTTCCAATTGGCCACTAATTATAACTTGACTGGGACATTTTTATTCATCGAAATATGAAGTGATTGGTTTTTGTCATTGTCCGTCCATTGGTAGCATGGATGGATCGATACTGACTGGTGACAAATTGTGATACAATACAGTAAATGATTGCAATGAAATGTTATATACAATTTGTAGTTTATAAAATAGCACATTGATTTATTATATAATGATAGCATCAATGTCAATACAAAAGAACAAAAGAAATCAAATAATAAAATGTAATTATTAAATCAAACAATCATTGAGCCTAACATGGCTGATAATAAGTACTTTCATCAAATATAATATGTTGGTATAGTAAAAAATCAAACTTATATAAGAAATCAAGTGTAGTACAAATAGTATTGAGAATATTAAATAAGGAAATTGCCAATTCAATGGCTGACTTGCTTGATCTTGCATTTTGTCAAAACAAGTTCAGCAAACTCAACCTCTTGAGAGGGATGCTTCCTGCCAAAATGAGTCTTCATCAGTTGCACATTCGAAATGGTGAACGAACAGTGCGAGCAGAGATAAGTGAGATGTTTCACAGAATCGCGAATCAAAGTTGTATCGGTGCGATTGAGTGCACGATCGAGTGACTGTCCCCGGCTAGAAGATGGAGATGGTACAGTACAGACATTTCGAGAGGCTTCTAAAGTAGGCACTGATTCAACTGATGCAGATGTTGAAGCAATAGGCAAAGATAAGACTGACACTTTGTTTGCAGTTGAAAGTAGGCTCGATAGTAGTGATGAAACATTAGGACGAGGCTCGATAGTTTGAGTAGGACCTACAAAGTACAAAGTAAATATATTTTAAATTTGTTACTATTATTATTGTCATACCAGTATTAGCAATAAAGCCATTCTGAGAGATCTCCTTTTGAACCTTTGACTTTTTGGCCTTCGGTGGTCCTTTCTTAGAATTGGTTGCAACTGCACAAGTCGGAACTGTCGGTTCGACAAGTTGAGCAACAGGTTCTTTCGACAATTCGTCAATGGAACGTTTCTTCGGCGCCGCAGCCGCAAAAGCAGCATCAATTTGAGCATAATATTTCTCTACGCCTTTCTTGCGGTAATATTCCTTGCAATAATCCGTGTGTTCTCGAAATTTATCTCTTGGCAATAGAAAGTTCGTACCGCAGCTTGTACACATTCGTACATTTGCCATAATATCAATAACTTTGGAAGAGGCGGATCGTGTCTGTGGCTCAGGAGCCGATTTAGCATCTTTCGACTTTTGTTCAGCCGGAACAATGTCATTCTGGACTTTGGAGGTAGAAGCCCCCTCGAACTCGATTCGATTCTCTGAGACAGTTGCGAGTGATTCGACTTCCTCAGTGGATTCTGTTTAAATTATAAAATAATAAATTAATTAATGAAATCACTCCAAACTTAAATGACACACCAACTTTAATTGTGAATTTGTCAATATGCTCGATCGAATTTTCACAGTTGTACAAGTGATTTCTCTCGTGACACTCGTACATCCGCTTGCTGTAGAAAATCTTGCGACAGTTCAAACATCGAAAAGCATGGAATCGCTTCTTGTGAGCGTGTTTCTGACTTTTGAGGCTAAAACGAATGCCACACTTTTTGCAAAAGTAACGACCTCGGGCACTGTGCACAGACTTGACGTGCTTGTCCACTTCTTTATCGGAAAAGAATTGCCTGCCACATTCGGTGCACTGACAAAATTTCTTTCGAGGAGAGCTGATGCTGAGGAGTAAATAATAAGGCAAACATACAATTACATTTGAATTTAAGACTAAAACAGGCAATGTATTAAGATTACTACTTACTCTCGAGATCGGAGATCGTAAGCCATGATGCAATTAGATTTGAATGCAAAAGTAGAGCCACAAAGGGAGAAGTCACTTCACTTTATCGAAAAGAATATTTAAACAAAGCAGGATCAGGCCAGTTACCAAAAACAAGTGAGTAGCAATTTGACTCTATATGTCATTGTGATCGTCAAAATAATGCAAACTCCACCTTCATGAGTCATCCATAAATGCAATAATACTTTGAGCCCAAAATTCACTATTTGCTCACCGCTTCAAATAATTTCTTTGGGACCATTTTACTTTTTTATTCGATGTCCAGAATTTGTGGCTCAAGAATGTCCATACGAATAAAGTCATTCTGGACATATTTAATGCTCTTCATCGTTAGACTGACAGGCAGACTCATTACTTAGTAAATTTTACTAATCTCAAATGACTGTGCCACTGCACACATCAACACACTCACATTTGTGTGCCACTAGCAGTGCTAGTCTAGCATATTTTAATATATTGAATCGATTTAGGGGGTAGGGAAAGCATGATATAAAGATTCACTTCGTTCACTAGTACCTACTGCACACACTCCGACATGATAAGTTACCATTGGTAATCTTTCACATGTCATTGTCAATCACATTTCGTCATTCGCGTAATTAGACTGCAACGGTGCGGACGTGTGTTGTGTTCAAAGTTGCTCGCTCTGTTGCTCTTCTTTTCATTTGGTTTCGCCTTGTCCGATTCTACCTTTGCTACCACTGATTTCTCATTATCGGTCTTTTCATACTGGCACGATGTGTGTTCACGTCAACACTCTACCAGAGGATTGTCTGCTGGTCATCTTTGACCGAGTGCCACTACTCGATCTGCTTCATCTCGATCAAGTCTGTCACTTGTGGGCAAAGTTACTGTCGAGTGCCTGTGCTCGACGTCGTACTGTGGTCTTGATTATCGGTGGCCAGCGATTGGACACTATTTGGTTTGGCATTCCTTTCAACGACCACTTTCAGATGTCCTTCAATGGCTATTGTCCCTTTTACGATCTTGCTGTGTCGGAACACGATGCTTCTTTGAAATTGTCATTGTTTATGCCAAATAACGTATATCTACCAAACATATCGTTCTACAAGTTTATTGATGAGCGTGATTTTGAGGATGACGGCGAGGACGACGGTGAGGACGACGATCGCGATGACGACCAATCGAAAGGATTTTTTGACATTCTTTACCGAACTACGTTGGATGGATCTTCAGAGACGGATTTAACCGAAATGGCTCGTCTCCGCCGTGCTAATTTATCGGGTCAACTGGTCACCTACTTGACCGATCTCTTGCCAAATGTGAACAATCTGGTGGTGATTCATGCAAGTTGCTATGAAGACGAGCTATACTCGGTCATTGACCTTATCGGATCATCGTGGTCATTGGGCACTCTCAAACTGTGGATTGAAACTCGAAAGATCGATGCTCGCTACAACGATCTTCATGAGCATCACCCTGTTCTCACTTTACTACAAAGCATCAATCAACAGCCTTCACTACATCAACTGACTCTCAACATTGAAGGTGATGGGCCATTCACTGATGGTCATTCTTTCGGCTTTCCTGTTCAATCGTATCCATCTATTTCACAGCTTAAAGTCGTGAAAATCTTCCTTGGAAATTATGATAAAGATAATTCAATTTTGGACATTGTGCACCGACTCGATAGCACAGAATTACGTCAAATTGGATTGGGAAACTATTGCCAACCCGAAAATAACTTTTTGAATGTTGCACTCGATCCCAAATATGAGTTCTCCACCAAAGTGCGTCCACTCTATGGCGATTTGCTATTTGAAAGTGTTGAGCAGCTTGGCGAATTTAGTTTGCGCTTTGGCTCGTTGACTATGCTTCGAATCAACTGGTTTCCGAACATTACCTTTACCGAGCTGGTGGCCAATGTGGCTCTGCTGTCACAGTTGACTCACCTCGAGTTGTACATCGACTTTATGCACCATCCTGAGAGGGCATTTGCTTTGGCGGATCAAATTGGTGAAGATGGTGAAGAAGCTCGAACAATCTCGTTGCCCCAAGTGAAGATATTGGTCATATACATCACCGGGAAGCGATCTCATCTCGACATGGAGTCACTGAGCTCATTTGTATTTCCATCAGTCGAGGTGATCATCTTGGAGGACTATAGTAGCGAATGTAGCAAATGTGTGCCCGATTGCCTCCAAAGAAAGAATCAATGTCTTCGTTTGTTGGTTCGTTCATTGAAGAACATCTTTTCTGGTTCGTCCGTTCGACTTTATGCCTCAGCTGATAATTCATTCGTCGATTACACCAATCATGTGTTCACTGATGGTCTGCCCGAGATTGGTCGTGCTAATTGAAACACAACAGAACATACACTGTACATACAGACTTGAAGCATAACTTGAGTTTTGAATGTTGAGAAGAGATGTGTGACCAGTTTGTCAATGCATTTGTCGCTGTCCTTTAACTTTATGTCAACTATTTAATGCCACTTCTATAAAAGCATCGACTAATATCACATTCGAGTAACAATTTGTCTCAACACCAAATGAACACAACATTACCTATTCTATTCAATAGTTCAACACAAACAGACATTTGTTTCACTTTACTTTGCATTACACCAATCTATTTCATAACACAACACCAAACACACTTTCCCTTCTCAAATGTTCATTCTCAATGTCTTCTTTTGAGCCTTCACCATTTTCCTTCAAAAACATTTTCACAAAATTATATAATTTGTATTCATTTAATAATAATAAAATTTTAACAATTTCAATGTGAAAATAAACCATTTGATTTAATTGATTATAAATAATGTGAATATTACGTAGTATACTACAATAGACATTTAAATGTAAATAGACATACAAGACAAGACATTCCCTTCACAGTACGATTTGGTTGAGATTGTTTTCGTTGAGTACACTAGTGACATTGCAACCAGTTGGCTGTTTGAATGATCATTTGATCATTGAACTCGAGTTGACAGGAACATGATGATGATCATGAGTCTATTACTTATCGCTATGAAGCTAATGATTTGTATGATCATTCTCATTCTGAATATGAATAACACCATTTATAATTGTTTAATGTGAATAGATCACTTTCGAGCACAAACTTGTATCTTTGAATAAACTAGAACTATTTATTGTCTATTTGTAATGTTAAAAATTGATTACAAATTGTAAATGTGTTTCAATGGTAAAGTGACAATGAAATTATAAAAGAAACAGCCAGTTTAAATACAAAATGGACAATGCGGGACAAATCACTTCTTCACTAATTGAACATATTTGTTAGGATCACGTTCGCCAACAATTCCGTTTGCCTGTTGTTTTTTAAAATGCATGTTTCGGACATGTTTGATCAAATTCGAACGGATATTTGCGCGATGGACACATTTGGGCCATTTGCAGTGGAATGGTTTTGTGTTGAGATGAATCATTTCATGAATTTTCAAGGCATTCTTATGTACAAACGATGAGGAGCAGCCATCGTGTGGACATTCGTGTCGTTTCGATTCGGGACAATGTTTGAGCTCTTGGTGGCTATATAAGCGTTTTCGAGTGTCAACCACCTTGCAACAATGGTCAATGTTGCATTGAAACTGGACAGTCAGATGCTCATAGAACCAGTGTTGATAAGTTTTGTGTTGGTTATTGTATACATTGGTGCATACAGGACACAAAAATTTAGAAGAAGAACGATCTTGAAGATGATAGAATATTTGCCATGAAGAATCGAATCGAGATTTGCATCCACAAAAGCACGGCAAAGGAGCAAGTCCATGTTTGTTGCGTAAGTGTCCATGTAATTGATCCAACGAGTCCAACTTGTCACCACAGTTTGCTTGGGTGCAATTCAAATAGAGGACTTTAAGCTTAGCATCATCTCGATCCTCATTGGCAATGTTTTCCTCTCCTTCATCTTCAACAGTTTTCTTGGATTTTTTTAAAGACCGATTTGATTTAGATTGTTTACGTTTTGTAAGATTTTTCTGATTGGAACCAGTTGGTGGTTTAGAAGCAATTTCTTCTTCTTCAACCTCAGTCATCGAATCATCACTTGCAGTATTTGATTTCGTAGCACAATTCTGATCGTCATTTTCACCAGGCAATTGAGGACTTGGGTTGTTGGATGCAGTGGTAGAGGTAGAGTAGACTTGAGCAGCCTGCAGCTCATGAGAACTTTCACTGGATTCATCAAACTCGAAAGGAAAATTGGCAAGTGGAGTTTCGAGGACATCGTCAAATTCTTCTTTGATTTCATTCGTGGCAATAACACGACTCATTTTGTGTTAATCAAAGTGAAAGTACAACAAAAGATGAGACTTGAAATTGCTTCGAAGCTCGAGCATAGCAGGACGAAATAAACACAAACGAAAATATTGCTCGCACTAGGGTTGTTCACAAAGGAGGGATAAGCGCGCTGAGTAACACACTGCACTGTTGAAACTCACTGTGCACATTCATTGAATTTCGATTCACTACACAAAGCAGCCTCTTCTCATTCGTTTTGTGTTGTGTTCAAATTGAACTTGAATTCGGGCTTGACACTTTCTGCAAATTGCGCAATTTAATCGTCTCTTTCTCCCTTCTCGTTCATCTATTTCCACAAACTTTCTCGTTTCACGATGAATCAAATAGCAATGTCAGTCATCAAGACAGAATTTGACGATGATGAGGGATGGTGTGCTGTGACTGGCAAGTTGCAACATTAGAACCAATGCACGTCCACATTTCTATTACCACAACTCAGTCTGTTTCGAATCAATCATCCCCACCAAAATTGAAGCAAATACAAGAACAACTGAAAGAAGCAAATGAGAAGTTGGCGGAGAGTAGAAATGACTACGAAGTGCTCAAGGAGAAGTATGACCAATTGAAGTTTGACAATGACAAACTGAATGACGAACTCAACAAATTGAAGGACAATCAACTGACTCTTATGGCTCGAATCAATGCACAAACGCCAACTGAGGCGAGTCAAGCCAATGCTCACATCAAACAGGAAATTGACGATGACTTCTCCACTCGACCTGACCTATTGTACAATCATGAGAATGGATTGGTCGATGAAAACCAGGAAAAGGCAGATTTGAATGAGGAAGAAGAGATGTCCGACACGGCCAATGGCAACCACGTTCATTCTATTGTCGAATCGGCTGAGCCTTCCACCAGTGCTCAACAACAAACAAATCCAATTGCCTCAACACAGCCAAATGGTTCCAATCGTCTAAATGTCACAAACCGCAAACAATCTCAATCAAATCGTGAGGTGAAGAGATGCAAGAAAACTGTTGTGGCTGGAGAGAAGGAAGAAAATGAAGAAGACATTGCCAACGACATTCGAGTTGATGATAAAATTAAAGTGATCCATTTTGATTGCAAAGAGCAGAATTGTGGTGCCAAGTTGAGTTCGTTTGACCAATTGCACGTTCACTTGCGCAACTTTCATCGACTTTGGCCTTTTGAATGTTTAGCAGAGAATTGCAATATGCGATTCAATAATTGGTGAGTGAATTGACTTATTCGAATGTGCTTACTCAAATGATTTCTTATTTAAGTACAAAACTGGGCGATCACATCAAAGGTCAACATTCGAAGCCAACCAAATTCGAGTGTCCACTGTCCAGTTTGTCCCAAAGAATTTGCTTCACAAAAGAAGACTAATTATCACTGGTACAAAAGTCACCTGACTGGCCAATTTGAATGTAATCTGAACGAGTGTTACCAAGTGTTCGACACTCGTGTGAAGGTACACGATCATCAACGAATTAACAAGCACTGTCCCGAGTCAGAACGATTGCAATGCCTGCACGATGGCTGCGAGGCATCATTTGGCAGAAAGGAGCATTTGAAGCGACACGAAGTGGTCCATGTCAACAGTAAATTATTTGAGTGCACCTGGACAGACTGCAAGCATAGCACTAGTTTACGTCCAGCACTGGTGCGACACATTCGAACGCAACACTTTGGTCTGCCAGTAACATTGAAAGTACAAATGGCAATGAACATTTTGGACAACCGTGACCCGAACGAATATGTTCGACTTGTGGAGTGATGATATTCTCGATTAGATCTGACCTAATTTATCCTTTTACACTTTACTCAGTCTTTCACATGATACACAAGCACATCTATGGTCCAAGATGAATCTCGCCCACCAAGATCACATGACGTCATACCTCCACAATTTAACTTCCATACAGACCGATTCCTACCAGCTCAACTATGACATTCAAACAACATTCATTACACTATTGTCTAAGATTGCATTTACTCACTGTGTCTCATGCTACATGACCCATCACTAATAATGACCGACTACCGTGCATTTTTACTTTCCATTTGGCACATTTACCTGTTTGTACGTATTTGCATTTGCAAATTGCAACTATCTGTCGAGTTCTCATGGCACGCGTTCGACCGAACTGAACCGTACTTGGCACGTGCAAGATTAGATGTACATTTATGCCTATTTGGCCACTTCATAAAAGCAATGGCCTCGGTGTTGTGCCAGGCTGGTGCCGAGCTGTGTGCCAGTGAATGTAAACTCGAGTTCTCGATGCTAACTAATCGCATTGCAATTGTGTCTCGCTTCTCTTGCTCGTTTTGGCCGATCTGGTCGTTGGTCTAGGTGTCTTTGTAACATTGCGATGGGTGACTACCACCCAGTGCCGCTCACCACGACCTTATTTGTTGTTTCCATCGCCGATTTTGCCATTAGCACTTGGCGGACAGAAATGCGGCATTTCAAATACCACAAAGGAAAAGTACTTTATCATATCTTTACTATCTTTAAAGACTTTACTTTATGTCACAAAGAGAGTGGAGTGAAGCCACTTTTGACACCGAGGAAGTGCATTTTTGCATTGGTCAATGGTTCGAAGTGAATTTGTCATAGGAACATGATAGGCGATTAATAATTATAATGGTTGAACATTTAATTGCCTTATTGCTTTTGTGTTAAAATTCTGTGGAAGGGACCAGAGGTCAAGCACTACACCAAAGGGTCTAAAAGTATCATAATACATGATGAACATTGTGCGCAAATATATTTGTTCAAAACAATTTGATTTGTGAGTAACGACATGTGTGAACAGTCATTTGGGATGTGCTCCTTTCCGGAGACTTTCCATTGTGACGCACGTGTGTGTTTTGTGCTTTTGGTATGATTTCCCTTTGAGTTGTACTTATCAATCACATTTGTTGCCTTCTACCAAGGTATTTTGATTTGCTTATTGCTTTGTATCGGCTTATATTTAATCGACCGAACAAATTAGTAACTTTGCCGAATAATAATAGTATTTTCGCCGAATAGTAACTTTGCCGAAATAAATGGTGTTTTGACCAGATAAAAAGTTACTACGAATAATTTAGTAACTTTACCGAAAAATGAATTTGAATATATATTGGCTACTTATCCGCCCAATTGGGAGGGTAAGTAGATACCCCAGCTAACCCCCTAACCGTAAGTAGATACCCTAACTGGGAAGGCAAGTAGATACCCTAATTGGGAGTGTAAGTAGATACCCTAATTGGGAGTGTAAGTAGTTACCCTAACTAATAAAATGCCAATTTGTTCGTTAAAGTTACTAAAGATTTCGGTATAATTACTATTCGCTAAAAAACTATTTTATTCGGTTACAAAAACCATTTATTTCGGCAAAGTTACTATTCGGCGAAAATACTATTATTATTCGGCAAAGTTACTAATTTGTTCGGTCGATTAAATATAAGCCCTTTGTATCTCATATTGTCGTTATCGCTCATCCGCCATTGTTTTCTGTGTACTTGTAGTAATTCTTTTCTCTCGAAATGTCATCATCATCAAGTTCGGATAAATGCACCAATGCTCCAGCAACTTACAAGTGGGAAATAGACAACTTTGTCAATGTTACCGATTCAAAGTTTGCTCCTGAAGCTTTTTACCCACCAAACGATGAGAGGGGAATCCATTTTAAACTGTTGCTCCATCCGAAACTTTCTGTTCCCCGACCTGAAATGAGCCACCTTGTTGTGGGCTTTTCAATCTTTTCATCAGGCCGTGCTCAATTTCCACTGCATGTTCCGTATCGACTGTGGTTACTTGCTGCCAACGGAGAGATGCGCAACATTCGAGGTATGGTACATTGAGTAGGACAATTAGCCCAATTACATTGATACATTCATACATTTACAGCTATGAGCGCTGTATTTACTGACCGCTATTGCGTTGATACTCAATACAACTTGAACTGGGACTATTTGACCGCACCTGCCAATGGACTGTTGGTGAACGGAAAGTTGACCATCTACTGTGAGGTGAGTGAAGGCAACAAAATTGATTTATTCATTATTATTTGATCGTTACAGGCTCATGCACTGGGCAGTGTTGACAGATCACTCCTTATGAACTCAAACATGAACCACCACTTTGGTTTGCTGCTTGAAAATGAAAAGTTTACTGATGTTACTCTGCTTGTGGGCGGAAAGGAGTTCAAAGCTCACAAACTGGTGCTCGCCACCCGCTCTCCAGTGTTCTGTGCCATGTTTGAACATGCAGAGACAAAGGAGTCACTGGAGAGTCGAGTGCACATTGACGATATGGAGGTTGAGGTGTTTGAGCAATTGATTCGTTTCATTTACACCGACAAGGTGCCGGAAGGACTGGACAAATACGCAGTGGAACTGTTGCAAGCTGCTGACAGGGTATGAACAGTGTTTCGATCATTTCTCTACTAACATTTGTTCTTCTTATTTGTCAGTACCAACTGGACTTACTTAAATATTACTGTGAACACTATCTGTGCAAATACCTCACCGTCGAATCAGTAGCCAGTTGTGCTGTGATTGCGGACATGCACGGCGCTAAGATGCTTGAGAAGCAATGCATCGAATATCTGTTTAAGCACGCCAACCAAGTGACCAAAACTGATGGATGGAAGAATCTGGTCGAGTCACGTCCTAAATTGGCCTGTCAGTTGTATCAGTTTGTGATCGATATGATCTAATCGTCTATTGATCGTTGATCATTTTTACTTTAAATCTACTAATAAATAAGAAGCTTCTATAATGGAAAAGCATGTCTCTTATCGAGGAAAATATTTCGTCAGCAAGGAAGTCTTTTTTCAAAGTATTGATACCTCGATAATGTTTCATTAAAGCCTCATTGTATCCTCATTAGATTATTCATTGTCCTCAGCATTAGATCATATTGTCTTGCTGTTCGTACATTGTTTCTTATTGATTATACTATGTATGGTAATAGAACATCTCAGATCGCACCGATGTTCGAAGCACAACGGAGGCTGTCCCCCAATGGAATGTATAGCTCGAATCGGTCTGTCAGAGTCTGACTCAGACTGATCCATAGGCTCACATTATCATTCTCAACATCTTCTTGATAGATTGTTTTGCATTTTTAGTTGATCCATAGAAAACTAAGAGAAAATTTTTTATTTGTTTGAATACACCGACATCTATGAACAGAATAGACTATACTTTTTATTCGAATTATTAATTGAGACTTGGATTAAGATTAAGAAGTCGAATGAGCAAATTTGTTCGATTTCTTTGTGCTATTTATAATGATGTCAGAAATGAACTTTGGTCATGATGTTCGCTTTGTGAGCACTAAAGTGTGCGTGTTTCTTTGTGAGCAGTCTCGTGGCTTTCTCGTTATGTCGACCAACTTTGACCGTCCCGACTCGACCTCACTCCACGCGATGCTCAGTGAGCTGCAGTGTCCTTATCAGGTGGACGATCAAGCCATGTGTTCGTTCAATCAAGGTGAAGCCTTCTGCCCCTTTGGCCATCGATCTCACCACACCAACACCCTCTCCGCCATTCCAGCCTACATCTGTGTGGATCATCTGCTTGGCAAGTGCATCCGCGATGACACCACAAGGATCCCAATCGAGGATGGCTGGTTGACTCGCTGCTCGGTCGGTTACCATCCCACCTGGACTCAGTTGAGTGATCTCGAACAGTTGGACCAACTGGTGCAAGTAGCCGACAACGAGCTGACGTGCGCCATTTGTCTGGAGCAAATGCACTCTCCGTATGGTCTGCTGGAGCACTGTGGCCATCTGTTCTGTGGCGAGTGCATCGTCAGGTGGCAGGAGACCGATCGCCAGAAACGGTGTCCCGTGTGTCGTGTTCACTCACAAAGAGTGCTCCCCTTGACGAGCACTGATCCCTTCCTGAACGAGCAAGCCAAACTGGAGCTATTCCGACTGCAAGCTCGCTGCATCAACCTATTTCACGGTGACAATCAAGTTTTAGACTGGAACTGGGTACAGGATCGAGTGGACCAAGAGCAACAATTGGCCCAAGAACGGGAACGACGTGAACAGCAACTGGATCGACGTGAACAGGATCTGGATCGACGTGAACAGGATCTGGATCGACGTGAACTAGCTCGACTGCATCAGGAACTGGCTCGACTGGAACAGGAACGAGCTCGTCGTGCACAGGAACAGGCTCGAATGGAACAAGAACGAGGAGAGGCATTCCTACAACCGCATGTCATACTGCCTGTCTTACTGTGGGTATTGGCTTATCGTTCGGTTGTACTCGTTCTACGAGACTAGAAGCCGTGTCCATATGACACCATCCTAAATGATTCATGATTCTGTCATTAAAAGTTACATTTTAAAATTGCCAATTCAGAACCACAACTTTGTACATTTATTGAACCGCCGGTTCGTTCTTATTACATATTTGATCAAAACTTTTGTTTTGCTAATTTTGAATAAGTGGACACACAAATTCGAACACAACACTTTGCTTTGTCTAGTTTAGTGAAGGATGCAAAGGCAGAATCTCTACCTGACTTGGTCAGTACAACTCGCGAGTGTAGTCCGTACTGAACGAATCTCGCTTGTGTAACTCTTCATGAGATGGCACAAGGGCACAGTAGTGTGCATCACACTGGTCCATTGGTTACGTTATGGGCCGAGAAGTGGCATCAAACAGGTAGACGTCCCCAAAGGAGGCTGGCAGACATTGTCCCGAGGAGGATGTTCAGGCACCAGACATGTCTCTACATAAATGCGATGCTTTGGCTTTTTGGCGAAGCACTGGACATTTGACTAGTTCATTGGCTCGTTGCTTTGGCACAAGTACATGTATTGTTATATCTGTTGGTCGCATTTGGCCCACCACTTTCCACTGACTCGTGGTGTTGTTGGCGGCATCGCTGCTGTCCAACAGTAAGATGCTTCACAGAGATCACCTTGTAAGGCCTTGCCAGCCTCGCTTCCTGGCCAACTCGAGTGTGTGCCGCTTTCTGATGTGCCATTTGTTCACGGTTAGAAAGACAGACTTGCCAACCGAACAGAAACACTCAAAGTCGTCACCTAAACCTGAACGCTGTCTGAGCAGACATTGTCATGACATTGTGACTTTCGATTGAGATGTTCATTGTGGAACACAGCAGTAGTCCATGAGGTTCGGTAATTATTCGGTAATGATCGGACACTTAGGTGAAATACCCATTCATTCGATCCCACGATTGATAGTTGTTGTGGTATGGAGTGCACTGACCAGTGATGAGACAAACGAAAGATAAAAAGACAAGGGACTGTCGATTGAGAGTGTGTCAAAGACAATCTGTGTGGATTATAGCCACTTGAAGGCACCAAACCAGCAAATGTCCATGTCTGTTTAAAACGTCACTCCTTACAACGAGTACCACTTGGACTCACTTGTTAACATTTCACTCACTTGTTTTGCACGAGATTTATTGGACGATCGATTTGTATGTTGTACGGTGCCCTCAGCCACCACCTCTAAATTTCATTGAAAACTGTTTGTGTGTATGCGTGTGTGCTTGTTGTCCAATGTGTTGGTGGTGCTTGTTAATCGAGCTATAATGAATCACTTTTATGCATAATGCACTCCTCGATGGTGAAGTGATTGGTTTTATTGGCGGTGTGAACATTAACACAGAGTGTTGCCAGTTATGTCATCTCTCGTACAAATGGCTGCAGTCACACCAAATGTGTTCACGACCTGTCTCAAAGACCGCTGCAGCACATGTGTTCGTTTGAAGAAAGGTGACCGTTTCTATGTGTGGCTCGGTTCAGGTTGCCATATTGGCCCATCTGATTTGTGTTGGTGTGTTGTGTTCCCTTTAGTGGCCCAACTCTGATTGCAGTGGCACTTGCACACTTCTGACAGAGATCAATGATGCGCCCATCGGTGGCTAATAGATCGAGTCGATGATTGACACTCGATTCACTCACTCAACGATCGTGTTCTCGTGTCGGACCTAGCTATGCAAAGCAGACCAGACAGACGTATACACTTTGCTAATTAGCATTTACTTGAGACGATGCAATCGGTGATGAGTTACATTAATGCAATTGCAAACAGATTAGCGCCCTACTAACTAACGGATCACACACGTTTGTACGGTGGCCAATTGTGTGTGCATCTGTCATTTGGTTTGTTCCGTGTCGCTTGTCCCTGCCAACTCGAGTCCATTCTTCAGGAAGTAGCTGCTGCAAACGTAAACTAACGCGGCACCAGCCTCACTCAGTCTACTCTCTCTTGTGCGCCTAATCATTCTGAGGACTTGGTCTGTTTTCTCTCTAAGTTGCACCAACCAAGTCATGTTTTGGTATCTCGACATCGGTACTAACGGAGATGTCAACTCTGAAAAGCGCCTGTCACACTCTGTCACTAGTTCCTCAAACACTAATCCGAGTGCACTCAATCCAGCTTTCAACCAAACTTTTTGAGTTTTACTCTAGCCGCTTTCGTCAGTTGACGGGCTCAAACGCCACTAGTTTGATCAACGCCTTAAACAACTTGTCAACGGCCAACTCTACCTCGCCTGGTGTCTCGGCTCGTAACAAAGGCAACTCTTAAGGGAATTCTCCTTCCTAGAATCAAGTTCTACGTTGAACAGTAGGCTCTCCTTTCTCCTGTCCAAACAAAACGGCCCTCATCTGCCTCATCCCATCAGTGCAACTACACACCTTCATAATAGCTCTTCTCCCATCAATGGAGTCTCAACTAATTAAGTACAACTTTTCAATATGCAATCAGGGTTTTGAAAAGATCATCAAATTCAATTGCACTCACGAAGCAAGTCCACAGCCAGGAGAATGGGCCTGAGCCAGTGGCGAATGTAAAAAAGGAGACGGACAAGCCACAGAAAAAGGAGATAAAAGTAAATCGCAATCATCTCGTTCTCAGGGGGAGTCATTAGCGCATGTTCGGACACACTATCTCTGCTGTGGCCTCTATAATTTGACCAGTGCCTGGTACGACACTGTCCACTAGGAACACCTCACCGAGGCACAATGCAAACATCGATTAAGTAAGTGTCAGCAGTGCGAGCATTGCTTTATTGGTTCATGTTCTAATGTATTTCTGTTTAGTAATCCAATCTGAGCAAAGACGATCATGTATTCTACTGTCGCGTCTCCAGACCGCTTCTTTGTCTTGGGCTGCACGTGGTGCTCCAAGTGAAGGACAACAACGAGGACTCACAACAACCAGTGATTGTGTGCACCAATGAGGTGTTGAAGTAAGAGTGACTTTTGATTAGACATGACCAGAATTGATTTAGCAGTTGCAACCTTCTCAGTGGCCATTAATGGCCATTGCCCCACTGCAGTCACATGTGACAAGGAAGCAGCAGTGATGCATGCCAAGAGTTGGCTGTGTCACTCGTTGCACTCGAAACTGCACTGCACCATGCATGCACAAATCGAATGTGTCCGTGTGGGGCTCGACCCTGAGTACCACCACCACCCCGTGCCATCTCACTGCCCCACCTCGCCTAGTTACGAGCCCAGTCCCACCACAAGCCACAACCACATTCCCACCGGTGCAACATCCCGCCCTTTCCCTTCATATTCGAGTTCAAGTTCGTTCTCGCCCAACCATGATTTTGCAAAACAGCGTGCATCACCCGTACCACTCGATCCCAACTGCTGGTTCTGAAGCCTCAGCGCTGACCTTGAATCTGTCCCACTCGAACATATGTCCTACTACCAATCGAGCAATGGAATGGGTGTCTCGGTGAGCACCAGTCCCTCAGGCCACCCGATCATTTTGGCTCACACCCTTCCCTTCAGCATGCTGCAGTGTTCACCACAAGCGGGCATTGTGCCTTAATAAACAACACTGAACCAGACGGGCACCGCAGCTGCAACGACCTCACCAGCCTTGAGTCAAACGGAGATCCGAATAAAGGAAGAGCCTATCAACACAAGTGTGAGAATGTCTTGCAAGCGAAATCGACCTTCAAACAACCAGCAAGAGGAGAAGATGCATAAAAGTGACAAGAACAATGCTCTCACTCACACTGTTTCCCACAAGGATCACTCCACCAACGACAGTACCAGTGGCAGTTTCTATTCGAGTGCCTGCACCATTGCAATCCAGTCTCCCGCCACTCTAGATATGGAGCCAATCACCCGACTGGTTTCATTCTCCTTCACCGACCTAAGTCCGATGATCCCAGCCTACTACGGTGGATCAATGTCGTACCATCATTCGCAACTCGCCTATATATACCATTTACAAGGAAAGTTTTCTTTTTTGAGCATGGTGCCGTCGCCGGTTCAAATGGTGCCTCCAAGATCGGTCGACTGGCGGTCTCGACTTCGATCACCGCCAGAACACTCACCCGAACCGCTCCGCCGACAGTGGCAACCACGAGGAGTCATCTGCAACTGTTCTTTCATTCTCCTTCACCTGAGCAAGCACAAAAGTGCCTTATGTCCGGGCAGTGCGGCTGACCTTGCCGATCGAACCTAACTGGACAAAGTCCGTTCGCCCGAGTCACACGTTAGCCACATCCAATTAAGGCAGTATGACCTCACAGTCACCTTCGTCCACCCTCGAGAAATCATTCACCTCGCTGCCATCCTCTGACTCGTTGAAATACAACCGAGCACATTATCCCAATGCCCGCAAGAATAACTGGTCCGGTTATCAAATGGGCAATCCATCTGATGCACTGATCCAAATGCACTGATGACCGATCGGGTGCACCGATGCATCTGCCGATGTCGTTCCAATTCTGGCCTGGTGCTTACTCCTCGGTGCCCAGCACCACTGACCTGACAGGACTCTCAACACCGTCATCCAGATGTGCCATCGGAGGCATCGACCTTTCCGGTGGATTCCCTTCTGCACTCACTCCCGAGTCAATCATCGATGTACGGACATGGCAATAGTTGATACACGAAAAGAACTGTGAAGTAGTGTTCACATTTAGTGTAACATTCGAAAATTCGCTCAATAAATCCAAAATCTAGATTTTGACTCTCAACATATGGCACAAAGATGTCTTAAGCGTAATTCAATTTCCATTATTAAAACTCGGGCAATTAGATTTCCTAGGAGTTAGGGCTCGAAACAAAGTTTTGAAGTACCTCGATGCAGTTGTCTTCAATTCGTTTTGGTTTGGGTGCAGATTGGATATGATCATACGATCTCCTCTCATATGAGTGCCATTGAGTGCCAACATAGTTGAACGATGAACAAAGTAGACCGCCAAACGGGATGATGCTAATGCAATGCACAATTTAATGGAAATGGTACATGACAAGTGACTATAGTACCAAAACATTTACAATTTGTTTCTTCACAGTTGCACAATATTTGACAATATTGTTTCCTTATGAATTGACACTTGTCACTTGTTTTATGAGTGGAACAAAAGAAAACTACAGCTGATATACATGTATGTACTGATGGCAAAGTCATTTGTCAACTTGTCGCATCAACTTTACTCATCGTTCATTGTAAGTTCAAATCAAATCAGTCCGAGCACACCTCAACATGTAGAAATATGTGCCTTGTCACTTATGATTTTAGTCTTGTTTCGTGCTGGTCATTTGTGATTGTATGGTTTGTCTGTTGTGTGTTTGTGCCACCTCGACATCCTCCACCATCATGTTTGATTTCTTATTTTCCGAATATCTCGAGAATGCTTCTCTGGAATGGCCCTTTGACATTCGTCCTGTTATTATCTACATTGTGTGGTATTACTTTCTGTTCTCATTTTGTGAGTATTTAAATATTTAAATTGTATTTTACATATTGAAAACTAATATATATTTTAATTTTATTTCTCACTTAGACGCAATTATAGTTTCATTTGTGTGTTTGCTCTGTGCTTTGTGCTATGTGCTCAACCTGGTCTATCGCCATGGATTGGGTCACTTTTGTGCACTCTGTGCCGAGATTGTCAATTTGCGTAAAAGTCAACTGCAGCCACACTTTGTCAATCCGTACCTTTGGGTAACTTTGTGTAATCCTCAGACTGGCGCGACGCTCCAAGTTCGAGCCCTACTGGACACTGTCTCAACATCGTCCTTCATCTCAGAATCAGTGGCAAAACGTTTGAAGCTTGTGCAATCGCGGGTGGCTCACGAATCACGATTTGAATGGTCCGTTTTTGTTGGTCTACAGCCCAGGCCATATGTCCATCACGCAAATGTGCGCCTGTACGTCAAGTCTGGCACATCTCAACTGCTCAACTGGCAGCCGCCTAAATACCAATTTGAACGATATGTGGCAGGTGCCTGTGTTGCCTCGCCAGTGAACATGATCATCGGACAGGATTTGTATATGACCTTTTTTGGCAGCCAATTGTTGCACCCAATAGCCGACAATGCCAAACAAACTTTGCCCGTCATCATCACAGAAGGCACAGATCACATTGCAAATATTCAGTCACTATTCGGTTTGGTCATACTCGGTTGTGTGGACGATGATGAGGAGCCTTCAATTTTTCAAAACTTTCTCTTCAACCTGATTGTACTGTTTTTCAGTTGGATTTCAACATTTTCTGTTCCGTTTGAAAAGAATCCAAGAATCCAGCGAAGGTCCATCTATAGACTCGGTGCAATATTGATTGTTTGTCACTTTTTCGAAGCAATTGTGAAGAGTATTATCGTCGGTAAAGTTTTTTTGATTGTATTCAAGTGGACTTTGAAATGGCTTTTCCAAACATTGCCTCGCAAATTGAAAATGTTTTGTACGAAAGACAATTTGACTGTCTTACGAAAGTACCAAGTGGTGCCGCAGCCGACAACCTCAGACTATGATCCTACACCGAAGCAAATGGTGATAATAAACGAATTTATTCGCGAACCAATCATGCCCAAACTTATTCGAATTATTTTTGTTCCAATCTTGCCAGTTCATGTCCATTGTGGTGATGAAGTACATCTACTGAACGTACTCCTCGACACTTCATCTCCGTACTCGTACATCGACGATAAAGTGGCACACAAGTTACAACTCGAACGAACTGTCACAACGCCTCATTTAATCTCAAAAAAGTATTGTAGTTTTGATTATGCGTTTGAAACTGTGAGTGTGCGAATCTCGAATTGCGCTAATCCACTTATTGACGACACAGTCAAACTCCATGTCGATTACCATTTCAAACCTGTGACCGTGCCTGATCATATCGCAGAATTCATGAAAAGTCTTTTTATTAGCGAAGGCTTGGAGGCGAGTGCGGACTTTGACCCGGCTCGAAATGACATTGTCATTGGACTCGACTTGTTGCCTCTATTCATGAAGATCGACCCTTCAACTGCAAGCCCACACAATTTGTATCAAATGGACTTGACACTTGACGAAGACACGAATGCACTGTTTGTCAATTCGCGCTATGGTTGGGCACTGTTTGGCGCTGAGGATGTTTGGTTCGATGTGTTCATAAAGGAAGAAGTCAGCAACATACGAAAATTTCTAAATAGTCTCGACGTCGACCGTGACAATGATTATCGCCGTTATCGTGGCCGTAATGTCGTGATCCGTCGCCCTCGACGCTAATGTCACCTTTTTGTTTGATCAGAATGTGTATGAGTTTGCTTGTAAAATAAAAATCAATGTGTCCAATCGATTATATCCTCATTATTACTACTAATTGAACAACATTCCGGGACAACATTTGAACATTTTCGTTCACAACAAACAAAATGCCCTTTCTTCACCACCACAGATTGAAATCTCTCTTTACATCGAGCATTCTCACAATCATCACAATTTCATCGTACTTTCATCTAAATTCAACGGAACATTTGTGTTAATGTATTCCGAAATTACATTCGTCCAAATATATCAAATTGAATTAGTGCTCAAAGCAATGTTCATTGCCAACGAGCATCACTCTACCTGAACGGGCAACTTTGTGATCACTTCAACCTATAACCGGTCAGCACAAATACCCGACTTGACCCGTCAAACACTACGTTGAGTGCACAATATTTACTGCATTCTATTATTCGAGGATTCAACATTGAAATGTCAACTAGTCGAGTCACTACTTCATCGAATACAACTTTCATTTGTTCATTTTCTTGGACCAAAATTATGCTGGAACAAATCAACAAGGTAACTCTTACATTTGACTTTATTTATTATATATTTTATATTGATTGTTTTAGGTGTTTGTTTTACTTTGCCGATATCGTCATGACGACAACCACACCAAGGCAATTTTAGTTTCTTCTGTGGGTTCAAAGCAAAATTGGCGAACAATTCGTGCAAGACAAAGTTTAAGTCTCTTGATTGGCGAATCGCATTGCCACACGTCGAGGTAAGCGTAACTATACAGTTAAGTCTGTGTTTCAGACTCTGGAATAATTCTTAAATTCAGAATAATCTCTGCTTTATCGATGTTTATTAATTAGTATTCAATTATCATTATAGAATTCCAAAAATCAAGCAACATCATCGCCTGACCCACAAATTGCATTTATGAAAATGTTTTAAAGACAATGTATATCAAGCGTAAACTGTACAAAATGAAAATTTTGGTTATGCAAATACCAAACGAATTTAAGACGAGTTAACTCACCGAGTTGAATTATGTCAAAATTGGCATGAATGGTTCAACCAAAACAGTCACATCAAACTGCTTCTGGTAATTCGTTTGTGGAGCGATCATTGAAACGGGACGTTGCAGACTACTGATCAATGGCGATTACAACATCGTCAGTCAGTCTCCTTTTGTGATGATTATCCACCGAGAAAGATCATTGCAGCGATCATTGAAACGGATATCACAGACCTTAGATCAATCGATTGCCTCATCAACATCATTGCATCAAGTGGAAACACGACGTAGAACCTGTAAGTACTTCATTTGATGGCCTTTTTCTTTTGTCCGTCTATTAATTGTTATATTGACATTTAATGTCTGACTGTCATTTGCTTGTTGTTAGATATCTAGCGCCCGGAATTGTCAATCGCTCTGGCATTTCTTTTACGAGGATGGACATCTTATTGCAGCTTGTCCCAAATAGGATTCCTTTACGAAGTAAGGGACACTCTTAAACAGTTGACATTGCACTGATTATGTGCGCACTCGAATCGAATTGGACATGCATGCCTGCACAGACTGAGGCGCATTGTAGTATATATCTCGAATGCGATAAAGTATCTAATATTAGATTATCTAACATTAATGTTGCACAGATTTATCGCAAATCAATTCTCTTTCGAGCGATATTAATCTGGTTTGATCGATCAAGAGATAGGGCGCGCTCTCGAGTGAATTCACTTTAACGTGTTCAGTGTGTTGTGTTGGCAAGCACTTGCTTGTTTTGCCTCGACTCGATCGTTTCCTCCACGCGAGCAATCACAACTGTCTTCAAACTGTAGACTTACATTAATGGCTGACCTGATATTATAGTTTACATTAATATTTACGCAAGTGAACCACTTTTTCGTCACCAATCTTTTTCTAATTGTCGAGGTAACCTATAAATTGTGGAATAATAATTGTTCATTCCCTAATAAACTCTGTTTTATCCTCACAGAATGGATCACGACTTGCCTCAAAGAATCATGCGGCATGATGGCCTGCTCCATAAATTGCTCGTAACGAATAGTCCAGTGGACAGCATCAAGTGCAGACTGAACATAATGGAGGATCTGGTAATGAAAATTCCACGTGAATTGACCGACCTGACCAATTACTGGTACAACCGAATGGCTCTCCACTGGACTGTTTACGCGTCTTTTCTGTTGCTTCCACCAATTCGAGCTCCAAGTCGCCAAGTTGGTTCTGTTTGTGCCACTCCTCAAATTCTCGCCAAATCGAATGTTCAACCCAAGAAAGTAGTCACCTTTGCTAAATTGCCGTATTGTCCACAAAGTCCAGAACGAGCTCAACAAGCCGAGTCTAATGTGCAAGACAGTCGAGCAGACACATTGAAATCGATTCTCAAACCAACTGCTCGTGGTCATAGTTCTTATTGTAATGATACTGATGCCAATCAGTACGTCAAATCAAAAGAGCATACCTCCTTGGATGGTCGCAAATCGCAATGTACTGCTTCATCATCAGCACGAACCATTGGCCACGATCCTTCAAAGCAAACATCCAAGTTCGTTGCTACTCCTATTCCTGTGACTACTTCCACTCAAAATGGTCAGCACAATTCGTTCGTTCAACGACCATTCAAAAGAACTCAACAGACAATGAATGAATCGATTGTGACATCATCGTCATCATCATTGCAACAACCACCAAAACGATCTCGAGTCTGCAAAAGAGCACTTCAATCCGAATTGATGGCACTTTTCTCTGCTACCGCACATGTGCGCGATGACGACGACATTCAAGGGCTCAAAGGCTTACTACGAACTGTCTACAAAGTGATTGGCCATCTCAAAAACTTATTCCTGTGGCATGACCAGGAACTTCAATTGCAATTGCTTCAACAGGCCTTCGACAAATTGAACGAAAATTCTCGCGTCCACTACCTCACACAAAATGCCCAGCGCGCCATCAACAATTTGGGTCATTTCAAATATTTTGTCAAGGGCCAGATTTGCCTGTTTATGAGCAAATACACATCAAAGGTGATTGCACAAGCTAATAAGTCTTCTAACAAGCGGATCTATTGTTGCTACTGTAAACAGTTCACCGACCATTCGATCGCCAACTGTCCTGTACGCGAAATCATCAAGCCCACTCTCATTTGTTTTGAGTGTTTGGAAGACGGACACCACCAGGACCACTGTCCCAAGATGAAATAAACAACAATAGATTACATCCACCTTTTTGTACAATACAAAACTAATTCATAACTAAACTGTAACATTACCTCCTTTGCCAGAGTGATTGCCACTGTAGAATTATAATCATAATTGCTATTCAATAAATAGTATTCATGTCCGTTTTCTTTCGTCTGATTTACAATATTTTCATTTCAGGCCAAACTGCTATTTCTGCTCCTGCATCTCATGAATCGGTCTTCAAACAGAACCAAACTTTGAGCACTTCATCGCCTGGTTATTTGGCTCGAAATGCTTCACCAGCGGAGCTCCAAGGCGAAGATCGCCAGTGTGTAGTGTGTCTCGAACCGATCCTGGCATCGAATCGCAACTTTAGCCTAATGCAACAGTGCCCTCACCCCTTTTGTGCCAACTGTGTTGCCGAGTGGAAGCGTTCTCCTGATCATGAGACCGTTCTCCCATATCCAGATGTACAGATATATCACGTGTACAGATTTGGCCCGGTCTGATCACCGATTCTTATGAAAAGATGTTCATCCTGGATCTTCAGGAACGGTGTTCCAAGGAAAAGTACAAGTCCGCTTACGTGCCGAGCGATGGTGACTCACTCAGTGGTGAGGACATGGAACAGGAAGAGCAAGGATATGATGGCCCCCGAACAGAAGAGAAAGAAAGGCGGCACCTTGATGCACTCAATGAGCTCAGACAAATCTACCGCAACTGGCACAACTGTGGCACCACTGCTCAAAACAATCCATCCACCATTTGAGCAAACAGCTCATCGTCACATTCAGGTGCAAATTCTCGAAGACTCTGAGACCGATATCTCTTCGAAGAGATTGACGAGTACGACTGAAGTGCCTCATACATTGCTCAACTTAAAATTATTCATTCAAATTGCCATGTTTGGCATTTAACGATTATTAATACTTTACCTTATGTTCAAACATCAATAAATAAACGTTAATTCCCCTCAAAAGAGCCGTAAGTCAATTGGTTCTTTTGGTAGTACTTTTTGTAGTATCAATTGAGGACCGATGTCATTCAAATACGAACCTTAATTTAGTTGCATATCAAATCACTACATCTATTTTATTCGGCAGAAGCAAACATAAAAGCTAACAAAATCATAAGAAACGACCAGTTTGAGTTGATGAATTCAAACAAATAACTTCTTTCTCCAACTCATCATCACAGTACTTGATTAGTCAAATAGATTAACGTTATTACCATTAGTGATATCGCACTGTACATCAAATAAATAACGCAAATATTTAGGTTGACTATTTGATGATCGTCCAGACGATCCGAACGAAGGCCAAATCGACATCGACACAAGGACGCGGACAATTGAGTCATTTTATTGTAACAAAGTATGATTAACAAGTATGAATGGCATCAATATTAAAATGGAAAATAGAAATCAAATCAAAATGTTAAAGAAAATATACATGCACCAATAAACATGGAAACTTATATCATAAGTTATATGTTCAACTCAAATGCAAATCACCAAACTGATCATTTCATTTGGAAGCGGTGCTCGAGTGTCCGAAGTAACGCGAAATGAGTTCTCGATTTTGATTCTCTCCGTTGGGCGACTTCAAATGGACCTTACGAATGTGCCGCATAACATTGCGCCTGTATTGACTCGACATGCGACAGTGCAACCATTTGCAGTGGAATGGCTTGTCAGTTTGCCTTTTCCGACGTGTTATCTTTGATCGAGTCCGTTTCGACAAGCGGGCACTCGATCGTTTCACTCTGCCAGTGGCAACAACATTGCTATGCAGTCGATTGTGCTTTTTGAGTGCAGACTTCTTTTGAAATTGCCGTCCACAGTCACTACATTGGTACAAAGTGACAACTTGTTGTTGATCATCGGGAACAATCGGTTCGATCACATTTTGAGCCACTTGCGGTTCCGCTAGAACAGGAGGATCTAAAGAATATAATTTAATTAATAAATATTAAAATCAATAAATCAACTCTAACCTTGTTCATTGACAATTTGCTCGATTTGGACATTGCCTTGGCCGTTCATCTGGTCGAACAGACCCTGCACGGCGTTTCGCTCTTGTGCTAAGGCTTCCTCCAACAGTAGATGCATGTTTTGGATGAACTGGTCAACTGTACGGAGATGAAGTCGTTGAGACTCGGCGAGGAAAACAAGATATTGGTCTAGTTCCATTCTGTGCACAGGAGAGTGAGTGCGAACGAATGTCGAATGAAGCAGTAAGTGGAGGACAGACAGGCACAATCAGAACACTCCACAGATTGGTGCAATGTGCCACTGCCTACACGAGAGAGCACAAGTGAGCCACTGATAGTGAGTTATCTTGATATCGATCGTGTTTGTATTGTCGATCACTGATTAACATGATGGCCAACACGATTCTTCTTATCGCCGAGATTCTCGTTCTCAGTCATCGAGACTGCACAGGCACTGTATGACAAGGAAATACATGCAAACGATTGGGCGAATGTTTATGAATTGTCAACGCCAATTAGTAACTGGCAATTACGAATTTCAAGACGATGACCAATGACGCTGAGCAATAAAAACGGAATATAAAGTTTGATTAATAAAAACGTCTGTTTCTTGTGATGCACCGACCGCTCCATTGGCACCGTCTCACAATGAGCACTTATTCAACAATGACAGAGTGCCACCAAATAGATCCACCATATTGAAAGCGGTTTTTCCGATTACGAGCACCTGTAGGTGCTTAGTATGGCCAATAATGCCAATGCAAATGTATAGGGAGCCAAACAAATCGATTAGGCGGTTGAGCACATCAAACCCCAAGCCACGATCGAGCCTTCGAAGGCCAATCACATCCCATGCAGATGCATGCTCCAACAGTTCCTTTTGTGCAATGAAATAAAACCAAAAGAAACAACGTGAAGAGTCGATAAATAAAAAAAAGTGACCAAAAATGGCAAAGATACAGAGACGACCAGTCCTGCAAATGTCGCTTAATGCAAATTAGCAAATGGCGCACTCATAATAATATAGTGGCACAGATATGTGCGCAATCAACTCGGACGAGATAAGTGAAGTGAACTGTTCGACTCGATTCCTCCTCGAGTGCAATCTCAACTGTCTCAAGACTGTCGCCTGACTTATTGTGCTCATATAGTTTACATTACTATTTGAATAAGGAATTACGAAAGGGAATTATCGTGACCACTAGTTTTGTCTACGAATCGATGTAACTAATTAATTGTTGATTAATTCTACAATTCCTAATAATCGCTTTTTTATCGTAACAGAATGGATTTAATGAAGTTGATTCGAAGAATCAATCGTCAGGAAGACCAGCTCCTTGAATTACTCTCAAATAAAGCTCCAGTGGACAGTGTCAAGTGTAGACTGACCATAATGGCCAGTTTGGTGACGCAAATTCCACGTGAACAGACCGAATTGAACAAGTACTGGACATGCAGACTGGCTCTTCATTGGACTGTCTACGCGAAGTCTCTGTTGCTTCATCCACTTCGAGCTCCAAGTGCCCAAGTTGGTTGGTCATCGAGTGTTCAGCCCAAAAAAGCAGTCACTTTTGGTGATGTTTATTTCGAAAGTGGAGCACAAGCTCAACAAATCGAGACCAATTCTGAAGATCATCCAGTGAAATCTATTCTGAAAGCAACTGCTCGCCCTCATACTTGTTCTACTTCATCATCATCAGCACGAACCATTGGCCACAATCTTTCGATTGAACCGTCCAAGTTCGCTACTGCGACTTCCATTCCAATGGTCACTTCCAATCGAAATGGTCAGACCAATTCGTTCGTTCAGCGATCTCTGAAACGAACTTTAGATGCCACGAATAGCTCGATTGTACCATCAACATGTGCATCATTGAATGAGCTTGCAAAACGAACCTGCAAAGATGCACTTCAGTCTCAATTGATGGACATTTTCTCTGCTACTTCACGCGTGAAGGATGATGGCGACATTGAAGGTTACAAATGCCTGCTACGAACTGTCCACAAAGTGATTGGCCACCTCACAGACTCACACATGTTGGGCGATGGTCAACTTCAAGTGGAAATTCTACAAAAAGCCGTTGACAAGTTGCATGTAAATGCTCGTGCCCGCTACTTCAAACACAATTCTGAGCTGTATTCTAAGAGTTTGGGACATTTTTTATAATTTTCTAAAGAATCAGATCATCAATTTCAGGAACAGAATGCTAAACAAGATCAAGGCATCATCTAGCTAGGCCAATACGGACAATGCCATCTACTGCTACTACTGCAAGTCGATGACTGACCATTCAATTGGGCACTGTCAGACAATGACATTTATGACACGTAATCGAATTTGTTTCAAATGTCTAGAGGATGGTCACCACTCTAGTTATTGTCTCAAATGAACTAGACACACCCTTCACATCTTTGTACAGTACAATTCACACATGTAACATTGAACATTTCGATTAATTGATTGCAAATTAAAATATTTGTTTGATTTGATATTTGTTAGTTGTTATCAATAAATCGATCAATAAATATGACAATCAAATTGTATTTAAGTTGAGTCACTGCGAACAGAGTATCATCATGAAATGCATTCGAATATCCATACTTATTTATGTCTTGCAATTTTAATTCTCTCTATATTCTTATAACTTCTGGCCCAGAAGTGACCAAATGAACTTTTTCTGCAACAAAGAGAAAGAGATCAAATTAGAAATCGTCAATAGCCAAAGAAGCAAAGTTTTACAGTCGCCGCTTTAAATGTCACAAATTAGTTTTAATAAGAAAATATATTTTATAATAATAATTTAAAATTTAAAATAAAGTGAAACTAATAGAGTGAAGTGTAATATCAAGTAGAATGTAATAGTATCATAATGTTAATCTATAAACAACAAAGTTGTACTTGAATGAAATGATAAATGAATTGGATAGTAATATTAATAATATTTCCATTCACAACAACTCGTTCACCACTTCGAGATGATCATTCGGATTTTGTGAAATGTTAGTTCTCCTTTTCTTTTTGACAATTTCCGCCAAATGCTTACGAATATGTAATATAGCACTTTGTTTGTAAGCACTGCCAGCAAAATCGCAATTCGGCAATTTGCATCGATATGGTGTGGCATTGAGATGAGTCCGTTCGTGAACTTTCAATTTAGAAGCATTTGAATATTGTTTCGTGCAGCCAGGATGGTGACATGCAAACTGTTTGTGATTGGCATAAAAGTGATTGATCACTGTTTGCTTCAGTTCGCCAACAAATTGACAATCGAGTGGGCACATTGAAATAGACCTTCTTCGTGTTGAATTAAATAGTGACTGTATAAACCTTTACTGTCTTTGTAATGCCCAGAACAATAACCACAAGGCCAAGTGGTGTTGGATTGTTTTGAATGAGCAGTGCTGTTATGACCAGTTAAATCCATTCTTGATAGAAAACAATGTTAGTATGATGTGAAATAAAATGTGTTAAACTTACTGCTTACTGAAAGATCGATTGCAGTCCTTGTACAGACATCGATATTTCTGAATGGAATGTACAGCTTTGAGATGTGCGTTCAGTGCATCTTTATATTGAAACATTTCCGAACATTGAAAACATTTGAGACTGATGGTGATGAAATGGTTTGCATTTGTTTGGTTGTTTGGTTGATCCTGCACTTGGTCATTTTCAATTCGTGGTCGTTTGGTTGGTCTGCAGCCGGAATGGTTACTTTCATCAAGGTCCTCAGCTGAATGTGAAATATCATCATATTCATTCATACAGTCAGAACAGTCACAATCCTCATCATCGAGTTCATCAAACAAGTTGTCAATCTTGTCATTTGATTGTTCATTAGAAGGTTGACATTGAGTAGAACTAGGTGGGATTGGCTCATTTGTAATAATATTCAAAGATTCAGCTAGTTTATTCTTAACGGGGATTTGGTCGTCTTCATTTGAATTTGCATTGTCAGGAGCAAGAGAATTAGTTGAAGTGGAAGCAATTTGATTAGAACTCGAATGAAGTTGTTGTTCGTGATGTAGTGGATCACCCAAATCGACCATTCCGTCTGCAGTCTCATTTCCTTCATGCCCACTCTCCACCAATTGCATCAATTTTTGCTTCATCTGTTTGAAGATTGTGTCCATTGCCGAGTCCATCACCTTTCGCAACACACCACGAGCGTTCTCCTCCTCTCGCGCAAAGAACTCTTCCACCATGGACTGGGTTAGGTGAGACATGGTCGTGAAGGTGATGAAGAGATTGGAACAAACAAACGAGAGGTTGTTACATTCGGCGATCAACAAATGCGCATTTGAGTGCTCTCGGCAGCTGAGACTCAGCTAGACAACAAAGTTGAACAAAGGACGACGTTGATTTGTTTATATTTAGCAGTGGCATGTTTAACAAACAAACAGAAAAACAATGTCTATTTATTTTTCTGAACACGCAGGCATTAAAGCATGCTTCGGTAACAAGTTGTCTCTCTCATTCCTCCCTTCTCTGCGACTCTGTCTTCTGTGCTCAAAATATCTTCTTTTCGGTATTTGGTCCGAAGCTTTTGTTCAACCACTTTTGCATATTCTACATTACCGACAGTCACAAAATCTGTCGGCAATAATCTCTGGCATTTGTGTATAACGAATTTATTCAAGTACGTACACTACCTTTACCTAACATTAGCTTTATTAATTTGGATTTTATTTTGATTTTTAAATAGGCTTTATTTATGCTTTTAGCCGTTTCTCTCGTTACTCTCCAAACAAATTTTGGCCAAGTGAACCAATTCATATCGTGAATTCTGACGACGCTGGTACTCTTAATTCTCTGTAACCAAATCCCAATTTTTTTCATTCTCAAGAATTAACCGTATTTAACCGAATTCTTGCCTATTTTTGCTGATTTTGGTTTTATTTTGGTTTTCTAAATAGTCTATTTAAAATAGGTTTTACCGGGACGTCGGATTGGGTCTTTCTTCCTGCCTTGCCATGTCTTTTTGAAGTAGTTTCAAAAGGCCCGAGTGTGCCTCTGAATTTTTACTTTTCATAATCTTAGGTATGTTTTTCGTTACCTAAGCTACTTTATTCTTAATCACAAATTTTATTTTTATTTAGTATTTGTCTATCGTACCAGCAGCCAAAATGGGTTATCTCAAAAGTAATCGTAACTTTTTTTCTCGTTACCATTTTGGTCACTTGCCTGACGAAAATAACCGAAGGAATTATCGAGCCCATTCCGGTTATTCACATGAAGGTGTTAGATTTTCCTTTATTCTGTTCATTCACGTGGAAGAGTACAACACCCACAGAGAACTCACTAGTTCTCAAGAAATGCCCAAAAAATATCAAAACTATTTGTTGTCACTTGAAAATGTTGCGAATGAGGACCTTGCTGAGGTTAGTATGTATTTCCGTTTGAATTGGAATTCTGTTAGTTAATTCTGTTGGTATAATTTTTAATTTTAATATCCACGTATATGCCAAAGGCTTCAAGTTTATGACCAGCCATGGTGTTGAACTTAAAAACTACATTAAACGGATCATCATCAATAAACCCGATGGTCATCTGTGTTTTGATTACACTAACCGAAGAACCTGAAAAGTTACTCCGAATATTAAAGTGAAAGAATATTTTTGGATTGAATTTGCCAATCGTACAGAACGCTATCCTTTGGTTGTGGTCTAACTGAAATATTGTAAAGGTTTTTTGTTTTGTACTTACTCTTCTAATGTCTATTTATGTCTCTATTTATAGAAGGTCATATTCCTATGGAACTCTGTCATCTACTTCCCGACCAATTTCTCCACAATTACAAGTACGACAATCTAATACGCTAATCTTCCTCAAGAAGCAAGTAATGAGCCTGCGAAATACTTTGAAAAGGTTACTGAAATAAAAGAAATTGCCGCCTTGAATCTCGCCTTTTTACGTCAATTTCGGATCGACTATTTTATTCAGTTTCCTAAAACTGCCACAAGTGCTGCAGTTTCATGATATTGCTCAAATCAAAGGTCAACGGTGATGTTTGTTATCCTTCAGAGTAAGCGAAGAACGAATTTTTTAAGGAATTTTCTATATTTTGTTTATATTGCCTTTGGTCAACAACGTCCCGACTTTTTACATCCAGACCAGTTGTATCACCAAATACCCTACCGATGTTTGTTCATCACATTGTTTGTCAAAATTTGGATGGCGACAAGGTGAAATGTCTGCCAAATTGCTAGTTCAATAAGTTTGTTTTGAGTGGCGGAGGAAAACTGACTTGTGAGTGAAAAATGACATAGTCGCTATATTCCGACGCTTCCTTTTAAAAATGTCACTTGCTTTTGTGATCGGTATTGATGTAAGACATCTCGCATCCATGGAGAAGATTGTCATTTCGATTGGAGTGGCTGTTGGCTCAACCGACCGATACAAGCACGACTTTATAAGCTACGTTCGGGTGCCGCCTAAGAAGTGCACAATTTGGAGATGATCGCGCAACTGCTTGAACAGCATCAGTGGCGTAGCCAGACCAAACTTGGTTTGGGTGCACCACACATTTCTGTATCCTAGATTCCAGAAGGTAGAAGGGTCCCCTCTGTGGCTTCATATGATTTCAAAATCCGTTTGGGTGCCCGTGCACCCAAGGCACCCTCCTGGCTACGCCACTGAACAGCATCGCAACACTTATGGTACTATCCAAAAAGTTTTTTATTGTCTTGTAATGAAGTAAGTTTTTGTTGTTCATTCAGATTCGATTCAGCCCGCGCGCCGTGTGCCCGAACATTAATTTAGTAAGCCTATTAATAAGGTATTTTATAATTTATTTTAACTAAAATCTAGTTTTGATTAATAATTTTCTTTTGCTTTTATTTTTAGAAATCGATTTCTATCTGCATTGCCCGCCCTCACTGCCTGGTATAGAAGTAATGGTTCTATCATTCGGACTAGTTATCTTAAGGTTTGTTTATTTTCCACCTACCTATTATAACCGATTGTGCATTTTTTGTTGTGCATTTTGTGGTTTACCTTCATACCTAGCAATAGTGGCAACGTTTCATTATTCGGGTTACTCTCTCAAGGTATGTGTTTCTCGTCTACAAAATTTTGATTTGGATTACTAATTATGTTTTGTATTATTTAGTGCAATTTCTGTGTGCATTTACTTCAACGCCAGAATAGCGAAAATGGCTCAATTATTCGTGCAATCTCTTACGGTATGCATATTATCACTTCTATACTATTTTTGTATTTTCCCTAATTTTTGTTTGAATTACTAATACTCTTTTGTATCATTTAGGGCATTTCTTTGCGCATACCTACACCAGGACAGCAGCAATGGCTCCATCGTTGTTAGTGGAGATTTTGGTGTGTATATTTTTATTCTGCTATCGATTAATTCGTTGATCATTCGATTTGAATCGAGAATCTATTATATTGATTAATTACCGTTACATTTTCTTATTACAATTCTTAATCTTTTTGTTTACTAATTCAAGTGTTGTTATGGCAATCTCATTTTAGTATCTGATTTAACTAAATGCTAAATTGAACGATAACAAAGATTTGTGATTGAAGATGTGCTTTATTTAATGAATTTAAAAGCACAAAGTGTGCCACAGTGTGTCAACATTAGAAACGTGATCCAGCCCTGACCGATGATCGACGTGTGGTCTGTTTGCTGTGGGCTAACTTGGAGCCAGCCTTCTTGTGGCCCAATTTCGAAGCATGCTTGCCTTGGCCAAGCTTGGAGCCCGCTTTGCTGTGAGCTAACTTGGAAGCAGCTTTGTTGTTGCCTAGCTTGGATCCCGCTTTGCTGTGAGCTAACTTGGAAGCAGCTTTGTTGTTGCCTAGCTTGGATCCCGCTTTGCTCTGGCCCAGTTTAGATGCAGCCTTGCTGTGGCCAGCCTTTGAGCCCCGGCCAGCTTTACTCGATGCCGCACTACCAATCCTGGAACTGGCTCGTTTTCTGCTGCTGCTCTTTTTGTTGTTGTCTTTCGAGCCAGACTTTTGACACAGACACCACAGAACGATGATGATCATTCCTAGGACTATCACCACTGACAGGATGATGACAATGATGAGAAGGGTGGACGAGGATGAAGTAGATGAATAGTAGTGATTGGCCACAGATGAGTTACTGGACGAGTTAGTGATCATGCGGGCATTGCATTCCATTTTGGGCTTGAAAAGTGAGTAATCAGTGCAATTTCGTAGTGCATTTTGTTGCAAATCAAGTGCATCATTTAAAAATCGTGAATTTATCTCGTCGCACTTGTGACAGCCAGAATCACGTTTACAAACATTCTCCTCGAAAGTAGCCATGCAGTAATGTGCCGCGTCCGAGGTGTCAGGATACTTGTTGGTGACCTTTTCAGAACAGTTCTTGAATTGATTGTCACTTTTGACCAGATGACCGCAATTAGCCACCTCGTCCTTGCTTGGCCACTCAGTGCACCACAACTTTGGCCAATCACTTTTCCATTGAATGCAGTTGTTATTGAGAGTTGTATTGCATCGGGCAAAGGCAATCCAAATGACATTGAAGGGACAGTGCTTGCAGATGGACTCCCTCATGCAGATGACGAACACGAACGATGCTTTGCATTGCTTCTCGGTGCTGTCCGATGGGGATGAATTCGCCTTTTGTTGACACTCCTCAACCACTTCAGTAATGTTCACTTCACAGGGAAGGTCTATGTCGTCAGACGAACCGATGAGGTGACTGTTGGTGATGCGATCAATCGGCTTCAAGGAAGAGGAAGAGCTCAAGGATTGAACCATCATGGCAATATCGTCGATATCCAAAGTCATGTGACAGGAGAGCTGATGACTGAAGAGGACCATCAGTAGGGTCACAGTGGAGCACCAACTTGAGAACATGACACAGGCGAGACTGGCTAGTGCGTAGGCCAAACAGAAATGACAAGAGACTTGCACTTGAGCAAAGCCGAACAAATTGGTTGCCAAGTAAAGTAGGCACTATAACTAAAGCCAGGGCTGGTGTTCGCTTTTATATTGAGTAGAAAGCAATTGGTGCAATTCGATTTGATTTTGGTATTTCATTGGATTGATTGATTTAGTTGGGAGCTAGCTCTCTATCGACATACAACAAACAACATAGCCAATAAATTCAATGTCACAATGAAAATTGTTGTGCATACTGTAATTTCCGAGCCTAAATATTAGATGTTTTGTCTGGTTTCGAACTCAATTTGCATTTGTATTCACAGGTCCCAACGGCGGTCTCATCGCTGGCATCGTAATCCTGAGTGATCGCGGCTGCTTATCTGTACTTTTGTTATTGCAATTCGAGCGACAAGAACAAATTGCCAAAAGCAGACAGAAAGACAACAGTGGCAAGCAAACTGGCGGAAAGGGTGCAAAGACATTAACTACCACTGCAGGAAAGCAATCTCGACCAAATTCTAGTGGAGCTTCGCGCCCTAAACGGAGTGCTGGCAAAGCCTTTCTGTGTTGCGTCAGAAAGAACTTCGGTTGCTTAAACCCCCAAAGGTTCACGACGCAGTATTGGCAAGTCGGTTGATGCTGATGAGGTAAATCAATTGACCAAATTACTTTTTCTCATGTTTGTTTATTACTTTTCATAGACTATCTACAATGCTCATTGCTGGAACGAGTCAAATTGTAGCACTCGGCAAAGCAGTAAGCAAACTACATCTTTCTCGTTTTGGTCGACAAAACCACGAATACCAATGACCCGTTTGTGTACCAAATTGACCAGCTCGGCCCTTTGAGCAAACTACCGCTTAACGTTGATAAACTGATTCGTGCAAAATGGCCCAATCTGCACAAATATCTCACGTCGGATTGTTGGGAATTTATTATTCGTCATTCGAGTCATACCTATTTGATGGTTCTGTGCAAAGTGAAATTGCCATCGACATCAAGAAAGAGAAGGTGATCAATAATGCAAATGAAAGCACTAAACCTTTGATGATGTCTGCTCGTGACGAGCTTTCAACTTTATCATTTGAAGATGTACAAAAGAACTTATCGCTGCTAGCTTGTGGCCAAATCGAAACAAATCGACGAGAGTGCCATTGAGTGATTGAGTGCGACCAAACAACTTTGTTTATCGTTTGCAAAACTCTCAACTGCAACATTTTGAAATGGATTTGTCGACGAGTTAAAGGGTACTTCGTTCATCTAGGATGGCACCATCTATCACATTCCATCATTTAGCGATATGAACATTTCAACAAGTCGGCCACTGTCAAGCAATACAAAATGCAAGACTTTTTCGACTTGTCTTCCACAGTGGCAGTGCCAGGCAATGCCTGGTAGGAGAAAGGACTATCCAGACTAGAATTCTACAATCAGATTATTCAAAAGGACAGTAGTGGAAAGTCAATACTTTCTGGTGAGTATTATTTGCATTCTATCGAGATCTGATAAATCTGTACTTTTAGAAGGGTCTTATCATTGGCATGGTAATTTTGGTTATTACCGTGATTTTTGTGGTCGCTTCTTCATTCACTGAATTGTACGACTTACTTGTGAGTTGGCATTGATCGAGTTGACATTGCTATGAATTCATGAAGAACAAAAGTGGCCTGTCCACATTGTAAACACAAATACCGATCGTCATGAGCACCGAATGAGGTCTAATCTGTGAACATTTCTCTCCGTTCACCTTTTCCCTTTGACACAGCTCGGGCGTAACTAATTTGATTTATCACTGAATTAATCACATCCAGTGTGATTCAAAGTAGACACAAAAGGCACAGAGGCCATTATGTGTAATCAGGCCAATTTGAATGTCTATTGCCAACAACAAGTTGTTGAAGTTTGTGTTCTGTTTTGTTGTGGTGCTTTTGAATGCTGCTTTTGATCAAGGCGGTAAAGGTTGCCAATGGTTTGAAGATGGTGCGATACATCAACAAATACATCCAAAAAGGAAGCGACCGGGCAGACATTACTTTTCATAGTGCTAGCAAGCCCGATGAGATTGAAGCTTTTATCCAGGGGCAGTATGTTCTCACAAAGCCGAATATGATATCGATATTCGGAATATCGAATCAAAAGTCGCAAGATGTTCTTCGAAGAACATCTGATCAGCTGGCACTCATGTTTTCCATTCCGTTCATCTGCTGACCACCAGTTGTATTACACGAGCAAAGATGACCGTTTGGGCACAAGCAAGCAATTGTATACAATACTCGTTGTATCTTTTAATTTGACATGTGTCTTGTTAGACTGTCACTAGTGGATCGATATGCACAGTCTCGTCATATGGCGAACGAGTTTGTTTTCCATCTAATTTGAACTTTCTGAATAGATTTGTGAAAGTCAAAGGCGAAAATGTTGGCGCAACATTGAAAGATTTTTTATTTACGGTCAATAATAATTGCCGTTTTGGAACTTGTGTTAATTGCATGCATTACAATGCATTGACAATGTTTGATACAAATCGCCAAATTTGAAATACATTTTGACTTTAATTACATTTGTACAGTATTCTATCTTATCTATATTATCTGATTAATCCATATTATCTTCAACTAGTTCTATAAAGAAAATGTTAATTTCGAGTTTAGATTATATTTGATCGTATTTTTCATTTCTCCGTTCAGTTGTGCTCTGTGTGACCAGTTTGACCAGTGCCTCACCGATGGACAACGATCATGTCGATGTGGAACAAGGCCGTCCAGAGTACAGTCTCGCTGACCAAAGTCGTCTTCGCCGTCAATCGATTCGTGTGGTGGTTCGTCACACTATTCTGCTCACGATGGTGCCATTTGGTGCAATGGTGGTCCTGTCAGTCTACTTTCGACTGATCTCACTCGACAAAGTGATCACTGCACTGTTTGTTACCTATGCCATCGCTGCAGTACTTCTCCTCTATGCTCACCTCATTTGGGTAAGTGCTCATCTCGACAGTCTCGCTTCACCTCCCTTCTCACAAACATGTCCTACAGATTGACTATACTGACGATACTCAAGATGACATTAATTTAGCTTGTGGGCTTACGTTCGTATTCTACACGGTATTGGCTGTGACGGCCTATTTGCCTTTCTGTACTTTTTCCATCTTTCCACATGACCAATCAATCGACGCAATGGTCTTACAAGTCTTGTTATCAATTTTCGCAGGATTCGTGATGGCAATGCTCATGGCCTTCTTATTTCACGTAAGTCATCAATCAATCTGTGTTCGATCCAAACAGTAACAATCATCTATCCATTGTAGGGTATGGTCATGTTTGCTCAATGGACATTCGGTGGTCGTTCTGATCCGATTGAGTTTGGCGATAATGGTGCTGCGGTACGTCGCTTGTCTCAAGTCTTTGCTTCCATCATCACTTGCATGTACATGTGCGAACTGGCGAATATTGCGATCGTCCAAACAGTCATACCATGGATTGCTATTGACATCACTGTTCTGGTGGAGGTGGTGATGAAAGGATTGCATATGAAGGCCTGACAAAAGTATGCTCACATCGAACATTCCGCAATATTAGAAGACATGTGCCAAAGTGCCCTTCTGTGCTTCTTGTCTATTTAGTATTGTGCCACATTAATTAAATGAGACAACAGTGAAATTGGTTTGTGTTATTTTGTTCATTAAATTGTATTTGCTTTAATTGTAAAATGAAGGACAATGAATTGAAATGAGCGATGCGACCAGTCACTGACGGACAAAGTGACCCTGTGCATTGTGTGCAATCAAGTCATGGAGTGAGTGTTGCAGTGTTGCCGACAGTGCACTAACACTTCCACAGTCGTTCGACACATTGCACATGCATGTCTCAATGCATTCGGTGTGAAAGAGCGTGAAGGTAAGTGGACAGTTAATTTGAGTGACTCGAGACAAGTTGCTCATTTGTGTGAGAATGTGTCAATGGCGCCTTTCTTGTGGTGGATTGCATGTTAACTCTGTGTGCATTGCATTGAGCACAAGCCCTGGCTGCACTGCTGCCACTCGGTTTGTCGACTGCACCCGATTTTAGTTCGTCGTCCGTATAAAGTCCTCTCAATGAGCATGTTGTTATTATTATTTTGTTGTTCTCTTACCGGTGCCATCTTATTAGGATAGATCAATTAGTGCATGACATAAACAGTTGAGTGAGCAAACACCTTTTGTGCACAAGACACAGTGCAATGGTTCAACTTCAAGGCAATGGCAGAAGACAGCTCGATCTATCGATCTACGGATGGCGCCATTAGTCCCAGCTCGAAACGATACCCACTTTGGCAAACAAACAATACAATTTGCACCTAGTGGAGACAGGCCAGAGTGGCAAATGTTCTCTGGAGCAGTGCCACTTGTCATCATGCATTGCACTGACAGGCAGCTTGTATGCTTGAGAGGTTCGATCTGGAATCAGTCATCTCGAAGTGGAGCGAAACGTTTGGCTCGGTTGCTTGCACAGGCAGCACAGGACCATTATGTTGGAGGGCACTGTGCCACAGCTCTAATCCACTTAATTGAGAGGATATTCAAATGATATGGAGGCAACAATTAAAGGGAACCTTTCTGATTGCAATTCTCGGAACAGATGAGAAATGGCCGAAACTGGACTAGCTGAACTGTTCATCCAACTCTCACAAGACTCGGGCTCCACTTTGTTGGGATTGTTTTATAATACCAAAAGTAATATGGTAAAGGAATGTTTCAGCTGATGCAAGTTTAAACATTTGAAACTGCCTGATGATTCGCTATGAATTTGGTGCTCACTTAGCTGCAGCCATGGCTGGCGCTGGTTGTGCCTTGGTTCATTGTGGCACAATCTGTGCCATTGGCCGTTGCCTCTTCTCAATAATTAATTGTCATCTAAAACACAAATAAATTAGATTTATTAACAATAAAATTAATAAATAGGAAGTAATGCGAGATGGCAGTAATTGGGACACAATATATATTGATATATCCGACGTCATAAACTATGTACATGTACTTGCAATATTGTTTTATTTCAGTATCGGTGTATTTGCTACTTGGCCGGCGCACTTTGTGTGTAGTTTGGTGCATCACACATTACTTTCGATGGGGAAATGGTCAAGGAAGGCAGCCACTTCTCACTACTTTACTATTTTTGCAAATCGTCATTATATCTCATCGCTCATCGATTCTCTACACTATCACACCGAATGACAGAGTAACCCGGAGGCAAGCCGAAGGCAATGCAATCCTGTTTGACATTCTAAACAACAACATCGTGGTGCTCTTATTGTCTTGCTGACTCGTCCGCAAACAGTTCTCTGGCAAGCCAGTCGCACTTGGTCGTCAGCATTTGATTCACATCGATTCACATGACATACCATCTCGACAATATCAACTGGGCGACAAGTATTCTTTATCTATGGAAAGAGAGGGAAGCATTTAAAATGGATTCCTGTGTGAGAGCAATTTATTGCCGAGCAAGAGGTAAAAAATTGTTATTGTTAACCGAAGATGAAGTGTAACCCATCACTTGACTGGGACTGTAAGTCACCACAACTACAGCAGCAACGGTGGACTTTGTGTAACTGCGATCGTCAGTCCGAGGTCATCATTGGCACTCTTTCAATTATGCTTAATGAGCAAACCAAACCACAGCAATCATTTGATGAGGCAATTTGATTGCTCGAACGCAAGTCAAACACCGCACTAACTGCGGGCCTGGCCACCTCAGCTGGAGTGTGCTCATCTTGTAAGGATACATCGAGCATTGCTGATTGTGCACCGAAATCGATCGGTCACAGTCAGTCATTTAGTACTGGTAATATTTTTTCAATGATAATAAACAATTTCAGTCAGCCATTCTCATATTACATTTGGTTTTTTAGTTATTTTCTTGTATACTACATTTGGCAGCGTATTTTGAAAGCAGAACCTGACATTTTTTCTCTCAAAAAGATCACCATTTAGGAAACACACAATTTTGACAGATGCGAAATTGCAATATCTCATTTACCAATTGATTCATTGGAACAATATTTACAATTACAATCGAATTAAATACTTTAACACAATCACAGTCAGATTATATCGCCAAATCCATTGAGCTCGAGGTAGTCGCCATTGTGAGACAAGTCAAAGTGAACACGCCGAATGTGCGTTATTACGGATCGTGTATATTTGCTCTTCATCGTACAAATTACAGTGGAATGATGCTGTGTCAATATGAGTGAAATGAGCGTACATGTGTCACACATGATGTGTGATTGGTGAGTCCTTGTTTACAGTTCAGCACTGGGCCACTTTCTGGCACTGGGCATTAGATTGGTGTTACACTAATTGGCAGTTCGAATAGATGCAGTTGTACAGGCAGCGAAAGAGTTTGGTGGGCTCGTTCAAAGTCGCTCCTGTGGGAGGTCAATCAATTTGAATTTAGTCATCAATAAATGTTTTTACTCCTTTATTACCATAAATTGAACTAATAACCACAATCAACCTGGAAACATTGAAATGGAAAGTTGCCGCTTACTTTATTACCGGGGAGTTCTCATTCGGTCTGTGATGATTGTTGTCTGCTCTGCTCTGTTCCACTTTTCTATGTCTTCAAGACAGACAACACCTTGGTCAACAATATCAATTTGATCTCCTTTAACACAGTCGACATTGCAAACCATTGACTCGGCTGGAAGGAGTCTCACAATAATTGGCATCATTCGATGTTTGTTAATTCACATTTTTATTGTATAAACTGATTGCGTTTCATTCGCTTCGGTTTACATTACTGAGGAATGAACTTGCTTTTCAACATGTAAAGTTGAGTCTATTTTGACATTTGGAATAATAAGAAAAATGAGAAATAAGATAAATTATTGTTAAATCACTAAAATACTACAGAAAGGGAAACACACACAGAATGACAATCGACACGCAATAGAAAATTTCTTATTCAAAAATTCTTATCGATAAATGATATGCGGCTGGCGCGAAAGTGAAATAATCTTATGCTGAATGTTCATAATTGGTAGCACTGAAAGAGCATAATTAGAAAGTGCACATTTATTGTCACAACTTGTTCGCATTCTAATGCTGCTAATGATAAAGGTGCTGGTGCATAATCGTTAGGGATGCGTGACACCAGGAATGGGCCAACTAGTTGAATTCGATTTCAGCAAGTGTACGAGCAATCGGGACTTGCATAGATGCGAGTATTTTCTTGGCCTCTTGAGCCCGAGAAGCAGTGTTCAGCTGAATGACCACATCCATGGTGGTCTCCTTCGCAGCACGGGCAGCGTGGGCGGATCGAGTGACAAACAGAACCGTTTCGGCGGGCATGTGGAGCTTGTCTTGGAGGATTCGATCGTAGGTGGCCTTTAGGTTGAACGATCCAGCCACCGTTTGTTCGTCGTACACGTCCTCGAACATACCTGCCAGGCTGCAGTTGTCCTGACTGGTGCGACTAATGAACCAGCGCATTGCCATAGACCAGCCTCCGTTGGTGGACACGAGAATTAGCCGAATGCCTTGCTGCTGCCAAGCAAGCAGTTGCTCATAAGCAGCAGTGTAGATGGGCGTCTGGAGTCGCCCCTTGGTGTAGCCGTCAAACCACACGTGATAGCGCAGTTCCAGCAGTTGGCCAGGCCACGGTTTACTCGATCGAATGCAGTACTCGATGTAGGTGGCCAGTTGGTCCAACACTGCCTTGCCCGGGTTCGGTCCAACGCTGTCAAAGTGTCCCTCAAACTCGGGATCGTTGTCCGCCAGTTGAGCCAGATCTTGGACGTACTTCTTTACCGGCTCGGACTGCCAATTGTCGGAGAGGAATTGCTTGCATGAGCTGGGAAAGTATGCAGTCAGAATACGGTCAAAGGATTCACGCACAATCACTTCGGACATGTCGATCAGGATCACAAAAGGACGTCGCACTTTGATAGGCATGGGGCGGGTGATGAAAGAGGCGAGGAGGCGCTTTGGCGAAAGTCGGAGAAAGTACGTAAAAGCAAAAATTTCGTTCAATAAAAGAGCCAAACACCGAGGAGACATGAATGATATGATATATAGAGCAAGTGACTCGAGTCGAATTCGATCAAGCCACATTCGATAGTTCCTATAACAAAGCATAATCAAAGTTTGGCTGACAAACGAACTTACTGAATGACTTTGCGTTATTAGTTGAATTCCACTTTCAATTTGTACAATTCAATTAACCAAAAACAGTATAATACGTCCATTCAATTGACTCCATTGGTGTTATTAGCGTAGGCATCATTGTGACCATTGTCTTGTATCTTGGTGGCACTTCTTGTCATTCTGGTAATATTGCTACTGAATCTTGATCGATGTAGATGAAGAAAATGTAGAAACATAACCGCAAAGATTCTGTACCTAGACCTAGTCTGTACCTGTATTTAGACTTTATAACAAAACAAAAATACCTTGTATTAATATAAATAAATATAAATCAATATTTATTGCACTCATTCTGAATCTGAATGAGCAAAAGCTTTGTGTGCCACAATGAATATCAATTGCCATTTGTTATTGTAATTGTTATATCATTCGACAGATGGCGGCAGCTATGGAAAATTAGCAAACAGATGGGCAAGTTGTTTGTTTTGTTTTCATACAAATGCGTTCTCTCTGGGAAACATTTGTATATTTATTTGTTTTACATTATTTAATTAATTAACGTTATTTAATCAAGTGATGATGGCGCCGATGCTGTGGCAACATAATAATGAACTCAAAATTAAGTTTCCCAATTCCAAATGCAATGGATTTGAGCTCGAACCAAAGAAACTACGAGTTGATGCTTTACTTTCGGTAATTTTATTTGATGATTTTATTTGGCAATTTTATTATTATTTGTTTATCACTCAATCAGGCATCTATTTGGCATAGCCCAGAGCGAGGTAGCAACCATTTATCCAAAGCACAGAATACTGAATAAATCTGTGGAACAGAGCGAACAAATGTCTCAATATTACTTTGTGCACCTTTCAATTGGCTTTATTATTGATTCCAAGTTGTACCTCGACTCATCAGCAAAGAAACGAGTCTATTACTTTTACCATCTAAAGGTCAACTTTGCTGGCACCTTTGGTAACATTGTTAATATCAAGATTGAAAGCAAATCATTGAAAAATATCTTCAATTGTAATCCTGAGAAGAAATTCCCTGTTGATGTTTCAGACACTTGACTACCCATTTGTATACTTCTCAATCGCAAATTCGCAAACTAAAACTGAATGACAACCGAAAGAAATTACAACCAGACCAAACCAACGAAAGAATACGGGCATGATTTCAGGCAAAATAATAACGGATTCCGTTTAGAGCAAAGAGCAACAAAATCTACAATTCAAAGCAATCCATTGTTGTCATAATTTTTTTGAGAATTCTTAAGGCACTGATATTTTCTGGAACTGACCTGAAAAGATGATATTGTGAAGGCAAGTAGGAACTTATTACTAGGAAGAAAATGGGCTTTGTCAACAGAATGCAATTCGAAATGAAACGAGGCAAAATGGGAACTGGACATTGTTAGGCAGCTTGTTTAACTTTATATTCTACATTCATGCCAACTATTTTGATGGAAGCAGAGCAGAAGGAATCGTTAATTTGTCATACTGAATGTAAGTAAAGATACATTAACCCTTTAAACCACTCATCCCCAGTCCTCACTTAGGCTCATTAATTAAAAATTTTTACCATTTCTGGCGTATGGTTTGGCAGAACCAATTGGTGCTTGATGGCCGTGATGAGAGTGTAACCCATCCGCTGATGAGAAAACCACTTTTTCGATTGATAACTTGAACATTACCAACGATCGGCTGGAGAAGTGACATATTAGTCATCTCACACATGGTAAAAGGACACCAATGAAAAGTGGAGTGTAGTGCATTTGCTGTTCTCCAGTTGGCCAGACTGTTGGTGTTCCAAGCTCAACGACTGCATTGTTGCACTTTGGTGGCCAAGTCCACTAAAGAATTATCAGAAGGAACTACTAGCGTGTCCAGTGGACCCAGTCACCCACCGGGGACTACCCATCATTGTTCACTGCAGTGCTGGTGTACTGGTAAGTAAAATAAAGATGTATTATCTAGTTAATTAATCGAAAGCTTTATCTCAACTTGTACAGGAAGGTTCATCGTCATCGATAACGCCATTCTACGACTGCAAACTACTATTCGGGTTGAGTTGACATTAACAGACACTGTCCCAAAGTTTTGTTCTAAACTTGCCGAGGGCATCAAAAAGAAGGCAACAATATCACTTCTGCTGTTGCAGTACCAATGTGCAGTGGTCGAGTTTGGTCAAATTGAAAGCTAAATTCCAGGTTTATGCGAAACGGCTGGACAAACTTAGTGCGATCATGCACTTCCGTCTGTACTCATTTCTCCCTTAGTTTAGACTAAACTTTAGTGTAGTTTAATAATTTCACATGCACACCGCACTCGAGTGAATGGTGCAAATTAATTAATTATTGATTGCAGTACAACTTGAACACACTGAATCGATTGCTCCAGGTCGAACTGACACAATCGTCCTGACTGACAAAATAATTTTGCAAACTGATGCTCACTGGTCAGTCAGTCAGTGAGTTGAATGCTTGTGGTGATCATCACTTTTGAATTACTTAGTACGTTTTGTACTTGTTAATGACAATACAAAGTACAAACAATTCAGTTGCCAATTTAATATTCGGTAACGAGCAATCTCCGTCTGTGCACTCGGACACGAGCTTGATCCATACACATTGAATTGACAACGATAGCATCGCCAAGTGCTACGGCTGCAGTCTGTAGACAGTAGGTTTCATTATATTTTCGTTATTTTCCCACCGACCAAACACAGAGAAGGCACACACATTTGCAAGCACTAGCAAGACAGTTGGCCCTAACGGTTAGAAAAACCAAAGCTTTCATCAAGGCTTGTCTCTCAAGACATTTCTTCTCTACGTTCATTCGCTTCTGTCTGTTCGGTCTGTTAGCTATCTCCATTCTCACACATCGATTATAAACGGAAACGGATTAATAGTTTGTATTCCAGTCACACGAATTACATCGCCAACGAATGGGACAACCAACCAGTGGACGGAAAGGAAGGCAAACGAAACCCCATAGAGTCGTGCGGGGCAGACTTGTAAAGTTTCTTTCGACCATTTGTCTTGCAAGTCTCCATCCTACAGTCAGCCAATCTCTCACAATGAAAGGCAATACAAATAGTCACATAAAACGACTTATTTGAAATTCTGACGACAATAAATAATACATAGAACACACAACTCGACTCGAGGCCAACAGACTAGCAATCCTGTTTGATCGAAAGTTACACTTTTCGATCGATCGCTCCATAAAATGCACAACCTTCTTTTATGGCTCGTCTCGATCACCGTCTTTAGTAGCAAATAGAATTCGAAACACTAGTCATCAACATGACTTGCCAAATTGGCCTCCTTACATATATTTCTCGAAAGTCGAATAGAATGTTCAAATGACTTGCAACATATTTGGAAGCATAAAAGGCATCACTCACCAATTGGCTTATTGTTGTTGCCATCAAGTCAGTTTGTGTTTCTCTCTTGGCAAGACAAATGTCAACCAATTTCGAACCGACCGAGCCAAGTTACAGCTGGGACATGAGCTTTGACGAGTCACCGACTGCTGAGTATCCAAGACAAGTGAGCCAAGTAGCTTCGATGCCTTCTGTGCCAAGTATCCCACGACTCGGTCTGCCTCACTACGACATTGTTGTGTTCGCGCACCAGTTGAAGACAATCGAAAAGTTGCGTTCGTGTCCCGAGACGATTGACCTTGTTCTCACAACTCGTGATGGTGGCAGTGAGCCAGTGCACATCTACTACTTGGCACTAAATGCACCTAAGTTTTGGTCTATAATCGCTGAACAGCTCGAAACCGAATCGATGGACCAGTCGGCACGAAACCAACTCGTCTCATTCCGTCAGGTTGGCACCGTGGAGGGCATTGTCCATTCGGTGCCACAAGTCGAGGTGGCCGACATCGATGCTCCACTGTTGCACACTGTGGTCAGTTGCATGTACGCGGGTAAAGTACCGCTTGACTATGACCTATGCTGGCAGCTGCTTCCAGTGGCGCACAAGTTTGAGTTCGATTTTTTGGCTGACTCGTGTCTCAATTACTTGCAAGGTCACTTGTCCACTCAGAACTGTGTGCAGCTGATGCAAACTGGACTCAAGTTTGGTCATTGTCTCGCTTCGACTGCTTATCGTTACATACTGCATCACTTTGTCAAGGTAAGTAATACTAGTATTCACTTGCATTCAATTGCCAATACATAACGTACAAGTAACACTTAATTTTGTCTCACCAGATCGCCACCAATCGCGAGGTGTTAAGCCAACTGAGTGTGCACCAGTTGAGCGCCATTCTTTCAGACAATAATTTACAAGTGCAAAACGAATTCCTAGTTTGGCGCGCAGTTATCAACTGGATCCAAGCCGAGTCACAACAAAGAGTTCACCACTTTTGGCCACTCTTTTGCTTGGTGCGATGGCAACTGATGCACTCGACCCTTTTTGATCGGCACATTTTGTCTGACTTTTGTGGACTCAACTTTAGGACTGATGACTTGTTGGCTGACCAAAAAGTGCTCAAAAGTAAGTTAGCTGTGTTGATTTGTTTGATTTGTATCGAATTTGTGTCTAGATTTCAAGTTTCCACTCAACACATTCAATCCTCGAGTGCCTCGTCATTTGGTCTTTGTCTACGGTGGCTACGAACATGGCCTGCCATCGAGTGCTTTGAAAGTGTTTGACATTCGCACTGGACTGTGGTTTCGAATGGACATTGAGGCAAGCCAGCCAAGAGTGCACCATGCACTGGTCTGCTACGGACGAAGGCTTCTCATTATTGGCGGTTCCGATGGCCTGCAAGTGACCAACTCGGTTGTGTGCTTCAATCCAGTCACAGGTCGATTCCATGACCGTGCCCCAATGAGTCAAGCTCGAAGTGGCCACTGTGCTGTGCTTGTTGGCCATCAGATTTTAGTCATGGGAGGCAGCAATGGCACAGAACGATTGCGCTCCTGCGAAGCATACGATCCAGTGGGCAATGTGTGGCACAGCATTGCCCCTTTGAATTTGGCTCGAAGTGACGCCTCTGCTGCCATACTCAACGACAAGGTCTACGTGGCCGGTGGTACGGAAATGTTTGGCTCGGTGGAGTCGTACTCGTTCGAGTCCAACACTTGGACCTTTGTCTCGTTCATGTCTGTGCCTCGACTGGCCTTCTCGCTGGTGGCTTACCACAATCATCTGTACGCCATTGGTGGGCGTACCGATTTAAGTCAATTGACTGAACACAAATTGTAAGTGTGCATTTGACTATTGTGCTGTTCAAGTCAAATAACACGAATGTATATTTAGTTTGCGTACAGTGGAGAGAATGAATTGTACCACTAAGCGGTGGAAATTAGTGAAACCACTCACCAAAGCCCGTTCTTCCTTCGTTTCTTGTGTGCTCGAAGGCAAACTCTTTGTGTTTGGTGGATACAATGGTGAGTTGACACAATTGACATGGTAACATTTAAAAATCAATCATCTTTTCCTTCAAAGGTTACTCAACCCGAAAATCTGCCGAGTGTTACAATGTAAAGACTGGTCACTGGGAGATGACACCTTTTCTTTTGAGCACTGAACTGTCGGGTGCAAGTGTGGATGTGATCAGTGACTTGCCCAACGCCCTTCACTACACCTATTATGGACAATGTGCCCAGTCGAGTGGGTCTAGCAGTAGTACTCTACCAATTGAGGCCAATTCTGCACGCAAACACAAACAAATTGCTCAGTGGATGGTGCGACACAAGTTGTTTACAAGTGTTCACGAGCTTGTTTGCTTGAGCAACTGGATGACAAGCAAGCACTCGGTGAAAGGTCCGCTACAAGCCATTAAGCGGAAGCCCTAGACGTCAGTGACTAAATGGTCATTTAAAACCAGTGTCACCATGACAGTTTTACTGGATTGCATTACATGACTTATAATAAATAACTTTAATTTGCCTGTTTGCTCTATCAACTGATTGCTCGTACCAAATAAATAAATTATGTATTATGTTAGTGCACTCAAGCAGGGTGTAAAGTTGCGACATAAAATGGCCAATGGAAATAAAATCAATCCACCAATGCCAAGGGACACTCCGTTGTGCTGGGCTATTGTGAAAAGCTATCGAGCCAACTCACACACCATTGAAGGCTTGTCTTCGAGAATGCACAAAACATCGTCCTGAATGTTGATGGCCAAAAGGTCCAATTCCAAATGTATGTACCGTAAAGAAGACGAATTTTCGCGACCTTCTTGTAACTGACCGCCAAACGTTTGTTTATCCATAGACATGCGATTATCTTAAATCTCTTGAACTCTTTTGACCAAATAGCCGTAACTTTTGAACAGATTTGTGATAACATTGAGCAAACGACTGCAAGTTTGCGTTCGAAATTGTCGAAGCATTTCCACATTCCATAATTTGATAAGATAGTTCTCAAAGCGGAATGAAGCTGTTTTAGTCCGAGCCAGTGACACTCTGCCACAATGGTCCTCAGTGCTCAGTGGCGTGCCAGAAAACCTTTTGCACGTTTTGAGCCCTCTCAAGAGAAAGGAGGTGTCTTGAATCAATACCAATAGACAGTTGAGCGATTGAAAAACTTGTGAACGTTAATATATTAAAGAAAAGAGCATCGAGACGACCATTGCAGGGAGCACTTTGTCGTTGGTTGAGGAGTCGCTAGAATTAAGAAAGACAATTTGTGTGCACATCGCACAAAGGCAATTTGGTCAATTGTGAGAGTGCTCTATGTTCTCTAGAAAACTGATCTCAACAAAGACAAGTTTCGCTTTGCTTAATTGTTACACAAAGCTAAAGGCTAATTCTCTGATTCGATGCAATGGCCCGACCAGCGGACAAGAAGCTTCTGGAAGGAAGGGATCAACTCGACATGATGAAGTGCACTGCCATCAGCCATGGTTGTTAGGCCATCAGACAAGGAGAGAGTGGCCACTTCGGTGTCCAACGAGTTTCGCTCACGAAAAAAAAGGTAATCACGGTTAATCCGACAGGACGGATCGTCCGCCGAGTGAGTAGCAGATCGCCAATCCCCAATCAATCAATTAGTAAATTGAGGTTGTGGGCTTAGCGTTAGAGTTCCGTGGAGTGAAACTGGTAGCATCATCCATGGATGTCACAAATGCAGACTGAGAGGGCCCAGCAAAATAATCTGGGAGAAAACTGACAATTTCAGGAGTGGAAGCGCAGGTGCCTGGATGGCCACCGGACTGGAAGATGACACCGCCGCCATAGAGAATGTATATCGCAGGATATTCCTGGGAACCAATTGCCAAGTGGACGGAGAAGAGGAGTCATCTGAGGCATCATAGTGTTCTGATTAAAGTAGACACGGTTTGATTGATAAGTCCGAGATAGGTGATAAGTTGTCACTGATAACGTACCTGGAGAGTGCATCGATGGCTAATGAGGCACATAAGTTAGGTGCGAATTAGAGACCATTCGACCAAATGGTCTCGTTCATAATGACCTCGACTGTTCATGCCTTATTATTTTGACCAACTTGAGTGTACAATTGCCTCGTTGTCGGCGATATGCGAGCAGAGACATACTGACGACCACTGGCGAGTGGTGGTCAATTGTGATATGAAAGCGTTAATTTTGACCTCGAAGCAAGGCAGCAAGCCAATCACTATTGCCGCTTAATCGACCGCCACATCCGAATGCAATGAACGCTTGTGCCCGTTCCCTATGAAAGTGGCTCCAATTTATTTTTGGAGAATTTTGAGGTTTAAACTTTTGATAAAGCACGACAGAGGAGTAATTAATGATTTACTCAAAGTGCCATCTCCAATTGCATTACGCAAAATTTCCCAATTTGTGAGAGATTGATAAATGGACAAAGCGACCCTGCACACCGAGTCATCGCATAGAAAGCCATTGATAAATTAGCGTTGACTCGTCACCGTGCGAGTCATTGAGTCATTCTGCTACAATAAGTCACTCTACCCACACATCGACTGGCACTAATTGAGTCCAATCGGGCCCAGTGCCCTTTGCAGTACAAACGCCAACGGCTGGCACAACAACACACTCCGTGGCACACCACAAGTACACTTCACTCCAGTCGGACAACTCACTCGCCTAATAATTGAGGTGGACTGCTCGCGCCTGTAAAATTAGACCAACAAGCCGATCGTCCTTTGCACATTAGCACCAATTGTTGCAACACTGGATGGGGCTAAGCCGAGTGCAATGTCTACTTAGACTCTACTACTTTAGTACAGTTATACCAGTGAGAGGAGAAAGACAATCGTGGAAATGGTGGCAATTAGTGTTATAGCTAGACGGCCAACACTGTCAGTTTGCGATCATTATCAAATTAACACATTTTATTGAAGACAGTCATCTAATCGTCAGAGCAAATTGTTCACCTCAACTACCTTCAGGCCACTGAGATGAAGACGATGCGAGTTGGACGACACCAGCAACACTACCCCCACTACATACCTTTACAATTAGAAACACAAACATTTTTGCACCATTGCTTCTCACTCTGTAATTAATTTACTCAAATCGATCCTTCTCAGTTGCCACCATTAAGACCAAGCAACACCAAACGAGCATAAAATAGCAAACCAGCCAAAGTGCACAGCAAACAGTTGCCAAAGCAATCGCTGAATGAGGTCTAAACGGGCAAGTGCGAACGGTGAATTGTCAATACAACAAGCACGAGTTGGTCCAACTGGTTGGTTCCAAACGGACAATAAAAATTGAGTGAATGTGAAACAATGTACTATGTTCATCGAAGAATCACTTTCGTTCGTCGAGACCGAAGACGCCACTCGACTTGTCAAATGGGAGTTTGCACGCGCAGTTGTCAAATTGGTGTGCACAGACACAAATCATATAGGATTTGCAATTATGCCTTGTATTACTTGCCTTGTAAATAGAATTGTCGCAATTGTCAATATTTTGAGAAGAGAGCGTTTTCTGGTAGTTGCTTGATTGTTCTGGAAGTAGTACGAAGAACCACCGCCCTGCGATTAACGAGCGCCAACCCAGAACATAGTAGTGCCATAAGTGTTAACCAGGTCGGGCCTGGTCATCGTGGCTTGATCGAATGCTCTCCACCAGTGGACACATTAATTCGAGTTTGAAAAATAATTCGACATAACGATGCCCTGGTTCGAGTTGAACCAAACCAAATAAGTCAAACCAATGGAAAGTTGCGATTGCAAATGAGAAACCAACAAATCCGTCGGACTTTGATTTATGCCGGGTTCCTGTAGCCTGTAACTGAAGAGCTGGTTTATAATTACCGATGCTAAGTGGAGGTTCACTACGAGTAGTAGAACACCAGCGTCGGCAGTTAGAGCCTCGGCTTCGTCCATCATGAAAAGTAAAAATTGGAAAAACCCGATTCTGCTGCGCGTTATTTCGATTTGCCCAGTTCTATACGGTCCGCTGATAGTTTGTCATTGGGATTTACAATCGGTTACTGCTCTTGGAGAAAACGAGAAGCATTTCCACGGTCTACTTGAATGGTGGAAAACAATGGCAATTTGGAAGAACCTGCTTGTGAGATGGCAGTAACTTTACTCTCCACGAATGGTATGTTTGCTTGGGATGTGGCCATGATGAGGTTAGTGTGTGAGTACTCATTCAAAGTGGTACAATTGGGATTTGTTTCTAAAGAGGCTGAAAAGGCAAACAGTCCGCGCATTTTCGGATGTCATCGGGTTGAAACAAAAAGGAAGTGTAATGGCAGCATAATAAACAAAGACCTTACCGAACATTACGTTCTCTAGTTTCGCCAATTTGTCCCTGCATAATTCACCAGTTTTCCAGTTGTACCCAACGAAGTATATACTTGTGGAGACATTTCTTCTTTTTGACCATCAACAAACAATTGCCCACCTTGAATATCGCTTAGTGCGAATGCAGTAGAACCAAAGAGAACAACAAAAGTTGACTAGAAGAGAAGAGAAGTTGTTCCACTCGGCAATAATAGGACTGATGCTAATGGTGATGTGATTTATTTCGTGTCAGCCAGAATCGAGTGGATCCAGTGTCAGTGTTTCGCCACTTAGCTCTTTTCAGCTGCATTCTCGTCTCTCTAGTTGGCTCGGCATCTAATTAGTATTGCCCTCCCACACACACACACACTAACAGCTGTAGCTGTGCACTTATTTATAAACAACTCGGCGGCATGCCAAAAGTTAGTGTCTTCCAAATTGTCATTTCTGAACCGATTTTCCAACGCGATTGTTCCATCCTACATTGACTCACCAGCTACTACCGACTATAAAGTATACGTTGAATATTGTCTATCTTCAACGCGAACGCGATTATAATCAACTTTCTATCATAGAAAATATACATAGAGGGATGTGCTTGTGTTTGTTTCTTAAAAGTTTTACCAAAACAGACAATTAATTAATATTCCTCTGAAAGTCACAACCTGAAATTATTTCTCATTAATTTTCTCATGTAAGCAAATAATGTAATATTGCAATTGTAATTGTCTAATTTGCATTTTTTTATTTATTTTCCAGGGACAACAACAAAGGTGGTCTGCATTTCGGCACCATTCACACCAATCTGAATTGTGTCGACGATTACATCAACAATATTGCCAAGCCAAGCACTGTGTTCTTCTTTTGTGGTCGCTCGTGGCGTGTTTATGTTTTGGACTATTTTGTTTCTATTTTACATTCACCACAAACAATTTCCAACATCAAAAGTAGCGCCTTACAGAATGTATAAATTGGGCTCGAAACGGAACGCGCGTTGGAATTGAGGTGCACTTCTCAACCCGCCAAGCCAGACAGACAGATATTGTATTCAATTGTATCGCTTTCTTAGAGATACATTCTCACAGTGTAATTGCATGTTTCAAACCAATTAATTATCACTTATTCACCTACAGGCAATTTACATTTCCGTGTGCGATTCTATTCGACTTTCATTACAGACGCAATGTTGTTTCATTCTTCAGCCGATTTTTCATTCTATCGTATTCTGGTCAATTGTGTACACTTAGTATTCATCTATTATCATCATTAGAAGAACAATCTCAATCTCAGTCCAAAACACCAACAACAATCAATAGTCGACTAAACACGAGTTGACTTGTGTTGCATTCGAATGTATTCATCTCAATTATATGGTGCATGTCTCAATAGACGAACTCAACTCTACTTTCAAAGTAGTATATGCTTTTTCTGACATCTTATTGTAAGTTTATTATTACAACTTTCGATTCGATTAATTTTATATTTGAACATTATTATTAATATCAGTCAATTGAACTTCTGGCGCGCTGCACTATTGAGTCTATTTTCTCGCGGTATGTTTTGGCTAATTGCTGCTTTTGCTCTCTCGACATATGTGATATTCATTTATCTCAATTTTAAATTTGTTGGCTTCATTTCTGCTGTCCATTCTAATCACAATTGTGCACATTTTCATTATGAATCGACAATTCTGTGCAGTGCTAACGTTCGCATCGATCGATGCCCGATCGATTTGAACTGACTGACTGACTGACTATATTACTATCGACTTACATGTGTCGATGCTCAATTACATTGGCCCGCATAATGATCTCGCATGTTGGAAATGTATTTATATGACCGGTTTCTTTCCACCAGGTGTAGAGGGATTATCACACCAGTGATGCATTTTGTTTGTGTGTTGATGTGATGATGAATTGTCTCTGCTCTTCTCAGTTCCCTCTCCCGATTGGTTCTATTGCCATTCTATCTTGATCAGTGTTATCTCTTAAGACAACAATTGTTTCATGTTCATTGTTCACTACTTCACTTCAGAACATTGGCCAGCATAATGTAATCGATGTCTCCGCTGGCCAATACAAACAACACTCAACAGATGAAATATCTACTCGAATGTCATTTGTGTTTATCATTGCGAGATGACTGTTTGTTTGCCAATTGCCATTGGCCAACAAGAGTGGAAAGTACTCACGTTTTTCAATGTGTTCTTCTCTCTGATCTCACCAATTCGGATTCTTCCAATTTTTGGGTACACTTGTGAGAATCTAACTGATGGTTGATTTGACCTGAGCTTTTTTTTGGTTTGAAAAACCCATCCGGGTATCTTTATTGATTAGACTGCCAACGAACGGGCTACAAAAATGTGTTATTTGACCTGAGCTTGACTGACAATTCACTTGAAATGGTCTACTGAGTAATCATGCATGTTTTATCTTTCATGCCGTGTCCTCTTGCCTTTTGTGTCCTTTTCACTCTATTCGCCCAACACGTGTTCATTTCACTATTCATTTGGCACCTTTTACCTTGCAGTCGAATGTTTTATGGCACATTTGCGAATTTGTTCTAGTCAGGTGGCTCTACTCGCTCACTAACTCACTTTATCTTATGATGGCCATCGAAGCAGCCATCGACTGCCACTGCACGTCATAACGGTGTCATCACTTGACGCGCGTTCTTCTGGTGCCGAGCTCACAACTGCACTCAATTCTTACCATTCCCTTTGTACACTCACTTTGCCAGAATCAATTCGACTGTTAACACTCGATCGCCTGACTTACTTTTGGTGAAATCGATCTGCACACACGTGAATTGCATTTGCTCTCGATATGTTTACGTTTGTTCGCCCCATTCGAGTGCACTGACTCAGTACACTCTCTACACCGTTACTCGTTCACTTGTGTTGTGTTTATGTGATGCACTTGAATGGTTCGATTTGTGCTCCATCACTAAACAAGTTGCACTGGCGAATATTATTGAAGTGCAACAATTTGTGAGAATGTACCTCGTCTGATTAAATGAATGAGAATTCATTCAACGAGTTGGCCTTCTCGAGTGAAAATGGTTTCCTTGCCTGTGACTTGCTTCCTCACCAGTTGACTCCATACTCTAACCATGTTGATGTGATAGTGTCCAATTGAGACGCACCATTCCGGGCGAGGTCATGATTGTTCAGTGCCACTGCCTTTACTACCACAAGTCGGCAATTGTGATTCCACGCAATTTTCCTGTGCTTGTGTCAGTGGTGTATTGCCTGGTTGAGTGTTCCATTCTGCAACAGCAACACCACCAGCAGAAATCAAACCGAACCGTGCACTGTGGCACAAATATACAGCTTGATTTCTGTTATAACGGGCGCCAAGTGAATGAACGCACAATTGAGTGGAAAGCGCACTCGTGCCTTGATCAGTGATGAATGATTACATTCACTTGACACGCGCCTGGCACGAACTGCATGCACTCGACACTCATTCGACCACTCGCCATTCATTGATCGAGTGACCACTCTAACCAACTCGTTCCATTTGTCCATTTCGACCTTTCCCTCACCCACAATGAAACTATTCAGCCCAACGGAACCTAGCTCTGCTTGTTCCTATATAGGTACATACATATACTCTCGGGACCGACAATGTCCGGCACGACTAGTCAACTATCAAATGAACAATCGTCAAACAACAAGCACAACTTCCCACCGGAAGCGTCCTTGTTGATGCGCAACGGAGGCAATGGACACTCAAACTCGGCCCACCACCATTCCCACTCAAGCAATTCTGTCTCTGCTCCTGCAGCGGCGGCGGCAGCCTCCATGGTACACGCCTCCTACCTGCAAGATTCGAACAACTCGAATCACCTCAACATTGACTAGTCTTCCAGTCAGCAGGCACATTCATCACTTCTGCTCAAAGTTTCCCACCGCCCCACAACTCACTTTCCGCCGCATCTTCTTCATCACCTTCTCCGCCAAATCTCGCTGCCAGTTTTGTCTATATTCTGATGGCCAAATGGACACGGGCTATTAGTCTATTCTCTCTTGCTCAGCTCTCGTAACTGGGCTCCACCCGTTCGGTAGGCACAGACAGAATGGTCCATTTGTCTCGCTAGTGACCACTGACGAGTGACTGGTCGATTTGTGTTGGTCCCATTTGTGTATCTTCACCTCTGCACTCTGGCACTTTCTCAATGTTCAACATAATTAATGACGCCAATCTATCATTTCTAGTCAATGTAGTCCAATAGAGTCTACTGAATAGACGAAAAGTATCACTCTTGTGCGCTATCGATTAGGCTCTGCTCGTTTCTGCATGCCACCTAATGAATAATCCAAGAATGCTATGGAAATGAACGGAATGCGTCGTGCTCACGCAGATCACCTGTGTACCTCTATTTGCTTACCGCACAATCGTCGATCGAATGTTTTGATTATATTGGTGTGAGTGACTGTGTGTGGTACAGTGCGAAGATAATCAATTCGCGCACTAGCATTGCATTATAATTAGCGGTGGTGTAACGGGGCTGGGGAGGATGTTGCCTTCAGGTTTGGTGCAATCGCCAGCTGGCAGACATCGCCACTAGACGAGACGAGCCACACCACGAGTGCAGTCTATCTGCACATGTCAGTGACCATCTTTCCAATCTGTGCATTCATTCATGTCATCATCCGATTATGATTTATTAATTGACTAGTGGAGTGTTGTGTTTGGAGACGCCAACTCGGTTGGTCAAGGTCTGTTTGTCCTGGCTTGCCTCCACTACACTACTCTACACTACACTCACTAATGCCAATATTTCGCTATTTATATTCAATCTTGAGCCGTGAAGCGATTATTGTTTGATTCTGTCGCGGCCAATTTATTTTAATTGTTTCTCTTGTTGATACCTTGTGAGCTTAATTATATGACTGCATCTGGCCACTCGACTCGGTCTGTCCGACACTTTCGACTAATCAATGCACTGCCAACGATCGTCCAAGTGAACATTGCCGAGTTGGTATTTTTGCCGACTCACTCCTGACGATGAAACAGTTGCGTTGCCTTTTCCATCGTGTCCATTCCACGGAGAATTCGTGTCGCAATTATCTACTGCACGATGCTATGTGTTTGGGGCTACTGGCCGATGTGGTCACTCACTGATTACAACGAGATTGATCATTTGAAAGGCAACCAGAGCAACACCACAACTCACACATCACTCAATGAATGAAGTAAGTGTGTTGTTGCCAGTTGAATCGCACCTCAATCTGAACACAGGACTCACTCATCACACCTGATAATTGGCCAATTGTGTGTGCATTTAGTCAGAAACGATATCGCGATACTATAGTATACTCGTGGACTCGTTCATCATCACACACTACACACACAAATGTAAACTCCTCTCTAAATTTGTCCAATTGCGATAGGCTCATTTCACTCGGACTACTCACCAACTGGCCCATTGTCCTGGCCTGCCTCCCTCACTTGCTAAAAATCCTCTTTGTCGTATGCCAAACAATTGGTCTTCTTTATAGTTGCACTTTGTTTATTCATCCTCTTTTTGTCTAACTTTGTGTGCGTTTTGTTGTGTCGTGCTGCTGCTTGTCTCATCAATTTCTCTACCCACAAGTGTGGCTTGTGTGATATACCGTAGTCGAGATTGCCCGCGCTGGACCTGCCATTGGACTACTACTGTGTATTGCATTAGCAAATATAGGCTAATTTTAATTTAAATGTCAATTATTCTCTAATGAAATTGTATTGGGCATTGGAGTGCATTTGCTGCATCAATATTATTAATGCGCCAGTTGATGATTGTAACGCAGCTCACACCTACACAATCAATAATTACTGCACTTGATGAGTTCATCAATGGTTCATCGGTGATGGTGTGCCATTCGTTCGGATGCCTTCGATTAGAGACGCATCCTAATATAGAACAAGTAGTGGAGATGCTCTCTCCGCCACTCACCACTCATGAGTATGTCCCGACCGCTCGCTCTGTCCTTGTGAGTTGACTCGAGTTTCGGTGTGTTATCTCGCACAGTAGTGACCATTTGCATGTATAGACCGGGCCGAATCTCTACTGCATTGTCTGCGACCACTCACTCATTTGTAGTCTGTTTGACTTGGCAGTGGGCAAGTTGGCACCTTTTTTCCCGTCGATTAGTTGTATGTGTGAGTGCATGTGAACATTACTCAATTACTGTAATTTGCAGAATTGATTTGCTTATCGATTGATTGGCACCGAATACGACTGTGTCCTCTGAAATTGAAGACCACTGGTGTGATGTGTGTGACGATAACTGTCCGAATGCTACAACTGTGTCTACACTCGCCACTAATTCACTCGATTATGCATTGCAATTATAATTGGCCAAGTGCATGAATGAATGCTTGTGCGCGCACCAGTTTGCTCGGTCTTCTCACTTGTTAATATTTACTGTTGCACAATATTGGCCAATTCATTATCTCGTTTTTATCTCTAAGTTGCTCGTTCCTTTCCGCTCCGTGTCGAAAGCAATCCAAACTGAGAGTTAAATTAAAAGAGAATTAAAAGAGAATGTGTCCTATTTCACGAGTCCATTGATTGGATATATAGATCTACCAGTGCGTATGACTGAGTGTACACATGTGTCTCTTGATTGTTCGATTGTCCGTTGGCCAAATCGAATCGGTGCAATACCAAGCACTCAGTTGGTCACTAATTGCATCGCTACTTGATGTATTTATGTGTGTACTATAGTATAAGGTATAAGTACTTGTAAGTGATGAAATGAGCGCCTGTTCATTGCTTTGTCGACTGCACAGGCCAACTGTTGATTGTGCCCGTGCCAACAGACCACAACACCTGCACTGCCAACTAGGCATTGCAACCGGTAAATGGTAATCACCATTTACCGGTATTACCGTCCTAAATTTCGTTACCGATATGGACGATAATCGTCAGTAATTACCAGAACGGTAATTTTGGAGTATTTCTTAAAATTTTTTAATCTTGAAACGTGAAATTTTCTATAATTATGCATATTTGTTTGTTTTTCCGGCACTCATTTGTGCATTTGGCATTTGAAAATTTATTGATTTCCCTGTTTTATTGTTTTGACTTCATGATGTCTTCCTCAGTTAAATCCGGTGGCAATCAGTTAAATTCTAGCATGCAATAATTCAATCTTTTTGAAGTGGTTTCATTATTCAATTGAATTCACTTAAGTGGTCTGAAACAATGATGAAACAATCAGTAGTGGTGTGATCAATCACGTTCGATGTGAAGACGGCTCGCCTTGGATGCAACTGCCATCACTTGACCAGATTTGCTTTGATGCTTTCGATTGGATTAAATTTCCTTTTAAATATATTTTATCTATATTTTAACCTCTTCTTATTATAATATTTATTAATACACACTGCTCTATACATTTCTATTGCGGCGATTTCATATTCAATTGAGAGAACACAACTACCAATAGTTTTAAGTTCAATTATGTAATATAATTTATGTTTAAGATACAATACCAATATACCAATATGATTCGAATTTGTAAACTTTCCATTAAAAATCGTCTCAATTTCTACTTTCTCTTGTGTGCCAAATTCATTTGTGTGTGTCTTTGTTCACGAAATGAAACGCAAGTTTTCCTTTTACTCGTGCGCACGTGCAAGAAGACGACCGCCATTGTATCGATTGGACTGTACCTTACTGTGTTGATTCTTTGTTTACTTGTGCATTCGATTCGCATCAAGAAATTTAATGATATTATGGTGAGTAATGTTATTATTTGAATTTATTAATCAATAATTGATTGAACACATTTATTACAGACAAATGGCATGGAATATAGTGTGTCGAGTTTTGTGGTCCATTTAGATGTGAACAAGATTTTGCGGCTAGAACTATTTGGCCCCGTTTACATTGTACTGTTTGCACTGTTCGCACTGGCCGCAATCGCCACTCAAGTGTTTGGTCTGGTGGCAGTGTGCAAGGAGCACCTCAAATGTGCCATCGTCTATGTCATTCTGTCCATACTCGTACTCGTAATCAATCTCACCTTCGGTGTCATTGCACTTCTCGAGCCCAAATACAAGAAAAGCTATGAACTCATGTTGATTGTGCCATTTGCGTTGCTCACTCTTTGTCTGGTCGGTCTCTATATTCATGCACTGAATGGAATGAAAAAGAATAACAACAACAAGATAGTGGCTCCTTAAAGACTTTCTCGATTTTCTTAGTATAGCAAAACCCCAATTGTCTCAAGATTTATAATCAACGCAATTGGATGCACTTGAAATGACTTTATTAAATTAATATTTGTCTTATTTGGTTGTGTGTTTAAATGATTTGCTTGACTGTTACAAGAATGACGCAATGTTACGCGAACAAGTAGCGCACATGAAAGGTTACATCATTGTGGGTTGTGCTTGTGTTAGTTGCACAAGACAAATGTGTTCTGTTTTGGTGCGACCGTGTGACCGATTGCATTGTCAACAGGTCGACGTCTTTTCGTTCTTGTTTGCATTTTGGTTAGTTTACTTGTTCTCATCTATTTCACTCGTGTTTGGTTGGCAATTCGATTTACCCTATTTCAGAGTGTTGCCATTCACTCGTCATGGAAGACGCCAAAGCATTTCTCGCAGATGTATTTAGATTCGAAATCGACTTGAACCAAAGAAATCAACAAAAGAAGGAGAAGCTTCTGCATGACATGGCAGTCGTGGTCGAGCCAATCCCGGACGAGTTCAAGCCGCCGATTATTGGTGTGGTGGACAAACATATGGAACTGACGGATAATTGGTGCCACGAGACGATTGTTCAAGTCAGAAGCATCATATATCGATTGCAGTTTTGTCTTGCAGCAAATCCGGATGTCAATGCTTTCGCTAAAAATATTATCGAACTGTTACTTAGTGATTGTCGCAACGAACCAAAAGAGAATATGTCCACGGACACTGATGCTCACTTGGTGGCCAATTTGGATGTGAAAGTTGAAGAAACCGATCAAGACTCTAGTGAAGTAGTGAGTCAGCCTCCTGTAACGAGCCGTAATGATCATCAATCATCGGCTCATTCAATGGACAAAGCAAACATTCTTAAGAAAAAGAAGTCTTTAAACAAACTTTCGGTTCGGGAACGAGATTCAACTAAACGTACAGTGGCGAACAAGCAAGCTAACAAGCAAAACGAAGGGGAAACTGAAGCAATCAATCAAGACTCGGCTGATGATGCTACACCGTCTCCAGTGCCAAACACTGATGATCGCAATCTCAATTCACAGTTGTCTCAATCTAATGATGTAACAATCTCAATTGCAGTAGAAAACCAAAATCAATTGACCCAACCTGTTACACCACTTGTTTGTGAACAAAATGCACTCAAAGTGACTCGTCAACCGGTGAAGCTCAAGAAGAAAGTCATGTACAAGAGACTGCCGCGTCAACCATCTCATTGTTTGGTGAAAGGTTGCGGCAAATCATTTGATGCCGAGTACAGGTGAGTGTTGACTTGATTGTATTGTATACTTTTCAACTAATGTTTTATGTTAATGTTTTCGGTTGTAGACTCATTCGAGTGAATCACAGCAAGAAGGATCACCCGAATTCTACAAAGTTGGACTGTTTCCTTTGTTCTGTACGTTGCGCCAGTTATGGCAAATTAGAAAAGCACTACTCCACAATTCACTACCGCCAATATCAATGTGCATATTCAAATTGCGTATTTACAGGCAAAACTAGTGCCCAAGTGAAGAGTCATTACAAAGAGCAGCATCCGGTCTCTGATTTAGAGGACAATCAAGAGGACAATCATACCAATCGCGACACAGATGAGGATGATGATGATGACTTGTCCGACCATTTGTCCAATTCAGAAGAGAACCATGTTCAACCAGTGGTTCAACAAGGCTCAACTGATGCCCTTCAGTCTTCAGTGACAGGAACTGATGATCCCAACCAAGGTCCAGTGGTGGCACAGCAACAAGCAGCGACTTGTTCACAACCTACAACTATGAAGCAAACCAAAGAAGCTCCACCAGTGGGTCATGTGATCAGCAGAGATGAAATGTTTATCCGTGCCAGACCTGACGGATATAAATGTTCATTTCCCAATTGTACATTCACAAGTCAACTCCGTATCAGTGTGTCTACTCATTACATTCAAAAGCACTACGTTTGTAGACACCCCGAGTGTGGACTTCAATTCAAGAATAGATCCAATCGAACGAAACACGAACATTTTCATTTGTCCATCCTACCTGAATTGAATTGTGATCAATCTATATTCAAAACGAAGAGAAAGAGAATCCTGCTTCCCAATGGAAGTGAAGAATGCGATCAAGTTGACGTACCTGGACCATATCCACCTGTAAAGAAAGTTAAAACAGATCTTGCGAACAAGCCAGAGAAACTAGTGATCGGCCCAAATGAGATGTTTCTTAACAGAATGAGGAAGAGGTATTATAACTTAGGTAGATCTCCATGCGTGGTCAAGGACTGTCCCAAAAGATTAGACAGCACGTGAGTTTGACCACTCTTGAGTGTTTCCATTAAATAATTTTCTTCTTTTAGAAATATCGAGGAGCACATCAAGAAGTATCACAGTAAAATCATAGAATTGTCCTGTGCCAAGTGTCCTGAGAGTTTCTTTCTATGTGATCAGTTAATTGATCACTATCTCGTGTCACACCTCGGTCATTATAAATGTCTACTTCCCTATTGTGGATTTACGAGCGATGAGCGAGCAGAATTTAAAAAACATTGCAGAAAACACGAAGACGCTGAAGAAGGTGGTGACTTGTCCGAAGATTTGCTAAAGATTCAGGCAAATATTCAACCAATCAATCAAGATAATGTAGTCCCGTCACCAGTAGCAAATATTGTCGATTACAAAATTAATTTACAGTTGTCTTCTCAATCTCAATCAAACGACCAAACAATGTTGCTTCCAGTGGATTATCAAAATCAAATTCCTCAACTTGTAAGTCCAGTTGTTTGTGAACAACAAAATGCAAACAAACCAATTCATCAAGCACCAAGCACAGAGAAGAAACTCAATGTGGTCTGCAATCTTGTGACCAACTTAGTGGACACCGCTCAGGATGGTCATTTGGCAATCAATTCGAAAGATAACGTTCAACCAATCGAACAAGGTTCGGTCCTTAAGTCTCCAATGGTAAGCAGCCATGACAAACCAAACTACTCAAACAATAGTCCAATAGTGGCACAGGAAGAACCAATCTCAACAGAACCCAAAACTGTGAAGGGAACATTGCCTGAACCTTGTACTAACGAAGAATACAATCAAGTTGCCGTATATGGTCAAGGACAATCGAGTGGGAAGAAGTCCAAATTGGATTGCATTCAATCAAACAATGCACCATCAGACGCGATTCACTGTTTGACCAAGGATTGTGATCTGACCTTTAATGTCCGGTAAGTTGCTGTGCTTTCGAATTTGAATTTTAACTAACCAACTTTACTGATAATTCTAGTGATGATGACCTTGATCAACACATCAAGCTGGTTCATGTTGAGAATCATGAGAACACAATTGAAGACACAATGTCTGAGGAATTGACCAATTGCAATGAGAAAATTCAATCAACCACTGTAAGTTCATCCGATCAGTCTCCAGTAGTGAATAACGACGATCACAAACTTCAACAACAGTCAACTTTGCAATCAAACAGTGACAATGCAATGATTGCAGTGGAAAATCAACAGAAATTGCCTCACCAAATCGTGAACAAAATGTAAACCACAATATCCCAGCGGTGATAGAGCCACAGCCGAACACTGCGAAGAAAGTTGTGTGGAAGACATCACAGCATCCAGTTATGTTCATCATCAATCTCGGTTTAAACTGTTTCCAATTGGGCTGCAAAGAAATATTGCCCACCGAGGAGGAACTCGCCGTTCACATGTGGAAGGAACATCACATTCGAGCAGCTCCTTGTTTGATCAAAGACTGTTGCAAATCATTCCATAATACGTGCGTTTTACTATTGGGTCTTTAAATTTGCTAATGTTGTAGTTGTTGTTATTTCAGAAACAGTCGAGAGGATCACATCAAGAGCAATCACCAGAGCAGCAATGTACGTTTCAAGGAGTTGCACCTGCAGTGCGCCAAATGTGCTAAGCATTTCAACAGTCACGCGTCTTTGGTTGGTCACTTCAATAAGGAGCACCTCAATCAGTATCAATGTGCATTTGACAATTGTCGATACAGGAGTGGACAGCACAGCATTGTGTACAATCATTACTTCGAACAACACAAAATGGCCTGTATGTACTATTGCTGTGGACGTGTATTCAATAATCCTGCAAATCTGGCTCAACACCAAAGAGATCTTCACGCCATTAAACAATAGCAACCACTGTCTTTTGTGAATTAATTATTAGTGAATTAACTATTGTCACTTCTCAATGTATTCAACACACTTGTTCCAATTGCAATTATGTATGTATGATTTTCTTTCGGTAGTTCGTCGCACATTGTGCATAATATCGATGGCCAACTCGACAATGTGAAATATTTTATTGCAAATTGTATATTGCAAAATGAATTTTAGTGTCCATTTTGAATAGAATTTTATTAAACAACATTTTAACAAATAATCGTTTGAATTTCAATTAGAAGTTCACGGATTTTCTCTGGCAAATTCATGGAGTTCAAAAAGTTTTCAAAACTTTGATCATTGAGTGCAAACAGTTGTGTGATTGCATGGACATTGCTGCCCTGAAGACCACAAACAAATCGATCCAACTCGAAGCACTCGTACAGATTGAGCAATTGTGCCAAGAAGTTGAGTGACTGAAGACAGTTGTGGTATGAGTTGAAGTAGTGGCTGATGGAGAGGTCAATTGTCGAAGATGGTGTTTGTTTGATTTGAAGGAGATCAATTGTGCCTTGATCAAGATCGAGAAATTTTGGAATGCCTGAACCACTCGGACCAATGTAACCGAGAAAGAGTATGTTTGTGAGCATTGCTCGGATAAATGGATTCCATTTTGGTGAATGTGTTAAATCGGTTGGACACTTGTGAGTGCACATGATCAGGGACAGAGTCATCAGTAAAAATGCATCCACAACTGATTGGGAGGATAAAGATTTTTGCATTTTGTCAATCAATTCATCAATGTTAAATTCACAAGTGAAACAAGCTTTCTTGATAATCGTGAAAAGCCAATCTCGTCGATCTGATTTCTCCATTTTGCAAATCTGGTCGAGGTTCGGAAGACGCTTGCCATTAATCTCGAATTCAGGTTTGATTTGCATTTCTATCTGTTTATTTCCTTCTCGATAGATTCTAGTCACTTCATCATCATTATCTTGATTGAAGATTATTCCATGCATAGGTCTACTTTATAAAGAGTATTCAACAAACGAGGATTCACAATTCCTTGTACAAGTCCACGATGAAATTTCAAAGGAATTCCTTGAACTCGAGGAAATAAGTCCTCGTACATTTTCTCAAAAAATTGCTCAATTGGAAGATCTGACTCGAGGCTGCGAATTTTTTATTTCAAGTTTTCGTAAAGAAGTGAAACTGGAATTTCTTTATTAATATGTTTCATGAATCGGTCAAATTCGGAAGAATCGACAACCTTCACACGTCTCTTTGCATTATTCTTCTTCAATTCCAGAGCAAATTGTGCGAGTTTTTGTTTTGCCTTATCAATAGACAACGGCGAAGAAAGCCATCGAATTACTGCTAGAACTCGATCAGTATGCCATGGATAGGACTTTTTATGGTTTGTTGTATTCGGAGTTTCTCGAAATAGTTTCAATTCCTCAATAAATTGTTGTACAATTTCATTTAATTTGCTTTGAAAACTCTTGATTTCTCTGCACTTCATCGAGTCTATTAACCAAACTTTTCTCGACTCTCTGCAATTCCGACTCAGAAACAGAAGAAAACCCATCAATCGAAATCTGTCTCAGAATTGATTGTATAAAACGTTGATATACAATCAAATGTTCAAAATTTGTTGAATATTCTTCAAGTTTTGAACAAATTCGTTCTTTAAATGGTGGAATGAGTTTGTTTAATTGATTTTGTTTTGCATGCCCAACAAAACGCATTGAAATTTGATTATCAACCAGATCGTAGCCAAGCAGTGGACCAAGTAATGGAAGCATTTCGCGTTTGCAATCATAATTCGACTTGAGATGTGCCAAAAAGCCACTGTCACGATAGTAGACTGTGCATTCGAAATAATCGGTAGAAGAAGAAAGCCAAGTAAAATCAATTGTTTCGAATAGTGTTTGCATTGAAATCACACCATTGGGCAGGTCCCAAAGCAGAAGATCACTATCCTGCGTTAAAGACAGAACAGTGATAGTAATGAGCAATCACCGGAATGATATCATCCGCTTCTCTACTAACACATTGAACATGAGCAATGTTCAAATCACACTTAAGGGTTCGGTTCGCAAATTTGCGAACCAGACCAGCGAATGTGATCGCGCAACACTTGAAACAGCACAGTCGTATTCGAAGGCCAATGTGGCTTATCAAAAGTGGTGAACTTGTGATCGTTAACATCTGTACTCTTGCACGTTTCAATTGCTCGGTACCGGTTAACGTTAAGACGTTTTGTAAAATGCTCCTGAGCACCTTTCACTCTTAAGGCCCTGTCCATGGCCATCTTGGAGCCACCATCAAAGACCACAATCGGCTGTACATTGCATTGAGAAAACTTGTCGAATAGCCTTCAAATCGACATAATCACCACCGTAATTACTTTTATAAAAGTATGCCTTCTTTCCATATTCCATTGGAAGGTAGTAGAACAGATATTTGGCAAATGAATTTCTATCGATGACCAGTTTACTGTCACGTAAATGGTGTGGCATGTTGAGCTTGTGTTTGTTCACATAATTTGGAAGAGAATTAATTCTCATTTTGAATACTTTGCACTTGATAGATAAAGAATCTTTAAAAGACAGACATGATATATGTACAGCTTGTAGATTGTGTTTTGCTTTTATAATCAACTAAAACAAGTAATAAAGTAACTTTGCCTTTACAGATAAGTTTGGCATGCGAGAAGAAACGCAAATTAGTACAAAAGCATAAACCAAAACTGGAACAATGGCTGGCTGTAGTGGCGCTGTTTGTCAAGAGATTGTTGCAATATTCTGTGCAATATGTCGTTAATTGACTTTTGCCTCTATTGGTCATAATGACACAACACAACACAATGGGTGCAAAACCATCAATTACTACTACGGCCTTTTGAAAGTATAACTACTTTGGCGATTCCAGCAATTATGATTTCACTCGCTAATCTACTTGAGCAATTGCGCTTTATGACCCGTAACTTGTAAATTTGTGAAAGATAAAACCCAGTGGACATATATGCGAATGCTCGTATTGGAACGGGAAAAAGTGATAGTATCTTTAATCAATTGAGTCTTCAGAATTACCAATTGACGGCAGTCTTGCCAAAGTAATCATGTTTTCATTTATTATTATTGTTTATGTGAAAGTTATCATTTTGGAACCGTTTTGACCACAGTAACGTATACAACACTTTAAATAAAATTCGATAAGATTAATAGTAGTAACAATGCCAAATATAAATCAAAACTGTTCAAAGGTGGCGGCAATGCAAATTAGTTAGATTTCATAAACATTGAACCTATTGGCGGATAGGTTTGAATGGATGAAGAACACGTTCGTGTTGAGCCAGACATGAGAAATTGATGAACTGAAGTCCACAGTGAGAGACTCCACAGGTCAAGTGACTTCGAGTGTAATGATCAGTGATGATGTCTTCGTGTCCGCTCTTAAATGCACAATTGACAAATGCACATTGATACTGATCGATGTGATTGTTGAGATAGTGATTGGACAAATGGCCATACTGACTGAATTCTTCAGGACATTTGGCACAGAGCCACACACTGGTGCTGTGGTGATCCTTCTCGATGTGCTTGAATCGAATTATTCTGCAACAACAACAACAACAACATTAGACAGTGGAAACAAGAATGCAATAATCAAACTTACATGTCATCAAATGATTGGCCGCAATCTTTGACCGGACAAGGCGATGCTCGAATGCGATGTTCCGTCCACATGTGAGCGCTGAGTTGTTTTGTGGTGGCGAACATTTGTTGGCAATTCAATTTGAAACATTCAAGACCGAGACGGATGACCATTACATCTCTCACTGGTTGACTGACTGATGTGTCCAATTGGGCTTTCTTTGCATGTCGACTAGATCCTTTGTCAATTACGTCCACTTCAGTGCATTCTTCGCTATCACTAGATAGCAGGATGATATCTCTTTTATTATTAGCTTTGATTATTTCGTTATTTGAATTAGAGTTAGATGAAGTCGATGCTTGATTGGTCACCAGAGGATGTTTAGTTGCCTTACGGCCACGATGTTCTTTTGATGATTTCTTTTTATGAATTTTTTCTTTATCACTTGACTGAGTTGGCGATTGTAATTGGAGACCATCCGAGAAGTGACCATCTTCCTCAGTGCCCATCAAGGCCTTCGTGAGATTATTCTCAGGATTGGTCACAAGATTGTTTGTTAACATTTCGACCACATCATTAGCGTAACCGTTCACGTCCGCATTGTTGTTGACAAACGAAACAAGGACCTGACTCAGTGCGAGTTTGAATTTGATCATCATCCTGCTAGACCAAACATTCATCTGAGCGTCCAATTGGTGATGCAGTGGTGCCTTAAACTTGCGAGGCATTGACTTCATCTCGATGGTCATGTCTTGATGAAACTTCTCCATAAATTCTTGTTTTTCTTGTTTGAATTCTGCTTCGAATTCACGTAACACTCCGAGCAGTGTATTCACGTTTTGCATGATAGTGAACAGTTGATAGTAGATTAAAGGTGATGGGTATTATTCAAAATAAGCATATAACCAAATAAATAACCAAAATCAAACAAACACAAATTCGCTGGAAATATTTACATTTGGTTTGTCATTCAGAATGAGTCATTCTTGAAAGTAACTAAACTCGACAAATACACACAGCGCTGTTCATAAAGGACGATTGGGTTATGCAAATACCAATTATGTACAAATTTTGTACAAATGTTGTTCAAATTCATGTTGACTCGAAAACTTTTTGTCAAAATCACCGTTGTTGTCAAAACAAGGCCAAATGGCAAAGTTGTTGTTTATTTCGCTGCACAATCATTTAGGGTGATAGTTTCCTTCATTTTGCCTGTGAAAACGAAAGATTGTTTGTTAACTTAATATGACAAGTTTGCCAAAGGCATTTTCAGATTACAAATGAACTGACAAATGTAAGCAAATGTGGACATTAGAGTTTGCACTGATGTTGCAACTAGAAGCAAAGTTTTTGATTTTAAATTTGGTTTGGTTATTGTGTTTTATTAATTGTGTTCCATTATAATTAAACCTTAAATCGAAAGTTACAGTTGTGAGCATTTTGTTTGACTATTTAGTACTGTGTTCTACGTAATAGATCATTTGCTCTGTGCTGTTCGACATGAGCTGTCACATTTCTCCTTCTCTCTCCACCTAAATGCACTTTTTCCTCGCCAATCGTTTGACTTGTTTTGTTCTGCTTTTCGCCTTGACTATCGCGTCAAGTATGTCACAGGTAAGTCCTATTCGTTACCTTCGTAAATGCTAACTTTGTCTCTCCATATAGGAAATATGCGTAAAGCTACGTGACCAGCAAGAGAAGATTAGGGCGATTGGTGAGGCAAACGATGGTACGACTCTGGTTATCATCACCACTTCTGGCCACATCTTTGAGTTGGACCAAAATTCGAGCATAAGCAGATCCAATGGCGACTATCACCTCAACATCAGTCAAGAGCCTAGCCGTCACGTGAGCAAAGAGTGGTCAGACGTGAATTTGAATTTAAGCGAAAACACGAACCTGTTGTACGCACTGTACTACACCAAGAATTTCTTTAGTGTAAATCTTCGTGCTATGTTCAAAATAAGACCTAACTGGAACGATTGTTTAAACACTACTGAATGTAGGCCAGGGCTAGAGCTTGGTTATGCTGCGCAGCTAATCAATGTGATCAATTTTAATAATTGCATTGATGCAATAGAATACACAGATGATGGTAAGTAGATGCTTGCATTCTAACTGTGTTACATGTTTTACTCTTTACTACAGGATTAGCTTTTTTGGTGTCGCATAAGTGCCACAATTTGACTGAGCCTAATTGTCAAATAATGTTTTGGAAGCCTAAACACTCAGAAAACTTTTGCTATAATTTGAAACACTTTTGTTTTAAGCCCAAGAACGGTGGCACTGTCCTGGCTGCTTCCTATTTGACCAAACCTTACAGCATTTTGCTGTTCATCTACTCGAGTGGACTCGTCGAAATTCGTGAAGTCGACACTTTTCCGAATAACCAAGACAGAGCACCTGAACCAGTTGGGCCAATGACGATTAATGATTTTATCCATTGCGGAGCTCCAAAAGACGCAACTGTTCTGCCGACCAATATGCAGAAATACTGGATTATTATGATTACTGTGATACTTTTAGTAATCGTAGCCCTGTCTGTCTATATCTACAAGATCGAAATAATGTCCGATTCACCAAGAGAAAAGAAGAGAAAGAAAAAGAAGAAAAGGAAGCACTCACCCTCCACCGTCAATACCAAAACTTCAAAGGGCGGCATTCCAAGTGGATCACCTGCCAGTTCTTCTACATTTGAGAATAGTCCCAAAGGATCGTCAACTGGAGTCAAGTTTTTAACCGCCCAAGGCAGCCTTCTCAAAGAATCCTCGAGCGCGTCTGGTACTTCAGCAAGAGCCAACAGAAGCAATCATGCAAAATCATCTGAGCTTACGTTTGCAACAGCCCAAGGCAGCAGTGTCAAAGGCTCAACTGTGACTGGAACATCACTGGCTCAAGGTAGCAGTTCCAGGGGATCTTCAGCCCTGGGGAAACCATCATTCTCGTTCGAGTTGGGAAGTACAACTAACTCCGCCTCATTAACGCCTAACTCAAGTCCAACCCGAAGTAACAAAGGATTGTCGAGCCGTTCTGGTACTTCAACAGCCAAAAGAAGTTGTCCTACTAAATCACCAGAGCCTGCGCTTGCGACTGCCCAAAATAGCAACCCTAAAGGATCATCAACCGAACTTGGATTTGCAACGGCCATGGGCAGCAGTAGTAGTCCAAAAGAGCCGTCAACCACGCCACCGAAAACTTCGCCCCAACCAAAGAAAGGTGTCTCTCCGAAAAAGTCATCTCTCAACTCAAATGATGGCACAACTCTTTCCTCTGCATTTGGCACCACCACCACCACTCCAACTCGGCCACAGAATGTCAATTCAAAAGATTCATCAAAACGAACGTTGGTTCAAAAGAAACAGACCATGTTCAGGTGGTTGGTGTCACTGTTTAGGCAAAAGAAAAAGAAGATGGAAAAGAGAAACAACCAGAGTAAACCAAAAGATACAAAGAAGGACAGCGAAGAGAAGTGAAGAGATTGGAGAAGATGTTTCGATTAAAATATTTTGAACTTTCAATAAAATCGATTAACACCAAACTCTAAATCTATATTTCTAGTCACGTTTAATAGCAACTAACTGATTTCTATATCATTTATCTCTACTATCTTATCAACACATATTTGACCTTACCATTTCTCTATATGTAATAATACTCACAATGTAAACAATAAAGACTCTTGTCCATTTATTCAAATGAAAGTGTTGCAAATGAAACTGAATTGTAAATTATGGTAAAGTGAATACAATAAAGACTAATATAATGCCTCACTCGAGTCGACGTTCGACAAGTTGATTGTCCACCTGCACGTAATCATTCGGATCACGGTTATCGACGATGTTGAGCCGCTGTTGTTCTTTCCGAGTTTTGGGTAGTTTGAAATGCTTCATACGAACATGCACTACAATATTATTACGCTGCTCAGAGGAATAGCCACAGTTGGCCCAAGCGCAGCTGTACGGTTTGATGTCGAGATGTGTACGTTCGTGCTTCATCAAAGCACTATCACAATGAAACCATTGTCCGCATCCTTTGAACTTGCAAACAAACTTCTTCGTTTGGTTTGTATCACTCGGATTCGATTTGCGCTTCTTCGTGGAAGTGAAGGGACCAGTTTGGGAGTGAGATGCACGTTTGCGGCCATATGAAGTCGAAGGCATGTCTGATTGCTGTTCAGCAGCTTGTTGTTTATGTTGCCACTCTTCTAGTGAAACATTCTCCACCTTTGGATCATCGTTCAACAGACCTGAACGAACAAGGACACCACCGCCAGTACGGCCACCAATGTTGCTCTTCAATTCTTTCAGCTTTGCTTTCAGTGCTCCGAACTGACGGTCCACCTTGCCAACCAGTTCATGCTTCAGTTTGTCACAGTCCACTTCCAACTGCTCCTCGAATCGATCCAGGAATGAGGTGAAACGGTTCAATCGAGACATTGCGAAAGGATATAAGAAATATTAATACAGAAACGAAATTCGTTGGCCAAAACAAACCAAACCAAAACACGCTACAAAGTGAATGCAATGTCAGTGACGCATACACAAACGTAGTACCAACTCAAACTCAAACTAAAATTGCTGAAACAATCAATTTGTCAATGTCACTGTTGGTCAATCAGTTTATGGTGTCGAGCAATTTCAAACAAATTTAAGTGCACTAAATTAGTGCCACTAATATTACTTAAAGTAAAAATCAGCTGACGGTAATATGTAAACACTCATGTGTCGCCGCCTAAATGTGTTCTGTTTTCTCATAACACATATGGCAAGTTTCTATTTGGTGAATTTGTTGCGAGAAGTTGCTATTTTCGGTCGATTTATCGCCTATTGTATCTCTGAGAAAATGTCCCGATTTGTGCCGTTCGTTTTGATACCTCAATTACACGGTTCGAACAGAGATTCTGAGGATGATGAATCCTTGTCCGAAGAGCAAACTCGCCCGGCTTTCGTTCGCAAAGTGTACGGCATTGTGCTTTGTCAAATTGCGTACACCATTTGTATCTTCTCCGTCCTTCAGTACTTGTGAGTGAATATATTCGTCCTTTCACAAATGACTCAATTTTGTTATTTCACAGTGAATCGTTCGTGTTGGTCCTAACCGGCAATGTCTACATCCATTACTTGTTTTTGGCTGCATTAGGGTAAGGCACTTTGATGATGTCCTGAGGACATTGTCCTCATTATGATTTTAAATTAGAACGAGTATGTATTTTGCATTTACATTTGTTTATTTTGTTCTAGTTTGGTTGGTTACTTCTCACTTACTCCGTTGGAAGCTGGTACTATGGCTCATTCCTATCCGCACAATTACATTCGATTGTTTATCTTTGTAAGTTGATTTACTCTTTCAGTTGAGACATTAATTCACAAATCGTTTTGTCTTGTATAGACCACGATCATTTCTCTTGGTCCTGGACTTCGGGTTGTTCAGCAAATGACGTTAATTATCAGTATTGTCAAGTTTGGCATTCTGTGCTTGTTCATTGGGGAAATACATTTCTTCCAATGGTTCTTTGCCTCGGTTTGTTTGTTATTTGTCTTATTTCAAAATTCATTTTCTCCCTTCTCTTCTAGTTTGACTTGACCAAAATGATTACCCTGAACAAGCTATTCTATTTCTGGGCTTCCGTACAATTTCTGAGGCTAATTGTGAAGTTCAGCATTATTTTGTGGATTTTTTGTATGATTGGTCTTACTGCCATTATGACGGTAAGTTTCAGTTGTACTGTACTCAACTATTGTATCATCCTATGTATATAACCTAATAATTTATGTTCATTCCTTAGTATTTGATGCAGCTCATCATTGGTGGACGAAAGTATCGTGAACATCAAGAAAATTACATTCTATCTGCTTTGGGCATGTACTTGGTAATTTTATTCATGTTTAACAATTTATAATGTTGAAATGTCTCCATGAATTATAATTTTAAATGATAATATTTATTTGTCGAATTCTAAATAAACTTCTAGATAAACTGAGCTTTGGTTTGAACTGAACTAATTCAACTGTCAACCATTTTTGTGTATCATTTTTCCAAGTAATGTTTCTTCTATTGCGACAAATACTAATGTGGTATACCAACTTTCATGTTACTTCCAGAAGCACTTTTCTGTGGCCTCGAATGCTTCTGCTGATGAGGTGAGTGCATACTTTTACCGTATTTTCCAACTTATCCACCTTTTCTCCCCTTTCTAGACTAATCTAGGTACTTCCGCCGCCGTAATCGATGAACTTGCGTCGACGCCAAACTCGAAGAATTTCGGACTTCGGTAAACAAATTGCAACTGGCCACTGGCCACTTACAGACAGATAGCGAGTAGTGAAAGTGTTCGAATTGTCTTCCACAATTATCTCGATACGGAATTAGAAATATGTCAACCTTAGCCTTAGGCACGTTGAGGCACTGGTTAATTGAGTCACTCATTTGCTCAAGTGTAACAATTATAATTAGTGACCGATCGAAACAATGTGAGCGAGTGAATGCATTGAGAATGGCCAAGCACAACTCGGCAATTGTCATTATCCATTTCATTATCAGACCGATCCTCGATGTGTCTATTGTGTGCTATGTGACCTATTAATTTAATGACACTCCAATTTGTTCACCCGTTGACCTGTCAGTTCTGTTTATCAGCACTCGTTGTGTTCACATTAGACCACTCTGTCGTTCGCTTTAATTGAGCAAATGTCACTAACGAATCTCATCTCCCATAGACAACATTGACGAATACATTGGTCCAAGTCTATCCAGCCTATCACTGGCTCTTGCCCGAACTGAGCTGTCATTCATTACCATTACACTGAGAAGGACAATCGACCAATAACTACCTAGGAGATGTTCCTACTGCACCGTACACGAAGGGTCAAGTGGCATCTCCAACCGAGTCAATCCTGATGATTCAGGCATTGTCGATGATATGATCTTTTCGAACGAACTTGGTTACTACGTAAAGTTTAGCATTCACATCAAGAGTCTAGTGGTTACTAAGAAGATCGACCTTATAAGGTAAGTGACTCACTCACTTTTGACATTGCGAGCATTCGATTAGCATACTGACAATGGCGTCAAAAGTGCTTTAGTGCTTGGGCTGGCGACTAAGGACTCCTTCCTTCTCTACTACTGAGTGAGAACTTTGTCCACTTTCCATTAGATGGACTTGCTATTTAGGTCGTATTTGGACAGTTCAAAGAGCCAGTCAATCCGACCATTAGTGCATTCCTGCATTAGGACAGCAAGAGGTAATGAAGAATGGTCCCACAGATAATTGTAATGAGACTCGCTTCTGCAGTGCTCTGCTTTACTTGGTTCATTTGTTTACTCGGTGCCATTCTGTTGCATTGATTCAATATCGGAAGAATGCTATAAGTTATATAACCTAACCTATAACTAAAATATGGCAATTGCCTTAAGTGACTTAAGTGTCAGTCAATTGAACTATTGCCATATTTCAAAATTAAATTGAGATTAGATTGGTTGTCTGCATTGCACCGACACACTTAATAACTCGTTAATCATCGTCAAACACAGCTATTAAGTGGAATAGTTGGCGCAATGTTCATTTGACACATTGTTCGGTTTGGTGGCAGGTCTTTTCGCCTTTCAAGGCATGGCTCCATGTGTAATGCACATCTCGTGCTGTGCACTGCAGTGAATGTTGGCTCGGTTGGTGCGGTGCTTTTGGTGTCTCTCGTTGATTTGTTGCCTGCTTCAGTGCATTTGTGCTAATTCTGGTGTAGTGTAGTAATTTATTTTATTTACTTTTGATTTGATTTGTTCAGCCACTTGGTCATTTTGTTAGTTAGTTGACTCTAACGGAAAGCTTTAATTCGAATATTTGCCATTCAAATGAGATGACCGCTTTGTATCGTTACATTTAGTGTAATTTGTGGCAGTCACAGATTCGAAAGTTGTCTTCGGTACAGTGTTTTGCTTGTGATGACCATTGATCACACGTGACATCTCCCAAAGGTAAATTGATGGATTTTAATTTTGGACGAGAAGAGCACTGCTTGGGGTGACTGGCTGTCTTCTTTGCTTTTTACAGTTCAACTTCAACGATCGCTTTGAAACAATCAGTCTCGTCCCGATACGGACAAAGCTGAACGAGAATCTGTTATCGAGAAGTCTTTCCCATCTGATGAATTGGAAAGCAAAATTTTTAAATGTGCCCAACCTACATTCCGTCCGAGTTTCCCGAATTGGCCAACAAATGAAATACCAAGGTCAGTGAACTAATGCAAAAGTTGGAGTTAGAGTTATTTCTATTGTGTCTTGTGCTGACAGTTCTAATCTTCTTTCTTCTCTCACTTCTAGAAGAATTCGGACCAGCAACCAATTTATAGGAATTTGGTCAATGTAGCAGAAATTATCAGAAGCTCTCGTTTTCTTTGTCCCAAAAGTTCAACACTATCTTCCATTGTCAATGTGTTGGCATTGAACCCACGACCAAGTGATTCCTTAGAGGAAAAGATTTCTGAACTGGTCGAATGTGTTGGCAACATTCCAATCGAAAACGACCAACTGGTTGACAAATAGAGCGATAGACTGTGCATTAATAATTAATTATTATGGACAAGTAACCAAGTCAATGGCTACGACTGCTTTTCCATATTTCTGCAGAAATATCGATGATGGTCTTGCCTATGCTTATTCAAACGAAAATACTGGCGACTGGAGGCAACGCTAATCATTACCGTAATGATATCCTTACTGAAGTTAACTATGCAAGTTGCACTCCAATCATCCACATAGTAGTCCATAGTGTAAATCCTTCGATTTGGCCTGATGAATTGGAGGGCCATTCTCGTATTAATCAAGATCAACGACAAAAAGTAGCACGATTTCAACGGTAATTTGTTATTACTACTAGTGAATATGGCTCTGATTGTTTGATTTTACTTTTTAGTGCGAAAAAGACGAGCTGTAAGAGAAATATTAAATAATCAAACCAAGACCCTGCATAGTTTCATGAAGCAATGACAAGCAAACTGTTTTGTCGACAACAACAGCAACCATTGGAGAATGCAATTATGATGACAATTGGATTGTTTTGTGCCAGCTAATGTTTCGAGAAGACAAGTGCACACAAACCGATGGCAAACAAACTTGCACTTTACTTCGACAAAGCTTCTGGTGTTTGGGTGTTAGCAGTAAATTACTTTGAATCGTCCACCGAGGCAGCCACTCAAACTGTAAAGTAAGCCATTTGTGGCAATAAATATACTACAAATATAATATAAACAAATTTTGTATTCTTTGCAGATGCAGATGCCGCTAACAGACTCAAGCACGAGACCTTCAATTTAGTTCTGTTATACTAGTTCACTTGCACGAGTCTGTCCTTTGGACACTTCATTGCCTATCGTGAGTGTAATTTTATATTGATGTTCTATTTGCGTTGTATAATATAATCTAACCCTGTTTAGGACACCCAGCCAGACTTATCGATCGATAATTTTCCGACAAAATTGTATTAGCATCTCGCAAAAGGCTTCAAAGATGAGTACATCAAAAAGACCTCAACTGGCTACTTTTACTATTTCTAGAACAAAGGAAATGCAAATTTGTTCCCCATTGGAACGTGTGCATCCTAGACCCTGAAACAGTTTAGAGCCATGCTCCCAATGCTTCAAGGCTGATCAAAAAGACTTACTCGCTACTTTGACTACCGTATTTTAGTGGAGATAAGTCGTTTATTGGCAAATAAATTATTACAAACTTTAAATTTTTTAACCAAAGAAAGCAAATGGGAAATTTGGTGGTTTGATCTAAATCCTCTCCAACTAAGCTTTGCCATTCGACATCAATTCATGCTTCATAATGGGCTTACTCTTGTGATAACTTTGGAACGGATCAGCGGCGACGATGATGTTACTTTGGTTATTATGGAAACTGGGTGCATTCAATCACAGTCAATTCACTACTCGATTATGTTGATACTTTATTACTAAAATATTTTCTACTTTTTGTATCTTTTATTTAATTAATTTTATTAAAACCTTTTATACAATCATTTGGACTTTCGGGCATTTTTGTGAATTACCTCTCGGGTGGGTTTATTCTCTGTAAAGATGAGAGCGATCCAATCAATGGCCACTAATAGACAATTTAATCAATCGATCCGAGTCGACTCTTATTGAACAATAATTAATGACTAATTAGACCCGTTGATTTGCATTAAATTGTTGTATCCATGTGCTTGGTGCAGGTCGTTCAATTGCTAAGGTGTAATTAAAATCCTTTAAAGAGACATTAGACCACTGGACCGGTAGTGGACAGTCGATGAATTGCCACCAGACTGGTGATGTCATTTCGCTTTAATCATTAAATTAATTTCTCAATGTCAGATGCTCGTTGCAATAAAAGTAAGCAAAGGAGTGAAAGTGTTACAGATTGCGGGGATGGCGAAGACGGCATTGGCGGAAGGCAGTAACAGACAGACGTCAAGAGACACGATCCACTGCGAGATAACGATCATTTCCATTCGATTCGTGTCATTTAATAAATGGACAAAATTCACATGAGCATTCATTTAAGGTTAACAGTGAAAGTGTTGCACTCGATGCAATCGATTGAACAAATTCCCGATTGAGTGTGATCGTGCCGATCGTTGTCGATTCGTTGCCATATGCAGATTGTCATATTTGCTGACCGCCTTTTTGGATTCCTCTGCCTCAAAAGAGTCGCCGTTCAGCAAGTTGAGCTTCCACTTGAACATATTCGTTCGTGTAACGATCATCGGCGATGTTGAGTCCTTGTTCCTTCTGAGATTTTGGCAACCTGAAATGTTTGATAAGAACAGTATTTCGTTTCTGAGTCGAAAAAGTTCAAGTGTCACTTTTTGGCTTCTTTTTCAGTGAAGTAGAATGAACCGAGCGAAGGTACAACATTGAGTGTAACGGCAATCGACGAGTGCAGAGTATTACGAAGTAAAAAATAAACCACCAATGGTTTCACTGTACTGTTGCTCTGTTGTGTCTGTGGTCTGTTGTGTTGGCCGGTGATGAACCAATTGGCATAGAACGGCCACGAATTGATTGAATCTTTTTGTGGGCTGACTTAAAGCATCGATTAATATAAATTTATTTAAAGAAGAAACTGTGCAGTCGATAGAAGAATTCCTTACTTAGCTCGACCACAATATTGTGACCCAAGCAGATGATGAGGGCAACCAGAAAGGCGAAATTGTACACAAGAACAAGGGGATAGTCCTGCAACCAGACAATCTGACCAAAGTTGCCTAGCAAAACAAAGTTGGTGATGCCAACCGTGCGAGTGAACAGTGGCAATGCTGAGCTGAAAACGAGAACAGTCATACAATTGAGCATTATCTTGAAGAATGGAGTCTTGCCAACAATTGGACGCAATAGCTCCAAAACGGGAAGTGTGTAAAGTCCGATCAGAGAAGCAAACCAAATGTAGACAATAAGTAGAGTTTGAATGAAGGCGCCAACAATTCCCATCTTAGAGTGCGATGCAATTCCAAGCACAAATTGCACTTCTTGGGTATGTTCAAAGTTGAATAAAGTGTTGAGCTTAATGAGAATAATGAGATTGCTGTGGTACTGATCAACAGAGCCATTGCCAAGGGATACATCAACCAAGATATCTTCAACCGAAACCACGAGGCTGTCAACTTCTTATGAAGCTGCTGACGAAGTTTGTCTTGTTTGGAAATTAATTCAGTCAACATTTCTGGAGATAGACATTGAGCATCTAAAAAGAAAATGCAGTTATTATACTTGAACTCAACAAAATCAAATATAAAATCCTTACCATTCAGAATTTGATCTTTCCTAAGTGGAATTTTGTTCAAAGAAAATATTCTTTCAGCATTTTCGTCATATTGATTCTTGAGTCGAATGAGCAGTTGCATACGACTGAGACGAACTGTCTCTTCAATTGACACTCGATCGTACTTTTCGGTAATGGATTTGGCCAGATACGGCCTTGTCATATGTTCGTATAGCAGAATGACCAGATTTAAAATTCCTTTAGGAACACTCACAAGCAAAAGAATTGCCCCAGCAAACGACATGCACGAATAAAGAAAAGGAAAATTGAGCCAAAAGGTGATAAGTTGGAAAATGTTCTGTTGAAATATGGGAAAGACCGATGAGAGTGCCAGAAAAATGCACGATAAAATTATGGTAAGTGTTAGCTGGGTCTCGAGGATAGCTTGAAAAATGCGGTACCAAAAATTATCGGTGGATCGTGAAAATCCGGTTGATTCGGCAAAAAAAGTAAGAAAAGGGAATCAAAATAAAACACCAATTTGAGAATATAAAAATGTAATGCCATAGCCGCTTGATGAGCATATCGTTGAGCCATCGAATATTAGGATACTCCTTTTCGGGGTAATGCAATAAAATTTCATTTGAGATGATCGTGATAGGCAGCAAAAGACCAATGCCAAGTGCAATTGCCAAACCAAAAATGCAAAGTTTAATGGCAACAAAATAGGCAAGTCTATCTTCGTCAGCATTTTCTTCCTCTTCGCGGAAAAAGTATGAATTAAGGCTCATTGTTGGTCACAAATGTGTCGCTTCTGTACGCGTACACTGAAGCATAGCAATTAACCTGTGTGCTAAAATAATAAGACCGAGTTAAAAAGTGGCAAATTAGTTTTAAAAACAGAATTAATATTTACTTTTTCATCTTCACACAAAAAGGATGACACTAACGTGAGACAAATTGAGACATTAAGCCTCCTCCAAACAAGGATTATAATAAATAATAAAAATTCTGTTATTGGAGTGAAAACAAATCGCTATGGAATTACATTTTATGGCGAAACATTGAAATGGCTTTATTGTTGAATGCCTTCGAGCAGGTCTCTAGTTTTGTGGAATAACGTAGCATTCACATGTGACAGGGACAGGGACATACTTAGAAGACGTTACTTTCACAGTTCACTGTTTGTCATTTCAAATTGATTTGCACTCAGAATTTAAGTCTCAAATCATCTTTACAATTACCAAATAGATTGCAAACACTTTCTAGCGATGCATTGACTGTTAGAATTATTACTAAATGAAGTATCACAAAGTATGCGAAATTTTGTTTTAACTTGGCGACGATGAAGGTCGGGAAGGATATCGAAAGACCAGACAATCGAAGCAATAAACCAGCACTCTAATCGTATAACTCAAATCAATGTCTTTAACAAAAGTGACAATCAATATGTGAATAGAATACATTTAATAAACAGCATCTGACAGTCATCATTTATGGACTTGTTTTGGCTTATGTGACTCGTCCCAGTCGTACACTCGATCCGCCATGCTAGTGCCAAGTTTAGTGAGCAGGCCTCTGAATTGAGCCATTAACTTTCGATACGGTGGTCTTTGTGTGAATTGAAGTGTCTTCACCGTGGTCAAATAGTGCTCGTATTCGAGTGGCACTTTGGCACAAAGCCGTGCTGCACTGATGTACTTCTTAATCTGACCAATTTCTTGCAGCTTTTCGACATTGTTCTTGGCCTGGACGCCCTGCCAGGGTAGTTGGCGCTTGTGCAGAAAGAGCATCATGTAGAGGATCGCTTCGAGATCATCACGGCGACTCAGTTCCTGAAATTGGTGATTGTTCACACTTGCGTATCGACCAGTGCCAGAGAAGCACCTGCTATTTTGGAATTGCATATGACGGTTTCGGTTTCCTTTGACGAGATACTGTTTGCAAATTCCGAGGTCTGTGGGAGAGGGTTTGTGATTTAGAGACACATACAAATACACAACCAGACTATGCTTACCAATCATACAGACAGTGCACCACTTGCTGGTGTTAGGTTGACCAATGAGAAAATTCTCCGGTTTGACGTCTCGATAGATGATGCCATGATCGTGTACATACTCGAAGATGTTCAACAGTTGAATCATGATCTGGGTGGTGGTCACTAGGCCAAAGGTGCCACCACAAATGTCGGCAATTTTGGAGAGCGGCGGACCGAGCAGCTCCAGCACCAGTGCGTGCCATTCCGGGGTGCACCGACCAAAGAACAACAATTTTGGAATGAACCGAATGTTGGCACTGTACAGGATTTGATAGAAGCCAAATTCGAGGAACAGCTGCTGCTGAGGCTCATTTTTGCTTTCTAACTTGATAGCCACTTGTTGTTTGGTTTTGTTGTCGAATCCGAGATGGAAACTACCATACGTGCCTGACAGATAAATATAAATGGTTAGTTGAGTTTGTGAACAAAAAAAAGACACAAATAACTCACCTCCGGCCACATATTTTCCGATGATAAAGCGTGAATTGCCGAACTCGCTATCGACAAGAAACTCGGTCTTTCGAAGTTGGCTCATCTCACTGATGACTGATCGAGCCACTTGAGCAATCAAAACTTGTCATATGACGGTGACTTCTACTTGGTAAAGTATATACTCACAGCAAATGTTCTCGATTGTCGAATTGCTTAATCACAAATTCTATTGGACGATCAATTCGAATGTCATTGTGGTAGCATTCGAATTGAACACCGCCATTGAGCACCTCACCACCAAATATATTCACATTCCTACAAATGGCAAGTAATGTAACCGTTCGTTGTATGTGTAACTCCTGTTATTGTTCAGTGTTCATTGTGGCATGCCATAATGCAATGTAGACATTATGCAGCAATGCTATTGTTAAATATTATTTATTAAATTATGCATCTGCAATAGTGAATCAAAGTAAGTCAAGCATGCACATTCCATCAACACAACAAAACACGATCAGTTTAGAGCTCTTTTGAACAATTTTATTATCTCAGAAGTAAATCTCGGCTATCTGTTTGGTTCTGTCGTCAACGATAATCTTCAAGTGATTGAAGTCGGCAAACTTGCCCGCTTCGTCCCTGTCTCGTAGCAGCCGAGTCTCCACCTGACACCGTTCCCCAGTGATGAGCACACAACCAGTGTTGTTTTCTTCAGTGCCACAGTAATTCGAACTGCTAAACACGGTCAACAGGCGTCGATTGAAGTCGTAGTTGTAGCCACGTTGTTTGCAATTTCGGTACTGATGACCTCGAATGACCATCTGCAGATGATTCTCCTCGAGGAAAGCTTGCAGTCCCTTTTCGGTGAAGTACGAACAGTGGCCACCGCGTTTCTTGTTTCGGTAAAAGTTTTTCCTCTTAAAGCGACGCTTTTCGCGGAACTTGATTGGAATTGGATCGTTCCAGAGCAGTTCGTTCAGGGCCAGTTGTGGTGGTGGAGCGTGTTTGCTTGGTGCCAACGCAACAGGCTTGATCGATGCGTCCAGCTCGTTCAGTTGTGCCACCGTCCATCCTGTCTTTTGTTCTCTGTTTAGCTTGAGGTACTGACTCGGAATGCCACCGTGACAGCAAAATATCGATCGATCAGTGCCCGAGCCTTTGATGACAGCAGCCAGTGGTAGGTAGGTGAATGCTCGGTTGAATGACTGGTAGACCAGTTTGGCCATGACCGGGTGTGCGAGATAGGTGTCCTGGAAGATGTGCTCACACAGCGCCTGCAGGCCATATTTTCGGTTCACCTTCATCACCTCGTGATTGCCGCGTAGAATGACGAACCGCTTTGGATAGGCCAACTTGAGTGCAAACAGCAGGCACACAATCTCGATTGGCTTTGGCCCTCGGTCCACATAGTCTCCCAGGAAGATCATTCGATGGTTGGCGTAGTGTTTGTGGTCGATGTAGTGTCGGTAGATGGCCCACAGGTCGTTCAGATTGCCGTGCACATCGCCAAATACGACCGCGTTAGGTTCAGTGCTCACAATCAGTGGCTCGTTTTGGATCAGTTCAATCAGCTGATTGCACAAGAGCGGAATGAGATAGGCCAGCGTATCCCACAGTTGATCGTCCATTGCCTGTCGTGATAGACTGAAGGCGTCTCTGTCCATGCTGAGGTCGTAGTATGCGGTCATGTGGCGAACCATAAAGTCGATCAACTTGAGTGGGTCCACTTTGCGGTCGAGAAAGTTGTTGCTCACTGGCGCACCGGACTCGACAGGCAGAAGGAAAGGCTCCGGGTCGAAGATGGAGCCAGTCATTTGAGAGACATTCGATGTGTGAAACTCTCTTCGCACTTGGTCATTGAACACGTTCACTGGGTCGAGAACGAATGCGCCACCAATCATGGTCACTTGCTCGTCAATGTTGGAGGCACTTGCTTCCATTGGCACATTCTGATTGGGCTTGGACGTTTTCTTTAACGGATTGACACGGACTCGGCCTTTAGATGAAGTGCTTAGATGGCTTGTTGCGTTGAATATTGGCTCGAATGATCTCGCTGAAGGAGCTTGGTCCGGTCTTGGCACGATTGCCACCGCCACTCGAACGACTCTAGGAACTTTTTAAAGAACGATTCTTGCTTTTGATACTTGACTTTACCTTAGATGCGGTCTTGCTTGAACTCTTGACCGATTTGGCTGAGGCCCCATCAATTTTGCTCACAGGTCGCGTTCGAATCTTGACATTGGCCGATTGTCCGCTTTGTTGTTTCTTGGTGTCAAGGCTTACGTCATCAGGCTCGTCAGAGGACTCGGCCGAGTCAGCAGAGGAAGGCGATTTGCAGGCTTGAGACTTCTTGCTGTTGCCCTTACGGCTCATTGGGACGGGATGATGAAAGGAGAGAGGGAAAGACAAAGCGGAAGGCAATCACACATTCACAAACAGTGCAGGGTGGTCGGCTTTTATAGTGTCGACTGACTTGTGAATCATAATTTGTGAATTGAATTTGTCGAACATTTCCAAAATGGAAATCATCACAAAGTGCAATTCGCGTGTCATCTCAAATCAATGTTAGTAATGTCGAACAAAGTCATCACTGTTACCATTCATTGGTCATTTTCAATAATGCCAATAATGCTTTCGGGTGGCTGTGGGAGGCAAATCATTACATTATCAAAGCAAATATGCAAGTCATTATTCGAAAGCAATTAGATCCTTCTCTGCTCTGCGAACATATAAACCAAATTTGTTTGATGTTTCATTTGTTGGTTTAGTTTGTCTACTTTCTCGATTAGGTTTGCATCTCGTTTCGAGACTTTCTCTGCAATGGGCCAATGCTGTCTCGGTGGTAAGTGCACTTGTTGGCCATTGTTGTGCCATCTCCAATCTAATGTTTCTCGTTACAGGTGAAAAGAGCGAAGAGCCTGCCAACTTGGTTGTGAATGAGAAGCAAAAAGGGCCTACTGATGCTGCCCCCGCGGTCAATCCAAAAACGAGTGTTCCTAATGAGGGCGATGGCAAACCAGTGAAGTCGAGTGCCAAGCCGAGCACTGCAGTCCATGGAGATGACCTGAAGCTTTCAGTGAAAAGTGAGGCTATCGCTCCCAAGAGTGCTGTGACCGTAGTCAATTCCAAATTGGAACAACCAAATGCTGCTCTCAAGAAGAAGCCTACGAAACCTGATTTTCCTTACGAAAAAATGGAACGAGGTCCAAAGGTATGGTAAATGTTGACTAGTACCACTGTAGACTAATCGAACTAACCGGTCCATTAGGTCAAGATTGTGGTCGATGAGAATCGCATTTTGCAGAACATCAAAGAGAAGCAGAGCATCAAAGACGAAGTGGCCATGATTGGTCGAGGCAAGTCGGCTCAGTTCAAGTCTTCGATCCGCTCAGTGCCACCATCATCGGCCAAATCGAAAGCCCCAACCGTATTCAAGTCTGTTATATCCGATATCGACAAGCCTGTGTCGTCGACCAATGAAGACATGTCCTCGCTCTCCAACCCAAGTGGAGCGGTCATTTCATCGAACTTGTCCTCGCCGGGTGGTGCTTCGAAGAGCTCTAATGACAAGTAGAACACGATTGCCGTTATTTGGAAACAACAGTGATGCACGTGGTATTAATTGCCCACTTTATGAGTGATTCTCTCAATAAAGTTAATCAACATTACATTTACTTTGTTATATTAATTAAATTGGCCACCATTTCTCCAATGTGGCTTTGTCTGGCAATTGGTCTATTTTGCAGTGCTCTCACTCGTGCCACTAGATGTGCGCCATCGTTTTATGCACATTTGTTATATGCCTGATTGAGTTAACCTTGATTAGTGTTTTTCATCATTGGCCCAATGTCCGTCCAGTTTGTTTTCCCTTCCCACTCTAATGATCGGTGTTTGCAGTGAGTGCGCGCCTAATTTAAATTGAATCCTTCCAAGAGATTGATTATAATTCCATTTTGTGAGCATCGATTTAGCCATCAAACTGGACTGCTTTGTATCCGCACAACGAATCCACTTTCAACCTCCAATTTAACGAGTTCAATCACAGTGCAAATTGCTAAGTGCTAAAATGTTCCTCAAGCCATCGCCTCCACTCTACCACAAAGTGCACCTTCTCAGCAAGCTCTATGGATTCCACGCCAGGTTCAGTGTCCCTTCCAAGGCAAGTCCGCCGGTGGCTCTCAGTGCTTGTGTCCCGAGATGGCATCTCTGGTTGTCTGTACAGGTCGTATGGTTGCCACCGAATGCAACCAAAAAGTGCATTGCAAGTCTCCTTCAGTGCAAACCTCCTACTGGGAAAACAAGCATCCATCTCCAGTGGCACCATTGACAAACTGTTGGCTCTGTTGCCTGAACGTTGCTCCGCTGTTCATTTCAGATGAAGTGATCAATTTCCAGGTAAAGTGCCTCCTGTTAAATTGACTATGCTTTTTATAAACTCATCCATCGTACGACCGTACGATCGTGTGGTACCACGAGTGGTCCACTAGAAACGTACGTCATCTATGAACATCTCATCCCGTACGTCATCTCAGGACGACCCCGCTCTGTCTGCACCGCAACGTCGGAGCGTCGTTTCCCGCGCATTCCGCATATATAAGCTGGTTCCTCAACAGCCTGCTAGTTAGTTCAGCACACGGTACGACCGCACTCGCACGTGCTCACCTTGCTGCATACTCACCCTTCTCTCTCTCTCCAGGACACTCTTCCCCATCTCAACGACGCCCGAGTCGTTCCTCACACTGGTCACGATCTACATCCTATCAGTGTCCGCAATCCATCTGGGCCTCGTCCCATTCTCTCACCTCACCGACGCCTATCGTCATCGCTTGGTCACGACGCCATCGTCCTATCAAGCACCCTCGCGTTATCCTGGTAGACGCCCAGCTCACGCCGGCATCACGCCATCGTCCTCAATCTCACCCACCTTCTCTGTATCCTCCCATAATCTCGTGTATTTCCGCTTTCTTACTCACGGCACCAATGCCCTAGTAAAATCTCCTATTTCCTGCTCAAAAGTCCGACCCGGTTTATTTATGTGCGTGACCAAAGCTCACCCCTTCTGTACCATCTCGAGCACCCCATTTGGTTACGCCACAATCGTATGGCAACCAAGCACAATGTGCATGGCCAATTCAACCACTCGTCCGATTGGGTTCTAGGTAAAGACCACCGCTCCAACTCTGTACAATGTAAAGCCCATCGTTGATATCATCGGACCGAGTGGCAATGTCTCTGTCTGCATTACACCCGTTGATTGGAGAAGATTGCACTGTGACCGACAGTGAACATTTCATACAGTAGTATGATTGCCAAATGACTGGACCAGTGGACAGTATTAACTTGAGGGGACTGTGAGCAAATCAGTTGAGGAATTACTTAACTAGAGAGAACAGGCACAAGTTTCTGCTAAATGATGCAAATGTTACTTGCAAACTCAACAACATTACTTAGTAAAGTTTCATTGTTTATGCCAATATTGGCAAGCAGTACATAAATTGATGGACTTGGCCAAGACATGTCACGGCTTGGCATACAAACGAGTCCACTCGCGAGCCACTTGATCATAGCGCTTTCGATCAGTCTTGTAGACTTGTGCCACATCGGGTGCGAGTGGATCGTTGGCATTGGGATCGGTGAGCAGCGAACCAATGGACAATAGCACCTTGCCTATGGTCAGTGCCGGTGACCACTGGTTCTTGAGAATGTCCAGGCAAATGGCTCCATGGCTGTTGATGTTGGGATGGTAGATGCGAGTGGTGAAGATCACCTTGGGTGCCTGGAACGGATAGTCTTTCGGGAAACGGATATCCAGCGAGAACACTCCACCCTGAAAGGGACTGTCTACTGGTCCCGAGATGCTTCCTTGCCAGTGATATAGATCGTCTTCCACTGGACCAGCAGTGCATCCCACCAGTGGCTCACGACGAAAGTCTTCCAGTTCTTTGCGAATGCGACGCTCTGTCATCGGGAGAGGTGGAAACCAGGTGGACGAACCAGACAGGAAAGCAATACAAGGCGAGGATGATTTGCCAAACCGAGGAGAAAGCAGCAATCAGACACCAGCACTTGTGAAGTGAAGTGCAATTAAATAGTCCATTACTAACCAAGCAAGCGAACAAATCAAATTCTTAACAAACGAACAATACTCTGGCACATTATAAGTAGAGTAATCACTTTGGGCTGTTCGAATCAGTCATTTGTCACTTTAGCGACACAAATTGCATGCACTCTTACTGGATGAGAATTCGTTTGTAGTGTCAAGATCGTCTCTCATTCGCTTCGTGTCCAAGCCATCTTCAGCCTCGGACTTTGCCATCACACCAACCGAGCACTGATGGGTGATTGTCTTGGTCGACTTCGTCGAGGCATTCAAACGATGGTGGAAGACACTCCCAAGAAGAACAAAGGAAAGGTCCTGAAGAAGAGGGACAAAAGTGAAAGGTCTAAGAAAAAGTCTCGGTCAAAGTCTCATTCGAAGAGTAAAAGAGAGCGACACAAGGAGAAAAAGCCCAAAAAGAAGATCAACAAGAAGCGTCCATCTTCCAATAGCTCAAGTAAAGGCACTCGAAAGTCAACCCAAAAGGAAACTACCGCCAGTCCCAGTGACGAGTCGCCAAAGTCGAAAAACGACAAAGAAAATGATGCAAGTGACGACAAGGACAAAGAAGAGGCTTCCGAGTCTTCCAAAAAGACAAATTCTCCCGAGAAAGAGTCCTCAAAGTCGGAAAAGAAAAACACGAAAGAGCATCCCAAGTCTGACAAAGATGTGAAAAGTTTAAAGTCCTCGAAGAAGGACAAAAAGACCAAATCTCCTGCCGAACCAGAAGATTCGAAAAAGGAAATCAAACCGGTCACTCCAGAGAAAGCACCCGACCAGCAGAAGCCACCTCGATGCAAATCGAAGAAGAAAATCAAAGACAAAGGCACTAAAGGTGACCAAGTGGAGGAGAAGTCGTTGTCCAATGTGGTGCGCAAGCTGAAGGACAAGAACACCGAACTGAGACAGAAGCGAAACTCGGTCAAGACTGTCGACCAAAAGACAGATCCCAACGAGGTGGTGAAAGGTTCACCACCACCACCATCAAACACTGCCAAGTGACTGTGCCGTGTGCATTGTGGCTAAACACTCACTGTCAGCCATGCCAATCACCACTCTGCACAATGACAACCAAATATATTTAAATTAAATATATTAATTAATGCAGTAATAAACTTTTTGTTAATCACTTAATCTTGGTCTTTCTATTGGTCTTTCTCGAAGCAAACTTGTTCCATTCAATTGTGGCGCAATCCGCAAATGGCACTTTCTGAATGGCAGTCAAATTGTGAGTGTTGCTTTGTGCCCATAAAACTAGTGACTTGTGTCACGAAAGAGGTTTTGATGAATTCTTTCTCTCGACCTCACCACTCTTTCTCTGGAGAGATGAACTGTGAAATGAATGAATTAGTAAACATTAATGCAACATATCATTCAGCTTGATTGCGCTACCAATTCGATTCGATTTTAAATGTTTCAACCATAGTTGACAAATAGCAACAATGACCAATATGACACTGTTTGCTTGGTTATGCAAACAACCAAGAAGAGAAGTGTAATAAGTGTGATTGCTTGTGCCTGAACAGTTCTGTTCTCTTTCAGTGTCAACTCAACTCAACTCTTCTCGACATTTAGCCAATGACTGCTCTCCACCGACTTCGCAGAGAACTCGACAACATGATGCGAGATCCACCGGCACACTGCTCGGCCGGACCTGTAAGTGACGATTTGTTTCACTGGCAAGCGACCATCACCGGGCCATCGGACAGTCCTTACGAAGGCGGTGTCTTCTTTCTGGAAATGACTTTCCCGAAGAACTATCCCTTCAAGCCACCACAAGTGCACTTCACCACTCGAATATACCACCCAAACATCAACAGCAACGGTAGAATTTGTCTGGACATTCTCAAGGACAAGTGGGTGCCCTCTCTCTCCATCCCCAAACTGCTTCTCTCTGTGTGTTCGCTGCTGTGCGATCCGAATCCTGATGAGCCACTGGCGCCGGAGAGTGCTCAACTGTACAAGACCGACCGAGTCAAGTACGACGAGATGGCCCTCAAGTGTACTTGTAAGCACGCCATGTAATTGCACATTGGGCGCATTCCCTTCAGGTGGCACCTCTGACAAGGTTCATTCAATCAAATTGACACTACTTTGCATTAAATGTCCCATTAAATTATTAAACAATTATGTATAAGTTAACTTTGATTTTCTCATACAAGCCCTCTCGCTTTCCGCGTGCCAGTATAAAGTGGTGCGATTCAATTCGAATTAAACTCATTCGAGATCGAATCAGACAAAGCTTTCACCAAATTGTTAATTATTTGTTCTCTTTTCTGTTTTGCATTTAAAAGCGATTCCAATTGCCATGTGTGATGGTCATTGTTTGTGATTGAGTCTTTTTCAATTTGCTCTGGGCAACTTTGTTTGCTTTACTCGTCAACCAGCATGACAGTGCTCTTGTTCAATGGCCACTGATTGCTTTTATCTTCGCTGTTTTGGTCGTTGGTGTTTCTTCTTTTATTGAAACTGAGTCAACTGTTGCTACCACGACCAGCCTGAAGCCAAGTACCAACAGTACAAACCAAACGAGCAACTCTACCAAGGATAGCACTACTGGATACGATTCAGGTAAATTCAATTATCTAAGTTTTAAATTAGCTAATTTACTGTTTTGTTACTTTCTTTAGATTTCGATATCTGGGAGTTTTTGCAATCGAATATGTACTACGTTTTGGCAGCTGCTGGAGCACTTATTGTGGTTGTTTGGCTGCTCTGTTGGCACTTTAACGGAAAGACAGCAGGCTCGGATTTAGAAGACAGTGCACAAGACGATGACAACAGTACTCGACTTGCAGATTCGCCAAATTCGTCTTCTCTCGAGGAACGCAATCCAAAGCCTGTCAAACGTGCAAAGAAAGGCGCCAAAAAGGCTGACAAAAAGCGAAAGAACGAGTCAGAAGTGAAAGTAAATCGCAAAGCGGGAGCCAAAAGTGCGGCGACCAGCCTTGGTGCAACATCTGACGCAACCAGTTCCGTTGGTTCCACTCCCCAATCAAGCAGCCCAATTGGCAATTCGAAGCGCAGCCAAGCTGCCAACAAGAAAGGCTCAACTGCACGACGAAGCAAGCACACCACTACGTCTGTGCTAAACACGGTGAGGAACAAAATGAACAAAGTCAAGTCGATGGTAGCGAATGTGTTCTCCACCAAAAAGGAAGAAAAGGATGGAGAAGGAAAGAAGAAGAAAGCGAAAAAGGACAAAGACAAAGATAAGGACAATGAATAGCTACTCTAGAGTCTCTTCCTTCACCTTAGCAGAACATTCATCTCGATATGATGACTTCGTTTTCTCGTCAATTAGTTGGCGCCTTATTCAATAAAAAACAAATTCTAACAGTGAAATGTTTTAAATTGTAAGTTTAATAGAAATTTGCATGTTGCATTTAGTTGGAGAACAAATGGTTGATCAATTTAGTTTGATGCTGTCGAGTCGACAGTGTCGATCTTATCATAGATCATTCGGTGTCCAGGTCCTCCGAGCATGCCATCATTTGATATTAGCGATATTATTGAGAGCAGTGCTTCCTGCTATTGGTATTCAAGCATATTGAGTGCATTTCAACTGTTTTTCTCCTGATAGTAGTTCCTGCCAAACATGTTGTACACGAATGCCCACAATGACAACAAACAATAACCACTTATCTGCAGTAGTTTCATGCGCAGTCAATATCATAGTCAACAGTGGTACTATGTATCGTACTCGGCACCTGTCACTTCACGGAACGACTCCGAAACACCCGACATCACAAGTTAAAGCACAAGATCGCTGACCTCCTTAGCGAAAAAAGTATTCCAATGTATCACAGAAGCTCAATGCTTAGATGGCGACGGTCGTAACCGATTCGTGGATATCCTGGCCGTCAAAGATGGATCAAGGAACGCCTTCATAATCGATTCGACTGTCCGCTGGGAAAGTAACGAGGACGTGGGAGCACTCGTCCAAGACGAAAAGATATACGCAAGCTGTGCAGACGACCTACGATCCAAGTACCCGATGATTGGCAACAAGTCGGTCGAAGTCATCGGATTATGGGTCGGAGCCCGAGGCACCATCAGCAACAGGATGACGGCCTTTTTCGATCGCTTCGGACTGAATCGAAAGCTACTGCCCGACATCGCCGAGGAAGTGCTGACCGACTCGATCCATATATGGGCCAAGATAATTCGCGGCATCAAAGACAAATCGATCAAGAGACAAAGAAAGACCGACACCATTTACCTTATACAAACTCTTACATACACACCATTGTCTCACGATTACACTTACTCGCTGTGTCACAGGGCATCTCACTAATTAGTGAGCAGCTAACAAGACTAAATAAAGTTTTGTTTTTCTCGGCTTTACAGTTTAAATAAGACACTCTGTCGGGCAAATGGCCTGTAAAGTGCACTGTGACAATGGCGCCATCTCGTGTCGTTGAACGAAGAAACGTCAACATACATTACTAGACTGTCATTGACACTGTCAACATTGACTCAACAACAACAATAAGCTTATAACTTATTATAAGAATTCTTGTTAACAACTTGCAAGACCTCGAACTAGTCAAATCAAGTAGAGAGAGGTCGCCAGCATGGAATCTGTCAACCCACACGCTTTGACAAAATAATCTCAGAAGTCAGTGGCATCGACTACATTAGTCGACTCAAAGTGCAAAGTCTCCTTCTAACAGAATCTGCTTCTTTCGACAGTGAGCAATTGCGTTTCGGTTGTGTTGTGCGTGCATCTCCTAGTTTGAAGTTCAAATTGAACCAATTGCGACTTTGAATTACGTCTCCAATGAACTTTCTAATTGGCTCGCTTTGGGTCACTCACTTTGTGCCTCACAATTTCAGTTTCACTCGCTTTCCCGAAGAAAGAAGCAACCTATTGAGGCATTCCAGTTGTACCCTTATGTATTCTCTCGGTCCACTTTAATACACCTGGTTCTGGTTCTTCTTTTAGTCAAGATCAAACAGTGTGGCACTCAGATGGCCACGGCCAGAACTAGCTAGCGCACTAGATCACTATGGTTAGTGAGTTATGTGAGTGAATAACATTAATTTTCTATTTTATGGAAACTTGTATATTTTTGTATTTTGTCACTAGATCCGAGTCATTCCAGACAACAAAGGTTGCATCAAATTGTTACACAGGGTGTGAAACACTTGTTGAATTTATTTGATGAAATTGCCGTTGAAGAAGCAAGGCTCAAGGAGAAAAAGTTAGCTTCGAAAATTATTGCCGTCTCGATTGGCCTTACAAGAAACTTTGAGAACTGCACTAGCACTTTGGGCTGTGATAAGGCAATCCACTTCGAGGCGGACGAAAAAGGTGCAAAACCCTCACAGCCTTTAAATGTCTCGAAGATTGTGGCTAAAGTAATACAACATGAAAAAACTGGCATCGGTATGTTTGAACAAATTTGTAATTGTTTGAGTTATGCTTGGGTTAATGTGCTTTATTTATGTTTTGTTTAGTAATTGCTTGCAAACAAGCCATTGACGACGATGCTAATTCTGTAGCTCAGATGATTGCAGCTTTAGAAAAAGAGTATAGATGTTTGTTGTTCAATGTAAGTAAGCTAGATGTAATATTGATGCATTGCTAACATTACAACTTGCTTGTAGTATCACAATCCACTGCACTGTTCGCAAACATTCACTCAATTGAACATTGTTTGACTTATCCAGCCAAATCATTCACTTTCTTACTCTCTTCTCCTTTTCACATTCAAGCGTCCTCACTAAGCTCACTCAAGTTAATTCCTCTGCATGCAGAATTCTAAGTACAGTGAAGACCATCGAAGTTGAATATCATCCAAAGTAATTCGTTGCTTATCGCACCCAAGCTAGTTGCGTCGGTTTGGTGGACATTTACGGTCAGCAGTTGTCAAGTCAAGCTGTCCGAACGATCGGTGGTGAAGCAGCCAAATCAATCACAATGATGCCCACCCAATCATCGCAATCAGACAAGTAAGCATTCTATTGTCTCTCTAACGTACCTCGACTCTCACCATAAAGTCAATTATTCAAGTAAAATGGAAGAAAGTGGAAGAAATTCGCTAATTTTGGCTCAGAGGCAACTGTGATTGATCCAGCAAAGAAAGTCAATCATTGCTCCAATTAAGAACGATAACGAGCCAGAACGATTGATGACGATTGAATAGACCAATCGGAGAACACTCAGGAGGATGACAAGAATAGAGTGAATGATCGGGACATGCTCACGAGCATGAGATGTGAAAATCCAAATTTGCCATCACCTCCAGGGACATTCATGAAAAACAAAAAACATTGATTCTGACAGGCCAAGTCAAGCTGAAAGAGAACCGACCCCCAAAATAGGTTTTGATCCTTCTGTAAGAAGAGAACCAAACCAAAGCTCAACTAAGGATGGAATGGATGGAATGGAATGGGGTTTCTCCCAATTCAGGAAGAGAAGTGAGACCAAGCAAATGGTAAGTGGTGTATAAAGAGGGACATTTTAGTGAATCTTTATTAAATATAACGTGGTGGAAGAGAACTCTCCGCTATTGTCTTTACGTGAACTCTTTTCCATGGCTTCCATTCGGTTTATTCCAGTTTCGGGTCAACCAAGTTCCCGTGAACTATCCTCAATTCCAGCCTGGTTAATAGAACCATCAATGCGTGAGCCTAGTTCGCTTCCCATTTGAACTGGCACCGAACCGATTATGCCAACTAAACCTCGCACAGCTGAAGCAACTCTACGCTCTATGTCAACTATACCACTCAGCCCTTCTATGGTATAAAATAGCACAGTACCGTAACCGAAGCCCGTACCATCATTTTTCGGTCCACAATTGTGATCGTGCAGAATGTGTTTGTTTTATTTGCTCGCACATCTTCAAACCATCACAGCATCGAACCTGTCGTTGGTGAATGTGACCATTGGCCAACCAAGAAGTGTTCATCTTTCCGAACGACTCGATTGACGATTCCCATCTCAGTGCCCATTACGATGTGAGAGTGCCCTCCACCAACCCACAGGATGTTAATACGTCTGCGGCACTTTTCGCGCATGCAAACAGTGTCTGGATTATCGGCACCTTCAGAGGCGATATGCCTCGCAATAGGCAACATCGAACACACCGACCCATTCACACTCACACAATGTGCACAATATATTTGTTTATTCTTATTTTTTATATTTTTATATTTAAAATTGTTAATAAATTCACTTACCTATTTGTTCGGATTACGATACTTTGAATTGTCTGACAATGACAATTGTGAGTTGAGAATGAAAAGAGTGTAAAAGATATAATGCTTTAGGATGCTTTCATGAGCAAACACGGACTCGAGACCGACCAGACACGACTTAACTCGTTCTGGAAGGCATTTCGTTACTCGGAAAAGCTATATATGCCAGTCAGCGGACTGTTCCTCAGTTTGGTAGCCATCGATAAAGAGTCTCACTATGAAACTTGAACTTGTGAATTGAGCGCCAATTGAATTGGTCCCGGCTTGCTTGCACTTGCTTCAGTGGCAATTACACTAAACTGGCACGTCCAATTTGGCCGAATGTGGTGTACATTTATTGTTATGACACCGAATTGGCTATGATTGATTACGATTCGATATTGTGGACGTGGTCATATTCATCATCATCGGAATGATTCTGATGCCAATCAGGCATCAGATTTCTTGATGGTGGTCCAAAAACGAATTTTGTGTTTGACCACATTTTGGGCTCTGTTCAATCGGATGCTTTACTGGAAAAGCTCCACTGGAGCAGTGTGAGGTTCTCCTTTGAGTGAGACTCGTCAAGTGCAAAAGTGTTGGCTAATATTCGACGATGGTTGTGCAATCCAATTTGCAAGGTGCAATGATATATTTGTATTCAGCGTCATTCTGCAAATGGCTCTATTTGTATCGCCGTTGTAAACTGTTCTGTGGTGGCACTTTTCACCGTGCTGCAGTGGCACTGCAATCACAGTTCAAATTGATATTTGGTCGTGGTCTGTATTGGCAATACAGTATTGCTCTCTGACAATCAAAGCTATACGACCATGTAGGACAGGTGACCACTTGGTCAAATTGATTGCCTCGCACCAACAGACCAAAGCGCACTCGCACACAATACAGTCTGCAATAAGTAATCAACCCTCACTGTTGATCTCGTAGTGAAATTAATTCTGTTCGGTAGGTGTTCTTTTTGACAAAACACTCACCGAGCCAATTAGATCGATATAAGGGTCTCGGTAGTGACTGGAATGACACCCTCGCTTTTTACTGAATGGCCACCAGACTAAATGCGAGACACAGCGAGCCCAATTTCAGTTTTATAATTTTAATAAAGTGCAAATAAGAGGAAATGTACAATAAATTTCCTAATAGAAGAGTTGACATTGAGCGGTAGGGTGTGCGCATGCATTTGTGTCTTAGCTCGTTTGCTTGGTAAAGCTGACTCAATAGAGTCTAGATCTAGGGTCCAGTCTTGCTGGCCGGTTTCGGATCGGTGCTTGACTTGGCAGCCGAGGAGGAAGCGGCGGCACGGGATGGAGCCGTAACGGATACAGCCGGACTAGTAGAAGAGGGACCGGTTGAGACGGCGCTCGATGCAGCGGAACCGGTTGAGGAAGCAGGTTTGCCGGCGCCGGTGCTTGACTTGGCACTGGATGGAGCCGTAACGGAGACCGCCGGACCAGTAGAAGAGACGCTTGAGGTAGCCGATCCTGAAGTAGCGGAACCGGTTGAAGAGCCGCTTAATGAAGTAGGTTTGGTACCGCTAGAAGAAGCAGACTTTGCGGCACCGGTGCTTGACTTGGCATTCGATGGAGCCGTAACGGATACAGCCGGACCCGAAGAAGCGGTTCCTGTAGAAACTGGTCTACCACCAGCGGAACCACTGCCAGTACTTGAGCCAACCTTCTTGCTACCAATCTTGCTGGCCGCCTTCTTGCTACTAATCGAACCACTCGACTTGGCCTTGAGTGCCTGAGCCTGTGCAGTGGCACCACCAGACTTGCGCTTCTTGGCACAGTTGTTACACACGAGGGCCAGTGCCACGACCAGTGCCCCGCAACCGACCACAGTCAGAATCGTTCCAAAGATGCCACCTTTGCCACCATCCTTGAGAGCATTAGCGTGCTTATAATAGAGCTGTGCGAACACTTGTTTGACTCGTTCATAGTCCTTGGTGCTGTTGGTTTGCCGAAAGACGTCCAACGCTTGATTGAAGGCTTCCATGTCGTATTGCACCTTGGTGATGGTGGCGTTCTTTTGCGGATCGTTTGAACGGCCCATCATCTGGTCATCACCTGGATACTTGTTCAGTATGTCGTTGATCTTTTCGGTTTTTCCACTCTCGTCCAGAAGGTCGGGATAGTTCAGTGAATTGAGGGCGTCCACCACCGAGTAGTCCGCCGTCAGCAGGAAGAAGAAACTGGCGACCATGACCAGTAAGCCCAGAGCTCGGGGAGTGGGACGTGTCCAGGTAGAAACCATAGTGCCAGCTGGAGGGCGAAGTAGAAACACAAGAGAAAGCGCGGATGACACAACCAAACTAAGGGAAAGTTCGGCTCGTACAAGAGTAGAGAACAGTAACACTCAAAGTATAACTTGCTCAAATCTGAGTACGGATATTTAAAGGGAAGAAAGTCATCTACCAATTCGACCATTTCGAATTCGATATTTTTGAAATACGTGTCTTAAGATGCAATTATAGAATGTATTTGGTTTAATTAATAAATCGAAAATCGATTACATGGTCACTAGTGGAGATTAGTGGCGTTAATGAGCACGATTACAGATGACCATGCAAATGCAGTGCACTTGAGCCGAATTGGCCAAGTGTGATTGTATTCGACTATTTGGCGGTGGACGCGAATCATTATTTTCTCATTATTATTCAAACATTTAATGTCTCTTTCATTTGGTTCCAAATGTGCTCAATATCAATGGACTATCGAGAATGTCTGTCACTCAATCGGTCCATAAGACGCCATTGAGAGCATTCTGTGCACAGTCTTTTTTTAGTACTTACACCAGTGACCAATTGGGTCGCATCGATGCTGATCTGTGCGCAACTGATTGCCAATGGTTCTGTGAATTGGCAATGGGAGCATGTGATGCTAGTGCCGTGGCTGTAACCTGTCCTCTCCTCTGCTAACTGTTGAGTGTCTCACTCGGCCACACTGTCAAATGCCAACCAGTGAAATTAGTCCGGATCACTTCACCTCACTGTTTACCTTGTCTAATTTGTGCTCACGAGTGCACCGATAACAAGAAGTGTAATGACCAGTTTTGGACAGACGGGCAGTGACTTTGGTCATTTAATTTGATTCGGTGCCGTCTGTCGAAAAGCACTGCACAGCACTACACAGTACTTGGTAAGCCAACATTCAACCGAGCGCAGACAGATCAGAAAGATTTGTATTTCTCAAGTAAGACTCATCTCTGCTTGTAATGACATCACCTTGTGTCTACTCTCTACCATTGGGCTGACATTTCATTTCATTGTGACTACAATCTCAAATGACATATCGATTCTTCACTTACTCGCTTAAGTTAAGCCTTAACCTCTGCTTGAATGAAATGGAGTGCACAATATTCATGCATGATCATCAATCAACTATTTTTCACCACTCAATGTACCGCATTTGAGCCAACTCATCGTTCAGATTCGAGGTTGGTGCCATTGTGGGTGTGTGACTCTTTGTCATACATCTCGAGTTGCCAGAGTTGATGATCACTTCAAAGTACGCCTGAATGACACGCACAAACTCGAGTGTCACCTAGCACAAGTAGAGAATATAAGCGCATTTGGATATTAAGATTGGTACTGACCTGAAGTGAAATGTGAATGAGATTGTTGTATGAATGAATAATTAAGGCCAACATGGAGAGAATGCAACTCTTAAACTGCATGTCCACAATGTACCAGTGACGTTCCCGGTTGTCGGCAATTTACCAGAAGAATGCACTTTACATTGATTGAACACAGATGACCATCATGATTGCAGTAGAAAGAGCAGTATTTGCTTGTTTGCCTCAATCTCAATGTGCGACTTCTTGAGTCGAGTCAGCGAGCCAGAGTTCATCAGGATATGAGCAGAACCAGATCGGTAGAAAGAAGTAGTCCTACTCCACCAGCACCAGATCGCCCACCTCAGTTTGGCGCCACTGTTTGTTGATCCGCCGTGCAGAGAAACGATTCAACACTTCTCGACAAGCCTCGGTTCAATTCACACGCCAGTCCTACTTGTGACACTTAAAGTCTTCGTACACTTCCTCAATTGGTTATAGTACGACATATGCATCCATCAGAATTGATCTATCCATTCTGCATGCTCATATAGGCGTTTGATAGCTCAATTTGACAAAACTGTCTAGGTACCACCAAATAATTCTTAATCATTGCGTCGCCAATGCACCAAATTTGGTGCAATCAAAAAGGCCACCGTCCAGTACTACTAACAGGGGAAAAGTTTGGTCTTAAGACCTTGCTAACTAAGTGACAAATGAAACAACACCTCATGCATCAGTACAGTGTGATAAATCAATCGGAGTAAATCAATTTTGTGGGGAAAACGCTAATGACAACGAGCATGAATCTCCTTGAGTACTGGGGTTGGATTTTGCCTGATCAGATGAAGAACCAACATATGAAGTCAAATCATGTGCAGCCTGTTCTCTCTAATCGGCCAATAATTGCACCAAAGTTAGTGGCCAACACAACCGCAATGCAATTAGCACCAATTGATCAAAGTCATTGAAGTGCGTGTGTGCCCGTTCGGTACACGCTACTAATTCGATTGTCAGCAATGAGTTGAATCAATCGAGGCAAAGTTGCCTGAAAAAGAGGACTGCACTATTGGAGAAACGGCTGCCGCTTAGGCATGAAAACCAATACCAACCGAATTAGTGCAAACACCATCTGTCTCCCACAAAGTACTAACAAATTGCATTATTTGAATGCCACTTTAGACTTGGCCGACGGAGAGTTTCCATTCACCAGTTTTACTGTGAAATTTTCCAAATTAATAAACTTGATTCGGACGGGCGTGCGACTGGAGACAAAACAGCAAACCTAGCACCGATAACTGCACACTAAACCTGTGACCAGGAATGAGTGCCAACTTGCCACTGCCAAACAAGCAATTAAGAAGTGTTGCATAAATTGGCTCGATTCAATATATCGCTTTATATTTTATTTTTTCGAGCGATCAAAAAGCCGATTTTAAATTATAATATATGACATCCATACGGAGAGAACCGATTCGGACAGAAACTGAAATCCTGAAAGCTATGACCAATGCACAATTGCTGAATTGGTCAAAATCAAGCGGATAAATGTGTTCGGATCGAGCCGAGAAGAACTGACAGAGACTGACAGGGCGGAAATAGAGCAAAGCAAACATAAACCGATACAAACAAGTTCAATAAAACTAGTTACCAGTGACGAGACATGGACATGTCCCAGTCGATCACATGAAAACGTTTCTTCACCAGAGCCGCACAATTAAACGACAGGCTTGGCAATGGATCAATGAGCCGAATCTAGTGCCATTGGCCGTAGCCAAAGGTAAATGCGGCTTGTGGTGTTTATTTATTTGCATTGCCAAATACATACAAAGAAGGCCACATTATTTCAGAATTTAAATAGAATCCAATTTAGACCACGCCATAGTGTCGAATGAATTCATGATTGAATTACCATCGAGCCAGCGAATTTCACATAGAACTTAATGTTGACTTGTGCCACCAAGGTTGTACCGTGATGGAATGTAGCGATTATAGCAAGTATGTGGCATGGCTACAGCCTGAATTATCAAAACCGACAAATGTATTGGCACATTAATCGCACGGTAATCGCAGTGTCATGTCCAGGCATCAGATTGGTAATTTCTCGCTGAAGACAAAGCTAGAGCAAATTAAGCCACCAAGACAGAACATGAGGCCACCAAACTTTGGCCATCTAATAGCCTTTCTGTTAAGAGACGAATTAATTCACTGACCAAGTGTAATCTTATTGCATTGATTCCCTATTAGATCTTCCAGTATTCGTTCTCGCTGCATGATCTCCTTAGATCGCATAGTAAATCTTCAGATGTAGAGCCATTTTGGACATGGTCAACACAACACTGAACGCACTGGAATGGATGAATAAATGGACTCAATGAAAATTTAATGCGCCAGACAACATGCCAATGGAGTGGACAAGATTGCTGTAGCAAATTTAAATAGCAAATCTGTTAACAGAAGCACTCAGAAAAGCAGTGCCGTGCAGCTCGATCGACAGATAAGAAATTAGGCTCATCTGAAGTGACGAGTGGGTTGGATTGCCACAGACTAACTCGACATCGCCTGGATAAATAAGACTCGCCGATTATCAAAGTGAATATTTGTTCAATGTAAATATGACACGACTCGGTCTGGCAGTGGGCCAATGCACTGATTCGATGTGTTTCTATTGACTGAATGTGCTGGGTGTGTTCACTGTTCACTGTGTTGTGGCAAGACACAAGTCCCAAGCCGTGATGAAAATGGCAATACTCGAATAGATCTGTGTGTGCCTCTGTGTGAGATCGATGATAGTCTTGCAGTAACACAGTAACAATACACCAACAAGAGACACAATCAATTGAGAAAGAATATTTATTTATGGACATTACTCGACAAAGGCCAAATTAAAATTGATGGCCAGATGAGGTATCGTACTCGTATACGAGCCTAATGAAGAACAGGCACAAGCATACAAGCAAGCGAACATTGAACCAAAGTAAACACGAGAGTATAATAATATCGAAAATGGATACGCTCCTCAATTAATCAAAGCCACATTGAGCCAATGTCCTTAGCCAATAAGGAAGTGCACCGATAAGTTGAGTGTGAAGGCATGTCTTACTGCCATGAATGGGTTCTTATGCCTTTCGATCTCGAGTGGAGCTGCAACAATTCGAGGACAGACGCACAAGACAAATTAGTGCAATTAGCTAATTGAGTGGAGTGGTCAAGACAGAGCCAGGCTGAGCTTTCCTTCACCCACCAGTTAGCGACACTCGACTAGTGGTCCTCAAAGCGGCTTATGGCAATTTTTAAGTTAATTAACACAATGTAATTAGCGTGTGGACGGCCATTGGCCAAGAGTGAACCATTGTAGTGCATCTTCTCCCACTTGCCATTGACACTTTCCAAGTTTTCGAAAAAAATTTACTATTCGACAAGATTATTTGCTTGAAATGAATTATGACTTTTAATTGCAGTTTATAAACTCGAGTAGGACATGCCAATTGCATGAATGTTCACAAATGACCATTGATGCGACCGAGCACAGTAGAACAGCAGACCAAACAGAACAACAAGTCATATCTGTTTCTATTGCCAAATCTAATCTTATCAGTTTGATTAGAGTGCATTTCGAAATGCGCAATATTACAAGTTAGACCAATTTGAATGATTGAATCAAATGTCCTTGTCTATTTGCACTATTTCTGTATATTAGGTTGAAATAGAGTCTATTATTGTTTTTCAGAAAAACTTTTTCTGTGCGTTTGGGGCCCAACCTTTGGGCATCAACTCAAACATGTTTGCAAATTGGCCTCGACCACTTGTAATGGTTTGTACAATTTGTTTTGATTTGTGCTTAATTAAATTTAACGTTAATTTGTTAGTTCGTAGATCCCACTGAAATGTGCCACGACCACGATGTGCTACAGCGAAAGTTGTCTCTTTGTGAAAGGGTGATGTATTGCACTACTAACAATGGAAAGGCCATCTTTCTCATCTGATTGAAAATCGGTTGACTCACCTTGAAGACTTGGTTATTTTGCTGCCTAATGAACCAATTGACCTAATAAATCAGTGGGATGTTAAGGTGGTCACTTTGTGGACACAGTACGCAGTCCTTTGGGAAGAAACTTTATGCAAAACTTTATGGCACCTGAAGGCACATTTATTGCCTCGCCTGATTTTGCTACGGTAATTATTTGTCCTATTTGAGTTTCATTTCAAATGTTATGTTATTTTCAGGTTGTGGACCATATCAATTCATTGGTTGGTGGTAGCAGCACTCCAACTTCAAATGGGACTCATTCCACACGGCTGTCTAATCGACTTTTGTTTGCTTGGCCCAAGCGAAACAATCATTAGCCCTGTTGGATCGTGTTGCAGAGTATGACATCGACGGTCTCGAGCAGTTGCTGCTAGTTGTGGCTGAAGCATTTTCACTTGTAAAGCAGCCTCATAACGATCACAATTTATACAGCCATCTGTTTGATTGTATTTTCGCTAAAGTGTGCACTCCACTTCAAGCAAAATATCTACAACAGTTTGATGCTCTGGAGCAGTCGGAGAAATTGATTTCGTTGAACAAATATTTACTTAACTAAATCACTGTTTATCATGCACAGTTTGAGAACGAACCGATTGAAAATGTTAATGCCTACATTTAGTATTGAAGTAAGTTGCTCCTAAACTGTTCCTATGAGTTCTCCATGAGTCTGTTCAGGTTTACTTTTTATTATGTTTCCTATTTGACACTAAGTGATTAATCATGCAGATATTAGTATTCACTCAATCATTGTTTAATAATTTAATTAATGTTTTAAAAGATTTTTACAATTTAATCCAATTGTTTGAACTTTATTTGTTTGATTAAAACATTGCAGATCTTTTATTCTCGCATAATTAATGCAAGTTATAGTATCGAATCAATATTGAATATTCAACAATGGCAATAATAATAAACGATAATATTGAGGACAACTATATTTATATAGATTTAGATTAAGACATAATTTACGGTATAATGTTGTGACATAAGTTGTCCAAATGGACACTCACAATGTGTAATAGATATAATAGCGGCTATTAAATAGGTGTAATATATAAAATTAAATTAAAATATTTGATATCAGATTTGTGATACAATGTGTCTTAGTTGTCTAGACTCTAGAGCATGTATTCCGTTATGGTGAAGGTGGTGCCATTGCAAGTTATTGGAGTACAAAACTTAGGCTTGCCTTTGATGCTTTCATAAAATTGCTCAAAGGTCATTCTTTGAGAGTTGACTTTCGCTGATTGTTTGTCACCTTGAACATGTTCGTGTTGAACTTGAGCGCTAGACTCAGTGACAATATCATCATCATCGTGTTGGTGGTGCTTCTTTTTCTTGTGATTCTTCTTTTTGGTTATTTTAGGAACAATAGACAAACTGTCAGAAGCACCTTTCATTAATTTGGATGATTTATGACGATGCTTGTCATCACGTTGATCAGAACGATGTTTGGGTTTGCGATGACGGTCTTTGTCTTTGTGAGACTTGATGCAAGAGCGACCTGTAGACGATGACGCAATGAATTCGCGCTTTTCTTCCTTCTCCGAAGAGGAATCTTGGAGAATTTTTATGTGTTTCTTACTGGATATCTTCGACGAATGTCTAATGTCCTCCCGGTTGCTTGGACAACTTTTCGTTATTTTGATTAATTTTGATTTCTTACTTTTGTCCCGATTGACCTTGCCATCGACCTCATCATCATCATTGTCGGAGCTGGAACTTTTGACACGATATGATATCGTCGACATTATTAAACAAATTGTTTTTCAAAATTGTCGATCAAACTTCGGCCAAAAAAGTTGTCCTCTGGCTCCCAAGTGTTCACCTGAGTAGTCCAACCATTTGTATATTCAGTTCGCTTGTGCTCGTTCCTTCTCGATCACAAATGTAACATATGTTGTGAAAGCCCCTCTCTATCGTCTCAGGCTGCCTCCCTCTGCTGCGTATGCGACTGTGACTGTGCCTCCTTCTGTTTCAGGCGTCCTCCTTCCGCTTTCTTCTCCGAATCCGCCACGGCCTGCCTGTCTTGCGGCGGCAGGCACTTAAGTGTCGTCACTCGTCTGATCGTTAGTCTCAACATCACATTATTTTTACTCCCATTTGCGTAATACCATTACACCTTTTGCGATCATTCGTTTCCGGCTGGCGTACTTGGCATAGAGTCCCAAGGCCCAGACAGTGCTCACTATTTCCGTCCGAGTCCGATTAACTTTCCGACAATAAACTATCCTTCTCAGCACTTCCTCTTTGTCGTTCATTTATTTACCGACTTTTCGGTATTTCGGAACGAGTTCGGTTCGATTTACCCTGGTTGAGGAAAGGTTGATCGAGGATGCGTTCTACCAATGCGTCTTCACCAATGTGGCACAATTTACCCTTCTTTTTCTTTTCAGACATATTTTGTTTCGCTTCATTAAGTTTCAACCTAAATAATACAAAAATCGTAATATGTAAGCCAAGGTCGTACTAATACTAATAAAACATGTTTAAGAAACATGCTTAACATGGAAAAGGACTTGCGAGACCGTGATAGATGATCGGATTCAACATTAATATCAATGCATCCAGTGTCAGGTAGTGCAGACAATGCTCTCTGTGTTCATTTCAAGTGCCTTTGTGCGCTTGTATTATTTCATTTAGTGTTCGGTGACTGTTCTACTATGAATCCTTTACTGGATTTTGTCCTATCCTTTCGGGGGATTGGCTCGACAATTATGAGGATATAGCTTTTCGGATCAACCTGTTCGACTTTCTTGTAAGTACTTTTATTGATTTTTTATTGAGATAATAAACTTTGGTTACTAATCTCTTGTCTTATCCTAGGTTATCCCGGATACATATGTTCAGGTACGGGTTGAATCACCGTACCACCCAAGGAAAACCGTACTCGCCAAATTGCTCATCTATCCATACGACCGGATTGTTCAATCTTCGGAAGCTTCTGTCCGACTTGTCCTTGGACTCGACTTTATCAGTCAACTCGTTAAATGGCAGCACAATCGTAGCAATCAGATTGGTCCAATGTATTCGAGTCGGTCTGTGGACCACCTTGCGGATCGATCTATTTGTCCTCTATTTCGCCGATCATCTTATCGATTCGTGTAATGCATATTTCAACAAAGATCTTCATTCTGGCTTCATTCATTCATTCACCGATTGGCTTTCACCTGGGAACGTGGGTACTATCACGATTCTGTGATCCTAAACGTGATGGCCGGACGAATCGATCAGTATTGCATAATCCGTGGACCACGATTCCGGCTTCATCACTACCCGATTCTTCAAATCCGTCTTCGGAATGCTCAATCACCAGAACACGTGACTACTGCTCGGTCTTTACTGGTCACCTCTTCCAAACGATCATACATTTGCGAACGGCTGATCAATCGTTTGGATCTCACTCCTCGTCTTATCAGCAATGCATCTTGTGGCAATAACCTCGAAGGCAAGCAAAAAGTCTGGACGATTGCTTCCGTTAAGGTTCGGATGGTATCGATGGATGACTCCGAGGTTCTAAAACTCCAATTCCTCAAGAATCTCGAATGGCTTCGCCGAAATGTAAGTTCAATGTAAATCTAATTATTAAAAACTTCACAAATATTTTGATGTTTTTTCTTCATATTTCAGCTCATCGATTGCTAATTTAGACAATAGAATTGTCTCTCGTCAAGGGCCACACCCGAAGCAATAATCGCTTTGCCCAGTGGAGATATAAAATTGGATTGGTCCTTATCCTGATAAATCAACTTGTCCGTGGTCTGCTAGTGAAGCATTTCGACGCTAAATTCGTAGATATTCTCAGCAATGGAGCGACTATATAGTCTTTCCACATTGGTGGCTCATAATATTAAAGGTGAATCAACCACAGTTTCGATTGAAGAATAAATCAATCGATTATTGCAAAGTCCGCCACTGTCCAAATACAGCGGACCCATGGGTTCACCTATGGTCCGATTACTCGAGCCACAGTGCTGAATATGTTTTCCAATTTGGCCATATTGGTTCTCTTTGGTGTGAAGAACATTTCTTCCGTGAATCTTCGTTCAGTGTTGAGTGCAATGACCAGTCTCGAGTATTTGGCTCTGATTGACCTCAATGTGCGTGACTTTCGAATGCAGTCACTGCATGCACTCCTCTCCAGGCATGCCACTCCTAATGGTTGAAACTGTTGGAAAAGATCCATTAGACCATGTGGAGCCGAAATGTGTGCCTCCACTGTGAATATTGGCCCAAAAATGGATTGGTTCTTCATTTGGTCAGTTATCAGCAAGCTAACTGCCCTTCGAGAGCTGATGCTGTGGGGTGTGGATTGCTCCATTGGCTTGCCGCCACCGTTAATTGGCCAACTGCACCATTTCATCATTGGATCCATGGACAGTACAACGAACGCAACGATTGAATATATGCAAACGACTTGGGGCATAGTTTCGTCAACTCGGTCTGATGCAGATTAACGATACGGAAAAGTTGTGTCGTTTGTTATGCAGTAAATCACTATATGTGCTCTCAGTTGCCGTCTCAACCGACCGAGTTCACTTTTCTGCTTTTTGTTACCGTTTCGTGTTGCCTCGAACGCGTAAGTCGTTTTCGGTTCTCCGGCAAATCAATCGGCAATATGTCACTCATTTGTACAATTGTCGTTCCCCAATGCCAGAGCCGCACACTTTTGGCAACAGACGAGTGATCTATCCTAACCAGGTTATATACTCACTGTGGGATATTATGCCGCTCAACGGAAAGTATGCAAACGAAATTCTGAAACGATATTTTCAACAGTCGTGTTCGAGCATTGTGTTTGTCATTACCATTTCCAGTAGTCAACTATTAACAACTAACAGACTTGTTAACTGAATTGAACTCGCAAGCAATTTATTATCTTAAATTAGCATCAAACTATCTCTCCACTAGAGTAGCGCTACTCTTCTTCTCACTCTTCCCACATTCCTTCGGCAAAAAATTCCAATCGTTCGTCGGTGCTTCTGTGCCGGACAACTTCGGTGGCTTCGTGCCTGTTGTTGGCTTGATCGATGTATTGGCCAGTGTCCATTGCCATCTGCAAATTGCGTTCCATCTGAAGCACTTGCTCGGTGGAGATGCACAAACTTTGAATGGCCTCCATGAAGGACTCTTGCTCGGCAGTAGAGTCATATTCGGTCTTGCGAGCCACCTGAACCGCAATATCGTACAGCATGGTAATGTCCTTGATGCGCATCATCTCTTCCACAAGTAATTGCTGTCGCTCGGCCAGCGATAGTGCTTCTGTCTGTTGAGCGTTGGCTTGAACTGGGGCAAAGTAGTTGGAGAATGCAAAGTTAGCCAGCTTAACTTTATCAATTTGTCTGACGTTCTGTAAGTTGTCTCGTTGAACCATTTGAGTACTCTTGAAGATAAACACCGAGCGAGTGTTCAAAGAGCCGTGAACTATGCCACTGCGATGCAGTTGAAGGAGAGTGATTGCCACCGAGGCGAGAACGAATTTGGCATCTTTCAGCAGAATTGGTCGTTTGGTGGTGTGTCGCTTGTTCACTATACTTCGGATACGTTTGTCGGCAGTGATCGGACTAATGAGACTGCTGTGCTGTTGAATGTACTCGTGTAGATTGAGGTCTGCCTTCTCCACGAACACGTAGTACACGTTGTCGGTGCGACAGCAGAGCAGATACACGTCCAGTACGCCTTTGATGCCACTGGTGGCCTGGTTGCATCTCTTCATTAGCTCGAACTCTCGCATAATGGTGGCCATGATCGATTTCGCTTGTTCACACCCAGAATTGACCAAATTATGCACATTCACATACTTGACCAACGCGGTTTGATTGGGTCTGAGGGCCTTGTTGCACTGGTACTGGGCAAAGTGAGCAGCGGCAGTTTGAAGTCTGTCGAATGTGAAAGTGTCCTCACACTCGCACTCGTAGTAGTAGCCAAGGTCGGCAAGCTCGTTGTGCTGACTGAAGTCCATGTCCAACACCAACCAAAAGGCTCGATCCAGTTCGGACAGTTCGCTTGACAACTTGTTAGTTACTTGCGCGCTACTACCAGTTGAAGCTTTGCTCCCTTGAGAAGATGCCATGCTTTTGGAACTCATTACTTGGAAGATGACCAAATGAACTTGGCGAACATTGCTGGCAATGCAAATAGTTTGCCTTTATTTAAGCTTATTAATGTCTATTTAGAAGTGAAACTCGAACAAATGGCAAATTTGTTCATTCTAAAAATAAGCAATGTTGATGGGCAGAGTGGGGCTTTGCTTTTTCCTTTGTAAACATACAACATATCAAGATAGGCATAACTTAAATTAAAGCAATTAAATTTAATTGTTAAATGTTTGCACAAACATTGTGAATAAATCTCGATCGCTCTCTAGCTCGTCTCACCATGTGATTTAATGGCAACCGTAATAGCAACATTAGCATTCATCTCGATGAATGAATGCAATCGAGTCTGATTTAAATTACTTTCCTCAAGAGGTCAAGTCGATTTGTTTGTCGCCTTACAAAGTCGACTGACGAATTCTGCAGTGGCCCACTTTCATTGGCCACTTTATTGCCAGTTGGTGTTGATTTCAGGCAAAGTTAGTATGCACCAACTAAATTAGACATGACTTTTGGTGGTTACCGAATCGCTGCCGAGTGTAATCTCATTCAACATTAATGTATGGCCTTATCGGAAGTTGGTCATGAGTGCACTTGCATAAGCTCTCACAATAATTTGTGCTGTAATCTAATTCAGCGGACCAGTGAAGTCATTTTGTGACTTGCCGCATGGTGTGAATGTCATACCTGGATAATTAGAACTATCGGCAGACAGAGCAACGTGTGGTGATGTTGTTCAGTGTTGGAAAGAGTTGAGTCTCGGAACGATCACAGCAGCAGCATGCCTCATCATCGTGGTTCATCCTAATGGCAATAGTGTCTTAAACTGGCCACATTCCACAAACACTGTTTAATCCTGTGCTGCAAGGCCCATATATAGTGATGCACCTAACAGTGCCACAATTCACCTGACCTTTTGCATTAGCTATTCCGTATAATGTGCTGCTGCTGCCATGACTGATTGTTCTGTTGTCTCGCCGGTCTTCCTACCTTGAGGATAAACTCCAAATCGGCATTCCTTCACTGGGACAGCAAGGTTTGTCTGTATTTATATGGCAAGCACTTTACAACATCCGAGGACACATCACCACAGACCGCACCACGTCTTTGTTATGTAACCAACCAACAAAGTGTTGTGTGTCGGTCCATCAGTTCTTCTGACTGTGCAAGGACTCCGTTCGTGCATCTGACTTTGCAAGGACGAAATAAATTGCAATTGGCCATAATTTTTGCCGAGTGGTGCTGAGTGGCCGGTAATTTATTAGACAACTATTTGTGGACGGTGAAAATGTTTAACACTCTTAAATGTAAATGTGCTTGCACATTGAACGAAGAACATTCACTGCACAGGATCGTTATTGGTGGTCGTAAATATAAATTCACTGCAAATTACAATTCCAATAAGAATTAGTGCCCGATGAAGTCAGGGCAGTGTGTGCACTTGTGGTGTGCACAAAATGTGTTTGTGTGTCGGTTTGCAGTCTGTCTCGTTATCTGTCCTTGAACAGTTGTCATTGCCGGTGTTGGACAGTCATTTATGATTGCCATATTCATCTGATCCATTGCAATCTGTATGATATACAATGCACACCTCGTGCGCATATTGGTGTGCCTTGATCATTTCATCAAAAGGTGTAGTGGATGAGAGCAGATCGTGCTCGTGACTAATGTCCGGCCAGACAGGCACTATCACCATCTCTCTGCTTGCTCGTTAGCTTAATTATGATGAAGTTCATCACCCTCACAATTATTTGGACATAATTTCACTCGGTCTGGTCGAATGATTTCTCATCCTCACACCATTCTTAAGCAGATGTCTCTGCACTCGCTGCGTATGTACCTGCTGTTTGTCTTACTGTCCCATTTCATATGTTGCCAATAATGGTGATTCGATTACTGTCGGTCTTTGATGGCCACACAGCTCCATTCAAATTTAACCTTCCATTCTTGTTTTGGCATTTCATTTAAAACAATTTCATTTAAAACAATTTCATTTAAAACAATTGTCTACTTTGCGATCGGTGTGAGGCGTTTGTGCCAGTGCCCAAGTATTGACTCTTACAGCCCACGTGCCAAACACCTTATATTAGTCTTTATAATGGCGCTTGTTTGATTTGCCAATATTTTGATGAACTCACTCACCTGCCATGGTGCCATTCAGTCCGACAGATTGAGTCCTTTGTCGACACTTTCCGTTCGGGTCAGTATGAATCGTCTAACACGGCGGTCGCTTCTCGAGATGCGCGTCGATATCGATTCGCTACTATGCGCTTGTTATAACTAATAAAACACTTTGTCAGGGAATCATTCAAATCGAACCATTTATTTGATGTAATGAAAGATTTGTCTGCATCGATGAGAACTGCCACTTGATCGAGTGAAGTACCTCGTTGGTCTAGTGAAGAGATGAACTCAGGTGCACCTTGAGCACCTCTACAATAACCGAGCCACAGCTCGTCTGCTCTAATTTCGATCACCTGTGTGATGTGCTTCACTTGTCGTAACTGATTTTTCTTTCTGTAACATTACGCAGACGACCTATGGTTCATTCTTTTGTGTGACCAAGAGCGAGAAGGATCTTAACAAGAGGATTTAGTGATTAGTAACCAAGTGTGCTTCACTAAGCGACTCTCTTCAATCAATCAATCGTTCAATATCTAAAGGTTTGTTGTCTCGCCAGTCCGTACAAAAACCCCTGCACACTGTCCACACGGGACAGTACCGAGCGAATCGAGTACGCTAAATAAATTTTCTGCAAGCAGCATAACTGAGAGGGGCTTATACCTAGTGCGGTCAAACAAAGTGCAAGCCCGACCAGTCTGAACAGATTCGCTGTGTTCATTGCCAAAATGAAGACAGAATTTGGTGACACACTGAGGCGTACTCTCTGGAGGTATGAACACTCGGCCAAGACAGACATGGACCTGCGCAAAATGGCCAAAACACTTGAAGTACTCGATAGTAATTTGAGACTGTTACTAGATTTATGTTCCAATCAGGAGCACTATGACTTGTTCGGTTAGTTTTGGCACTATTCAATGTTTTTCTTATTCATTAATTTTGTTTATTCCATTTCTACAGATGATTTCTTTGCCATAATCAAGGCCAAACTAGAGGGGGACAAGAAGAACGATGACAACAATGACAGCCACATCAAACCATATATCATTTCAGTAAAGTTGATTGGACTCAGAAGCAATCTGATCAAGACAAAGAGTTTTCTGCAACATTTGCAAGATAAAGTGCGAGCTGTTTATGAGCGAAGTGTCGCTAATAAGAAGACACTAAAGAGCAAGAGCAACAAGAGTTTACAAGTGTCACCTCCATGACGAAAGTGCTCTCCTACTAATTCCCCAACAACTGAATGAAACAAGTGAAAGCACAATTATAATCACAATCAAACGATTATTATTAAAGCAATAAATTATTTTCAATAAATGTCTTTGGAGAGTAATGCTTAGTTTGAATGAATCAATTCTAAATATGCACTCGGTTACTGTCTTTATTAAGTCTTATGACTCAGTGACAGTTGAGACCAATCTGCACAATGCTGCTCAAGTGAAGACCGAGCCACCGAGCCTGGTGAAGTCCTCCAAAAGAATTGCCTCAGAGCAAAGTGCCACTATGACGGTGCACGTGTGTCAACTGGAGAACGATAGCCAAGGAAGAAGCGACGATTCAGTGGGCCAGGTGATAAGTTGGGTATCACCAGGCACTGCACATCACTTGATATATTGTTTTTTGTACTTGGGCACTAATCCTAAAGTGCATAGAGGCGCTTTATCTACATTGTATGTGCAGTAGTACAATTTAGCCTGTGGCTGAATTAGCACAAATTGTCCATTAATTACACTCGTGTGAGCAGTGCAACTGTTTGCTGCCCTTAGACAGAAGTGACAAGTGGACCATCAATACTCGAGTACCTAGGTTGGCAGATCATACACAGTACACATGTGCTATAGCGTGTACATCGATCCTCTGTGGCCAAACACAGCACCGCTCACCGTTCCAATTGCAGTGGCAGGCTGCATGGCAAATTCGAATCAATGTGAACAGTTCTTCGTCCGTCCGAGCAGTGAATGTGAGATTTTTGTGCCTGTGTTTGTGTTGCCTCAGTTTGCTTCCTTCTTTTTACGCGCCTCAGTAGAAGCTTCAATCTCTAAAATTGGTGGTCTGACCACTGGCACTGTCTTTGGTTGATTAAACTAGTCTTTTATTTATTCGAACAATATCGCTGCTCGCACTGTTGACCAAATAACTTACCTGTCTCTGGAAGCGGCGTCCACATGTCCGCGCTGTAGTTATAGGGATAGTGAAGGCGCCTTGTGAGGCTGCAAGGGAGAGAGAACTTGTGTGTTAAATAATGGACACAAATCATAGCCAGTGGATATTGATTTTACGATGACGAAAGGTTGTAGAGTGAGTGAGTCTGTGTCAGTGTGTCTAGTTTGCATTGTTGGCAACATTTAGACGAGCGTGTTTCTCGACCATTTCTTAGAGCATTGCAATCAAGCAGTGCACTGTTGCATTCTCTCACTTTCTCTTTTCGTTGTTTGTTTTTATTTTACATTCTTGTGGCAATCGCCCAGTGGTTAGCTACTCTTTTTCCATTCTGCATGTCGTCAGCAGACAAGAGTATGCCTGCCAAGAGTCCATCTGCATCATCTAGTCATAGACATCATTGTTTTCCAACAACAATTGGCCCATCGCGGACTGCAGTCCATGGTCCATTGTTGAAGATTGCTCATTTTTAAAATGCGTCATATCTGTGATCTGTTGACCGTTGCTCGGTGGTCTCATTGTTCCACTGTCACCAGTGAACTCCATTCGCCACTGTTTTGTCCTGTCTTTTGTACAATAATAATCGACGATTCTTTCAATTGACAATTGCACATCTACAACCGACTCCAATCGGCGTCAATTGGAAACTCTCATCACAACGAACTGGCAATAGCGGCAGAAAACCACAGCCGTTCAGTTGGCAATCGTTGCCGTTCACTGGCCAGTTGGACTGTGTCCGAGAGAACTTATCTGTGATTGACTTGTGACAAAGTCTTAACTCCAAAGCTGGGACTGGGGAGTTATGAAGCGTGAGTCCGATTATCGTTATGAATTTATGAATTTAAATGAGTTTGCTTACAGCTCGCCATATGGTGCACCCAGCATCAATTTCAAATTGCAATTTGCAATTAACCAATATGCCAAGTGGCATATTCCCTCTCCGACTGAGCACCCATTGAACGAACCAGTGAACGAGCTAGTGAAGGAATCAACATTGGCGTGTTCGTTGCCGAATGCGATTGCAAACATATTATCTCAAGTGACAGGTCGGCAAGTGTGTGCAAATATGGGCCAGTGCGTTCAGTGGAAATATCCAATGTGTTCATTAGGCCAATGTGATGTCGAGTGGCACATCTCCGAATGATAACATCAATATTGATGGCGAGCAAGTGATCTCACTCGTTGAGCCATTTGCATACATTTTTCCTTAGTGCACTAAGGCCATGGCCATCTCGGGACAGTCCACAGAGAATCCAGCCCGTGCGGCGTTAATTATTTGTCGTTCAGTTATCAGTTTTATTCTCACATCACCTCCGCCATCATTGGTTAATCTAATTTAGTTAAAATGGGTAGGTCGAGTGAATTACCATAAGTGCAACTTTGTGTGTGTTTGGGAAGAAAAGGTTGCTCAAGTGGCCATTCATGTCAATGTCATAGTCAATGAGACGCTTGATAGTGTAGCTGGAAGGAAGGCTGACGTTGATCACCTAACGCACAGTACCGTTGTGCCAACATGAAGCGTTCTCTGTTCACACTGTCTCAGGACAAGAGAACATTTGCCTGACAAATTTTGTCAGGAAACACAGTGCTTTTAGAGATAGGCTTGATTGAGCACAATTTGATTCATCGAGGCTTCATCTAGAGGGCACATCACAATAAAGAATTTGATTTGATAAATATTTAAAATATGCCTCAAGTGAACGCCCTTACCAAGTTCAAGTGGCAAGGAACGAAAGCACTTGGTGCATCACACTAGGCCCACCACTGCATTGACTGCATACTCCAATTAGGCGATGCTAATGCGGACATAAGTTGTGCCGAATCGGTTTGCTATTTGATCTTACTAGGCACTGACTAGGTACTAACTTATTGGGTTGACGTAAAGAGCAGTTGAACAAGTGGTAAAAACAGAATTTACATTTAGATTGCATGTTAAACAGAGCTGACAGGCCATGTAATCGCCCGATAAGCAACACAAAGCAGTGAGCAAGTCTAATTGGCGCGGCACATATACGCGGCACTTATTAATATCAATAATAATAGGCAATTCTATTGACAATATTGTTTATGTTGACTCGTGTTGGTTTTATGTTGACTCAATTGGGTTGCACCTTTGGTTTCGCCTGAGGTGACACCGCAGCACTGTCACGAGTGGCCACTTGGTGTTGTTGAAGTTCATGAGCCATAAAAACAATAGGAAACCATCCATGGCGACACACGTCCACAATGGTTGGTCGCTTCTCGGGCACTGGTTCCAGCAGTAGATGGATGAGCTCTTTCGCCTGAGGGGTAACCTCGATCGAACTCTGCAGGCGATAGGCGCGACTCATCTGATTGCGATACATTTGATCTTTGTTGTGTCGATCAAAGGGATATTTCTCGTTGAGCATTATGAAGAGCATCACACCGAGACACCAAATGTCACCCGAGAAGGGCTCGTAGGGCACATGGGACAGTATCTCGGGTGGATTGTACGAGGTGGTGCCACAGTAAGTGTCTGACATGAAACGCTTCGGACTCTCATCCACTTTGGGCACAAAACGAGAAAACCCAAAATCGGTCAAAATAGGATTAAAGCGGGCGTCGAGCAGCACATTGTCCAGTTTGAGATCGCTAAAAGAAGGTTAAAAACCGGTTATTGATAAAGTCACCGATTATTGTCATGGCACAAACCGATGAGCAATCTTGTGTGCGTGCAAGTACTTGAGCGCCCGTGCCACCGGACAGAACCACATCTTTGCATTCCACTCGCAGAGAGGTCCCGACTCACGCACATGTCCACCAATGGTGCCATTGGGCATGTAGTCCATAATAATGTAAATCTTGCTCTTGGTACGAAACAGTTCCTCCACGTGGATGCAGTTGGGATGCTTCAAGTTACGGACTATTGTCAGCTCACGCTTCAGATCGTCGTCTGGTTTGTTGTCGTTCTTTGCATCGGTGCGCACCACCTTGATTGCGTACAGCTTTCCGCCTCGTTCAGTGCGGTACACGTTCGCCTGGCCACCGGCGTCAATCTTCTCAAAGCCAACGTATCCTCGGCGCTTGAATATTTCCATGAAGGTGGAAGAGGGAATGGGCGATGCAGATGGAGAGAGATAAAGGCAATCGAACCGAAGTCAAAGCTGTGAGCAGCGAACACTAGCACTCAAACGAACCAAGTGAACGTTCGCTTGTATAGACACTACATGTGAACATGCAAATAGTGAACTCGATCGAATCGAATCAATCATTTTCACTAGCAATTATACTAATGTAATGTCACATGAATACATTAACTTTACATGTACGATTATAACAACACTAGTACAGAGTTCAGCTATAGCTAGAATACTTTCACAAGATTGCTATCTGCACAATGTGCAGTACGGGCATGTGGCTTTTTATTGTGCGCTCGTTGATTAAATAATTATGAACGATTTGTTTATATGAATTGTTCATTCTTCTAATAAGCCGGTACACCAGAAAGCATGTCTCTCGATTGAAATGGATTTAGCCAACTCAACTAACTCGAGTATTACCAGTGTCACGAAGAAGTGTCACGTTATTTCATGTTGATCGTTCACCGAGCCATGTTCAATATATCTTGCCTTACTGCTTTGCTATTTCGGTTGTGATTTGTCCTTTTAGACCGTTGTAATTACTCGCTTTTGGATTGCCATCCGTGTGGGACAGTTGAACTGCTTTTGCGAGTCGAACTCGAATGGGAACATTGTTCACTGAACAACGTGAATGCATTCCATGGAAGCATGGACGCGCTTCTGGTCAGCAGCAACATATGTTTTCGCCAGTGTAATCTCCACCATTGATTGTCGTTGCATCTACCATGGTACATGTATTATTGAAGGATTTGTTGAATCTCTTTATTGGCCAAATCTGGGACCAACACTCGAGCAAACTATTACACCACGATTTTTTAAGATGCCCAAGGCAAATACATCTGGTTGATCAATAACTCGGTTATACTGTATATTTTGCTAGTATTTCTTAATGAACTCCATTGTCTCTCCATTTCACAGCCAACTAAATTAAATTTAAAGAATTCAATTGAGTGGCGGCGGCTCAAAAGCGGCTCGGATTTTGTCCCTGGTTTGGTTTTGTCCTCGATTGCAGGTTCGAATACTGGCTCCAAAGCTTAAATTTAGCATTTCTGGTAAGGCTCGGCAATTGGCTTCTCCGCTCAGTGTCGTCCGCTGCTGATTCTAAAGCCGGTTCAAAGGTTGCCAGTGCTACTGGCTCCGAGACTGATCCATGGCTTGGCAATGCTTCAAAGACCATGGTTGCACTTCTGCAGCTGTATAAAAATAATTAAAAACTCAGTATTAAAATACTAAAAAATACTCTTTTGAAATGAATCTTTTCTAAAGCACAAGTTCAAATCAGCACACAACAAAATCAACAACTGCTAATCAGTTGTCTACAAGAAGACAACCAAAAATCTATATCCAAAGGTGACAAAACATTAAAGTCGTAATGCTGAGCCTAAGCATTGATTTGAACATTATAAAATTAAATTTATTTGCAAATTTTAATGCTGAACATTAGCAATATGATCAACTTGGTGCTGGCGCCTTCAGCCGAGTCTTGGTGAGGCTAGAACTTCTTTGAGGTCTTTGGGGTGCGGGCAGGCGAGACCAATCTTTGCTTGGAGATGTTCCTTGGTTTGTTGGTTCGCGCTTTGTTTAGCTCTTCCACAAAGCTTTCGTAAGTAGTGATAGTGTCCACCACGAAGGGCTTCAGCTCGTTGCTCACATATGGCTGGTCTGCCTGGATGGCCGACACTTTGGAAGTGGCCTTAGGAGTGACCTTTTTGCTCGACTTCTTGGCCACAGGTCTACTTTTGCTTGCCTTGTTTAGAGTGCTCTTGGCCATTGGGCCCGCAACTTTACTTTCACTGCTCACCAGAGGACAGTTGCCATTCATTGCATCGGAAATCTCCAACTTGAGCAAATGTGGAAACTCCTTTCGATAGAAATCGGGTGCACTGATGTACCTGCTCTGGAAGTGTGGGCTTTTTCTTCTTCTTGTTGTTGACTTTCTCCGAGTCTTGCTTTTTGTCGTTAAAGTCGAAAGCCGCTTCGTCCGACTCGTCTGGTGATTCGTCCGAGGACGATAGTTTAGAAAATGGCTATTCGGTCACTGACGCCGAGGACAGTGACGCCCGTGGCATACGAGCCGAGGCTGTGACCAGAATGGTTCAGTTCTGGAGTGGTATGGTCTGAGGAAACCATATCAGCTCATGTATTCTATTACATTCTATTACATAGGTACGCAAAGTGCCAATTACTAAATAATTGGTTTTATTTATTTTCTCAAGAACCTTTCTCTTTACCATTATAACAGCATTACTACTTTCCTACTAACAAATTGTATAGAGAAGTAGCCATTTGAATGCACAATCGTCAATTTGTTTGTTCTCAATTTCGGACATTCGCGCGCGTCAAACAAATCCGTCATCAATTAATTAATATTATAATCAAATTATAATTCAATGCCACACAGAAAACAGTGTACTGATTTGTACATTTTGAATTTGATTAATCCTTTTAATTATACTTGATTTGAGTTTGTATGCGATTCGAATTGTTCCATTGCGGCATAATATAAATTGCTTTCCGTGGGCAATGTGTGTCGTGTGTTCAAGCAATCACTGTCAAAATATGTTCTCAATCAAGAACTCCGTTTGGTCATGTTTTGTCTTACTTGTGGTGCTCTGTCTTTCACTTTTATCACAGCAAGCATCAATTGGTCAAGATGGTTTAGAGCCGGATGACCAAGCTGACAACGATTGGAATGATTATGGCAATAAGGTCATATTCTGTAGCGTATTCTCTGGGGTAATACAAGTAATTATGTGTGTGGTATTCGGAGCCTGCCTGTACTATCGTGCAAAGCGTAATGTTTCACTGACCGAAGAAATGTCTCCAAAGAAGACCTCGCATAAGTCCAGTCAAGCAGAGACGACTACCGACGTCAATCCATACGCTCTCACCAAATCTCAGATATCAGTGCAAAATCTATTTGCAACCGAATCTATTCCTTGCGATAGTGAAGTGTCTGGCTTGCCCCAACTGAACAGTACCTCTAGCTTGGATGTACTAACTTACTCAAAGCTCACTCCCGGTCAGATGCATCCGATGGTCTCAGGCATAAATGTTTCTTCAAAGATCAAATTTATGACCAGTCGCACAAGCCGAGAGACAAAGTCACAAATGACAAATTCGCCTATCAAGTCTTCGACACCAGTTTCAAAATCGAGTCCTTCATCGACAAGTGGCATGTCTAAGGCTGTCCCTGACAAGGCTGGCAAGTCAGCAAAGAAATCGCCTGGCAAGTCATTCAAACGAAAGTCTCCACAATCGCCGAACAACAATAACAACAAGTCTTCCAAAGGGAGAGACAAGAAAAAGTCTCCATGAAATTAATTAAATACATTTATCAATAAATTGACATTCTTATCTCATTCTTATCGTTGACAGACTTCGTAGCCCCATTATGATTGCCATTGCAACGTGTTTGCGTGTACCGAATTGCACATTGATCGAATCAATCGCACAAGTGAGGCAATCGTTTCGTGACTCTATTGATTGGATAATATCTCCTTGCTCATTACTTGCGAAGCATTTATTAATATATTCAATTCTCAGCTTATTAAGAAGATCAAGACAATTGGCAGGCAAATCCTGTAAAGTTATAAATCCCAGCAATTGTTTATTGGTTTGTTGCTGCTGTAGATTTGAAGAGACATTTGCACTCCGCTTGGTTAGGCGTGCACTTTGATACTTTGTAGCTGGCGATGCGTCGCTCAATTCGATTGTGGGTCACAAATTGCGCGCAAATGTCAGCAATAGCAAAAATAAACATTTTAAATAATTCAAAATAAATATTACTGAAGCAAAAAGTATTGACATAGAAGTATTAAATATCGCCATCAATACTATAAGTCTAAATTTCGTATATTGAATAGAGTAACTAGTAAGTACCAAGTAGATAAAGTTATGTACTGTGATGATTCGTGAAACAAATGAATCTAAAATGTAGAATAAGTAGATGAAGTATTGAGTAAAAGCTCATAAAAGTATTGACGAAAGTATTTACCAAAGTATTGAGTTGAGTATTGTGAAAGTATTGATGCCTCAAATCTGCTCCCTCTCACTGTCCACAAACTTGACCTTCTTCAGAAACTTGAACTCCTTTTCGGCATTCGTGTCCAACTCCTCCTTATAATCACCGTCAAAATCGTACGGTTGCTTAGCGACGAGTACTTCAAGATTCGGAAAAATGCCCGCCAACCTCTCACACCAATTCTTCGAGACAAATCCATCACAGCAGGCGCCCGAAAAGTCAATACGAAGAATTTTGACCGAATTAACATTTGATGGAACCTTGTCCGGTTGGCTGTAGCCGAGATCAAAGTTGATTTTCGAAAATTTCAATTCACGAATATTCTTGGCGTGATTAAGGCCTGAGTTGAGCAAGGAGCTTAGTTCCATTTGGGAAAACTGCAGGGAAAAAAGCAAAAATTTAAATATTAGAATCAATGGCCATCCATAACCACAAAAAGCACTACTTACCACATCCCGCTTATAATCAATACATTCCACGCCAACAAATTGCAGACTCTTCAATTCCTTGTACAGAAACTTGAGCATCTTTTTATCGAAGAACTCGGTCAGCACCAAGTGGGTCAAAGTATTCGCCAAATTGGTCTTCTTCATTGAAGCGCTCAGTTTGTCCACATTAAAGTAGATCTTATCTTGCATATGCAACTCCTGGCTGACACGACCCATTTGGAGATGAGTACAGTTAGGACCCAGATTCGACAAAATAGCCTTAATATCAGCATGAGTTTTGAAGCCATAGCCATCAAGGCGTTTCAAGGTGGGCTTAAGTGGCAAAATATTCGTCTTTGTTTTGAGGAAATGAAAGAGAAGATTCAGTCGACGTAATCCCTTTTTCGAATTCAACACTCCAACGAGATTATCTTCGAAACCATGACGGAGTCGATTGCCAACAATAGTCAATTCTCGCAGATTTTGAGGCCAAAATCGAATCAAATTGGCATTTTCACGAGTAAAGAATTCTTTTCCATAGACCAGAACTTCTACAGCAGGGAAAAGTCGTTCCATAAATTCGGCAAAAGGTTGTGAGTTGAGTTCCTTTTTGGGTTTCACCTTCAGCCAGTCTTCGCCCTTCAGAAGCATACGCTCACGCTCCTGAGAATCCAAATGTGGAATATAAAAGCTCTTGTAATAGCGTGCACAGCCCCACTCGGGATAGTTTTCCAGCCGGTCAAATAGTTTGAGAATTAGTTTCGACTGACAGAAGGACTCAACTGAGGCACACCATTTAGTGCAAACACGACGGAGATGAATCTGCTGTTGGAGTTCGAATCGGCCAAGAATTTGAGCGATGATTTCGTTAGGAAGATTCTCGATTGTAACTATAATGAGAGAAAAAATAGTTATTAGTTAGATATCAGACAAGATGTTAGATTGGGAATTTTTGTTAGGAAATGTTATTATGAATAGGTAAAAGATTAGATTTGCTAGGTTGATAGGTTAGGTTAGACTAGAATCTAAAGATATTGGTGTAATAAGACTTGGTGTGTCTTGATAATATTAGAATAAGATACTGCATAATGTTTAGTTGTGTTAATACTTACCCCATTAGAGCCAAAAATGTCAAAATATAAAAGTAAAGTAAATTGATAAGTAATTTAATTACCAAAAGCAGAAATAGTCAAGTTGGAAGCAACATCACAGCCCGAATCAGACAGCTCCACCACACTTGGCTCGAGGCACAATCGTTTCGAGGAAGTTGGTAATGATGATGACATCTTGTTTAAATCAAAGAAAAATAGTTAATAAACTATAATCTCACAATACAAACAACCGATAATACCTCGAGATTGGTGGTTTACGGGTAAAAACGTGAATAAAATGCAATTCGTACGAACAGGCAGAACAAGTGGAAAATGCTTTGCCTGTAAGGCTTCTTTGAGAAACAAAAGGGCAGAGTAAAAGCGTATTCAGAAAATGAAACATTCAGGTTGGCACAACCCAAATAAGGGTTATTCACAAGAGTTGTACTACACAAGAAAAGTTTTAAAAAAAATTTTTGTGGGTGGTAAAACCCCAATTACAAAAACGCCACTGCATTTTATTAAATGTCCAGCTGGAATTGATTTTCCTAAATATCTGTCGAAATAAAAATTATCAAGATGAAAAGGCACTTTCATTTAGGACATTTATAAAAGTCACTCATTGGCAATTAGGCCAAGATGGGGTCAATCACGAATAGACTCGAGTAGCTGGGGCAATGCTGGCTGCATGGCCGTAACCGGACATATTTCATGTATTGAGAAGGACATTGAATGGAGAACTAATTGCTTTTGAGTCTAATATTTGACAAACAGGATTCCAGCATTTTGGCCAGACTGCTATAGACCAACATTGGGACAAAGCAAGCGTGTGATAGTAGCCACAGTTTAGAGTAGGTCCGATCGATCAATAGTGTCCATCCAATTGGCATCTCGTCTTGACGCTTTGTGTCTTGCCATTGTGGTTGGTATCAATCGTTTGTTTGTTCGATCTTATTGGAATCCATTATGGTCCTCGAACGGCCCCATTGAGAGGCGATAATGTACCAAATTAATTAGCTTTTTTGGTCCATCCAGTGGCTCATTTAGGGTCATTAAAGATTTAATAAAGCAACACACTTATACTGGTAACATGTATATAACTAAATACATTTTCCATATTGTATCATACCACAATTTGTGGTCCACAAAACACACATACATTTACACATTTTCTGTATATTACCAATAATCTTTATTATTTATTGTATCAATATAATTGTTGTTGCAAATATTCTTCTTCGAGGAGACTAAGGAAGTTTAATAAAACCTTAAATCCTAAACTTCATCAATTCTCAATCTGCATAGTTGTCCACTTATTCGAACAATTCATAATCATCATCAGATTCTTCATCAGATTCTTCATCAGATTCATCATAAGATTCATCACTCACAAATTCTCTCTTCACAATACATCGGTCACAGCCATCACAGTCATCTTCATGATCATCTTCACATTCCTCCTTTATCTCCTGTTTGATCACTTCGAAGATCGATTCGGTTTTGACAGTCACTTGATTGGCATTGGTTGATGTGCCTGCTCAAATAACAACAAATTGTAAATAAAGTCAAAATACAAACAACCAAAATTCATACCATCGTTTTCATCTTGCCAGTCTGCTTTCAATTCCAAACATTTTAACAGCAAAGCATCATATTTCTTCTTAGATTCTTCGGTAAACTCGGCCAGTTGTCGTCGTAATTCATCATTTTCACTAGTCAGCACTTGTATACGGTTCTTCCTTTGATCGATTTCCTCTAATAACTCGTCATGCAATTGAGAATTTTCGTCATTCTTTACAGCTGCGTTACCATTCATTTTGAGTAGATTTGACGAATGGAGAGAGATGAGTCAGATAAGGAACAGAGAAAAAGCGAAGAGGACAATACGAAATGTGGTGGGAAAATGAAGTCAAGCGCAAGTATGTTTGTTGTGGAGCAGTTGTGGTGCGACGCACAGTGCGAGCCAGGCTCAATGGCCACGCCTGAGGAGAGAAGGGTGCTACATCGATATATCGTTAGTCTTTTCAACGATCAACGTTGAATACAATAATAAATGTAAATGATTTTATTTTTGATTAACCGAAATACTCATCTTTGATTCGGAAAAAACTTTGTGTCGTTGGCAATCATGCACCTTTTTACGAGTGTCATATAACTCATACACTTCGAAATATTGGTTCAGATTGCACCGCGGTCAAAAGATATTTCCACCATTATGATTGTAAGTTTCATGCGTGCGAAGTGAATTCTTTGCGGCTAACATGCCAGTTAATTGTAGTTCAGGACTATTTAAGAATCCTAATTTATTACTAAATTCCCTTGTATCACTTTGACAGTGCCCTTAAAGCCAGTGGACTCTAACACGCATTTGTTCTCTTCATTTGAAGCATCTGAACGGTTATTAAGTGGATATTTCATTCAATGCCTCCAGACTGATTACTGTGTTCGTTCAATTTGTGGTAATAAAGGCGTGAAAACAGTTTTTGTTACTTATTGATTTATCTCCCATAGGAGCGACTTGGACGGAGATACCAAACTCGTTCACGGTGTGTGCATCTTGCCGAATTGTCATTTTGTCAGTGTAAGCCTTGTCGAAATGAATCAACACTGTAGAAATATTGTCCATCCGGTGGTATTGGACCATTGTATTGCTGGACAAATCGACACCATTCCAATGTTCATTGCACATAGGTCGGTGGATGTAATAGCAAGTTAAAGTCAAACTAATTTCGCTTCAAAACATTTGCTGTCATCGTGGCCCACTGGCAGATTGGATTCCACTGCTTTCACACACCGCACTAAACACATATTGGTTTGTTTGATTAGCAAGCTAAATAAACGAAATTAAATGGCTCACAATCAAGTCAGTCGATGCTTTATCGCTCACCGCTTATCGGCCACAGGATTGAACATAAATAAATGGTTGCAAGCAAATTGCTGACATGACAACTGAAAGTAAATTATTCCAATTGCCACCGAAAGATGCTTCGCCGCGTTGCGATGCACTTGGTGGATCGATTTCACAAATCGCACCCTATTTGTTTGCTCGTCGTTATTTCAATTTGCAGAGGCATTCCATTGATTTGCAGTGTCAACCGAAGCAGAACAAAGCGACCCATGTAAACCAAAAAGCATTCAGAGAGGCACTCGGAGTATGCACTCAAAGGGTGTTTGGCACTCCGAGTGCTACTCAAATGGGCACTGGGAGCATGCACTCTGAGTGCCAAAGACCCTCTGAGTGGCACTCAGAGGTAGTCAAAAAAATTGTTAGAAAATGTTTGGCACTCTGAGGGGCACTCGGAGGGCATTTTGTTGATTAAAATTAGAGATGTGAAAAGTTGACCAGTTTGTCATATAGCTGTCCTGTTGGCAGGACAGGGTATCAAATTAATTTTTATCTTTATCTGATGCCTTCCTGTACAGTGTACATTACCACGCAAACCAGTTGGGAAATTAATACGCATAATCTTCTCGCAATCGAGCTTTGATATCTTGTCCCTCAGTTGACGGGTGTATATATTCACAACATTTTTGTTGGATTATTGAATTCTTTAATTAGACTGTTTGTTTTTACACAATTTGCTTATCAACCAGTCAATTGTGGGAAAGAACCCATCAACACAATTTGATAATTGATCGGTTCACATATCCAATGAAAGAAAGAATTCATCAACGCATCATTTGCAAATTCCCCATGATTCCCTCAGCCCGCCAACTGAGAATTTTCCTGACAAATCTATTTTGTGTTCAAGATTTATGTCATAATTGCCCCATGAATTCATTGATGTCTATGAAAAAATTAATAAATGACCACACATGAGAATACGCGAAACAAGTTCAACAAATAATAACTATTATTGAAAATCCAACTAAAATCCAACAACAGAGACTAATTAAGAGAATGTTGTGTTCAGTGGTTTCAGAGATGACGAAATGCAATTTGAATTTGAATTGTCAATGTGAGCAAAGCGCCACCACTGGCAGCAGTCACCCTCCAACGGACAACAGACTAGCGTTGCCAGTGCACTCGCTTTGAAATGGCAGTTGAAAACACCAACGCGGTATGTTGTGTGTTGTGCTGTGCCACTAGCACAGTGCTAGCAGTAGAGCGCTCTGTGCACTTTGCTCAGTCTCCTCTCACTCGTCGGTTGGCTGTTGTGTTGTTGGCTGCCTCTTCTCTTCACTTTGCGTCTAATGCCTCAAAACGATCGTTTCTTGGTCTATTTCTTCGTTCCAACAATGTTTTGATTGTTCCACAATGCTTCCACTCACCAGTTGTTACTCAAGTATTATCAAGTGCATTCAAATTGTCATATACTCTGTGATTTATCATCGCGCAAGTATCGAAGGCAAATCAACAAGTGATTGTTTCTTATGAATGAATTACAACTCTGCTCGTCTGTGTCTATTTGAAACTATCAACCCGAAGCTAAATGATGTAATTGTAACCACTGATTTAATTTAATTTAATTAATGTGTTGTTTTTTATTTAAATAGTCACCCCAATAATCATACTCGACTACAACCCAAACGCAATCAAGATTGCCTACGCTGAATTTAAGAGAATTTGGAGAAGGACAACCGAATTGGTTTACGAGCTGAATCGTTTGCAGATGGGCTAAAAGTTCAAAGAAGTCAAGAAGATACTTCAACTTATGACTGTTTGTGCGGATGTGGCATTTCCCGAAATCCACTCAACTAATCCACCTATCAACTTATGTTTTCATTTTATGGCATGTAACATGTTTTTGCTTATGCTATGTTCTTTGTATTTGTCTTGTACATTTTCTATGAATTGTAGACATTTATTAAAATAAACTATTTAAATGAACACAATGTAGGAATGTAGTAGGGAAATGGTGGGCGTGAATAGGGACCAGAATACCAGAGATTTTAAAGCGACTTTATTGCCACTCTGAGTGCCACTTAGAGCACGCACTCTAAGGGGGCACTGCGAGTGGCTCTGCAGTGGTTCCACTCTGAGAGCACACTCAGAGTGCCTCTCTGATTGCTTTTTTGGTCTGCATGGGGAGTCAACCAATAAACAGTCGATCTGGCACAAATGTATCGCTCCACCATCCTGCAGGAATGTGTTAGCATGGCACCATTGTGCCCTGGTGTCTCACTAAAATTATTCTCTAGAATCGTTTAGAAAGGACTCACAGCGGGCAATATTTAAATTTATAGAGAACATATCGATGTATTGCAAATGTGTGAACGCTTTTGCATTCATTCTAGCAATACGCTTTTTTGCTGTCTGTCAATAACGCTAATTGAGTGTCTGAGTTATACACAGTTAAAGATGCGATTCATGCCGAGGGTTACTTACGTTACTTACGTTAAGCCCCCTAAGTAAAGCGTGCACCGAATGTTGGGCGACAAGTCAAGTGGAGAGCAGCAGGCCACTAAATGTAGCACGAAGTGTGTTATTAAACGGTGGTATTTATGTTTGGTTAACTGAATTCAGTGCAGAAACAGGCAAATCGAGTGCAAAGGTACACTGTACACAATGCTCGATGGAATGTGTGAAAGGCTTTTGTGCTTTGTGGCATCATGGCCACAATCAATGATTGTCAGTGTAGTCAGCGAATTCGCCATTAATGGTTGACCTACGTTTAATATTCAAAGTGGCGTGCCAGGCATGTATGGCAATTTGACAAGACATGATCGATCATATGAGCAGTGCTGCGTTTGTTTCCATGCAACGCGATTAACTCGATGGGAAATTGTACCTGTAAAGTCCATTGACCACTTCATTCGTACAGGGACACTTCAGTCAGTGCTTTGGCCACTCACTGATTAATTAATAGAAACTATTTCCCACAGGCACAGCGAAATCACTTGTCGTCTAGATTCTAGAGGTTGTGGAACCACTCACACATGGACCTATCACTCATCTTGGAAAGTTCACTAAACGCTGATGCTGCTCTTACTCTGCTCTTGTTAGTGATTCTAGTAAATTCGCCATTCTCATGCATAGCCATTTGCCTTTGTCAACGGGACATGTGGGCTATGTGATAATTACTAACTGGCAATGATACTCATACTGGCAAATACTGTCTTCGGCCATTAGCTTTAATGGCAATGGATCTGTCAGCCAACAAAACAACCATCGAGGCAATCGAAAGCGACAATTGTGGAGTTGTCCATCAAAAAAAGAGACAACACGCTCTCTACTCGAACAGCGATTTCATTTCCACAATGAGCCCGCTGCCAAACAAAGGTCGACAAGACAAACTTAACGGGAAGACATTAGTGCAATTGCAAAAACTTTAAAGTGCGAAGTTGCACGTGATTACTCACTTTCGAGTACTTTCTCTTTCTCTCTTTCGAATGTCACTTTTTGTCCTCAAACTCTCACTCTCTCACACTCAACTTGTAATCGATCTACTTAATTAACCCATGCAACCCCAACTAACTCACCAATTTCTCTCCTCTTACATGTAAATAAACTGCTAATAATTCCCACTCGCACACACCTGTAATTACGTGAGGCTAATTAACCACTGAATATGAATAATACTAGTAATAACCTTTTTGGTTTTGAATTAAAGTTTTAATAATAATAAACGAACAATTGTGCGTTCAGTTGGTGATCTGTTCACAATTTGAAACAGATTCGAAAATTCTTGACAGTGATCGACTGTTTGAGCAGCTCATCATCAAAGTAGCGCATTTCGCCAATGTCCAGGAGGTACTGCTTGTCCGGATTGGCACTCGCCTGTTTGATGAACTTGCTTGCCAGGGTGTTGTACACTGGATGCGAGCCCTGTGGCTGTACTTCCGGATTGAGCTTTGAATGGTTCACTTTTTGACTGAGCTCAAGCACACGCAGTCGGGGCAGGCAGTTGGGCGAGACCAGTTCCTCGAAAAGGGCCATCATGTCATAGTTGTACGAGACCGAAGCGGAAATGTACAACATTTCGAGTCGGCCAAATTGGTGTGCAATTTCGGTGAGCAGGTCCATGTTGATCGGTGGTGCCTTGATGAGCTTGAGTGCGCGCACCTTGTCGCCACGTTCCACCCGTTCAATCAGAGGCTTCGGATAGAGGTCCTTGGTGGGCACCAGCTCCCAGATGAGATAGTTGATCTTGAACACGGTGAAGCACAGCTCGAGCGTGTCCACCGAGACCGAGTGGAGAGTGAGTGGAAAGGAGCCCGCGTCCGCCAGTACAATCCGCAGTACACTCAGCTGCTTGAAGCCACGCACCAGTTGGTCGGTGAGATCCCAGTTCCTGATGGGCGAAGTGAAACTGCTGTGACGCACATCGATGCACAACTTCTCCACCGATGAGAGTCGATTGGCCAGTGTACTCACGTGCTTGGCCCACTCTTGTCGCAAATCTTTCATGTTCTGGTCGTCCTTCTTCACCAGTGACCACTGTAGTTTGAGTTCGAGCACCCGAACTGAGCGCATTCGCTGTAAGGACTCCATAAAGCGGGACATGTGGGGTATGTCAATGCCCGACTGGGGCGTCTCCCAGTGAACGTACAGTTCGGAGATTGAGCGGGCGTATCTTTCGGTGAATTTGTCAAAAAAGCCAATACTCAACATGTCACAGAACAGTGAAAACACCTTGAGCTTGGGCATCGCCAGTAAGGACTTGGAATGCTGATGCTCGGCACGCCACACTTCGATACTCTCCAGCTTTTGGCCCCAGACTTCCATGAAAGCGGGAAACGACTTGGGCAGATAGATCCTACTGTCGGAATGGGTGTCGTTTGGTCCAAGGCGAAGGCACATCTCCTTGAGGGGAAGCTTGTGTGGAAGTGCCGGTTTAGACTCCTTCTTGGTTCCATCATTCTCCACAGGGGTCAGCGTAAAGAAAGTCTCCCAAGCGGCTGACCCGAATTGAAATTTGAAATATATGGCCTCAAGGTTATCCAACTTGTCTAGTATGGCCGCGTGGTTCTCGGGTATTTTGATACACTTGAGCACGAGCTGGCGACAGTTCTTTCCAACCTTCTGAGCCATCTTGAACAAGATCCACTGTAACTGTGGGATCGAGTTCATCTCAACGGTCCGGTAGAGATAATCAGAGAAGGCTTTGTCCCACACCAGTCGGTTCTGACCCGAATAGATCGCCTGCTTGAAGGCCTCGTTTGCACTCTCCAGTTTGATGCAATTTATTAGGTCCAGTGGGCCTAACAGAGTTTGCCAGGCCTTTGCGGAAACGTGACTAGAAGGTAGGTCGACTTGCACCTGTTTGGGACCTCTTTGTCGAGGAGGACGACCTTTGTCGGTGGTGGGTGCAGAGTATGCAGATTCAGAGGGTGCGAGTACAGAGGATGGGGCAGTAGTAGGACCCATGCCAACTGAGAGAGCACTGGGAGCTGTGGCAGGTGGAGCACCATCTGTAGAAGGAGCCATACCAGAGGGTGCACTAATCACAGAAGTGGCGGGAGGGTTGTGGCTAATAGGGTCCATACCTGGAGGGACGGGTGCACCAAAAGAAGAGTAGGCAAGAGGATTGGGTTTAGTGGGAGCCTTACCTTGGGTGAGCGGTGCACCAACAGCAGAGTAGGGAGGAGGGTTACGATTAGTAGGAAGCAAACCAGCAGGGCCAGTATTAGTGGGTACAGGTCCACCAGCCACCGAGGATACAGGAGGATTTGGACTAGTGGGAGTCCCACCAGAGCCGCCAGAGCCAATAGCGTCATAATAAGGAGAATCAGTGGGTCGTGGTCCAGCACCCGGAGAAGGGGAAGGAGCGTTCACGGTAGTAGGTGCCAAACCAGACTGACCAGAAGGAGGAGGACCAGGAGTGGTGACGCCAGGAGGAGGACTTGGGGTATCGCTGTTCAGTTGCTTCTTGTCCGGCGGTGGCGGTGGTGGCTTCTTGTTGGGATCGGTCATACTCGAAAGACAACTTCAAGTTGAGGTAGGCTTCGTAAAGGGACGTGTGCAGACTCGAGTCAGACAAGATGAGGTCACGTTCGAATAAGACAGTCAACACTAATAAAACCAGTCAATAAGGCACAAAGTGGTGTGTGGTGTGATGTGACCAAACTGAGTACATTGTTAAGTAGAACGAACGGGAGCGAATGTATCAATTCAAATCAAAAATCGAATATGTCATTTTGAATTTGCGAGTTTATCTTGTTCAGAAGAAAAGAGAGCGAAAGGGTTAATTCGAGTTCGCAACACGACTAATCATCACAAAACAATCATAAATCAATTAGACCTTTAATGGGGTAACTTTAGCACTCATGTTCTGTTGATCTCGTTTGTTTTACACGCGACACTAATGACACAACACCAATTTCTAGTTACACCAAAATACAAACACACAGTTCGCATCTTTATATTAATTACAAAAGTAATGCCCAACACAGGTGAAAGCTAACAAGTAAGCTAACTAGTTGGGTATAAGGTTAAGTGGTTGCACTCATTATGTTTATTATTAATTTATTATTATTCTAATGGCTAAAAGTGGTCACAATTGTACTTGTTTCAAAGAAACACAAAATGGACTCGACCAATTTGTGCGCAGTAACGATTTTTAGTTACATTGCAGCAGTCTGTGGCCTTTTGATTTGTGTGTGTCTCCCGACACTGCATGCACTGACCCAATCTGTCACTGTCACTGTTCGGTGTGGTTCTTATTTGCACCAATGCTATCGATTTACTCACGCACTTTTGAGAGGCTTACATAATAAAGTTGCGTTGTTGATCACACAGGCCGTCATTTCATTGACTTATTTTGATAATTGTGAGAAACGTTCGTTGCCTCACAGAGGCCATTAAACGATTGCCACTGAGTGCACAACCCAACAGTGTCTCCAAGGCCACAAGTGTCCAGAAAGGCAAGTGCTCATCGGCATCAGGCCATCTAAGTATCAAATGATAGATCGGCAATTGCAAAGCTCATAAATGGGCAAACAAATACACTGCTCGTAAATTTGTCAAAGTGATCTCCCCAACTTTATGATTTGTGTCCACAGCCAAATTGTCCATAACCAATCATCATGTCCAAGTTAATCCAACCAGACAATTAGCCAATGACTCATTTGGCAATGAGAAAGGACAATTTTATGTTCTCTCCAAATTTGGAAGCTTTTTACGAGAACGCCTACCAGTTAGGTATGCTCCAATTAACAGGACAGTGTAGAACATAGTCAAACATCGTTAATACAGTTTTTCTCAGGCAGCGACTTACCCCAGATCTACATACATAAAATTGAAAGTATGTTTGTACGACCGCTATGGATTCGGAAACTACTGGATCAATTTGGATGAAACTTGGCAAAGATACTCCACTCGGGCTAGGAAAGGTTTTAGTCTTGGTCCCAAGTCAAAATATTGTGTGGAACTGGAGATATTCGGATTCTTAGGATTCTAACGCATTACTGTGTATTGTATGGGCGCATGCGCATTGCGGAAACATTAGAGTGGTTGTAGAAGGTTATACATAAACATTCGAGAATTGAAGGATTTATCCATGGAATGTTCTGGAAACTTGAAGAATGTTCTAGAAAATGTCAATTTTAAGAGGATAACCCATAGAAGGTTCTAGAAAATGTCCCTTTTACGAGGATACATCCATAGAAGGTTCTAGAAAATGTCCCTTTTAGGAGGATACATCCATAGAAGGTTCTAGAAAATGTCCCTTTTACGAGGATACATCCATAGAAGGTTCTAGAAAATGTCCCTTTTAGGAGGATACATCCATAGAAGGTTCTAGAAAATGTCCCTTTTACGAGGATACATCCATAGAAGGTTCTAGAAAATGTCCCTTTAGGAGGATACATCCATAGAAGGTTCTAGAAACTATCCTTTGATTTGAATTTGAGTTTGTAGTGTATTTGGTAATGCCGGAGCGAAGCCCGGGCAGCTCATCTGGTTATATATAAAGCCAAATTTTGTTTGCCATTTTGTTCTTGAGGCCTTAACTTTGTCAGACTGACTAACAGGCATCTTTCGGTGTTGAGGACAGTAAATGAAAAAAATTTGGTTTCTTTGATGACGACCATCATGCAGATGATGATTCTCGCGACGAAAAATGAAACTTTGTGCTTATAACCAAACACTTCGTTATAACAGATTTGCATAAAATTTTAATAAGATAAGTCACTTTCAAATAATTCAAATCGACTTTTCTTGGCCAGTCAAAGCGAAAAGCCATTTGCCAACCTCAATCGCCTGCTTTGGGTTGTTCCGAATTGCATCAACTGAATTTTCGATGTGCCTAAGTGCAAAACAAAATAAACAGTTGATTGCGTTTCAAATTATATTGAAGAAAGAATCTTACCGTTTAGCTAAATCCAACACAGCTGCCTTCAACTTGTGTGCATCGTAAGTGTTGGCCAATTCAAACAGTTCGGTAGCATTGTCCAGGGAGAGCTTCGAGCAAAGTGTTTGCTCACATACATTTTTTAATGATCCAATTTGGTACTAATGGAAACAAGTTAATGTACGAATTATTCAAAATACGAAACAAACCTTGTCAGCGAGTATCATCAACTGCTGATCACATTGGTCAGTCAGTTCGAGTCTGTCTGTGTAGATGTACTGAAGCATCTGTTGGAATAGTTGCACTGAGGTGTCAGTGATGGTCACTTGATTCGAGCTGTTCTCCAACCACTCAGCACCGAACATGGCTTCAAACACTGGCGATGCAGAAGCGAGAATCGCCTTGTGAGCTCGCAATTCACGACCATCCTCGAAAGTGAGCACCACATCAGTGAATTTGCCACTCTCAAACAAAGCAGTCTTCCATTCGACGAATTTGCTGTCAATTTTTGCTTCACCAGAATCGACACATTTGTCATCAGTATTATCCACAATATCAAGCAGATTAGCCTAAAAGATAAAATAAAATGTCAACATTGAAATTGATTGAACCTTTTCAAATACCTCGCAATAGATAGTAAGCTTATCATCAGGTAGTAGACCATTTGCAGGATCCAGAAGAGTGTTTCTGGCAATAAAATTCTCATAATGAATATGCCAGCGTTTGCGTGTTTGTGGTCGGCCAAACTGAGTGATGCATGCTATTAGAAGTGTAATATATTATAATAGCTTGAGAATCTTGAAAACAATTAGACATACCCTTTGAATGACGCTTCACTCCGTCTCTATCAATGATCGATAGTTTGAACACTATCGTTTGTGAAACATCAGTTTGGCTATTGGGCATATTGAACAAAAACAATGACAAAAACTCAGGATTGTCAGGAGATCGAGTCTTGAGATTTATGAACAGTCGAATGTCTTTGACCATATTAGCCTTGATCAAATAAGATGACGTTGACACGCAACCGACCATGTCTTCATCAAGGTAGCAACTAAATTTCTCAATATGCCAAGTTTGCTCAAAAGGCTCCAAAGTGGTAGTGCAGAAACTTGTGGGCTTCTCACTCAAGTCAGACTCGCATCGATTAGGCACATCGTCAACTGTCGCTTCCTTCTTGGTTGGCCGCACTTTCTTTAGCCAACAGATGACAGCACTGCATGGACGTTGAAGCATTCGAATGGTGCGCTGGTGAAATTGCTTGATAGCACTTAGTTGGTGTGGCATTGAAACAAATAGGCGATAAATACACTTGAAGATAGAGAAATAGAAAAACTTGATATACAAACAGTGGTACACTCGACTGACGAATGATGACAACCAATTTGGTCTTGTGGAACAGTTGACTTTATGTGCTGTTCGGTTGTGGCATTTCGAGTTTGTAATGCATAATTGGTCGAAATTTGAATAGCAGTTAAAAGTAGTAGAAGGCTTCGCTGGTTTGACTATTCGATAAACATTAGTAACTATGATTAGTTGGGCAGCAGTCGAAGTCGCAAAGCCAAGAGTGCCTCCACTCCTAGTCCCACTGAACCGTCTGTTGCACCTCCGGCCCCTGCCAGCAGTCCAAATGGTTCTGATGTGACTTCAAATTCTGGACCGCCTCCACCGCCGCCCGGTGGTGCTTCAGCTCAAAGCCAATCACCGCAAACTTCACCTGGATTGGCAAATTCAGGCCCTGGCTCGAGCAACTCGCCTAACTAGTCTGCTGTGATAGCTCACTTCATTGCTGTTCACAAATCAGCAGAATTTGCTAAATTAACAAATTAACAGTGAATCTGCATATTCACTTATTAAATGTTTATTGTAAACCGTTGACTTTATTATGTTGTTATTCGCATGTTTTGAGATGCAGACTTGTTAATTCGAATTAGCCAAAGAAAGCATTTGTGTGTGATGGTTGGGCAATGAAAGTGGCTGAGTGGTGCATTTGGGGATTGGGTAATTCGATACAGTTCACATTCGCACGGTTACGACCATCCCAGATTGGTTCAAATCAGCATTAACCAACTTGTTAGTCAGTTTTTGAAAGATTAAATGAAGAGCATTGGGTCCACGAGTAGATGTAATGGACAACAAGAGAGCGTAATTGTTTGATGCTGACAGAGCAAACTGAGTGATTGGTGATTGCTATTCATGCCTCGAAATTGATCATTTTAACTCGTCACAATTCCCATCGCAAAGAACAACATTTAAAAATGTACTCACCATTCCTTGTGGTCAGCACGAACCGCCTCGAATCGATAATTCAAAGAGTTAAACTGCCACATGTAGACAACCTAACAGTTAATTGAAAGTGGCAAGTGAAGCATCTCAATTTTCACTACAAACAAGATTCGGTTGACTGGTCACACAAACAGTAAATTCTCTTTCTAATCGAGTAGCTTTTCAAATTGAAAATTGAAAATTTCAATAATAACTCGGCAAGAGATGATCTCAATAATTCAATGTTATAGTTTGCTTATTGCCAATCTGGTCTAAAGGTACAAATGCCTCGGTTATGGTAGACTTGATGCCAAAGTGAGAATCGGGCAATAAACAATAAACAACAGGCAACAGGCCGTCGGCTGAGGCCGAGTCGAAGAATGTGACCATCGCATGTGACAATGGCCAAAACAAGAACTAATGAGTAATGGCCGAGCATTGGTTTTGTCAGTGCCGCCAACAAAGTAACACTGGCAACGTTTAGCCGACACTAAGTGGCCCATTAAATTGGGCACTGCAAACCGATCGACCAGTTGATTCATAAGTTTGCTATGCCAATGCAAAACAAGTCGTTGGTCAAAATGGACCAGAGAGATTCCAGTCACAAGATAGTGTGACAAAACAGTTCACCGAAGTGCATCCGATCCAAATCGGCCCATCAACGAGTGCATGTCAAGTCGATTGTCAAGTGTAAATGTGCTGACAAATGTAAATCAAGTGTCGGCAATGCACAACAGACGTGAAATAGCACAAACAAGTCGAATCAAAGCAAACTAATCAAAAACAATTAAGGCATCGATCGACGCCAAAATACTTGCCACTCGTATCACCGTGGCGAACACAACAATATATAAATTAAATTATTTGTTTTATAAATTACTAACATACGTGCAGTATGACAAGTCTTTAACATGGCTGGATAGACATTGGAAAGTAACGAGAATGGTGTACGATGTGCTTTGTGTGATGCCAGAAATGCTAGATGCATGTGTGAAGTGGCGCAGTTTCTTTCACACACACACACACACTCCGCTTTGATTATCGGCTCAGTTGCTAGCTAGGTTTGCCTTTGTGGACGCACTTACGAATCGAAAGCCAGACATCGAGCTGCTCGCACATGCAACTGAACGGACATAGTGCGATCACTGACAGGCAGTGGAGTCGTGAGTATTGCTGAGAACTTTGCTCACACGACGCGGTACAACGCGGTGCCTCGTGAGTCGTGTCCCAACTGAACAGCGAACAATCGACGAAAACACCAACTCGCAAGTCTCGCAAGTTTAATTAACAAACATTGTAAATTAATTGACAAATCTAATAGTAGAAGTTCAGTTCGGTAGAAAGGAAAACAAATATTTAAATACACTGCCGAGCCTCACTGAACCAGTTGTCCCTGATGCCCTTCTTAGCAATGTTCTCTCAGGACTGGTGTTGTCCTATCATCACTTCCAATTGGTGGGTCACGTGCTTCATGTTGGTCACTTTTGCTATGGTGCTCAGTCTGACACTGCTCCAATGTGGACTCTGCGATGACGCCGCCAATGGCCAATCGGACAGCAAAACCGAAGTGCTCAAAGGCAACAAGAGGAAGCTCAATCAGCCACCAAAACTCGGAAGTGCCAAGCCACAGTCAAAGGTGAAATCGTGCTCATCGTTAAACAGGAGTGTTGCGCCATTGGCTGCCAGCAAAGTACGCTCCAAGCAACAGTCGAAAGCAAGTGGCCAAGCAAGGGCTCAATTCCCTGCAGGTGCAGAGTCGCAAGATGACTCGGAAAAGTCAAACTCAGACAAAGACACTGATGGAAAGGACGTTTTCGGAGCGCTGCTCAAGATCAAAGTAAAGTCGGTCTCCCACTACATGGGTCCAAAGGCTCCAGCTTGACAAGTCCACCATTGACCGAGCTTGTCCAATTGTACAGCAAATAAAATTAATTCTAATTAATTCTAACTAATGGCTTATTTCATTTCGCTACACCAACCACCGTCATCATTTGTGGTCAATAGCGGCACAAGTGCCAATCATTTTGAATAGGTCCAAATTGCAAATGGCAATGTATGTATGGGCAATTGTGTTTGAACGCTGTTAAATCATCATAGTTTCATCGTAAACTGGTATGGCAAATTCGCAAGTTGCCTAATTCCATTTGTGTTATGGTAACGGCTGCAGTTGTGATGATTTGTGGTGTACTCTACGGGTCACTGCAGTGTCCATGGCCATTTTACAATCATTGCCCGTTCTACTCTGTTCGGTTCAATTCGGCAAAGGCAATGTTTAATGTCTGCAAGCAAAGTGTTGTTTATCAAATCCAACTGTACCACTTGGTACACTTAATAAATCGACTTAACAAACTCAAATGCAGATCTTTTTTTCTTGCCTAACTAAACAATTAAGCAAACAAGCACCAAAGTGTCTGTGTTCCCTCTTTGTTATTTATGAAAGGCTTTATCAAGTGATCCTTTTAAATGTCCCAACGCAAATACTCACACAGTCCACACTCACTCTGCCTGGGTGTCAATGCGAGCTTATTTAACCACTGCAGTCAGCGATTGTGCATTCACTTTCTGATTGCAATGCCAGCAAAGCTCGAGCACTGGCCTACGGTGGTAACTAGACAACTAACAAGATCGACGATCAGATAGACAGGATATGTTCCGAGTGCATTGTCCATTAGATCTATACACTTTTGTGTGCTAACTGACTGAGGTAGTACTAGCGTCGTTGGTAGACAAATCGCCACTGACTGTCCCAATTTGGTCAGCTCTGTAACTGGCAATGTTTAAACATAAAATAAAATAATTATAACTATATAAATATTTATCGCACACAAGTCATTCACTCGATACAGGCTCACTGAGTTGTGCTTGTGAGTAATTAAATTTAGGCCAAACTGCATTTTCACATTAGAGCGATTTGATAAAACGACTAAATTTTGTTGTTTCCCCTCGCTGGCTTGTCTTTTGCTAATTGAACTCGAAATAATTTATTTCACTAGATTAGAGTGGAACGAAAGGCAAAGACGAGAGAGATCGCAGCCTCTGACTCAGTGCCGCCACAAAGAGACTCCTTGTGAGGAGGTAACAGGATTTGCCTGGTTACCAACTATTTTGGTGACGGGCTGGCACTGACACCACTCGCTGCCCAATTGATGGCGCAACACGTGTGATTGGTTGGAGGGAGACGACAGCGAGCACATTGGTCAGACTAATGTCGCTCAAATGGCACATAAACGAGACCGTGCTAAAAGCATGCCAAATATAAGCATAAACACAAGCAGACATGTGTAAATATTTGAAACGTTAGGTCAAGGGTCACACATTCGTGCCCGTAAAGTGGACAGTGCACTGCACTAGAAAGGTCGTGAATGAACAGTGACAGCACTAATAGATATTGCCAGGCATTAGTGACTAACTGGCAGTGCAGTTCAGTGGCGCAATACCGAATGAACAGTGAATCAATCACTGGACAATGAACGATCCAAAGAAGGCTCTAAGAAGGTCATTGCACAGTCACACAGTTGGCAGTGAACACTGGACAGGTTCGAGTCCACCAGGGAGCCAACTGGGCCAAGACCACACGGCGAGCAAATATTTGATCAGAACTAACAAGAAGACATGAATGGACGAGGCACTGCGACCAGACCTGACACCTCCTCGTACATACAACGATGCACCCGGGCGGACAGACCGAGCTGGTAAATGCAATTGCCAATTAGACTCGATTCTATTGGAAGCACTCGGTCTGGCGCTGACAATCTGAGTGCAATCAATCAAAATGGCACCAAGTCATTAATAAGACCAATAGGTCTAATTAAACAATGACAAATAAGTGATCACGGATGGAACTGAGACCGTAGGTGCCTCTCTCGAGCATGGCCCATGACATTAGAGGCTATTAATTGGGTAAACGGTCTAATGGTGAGTGGGACAGGGGGAAGGCGCAAGTGCGGTCTGGCAAGACGGTGACCATCAGGTGCACTCGACCGATCAAAATATGTAACACTCGAGCACAAACGAGAGCGAGAAGTAATTAATAAAGCAATTAATTTTGTGTCCAACGGTGGGCAAGACAACAAACAACACACCTTGTGCGCATCACTCGTGGCCATTGGGCACCAGTTGGAGTGTTATTCTGCGATTGGTGCCAGACAGAACGATGATAAACGACACAAATGGCTTCAACAAATGAGTGGAACGTTAATTAATCTCGAAATTAAGAAACCATTACGGCAGATGAGACTTGGACGTAGGTAAGAGAAGATGATGGCAAAAGGAGGCATCGACAATCGACAGTCACATCACACACATTTCACAAAGCCCAAAGCACAAAGCATTGCACCAGTAACATTAAGAATTCTCAACCGGTTCGAGCGGTAGTACTGTGAAGTGAGCTGTGCTGTGTTGTGTTAACAATTGTTTCGTTGGGCCACAGAATGCATGCACGACCAGTGAGAAGATGGTCAGTGAAAGAGATAGACTGTAGCAAGTGGCCAACAACAAGCAAAACAACAAGTCAGGTGCCAAAGTGAGCGAGATGCGCACTGATTAGTGCTACTAATGGTGCGCCACTCGATTAGGCACCGACCGACCACCGACCGAACAATTAAGTCCGCAATAATTACCTGAATGCCAATTAGATTCGAATATTAATTATTGCCAAATCAATTAATTACCTTGAGCCTGGCGGGGTTGACACTTCGGAGGTGCCACAGCTGACCGATCGAGTGAGCGACTGCAGTGAGCAGGTAGTGTAGCCAGTGTCCTTCGGCCTCACAGAGCCCGCAGATGTAAATGGACGTCATTAACACTTTTGCACTTGTCCTTTGGCGGGACCGCCGCAGCGAGACACAAGACAATTAAATTAAGTCCATTCACATGTGTGTGTTCGTTCAAGTCAAAGTCGTCAATAATCCCAAGTTGGAGTTGCTATTTAGCGCATGTTAATCAATGACTGGTGAATGGCGAGTGTGTAAACAGTGCCCCACTGTACCACAACAAACAGTTCGAGTGACAGACAGGCCAAACTTTGGCCGCCAAAGCAATGCCGACCGAGCGATCGATCGAATCCGCACTGGCTATCGCAAGTGGACCGAACAAAAAAGCAGTGAACGATGAGCATTTGCATTTAAATTGTCCGACTTATCTATCGATGGGGTAAAGTAAAGCGGACTCGAGCCAACTGCTCCACTCCGCACTGAGCCAAGGTAAGCCAGCCTGAGAAGCTTAATGCAAATGATCGTTCGCACAGAATCGACTCTATCAATTTGTACATTCAGCATACTGGCACGTCCTCCTGTGGCGGCATTCTTTGTGGCTAAAATGGACGCACCGGACCAGACCAAACCCGACTCCGTCCGACTTTGACTTCGATTGTGTATGGCGTTTCGAAAGGACCGAGAACGAATAGATTTCGATGGGAGACGATAAATGGGTGGTAAGTTGTGAGTTGAGATACCGAACTGATGAGACTGTCGCCACCGGGTAAGGTCCGACTGCCACTTGACACTGATCGAGTTCGAGCTGATCAACGTTTGTTCGATGATAAAGCGATTTCTCACTGATCAAAACATACCACTCAAAACAGGCAAACCGATCGTACAGATCAACATCTTGAGGTACTTTCTTTTTGCTGGTTGTCGGTGTCAGTGCGCACTGCAGATAAGCCATAGAGTCACCTAACCGGGTGTGTTGCCCTTCTCCATGGCACTACCGTCGATGGCAATTGAAAATGATAACATTTCAAGCCTAATAAATTACTAATTCCAAGTGAGAGGCATGAACAGTGATGGCCTGCCAAACAGATGAAGCATGCAACAAGACAACTTGCCATCAGAAAGAAAAGTCAATCAAAAGTGGTCAATTCGGCTGATTTATGCACTCACACAGTGACCAACAAGAAGAAATGTTCATTAACCTAAGCAGACCAGGACGTGTGCTGTCACCGGCAGTGAACTCACATTGCGCTAATCTGAAACAAATTCGCAAATTGCAATCGCTAAGTGGGCTCCTTGCTACAAACTGTCCAGTGTCACTCAACAGCACCGCACCACCACATCCACCAACAAAACACACAAACAAAACAAGACGCACATTTGAAATTCTAATGCATCAAGTGATGGTGATGTACTATGAGAATGAGAATCGAGTGAATGGCTTTAATTAAGTGGACAGCACCGAGAGCGAATTAAAATATCAATGATACTGTGCGCGGATGAGGCTGCCAAGGCAGAATGAGTGGCCAGAGGAGACAATCGAAAGCTGTTTGAAGGGTGAAGGGAACATCATCATTCATAACCAGGGAGTAACTGCAACCATCAAAGGCATAATAAGGCGAGCGATTACCAGTGCCACACCAATTAAACGATCGAGTGAGAGGGCACTGAACAGTGCGAGCAGTCGTGTCAAAGGTATCATAATCGACATCTAAATCGAGTGAGGCGGTAATGGACGAGGTACAGCATTGGCACCGAACGTACAACCAGCCAGAGGATAGTTTGTAATTGAATTTAATCAGGCTCGCTGGCTTGCATGTCGATAGTCGATCGAGATGAGCCGTGAATGGAGCGAGTGGATCAGGTCCGGCGAGGATGCCACTGACCAATCGGTACCGTAGTGTCGAATAGTGCCGAAGTGTGCCGTACTGCCTGGAGACAGACTGCATTATCATTAGCTCGAGAATAACGAGCAAGAGAACAAAGAGTGAACGTTGCTCGGAGCTGACCACGAGAGCCTTATGCCGAATAGCCAGTGATCTGAGTGGCCAGTGCCGTCAGGCTAAGCCTTCTGCAATCCATTTTTCACCTCTCGCGCCTCTAATAATAGGCATTGACTGGTCTACGTGTGTGCCACTCACATGGCCGTATTCATGCAGGCAGGAATATATCATGTGAAAGCTATTTAATCATTATAAATAACAACAACGAGCCATCCATAATCAATATCCATGCGAGAGCGGACCAGTGCTCTTCGCTCCTTCCTATCATCATAATAAGCATCTTGGCTGAGTTGAAAATTAATAAAGTGCCTACGAAATAATGAGATGAGATGAGCCAGCCGACCGGGCATCGGATCATGCCAGCCAGATGAGCCTGATAATGCACGAGGCCAAGTGTGAGAAAAAGGTAGGATTCGACCAGTGGCGACCATGTCGAGGCCAACGGCAGAAGCTGTTTAAACAATTGCTGTTGCTTGTTGAGGATGCCTCGACGCGCAAGCCAACAACAAGCCTAGTAGCTCTCGCGGCTATGAACCAATCTGTATGAATTGGACCAGTTAAGCAGATATGATCGACACTCGAGAAGAACACAGAGAACACAATCGAGCCAGATTAGTGGTCATTCACAATGGAGGCTCTTTAAAGTGTCCAGTTCGAGTTGGCCAGCGAATGTGTAGCACTTCATTTCACAACTTTCGGTTGGACAAAAAAGGAGTGCACCACTGGCAATTAAGAGGCCGAATAGATTGGCAGACATTGACTAGATCGAATAGCACTTAATTAGGAGCAAGCCAATATGCCAGCAATTGATGGTTCAGTGCAAGTTCACCGGGCGCAAGTGGAAATAACCCACCACTGCTCCGATGGCAAATGGCCATTACAAGTGAACTGTGTCTTGACCCTAGAGCAACACTGAAGGCCGAAGACGATAGTAGAGATCTTTATGTTATGCCAGTCTGAAGACAGTGGAGAGATGAGAGTGGCCAGTGCGAAGATCGATCAGAACGACTGGAAGGCAAGCAAGCAACTTGTCAAATTAACACGAGCCCGGCAGTGCTAATATGGCCTCTGCAGATCTGCAATGGAGGGCCATCGAACGATATCGCTGTGCGAATGAGAATCTCACTTGAGTCCTTAAGTGGATCAAGAAGGGCACGGAGTGGCAATAGGCGAGATTATACAAGACAACACGAGTGCGCGCTGGGTTCGTGAGTATTTCGATTTCAGACTGAAAGATAAGTGGCGAGCCGAGGTGAGAAAGACACTTGGCTGTTTTGTTTTGGCCACTGCGGGCTACTGACAAATACGCACTGCACAAGTAGACAGATAAAAATGAGCGATGTGCTCTCCGACACGGCCATTCCATCGGTAATCCCACCAGGAATGAGGACCAGCCGGTTGACTGCTGGTGAGCAATGCCAAGTAAGCCAACACTGAACTCAACAAACAATGCCCTGATAGATGGACACGTGCTCACAAAGCACTAGTGACTCGTGCCTTGTCGGTGTGGCTCGTATTACGATTCCAATTGGTATCTGTTAATTAATTAGAATGCGATACTACACAGTGAGGCACCGAATGGCTCCCAAAATAAATCAACGCTATTAATAAACAAACGACAGAATGGCGCGGATTGTCACTGTGCGAGTGCCACCAGAAATGGGTGATCTGTTGTGTTGGCTTGGGTTTAATTGCCGGACAGACAAAGCCTGACAGGCAGGATGCATTTCTCGGCCAGTGAAAGCGACGTTTTGTATTGACTCCTTGATGCATGACGCGCCCAGATCGAGATCGCTCGAGAATGGCAGACAGATCGAGTGAGTCAACACTTGGTGCCACCGAGATGAATTTAAATTGCAAACAAATGATATTTAAATTCACACAACCGAATTGGCCCGCCATTGGGTGTAATGGCTGCCAGTGAGTGCGCCTGGTTATAAATAAAGCTGATCAACGTGATCTCACTGGGGCACTGTTCGATCGAGACACCAGTGAGAGGCAAGCAGAGAGAGAGAGAGAGAGAGAGAGTTATGACACCTAGCAATGTAATGTAATAATTTTATCGTCCTCTGGCCAAATAAATAACCAAATGACCCGCAAGTGAGTGCGTGTGTGTGTGTGTGTGCATGTGTATCCAGTGGCGCCTTTCATCTGTTAAGACCCATTATGGTCAGCAGACTTAGATCAACACTGCAGTAGCAATTAAAAGCAATCGAGACAGTCCGCCGGACAGACAGACAGGCACAGAGTATCGAACGAAATGGTGCTCGAGAGTGAGACCGAGATCGTGATGCCAACTGAGAGTACCACAAGTAGCGGATGTGCGGAATGACCGAGAAAGCCGAAAAGTAGACAAAAGGCCGAGCCACTCAAGGAAGAAAGGCATTGGGCAAACTCGTTTCAAGTTCAGCTGATGCGGACGAATGAGCCGAGTTGAGTGAGCCGAGTGTCGGTGATGATCAAAGTGAGTGAGGTGTTGTGCAGTCCAACTTGATGCAACAGGAGGAAAATGACTTGGACATACGATAATGGACTACAGTGCCATCACAGATGCTGTAGCTCGCATTGCAGTGGCACATCCATTAGAGCTCGGTCACAAAGAGCAACACAGTGTAATTAAATTAGACTAGCCGCGTCACCACGGCCACTGTCTGCATGAACATGCTCGGGCAAAGCAAGACAAGTAGCGCCGGACAAGGTAATGAGCTAATGACACATCTTATGGCTAATGACCAGTGTGGCACTGCACCAAACGAATGTACCACTTCCACCAATCGGTGGACGATGAGAACGCCAATTGGCAATGTCAATTGGTCAAACGATGTCAAATGTTGGCGAGACTCGGTGAGAAGTAAACAACAAACAAACACAAACACAAACACACATCCCAAGAGTGGAAATAGAGTCATTAAGTTGTGTGGTGCGATCATAAGGATCGAGTCGAATTCAAATTAGATTATCGCTAATTACCGTTAGGGCAACAACCATTAGCCTGTGAGATCATTAAGATGTGTGGCGCGAGGAATTAAGACTCGACAAGCCAATGGTGCATTGATGGCACAAATTGGAAAATTTATATGACAAGTTCGTGATCAATTGAGCTATTACCAGTGATACAGTGCTCAGTCCGGCCGGACAGAATGCCATAAATTAAGGCTCGATCAACAATAAAACAAGCCATTGGCCATTGGAAATAAATCCAAATCGGTCCGACTGCCCAATCGGTATTGAATCCTTAATAGATGGCCGATCGTTAATTAATCGAGCAACTATGCGAATGTGCTCTCCGTTTTTTGCAAATGCGAATGATTAACGATTGCACCGCGGACATTCCAGCCAGTTTGGTGACCAATTGACACGGCCGTGCCAGCAAGCCAAACACGAGCGCTTTAGCACCTTGCCACCACGACGTACAAGCGAACCATGGCACCATCGAGCATTAAGCATTAATTAATTTCGCCTTGCCGAAGATAAACACTAGTTGGCCGATTGACGCGATTGACCCTAACCGAGTTGCAATTGATACGGGCTAAAGTTGTGTGATGATGCACTTACATTGGATTGGTGGAGTTCCAATAAATGTCAGGCAGTCGTGCCGCCATGACCTCCATGACCAATGTGAGAAGAAAAGTGTAAAGAATAATCCAAATTGAAAGCGGAGATGTGCTTAGGTAGATCATGGTGCCGAGGTGGTGGTGCCGGTGTTAGCGAAGTGTGAAAGGTAAATATAAAAGGCGAGTAGATGATATTGAACAAGAGGCAATAAAGAGGTGATGCAATAAATAAAGGGCCGCAATATTCCAGGCGCAAAAACAGGGTGGGTGCACAAACACGGCGCCAATAAATTTATGCGAAACGCAATAGACACAAAAATCACCAAATGATTTATCAACACTGGAAATGCACTTTAAAGTTGTCTTCTTGTTGACAAAAAGTTTAATCAAGCTTGAGTGAAATTAAAAAGTTTTTTCCTTGAGAGTCACAAAAGAACTGTCAAGTGGTATATATCCAAGGGCAAACGTTGAATCTATGTCAAAAGTCAACTGTTGTAGTGAAGCACTATTGAGTAAAGTGTTTTGTAATGATATGGATCGAATTACAACCGACCACCAGCCTCATGTAACACACTCCACGATGAAACAGATTGACAGACAATTCAACTAGAAACAATCGCCAGTTGGACGCGGTGACCGATAAAATATATGTCTGCAGATTGTATCCACGAAGACAAAGGGCAATAGGATTACACTTGGCGAATAAGAACAAAATGACACTGAAAAATAGAAACGAGAAGAAACAAGTCAACTAGATCGACCAAAAACGAACACAGAAGCAAACACACAAGCAAATGCTAAGCGTGCAGAGAGGTAAAATTAGCTATTGAGAGTTGCAGAGGTAGGAGTGAATTGGTGTGGAATTAGAGTGATCACTCGAGCCAAGCAAAACAATATTGTCATGACAGTGCGAACATAAACTGTAGCGAATTAAAGTCAATGCTAATTTGTTGGCGAGAGTGCATCTACAGTTATGTTAAATTATTAAGACAACAAGGTCAACGGGAGAAGGCAATTGAACCCGGAGAGAAAAGTGCCTTTCTCTTCTATGTGGTCTTGCATCGACAAATAATGCAACAGTTTGCAGCAACACTCAATATTTGCTTGCAACTAGTGAATGAAAAGACAAAGGGGAGAGTGCACAGGAGATCAAGTAACACCGACTGACAAATAAAGAAAGAGAAACATTAGCTGCCACACTGACAACACTTCATACCGACCAATTAACACTACACAAACAGACCAAACGGGAATTACAGCTGTAATCAGCTTTGCGGCATTTCAATCAGACAAAAAAGAAACCGCGCGCCTCAATGTTTACTACTGCACCAAGCAAGACATGCCACCACCACAGTGGTAGACAAGCGAATGTGCCCACAAACACAGAGCTACCTGAACAAAGTAAGCAATTGCAACAATACGCAAAAGTAACTGAAAGTGACATTACACACAGCTCTTAATTACAGACACTAATTAGCACATTATGGCAAGCATGAATTTGATTCCAAGTGGACAAGTCAATGACCAAACTATGTGAGAATGTTCTATTAACGGATTACACTGGTACATTTATTGTCATGGAGCGTCATTTAACTCATCAATGCTCCTTTGTCCATCTGCGTCCAGCTCACAGACCGAACTGTCCCAGAACCTTGTTGATCATGGTGGCACGTGTCATCCACTTGTGCTGCAGTACCTGGTCCACCTTGGGTCGGGCATCCGGAGTGAACTTGATCATGGCACTGATCAGTTCCTTGCAGGCGTCCTCAATCTTGGGATTCGTGTAGGTGATCTCTTGGTTGGTCACCTTCTTCACCGTGACCTCGTCCATTTTCTTCGAATATGGCTTGACCAGATTGAGCATCTCAAAGAGACTCACTCCCATTGCGTAGATGTCCACCGCTTTGGCATCGTAGAAGCCTTCTTTGGCAGAAGCGGACTCGGTCGGAGCAAGGGTGCTTTTGCTTGAGGTACCAACGGTGACAGATGACTTGCTAAGTTCCACCTTGCGATACAACTCCGGAGCCATGTAGCCATCGGTGCCACATCGACTTTTGCGTAATATTTGTGCGAGCACAATCTCGGTCTGGCCAGAGCCTCGGGCAGCGAAACCAAAGTCTCCAATCATTGGATTGAAGTCGGCACTCAAGAGGAAATTGTCCAACTTGAGGTCTCGATGGGCAATGTTGTGCGAGTGCATGTACTGCAGTCCAGTGCACAGCCCCTTGAAGTACTTTTTGGCCTCCTCGTCGGTGTAGGGTCGCTTGAGCCGACCTGTGATGTCGTGCTTGATGGAACCATTTGGTGCGAGTGCCATCACAATGTAGCCATGCGTGTGGGTCTTCAACACCTCGAACGTCTGGACAATGTTCGGGTGTTTGAGATACTTGGAGATGAACATCTCTCGGCGGAGACAACTCTTGGCCCAGTAGATCTGACTCGGATCGGTCAAGTCGAACACCTTGATTGCCACCTTGAGAGGAGCTTTCTCTTCTGAACTGTCGTCCCTTTCGTCTCGCACTCTCTTCATCTTGCCTTTGTACACTCTGAAAGAACAACAAAGTTATATTAGTACACTTTGAATGTAACACTCAGTGAGTGCACTCACACTGCAAATCCACCCTCGGCAATGATGCGCCCCACGTCATATCCACGAGAATGGAGAAACTCTTTGGGATCTTTCACTACGGACACAGTGGTCTCAATGGACGAGCGAGAGGCCACCGACGATTGCTCACGAGCTGCCAGTTTGCTCTTCTTGTTAACACAAATCGAACTCTTCAAGTTGGCACCTTTTGAGTCTTTTGAGTCTTTGTGCTCTTTAGGAGAAGACATGCCGACACAGAGACAATTGACCAAAGACAGACAGAAACAGAAAGACGGAGGCACAGAAGAAAGGCTTTGAGAAGGAGAAGTCTGAAAATGAGACTACAACCAAAATGGACTCGAGTGGGACACTTTTTATAGTAGAGCAAACGTTGCAATGCATTCGATTGGTTCGATGCAAATGAGTTCGAATTAAGTAATTGACTCGAAGCAGGCTTTTGAACTTAGAGTTAGTAATATATTGACACCATTGAAATAAAGTCCAACACGGCTTTGTAGACTAATTAATTCGAACCTCAAGGCTCAATCTAACTTGCCATCTCGTGCTCATTCAGTTACTGTTCACAGTGAACAAAGTCCGATTGATCCGATATGCGATGGCTTTGCCAGGGACAAATGTCACGTGTGAACGACTATTGTCGGAAATAAACTATTTCTGGTCAAAGAACAAAAGTAGAATGAAGTTAGTGACAGTCAAAATGATTATGTCAATTCGGTACAACTTGACAAGAAGTAGGGAGGAAATGTTTGACATTCTTCGATCTCTGCGAAGAACGATCCGTTTGTCGCATAAATTTGTGCGAATGAAATTGAAGTCCAAACAGGAAATAGAAGAAGAGAACGATGAAGAGATTGACAACTGGTTTGAGGATGACTTTGACAATGATGATGATGAGAATGAACTCTGATGAGGACGATTGTGACTATGATGAAGACTTGCATGTTGATGGCGGGCTATATTCGGCAAAATACGGTAGTTCGCAGAACGGACAAGCTCAAGGCGAATCAACATCAAATCACCCAGTAATTAGGCACATGTGGCCAAGACAATCCAGAAAGAGCGTCACGATAATAGACAAAGCACCAGAGCAAAATTCATTACGCGCCACATTGGTCATAAAGAGATGCATTGGACGATAGAGTGGCGAATGGCGATGTAACACATAGCAACCGGACAAATGATCGTACATTCACACATTCACATACCAAAACGAGATTGGAATTTTATTTTAATGTTAATTAGGATTACAAGAACAAGGATTACATAAAAAGGACATTGACGAGTGAGTCATTTTGGAATAAAGTGACCAGTGCTCACTCGTTATGAATACCACTCAGCCTGAATGGTTACTTTGCTCAAGGTCTACAGACAAATGTGAAATATCAACATATTCGTCCATACACTCAGAACAGTCGCAATCCTCACCATCTTCATCGAACCAGAACTCAGCCTCACTCTGTCCACTTCCCATTCGGTCCAATTCATTCTCTCCATCTTCTCCAACATCACCCTCGATTGTTTTCTTCGATCTTTTCACAGATCGATTAGACGAAGGTTCTTTTGGTTTGGTGACATTGTGATCAGTGGATGCAGTTGGCAATTGTTTCTTCAAAGCAATTCGATACGTTCTTCGCCCAGTGCTGGTCGAAGGTGAGAATGGATCACATGATTGGGCCACTGTTTGGTCATTCGAGTCATTTGCAATGTGATCTCGTTCTGTACTGGCATTTTCGTTCCCTTTTTCGTTGTTTGAAGTGACATCATCGACTCTGGTTGAAGTATCTGTTCAAATAACAAATATAAATAAAGTCCAAATACAACCAAATTCATACCTTCGTTGTTCAGTTGTGGTTCATTGTCCACTAGCTCATTGAGATGTTCTTTGTTGATGTGACTGTCATTGGGAGATTGAACAGTCTCGGGTGATGATACATTTGACTGTGATTCTACTGGCACCTGATTGGACGAACTGGTGGGACAATGGCCATCAGTAAGCAATGTGTCATGACCATCCGAAACAGTTGGACTTGTCGATTTAATCGAAGCCATCACGGCACGATTGTGAGCTTTGATTGCTTCTATCTCCTCCCGTTCCTTCTTTGCCATTACCTCCACTTCCAACATCCATCCTTCAACTTTCTTGCAAATCTCATTGTTGTTCTCCTCCATTTTTTGTTGTAGTTTATCAAGTCCATCAAACAACAACAAATTTTGCTGATTCATTAGTTGATTAAACTGCTCAAGAAGTGTTCCTTTTTCCATTGAAGAACCTTTAGGCATACTGTCGTCGGCAGAGCCATTTTCAGCAGTTGCAGAAGAGTCCAAAGTGGCTGCATTAGAGGAAAGTTGTGGACTTACGCGTGGAACATCGGCAAAAAGATTCGATTCATTCAGAGAAGTGTCCACAACATTACCGTAATCTTCTTTGATTTCTAGGCAGGCATCTGTCGATTTGGGTCGATTCATTTTGAGTGGGCAGCAATTGACATGTGCAGATTGATGATTGTGATAAAGAACAAAGGACAATGTCACGTTCTAGAAAAATTCAGAAAAACAACCAAATAAAGTGTCTCGGGCAAAACAAAAGGACGAACTTACGACGACTCTAGACGTAGGGCTCCGGCAAAAATAACATGCAAGTGCAACTATTTCCACCCAAACAGAGTGAAAATAGTTTTGAGACTGAAAAGTTAGTCAGTTGTTGTTGTCACTGGTCGAGCAGTTCTCGTTTGTTGAAGACTCGACAATTGTGTCCCTTTCTGCGTTTCACCATGGCTCATCTCGCCCGATTGCACTCGTTCCTGAATCGATTCGATGTGCAACTGCAAGTGGATTGTGAACGAATGAAACGCGAACTCGTTGCTCGTGTTGACCAACAGTTCGGTGTGATGTGTGCCAAAGTGAACCAACTCAAGAATCTCTATTCACATTCTCGCTCTTCATGGTCACTCAACATTGAAGCAATCTTTGTTGACGATCCTTCGGTTGAAGACATTTCTTTTGATGAATATCTCGAACATAAACGAGGCGAGGCTGTTGTCGAACTACAGAATGCACCAAGCTCTTCTTCTGGAAACCGCAAACGAAAGCTACAAACTGACGGGTCTGCATCAAACAACTCCAAGAAAGCAAAGACGCGGTCTAGAGGTGATAATGTAAAGTCGTTCCTCTGTAAATTTCCGAAATGTGGCAAATCATTTCCAAGGGATTTTAAATTGGCCGAACACGAGCGCATTCATCTCAACATAAAGCCATACTTTTGTACTTGGCCTAATTGTAAATATTCTTCTCAACAACGTTGTCATATTATTACACACATTCGAGTGGTCCATTTCAAATTGCCTCATTCTGTCAAGAAGCAGAACGAACTGAACATCGACGATGATCGTGATCCGAACGAGTTTGTTCGAGTTGATCAGCAGTTGGCCAATCGTCGACTTTGAATTTGATTGCAACACTAACTATACATTCAGGCAATAAATAATACGAATTACACAAACAAAGATTGTATTTTTATTTTAAATGTTAAAGATTACGAGAACAAGGATGAGTCCAATTGAAATAAAGTGACCATTTCTCATTTTGATTGTGTTTATTTTTTATTTGTTCTTTTCAGATCGCACCACCGAAATTGTTCACCGAGAGATTCTTCAAGCCGACCGTGTTGCCAATCTTGAATAATATTATTATTATAATAATATGCCAATTGAATCTTTCAACAGGCAGATTGACAATTTTGCTAATTTGGACTAATACATTCCGAATTCGGTCCCGCTCCTACCTTTATTTTATATTGTGTTTTTCCTCCCGGCTTTGTGTCATTTTTATCATCGACTTTCAACTACTTGACCATTGCGTCACTTTAAGAAATAAACTCTTTATTTAGTGCTCTTACGCAACCGGCCTTCAGTCCTCAAGTATCTTGCACGGAGTGACTTGCCCCAAGAAAGTGTTCAAATGTGGTAGCGCCATTCTTATAATTATAATACAAATGAATGGAGATGCTATGGGTACTTACTCGTACAGGGACAAAGTAGACTTGTTGGTCATTCGATATACTTTGGTTAATTGAATGGAAACTAAGGTTGTATTTAGTAGATATAGATACAATGTCCACTGATTCTAGTGGAGCATAATAGTTTGCTTTGCAAACTGCCTGGCCTATATCGTCCACTTGAAGAAAAGAGATGTTTCATAGTTGTCAAAACAAAGTGACCCAATTGGCCATAATGTCGAAATGAATAGGATCCCATGAGAATGGAAGTGTTGTTGTTGTTGTTGTTGTTCAATTGAGAGACTTGTAACCAAATCGGTCGTGTTTGCCAAAGTAATGCAGCCTTGTTCGCCATCTCGGTTGAAACAATCCTTCTCGCCATGGCGCCATTGCACACTTTGCAAAAGCCAATTGACAGTTTTGGTTACTTCTCTGGCAAGGTTGTCGCTGATGATTTAGTGATGAACGGTAATTGACATCGTGGTTGGTATCTATTCGCATATTTCCACTTCCCGCATAGAGCAAGTAGTCCTCGGGCAAATGACAAGTCGAGTCGGCCATTCTGCAAGTAAGCAACAGAATTGTTTAATTTCAAGTAAATGGCCAATTATGATTATTAATGAGGCTGGCTCTGTGGTCAACAGTATATTACTTACTGCTGCACTTTGCTGTGCTGACCACTTCTTTAGACCGATCACGAACAGACGCGCAACACCATCGAAATTATGTCTCTTGACTTTACTGAATGACCAATTGATTGGCTGTTGCATTGTTGTGGTCAGAAGTAAACAAAAAAGTAATGGCGAGAAGATTATGCTCGACACTGGCAACTGACCACGTAACCTTCCTTTTGTGTCACATTTGATAACAACTCTTTTTCTTGGCTTATGGCGAAATGTTTGCAATACTTCTCATTTGCGGCACTTGTCTTTTGGTTGGTGACAATGTCGAACACACATTCCGACCGAAATAATTACTAGAGGACAGCACCAAGGGAGAGGATTCAACCAATCGACGCCCACAGTGGCATGTAATCGACAATAGAATCAATCTACCATGGTATCTGCAAACTCTTACAAACAAACTACTGAACGATATGGGCACAATCAACAACCGAGTATTTCAATAACCGCTCTAGTTTCTAGTTAAATAATCGCAATTGCTCGGCCAATTTGCTACAAACGAATGCACACGCCAAATGGTCAATTATAATTGACCATAATATTAGTGTACTTCTTACAAAATGCTAAATCTATCAACAGAAAATATATTAGAAAGGCTAATCATTGCAAAAGCAATCTCTCTTACCTTATCATTAATTCATTAATTTGCTAGTCAACAAAGAAAATATATCGCCACACATTTCATTCATTCTGTCTGCTGCTGTCAGTACACTGCTACTTGATTAATTTGCATTCAAATCGAGCCATGTCAGCTTTATAATGACAACAGATTGGGAGCAACAAATACATTCTAATAGCAAAATAAAGTTTAATGAAAAGTAGTGAACGAGATATAATGTAACATAATGTGAGATAGTAAGAATAAAGAAGTTGTTTGTTTTTTACTGTAAAGCTGCAAAATAGTTCGCAAAATAGTATCGCAAAATAGTTCGCCCAAGTCTTCTTAATTCTTCTTCTTAAGTCTTCATTAAGAAACATGTTAAACTCTACCAATAACGAATTTTCACAATAAAATCGTTGTTAATTGTTAACAAAATAAAATGAATGAATTCAAATGAATTTTGAAGAAATTCAGTTGAAATAATTTGCTTTTCACGCGATAAACGTTTTTAAAATCTTTGAATTTGATCTTCAAATGCTGAAATTGTTTTCAAGATATGCCAGTTTAGTTCATCACCAATCAAATCTAGGTCATAAAAAGAAAAGAATAAATTTACATAAATTACAATAAATCATAAATTACCTGTTAAATATTATATTATTAATGGCATATGTTATATGATAAGTGAAATATATATGCACATCAAGCACATACGCTGAACCACTTGTGATAGCAGACTAGTAGATAATCGGAAAGAGGATCTCAGAAAAGCAGTTTGATATGAGTAGTTTGTCTGAAACACTTTCAAACCAAATATGCTATAACTAGTCAAAATACAAATATAAATACCGAATAAATAAATTCATAACATACTCACGAATTAAATTTGCAGTAAAATCGACGATGATGAAACAATTGATTGACAGCTACAAAAAGTAGAGTGAATTTCGAAATATAGATAGATATTATAGTTTTTCGTAGATGTCGACACGTCGATTAATAGAATGTTGTATTGTAGCATTGTTCATAAAGTTTGTGAATATTCATGACCTATGAATTTATTGGGCTGTTTAAAAATAGCTAATATAGAAAATTATTAATTTAAAAATATATCTCAATATACATCATAAATTACCTGTTCAATTTGAATGAATAGTTTGTGCTAATTTAAGCAAAAAAATCAACGCCTTCTGCAGCCACTGCTTTCTTAGCATCCATCTCTGTTTCAGCAATTCGATCAAAATAACATATGTTCGCCAATTGCAAGTTGGAATGGTAGCGAGCACTACAGATAGATTCATCATCATCTCGGTCGACAGTTGTAGTGTTCCACTTGATAATATTATTCTTCAAATTGTCCATAATTTCCAAAGGAGAATAAAGATGAGCTTTGTAGGCCTTTTCAAATTTAATTATCAACGAATTCAAGTCCTCGACAAAGTCCAGCGCTTTACTTGAAGCTTCATGTTCAGACTTTTGTTGACTATCTTCGGATGAAAAGAACCAACCAATGCCGATAAATTCGACTGTGGTAATAAACAAATAAGAATATATTTCGGTAGTTTCGCGCTTCACAAAAGAATTCATTGGAGGACTCATTTCGTTGAGTTTTTGAATGGCATCTTGTGGGCTAGTTCCCAAAGTAATTCCTAAAATAATAAATTATCAGAACTTAATATTAAAATAAAAGTTAATAAAAACAAACCTTTGTTATAATTGTTGACAAGTTTGGCCAACTTTGATAGTTTGTCATCGTCGACTTTGGAATTAGAGACAGGCTTTTGTGAAGGTCGGGTCACAGCTTGATTCGAGTGTCGGGCACCGTTGGAATCATTCAGATCATCAAACGAAAATTCCAAACTATTTTTCAAAGTATTCTCCACACTATTTTGATTGAGAATAGCAATTTGTTTTTGCTCCTTCTCCAATTGGATTAATTCCTGCTTAGTTTTGGAAAGTCTGCCAATCAAAACAATCACATAATCAACGAACTTATTAAAAGCAATCTCTTCAGCATCTTGGGCATTTTTTGACTCGGCTTTGAAATCACAAAAATGTACCAAAGAAATGATCGTTTCAAAACCAATTCCACGTTCACGAGTTTTAAGTTTGAGTATTTCTCCATGACGAGAAACGATTTGGTGTTTGAAATCGTGAACAGCAATTTTGGGATAGTATTCTGCTCGGAAATAGGCGAACATTTCGGACAAGTTGAGTAATCGTTTATGAAATGCTGTCATTGCTTTGACATTTGAGTGAGCTTTAGAAGCAGCAACGCCATTAAAAGTAGCGCTACTAAACTTGATCATAGTTTCATATTGCCTATCGCCATTCCTGTCGCGAGACTTGATCCTTTCCTTTTTAAAGACGGACTTGTCCATATCCATAAGTTTGTCCATTGTGATTTCGGCAGCTTGACGAGAATCGTAGATTTTATTGAAGTTTGCGATAAGATCCATCCATTTGTTGGCCATTGATGAAGGCTGTTCAGTCACTTTTGGCCCTGGATTCCCTGGAAAGGCGCCACCTCTCTTGCTATAAGGTTGAGAGCTGAATCGATCATAATTAGCCAAAAAATTAGTTTGCTTTATGCGTTCACAATACAAGTGCATATATTCTGTCATCTGAATGTAGGCATCACTTCGAGCTTCCTCTTGGTTGTTAGCTACGGCATTAAAATGTTTTAATTTGCTTAATGTGATGGAGGCTTGATAAAGCAGTCCCGATTTAGGATACACATGAACAATAATTGACTGCATGTTCATAGTTAAAAATAAGTCCATTTGAGAAAGGCAGCAGTCAATACCAGACGGATAGACAGATTTGAAACTAGAAAATAGGTCTGAGATTTTGCGTAATTCCTCAAAAAGCGAGCTCAGTGCAGCAGATTTTGACAAGGCTTGAGATTTATCTTCTCCGATGAAAGTACCCAAATTTTCATTTTTGACCATAGTTAGGTAAATAGCGCGTGAGGAATCAAATTTGGTAGTAATTTCAAAACTGACAGGATCCTTGGAAATAATAGCATCAATGGTGGAAATTGATGAATTCTTTGGGTCGTAAAGAGAATTAAAATTATTGATGAGCTGAATCCATTTTAAGTCACAAGGAGACAATCTCAGCTCGTTATTAATCGAAATTGATAAGTCGTCATTGTTTGCCCGTGAACAATTCTTTATGTTGTCGCTTTGAGAATAGTCCTTAAAAATATAATAAAGAAATTATTAATTATTTACCAAAAAACCGTCTTTGATACAATGCTTACCTTGTTGTTCATTTGTTGTGGGAAATACTTTTGTCCAGCTTCCATAAGCCAATGACAGGCGTCAGAACAGGCCTTACTGGTAGCAGAACTTTGTGTACTGTCATTTTGAACAAAGTTGTTGTCGCTTCCGAGTTTGACCATTGTGGAAAAGGACAGAAATGACGAGTCTTTTCCTGTGAACAACTCGAAGATCTTGATTTGCGCAGGATATGTTTGGCTAAGTAGGCGAATTAACTCCTCCGAAGAATAATCACCAGAAAGCTTTAAGTTGACAAACTCTTGAACAATAGTGTCGTCCATGTTTGGAAAATTCTCTGACAGAATTCGTTGCTGGTTTATGGATTTACCTAGTTAGAAATAAAGTATAAGGCTTTATGAGATTTGCGGGGAAATTTGATTGTGGACATGGTCTGGCAGACGAGTGAAATAATAAACAGTCGTAGTCGCTATTGTCTATTTGTACAGTGATGCGTTTTTCAGGTGGAAATAGATTCCGCTTTCATTGTGTGTTTACGTTTTGTGGCGCATTTAAAATTCTGTCGCCTTTAATAAATTTATGTCAGTTGTTTGGGCCCAGGAAACTCGTTCATTTTGTTAATTCCTCTCACAAATAAGTCAAGTCGCGTCTCAACGGTTTGTATTTTTGACATGTTACCATAATTATTAATTTTTAGCTTGTATTTATAATAAATTTATTATTTAGATTTTACTAAAATGCCTTGTCAGAACAAAGAAGGGCTTTTTCGAAGTTTGTCTGAGTAAAGGCGATATTCGGCGAAGTGGTCACTCTCTGGACGGTTCTCAATCATCTGTACAAAATGGGCCTAAACAAATGTCTTCAAATGGCACTTTGATTGCTCCGTCAGTTTCTAATTCGGTATTTCCGTAATATTCCAATTTAAATTGCATTTTAATGTATATCATTATTTATTTTTAGACTTTTATTATCAATTCGTCTGTCGAAAGTAACATAACATTTCTATCTATTCATATTCAAGCAATTCGATGGCAGCGATGTTTGTTTGCCACTATCCCACCAATGGTTATAACCCCGTTGGATCGTGTTGCCTAGCACGACATCTCGACGATCTCTAGCAATTACTGTTATTGTTCTGACGAAAGCATTCTCACATGTAAAGCTATCACGAAATAATAACAAGCTTGTTGAACAACCATCTTATTGAATAAAAAAGGTTTTCGTGTATGTTAATTAATTAATTTCCTTTAATTTAGATCATTTCTTTAGGCAAGTTTCGTTGAATGCCTGTCTGAATGAGCAATCTAATACCTACAGGCACAAGCAGATGTCTCGGTGCGACTGTTTGGTGGCAAATAAATTGGTGCTATTTATTAGTATTCACACTGTTCACTTGCAAAGCATTAATTGCACATTTTCTCGCCGTATGAGTGGAGGCAATCGTTCAATGTTATCGGAGAATTAAACGAATGAATTATCGCAACTCCTATTTTCGCTAATTATCGAGTCTAAATCTACAACTCGACCAAAATTTGATATTTGCTTTATAATCCAAAGATGCTGAAGCCAACGTTTTATTGATTCGAGAAGTGTCTGGTTTACTTGTCCTTAAGAGCGATGGTCTCCAGTCCATTTGTGTGAAGTGTGTTCAGAATTGCAGAACCTGAGCTTGTTCCAACTGCACCGAAGTGATCTATTGCTCACTGTCAGACAAATGCACCCGAAACGATGTAGTGCACAGTGGCGAGTGCCACTATTGGCTTTTTGCATAGAAAAGTGTCTCATTAGCCAGATTTAGTTAAAATTGGTGCAATCGGTTTCTTTCACATCCATTGAAGAATGGGAATACTTTTGCGTGCAAAGACTGTGACTTCATCTATAAACAGACGCGCGGCCGCCACCCAACTTGCCTCGTTTCCCAACTCGGCCTTCTTCTCAGTCTGCACTTGTTTAAACGATGCATTTCGGTAAACTTTACTATTCAATTGATATATCTAATCAGCATTCTCTCCACTAATCTTTCGGTTACATTTGTGTGTCAGTATGGCTACAACTCAAGCGAACAAGCGACCTCCTGTTTCATTTGAATGTTTAATCAGTTCTCGTGTTTGTCATTCATGTCAGTCTAATGCCGAGTGGAATTTTGATGTATTTATGTTGCGATCGAGCAAATCGAGTCTAGAAAAGTTATAATAATTTCATTCTGCATCAACTCAACTGACCCCTTCCTTTTACGGCAAGCCACACTCAATAAACTCAAAATGGCCTGTGCCTGCACCCATGGGCCCAAGTGCACTTCATCGCCGACTTAGCAAAACACTTCTGCCATCGATGCTCTCGATGCATGTGATGTGAATGCAAATTGGACAACATCGTGCATGCAAAGACAATTCAACGAGGTACTAAATATTGATTCATTCTTATTATTAACATTTATTTTCTCCAATGAAGATAATATGAATTATTTCATCAAGTCATCTGGCTATACGAAAAATACCTGACTGTGCCGTGGAATCAGTGGTTTTCTCTCAACTATGAAGATTATCTCTCTTCTTCATCAAACAACCAATTGGATTGGTTTCACTCTCTGGACCACTGCGTACGCACACTTTCTGAAACATTCTGAAACACAGGTGCAGTTCTAACAATGCAAATGCGTTACTGCAAAATTGACTCTACACTGGTTAACAAATGTTTGCCGCAATCAACTCAGGTTCGCTTTGGCTTTATGCTCACCGAATTCTCCTTTGCCTCGGATCACTTTCCATCGACTGCTCACTTATTGCTGAGGGCGTCATCGAGTATGTAGCCCGTCGAGTACTGCATCCAGGAGAGCAAGGGAACATCAACGAGAAACGATTTCGATGGTGGCATCGTTGGCTTGCCAGCTCTTCACAACAATTGAACCAGTTGTGAGTGAAGAGGCAGTTAAATGAAGCCATTGAAACTAGAATCCAATGAAGGATATAATTCCATTTGGTTGAGTGCAAGTGCAATTGTGACATCTCATTCCACTGGCCACTGACGCTGCTCCATCGACATTGAGTACATTCGTACTTTCACAGTAAGAATGAACACATCCACAAGACAAGATAATTGATCGAGTGACACAATAGTTCACATCGAATCGAATAAGCTCACACCAGAATAATGACTGAATGAACTTCATTCTACCTCAACTTGTTCGATACTTAATCGTGGCCAATTTGTATGGAAGCTAAGCCAAGCGCCACTGCCATATCCGGCCTGCCGAGTGAGAGTCATCTCGATTTATCATGTCAATTTATATGACATTTAGCCACGATTAATACGGATTTTTTCTTTTGCGCTATTTCAACTTGGTGAATTTATAAATTGCAATATTCTTTTGAATCATTGATTTGAATCAATCTCAGACCTCAGCATCTCATCTCGACCGTATTTATTTTGTTTCTTCTTATAATTTATTTGAATTCTCGCACCATTCGATCGAACGCTCTTGATTGATCGATTACGCATCTATGTACATGATCGTCCTGCCAACCAGCAACAAGCCAGCACACCAATCGCCACCAACCAACCCGTCTGTGTTATTTCTTCTTGTACAATTGTTACAATGCATACACTTTGAGCATCACTAATTATAATTGCCGTTGCATTGCTCTTCCAGTGTCTTCAACTTATTTGATTATTAAATGTCATTACATCATTGAACGCTAATTCTCTATTTCAAGTGATAGCTATATCGAAACCTAAGTGAACAACTTGTCAAGTTAGCATGCGAAATTGCTCACACAGTCAGTTGGGCCACTTCGTTCGGCCATTCAGCTGAATGAGCTCAATGAACGGAGCCAGTGCGACCCGACCGACCTGCCCCCATTGCCAGTAGTTTAGTTACTGAACAACAATTTCCAGCATCACCACCACCAACCACATCACTAAAAACAACCTCACAAGAAGTAGGACCGAATTTTCAGTGAACAGAAAGAAAAAAAACTTCAGCTTTAAATGGCTCATCAGTCTCGTTTGGTCCATCGTCTCGGTGCAATACCGAACTTGGTCGCAGTTTTTAAGAAGTTGGCTCGTTCAAATATGGTAACATGTGTAACAAGTGTCAGTTTGCACATGGCGAGAAGGAGTTGCGCACAGTGTCGCACCATCCTAAATTCAAAATAGAGAATTGCAAGAGTTTTCACTCAACTGGTTTCTGTCCATACGCTTCTCGATGTCACTAATACGATCTCAATCGCAATTTTTGTGTCCTCCAAAAGTTTTTTTAACGCTGAAAACGTTGGTAATCTCAGCTTTGCTTCTAGACCAGTCATTCTCGAGTTATAAGTGTCCAAATGGATGTCACTTTATTCACAACAACGACGAACAAAGAAGGTCGTCTTGAACAAGAATACATCCAATGATGTTACATCAACTGCTTCGGTCCTTGGTCAAACAATGTTCGACAGTCAAATATCCTGCAATGTTCTCTCCGCAAGCCGCAACCATTTCTCCACCAGTATCTACCAGACCGACTATGTCCTCTCTATCACAGTCACCCTTTCCAACCAACAGTGGAAGTAACACTGCAAATCTAGTGCGACAAAGGCACTTCTCTTTGCAGCTACAGTTTGGGTTCCTTAGGTGAAATCTCACCCAGAAGCCAAAGCGGAAGCCTCGTTGAACAGTTTCTTCACTGTGAGGACAGCTCGGTATTGGTACACCTTCTCGAACGGACCAAGCTTGGGAGTTTCTCTACTACAGGGAACGAACACTCGAGCAGTACATTCTCGTTTTCTCCTGCCACCGTTTTTCGTATCGTTCAATGGCGCAAGTAACGGAAGCAGTGCCTTCAGTGTCATCACTTTCCTAGCAACACTTCTTCGGTGGACCACAAGCAACACTCAACTCTCGCTTCTCACCAGTGAACAAAATGTCAAAAGAGGCAGTGTTTAATTGTCTTTGTTCGGTGGTTCTGTGGTCGCTCATAAAAACCAACTTTGTGCAAGGGGCTGTGTGCACTTGACTTTTGCTGTACATGTCTCTAATGGCCAAGTTCCAGCCGCTGAAACTTTATCCAACTTTGCCTGGATAACCTGTAGACTGTGTTGTGTCCGAAATGAAGGCTCTCAAGCACTTATAACCAATCAATCAAACACGAATCACAGTGGAGGCAAATGACCCCCACTTCTTATGGATATAATAATCTGTGTAAAACAAGCTATATACCTGAATTATTAATCGATTTATTAATTATATATTGTAAACCAATCTGTATCATAGCACCAATATATTTACTAATACACTATGCCTGATTACTTTATGAATGCTTTTGTATCATACTTTTCTTTTTTTCTCCTCCATTGCCTCATTGTGTGGTTTGGTTATAACTAATTAGTTTGGTGGCCTGCGCGCTACTGTAGTAGCTACTACGCGTAGTGCACCTTTCCAGTGCATTCGTCTAATGTCCCTCTGCGGTCCTTTTAGTGCCAATTGATCCATCCGCCTCACTCCTCTTTATTACCTCCGATTGAGATTAATCTATTTTTGTACACTATCGTTTTGTACATTGTGTGTGCATGTGCCAGCCTCATTTTGTCCACCAGTGCCCACTTGGCCATTTCAGTTGACGCATAGCCGAGTCGTCCAGTCGAATTAGCTGCAGTCCAATCGATGCATTTTGTTGAATTGCATTCATTTCGAGTTGTGAATTATATATAAGGATTACATTATAAGTCGAATCATAGTCATCGAAGCAACAGCAGTTCCTTCCTATCAATTCTCACCTCATCACTCACCGCACTTTGTTGTACTATTACTCGTACTTGTATTATAATATATAAAATATATCAAGTTTATTTATATATTTTCAAATACAAAGTTTATTGACAAAATAAATTGAATATACACAAATACAAAATAAGGCCAACAATCAAACAAGACGTGCATAATTTAATTATCTTGTTTCACTGCCGTCAAGGCATAGACCACTGCATTGTGAGTGGATTGAACAGCATTCCGGGAACTTGCACTACATTACAGTTGAAATCGCTGAGTACCAAACTTGAGGAACGAACTTGTCGTACTGATGAGTGCCTCTGGGCACCAGACCTAGAATGTGCTCACCGGCACAATTCACACTCAGACAGGCAAATGCAGGCTGGTTTATATGGTGGTGAAAAATAAGAAGCGATCAGGTCGACTGCAATGAAGGGTGCACTTGAGAAAGCGTCCAATGTTTTGCACATGTTCGAGCACCTCACTGGCAACAATGCCGTCGAATGAGCCTAAATTGGCTTTGTCGGCACTGAGTTGTTCAGTTGTGCACCACTTGTAGTAGGGCATACGTTTGGCAGTGGCTCGAAAGATGACTTGTTGGTGCATCAAAGCGACTGTCACATTCTCCTTCACAGGATCGAATCCGGGTGTAGTTGCACCGTGTCGGGCAAGGGCCTCGGATAGGTTGCCTCCACCAGAACCAATGTCGAGCAGATTTACTCCGTCCAGTGACACAAACTTCCTGTTTCCTTTATTGCACTCGTCAGATATTAGAGATTAGGCTATAGCATTAGCAAATTGTTATTTGATCACAATTATCACAATGGCAATAGTTTTCGTGTAATTGGTTATATTTAATTAGCTAAATTGCTTTACAGTTGCTGTTCCTTCTAGATGACTCCCTTTCTTTATGATAGTTATTTCTTATTGATTTGATCGCCTTCCGGTACTGATGGATCTTTGTTGGTGTACTTTTGAACTGTCGATTATGACACACCGACCAACTCTTTCTTGTGATTGTTGAGAGTGCCAGCACCTTTGACCACTGTTGTATTCTTTTGAATGACTCTATAGATTAACAAATAGCCTGCAGTTGTTGATGTGCATTTTTGTTGGTCATATGTTTGGTGATGGTTGCATAGTAGAGCTAGACCCACTCATTGTCCCGTTCTCGGTACAGAGTGTTGTAGTGATGAACAGTTTCGTTGCCTGCATGACACACAACACTGCTCACCAGGAACATTTTACACGCCAATTCGAGTTTTTCCTCGATCGAAAGTGGACTGTGCATTTTGGTGCCATCGTAGGCCAAACGTTTGAGTTGCACAATCAGATAGTGAGCCAGACCGTTGATGGATTAATCCAATTCACGTCAATTGACGCTTGGTGGCCGGTTGACGGCATTGGCACCGCGAACACAGTGGGACACAGTGGCCACTTAGGGTCTGAGCGAAAGGAGCGGTCATAGGATGATTGCTTGATGATGAAGTTAATCAAATAGATCATATCAACTCACATCTTGTGCAGTGAACTCTTTGAGGCATTGCTTCAGTGTGTGATTGTTTTTTCTTAGATTGACTGCAATGCACACACTCGACAGTGATTTACGTTTCGAGTTGTGCTTGCAATTGCAAGTTTGGATCAATTGTGCAAATAATCGTCCATTGAAGAGAACCGAGTCAATTTTAAACCAAACAAAAAGTCCCTCGACCAAGCATCGCCGTGTAAAAGGATCAATTGTGCAAATAATCGTCCAATGAGCACATCCGAGCCAATTTATAATCAAACAAAAAGTCCCTCGACCAAGCATCGCCGTGTAAAAAGATCAATTGTGCAAATAATCGTCCATTGAAGAGAACCGAGTCAATTTTTGATCAAACAAAAAGTCCCTCGACCAAGCATCGCCGTGTAAAAAGGATCAATTGTGCAAATAATCGTCCAATGAAGAGAACCGAGCCAATTTATGATCAAACAAAAAGTCCCTCGACCAAGCATCGCCGTGTAAAAGGATCAATTGTGCAAATAATCGTCCAATGAGCACATCCGAGCCAATTTTAAACCAAACAAAAAGTCCCTCGACCAAGCATCGCCGTGTAAAAGGATCAATTGTGCAAATAATCGTCCATTGAAGAGAACCGAGTCAATTTATGATCAAACAAAAAGTCCCTCGACAAAGTATCGCCGTGTAAAAGGATCAATTGTGCAAATAATCGCGCAATGAGCACATCCGAACCAATTTATGATCAAACAAAAAGTCCCTCGACCAAGCATCGCCGTGTAAAAGGATCAATTGTGCAAATAATCGTCCATTGAAGAGAACCGAGCCAATTTATGATCAAACAAAAAGTCCCTCGACCAAGCATCGCCGTGTAAAAGGATCAATTGTGCAAATAATCGTGCAATGAGCACATCCGAGCCAATTTTAAACCAAACAAAAAGTCCCTCGACCAAGCATCGCCGTGTAAAAAGATCAATTGTGCAAATAATCGTCCATTGAAGAGAACCGAGTCAATTTTAAACCAAACAAAAAGTCCCTCGACCTAGCATCGCCGTTTAAAAGGATCAATTGTGCAAATAATCGTCCATTGAAGAGAACCGAGTCAATTTTAAACCAAACAAAAAGTCCCTCGACCAAGCATCGCCGTGTAAAAGGATCAATTGTGCAAATAATCGTCCATTGAAGAGAACCGAGTCAATTTATGATCAAACAAAAAGTCCCTCGACCAAGCATCGCCGTGTAAAAGGATCAATTGTGCAAATAATCGTCCATTGAAGAGAACCGAGCCAATTTATGATCAAACAAAAAAGTCCCTCGACCAAGCATCGCCGTGTAAAAAAGATCAATTGTGCAAATAATCGTCCATTGAAGAGAACCGAGCCAATTTATGATCAAACAAAAAGTCCCTCGACCAAGCATCGCCGTGTAAAAGGATCAATTGTGCAAATAATCGCGCAATGAGCACATCCGAGCCAATTTTAAACCAAACAAAAAGTCCCTCGACCAAGCATCGCCGTGTAAAAGGATCAATTGTGCAAATAATCGTCCATTGAAGAGAACCGAGTCAATTTATGATCAAACAAAAAGTCCCTCGACCAAGCATCGCCGTGTAAAAGGATCAATTGTGCAAATAATCGCGCAATGAGCACATCCGAGCCAATTTTAAACCAAACAAAAAGTCCCTCGACCAAGCATCGCCGTGTAAAAGGATCAATTGTGCAAATAATCGTCCATTGAAGAGAACCGAGTCAATTTTAAACCAAACAAAAAGTCCCTCGACCAAGCATCGCCGTGTAAAAGGATCAATTGTGCAAATAATCGTCCATTGAAGAGAACCGAGCCAATTTATGATCAAACAAAAAAGTCCCTCGACCAAGCATCGCCGTGTAAAATGATCAATTGTGCAAATAATCGTCCATTGAAGAGAACCGAGCCAATTTATGATCAAACAAAAAGTCCCTCGACCAAGCATCGCCGTGTAAAATGATCAATTGTGCAAATAATCGTCCATTGAAGAGAACCGAGCCAATTTATGATCAAACAAAAAGTCCCTCGACCAAGCATCGCCGTGTAAAATGATCAATTGTGCAAATAATCGTCCATTGAAGAGAACCGAGTCAATTTAAGACCAAACAAAATGTCCCTCGACCAAGCATCGCCGTGTAAAAGGATCAATTGTGCAAATAATCGCGCAATGAGCACATCCGAGCCAATTTTAAACCAAACAAAAAGTCCCTCGACCAAGCATCGCCGTGTAAAAGGATCAATTGTGCAAATAATCGTCCATTGAGCACATCCGAGTCAATTTTAAACCAAACAAAAAGTCCCTCGACCAAGCATCGCCGTGTAAAAGGATCAATTGTGCAAATAATCGTCCAATGAGCACATCCGAGCCAATTTTAAACCAAACAAAAAGTCCCTCGACCAAGCATCGCCGTGTAAAAGGATCAATTGTGCAAATAATCGTCCATTGAAGAGAACCGAGTCAATTTTAAACCAAACAAAAAGTCCCTCGTCCAAGCATCGCCGTGTAAAAGGATCAATTGTGCAAATAATCGTCCATTGAAGAGAACCGAGTCAATTTTAAACCAAACAAAAAGTCCCTCGACCAAGCATCGCCGTGTAAAAGGATCAATTGTGCAAATAATCGTCCATTGAAGAGAACCGAGTCAATTTTAAACCAAACAAAAAGTCCCTCGACCAAGCATCGCCGTGTAAAAGAATCAATTGTGCAAATAATCGTCCATTGAAGAGAACCGAGTCAATTTTAAACCAAACAAAAAGTCCCTCGACCAAGCATCGCCGTGTAAAAGGATCAATTGTGCAAATAATCGTCCATTGAAGAGAACCGAGTCAATTTTAAACCAAACAAAAAGTCCCTCGACCAAGCATCGCCGTGTAAAAGGATCAATTGTGCAAATAATCGCGCAATGAGCACATCCGAGCCAATTTATGATCAAACAAAAAGTCCCTCGACCAAGCATCGCCGTGTAAAAGGATCAATTGTGCAAATAATCGTCCAATGAGCACATCCGAGCCAATTTTAAACCAAACAAAAAGTCCCTCGACCAAGCATCGCCGTGTAAAAGGATCAATTGTGCAAATAATCGTCCATTGAAGAGAACCGAGCCAATTTATGATCAAACAAAAAGTCCCTCGACCAAGCATCGCCGTGTAAAAAGATCAATTGTGCAAATAATCGTCCATTGAAGAGAACCGAGCCAATTTATGATCAAACAAAAAGTCCCTCGACCAAGCATCGCCGTGTAAAAGGATCAATTGTGCAAATAATCGTCCAATGAGCACATCCGAGCCAATTTTAAACCAAACAAAAAGTCCCTCGACCAAGCATCGCCGTGTAAAAGGATCAATTGTGCAAATAATCGTCCAATGAGCACATCCGAGCCAATTTAAGATCAAACAAAAAGTCCCTCGACCAAGCATCGCCGTGTAAAAGGATCAATTGTGCAAATAATCGTCCAATGAGCACATCCGAGCCAATTTTAAACCAAACAAAAAGTCCCTCGACCAAGCATCGCCGTGTAAAAGGATCAATTGTGCAAATAATCGTCCATTGAAGAGAACCGAGCCAATTTAAGATCAAACAAAAAGTCCCTCGACCAAGCATCGCCGTGTAAAAGGATCAATTGTGCAAATAATCGTCCATTGAAGAGAACCGAGCCAATTTATGATCAAACAAAAAGTCCCTCGACCAAGCATCGCCGTGTAAAAGGATCAATTGTGCAAATAATCGCCCAATGAGCACATCCGAGCCAATTTTAAACCAAACAAAAAGTCCCTCGACCAAGCATCGCCGTGTAAAAGGATCAATTGTGCAAATAATCGCGCAATGAGCACATCCGAGCCAATTTATGATCAAACAAAAAGTCCCTCGACCAAGCATCGCCGTGTAAAAGGATCAATTGTGCAAATAATCGCCCAATGAGCACATCCGAGCCAATTTTAAACCAAACAAAAAGTCCCTCGACCAAGCATCGCCGTGTAAAAGGATCAATTGTGCAAATAATCGTCCATTGAAGAGAACCGAGTCAATTTTAAACCAAACAAAATGTCCCTCGTCCAAGCATCGCCGTGTAAAAGGATCAATTGTGCAAATAATCGTCCATTGAAGAGAACCGAGTCAATTTTAAACCAAACAAAAAGTCCCTCGACCAAGCATCGCCGTGTAAAAGGATCAATTGTGCAAATAATCGTCCATTGAAGAGAACCGAGTCAATTTTAAACCAAACAAAAAGTCCCTCGACCAAGCATCGCCGTGTAAAAGGATCAATTGTGCAAATAATCGTCCATTGAAGAGAACCGAGTCAATTTTAAACCAAACAAAAAGTCCCTCGACCAAGCATCGCCGTGTAAAAGAATCAATTGTGCAAATAATCGTCCATTGAAGAGAACCGAGTCAATTTTAAACCAAACAAAAAGTCCCTCGACCAAGCATCGCCGTGTAAAAGGATCAATTGTGCAAATAATCGCCCAATGAGCACATCCGAGTCAATTTTAAACCAAACAAAAAGTCCCTCGACCAAGCATCGCCGTGTAAAAGGATCAATTGTGCAAATAATCGCGCAATGAGCACATCCGAGCCAATTTATGATCAAACAAAAAGTCCCTCGACCAAGCATCGCCGTGTAAAAGGATCAATTGTGCAAATAATCGCGCAATGAGCACATCCGAGTCAATTTTAAACCAAACAAAAAGTCCCTCGACCAAGCATCGCCGTGTAAAAGGATCAATTGTGCAAATAATCGTCCATTGAAGAGAACCGAGTCAATTTTAAACCAAACAAAAAGTCCCTCGACCAAGCATCGCCGTGTAAAAGGATCAATTGTGCAAATAATCGTCCATTGAAGAGAACCGAGTCAATTTTAAACCAAACAAAAAGTCCCTCGACCAAGCATCGCCGTGTAAAAGGATCAATTGTGCAAATAATCGTCCATTGAAGAGAACCGAGTCAATTTTAAACCAAACAAAAAGTCCCTCGACCAAGCATCGCCGTGTAAAAGAATCAATTGTGCAAATAATCGTCCATTGAAGAGAACCGAGTCAATTTTAAACCAAACAAAAAGTCCCTCGACCAAGCATCGCCGTGTAAAAGGATCAATTGTGCAAATAATCGTCCAATGAGCACATCCGAGCCAATTTTAAACCAAACAAAAAGTCCCTCGACCAAGCATCGCCGTGTAAAAGGATCAATTGTGCAAATAATCGTCCAATGAGCACATCCGAGCCAATTTATGATCAAACAAAAAGTCCCTCGACCAAGCATCGCCGTGTAAAAGGATCAATTGTGCAAATAATCGTCCAATGAGCACATCCGAGCCAATTTTAAACCAAACAAAAAGTCCCTCGACCAAGCATCGCCGTGTAAAAGGATCAATTGTGCAAATAATCGTCCAATGAGCACATCCGAGCCAATTTATGATCAAACAAAAAGTCCCTCGACCAAGCATCGCCAAACGCACAGCCACGTTCGAGATGCATTGCCACACCTCACACAGAACAACCAATATGTTCTCAAGCTGACCCATAAACAGTAACTGTGACCATGATCAATGTGACGCACTAGGTACAATGCTTCGAGAGCAGTTTGTGCCACCTCTTGCTTTGGGTCTGCCTTTTTCGCTTGATTTGTTTATTAATCAATGAGCTCAATCAGTATGGTGAGAAATTCTTGTGTATCGTGCATCTGGTACGGTCCGAACATTGGCTTCGCGCAATTTGTTGGTAAAATGTTGTGGATTCAGTGAAACGGGTGGAATGTTTCAACGATCGATTTACGTGACGATTAGGTTTGCATGCGTAAGAACTGTTTCGATAGAAATGGTCTTAAATGGACCAAAGTTGGAGATTGGTGTGCTAGTGTACAGTGTCTGTAAGGTTGCGTTCACATAACAAGTTAGGCCAAGATCATGAAGTGCACAGTAACCATACGGTTCGGGCTTGAATTCTGCTGAGCCAGAACTGGTAGTTTGGCCATTTTGGCTCAGAGGGCCGATGGGGCCTGAGCTTCCAGCGAGTCCAACTCCGACTTTGTTCCACCATCCGTCAAATTGATTGTTCACGTCTGGTCCGTGCATGACCTAATAGCTTTAACACTAAATTTAGTCTGTTAACAGACTTACACCATTGGACAGTAACTATTAGTGATTAAATATTAGACATTGGTCACATACCACTGCAATCTTGGACTGTCCCATCAGATCTGCCAAAGTGCACTTGTTCTCGTCAATCTTTTTGGCCTCACCTGCCAAATGCAGACACCATAGCCACTCAGTATACTGTCTGACTTTTGCTGAGTGGTGCATCCATTGCAGGTAATTATCGACTCAACCTGTATGGCCAACTGTCGTGCCACGTAACCATTCGATTGTTGGTGTACTCCGTGAAGAAGGCAACTCGATCAACAAGGTGTGCACATTTGATATTTAAATCGAACTCGTTCTCAGGACTGTCCAAAGTATCTTCAGATGGTGCTTTGAAGTTTGCACCTTCTTTAGGTAGAGGACTATCGGGTCGATACAAGCGTCTAGTAGAGCACTACCAGGAGACAATGGATAGTTGGGATCAACAAATGGTGCTAGAGGTCCGGGGTGGAGAGGATCGTACAACATTTCAGTGCCATTGCCTCGGTTCAACGGATCGAGGTCGGCAGCATCAATGCTCGGGTTCAATGGCTCACCACAGACTCTGAATGGAACAAAGCTAGATAATAGATGGCTTGCCTGGAGCAAATAAAGTGAATCCTGAAAAGTTGCAATTGAGTGAGCAAGAAAAAGGCAAATATCGTTTTAGTGAAAATAAGTGAAAGTGATTCAATGGAGACGTGACTAGACCCAACAAAACGAGTGAAACTTGAAAGATTCAAAATCATGCAACGATTAACAGTTATGCAGTGTGCAGGTCTGGCGTGCATGCACGCATGTGCACATACGCCAAATCACCAGAACAGGTGAGTAGAGTGGCCAAATGTGATTAATGCAGAGACCAACAGGAATAAATAAAGAAAACAATTTAATATAAAACTAATAATACACAGAATTTATATTTATTTTAAATTTTGTTTATTTTTGTTTTACATTATCACGATCCGACAATAATAAAATGACATAAGAGAGTGTAAAGAATGTATACATTGTCAATGTCACTGACGAACAGGTGACATCTCAACTCAATCTACAGCACAATCATTCATCTTTTGACTTTTTCTTCTCCTTCTTTTCACCATTCTCGGGCAGATCATCTTCCTCAGTGAACACATGATTGGTATAATCGACGAAAAAGGGTTCAGTAATAGACTTGACATAAAGACGGACGGACGAGTTGGAAAATGTGTTGCTCAACGAACGAACCAACAAGCGATGACATCGGTGCATGCCCATGTGGCCATAGTAGACACCACACATTTCACAACCAAATCGAATATCTCGCAGGATGATCTTCTCGACTGATGGAAACACAAATGGGGACAGTGATTCAAAGTCCAGATGAGAAAGATTGCTGTTCAACGCGAGAATCTTAACTTGAGGTAGCGAGATTCGAGGCTCTTCGTCACCTTCAACTTGATCCGACAAATCAAACAAATTCGCAGCATATTGTCGGAAATTGACGAGCAAGTGGAGGTGAGTGAGCTGTGTGAGCGATGCCAAATGAGCCACTAATTGGGCGAATGTGAGACTCGGCTCCAGATACACCTGAAGCATCGTCAAAGATGTAAATCGCCAACAGAATTCGCCAAGTTGCTCAACAGTTTCAAAAGAACAACGATTGTAAAGTTGACTCACTTTTGAGGTGAATTTGAACTTGCTATTCAGTGTCTTTTGCATGTCATAACAATAATCGAGGCCAATGTTGTGCAATTTTGAGGAATCGAATCGATTCACAGTGTTCCAAATCGAATTATTGCGGTCATAATTGCCAAGGCTGAGTTTCAACTTGTTGAGTCGCTCAATAAATGAATATGATTCGATGGGCAAGGTGTACCTATGATGGTCTTCACCACCAATGTCCAGAGTCAGTTGTTGTAGAGAAGATTGTTGATTGATGCTTTGTAATAGAGCCCGAGCAGGGTGCTGGTCAGCACGATCCACGTATCTCGCATCGATTTCCCGAGTTCGAAGCCAAAGTTTTAGGACTCTTAATGGCCAAGATCCTAGAAGCTCATTAAGCGCGACTAATTCGCCTTCATCGCAATTTGCATGAATAAGCACGAGAGTTTCCACGTTAGGCAATAAATCGACAAAAATAAGTGACCAGTTGACCATCGAGATGAGCATGGTGGAGACGAGCCAGTTCGGTGAATTTCTTGTCTGCAGGACCATCAACTGAAGAATCGTCGTAAAGAACAGAAAAGAATCCTCTCGATTCCTCACTCAAAAGAAACTCGTCGAAGGAGGCATGTGGCATATGGAAGAGCAAATGGATTTGTGTTCGTTGCCCAATGGCATCACAGACTCTGGCCAACTAATGATAACATTCACATTGCCATACATCATCTATCAACAGAGAGACAGGCAAACATACACTCGGCTCGGTAAACGGTTTGGGCCAATCGATACTTGCGGTAGGCAAGCTCCTTTTCCCGATGTTCATGTTTGCGCTTGTACCAGATAACCAGTGGAAGGCAGCACGTACGAACAACCTGAACACCGATTGTGCACCGACAGTTTAGTACCTCACTCAAAGTAATCCATTCAGCCCCTTACCTGGTCGAATGCAGTGGATGTGGCAAGACTTGTGCTTCTCTTCAATTACATACAAGCAATATGTCAATTAATCTCAGATTGCATCGAGACATTGTTCGAAGCACAACGGAGGCCGTCCATCGATGGAATGTATCGCTCGAGCCGGTTTGTCAGACTGAACCACTCCACTGATCACTGAGCCATTTGCAATCAATTTGTGCGTTCAGTTTTGCAGCTAAATGCGGCGTGGACTCCTAGTTACCATGCAGATATCTGCACGTCAGAAGTACCCATGTAAACCTTAAAAAAATGCTAGATTATGTAGACAGTGGATCAGCTGGATCAGACAAAATTAACTCGCAATTTAACATATACACGATATGTGCAAGTCTTGTCGTTCGTTGATAAATTATGATTTACAAACCAACACGAATCGACAATTGACATTATTATTGACAAATTCTCGATTGGCCAATAATAATGAACGGTTTAGTGCGATGCTCGACTACCTCCAGTGGAGGTCCTCCACTGCGATCTGTATCAGCTGCTCGAGCCACATTCATTGCCAATTGCTGCCACTAGATGGATCACACAATTGATCTACATGTGCACTCAGCTTACCACTCGCTGCCTCAACCAATCAAATAATATAATAATATAAATACAATTTTGCGTTTCAATCATTTATGTATAATAAAATAATAATGTACAGAGCAGGAAGGAGCTTTAGATCTGTGAGGAATGTCACATTCTTTTGTGGAGGCATTGCGCACTACTGAAATCGAGCCTTCTTGGTGTTGGTGCGATCGCCATCTGATCCGTGAGTGTGACCACCAACTCGGTCCAAGATTGGGCGCCAGAACTTTTCCAACTCTTTGCGCTGGTACTCGAATTCATCCTTCTCGGCGAGTGCATTGTTGTCCAGCCAACGGATGGTCTCGGTGACTTTGTCCGCAATCATGGTGCGGTCCAGCTCAGAGATCTTTGACTTGTTCGCCTCCTCGTCCAAAGTGGATTCCACCTGGAAAGTGTACGACTCGAGTGCGTTTCGGGCGACAATCCGTTTTCGTTCCTTCTCGTCTGCGGCTTTGTATCGTTTGGCGTCCTTCACCATTCGGTCAATGTCTGCCTTCGAGAGACGGCCTTTCTCATTGGTGATCGTGATTTGGCTTTTGTTGCCGGTGCTCTTGTCCTCCGCTGAACAGTACAGAATGCCATTGGCGTCGATCTCAAATGTCACCTCAATCTTGGGCACACAAAGTGGAGCAGGTCGAATGCCATTGAGGACAAACTTGCCAAGCAAATTGTTGTCCTTGGTCATGGGACGTTCGCCTTCGTAAACAGAAAACTCAATTCTGGTTTGGTTGTTATAGTGGGTGGTGAACATTTTGGCATGTCTCGCAGGGATAGTGCTGTTTCGTTTGATAATTGGACACATCACTCTACCCACAGTTTCAATGCCCAGAGTCAACGGAGTAACATCCACCAGAACAAGCTCTTGTACAGCCTCGGATTTGTCTCCATTCAAAATGGCAGCCTGCACAGCAGCACCATAAGCCACCGCCTCGTCCGGATTGATCGACTTGTTCAACTGCTTGCCATTGAAATAGTCTTGGAGCATTTTCTGAATTTTCGGGATTCGAGTTGAACCGCCAACGAGAACAATTTCATCAATTTGTCCTTTACCGAATTGAGCATCACCGAGTGCCTTCTTCACTGGTTCGAGAGTCTTGCGAAACAGGTCGGCGCACAATTGCTCAAATCGGGCTCGAGTAATAGTCGAGTGGAAGTCCAGTCCTTCAAAAAGAAGTTCAAGTTCAACTGAGGCTTGGCCGGAAAAGGACAGAGTTCGTTTGGCGCTTTCGCATGCAGTTCGTAGTCGTTGCAAGGCTCGTTTGTTGATCGATGGGTCTTTCTTGTATTTACGTTTGAATTCTGTCACAAAGTGGTGTATCATTCTGCTATCAAAATCTTCACCACCCAGATGAGTATCACCACAGGTCGACTTCACCACAATGAGACCATCATTGATGGTGAGCACCGAGACATCGAAAGTGCCACCACCGAGATCGAAGATGAGCACCTTCTTCTCGCCTTTAGTGTCCTTCTTGTCCAGTCCAAAAGCGAGAGCTGCCGCAGTTGGTTCGTTGATGATTCGCAACACATTGAGACCGGCAATGGCACCCGCATCTTTGGTGGCTTGACGCTGGGAATCGTTGAAATAAGCAGGCACAGTAATGACGGCGTTGGTGACTTTGGTGCCTAGGTACGCTTCGGCGGTCTCCTTCATCTTGGTGAGCACCATCGAACTGACTTCTTCAGGGAACAATCGCTTACTCTCGCTCTTGTAGTGGACATCAATTTTTGGTCTACCAGCCTCGTCCACCACCTTGAACGGCCAGTGCTTCATGTCCGCCTGAACGGTGGCATCATCGAAACGACGACCAATCAGTCGTTTGGCATCGTACACAGTGTTGGTCGCATTCGTCGCAACTTGATCCTTAGCAGCATTGCCAACCAGTCGTTCAGTTTCGGTAAAGGCCACATAGGACGGAGTGGTGCGGTGACCATGATCGTTGGCGATTATCTCGACTTTGCCATGCTGAAGCACACCAACGCAGGAATAGGTGGTGCCCAGATCGATGCCAATTGCGGGAGTGGAGGCCATTTCGATGAAATAGAACTGCAGAAACAAACGTAAAGTGAGGACAATTGCGAGGCGAATTGAAAGGTTTGGCTGCTGTCTCGTTCAGTCAAATGGCACAAAACTGAGTTGAACTAAGTGTACTTTGCAAATCGAAATTCGAGATTTTGTGCTGAATCATTGGCGATGTCGTTTGGCACTTTCTGTTTTCGAAAGTTCTTTCACGTATGAAAGAACTCAAGGAAATCAGAGTCACACGCTCAAACACTTAAGCTAATTATCCAGAGAAGAAATATCTCTGTCAGTAATAAATAATAATTGATTAGCACAACATTCTATGGGACTAAAACCGTATTAATGTCATAATTGCATTAGATCGGATTCAATTAACGACGTCTCTTGAAAGGACGATTGCATTGGCGAATTCATTTCGGTGCGTCAACGTGCATTGACGCGTCTATACTGATCGACCAACTGAATGTGTCATTACTGCTTGTACTAGTGTAAGTATGTAATGGTAATATGAGAGCTAATGACACTAATGGCCACCGAACGAGTGAATGCACCGAGTTAGCGAGTTGTTGCATATTATGCATAATTACTTACAAGCAAACAAGCACAGAGTCAAAGTGTCACGCTCAATAGTGTCATTGTGTGTGTGTGTGCCTACAGTTTTTTTTCTGCTAAGGACAGAAACTGAGACTGACTGAAGGAAAAGTGGCTACTGCGTCGCGTTCTTGGGGAGCATCTAGGAGATTCTCCATACACTCGATCGAGCCATTCTATCAGTTTCAGCCATTCTTCGCGGCGCCAAGACGATCCAACGCAATCAAACATTCAATTTTACGAAGTAATAGTTTGGACAGCTTCGAACGAGGACAACCAGTGGCAAGTGCGTGCTCAATGTCCTCCAGACAGGCTCCGTGCAGACCAAGTTCGAAGAACACAGCCGAACGATTACCAAAAGCCAATGACAACTCTTCTGGAACATTATCTTTGGGAATATCATAATTCTCGGACACATTCGGAGCATAGACAATAGCCATTGTGTAGAGATAGGCGGCTTGAGTAAAGTTACGACGTTCATACTCACAATTGCCACGATTACAAAAATCCACAGATTTGGCTGCGTTCTTTTTGAACGCCGACGACGAACCACCATTCACCAAACCATCGATAAAATCGTCATTTAGCTTCACAATCGGTGGTCGAGCCAAAAGTCGATCAACATTATCCTGAGCGTCAGGATAGAACATATTTTTGAGTATCTTTGAGTGAAGATACTGGACACTGTTCGGACCGCCAGGCGAAGATGTGCGGCCACTGCGATCGATCAGTCGTCTAAAATCACTTTGCTCTAGATTGATAGCAGTTTCCATATTCGGTCTGTGGAAACGGAAAAAAAGACAAAGAAACTCATAAATAATATATAACAAACTTTTGTACATCAATTAGTACACTCTCACCAGAATGTCCACCACCAGAATATGGGGAAAAATAGATAGAATCGGTCCGGTGTTATTCCGTGGAATACTTCACAGGATAAAAATACGAATTTCTGATTGGCGAAACAGGCCAACACACACCGTGCAATACAAAACAAAGACGAAATATGAGCACATGTTCATGTTTGTTTTAAGAGCGATAGATGGCAGTGTCATTTTATTGGGCTGTACCTCACATCCTAACTCATTTATACTTTTGTACATTTCATTAAGAAATTGCGCTATGAATTGCCCATTTGGTGACAAAATTTTAACCGGATTTGTTAAGATTCTCAGTCTGACAAACACAAGCACTGTTGATTTGAATTTGAAATTGAAATTATTAATAATGAAAAGTTGCTTTTCTTAAAATGATTTTAATTTTATTATACAAAGGCTTTATATGCCATGGCAATATTGTTGACTTCAATTTTGAAGTGGTCCCTTTGTGGAGAGATTCGTCTAATGGTTGTTGTTGCCATTTTGGGGCTGCTGTAGCCGAGGATCGAAAGGCAGCGTTAAAGTTTGAGTACTGCCATCGGCACGGTTTCGCACTGTGAATCGGACCATGTTTGGAGTGATCTCAATGTTGGTCACCACTCGGACGGGACCACGTAGACGCCTTGGCTGCAACTGAGCACGGGCTTGGGTTCGTTCACCAGCACCACGGTCGGCACCTGCAGGGTTCGTGGTAGCTCTTTGCGGCTGGTTAAACAGTCGAGCGTTCTGCAGCTGGTAAATGTCCAACTTGTCCTGATGGGTCAGGTCCACTTCGGGCCAGATGATGATTCCTGGAAAGTCGGTTCGACAGGCGGGGCAGGTCTGGTGCCGATAGCTCCATCGGACCAGGCAGGTGGCACAGAAGGTGTGCACGCAATTTGGGAGAAACCCGTAGCGACCAGGACTGGATGCGCCCAAGCGACGGATGCAAATGGCACAGTCAGGCAGTGGAAGTGGAATCTGTCCGGTTGGATCTACATTTGAGAGATGATTAGGAAAAAGGCCTGAAAATAGTTTATACTAACCTTGAGGAACTGGTGGAGCATGTGGATCTTGCTGCGGCTGCTGCTGGACCTGTTGCGCTTGTGGCTGATTGTCCTGACCACCATCCTGCTCCACTACCGATCCTGGAACTTGAGCAGCAACGTATCGCACAATGTCTGCCTCGTTGAAGAGTCGTGCATTCTGCAGACGATAGATGTCCAACTTGTCCTGTGCGGTCAACTCCACGGTAGACCAGATAATCAAGCCCTGGAAGGGCGCTCGACAGCGAGGACAGTGCTGGTTCTGACCACTCCAGTGCACCAGACAAATGCACAGTACTCGTGGTGACAGTTGGCCAGTAGACCGTAACGACCAGGACTGCAGGTGCCCAGAACACGCGTGCACAGTCGACAGTTGGCTAGATCGGGTTCGACTGTGGCGGGAATGGCTTCGATTTGGCTGCCGGACGTGGCCGAGGAGAGGAGAGGAGAGGAGAGCAACACCAAAATGGCACCGAAAGTAGAAAGCACACGATAAAAATACTAAATTCGAGTCTCGTTTGAGCAATTTGGAGAGGTTTGAGTTATATATTGAATGCACAAAGTGGAAATGGAACATTGTTTGGGAAGGAAAGAACTTGGGCTATCGAATTCGATTGGTGTAATTGACTTTGCTTGTTATACATGTATTTATTTGGAATGGCTCATTAAATTGTCAATGTTTCTTTCAATGTCTTTCATCACGATTTACAGTAAATCATTTACTGCCCAACTAGAGTCTCGAAAAAGCACCGACATGATTCTACCTTGTTAGAGGAATCGTTGTTGACTTTGCTTTTACCCGCCCAGTTTGGATATGACATTTTGAGACCATAGTTTGTGGTAATGGATAATGGCAGGATCAAAGCACTTGTTGGCAGTGACATCACCTGTTCGAACAGGATTGTTGCATTGTCTTGCAATCGTTCGCGGGCAATAGGTCTAACTCAATGAGCACTCTTTGAAAAGGTCTTTCTTGGCTAAGGATGATATCATATATATAGACCAAAGTGTACTCGTTCACTAAGAGCCACAAGCTTAGAGCCACTGACAAAGTGCATAAATTGAAGCTCTAGACCAAGGCTCCGATTAGGTTTAATTTTTTGTTGCTGTAAACTATCGTGAAAATGGCCAAACCAACTGCTGCAATCACTCCCAGAAAGAACACTCTTGTTAACGAGAAGAGGAACATATTTCTATTTGAGGTTACTTGCCGGTGTGACACACGACAAGATAGTTTCTCTTGATGAATCGGACAAAGATGACCTCAAGTGCAGTGACGAGCAGTCCAACGCGAGCAGAGACCAAAAGAGAAGCCAAAATATTGACCCATTATCACTGATGGCCAACTATAAATTTATGCAAACTCGCTTCGATCAAGATATTGTCACTCGTGTGGCAAACATTGAATTCACTTGAATATATTCAAAATCATCGCAGCACTACAAACAACCGGTCGGAGTGTTATCGACCGGCCATGTGATGAGCCATCAATGGCTCTATCTGAGGCAGCTCAGTCAGATTAGGAGTCATCTAGTGCTTTCGACAGCAGCACTTGCCATTCGAATGAATATTCAGCATTGCACTGGGCGAGTGTGTCCATCAATAGACACAGACACCAAGTGCTCCAAATGTTACTTACAACACTTGGGAGCTGAACACAAAGAGACACAGCTCCTAGATCCACAGCAGGATGAAGAAGCAATTGTTGGCGCCTGAAGATAATCAGAAAAAGGGCGTTGCTTACGAGATCGATAGCGGTCAAGTGGATAGAGCAGTCAACTACGAAGGTTCCGATGACCAGGTGCTCATTGGTAAATACAAAAGTTCGGAATTTTATGCAATCAACAAGAACGAAGCACAACAACTTCACATCTCTGTGTTTCACAAAGAATGTGACGAGCCTGGCTGTCCCATCGGCATGTCCGATGGTTGGTATCGAATGTGCAAAGTGGGCGATACACAGATCAAGATTGAGAAAGACGAAAATGGCGAGTGCACAAAGCTCGATTGGCCAGTGATGAATGGTTTCGTGTTCAAAGATCAAATGTACCTCTTTGGCAAGTCGTACATTGTCAACTTTGCCGAGAAGGTGTGGACTGAGAAGGGTCACCGGTGAACATGCAAACAATTGAGTATGAAGATTTTGTGCAGTGTGATGGTACAATCAATGTACCGTTCAATCCTGACGGTCAGTCAACCGTAGGTAAGTTTGGGATTAAATGTTTTATTGCATTTAGATTCACTTTTGTTCTCGCACTCTTTTTAGCACCTGTCAAATGGGGCATTATCGTGCCATGGCAGTCATACTCGTCATTGTGTTGCTTCTCCTCTGTTGCCTATTGTGCCTTATGCGTAAAGCATTCTTTTGTAAAAAGAAGATAAAAGCCGGAAGCAGCTTCGGTGGTGGTCGGTCTGGTTCATCTGCCCTTCACAAGGGCTCATCACGACTACCTCGACAGCCGTTCAAGGGCATTGGTCGGTGGTGGCAATCTCACCGGTAAAGGAAGCAAAGCGACTGGCACTAGAGTATCGACCCGTTCGAAAAACTCTCGAGCCTCAGGCGAATAGCTTAGTCAACGAATGAAACAACAATCTCAAAGGCGGTCTCTGCATGGACACAGCTCGAGGGCCACCGGACAGGGCACCAATCGGTCAGGATTGAAAGCCACCAATGCAAGTGCAGCCAAAGCAAGTGGCACCAAACGTCACTCTCGCCATTCAGCCACATCGGCTCATGCTACTTGATCGTTCCAAACTGAAGAAGCACTAACAACATTGCTTGCCAACTGTGTTTGCTATAACATTGATATTGCACATTTAATGCAGCCATTTTAATTAATAAATGATTTTATTCAACTCGTTTGACCCATGCTCAGTGAACGAAACTTTCAGCATTAAACGCTTCAACTAAATTATCGCTGCTTCTCGATTTACCAACTTTTCATTTAATTTGCTAGAACAAAAATATACAAATTGAAATTAATTTGATTAACAATAAATAGATCTCCAATAAACTTGATAAATTCAATCGAACGAATGAGACAAAGTTTATGTTGAACAAACTCAAGTGAAACGAGAAACGCAAAAATGCCAATTAAATAAATGCTTAAACAACCCGTTTTGAATTGAAAAATCAAACACAATTGTTTGTTCAATCATATCACATTCTCCTAGGGCTTAATTATTTGTGTGTGGTCAAATGGCCTGAATTTGATGTTTGATAGTTGCAACCAGAATGTAGACATTTCAGTGTTGGTTTGTGTTGTTGCTCGTAATGGTTGTACACTTTGGCATTGTATTCAACCATGAAGGTACTATTTGTCGCATGTTAATGCGACCTGACGCATCGTTGCACGGCCGAGATGGTATTTCAAGCCTGAACTTAAGTAAATCGTTATCTTGGACCTTACACAAAGGACTGGTCATCACCTAGCGCCAGAAGACAAGCGTGGCAGTGTAAATAGCCTAAATATGACACTTAACCTGACAATGAATGTAACATGACTAGTGATAGATGTGTATATAACTCGATCATATAGTTGTTTGAGTTAGGAAATGACCAACTCTCGACGAAAGCACTTTATTGTTATTTTATGTGAAAAGTGTCACTTGTGTCCTGAATGAATAAATCGTGTTACAACGAATTCAAGACGTTCAACCTCGCGGTGAATACCGATGCAAAGCGTACTATTCATGAAACGAACATTGACCAAGCTGGTGATGCTTGACATTGAGCATTTGTACTAATTGTTTGTATTTGGTGAAATGTTTTGGAGACTTGTAATATAAATATTGTCACAGTGCCTCAACCGATCGGTTTATAGGTGATTGCTGGGAAACAAGGCAAATGTTCAACATTTTATCCAGGAAGTGACTAATAAGACAAAATATATTTAATATGTTGCAAGGGCTAAATTTTGAAAGTCTACCGACAATTGAATTATGGATGTGCAGAGTGTCCAAATCATTTTGTTCATAGAGATATTGACAATGATAAATGGTATTTTGCTGGAGGGGTCAATTAGTGTATTGGGGTAATTCAATGTAACATCAATAAAATGTGTATTGCATCCACATCACAAATGCAAAGCTCTAACTGCTGATGGCTGATTGTTGTATTGCTGCCTCGGTGTCATTCCGCTCAAAACATTGGCAACTTCACTGCGAACTCCACAGTAAGGAGCTAAAGCAAAGTCAAAGGGCCAAATGGCGATTGAGACACTTTAAAAGGCCTAATTTAGCAACCAACGGAATAACGAATCATTCGAGCCATTTGGCACAGCGCGCTTTGTAAAGGACAACAGTCTCTCCCTAGACTGAACTACTGCTGTGCCGAACAATGCCGATCGATCACAAAGTGACCAAATCAGACAAAGCAACATCTGCAAGCAGCTTATCTCACTTCTCGGTTGTTTATTAAAAAACGAATGATTAGACAATCATATAATCGTGTTTGTGAAGCTAGTTTTGAATTTTAAATCTAGCATTTTAATGCATCGTTGTGTCGTTTAGTTAAAACAAAATATTCACTTTGAAAGCGTTTCTGTTTAACAAAAGTTACTTACATCAGAGAATCACGGCAAAATCTACGATTCAATCGTCATTGTGATGGTGGTCAATGATCAAAATATTTGGCCAAGCTCTGATTGAATCGAGCAAACCGCTAGAACCAAACGTACAAATTATAATTCTGCAATGAAAAAAAAACGTCAAAATGGAATAAAACTAACAAAAAGAAATTTTATTTAAAAAATAAATAAGAAAGTTGAAATAGCTCTTTTAACAAAATTAGTGGCCCTGAAAATGATTGTTTGATTTGAAGGAAATGGTTTAACCACCGAAACCGTACAAAGTACGACCTTGACGTTTCAAAGCATAGACCACATCCATGGCGGTGACAGTCTTTCGCTTGGCGTGCTCGGTGTAGGTGACAGCATCGCGGATGACGTTTTCGAGGAAGACCTTGAGGACACCTCGGGTTTCTTCGTAGATGAGACCAGAGATACGTTTCACACCACCTCGACGGGCCAGACGACGGATTGCGGGCTTGGTGATGCCTTGGATGTTGTCACGGAGAACTTTTCGATGACGCTTGGCGCCTCCTTTGCCGAGTCCTTTGCCTCCTTTACCACGACCAGACATGATGAGATTGAGTTGCGAGGGAAGAGAACGAGTCAAAACACAAACGAGAAATGACCGACACTGCTGTGAGGTGAGCTTTTATATGCCACTGCTAAACCACAGACGAACTCAACGTTGTCTGTCACTGACAGTGTCAGACTGTGAAGTGTGCATGAGCGGTTAGCCAATCAGAAGCGAGCACGTTTTGGTGGGAAACGTACTGATTGGCTAAACGCCCAAGCTTTGTTTTGATGAGGTACATATAGCAAGAGAGTCACTCGTAAAACTTCATTATTGTTTCCAAGTTTAAATCACCAAGTTCACTCAACTCGCCATGGCCCCACCAAGCATCGGAGAAGCTGTGAAAACTGACAAAAGCCATAAAACTGTACGAGCCACGGACAAGAAGAAGCGACGTAGTCACAAGCGGAAGGAATCGTTTGGCATCTACATCCACAAAGTGTTGAAGCAGGTGCACCCCGACACTCGAATGTCCTCTAAAGCCATGTCCATATGGATGATATCATGAACTCGTTCGTCAATGACATCTTCGATCGAATCGGCACCGAGACTTGCCGTCTGTCGCACTACAACAAGCGAAACACCATCACTGCCCGCGAGGTGCAGACCGCTGTCCGACTTTTGTTGCTCGGTGAATTGGCCAAGCACGCCGTGTCCGAAGGTACCAAAGCCGTCGCCAAGTACACTTCCAGCAAGTAGATCTCACTTCAATGTGTGATTTTCATTAGTACAATATGTTGTGTTAAATTTTTAGAGTTATAATAAAATTATTTAATTCAATTTATCACTTTTATGTTTATTATTAGCTTTGATTATAGGCAACTGTTTAGCAAATGAACTTCATCAATCAACAAATAATCGTTGATTCCGCTTGTTAAATAAATAAACAACCGCAATGTTCACGTTGATCAACTTTTACAAATGAATTTGCCAACCAATGGTAACTTCACAGTCAGTCATTGTTGACTGTTTGCATTAGCCAACCAACCACATCGCTCACACGCTAACCCGAAAGTCTAGATTCTAGAAGGCAAATTGAGGTGCAAATGATTGTAAATCACTCGTTCACTAGACGTGTCAAAACCTATCGTGAGCGCATCCTCGCCAATTTGACTTTGACTGTCATTTTTGACTGAGGACATTGTCCAGTCAAATCGCCAATTTATGCTGTATGCCAATTTAATTCAGGTATTCATTAGATGACCACTCATTGTTGCTACTATTTTGGTCTATACTATTATTGATATTGCTGTTATTGGTTGACTTTTATTGCTTCATTCATTCATTCATTCACTGCAAGACTATTATGGTGCACTTATTGAGCGATCACTGCAATCACAACATTGTCCAATTGAATTGAGGCTTACATGTATCGACTTTAATCAAGCCAAAACCAATGTGTAAACAAGTCAATTATTACAGTAATTATTGCAATGATTGGTATAATCGATAGCTTCTGGTAATTTGTAGTGCAGCTGATTAAAAGTGAGCATTTCTAATCGAGCAGACCATACACAAATGTGCGATAAACGATCATTAAATTATCATATATTTAGATCCACCACATTATTGGTATTAATGTCAAGGTTGTTGATAAGCCAATTAATGATTTACAACTGTTCAACTAGCCACCATTCAAGAAAATCAGATGGATTGAATGCACACAGAGTTATCAGTGATCAATTCATCTGACAAGTGTCCACATAGGTCAAGGCCAATTCTAGTGGCAATGTCAATGGGGTAAGGTAATTAAGGTTATTCACTTGTACTTGCACTATTCGACTAATCCACCAACCGTCAAATAAGCATATTTCCTTCGTAAAACTAGACGATGCTTCTTTCCATCGATTCGTTTGCCTTCGATCTGATTGGACTGATCTGTTGTCTTCACGCATATTAATAGATTATTATTGGCCATTCGATGGCTCTACTGGAGTAAATTGGCAAAAAACGAAGATTCCTTCCAGAACAGTCGAAAAAGACTACCACGTGCAATTATCGATGGTCTCTTAGTAGTACACTTCTAATGCCTCTTTTCCCCACAGGTCCTCCAAATCTGTCACTGTTACTGTGGTCCTCGTCACGCGTTGGTAATCGATCGGTGTCGTTCCAACCAATTAATTAAGTAATTACAACTTGACTAATTTACTTGTTCATTTCAAGACTGAGCACTGTGCAAGGCGTTAACGAGCAGATAATTACCGCACAGGACGAACCAACACACGACACGTGCAAGCACATGTGCAAGACCCCATGTCACTGGGCCCGGGCAGGAATTTCCATTCAGAACCGCTGAGTCAGCAGTGTGCCTACTCGATCTGACTTTTTATAGGTCTGCTGTGCTCGTGTTAGTCTCTCCTGTGATTATTGCTTTATTTGATTGTGTCTGTGCGTGTACTCGTCACACTGTCAGTTCAAGTGGAGGGACTTGTAATTTGGCCAGTGCACTCACTCACTTAAGTCTCACAAGTGCACTGTCCCAATGGGAGTGCCACACTCGATGACAACTTCTTCTCACCTTTAATTGCTGCCATACTTCCTCACTCATTACTGGCTGGCCACAAGTACACACACTGACATGTCTTTATGTTTTCACCTCTTTCAACTGCCACCTATCAGGCCCAATCGATGAGCGATTCACTCTTTTGCCGTTCACTTGCTTGTGTTTGGCTAGTTTGGTCGGGTAACTTTGAAAAGGCTCACAACAATCCGATTTATTTCTCATTGAATATTATGGAAAAATTATTTAAATTCATTATCTATTAAAAATTTCGCTTTTACAACTCGCCATCTATCAATCGATTTAATTAGTAAACGACCAGTTGAATTCGACTGTCCTCTGTTGTTCGAATGCCTATTTTGTTGGTCGCGTCACTCAGTATTATTTATTTCTATTTGTATTTGTTCAATCTGCATTTTGTTATGGTCACAAAAGGTCATCATCACCACCTTCGTCACCCATTTCGTTTTCTCCTCTTCAGAATGTCTGTCTTTCTGTATCGCAACTTTTGTCAACCTTTTGTGAGCGCCAAGCAGAATATCGCCATTCTCTGTTCTCGAGCTCGCAGCTCCAACAACCTAACTGGCACTGTGCCCTATCCTGTACAGCCCTGGGAGACTCTCAATCCGGAGGACTACTTCACACCACAGTGCAAAGACGAGCAGGACGCCAATTTGGTTGACTTTTGGTTTCGATTCAATTTCAATCATAATTTGACTCTTTTGGGCGAACTGGTGGAACGCTTTGGAGTGGAACGGGTCATTAGAGCTGAGGATGGCGCCGGCAAGACTGTGGCCCACTGGATTGCCGATAAAGGTATGCCTTTTGAGAAGTGAATATTAACTAGTTTAAAATTTATTATTTACACAGGAACCAAATATGCTCTAAAGTACATTGCCGAGACGGACCCCGCCTCAGTGGACATCTGGAAGGCAGACCGTCACCAGCCACTGGTTCATCTGGCTCTGATGAGCAACAATTTGGAAGTGCTCGATATGCTCCTGAAGGAGTATGGCTTCGACGTTAACATCACCGACACGTATGGTCGTACAGCAATGATGCGAGCAACGGGCAGTGGGCACAATCAATTGAGCACTTTTAAGTCGTACGAGATCATCCTGCGATGTGCCATCTACGGAATCGATGTCAATCAGGTGAATGCCGAGGTGGGCATGAGTGCACTGCACTATGCCGTACAGCGACACATTCCACAGGATGTGCATCTGTTGCTGCACTTGGGCGCAAAGGTTGATGTGCCCGACAATTGGAACAGGACTCCACTGGACTTTGCAGTGAACAGTGGCGACAAGGCACTGGTCAAACTATTGACTCCAACCGAACAGTATCGACCATTCACTACCGGTCAGAAGGTGGCACTCTACTGCAAGTTACTCAAGGAGAGTCGAGTGTTCTGTGCACAACAGACAATGTACTGGGCAGGTGCATTCTTCTCCACTGCTCATATGGCGCGTAAGTTTAGATTACCGTAATTTTCTAATATTGATTTACTTCCCTTCCATGTCACAGTATTTGCCTTCTACCTGTTGCCAATGTACTTTTTGTACTACATCGGTCGCACCTCGACCATTTGGCCATTCCATCTTTTGTTCATCAGTTGCATGGCCCTCGCGTTGATCGCCGGTGGCAGAACCGTCTTCTCCACAGCTGGATTCATTCCTACTAATTCGCTGGATTACAATATGGTAAATATTGAGTTGTTGTATGAGAGTAATTCTTTAATTCATTCTTTTCACTCTCAACCAGTTGTTCAAACTCATTTTGGACCCCAACCTGAGTGCATCAAGTCGAAGCAAGTCCCTGGACAGTGTCCTTCGCACGGTGCCACGCCACCGTCTGTGTCACATTTGTCGCTGCATCGCACCGCCCTACTCGAAGCACTGTTACCTGTGTGGTCGTTGTTGTCTCGACTACGATCACCACTGTGTCTTCCTGTTCAGCTGCATTTCTGGTGCCTCCAATCTGCATCAGTTCATTCTGTTTGGCTTTATGCTTGGCACCTGTGGACTGCTCGGCCTGGGCCTGGTCATCTACTCGCTACTGTTCGACTATGGCCATGCGGGCCAACAGGATCCGACCTTGTCCTGCTTTGGCAAACTATTCAACACAATGTCTCTCTTCGCAGGCTTCAATGCACTCGTGTGCTTCAAGTTTCTGCTCACTGGCTATTCACTCGCACTGTCCAGTTCGGTCGGTCGTAAACGAACACTCGAAGGACGTGCTTGGGCCAAGAGTGTCCATGATGATGATGACAAGGATGAACGTGCAAATGTGCACTTAGTTTAATTCTTTGTTTGTCTTTAATTAAGACTTTGCTAGTTTCCAATTTATATTTTAATGTTATTATTAATAAAAGTAATACTTTGATACAAAAAGAGAATCTTCTTGAAATTCTTCAATGAACATAATTCATTTGGTCAATTGACTAACTTGGACGACATTTATATGTTGAAAATCCCAATGCCCGAAACTAACACTAGTTACCATTAAATAGTGGCGAACGAACAAAATCAGCAAAGCATCAAAGTGGTCAAATTGTCTATTCGGTTTAATTTCGCATTTGACTCTTGTTGTTCAGAAAATAGACAAACACAATCAACTAATGACGAATTGATTAAATTTCCTTTATTCATTTCATTAAATAATCAATTGCTTTTATGGTGCCATTGAAAATGGATTTTAATTGAATGGATCTGTAATTTACAATTTGCCAATTGCAATGTTAACTCATGTGTCCACTCTGCCGGTACAACGGAGCTGAAAGCAGCCATCGAACAACACACTTGAATGGACAAAACTTGATAATTGGCAATTGTAATGTCCGTCGACATTGGCGTTATGACACAGCTGACTAGTGGGCACATCGATTTGTCCACAACTTGCCGACTTTCCATTGTGCAAAGTAGCGCCATTTCGAAAGAAATGCTTACAAATGACATGAACTCAATACTACAGACGCCAAACTAGCTCGCCAGTGTTACCACTAATGGCACTCATTTAGTGTCATGTTTAACAAAATGCGGCGATATAAAAGTTTATATTTACAATTCAGCAAATGAAATCGTTCATTGAAACGAAACTATCAGCGCCGTCTATGTGCATTTACCATGGTAGTTGAGTTCCTTTTTATGACCAACGTCACTGCCACTGTGAACCTCATTTGTGCTTTGTGCATGCAGCGAGTGTGACTTTAGTGGCCACGAGTTTAGATTTGTACCGAAAAGCACGTGTGTTGTCTCTTGATGGCGAATTTCCTTTTACTATTACTTTCACCATGAGTTGGTCATTTTCACCCGAAACGAGAGCCATGTTGATTCAATTTCTGGCAGCCGAGAAGGAAGATACGAAGAAGTTTGTGCGAACTGAGCTGCACTCATTCGGAGACAAACTCGGCGATGCACTGGTTGACAGGCTCTTCACCAACCTCAACAATGCACTCGAACGACTTGAATCTGCTGATCATGATGACAGTGCCAATCTACCGGTGCACTCAAAAAAACTGCCTCACTAATCAGTGAGAAGTTGTGCGGTCTCACTTATTTCTGAGGTGATATCGTTTATTATTGAGGGACGAAGTTAAAATGTCACAAAAAAGTGAGTTCATCTCATAAATATGTGAGACCGCACAACTTCTCACTATTTAGTGAGGCAGTTTTTTTGAGTGTGGAGCATATTGCTAAAGTGAAACTTGAAAAATGCGAATGTGACGATTGTGTCAATGCTGCAAAAATTGGGATAAAAAGAGAAGAAGATAACGATTCTAGTGATGTCCAACTGATTGAGGACAACGAAAAATTGTTTCCTGCAAAGAAGCCACGAATGGACTCTACTCAACCACCGAGTGGACAATCCCAAGCCACCAAGCAGTCCACTGTCCGCCGTGTGGAACAAGAAAAGAAGTGATTTAGCTCATCGTTTGATTGTCAACCAACTGCCAATGCTTTACTAATGTATATCATTTATTACAAATAGAAATAAAACAAACATTTTGACAATCACAAAATCACAGTCTTCAATACTTTCTCAACTAACTCGGCCTCGGTGACTAACAAGTAAGTTGTAAGTTGCGTTATTGTTTCCCTTTGATTGTTATTGCGATTATTATAGATAAGTTAGATCATCTAAGATAACCGACTCAGTTGTTGTCTTGTTAAAATGTGCCAATTTGGGTGAAACATTTGTTACATAGGTTACTGAGAGGAAATGGACGTTCACCAGTGGGCACTATAAAATGTTTCTACTAATATTTGACCTTGTGATCAAATGATTCTTGACAATGGGGCATTATAATGTGATTACAAATGGTGATTTGGTTAAGCGATATTCTTTAATTGGGTTTGAGGTGAATTCATGTGCAATTTATCTCCAATTGCCTTGGTTGAATTGCCATACATTGATCATAATCGTATATACAAAGTAAAGCTTAACACTGACCACCACTTCGTTACACTTTGTCCAATAACTCATTGGCCAATCCCATCGATTCATATTATGTCAGACCATTTTATTTATAATAATAATTATTGACTGCCACTTTCAAATGTCTACATGCTATTGATATGGGCGACTGCATCAAGGCATTGAAACAAAGGCCGTTTGAATTTATCAATCGCAATCGACGGGCTTTTCGATTTCATCAGAATAACAGCAGAATCAGGTTGCTCGAAACTTGCATTTGCCTTATAAGTTGCCAATGCTTAGCTGTTATCTCGGGCCAAGAAAGTGGTCACTTTCAATTGTGTAGAACAGTCAATTAATTAGCTAATTAATTGACATCTGACAAAGAGTCTAGTTTGGCTTGCTGTCGCCGTATGGGATGAAAATGAATTGCAATTGAGCAGTTGCACTTGAGCACTTGTGCTAACTTGTGCAGTGACAATTTGCCACCCATTTGTTCGAATAGTGCGTCTTGTGAAGACAAGCCATTATGCACGGCCAATTAGCTAATTACTATATATAGTAGTATCAATTAATATTAATATTCAACTGTGTATTATGTCACACTTGTGTGCCTTTTCATGTGACCGAGAGACTTGATATTGCTAAGTGAACATTCGTATTATCATTCTGCCCTCCACAATATAAAAACATGCCTTTCGTTAACTTTCATTAAAACAATATCCAAATTGTGTCGGACACGGTTCTCTAGTGATCTCCCCACAACCATGCAGTAGTGTTACTGTCAATATTGTCATTATGGCAATTATTTGTAATTACAAAATGCTTGTTTGAATAGAACTTACAATAGATTTTGCTTCTTTTGGTAAATGTAGTGTTAGAATGTAAACTCGATCGTTGCCTTTGGCATTTTAGTATAAATAAAGGCTTTCTTGCTTACATTTGTTTTGGACTACTAGAATGACTGCCATGACTTCTGAAAGTGCACCGTTCGAATCAATGCCATTGATTTGTGCCTTCGTTGATGTTCTCAAGCACTTTCAAGTGGCCAAGAAACGTAGCCAGACTCGTCCAGACTTTCGTCACAAGCTCAAGTTCGTGAACCAAAGTATGGAGTCACATGCGGAGATCGAGTACGATCTGTCACTGTACTTGGGCGTGTACTTGGACAAGCCAGACTACGACCAACTGGTGGATCGAATCAAGGATTTGACCGAGAAAAGCCGCATCTGTGAGCTAATGCTCGAACTAATTCGTGACACCGAGAGCCAACTCGACCAGCAGAGTGAACTATTCGACGACGTGGTCGACATTATGAAAGACGCCGCCAAGAGGAATTCGCCTGAAGAGCATGACTACCAAGTGGATGCCACCATAAAGTGTTCTCTCTTGGTGTATGACTCCTTTGTGGTGCTTCGTGCCTTGCACAAGAATGTCACCCAAATTGCACGAACTTATCATACCTTTCTACTACGACACCGAGGAGTACAGCTTTCTCGTTCGTGCCTCTCTCCTCACCACCTACAAGAACATTTGTCAGCTCATGGACGATTTCTCTGTATTGTCCGAAGCCTTTTGCTATGTTCGCAGCTTCGAAATGCCAGCTCAAACGCTAGCCAAAGAGTCCCAAAGTGTTGCTCCACAAGTGGTCTCAAGTGTTCCTCAAGCATCAGTGGGACAAATTGCTGCGGAACAACCAAAAGTCAACGGTGCTTTGTAAAATGGCCACTGGCGAAGAGTACATTCTCGCACTCTAATCCTTACAAATTTAAAACATTAAATGTCTTTAATTAATTTATTATTATTATTATATGAGATTCGGTATAATGATTAGTCAATGACACTTGACCAAGACGATGAACACAATTAGCTGCTTTCAAGAGAGACACAATTGACAACAAAAGTTAAACACGGCAATCGCCTTTAAAGTGTTGCACTTCCTTTCTGTGAATGGATATATTAAGTGGACACTTCTCACTATGTCATGACTCATGAGTCAACAGCAATTGAGTTGTCCATTTTGGGTTAACCACAAGTTGGGCTATAGCCGATTAATCATCACAATCGAATGAATAATGTGTCACATTATGCGAATGCCATAATTATTCATTGCCATCTGCAGATGATGGCACCAGAAAATATCGCGATCCGATCTACAGTGTGACACTTATGGGCGATTAGTTTCGGTTCACTTTTTAGACTTTTGTTCTTTCTTGTTGTCGTCTTCTTACGTCTCGTGTGTTTGATGCCGACAAACAAAAAAATAAGCCTTTTTGACTCATTGCCTCTTATTCATTGCAACAGTGTGTTCAATACAGACAAGAAAACATTTAGGGTTTTGGCAATTACTAGGACCTCGACAGCAGTAAATCAGTTTAATCTGTAATGTAATGCACTTTTACAGTAATGTGTCTGCAGTTCACAAAATCACTTGTTCCATTGCAAGTAAATAGAATTGATCAACTGCAAACAGCACATTTGGTGCTTCCTGGACCGCCACCACAATTTCCAGGCTCCGGTAGATCATCATCTGGTGGCAAATCGGTTCCGTAGACTCTTAGCTACAACATATGCCCAACACAAATTATTAGCATTTGTTTGCTATTAAAACTTGAGTTTTACAAACATTGTGAGTTAGATTTAGTCTCGACTCAAGTGCACGCGTGTACTGAAATGTCCAAATTGCTTTTGCATTGCTTTATTCAATTAAAGTATTATTTATTATTATCAATTATTGTAAATTCCAATATTTATTTATTTATTGTGCACTAGCTACATGTGAACCAAAAGAGTCGAATTGAATATTGGCTGATAGCGGTTTCGAATGTAGATAGTTCTCAATGAGCTCAAATGAAGTGAACATGGAATTCGACTTGGTGTATATTTAGTCAGGCCAGTCTCTTCTCTCAGTCAAGCTGTTTTTAATTTAGCTTTTAGCCCTGTTCGCCTTCTTCAAAGTGCAAAGTCTCTCCTCTAATTTGCAATGAGCGACAACAACAATGACCCATCAGAACCCAAGAAAGCGGAATCGTCAAGCACTGGTTCAAGTACTTCTGGTCAGCCATCTGAAACTTTTGCAGAGCCAACACGAGCGAATCTAACTGGAGAAACCTGACTCTCCCGCCCTTGTGGACAAGCCTCGTGACGAGACAAGTCAGCAGCAGTGCTTAAATGAAAATTGCGAACATGACCACCAGGCCGATGGTAAGAAGCCTCAATCTACTGGATTCGATGCTGTGGTGCAAGCAGACCGCGAAAAGCGAAAGCTAACTTTTGGTCCGAACAGCAAGAAGATTGTCAAGCCTGGCACCATTGTGATTGACATCTACGGTGTCATCTCGTCCTGGTCATTTGGTTCTGTTCTCAAAGTCTTCGCAAAGCAAAACATAGAATCCTATGTCAAGGAGAACTGGAACTCGAACATGGTCAAGAACATTGTGCTTCGTCTGCGAGAGCAAGCTGTGACTGACCGCTCGGCTGGACTGGAGGTGCCTCTCATTGGTGAGCCAACCGAAAGTGAACAAACTCAGGTGGAGTCCGCTGTGAAGAACATTCTCTGGCAGATGGACAAAAAGATCAAGTCTACCAAGGTGAGTTGACTTGTGCCAAAAGTAGCAACATTGAGCTAATTGCATTTTAATTAAGCCTTTCATCGACCGCCTGTGCACTGACCTCTGGTCAAAGTCGTACGAGAGTGGCAAACTGAAGACTCATGCATACGAGGAGATGGCAGACGTGTTCCAGTACTGGCGATACGAGGAGTTCATCAAGATCTACACGTACGCTTCTGGCTCAGTCGATGGGCAGCGATTATTTCTGAGATCCTCCTCGGTGGGCGACCTTAATTCGTACATTGCCAACCCGCTGAATGCTTCCGGTGGATACAAATACTATCCGAACAAGTACCCGGAATGCAAAAAACTTTCAACAATTGCGTACAAATATGTGGTGCTAGCTCTGTGTAAGCCAAATTCTCAACAGCTCATGTACATCACCGATTGCCCAAAGAAGGCTCGAAGAGCGATCAAGGATGGCATGAGAGCCATTGTGGTGAATCGCAACGAGGACAGCCATGGCAGCAAGTACAGTGCCCAGGCCACTGAGGGTCTCGTGGTGGTCAACAGCTTGGCCGAGATCCAGTGGGTCGATGGTGATAACGGTCCAGTCCAAGGCAGTTGCTGCTAATTACCCATGAGCCAACTGACAAGTGCACATTGAATGTTATATTCAATAAACTTTATTACAAGCCATTGCCATCAAAAATGGCCTGTACATTGTACAGTGTACAAATCGAGTTCGAAAGAAACAATTGTAAGCTTGTGTTGCATAATATTGCACTAAATGCTTTTGTCATCAAAGTTCAACATTTAATTTCGGTTCACTTTAGTTTGACTTGCTAATCGAATCGCTAGTTTGACTGCTCAATCAAATGAACATACAAACTCGTTCATTATGACATTTACACACACAGCTAGTCAGAGTCAAAATTGATCACTTGTCAATTTGACTCGAACAAATGAATCGAATGTTCGAAACAAATTAACTCGAGTGAACTCAGTGGCATATTCGAGCACAACGAGCACTACATAGCCATTTGTCCACTCTAGTGCATTGTGTAGTTTTGTTGAAAGGTCTTTTACTCCGAACTTTTGCATTTCTACATTGCGTAGAGCTGTCCGGTTCATGCTAAACACAAAGGGCAATCCACCCGCCTGACTGTACGTCCAAGTGGCAATCATGTAAAGCGCAATTATGCTCAATGTCTTTGCCACCGAGTCCACCAAGAAGGTCCCCCATCCGGCGCCTTTCTGTTTGATAGTCGAGTAGATTGAGTTGCTTGTCCGATTTGGACCAAATCTATGAGCCAAAGGATTGCCACTCACAACTGCACGTGAACAGGTAAATTTGACCAAGAGTAGAGTCAGTAGAAAGAGCGATGATTGGCAGCGATGAAACATATCTTGAAGGCACAGTTGAAACACAATTGACATTTAAGTTACATTTGAAAGAATTTTGCTCGTTGACAATTTCGAGTATTGAATGTACACAAAGTCGCAAATTAACTAAATTAACTGAACTGAGCAATAAATATTGAATAAACAGTAGCATGATTTTTATCGTACCATTAGAATTAAGTAGAATTAGAAAAGAATTGATCAATCAATGGTCGAATTAATGGCGTGAGTCATGACCACTGAGCACAGCACTTGACCAAACTTGTGTTGCACGAAGCAATTACTTTAAGCAGTAGAACAGACCTAACTCTCCCTCTAACTGTTCTTGTCAGAAATAAGTAGACAAATGCCAACAATGCAACAACCACCTCACAACGTCAACGTCGATATTCTATTAGTTTGCTACGTAATCGTTTCAAAGCTGAGCCCGAATGACTTTGCAAAAAGTTCAAATTTCGAATCTTATGGCACTGCAGTTAATACTTGTCACTATTTGTTGGTCATCAATGAGACATCATTCAGAATTAAACATTATGTTCGAATGTACTATTATCTGGTACTATTTATGCATTGACTTGTGCTGTGTGAGTGTTGTATAAGTTTGAGTGTCTCTTTGCCTCTCCAAATGGCCGATCCGCAACTTGTTCGTCTTCTTCGTCCTAAAGCGGTTCTCTTTGCCTTTCACGGAACTATCTCTCCTGCCGACTGGGAAGACAAGTGCATCTTTCCTTACGTTCGAAGCAATCTGCTGTCCTATCTCAAGTCACAATGGACCATCGACCGGGACATTCGTCCACTGCTGGACAAGCTGTACCAACAGTCGTTTGATGAGCACTTTGTCTTCGACACCATGGAAGTCCCGCTGATCATCGCCTTCGACAGCGCCAATTCCAACTGGGAGACTGTGCTCGCGTCAGTCAACGACTACGTTTTGTGGGACTTTGTCAAAATGTAAAGCTCACCTAGTACAATTTCTCTGGTGAAAAAATGCTGGATGCAAGGCTATCAAGAGCAGGCCATTAAGACTTTGTAAGTTTATTATTCTTTGTCTTCTACCATTTGTCTAATTAATGTTGTTATATTATTCAAAGGCTCTTTGAAGATGTCTTGCCAGCAATCAGACGATTTCGCTCAATGGACATCAAGATTTGCATCTTCACCACCATGAGCCAAGAGATCACTCGCTTGGTGCTCTCTTCAACCACTGCGGGCAATGTTGCTCAGGTATTTTCGATTTTAATTACATAATTCAACCTAAATGTCCAATATTTAATTTTATAGGAAGTTGATCACTTCTTTGACCAGGAAACTGTGGGTTCTCGACGAGAAGCCTCCTCTTACGACAAGCTTGCCTCTATTTTAAATGTGGCCAAGTCGAACATTTTGTTCATTTGCGACTATGGACAAGGTTTGTGCTTGAGGATTAATTGATTTAATTATTTATTCACAAATGTTTACTTTTCAGATCTTCGCACTGCAGCTGACAGTGGCTTGCAAGGGGTGATCATCGTTCGACCAGGCAATCGACCCAATCGAGAATATTATCTCACTCGATTTCCATTCACCTCTAACTTTGAGCTAATCCAATTTGTCGATCCTGCTCCGGCAACGGTGGCTCCTGGTGATTTGCCTGCTCCTGAGGGTCCTGGTCAGGCCTGATGCAACATACCGAACATGCAACTGTTGCAACATCCAACAACTCTAAAGCCATTTAATAATTTAAATTATTAATAAATTAATCAATTTATAATTGAAGCTTGTACTAAGCAACTGTGCCAACTGACACTCCGCATGATGTGTCTCCTGTTCTATCGAATTCATCATTGGGCAGTAGTGCAATTTATTCTATCCTATCATACCAATTTGAGTGTTCTTGTTCGAAGCCAACCAATAGACAATCAAATGACCAGTCAAACAGCAATTCGAGTTTTGGAGTTCCAAATCCGCAGTGCATTACTGTTCGATTGACTCGACTGCCTTCAATATTGTCAAGTCATGTTCCTTTTTCTTTTCCACGTCTACATTCGTTGTAGGTTGTCACAGTCTCGAACATTAACCGGACAGTTCAACAATGTTTTTGTGAGTCCTTAAAAGTGACCACATAGCACAAGTGAACCATTGAAGTTTAGGTGTTTTGTCTACTTTTGATTCGTCAGTGACCATCATCTTTCAAGCCTACTGTTGCCGCTACTGCTTTCCTCCAAGCTTGTTCTCTTCGTACTCGTTTCCCAGACGTGTCCTTCCTTTGCTGGCCTGAGGTAGCAAATCAACCTTGTGCTTTGTCATTGACATTAATCTCTTTTGTCCCTCTAGACACTTTTGTCACCATGAGCGCCTACCCAAACAAGAGGCGTGTCACTGAAGGGGACTATCGCTCTCTAACCAACTATGGCCGTGGCCGAGAACGAAACTTTGGCAGTCGCATTCGCAATGATCGAGATGGTGGCGACCGTAACCGTCATGATGACCGTGGCACCACCGCCCGATTCGATCGACATGACAGTGGAGATCGTGGCGGTCGTGGAGGCGGATTTCGAGGAGGCCGCGGTGGATGTCGACCTTATTCGGGCGATCAGAATGGCTTTCACAAGACCGCTGGTGGAGACCTGCAGCGAATGCCCGATTCGGTCGAGAACAAGCAACTGGTCCGCCAACAGATGGCCACTGGCACCGAAGGAACTCCTGTCGAGTTAGTTGGCAACTTCTACAAGTTCTTACACTCGAACATCAAGGTCTTCCACTACGATGTGGACATCACCAAGGCTCGTATGCCTCGGCCCAGTCAAGACAGTCAGTCATCCTCTTCTGGTGCTGATGGTGGTGATGCCAAACGACACGTCTCACCTGATGACAAGTTCGATAAAGAACTTTGTGACGAGAAGGCCGAATCCCAGGAGCGCTTCATCAAGAAGTTTGCCGACAAGATCATGCAAGACTGTGTGCCCACTAACAAGGACATCTTCCGGTCAGTGCCCTTTGTGTTTGATGGCTTCAAGAACGTCTACACCACAAAGCATCTTCAAGTGCCTCTCACTGATGCCCGCGAGTTTGTCCTAACTGTGCCAGTTACCATCGATGGCAGATGCTCGACCTTTAAGCTTTCGTTCAAGTTGTCTGACGAAGTGTGCCTCAACGAAGCTGTCGACTACTACAATGGCACTTCGAGTAAGCCCATTTCGGAACGTATTATCTCCGTCTTTGAGATCATCTTTCGAGCTGTCATCGGCAAGTCCTATGTGCCATATCAACGAAAGTTTTTCGATCTCCAACAAAGCGAACAGTCACCAAAGACAAAACTGGTCGACTTTGTTCAAGGATTTATCAACTCCGTTCGAATGACCGAGTTTGGCCTGGCCCTCAATGTACACCTCAAGACTTCGTGCACCATCGCCAAGTCGTTCACCAAGTTGGAACAGTTGGTTGGTGCCATTCTGAACATTTCCGAGCGCGACATTGGTCACCTCAATCGGCAACAACTGTTCAGTGTGAACAAGATGATTCGACACCTCAAAGTGGTGACCAAACATTCAAATCGTAGTGTCACCTACACCGTCGACAGTCTAGTGGACAAGTATCCCAAGGATGCGACTTTCACGCACAAGGACAAGAAGATGTCAATTGAGGACTACTTCAAGACAGAGTACAACATCCGTCTGCAGTCCTTTCCCCTGGTGAAGTGCAGTGGCAAGAAGAATGTTCACCTTCCTCTGGAGTTGTGCCATCTGCATGAGTCACAGTTCCTGAACAAGAACAAGTTCGACAACAACATCGAAAGAGAGTTGCTCTTCAAGTCAACTCACCAGCCAAATGTGTACTTCCACAAGACGGCCAACATTGTCAAACGCATTCAGGAGGCTGACTCCGATGGTTTGCTCAACAAATTTGGCCTCGACTTGATTCCAAAGGCGGCTCGCTTTGAAGGTCGTGTCCTGCCCGCTCCAAAGACCATTTGTGCCAACCAGCGAGACAAGTTGCACCACACCAGTTCGAAGCCACCAGAATGGGTTCTGTTCGTGCTCGACGATCGCCAGTTCAACAAAGACCACTTGAGGAACTTTGCCCGCCAGTTGATGGCTAAAGCCAACGAGTTGGGACTTTGCATGCCAGAGCCCTCTTCAGTGGACTGTGTCCGCATTCGGAGCTTCGATGACATTGTCAATGTCTTCTACAACGTGGCCAAGAAGACCAATGCCGAACTTGTGTTTGTTGGCATTCCAACCAGTAAGTGTGATCAATTGCACATGTTTGCCTCATTGTTTACACGTTTTGTTTACTTTAGGACACGACGCAATGCCAAGTTCGGACATGTATGGCATAGTGAAACACTGCTGTGATCAGAAATTCGGCATAATGTCTCAATGCTTCAATGCAGACAAGCTAACCCGAATTCCCAATGGTTACTTTGACACTTTTCTGCTCAAAGTGAACGGCAAAATTGGTGGCCAGAACAGTGCACTGCACTCGACCGAATTGAGCTCACTGCCATTTGACCCGAAACGGACCATGCTGGTCGGTGTCGACGTGAACCATCCAGGTGAAACCGAAAGAGTGTTCTCTTCTGTGGCTGCCGCTGTTGGCTCGTACGACGACATGTTCTCCCGCTACAATGCGTCCATTCGAGTGCAGATGAAGGAACGTGACGAAATGGTCAAACAACTCGAGGAGATGATGGCTGAGTTGCTGGCCGAGTACAACCGAAAGAACGGATCTTACCCCAAGAATGTGATTGTCTTCCGAGATGGTGTGTCCGAGGGCCAGTTTGACAAAATTGTCCAGACCGAGATTCCTCTCATCGTTCGCTCCTTCAAGCGCACTGGCAAGGAGATCAAGTTGACTGTGATTGTGGTGCAGAAGCGACACCACACTCGATTTGCCCTAGCCCAACAGAACACTTCAGGCCGAAAGCCGACCTACAATGTGCCCAGTGGCACTGTGGTGGACAAGGCCATTGTGGACCCACGACTGAAGATGTTCTACTTGAACAGTCACTTCTCGCCTCTGGTATGTCCTTTAATATTATCAATGTGCAATAATCAATGTTTTCATTTGTGCAGGGAACCTCCAAGCCCACCAAGTACGTCATCCTGCGTGACGACCTGAACATGTCACCAAACGCCATCCAGAAGATGTGCTTCCTTGCGTGCTTCAACTGCATCCGAACTCGCAATGTCATCTCCATCCCGACCCCAGTCCGATACGCGGACTTGTGTGCCTATCGATCAAAGATGCACATCGAAGCCCAACGTGCCCTCGACGATAGTCGAAGTGATGCCAGTCAGCGAAGTGGCACCGATTACGAAGATGCCATCATCAAGACCTTAAACGATAAGGCCAAGTTGCATGATCGGATCAAGCATCGACTCTTCTATTGCTAGATTGCACTGCTATCAACCATTCGACCCATCAATTTGACTGTATGGTCATTGATTTTAATTATTATTAAAATTGTTATAAAACAATTTGTGTTTTCAATGTGCTTTCTTAACTTATTGCTCACAAATGATTACGATTGGCACTAATAGTGATCAACACTAGTGACAAGAGCGCAATTTTGTCGGCAAAGCAAAGTGAAAAGTGCAATTACAATTAATTAATGAAGAACGTTTTAATTGTACAAAATGTGAACAGCTGTGCAGTGTTTGCTGTTGATTACTTTTTGACGAGCTTCTTGGCACCTTCGTAGTCTGACGAGAGCCAAGAATGGCTAGTCATCTTCTGGATGGTGAGTAGTTTGCCAGTGTCTGGACAGAGCATTCCTTTAGTGATGTCTTTGAGACCATCGGAGGGTGGCGACTTCATGCCTTTGCTCCATTCCCACTGGCCGGCTTTCATCTGAGCTGCGCCATAGTCTTTCTGGTTGGCGTTGAAAGGAGTCCGCAGGTTGAGCATTGCGTACAGAGTGACGCCCAAAGACCAGACATCCCCCAGGTAGCAGTTGTACTCCTTGCCGGTGATGATCTCTGGTGCCATGTACGCGGGAGTGCCACACTGAGTGGTGTACATCATGGGGCCACCGTTGTCGTCCTTGTGCACCATTCGACTCAGGCCATAGTCCGAGATGAGCACAATCACTTTGCTACTCGAGTAATTGGCCATGAGAAAGTTTGCCGGCTTAATGTCACGATGGGCAATGTTCTTGGCTTGCATAAACTCCACTCCACAGACCATTTGGGCAAAGTAGAACTTGGAGTCTGTTTCGTTGAGTGCGCCATCTTTCTCGAGCAAATTGCCAAAGCAGCCTGCATCTGCCAGTTGCATGAAGATGTACAAGGTTTGGTTGACCAAGAAGTGCAGGTAGAGACGCACCGCGAATGGATTGTCCACCATTTTCATAATGAAGAGTTCGTTCTTCATTTCGAGGATCGCCTCCTGGTCTTTGATCTGGACCGTTTTGCAAACGCACATGTCGCCCTTCTTGTTTTTGGCCTTGAAGACGACCGCGAAGCCACCTTTGCCGATCTGGTTCAACACCTCGTAGCCATTGAACTCGACCACATCCTTTTCGGTCTTGAAATGCTCATTTGGGATCAAGTAGATGGTGTTGTGATGTATGATCTTGTTGGGCCTGGTTCGACTGATGCTGCTTCAAAGAGGTCGCCTTTCGGTGCAACATTTCGAGATGGAGCAACTGCATCCCAGTGGGATGGTAACCAGCCGAACAACGAGCCAACCAGTCATGCTTGATTGGCACTTTCGAGATGTGCTTGCAGGTGCACTTGCAAACCAGATAATCCACGCAGATGTACGGTGGAATGGCCACGCAACAGGGGGTGCAGTGACCGAACAGGCAGAAGTCTTCAATCTGTGTGAACTGACACAAGTCTTGATTTATGAAGGGAAGGGACATTGCAGCCGGCTAACCATCACATTCAGTAGAGTCCAGTGAGAAAGGCACACACAATGACTCTTTCACCTGGTTGTAATGTTGTGCTACGCAAATTAGCCACAGACGGAGACTGTTTCGCAAATCAAACAAATTGATCTTGGCTTAAACAGATGTGCTACATATTGACCATTCATCAATGGCCTTTGGATAATCGCTTTTCGCATTTTTCTATTCATTATTGCTACATCATTGAGGCATGCAGATGGAGTGCATTGCCGTACGCTCGTTCAGTCAGTTGCGGCGCAAATCTAGCCTCCCAAACCGACGGATGGACAAATGGAAACAAGGCTGCAATGAAACAGAGCAGTAAATTTAGTATGACTTACCTATGTGTTGTCTGCAGACAATGAAGCCCGTCGGATGAGTTCGGTGTTTATGACACAGTATTGAAGTGGCCTTAAACCAATTTTGGAGGTGTGTGTGCGTATGGAGACTTAATTGAAGTACTGATTGATTAATTAATTATAATTAGCCCGAAATAAAGCATACCGATGGACACAAACTGGCTTGGTTTGATTACACTGGTTTCATTTCTAGCAATCTAACCTCTTGCATTGCAATAAATCATTGCCAATGATTGTATCGTACAACTAACAAGAGCCACAGTCAGCAAGCCAATAGATTAACTCTGGTGTAAAGCAATTGCTTGCAAGCACTGTTGCACTAATAACTTAGTATTAGTAATAAGGGAATCGTTTGACCAAATTACCATTCCAGTGGGTCTGTTGGTCAAGTGAGTGACTGTGAGAACAGTGTGGTAAAAATTGGCTAATGCAAACAGCAGCCACAAGTCAGTCAAAAGGCGTGCGAGCTCAGCGGAACAGTAAATCGAGCCTGCCAAGCCGACCAATGGACAAACCGCTTGAATGGCAATAATGCCATAATGGCAAAGGAAACCGGGCAGTGAAAGTATTGATTGACTTGGATCCCATAAATAACGAGACAACAGAAAAATCACGAATGGCCAAGCACCGAGACAGAACCGAGTAATCTTTGGTCAATGCAGTCGTGTTGGCCTTCAAGTCACTGTGCAATCGAGTGTGTGAGTGAGTGGCTAAGCAATCAATGGCGCACGCGATTATATTTAATTACTTGCTTACTTGGGCCAAGCAGGCTCAGTGAAATCGATTGATTTACTGTGGAACTGGCGGAATGCGCCAGTTATCACTTAATTCGGCCGATGAGTTCAATTGCTCAGTGGCAGCAAATCCTGTGATCTGCATAAGTTATGCAACATAAGCAGAACGACGAGCACCGCCACCGCCACCACCATCATTACCAGCGGACAAGAATAAATTTCATCGAAATGTCAAACCAAAGCACACGGTTCGCGGGTTTGTGCTCTTATTAATAATATTATATCATCGATATTGCGTATTAGTACCAGTCTGTGGTGTGCCATTGAATGTGGTGAATGAACAGGCATGTGATAATGGAAATGAAACTGAGTTGTGCAATGCGTGATGTGTTTGGTTGGTGTGCTTGTTTGAATGGCACTCAGTGTTTAATTTGAGGACTTTCAAATATTGAATCACAACATGGTTAGCGTTGTTGTCCTCTGCTCGGTAAATTGGTTGCAAGCAATATTGGTTGACCACACAGACTCAACGAAACTTATTCATGATAATGATCCTTGACACATTGCGGCACGTTTACGCCATTCACCGAACAGAGCCCATCATATCGACAGAAGTCACATTTTGGCCATTGAAAGTACGATATATTCACATTGAACCAACAAATAAATTGGTAAACCGATACACACAAACTCAACTGGTTTGAATGCACTAAACAAATGCCACCCGCATTGCATACAGCTTTGAGCAATTAACAATTTGATTTGAGCAGCAAAAATAATATGTTATTATTTCATTAATGAGACAACCGAAATGACGAAGCAACGAGACAGAAGCGAGTAATCAAGTGACATGGAGATACGATCGCTCGAGTAAGTGAGTTAATTAATTAGTGGTTGCGTGATCAATACGGAGCGCGCTTATTTGCATACACTTGCTTGTTTGCACGAAGTGGGCATCAGTAAAATCAATTGATTTACTGCAGTACTGCAGAACTGTTTGCACAAGTCACATCGGCTACCACTTAATTCGGGTGATGAGAGCAATATTGCCCGATGACATTTGTTTAACTCCTGAAGCGATTGTTCCTTGCTTGGTGTGTTGCGTGTTTAACTGTTAATGTCTTTGGCCAACAGTTTCACTCATTTAAGTCATAGAAATGACGTGCACTTCATTGGTAACCGTAACTTTCAATGGAAACAAGCCCGAAGATGGAACACAAATAAGTTCCGAGGTGACAAGAGCAACCTAAGCGGCGTCGACGGGCGAAAGGTGACACCAAGCACTCACCTGCAAGCGCAGACATAGCCCTAATAATTGTTCGTGGTGACAAGTGCAGAAAACAAACAAACGCGAGTAATAAATCAAGTGCACTTAAGTGTTGTGTGAAAAGTGTCACGGAACAAAACAAAGCTTTTTCTCGCCTGATACATTTGGTTTTCACGGCCAAGTCATGTGACCATATCAATCATACAGCGGAACTCAGTGGCGAAGCCACAGATAGAAGTGCAGTGGAGGACTGAATTTCAGTCACTGAAATGTAGATTGAGTCAGCCAACAGTCAACAGCACTGAACTAGACTGGAATTACTTTGCGCGCCTTACAATGGGTCGGCTATACTTGTAACCATCGGAGAGTAATGGCGTGTCGAGGACTGGAGTCACTGGACAACTGCTCCGGTATCCGAGACAGGGAGCATAACTAATTGTCCTATATGCAGCTGCATAAGAATAAACATTACGATCGGCTGCAAATGGACAATGGACATGGAACAGACATTACCGTACTACAATATGCATAAATGTAAATCAACTCGATTTGTTGAACCTCTATTTAATTAGGCACAATTTACAGGTTGTTTTACACGAGAAGGTTTGCTGAAGATGCAGGCATCAATAGACTCGCGTAATTGGCACTGTCCGAATGAAACTCTCATTGAGAGCGAATCAATATGTTCGCCATCAATGTCACCTCACTGACATTCAATGGACTAGTCCAGCTAAATTAGCACCATATTACTCCATGGGACATAAACTGACCAATCACGAGCTAAAGTGATAAAAAAGTTTTGCATCTTACTTAGTGCTACATTGGAGTAATTATAATGCGATTTTGCTGTGCACATGTGGGCAAGCCTTGGTCTGTGTGGCGGGTTGGTGCTGGTTGCTATTGGCTTTGGCATGATGACTGACAAAGCCCTGGAATTGTCCAAACGAGTGTTTCCAAGGATTATATATTAAATCACTTATGTTCATCTGTTTGTCACTGAATGGCGTTCGGGTCAGCCAATATTTGTATTGTCCAATAGGCTAGGGGACGAATTAACTAGCACCTTTAGTAATTGATTGCATTATTGAATGGAATACCTCAAGTGGGCCGAGTCAGTAATCGACACTAAATAGTCATCCTCATTACAGCACTTCCTCAAAATGTCTTCAGTCAGTAGAGAACATTGTAAAATAAGCCATCCAAGGTAGTCGAATCGGCGCCACCAAAGAAATCACTTTCCATGTGACTTGTGTGATGATTAATAAAGACAGCTTTTAGCTTATTATTCAATGTGAACCTCATACTCGACATTGCTTCGCTATTTGAGACACTCACTGATGGGCCACGAGTCGAGGCACATTCAGATTGGCCAAGTGATAGCGACTTGAATGAGTTGAGGTTTGCAGGAAGATGTCAAATGGCATGTTTGGTCCATTGGTTTGATGCTTCAACGGCTCGGTGTAGTAGTCGAACTTGTCTTATGCACCCCACATGCCTTCTCCAGAACAATGCCACTGGTGGAAGAATCAATCATCGATGGCGAACAGAACAGTTTTCAACTTTTAAATAGGTGGCCGACAATCGTTATATTTCCTTATTTCGGTTTGTCGACATCGTTTGTCAATGTAGGTAAGTCGATCTTCAATTGCAGTAGCAACAAGCAGTTTGAGATTGGATTGCAGATTGTCAGAGGCGTGTAGATCTAAAAATTAAAATTTTGAATGTTACATAACAAGATGGTACACTCAGGTTAGGATGAACTTACCGGCACATTGACATACATCAGTTAGATGGACCTTCTTGTTGTTGCCTTTCGTCATCGAGATTGAGGTGCACCTATATATATATTAATAAAGTCACAAGTGCCACTAGTGTGCACATGTGTGCAAGTTGTTTGAGCACAGATAACGAGTTCATTCACGGACGTACAAACAAACCATTTGGCGGAACACAGCAGTTTGCCGCAGTGATCAAACTGTGCTGACCGCAATTGGTCGTCTAATATGCACTCAGTTTGGCACTCAGTATTGTGTTCGTTGCCATTAGTGCTAACGAGCGAAATTAGGTGCATACGAATCTGTCTGAATGCAAAATCGATGTTGTGTGCTGCAATTGCAGAATTGGCTTGCAATGCAAACTAGCATTCATTCATTCAAGGTGCAGTAGGTATGTGTGCTTGTGTGAGTAAGTGAATGACACTTGAGGCGCTTTTGCATGTTCGTGTCAGACTCCATTTACCTCGTCTCGAGTTACCTCACCCTGTGCATAGTTGTTTTGTCACATAATAATAGATTCATGCGACAATCTAATTGCCCATCATGAGATATTAGGACAACCCTTGCAGAGGCAATGGTGTGTCTCAAAGCATACATTCACGCTTGCTTTTATTTCATTCTACTTGGTTTGGCCAACATTGCTTTTGCCAACATTTGTGAACCGGCTACATTATGAAAAGTGAAATTGAACCAGCCTCGTCAACAGCAGAATCATAATAGACATACAATCACTCTGATGACAGTGTGGTTCGCAATGCCAGATGGTTCATTAATTGGTCTGGCTATTGTTAGTGCCAACATACGGGACGGGTTTGACTCTTCTTGTCCGACCATTGTTGTCCGTGTGGCGCGTTACATTTGTAATGTGCACACTATTGCCCTTTTGTAGCCACCGAGAGTGAACTCTACAAATTGGAGACGTTTAGTAGTGATTTTATTGTCTGTTGATTTGGTCAGACCAGATACAGAGTCTGCCTGCCTGTATGCGTATACGCATACATCGCTAGCGCGCTGTCTCTGTGGACAATGTTTGCACATAATGTTCAGTTTTGGCTGTAGGTGAGAGACCACTCTCATGATGCGTCCGGGAAGGCAACAAATGGCAGCACAATGTGCTCCATTCGAGTCAAACCAAAGTTGCCGAATGTCTTCTCTCTACTAAATTGCCACTGTAACCAAAAGTGTTGTGTTGTGCTAGGCACAATTTGAGGGGAATGCCTCCAATGACACAAATACGACAAATGTGGTGAAAATTGATAGCCCCAGACAAGGTGCCATGTGTTTCAGCACATTAACATTCGTTCAACACGATTAACAATCGATGGCTGTTAGTGGCGAATTGGTTCGTTCGAGCTCGGGCATCACAGAGCAGTGCAACAATAGCACAATTTCTCGTTTGGCAGAGTTCGGTGTTTATTTTGTCTCTTCTTTTTTGCAGATCTGCTTTGTCCAAAAGGTCCTGTCTATTACTAGGTATGTCTAAAGGCAATCATTTAGAGTTACACATCCTCTTTTGTTCTCCGAGCAAACGTAGTTAACTAACACAGAAAAGCTAATTATTGCTTCTGCTTAATGGCACTTTTCTATTGAGCCGAATTCGGGTGGCCGCAGAGTTTGTCTCTTCATGTTCACTCCTTCTGCATATCCGACAGTACAATCATTAATTTCAGAGGTGACTTTGTTATTCAATTACAAAACGATCGGTCCACGTGAGAATATTGATTGCAATATTAGGTGCACTACAACGATGCATCACAGCCGATCAGTGATCGCCGATCACAAGCCTCCTAGTGCGAGTACATCTAATTATTGATGGTAACAAAGTGGCACATGTGTGCACTCGATCATTGGCCCTTGTGGTCACTAATCTGTTCGATCTGAGCCAATTCAATTCACATTCTCACACGCTCTACTCGGCTATTATGGTATGTATGTGGTGGATTGGTTTGTGTGCCGAGAACGATATTTTCAAGTTTGCGCCATTGCTCTCGCTGAGCCAATATTTCACGGGAAATTTCATTCTTGTATTGTCAAACAGGAACGTTATCTTTTCATTTAGACGATTCAATGTGCGATGTCTCATAAGTGGGATGTGTTGGACACAGTCGATGTGTCATGTGCCAATGTGCTTGTAGCACTCTACACCTGGCTAGACACTTTCTGCCTGTCAATCATGCAATGGAATTGATCATAAATAGTCGTTTATTGGCTCGATTTGGACACTTTAATTAGCTCGACTAGAATATTATAACTGTGCATTCAATGCATGCAAAGTACTGCATTGTGCAGTGTATAACTCAATTAGCACAGCCTGCTCCACTGGCAATGAAACTGTCCCCTGGATGGACAATCGAAAGTGATCGATTGAATCAGTGGGGCCAATTGTTTGTCTTGAAACTGAATGTTGCCACTGAATATTTGTCTCCAATTAGTTGTGTAGTTGATGTATTGCAGTATGACCATGGTCAATTTTTGCACATACTAATCCGTTATTTGCTTTTCTTCAGATGGTGCACGTGGTGGCGATGCCGATGTGCGAGCCTACATGGACCAACTCACTTTTTTGGCCAAAACGAACAACACCAGACGAGTAGAGAGTACTTTAGCAAACTGTAGCAGGACACAAGGAAGGACGGTCGAAGCGAGCCACAAACTACCACAATTACTAGGTGTCCTTTGCAAATATATTGAAGGCCAGTGGAGAATCGCACACAGGTGTGCAAGCTTGATTAGTGCCGTTGTTGCCCTGTCATGTGCATTGCTCTGTATGTGGCAATTAAGCACGTGTCCGGCATCGATCGATAATGACTCTGCAGGAATTTGTGACAATTCTGCTTAAACTTCTACTATATTGATTGATTGATTTGTGTGAAAGAATTCGACAAGAATGACAATTATTCACAGACCCTTTCTATATCGTCTAAACTCCATCCTAATGAATGCAATACTGGTCAATAGCACTGCTCACTGACTGGCTCAGTTTGCTAATAAATAAGACACATTCAGACACGGCTCAATATGGCGATGGCAGTGATGCACTTCTATTTCGATCATTCACTGTCCATTAGTGCTGTGCACAGTTTGAACGGCCTTCCGCCTACGCCTTGCAGCTGCCCAAATGAATATTCATCTCATTAATCTCATTCCACTGTTGCTCACATACACATGACATTTACTGCCATTATTATCATATCTGCCGTTAACTTTACTTTACTTTTACTTAGTAAAGGGCTAACTGGTTTGTTGAACACTGTAGGTCAGAGTTATGCCGCTTTGGTAATGTGCTCAATTATGTCACATCTCTTGATTGTCTTCATCTGAATCGAGTGCACATTCACAAGGCACATCAGCCACAAAGCCACCATTGACTCTATTGCCTTTACTGGTGACACGGCATCCACAAACTGAATTGATCTGTCAATCGAGCAAACATACTCTCGATGTGTCATGGTATGGAGAATGTGGCTCGAGATGTATCCAATCATAAAGAGGACGATGCTGATGATAAGATCCGTGCTAGTGCACCACTGAAGACGGTCAAGGTGAAGCATTATTTCGAGTCAGAATTCCAGTCAAATTTCAGTCAGCACAAATGCCACCAACATCTATTGCCGTGCAAATTCTTGTTGTTTCTTTTATGTTCTGGTGGCTCGATCGCGGAGAGCAACTTTCTCTCTCGGTACCTTTCATACGTGCACATCGATCTCTTCCTGATTAGTGATGTTATTCTCCGCTATTTGGTTGGCTATTTCCTTCTGAAAGGACACGTGGAGCAGGTTGACACCATGGCACTTTCGACTATCACGATAATGGCCACAGCACCACAAACATTTCTACCAAATGCCAGAAAAAGCATCAAGTCGAACAAATCCAAGTATGACAAGAAGGAAACAGTCTCGCCGGCGCTAAACAACAACTCCAGCGACTCAGAAGACGATGCCAATATGAGCAAAGACTAGTGACAAGATTGTCTTGTGAGACCGACATTGAGGACTTTTCTTGTGATAATGCACTTGATCGATCGGGGCACTCATTATATAACCTACTAACCAAGCCGAGTCATATGTTCAGTGTGATAGTCAGTCAGCACAATTGTTGTGATCACTTCGTTGGTGGCGCACGACGCTCAGATCTGACTGGGTGAGAATGACCAGAAAATAGAAATGTACGATGTTCGTTCGGCTTGTTGAGCAAATTGCTCAACAACATTGCAATGGCCGGTCACCACTATCATCACTTACTGACCTCTTTCACTCCTTGGCTATAGCCTAAGTCTATAGACTCTACAGGTTGACCTCTTTTTTGTATGTATTGTATTGAAAACGGTGCAGATGAGCGCGATGACAATGAGTTCGGATGTGGCAACAAGGGGATGGCACGTTCGCTTTCATCGTGATAATCATCTCAAACCGAATGACATCGCTGTCATCATCTGTCCGCTCGAGCATCACCACGGACGGCACAACTGCACCGAACACTGTTCGGCGAACAGCTAAAGCACAATCCAGTCACATCTAGACTCTATGTAAATATTTGCTAGGCTCACTAAGTGAGTGCAGAATCTACACTGAAGATTTCTCAAAGAGGCGATCTTCTCCAGCTAATGAGTGAATGACTACCTTTCACGAACTCTAAGGGTTGTCGCAACTAATGCAAGTGCCGACTGCCGACTTAATGAAAAGGTTCGACAGGTTACAATGGCTAATAGATGGTTGCCGCCACACAGTTCGTAATGACAAACACCACCAGCACGTGCACTGAGGCAAGGCAACAACGGGAGCGAGCAAATCAGGTCGAAACGAAAAGCGATTGCAGATAAATCGCCGCGCCCTGACCTACATCGAAGTATCGCTGCATCTCTCCCATCGGTTACCGATGTGAGCATGCCAAAAAATTTGCCAACGAACAACAAACTAAGTGCAACATTGCAACGAGCCTATTAGCGATGCTGTGCTGGTGCTTGTGTCAGTCAAAGTGGACATCACTCGAATGGTGTTCACTGGTAGAATGGCATTGACCCAGTACTGGCACTACTATCAAAACAGAACAATGAATTACAGTTCTGTGCTGAACAGGTTAGTCTGCCAATGAACTCTTCGGGAAGTTGGTCGTTATGCCACTCCCGGACGGAGTACGAGTAAAGCTCGTTAATAACCAATTCGCACGAAGGCAAAGTGAAACTCTTAAAAACTAGAGTAGATTGAGAGTAGTGCAGTGTGTGAGGTCAGCGAAAACACTTGTCAAGATAAAGCCGTTCAAAAGAAGACAAAATGCGGCATATTAGTGCACTAGCTCGACAAATCGACACGAGCAAAAGGTGGCAAGCGGTGCCAGCAAAAGTAGGACACAACAATGCCACCGAACCACTCGGAGTGTTGTGTCAAAGTGGTAAAAGACAATGCAGAGGTCTTTAGGTCAGTTTGCTGCCTGCAGGTCACTGCCGATGCACACACACACACCGAACACATCAATCGATGGACCTAATTGTGCGGTCAGTCCTATAGGACTATAGTCAGGTAGTACTCTGGCCGCGTTGAGAACTGTGTCCGATTGTGCACCGAGCCACAAGTTAATTAAAACGTACAACGTTATAACGGTGTTTGTCTGTCCGTGTGCAATGGTCAACTGCACGGACTGATGTCAAATCTGCAATAGGTTCTACCTGCAGTGTGCACAGACCACTGGCCAGACTGAGACAACAAAAGAGCACTCCATTGTAGGATGCACCGAAGTGTTGCACGTTCAAATTAGTGGAAATGCATCCAACCGAAAGTAAGGCTTGTTGGATGTAATCGATCGTTTGATTTTGATATAGCTCAACACGAACTAATTCATTCGGCGTTAAACCATTCGCATGTACTGGGTTTTTCAGTACCTTTATTTTTTCGTTGTCTTTCCCCGAATTAAGGGCTGATCATCCTCGGTACAAATATTGGACACTTCAACGAATTGTTCGTCTTCATCTTATAAAGTGGTTCCAGATAGTTAGCTTGTTCTTTAGTGACTGCTGGTTGCGCCAGAAAAATCATGTCGTGATTACATCATTAAGTGAAATCAATGGCGCCATAACGATAATCTAATCATGTCATTTATATAACCATATCAACAATCAAATTTGCCATTAATAAATGCACATTTTGCCTTGCTCATGTTTTGTACATTCTTTCATCTGCACATTTACTCAATATATTGCAATAATGAGTGACTACATCAATCGTCTGCCAGACGAAATTCTGTTCAAAATCTTCAATCTCCTCTCTGCAAAAGAACAAATTTCACTTGAAATTGTATGTGTTCGATGGCAAACAATTCGAAAATAATTCTTTTAGATGTTTTAAAAAGTGAGACTCCTCTAATCTTGGTTCGACCTTCATTTCATCTGAATCGCAATCAACTGAACTTCTTTGTTCCAAATTTTGATAAAACTGTTTCGAATGAACAAATTGGATAAAATCAATTTCAAAATTAACAACATTCAACTGCGAGACATTAGCTCGAAAAGTACCGAATGTAACCAAAATGATTTTAATTGGCATTGAAATTGACGCTAAAGATTTTGCTCAAATTATTTTCCCAAATTGTAGCCAATTGGAAAGTCTTCATTATGGAGTTGTGTCTGCTCACGATTATGACTGGAATGTATGGCAAAATGGTGCTGCACAAAAATTTGACCAATTTTAAGCATTTAGCACTACTCGATAGTGTGCCTAATGAATTTAGACTCAATTGGTCATTCATTCGACAACTTGAAACACTCTGCTTGGAACTTGAACCAGAGAATTCATATTGCCATTGTCTGGCACGATTGTCGGGAGCGTCATTTGGCATTGTAGGCGCCACTTGGTCTGAGTAATGAAAAATAAAATATGATTTATAAAAATAATGTAAAATAATATTATTATGATATAAATTTAAAATAATAACTAACATCCTTCATCATCAACAATTTCCTCAATTTGTCCGTTGCCATTGTCATTCATCAGGTCTAGTCGGTCTAGTGCATGTTCAACAGTGATCCGACCTTGTACCAATTGGTGGAGCAGGCCAAATATTTCTCGACGGAATTCGGTCGGTATGTTTCTATAACGGCGGGGAGCATGTAAATATTGATTTGTCGCCTATTTGATTTGATTTGAACCATAAAAAGGTGCGCTCCAACTTGTAGTTCAGGTTGTGCATTGCAATATGCAATGTCTGGTTGATACAGTCGCCAGTTTGTCGGTACATTCGGTGAGCTTCCTCCACGTAATTTAGAAAGTCGTTTAAATCCATTTGATTGGCTGAAGCTGCTTGTGGTAAGTAGTCAAAAATGTTGTGAGAATGAGCTATCCGAATGAGAGCCAAGCGCTAGTGTGGCTAGATTCTTATAATTCTGTCTTATGGAGTAGTCGCATTCGAGTAAACAACACCGATAAGAAATGTTATCTTGAACAAATGTATTCGTATTCTCCATTGTCCTTGCCCTTGCCTTGCCTTGGCAAGTGCCCACACCTTGCCCGTGTAAATGTAACGAACCAACTCTTCACACGCATCTCCATCCATGTCGGTATTACCGACTCGGTAATGGTCACCTTGTTCAGGCGCATCTCCTCGCAGTCATGTTCAAACATGGCAGCAAACACAGCCGATCGAGTGGGAAGAATATTCCTGTGTACACGCAATTCCTTTCCGTCGGTACCGACAACCAAAGCGGCATAACTAAATTTGCCATAGCATTGCACAGCACACACGATACATCCCACTCGGGTCCATTGATGAGACATTGCGTGCCAGTCAAATTGTGACCAAGTTCGGCCCTAATTGATTGAGCCTCTCGGTGTGTTTCTTTTCGGGTAGCTCACATCAAAGTGATTAATAATGCATCACACTTGTCCTCCACGGACATTAATTCTCTCAATTCTATTGCAATGTTTGTGTCTAAGAACAGAAGAATCAATTATTTATTTAAATAATAAAAAGTGAAATTAATTAAGATATCTAGACGATAAATATTCTATCATCAAACTGTGTTGTGTGTGACTTGTAATTACATTTGAATAGCAGTGTCAAGTGAACTAACTCACTGCTTTTAGGCAACATGGCTCAAATAGAAATAATTTACTTCAATTAGACTTATTCGATAGGCCAAAGAACAAACAAAAGACGAGACGGGCACAGAAAAACATTGAAAAGAATGGTTTGCTTATGAACGAGAAGGGAAAGGCATGCAAAGTGAGATGGCCGATAACTGTTGGCGAGTGGTTCATGCCAATTGGCGATTGCATTGGCCAAAGTGAGCTAGTCATTCGCATTCGCATTAATCGCTATCGTTGTTTGTGTTGTCTCCTGAACTGAAATGCTATGTGCACAGATCGACACCGATCGAGACAGCACTCGAGCCAGTGGAGATTCAAGTGGTGGATAAAAGTTACAAAAGTATAAAGTTAATTGTCGAGCTACAGTGCGCAATGGAAAGTCAGTGCCAAAGGGCCAAACGCCGACTGTGAACAAGCTCACTGCACAGGGTCAGATCAGATGTACCAAGTGGCATATTGTGAAACTGAATGGTAATTCTCAATTTAAAGTGTTTTGTAATGCAACCAGACGCAAATAAAAATTTATTCGGCACTTGCCATTGTGATAGTCCCTTCACTACGACCACAGATGTTGGCCAGCACATCCAAAGCACTCAAGTTGTGCCAAGCAGTCTTGAACAATGACCAACAAACATACAGAGAGGACCACATTGGTGGACAACATTTGGAATAGAGTGTCAAATAGCATTGTCAAAGATGACAAAGTGATGCCACAGAACATAGGGTCTGTGCTATAATTGACCGTGTTAATGGTCGACAGTTGATTTGGTGCGAGCTTGTGTGTGATAGGAGTCCATTGTGGTCGACATTATGTGAAATGCACTTTGGTAGCATTAACAGACAAGTTGTTTGCGTCCGTGCAATATCAAATAAATAATAAAATGAAATAAAACGCTGATAAATGTTGTGCCCGGTGGCGAACTTAATTCGGAGGCACATTTCAATAATCTGTTTGCGAGTTCGAAAGGACAACCTACCGAGTTTACTCAATGAAAGGTCTATCAAAGGCATAACTAGCATAGGTATAGTCCAGTCACTCGAGTGAGGTGTCCTTTGTCGGTCGGTGTGAGAAAATGGTCCCAAAAGATCCTAATCGACCTAGTGAAATTAAGCAAAATTGGATTAGAACAGGACTAATATATTGGGTAAACAGACCACGCCAATAGATAAACAAATAAATGCAACCATTGAGGTCATTGTCGGTAATTGGAAAGTGGAATGAGCTAAACATAATAGGTTCGCAAGGCCAGCCGTGTTGACAGCCACCGAGGAGAGTTCGCACTGAGGGTGAATGGCGAGGTACACTTCGAGGTAGACTTGCATGCCAAGCTGCAGGTGAGCGCGAAGGTGTCAATGCACTTAGATGAGGAAATTCCCAACCTCTAGTAGTGAGGTCAGTGCAAGTGCAAGCAGTCTGGTCGATGTTGTTCAGAGAACAGAGCGAAACAAGTCCAGTGCGAGAAGCATCGTTCGTTCGAATCACTTGTACACACAATGCCTTGGTGTCCGCGCTGTAAGGTCTACTTTGCACACCGAGTGATTTACTGAACTAGCTGCACACTGTGCATGCCATGCATCCACAATGAGCTCTCACAAGTGTGCCATGAGCTGCTGCAGGCCATGGGCGTCCCCATTTAAAGGAATTGTCGTTTACATTTTGGTCAACTTCCTGTTATTTATATTCCTGCTATTCTGTTACTATTATGTTGAGGCGAAATTAGTAACCTCTTGCTTTTAGAACTTGTACTTTCATCATTTTCTCATTGAATGAATGAATGAATGAAGCTAATGTCAAAAATACTCATAATATACATTTTACACAATTTAACTAACAAGTTGTAAGTTTTCGATGATGGCGATGCTAGGCAGACAGGCCCATTCCCATCGTTGGTCCGCTTTGTATCCTCGAAATGAAGAGCATAAAGCGATGACAACCACTCGCTGATGGTACCAATAATAAATTAGCAAATAGCAAATATTAATAATAACAAGTGACAACATGATCAAGTTCAACAAACCGAACAGTTCATTCATTCGCACACACAACTTCAAGTCTTACGTCGAGCCCAAAAGCAAGTCTCAATCCAAAAGTCAAAATCAAACTTTGTCACCACCATCATCACTGGGACCCAACAATCCTCCTCCTACAACAATCCTCCTCCTAGTCTTCTTTCGGCACTGTCCTCGAACTGTAGTTGCCTGGTCACTGGTTGACTCAACATCGTAACGTCTCATCAGTGATCATCACTGCAGTTGAACCGGTACGACAGTGATGACAACATGTCACTCTTGAGTGACTCGAGTCTTCGGTTCAAATCGAAATCCAAGTCCGCAAAGCAACAAGGAGTGAAGAAAGTGACTGATTGACGGTCAGACTTTGACCTTCAAAAACTAGAGTTCATCACTTCAACTTTATTACAATAAACATTAATAACTTTAACTCTTACTTTCTTTGTCATTGATTTAAGTCTCATGTTTGATTTAATGATGAAAGGATGAACGAGCCCGCCACTTTCATCCATATCATCTGCCTTCCACCTCAATTGTAGGTGTCGCCACTAGTCGCACCACTCTGCTTATAAAACGCATGTTTTGGTTAGTCTGGTTTCACTTTCTCTCGGCTTCTCGTCCTTATTGGCAGTTTTTGTTGGCTTTTATTTTACCATCATCCTCGCCTCATCTCACCGTTTTTACTTTTGCCTTTTCGGTCTCATATCTGGATTTATTATTCCCCATCCCTTCTTCGTTCACCAATAACAACTCGAAGCCATGCCTCGAAACTCGATGTCCCTTCCTCGAAGTTTGAAGAAGATGAAAAAGGAGGTGAGTATTTCACTTTGTTGTTATTGTTTTTTATGACCGAAATCTGTCTCGATTTTGAACTGGTTTTGTTTGCTTTTGTATTTTGTCAATACTAATTCTATTTTTGTTTATTTTACTTTAGACGCAGGCCTTTATTGTCTCTCACCTCACACCAACCAAGCGTAAGTTGGTGTTTGATCCTGATTTTGACAAAATCCTCGCCGAGGCTACCCTGAAGGAAATTACTGCCCCCGTTGAAAAGAAGAACATGGAGACCGAGGCTGAAAAATCTGACGATTCTGGCGATTCGAATATGGCGCTCACTTTTGGCCTTGGAGACCTGCATGATCAACTGGTTCGTCAACTGCACCGAAAACGTCCAGTTTTTAACCTGATGGTTGTTGGTCAGAGTGGTCTGGGCAAGAGTTCATTTGTCAATTCCCTTTTTTGCGCTGACATTCTGAAGCCTGGACCGATGGCGAAGATGCCCGCCACTACCTCGCTTGAGGTGAAATCTATTGTTCTCGAGGAAGACCATATCCAACTTGATCTCACCGTGATTGATACGCCTGGCTTTGGAGTAGCTATTAACAATACGGGCTGTTTGGATCGTATCCTGGCTTATATCGATACACAATACGAGATGTATCGAATGATGGAATTTTCCGTTGACCGAAGCAACCAGCCATCGCCTGGTAATGCAAACGACACTCGTGTCCACTGCTGCATTTACTTTATCCAGCCAACCGGACATGCACTGACCGAGCTTGACCTTCTTGCCCTAACCCAACTGTCCACTGTGGCCAATGTGGTGGCTGTGATTGCCCGCGCCGACTCTTTGACCACTGACGAATTGGCTCACTTCAAGCAAACGGTAAGTGATTTGTTGTTGCTGTTTGCCGAATTTAATGTTTTTATTATTTCATAGATCAACCAACAGCTCAACGACAACCGAATCAAATTATGCGATTTTTGCAGAGACGAAGAGGCTCAAAAGAAGTCGCCATTTGCGGTGGTTAGCCACAATTCGGTGATTGAGGACGCGAATGGCAAACTGAAGCGCGTTCGCGCCTACCCTTGGGGCTACATTGAGGTGGACAAGATCGAGCACAGTGAGACCAAGTTGCTCCAGAAACTTATCATTAGTCAACATTTCTTAGAGCTCATCGATGAGACTCATCAGTTCCACTATCAGAACTACCGCAGCATGGTTGCCTCCTTTCCCAAGCAGACATATATCATGTGAAGCCATTGACTAAGCATGTTTTTATTTATTTCTTCAGATCATAATTATTATCTTCACTGACTATGTGTTCCCTATCAGTTTAAGCTAACCATTATGTTTTATATTATATTGTGCATCTAGTCTGACTTGATGTTCTGTGTCACAAGTTTTGTGAATTATTATATTCAATAAATGTTGAATTTGATTGGCACTTTTTGTTGGGCTTTGTTGTTAGCATTACTATTACACACAGCCACGTGCACGTGATAAGTTACAACCAATAAGAATGCTTTTTATAGTCAAAACATTGGAGCGTCTTTGTTTTTGTTTGTTGTCTGTAATGCCATTACTAGTCACCAACCGTTGCATTGGATTCTCGTTTGTTAATGTCGGAGAACCTAAATATGTGTACAGCATAGACTATTACTCATCTTAGTCTTACTTCTGCTGTAGAGTTTCTCCGTGCCTTTGAGCTCTGCCATCACGACGACGACGATCAACCAACTTTTCGACTTTACTTTAATATTATAAAGATAACGACAAATCAAATGGCCTTTCTGACTTGTACGCATGTAACCAAAGATTCTCGCAAGCCTATAACAAAGTGCGTTTGCACAAATTGGTTCGAGTAGAACAAAAGAGGCCACAAGTGAGCCACCAGTAGACAGGCTATCTGATAGTGCAGTATCGGACCGTGTCACCGAACGCCTTCAAGGCAATCAAGTACAATACATAATGATTGTTTCATGTTGTGTGTTGTTTGTCTAATGTTCGTGTGGCCAAGTTGCGGTTTACACTTACTGGCGGTCGTAAACATATGTTGCAGGCGAGCAGCTCGTGATCAGGTCTAATCAAATAATTAAAAAATGTCAATAGACCGCAAAGACCAGCAGCCAGACTAAGTGGAGTCCTCTAAGTGGCACTTATAATGGCAATTAGAAGGCATTACTGTCTTGAGGTAAGAACGGTTCTGGCACCAAGCGACAATTCTGTTAATGGAAGAATGGTGCAGAATGGACAATTCGATTGTGACAGTGACCATTGAGATCGAACGGCAAGAGTCATCCTCAATATGTGCCCATCGTGCATTGTACCAATTAAGGAGGGACGCGATGATGCTAACATCTGTGAACAATCCTTATGACTTGAACGGGAAAAAGTGGGTTTCGTATTGTTCTGTTTCAAACAGAACCTATGGACCGATTTTGAAATTCTATAGCTTAAATTAAAGGTAAAGATGTAAACTACAAAATTGACTAACTGAATTTTTAATATTTTATCTTATTTGACAGTGAGAGGATCATGAAGAACAAAACCCCTCTTGTTTTGGTCAAATTTGTAAATTCTTGAACCTGTGTATCTTTAATTTAGTATAAACTGAAAAATAATCTCCCCGCAAGCTGCCAGTGACACAACAAACTAATTAATGCAATTAAGTGCCCATTGCTCCACGAGGGCATGAGTAAAGTTGGCATTAATATCGACTTGGATTATGTCACTGTCGAGTGAAGCGCCGCCATCGCCACATCATTATCGACTAATAAATCGGCTAGGTGTCAATAACAGTTAATAAAAAGTGCGCATGTGGACGCGTCATCGATTCCTAACCGGAACATTTGCTTGCCACAGCCGGAAAGCTGTTGATTTCGAAAATATTGATAATTCCAATTCGAGCCTGGACATTTGGTGGACCTTTTGGATAAATGATAAGAAAGTTTGTTCTTTATTTTCACTATTCAATGCAATGTTGGCGACAAAGACAACACTCAAATAGCAACTAAAATTTAGTTACAAAATCGCAAAGTGCAAATTCAAAGATAATATTCGATATGTTCAATTACATTTAGTATAGCATTTGAGCAATTTAATAAGATCGGCCTGTCATGAACATTGGAATGTTTGCTCACTAGATGACTTTACTAAAGCAAAAGAGAACATGTAAAATGGCAATATTGCAACCATCAGGAAAAAACCAATCAGGTGGCTCGCATATTTGTTCAGAAATGTTCTGTTTGGCACTCTCTCCAAATAAGCCTTCTTCCTGTTAGGTGATGTAATTGGCCAAAATGAGCTTTCGATCAGAGTGGACTGCACAGACAGAGGCAAAATTGGTGGAATTGGCTTGGCCACTGGTACTAGGCGATGCAACCGCTACAGAAAGAATCAGTGCACTGTTTTACATTGCTCATTGCTATTACTGCTCTAATTAGAGATGTGCTTGCTAATTGCACTTTGTTGCGACTGTTGTTGGAAGAAGGCACAATTTCGAAATGTTCGCAAAGTGTATCTCACAAGTCACTCGCAAAACTGATCTAGTTTATTATGTTGCTGAACTGAATTGGAAATACTTTGCTTCGCTGCATTGCATTATGACGCGATGGCACATTTGACACTTGTGCACAAATAACAAACTCAATTCTAATGTCAATTAGCTCTAAGCGTTAGATCCAATTGGAACTTATCGATTTGTTTAATAATTTTGGATATAAAAACTCAACAGGATTTCGAGTTCTGAGTCATAAGTTTAGTAGTGAAAAGATTTGTGTTCTAATAAGTGTGTCAAGTCACAAAAGGCCAAACAAGACCCAAGTGACCTCGACCGATGTCATTCAACCAAGGGAACGATCCAAATGATGTGCCCCAGATAGACCCGAACAAGATGACCCTGCGTCAGCTGGAACAATCTCAAGACATTCCTCTTCAAGTCAAGTATAGAGCACAGACTGGCCGAACAGAGTTGAGCATTTCCATTGGCGACCAAGCGGTGGACATTTGTTACAGCTCCAAACTGTGGCATCCGTACCAGAATGTGATGGCACAATTCCAAGATGGAATCTACCAGACGATGCACCACTCCTACATTGGAAACTGTCGCGGACTGGGCGGATATACGGACAATACAAGACAAGTGGACTATATTCTTGGAGTCTATCCAAATGTAAGTTTATTAATGCTCAAACTAGGCTCAGGGTAGGATAATTCCTATGACCCTGTGTCTGGTAACCCTAAATCTGCTTTTCTTCAATCCACACCCTCTAACCCTACAGATCCGAACACTGAACATTATGCTCGACCTAGGAAGTATTTACGGAGTTACAGAGCCAAGGAGAGACCCAAGGCGAGAGCTCGTAATGAGCAACCTTGTCAGGCTAATCAGCCAGTACGCCCATCAGCTGGTGAGCTTCAAACTATGGGCCCGAGGACCACTGTTTGCCCAGTTGGACATACGCCACTGGTATTCTGTGCTAATGAGAGAGTTTACACCTCGCCTCTGGCCCCTGCTTACTCTGATGGCGCAATGTCGAGTCTTGTGGTTGGATCTAGAGGAAGACGTTCAGCCGGTTGCACCTGGCGCTGACATTGGTCCACCTGAAGTGTACAAACTCGAGCACCTCATACACAACCAACCTAATGTCCTGCGCAACATGCGCCAGCTGGAGGAATTTCGCTTCGCAGCCGAGTACATCGATCCTTTCGCAGAAGGTGCTGCTGGTAATCGAGTGCTCACCGAACGACTTGCACCAATAGCCACACTGCAACGCGTGCACTTGCTCTATCCACTCGCGGCCCACCAGTGCATCTTTTACCCCGAACACTTTGCTCGACGATTTCGAGAGAATGTCATCGTTTTCCAGGAACAAGTGCCCTTCGATCAGTTGGATTTAACGATCCTCTTTCGCAATTTTAATGCACTCACTCGACTTGCCATTTATCTGGCTCAAGGTAAGTCAGGTTTACTCCTATTTTGTGCAATTGCCATCTAATATTGAAAATACTTTTTGCTATCTAGACGGACCCCGATTTTCTTCAATCTTGCAAGCCCTGACCCAAGTGGCCAACCTGCAAGTGCTGCAACTGACCATCATTCAGCCTTGTCTGTTCACCCCCGAGGAAGTGTACGCCCACAGGAGACTGAGTGAGGATGGCACTCTCATCCGGACGCCCCGTCTGCTCGCCCTTCAAGTGTTGGCCATTGATTTGCATCTGAGCATGCAGACCTGTGCCGATATCACGGTGGCTCCCCTCTTCCCTGGTGATCGTGCCCGACAACTTCCCAATCCACTGCCAAGTCTGGTCACTTTTGACATGTCAGTCCGTGATGGCGAGTGTCGTGCTTGTGGCGATCAGGACGACTGCATACGCAACTCTGTGATCCAATGGTTTGAGCCTATGGTCAATGTAGCTCCAGTGCCTCCTATTGCGATGATCACCTACTCGAATGCACTGAATTACACTCTCGGGCTAGAACAGGTGGTTAGTGGCACAATTCCAGTGCCGCCACTTCATCCAATTCTACAATAAACAATTCTATAAAACTCTTGTTCCGATTTTTTATGAAAAACTCTAACTCTAAGTGCATGCTCAAACTTCTTGTACGCATAAATGCAATACAACAAAACTCGAAGGGGTGAGCGATTGTGAGCCCAAACCTTCATTGGGCAATGTCTTGCCAGCTGCAAATGAATTTTTTGCATGACTACTAAGTCATTTCTCATGGCTAGTTCAGTAACTCACTCGAATATTAACCGGTAACGATGCCAAACTGACGATGTATTGAGGATGAGCACGATGCGAACTGTGAGCCCAACTGAGCGAATGCCTACCTAATAATTTGCTATTGAATGTCTGTATTATTTTGTCTCGAAATATATCTGAATTAAAGGATGAAACACAGCGAAGTGGTCGAGCGAGAAAGAATGAATAAACAAACGGTGATACTTAATTTGATGGCGAGAGTGGACCAGACGGTGCTAGCCAGTAGAATGCATTCAGCGGATGTCCGCCTAGTGCTGGCTCACATGCCTATTGTCCCTCTTGTCTACCGGCACCAGCACCGCGATGAAGAAGTGGGCGTCTGTGCGAACGATCTTGACCATGAACTAAGGAGAAAAGAAATGAATAAATGACTTGCGAACTATGAACTTACATTTGACATTATTACTAATAACTAAACAAAATTCTATGATCAATGACGATCGGGTTGAGTGAACGAGAGTGGGCAATTTGTCGAAATGACCACAAATGCATTTCTATGTCGACATTGGCGAGGTATTATTGTCAAAACATTAAGTTGTTGCATATATTTGCGATAGATGTCGATAGTGAGGCGGTCAGACTGACCATCAGTTGATGCTCGCCCATTGCACTGCTGTGTTGTTCTCCTTGCCACTCGACTGCTTGCAGACCAGGCTCGCTTCCCATCTCATTTGGTGTTTATTCTTTCTTGTTTTTAACCGAAATAATTGATCCGGTTATCTTTCCTATCACCCCAGTATGGCTCTCATTCCCTCACACTTGCCCGATCTCTGTCTCTCGAACATCTTCAAACGCGTCCCACTGATTGATCTGATTCGTTGGGTTCGTTTGGTGTGCACCAATTGGGATCGAGTGGTATCGAGCGAGTTGCGATGTCGTCGTTCGGTGGTGCTCTTTCGAAACAACCAGGAGGATGTGCAAACTATTCGTGAGAATGAGAATCCATTCAGAAGTGATTTAATGCAGTATGTCCGACGTGACGATGGATCACCTTGGGTGCGACCACTCGAACGGATCTGCTTCAATTCTTTACTCGTGCCTGGTGGCGTGCTGTCTCAAAGCTTTGCCTCTTCACTAATGGACACTTTGCCAGTCATTTCCCATCTCACTGTGGTGCAAAACAACGTACCCTCATTCGCAGTTATCTCGTCTCTGAAGCAAATCATTCGCTTGATCATTCACTACGCCAGTAGTTTGGTTTCATTAAAAATCGATTTCTTCCATCTCGCCGAACTCACAATGCTTGTTGGCGCCAATTCATTTCACAATGACCTCTCGACCAATTCGGCCGCTCTGTTGAACTCGATAAACCAACTCGAATCGGTCCGTCATCTCACCTTGAATGTCAATTTTGCAGACTTGACTAGCCCACCTGGACTGGTCATTCTTTCACGACTGAGCACATTTACCTCGAAATATATAGGCATTTCTTCGATGGCCTCATTCCGCCAATACGCCACTGGAAATGTTCGTATACATTGTGAAATGAATTTGTCTTTGGAGGACATCATTGGCATGGAACCATGGTTGGCTACTAAGTTTGCATCAGTCTCGGTTATTGCTGCTCTCAACCACGACAATATGCGCCTGTTTAGTGCTAGATTTAGCAACTTGACTCGTCTGTCCTTGTTCAACAATCCGTATCCGATGACAATGCTTGCAAGATACCTCTCACCACTAGCTCGATTGGTTTACTTGAAAGTGGCATTTGTGTCGATTCCTCTTCAAGATGAAGAGCCTCAACCCAATGCCTTAACTCAAGTCCCATCAGTTCGTCTACTCTCTCTTTTTATGAACTCAACATCCCACTTCGACACTGAAAGGCTGCATTTGTCTGAGTTATTTCCCAATCTTCAAGTACTCGATCTGAATGACAATGTTTTGCGTTGTGCCGAATGTGGCTTGGCGATTGGACAAAGGCTACGAGCGACCCCCGAAAGACGTCGTCGAATTGAGCAATGCCTTCGTCTATCTAGAGTGCCATTTAGACGCTGTCACAACTTGCGCATAATCAGACTTCAAGGAACTGCCCAATATTTCTTGCCAAACGAATTGATTACGCCCGAGCAGTTTTGAATTGTATATTTAAGGTCTACTTAATATTTAATAAGAGTTCAATTTGAATAAAAAGTTATTATCATTGTTTGAATTCTTTTGTATATAATTTTCATTTTACTAACGAAAATTTAGGTGCAAATTACTCGAATGACCAAACAGTGACCTAATCATCTGATATTTTCTCGCCTTCAAACAGCACTAGATTAAAATCGAATCGAATTGCTTTGTATGAATAGGCAAATGTTTCCATTCATGAATGACACTCAACGAAATCAACCTCAACCAAATTCAGCTGTGTAGAAATCGAAGAAAACATTTGAGGGCGCAGATGGAAATGCGGAAAATCGAATAAACCAATTAGCGCCTTCCTAACAAGTAAGCAACTTTGTTTGTCACATTTGGTAGATGAGTCTATTTGGAATTGTGCTACTTTGGCCTGTGTGTCAGTAAATGTCGATCGCAGTCCACAACTCCGCTACTGTTCAACGCACCATCCAACCGTGGCTGTTCTTGGCTCGTTGTCCGTACGATAACGACGAAGAGGAGCCTGAGCTGAAGCTGTGCACTTACTTCCTTGAAGAGTGTCCATTCGGCCACCGAGGAGGCGAGCCAAAGATTTGCCCACTGCTCCCAATACCGAAGCACATGTGTCTCAAGCAGCTACAAGGCAAGTGCACCAACAAGACTCGAAATGTCGTGTACGACCTTGGCCTTGGATATAAAGTGCTCCGTTGTGCCGGTGGTGGACTGCATCCAACCGACTGGCTCCAACTGCTGGCACCCAATTACATCAAGCAAATCAGTGCATTGGTCAAGAGTGCGTCTGAGCCGTGTTCGATTTGTCTCGAAATGATACGTCGTAAGGATGGCTCCCATGGAATGCTGCGCAACTGTGTGCACGTCTTTTGCTTCAAATGCATCTCACGGGCATTGGAAGATGATCCTCTTTTGCGTTGTCCCGTCTGCCGAGTCCCGTCCGAGGTGATTGTCGATTTCAAGGGAATTGCAGGAATTGGGAAATACAAGAAGCGTAAACTCAACTGTGGTTCAACACTGATTTCATGTATCCATCTTCCCATTTTTCACCATCTTGACGGCTAACAAGGTCCGAACTCGACAATGAATGTGTAGTCAAATCGTCGAGGCTGATCTGAGATGGATTAATAAATAAACTTAAGATAATGTAAATAATTGTATTAGAAATTTTTTAATGGCACGTGCATTTGGAACAGACCAATGTGCTAGCGGCTAAAGCACATTAATCAAACGTAAAGTCCAGATTCCAGATTTCAAAAGGCAAAACAAATAGAAGGTGCCGTTTGGTTGTGTTCATCTGCTGCTTAATGCATCAATGATCCTTGTGGTGATGACATTTACACGGAGGAGATGGCGATGGTAATGATTGTGAACCGGTGAAGGCGGCGACATGAGATGATGATGGAGGTAGAGATTGACTGAGACAATTGTCACAAATGCCATTAATGGCAGAGACAACGAACCAACAAAGCAACCTTCCTTACACTGTTAAAAACGAGTTATAATGTATCATGACTTATCAGGTCAAATCATAATAGATCATAACTTTTGTAATGATAGATTATGACAAATGAAAGTTAAAGTGTATCACTACAAAAGTTATGATCTATCATGATATCGGTTATGATACATTATGACAAATAAAGTTATGGTACATCATTACAAAAGTTATGATCTATCATGATTTCGGTTATAATACATTATGACAATCGAATGTCATAATATACTATGACAATTTAGGGTTGATGAAAATGTTATGTTATTTTAATATTGGAGAAAGAGAACTTCTTTACGATATTTCGGTAATGTCAAACGAAGTTATGAGAAAATATGAATTGTTATGATCTATTATAACTAAAGTCATGATAGATCATAACTTTGATATGAACCACTTGAGTAAAATAGCCGACCTAGGTGTCAATAGCCGGCAAAAGTAACCGTTGGGAAAACACAACACAGCAGCTGCACGCTGCCACGCGTTCGCCGGTGACCGTCGTTTCAAAGCCAACTTCTGGTTTTATCTACTTTTCATCTAATATCTCAATCCTCAATCACCTCAAACTTATCACCTCAACATACCTTATCAACGCCCGCATTATTTTTATGCTTCTTAACTTCCCAAGTAGTTTTTAGTACCATTTTGCACTCTTCGTTAGTTTCCCCCCTTTTAGCGGGTGTCCTTTTTTATTGATTAGATTGATGTTTCTCTAGATTTAATCTTATTGTAAGTCACATCCATTACATATTTGTAACATGACTAACCTATTGTTTTGTCCACAATAGCTGCATTTCCAAGATTTCCACTTGGTGGAACACCACACCAACGAGGAAAACTAGGAATCTGCCTTTATCTCTATACAAACAAATTCGTGAACCTGGCCTATTCTCGGGCGATCGCGGTGCATTCAATGACGAAACCATCACCAAGTTGGACAGTGACTTCTTATCGAAATTTCCGATTATTCGCGCACATGGGGCCCGGAAATGGCGCACCGTTCCTCAATGGATTATGAAGAAACTAACTGCTCTACAAGCTAACGAGAAAATAACTCTTTGCTTTTGTTTTATATTCTATATTTGGTATAATTGGTTATGTTCAAAATATCTACATAAAAGTGAAATTGTGCCCGCTTTTTCTCGAAAATACAAAGAGCTTGGGCATTTTCATTATCGCACCTTTCATAAATCAGAGACTTTTTTGAAGATTTAGGTTTAGATTGAAGGTTTGTATTCATTAACGAATTATTTACTTTCAATTTTTAATATATTTTTTTGCTATTTTTAGTATTTACTGATGTCCAAGTTATCGAACAAGATTAATGTGAAAATTCGCCAAGGAATTTGAAAGGGAAGAGCGAAAAACTTGGATTGTGAAGAACATCCTGAGTGAGTATCGAGGGGGGAAAGTGTTTCAAGAAATCAAAGTGGAATGCTTAATGTAAATCGATTTATATGTTTAGTTTTAATTGTTCATTATGAATTTTTATCTTGATTATTTGATTTATCGTGTAATTTTGGTAATCGATTTTTTCTAATAATATTGTATTATTTAATTTTGAATAAAGTAATTTAATTTACATGAAAGTAATAGTTTATTATAACTAATACAAGGCGAGTATAGAGTGCTGAAAGTAATACTGTATTATGACATTTGTTGTAATGCATTATAACTAAAAAGTTATGATAGGTTGCGATTTTCCAAATCATGATGTATCATAACTTACTTTTAACAGTGAAGTTACACACAAGAGTTGAGAAATATCTATATACATAAAATTGAAAGTTTGTTCTTTATGGATTCGGATACTACTGGACCGATCTGGATGAAATTTTTCCAGAATACCCTTATCACCTCCCGTCAGATGATAGGCTATATCCCGGATCATAATATCCAATGGATCCAAAGATATTTGTATTCTTAGGATTTTAATGCATTGTGGCTATGACACGCGTGCAATAATGACAAGTATGAGTAATAACAAAGCTATGGATGCAAAATATATGTTCTGTAATCGAGAAATCTATGGAAATTTCTAGAAATGATCTTTCCTTGCAGGTCACAAATATAGATATATCCATGGAATGTTCTAGAAACTTCTAGAAAGTATTTCCCTGTAAGGGATATATCCATGGAATGTTCTAGAAACTTCTAGAAAGTATTTCCCTGTAAGGGATATATCCATGGAATGTTCTAGAAACTTCTAGAAAGTACTTCCCTGTGATGGATATATTCATGGAATGTTCTAGAAACTTCTAAAATGTCCGGAGCGAAGCCCGGGTAGCTCATCTGGTTCAATATTAAATTGCGTATTGACCCAGACCCAGATCTGTCTTCTCACTTGTCACTGGCAACTTTTTAATCACTTCAGCAATCATGATATGCATATCGCAAATACATATGCACTCGATCCACCTGCGACTAATTCGTCTTCGAATGCTCAAATATGACACAAGTGAGCAATTAATTTGAAGCCAAATACAAAAAAAATAGTGGCGAGCTTCCCTATGCTAGAGTGAGGCTTCATAAATTGACAAATGTATGGTGTTGCTTAGTTACGCACGGTTAGTTGCGTCTACTGCAAACCTGCACTCTCAAACACTAGCGCAGATTGGTCTTCCCGGGCAGACCACTAGTGAAGCATAGTTCCACTCGCCAATACCAAAGGAGGACTACATTGACTTTTATAGTACGACGAGCGTGTGCTTGCCAATGCTACAGGTGATAAGAGTTGGCAATAGGGCAAATGCAGTGAGGAATGCTCTGATGAGCATGTTATCTGCAATCAGCTTATTGTGAAATGTCGGGAAATATAGTTAGAAATTATATTGCGTGTCTCTTAATGATTGATCGTCGGACTTGACGACTCTCGATGTCTTCCACGAACGGATTCATTGAAGACATTGTTCACTTCGGAAATACGGGCACACGTAATCTGTACTGAGCTAATGCAGGACAGAACTTTGTCACTTAAAAGAAAATACGAGAAAATTGCACTTAGGTGTAAAGTAAGATGCAAAATGGTCGCAGATGGTAGAGATTCGGTTCGAAAGTTTTCACAGAAAGACGCAAAGATTTTGGCCAACGGAGGGCAAAAAGCAGTGGAGATCACGAAAACACAGACAAGTGAGCAGAACTGACCATTGCACAAATCATGGAACCTATCTTATAGTGCCACAAGCATCATTGATGCAATCATGAATCCATTTGCAACTAACCAATTGTTGTCATTACATGCAACACTGGGAACTTCCATTGAGTTTTGTTGATCATTAAGGATAAGTGTACAAAATAATCATAAATAATTACAAGATTTATTAAAAGATAATTAATATTATGGTAATTTACATTCCAAAAAGACACAGGTATACATTTGGTTCGTTGCAATAGTCCCACACATATCCAGCCATTACAATACAATTCGGAAATAGTTAAAAAACGTTGCAATTGGACCATCTTTAAGTAGTTTTGCAAGAGTCAATTTTGGCTTTTTCTCATTTTCGTTGATAAGTTACTCTGTCATAAGTATTCAGTTCAAATAATTTGCAATGTTTTCACAATCATTTTTAGAAATGTCTGAAATGTTTTGCTCAATAATAAGAATAATTTTCCCATCTAAATTAACAAATAATTTAACTTTTTTCTTGATGTGTGATTGTGGTCGCGTGGAAAAGTTCACGAGCTTGCTGGGTTGAATTAAATGGCGATTCCTCCACTGAAACGAGATTTCAATTGATTTCACCTTAACAAGTCCAAGTTGTGGTATCGGTTGATGTGCTCTGTCTAAACTAAAACATAAATTATCAATCGAGAACAATTCAAAGAGATACAAACCATACCATTGCTGGCCATTGGTCATTGGCAAGTGACAGTAAAAACATCATTGACGAATTGAGCAGTTCCATAGGATTGAATGTACGGTTGTGTAGTGAAATCGATTTAGCCTTAAAGAAATAAAGAAAAGTAAAAGTTGAATTATTAAATAAGTAGAAAGCACAAATTACCTTTATTGGTTTGTCTTTGCTGTTGAGCAATCATAAAGCTGTTTTTCCTTCCATTCCGTTCCATTGTTTGATTAATCAGTCTCGGTTGTTGTGTTTCCAAAAGTTGGGACCAAGTGCATTTGCATTTGTTCAAAGTGATTATACCACGTGGTATTATATCACGTGAACGAAAAGTAAGTCGAGCAATAATTAGTAGTTATAGGTTGAAATGTCTTTTTCAGTTCCATATATTGATGGACACTTCATTGGAGCAAGTGGCCGAGGAGAGATTAAAAAAATCTTCGCCGTGTTTCATTTCATCATGATGGCAATGGTGATCACCATTGCCTTTGCCGTTCGCATTTTTGATGTCGACATCGTAATGATAGATGGTCACAGAGATTGCCAACCATTCCATATAGTGGTGGACATTTAATCCATGTTGTCCGAAGAGCGAAGAGAACTCTCACTCTGGAAGCAACTCCATAAATCTTCAAATATCGGGCAAATCGACTCGGCAACATATTTTCACTGGGGCGTTACAGAACAGAGCATAAAGTGGCTCGCCTAAGGCGAACTTGGCCAACAGGGCACTGATGAACCGGCCAGTCGGGTAGGTTAGCGGTTTGCATTTTGGCAATCTGCAAAGTAGAGAAAATCACAAAATCAGAAACAATAAATAAACAATTAATAGTAATGAAGAAATACTAAATCATTAATAATTCACAAGAAATCATATTTTGAACATTAAAAAAACTCAGTAATACCCAACAGACAAAGACTCGCGCTGGTAATCAAATAATCTATATTTAAACAATTTACCCAAAACTGTCCACGAAGAATATTAACAAAAGCCAAAGGCAGCACAGAAAACTGAAAAAGACAAACAGTTTGTCACAAAATGTCCAGCAGCTAGCAGACTTCGAAGCGAAAGAAAAGGACTGTGAGTTTGTTTTGATTGTTTTGTCTGCAATTATCACTATCTTACACTGTGTAAGTTGCACAAATATGAAGCCGCTTGATTCATTGAAGCGAATGATTTCAAATTTTTCAGAAATCACTGATTTGCAATGTGTAGGAGATAAATGGGCACTTGAAAAATTGATTTTGCATTAAAAGGAGTCGATTAATGATTAATTTAATTGTATGTTAATTGCATTAATAACAAAGCAAACAATTCAAATGGCGACTCGATCGCCGCTGTCGAGCCAATCATTTAACCACAATTCTATCCTTCGTGTTAGTTTGGTTCAATAATTTGGCCTGAAATAAACTTTGCAAAAATAAATTGAATTTTGAAAAGCGAATTCAAAAATGCAATTACTCATAATTAGATTGAAGTGAAATGCATTCACTAAATAACTACAAAACTGTGCAAGAGAAAATGGACGTTCGAGATTGGCACAGTAAGATTTGTTGCTGTTGTGTGATGTGCCAATGTATTTGTACAATTTTCCATTGAGTGCCAACAAGAATGACACACAAATTTCACTTTAGAATCAAAAGCAAATCTGCTGTAAGAACTTTGCTTCGTAACGTTATTGCTTTGCACAAATTACAAATTGGCTCAAGCATCGAGTGAAGTACTGCGATGGCTTGACGCAACTTACTTGTTATGTGCCAATATTGCTTGTCAATGCCAATTCAAACATACACCAGACTATAATTGTGATTATTACTATTCATTATAATAAATACACACACACAGACACATTAATGATTCGTAAAAGTGGCGCCAAATAGAATCGTCGTCGAGTGGTGTGAATTTTCACATCTTTCCATGTCTGTCTGATTGCTCACTCAATTCTTAGGTGGACTAAATTTTTTAAACTTTTTAAATCATTGCCGTGATGTTCAAATCAACCTGTGAGAGTTTCACTTGAGCTGAGGTGCTAATCAAGCATATTAGTGATGGCACTGCACTTCCGCACCTGGCCTACCTTGATGCTATAAATGTGACCCACTGTGTGGCTTGGGTGTTGCAATCGAAAGTGTAAATTGATCATTTTGTGGTGTGGTCAGCTATGCACTGAGAAAAGTGGTGGTCTAATGCATTCGACGTTCATCGCATTTTGTCGAATGCATTCGACCACCAGCAAAAGTCACATAGAAGCTAGCGCCACCTACAACATAAAAATGACCGGTTGGTGGCGCTAGCTTCTATGTGACTTTTTGCTGGTGGTCGAATGCATTCGACAAAAATGCGATGAACGTCGAATGCATTAGACCACCACTTTTCTCAGTGTGCGGCAGTCTATGTCTGGCCCGTTAATTAAAATTGCTAATTGATAGGTGCGTTAGTGCCGTGCCGACCCTTTAATTGATTTATCATAATATAATATTATTAATATAATATAATAAATTATCTTAATTAATCGATTCCAGGAAAATAAGAAAAACCCATTAGGTTTGGGTCAAATTCTAACGAGACTAAAGTGAAACGTGAAGGATGGACGCGATTGCAATGGTGGACTCATCTCGAATGCTAAATTGCGATCGCTCTGTCTGGTTGTCATCTGCGATTTCCTTTTTTGTCTGCCACCTCCACACAGCCTTACATCATCTGTGGGTTACCTTCAAAGGTGAACAGTGTTCACTTTCACTTTCACTGCCACAGCAATTCGTGCACTTTCTAAATAAAGTATACTAGTAATAGTGGCCATTGGCATCCTTCGGATGAAGTCGCCTTGTGAGGTTCCTCTTCCTCAGTTCTCGACATTGAAACGCGTCTGTCCATGATGTCGGACAAAGCTGTTACCATAGTGAGCCCTACACGCTACCGTCATTGGCGATGTGTGGAGGTGGAAGGTGTCAGTGGTCGGTGACCCACCACGACGCCATCCAATCCATCCAATCGTCAACGTAGAATGACGTCCTCTGCATCGTCAAAGGATCGTCTGCCGCTGGTGACCAGTGAGCGAACAATGCCTCTAACGATGTCATCATCATCGTCCAAATAGTATCAAACGATGTGATCATCATCGTCGATAGTGTTCACAATCACGTCAGATGAGTCAATGACCAAGTGCGGCCCCATTGCTAAATTAAGCCCGATTGGCTTGTTACTTCGAGTGATTGAGTGCACGACAATCTCCGATCAGATCTGCTTCGTGTCAATTGGTGAAGCGCAATTGGGCAGTGGCCAAGTGAACAAAGTCAACAATGGTGGAGTGCACGACCAGAGACAGTGGCATCACTCGGTAGAATCGAGCAGCAGCAGAAAGTAATTCAACGAATCGTTTCACTGGCCAAACGAGTGAACAAGTGCACTCGTCAACTGGTAGATATCAATTACGTTACATAACTGTGTGATGTTGCCCGTAATGATGAGGCCTATTATGCCATTGTTGTGATGAAACTGAGCGCGACCTTAGCCATGTGAAAGGATGCGTCATCTTGGCATGCTGATGCCTTCATATCACCTTAATTGCACATTGTGCGTTTGGCAATTGTGGTGGCACATCACTCTGCTGGCAGTGCAGCACGGACCAACAATTAACGGCAATATTTGGTCAATCGGGCATAAAACAAAACGGCACGCACAAGACGATACGAAGCGCCCTTTGCCTCTCTATCTGTGTGTTTGGCCTCTACTCGCGAACGCGTTTACCTATTTTGTCATTTCCATGTAGAGTCATTCCTTGTTGAATGCCTTTCCAGTCGTTATTCTCACCGTAAGTGACTCGAGTGAGCTCGCACAAATGTATTCGTCATAGAAACGGTCATTATCTCGACAGAAAAGAGCACACAACAGGCCAATGGCATGTTCGTGCACACACAAGAATAGTGACATACTGACATGGCCCACCTCAACCGCGCCATGGTGGGATGAGTGCCAATGGCAGAGAGCCGTTGGTGATAGGCCGTCCAGGGAAGGAACATGTCTTAATTTGGATTGCACACGAGGCATCGCACATCGATGCGATTCACTCTCGAGTTGTGAAGAATCAGACGCGCCAGTTGCCATCGGTGCACGATCTCGGCTCGTCTGCCCGGCACCAATTCACTTCGCAGTGACAATCTTCGGTGCAGTCCGCAGTGTTTATGATCTCCACTGAATTGCACTCGAGCGTGTGTGTGTGTGTATGTGTGTTTGTGTGAGCAGTTAGAGCTCAATTAGTGCTTAATTAGTGCTCGGGGATTTGCATAGACCTACCTGTTGATGTGGTCACTGTTGACTAGTCCGAACGCACCACTGAAACACCATTACCACTTGTGATCACTAACACTGGTCCATTTGCAGAATGTGTCCCCAATGAGTGCACAATCCGTCTCGTCACCCGCCTCTATCACCTACAATCCAGTGTGATCCTCTCAAGCGAGCCAAACCAAGTCAACAGTTAACTCAATGAAATACCGTCATAAAGGTTCACACTGCCCGACACTTGTGTTAGTGCTCGCAGTGACTCTCTTCCAGGTGAGTGTCATGTTCGATCGATATCAATTCCATTTGAGTTAACCAACTTGGTTTCAGTCTATTCGTCGTTTCTGGCCAAAACAGGCACTGCCGTACAACTGGACAATGTGGACATTGTCGAATCGGTTGAGGCAGCCAACAAGGCTTGCATCGAAGCCGAACATCAGCACGAGGAAGACGCCAAAAAGCATGCTCAAATGTGGTCCGATTGGCTGCCACCGATCAGCTCAACTCGGAAATCATCACCAACCGAACACGAGGTATGCGTACGTTCGAATGCGTACATGACCATTATGACTACTTAAATTAGCATTAATCGTAATTACATCATTATAATGAGCACTTGTTGGCATAAACACTCCTTGATGTCCCATTGCTGCCACTTGGCAATCTCACATGACAAGCCTATCATTACGACAAATGACTTACTTTACACTTGAACGAAGAGCAATTTTTAACTCGGTCCAAACTAACTCGGGCTCACCTATTTTGATGCTCTCATAGCATTGTCAGAATTGAAAAAAAAATCTTCCTAAAAATGTGCCAGATCGAATCGGCATTGACGAATCGATCTTGTCACGCTCGTAATCGGTCTTTAGCTTGGCTGATCTCGGTGGGACAAACAAGATTCTGATTACAAAACGATTGTGTTCACTGACCGAGTGTTCATGTTTAGTGTACGTTCGATGCGAGTCTCGCTGGTCGTAATGAATGAGGACCATGCATCATTGGTCGAGGTGACGAGGCCTCGGGTCACACCTTAAAACACATCTCTCGTGGTGTTATTTTTATCGGCTTGCCCATTAATGAAGATTAATGCTTACTCCACTACTCTATTCACTAATCGTCATTAATCACTTACAGCTTATCTTTCATGCGAGTCCGGTGAAATGATAGTGAAAATCAACTTTACCGAGCCATTTCGAGGAGTCGGTTATTCCGATTATGATTGATCCAGTCCGTGCAAATTCCATGGCGATGGAGGAAAGTACTTCGAGATGAGATTGCCTCTAAAAGGATGCGGCACCAAGTAGGTTAGTGGGCACAAGTGCCATGGAGCCACAACACTTGACAGTAGGCTAACGGTTTGTTTGTTCAATAAGAAGCACCTCGTATCTTCATCAACAACATCATTCTTCGGTTTCATAGATCATTCGAATTGGAGGAAGACGAAATCAAGGCGATCATTTGTCGATATCCTCCACCACTTGCACCTCCTCCACCTGATTGCTGCTCCAATGTAAGAATGTCTTGATCAGGCCAAAAGTTTAGTCTAAATTTATATTTTTTAGCTTGGAACAGCCTCCAGTGCCTGTGCCTTTCATGCCTGTCCATCTGTTCGAAGTGGAACTTATTTTGATCGTGTCTGCACTCTTGTTCCTCAATCTCCTTTTATTGGGCATTGGAATGAGCTATTATTGTCTGAAACGACGTAACATCAAGGTTGTCCGCATCAAGTGCCTCCCCCTCCGCCATATTGTATTTTTGCCATGTTGGTGGCATTGTTCATAGTTCAAGTCTATTCGAGCAAACATGTCTTCCATTCACTAACTGTCAAACTATCAAAGCAAACTCAACTCGTCCAATCGAGTAGGAATAAGGTGGAGTGCGAGCCAAGAGCAAAGAACGCAAAGCAAAAACCGAAAGGCAACTGAAGTGTACTGACTTTGGTCCAATGTCCCCGACTTGTTTCTAATTCTAACTCGACCGGCAGGCCAATCGCGATTGATGTAATAAACCAATTGATCAAAGCATTAACGCGCCATCTAATATTTTATTTGTAGGTTGCGAATATGCTTATTGCAAATTTATTTATTAACCGCTCTCTGAGTGCCGCAAACTGACCGACCATTGTGTGATTGCTAAGTTCAATGCAAGTGTTTATTTATAAATATGTAAGTAATTACTACTCGGTAATGTGATTCAAATAAATGACATTTCGAATTGAAATTGAAATTGTAAATTGCAAAATGAAACATGCCGAGCACCACTGGAAACAGATGTGCTGGTAATTAACCCACAAGTTGTACTCCACTTTGGCCACTGGTCTGGAATAGCATCCTTAATAATTCATCACCATTCACATTGCAACAAACAAAACTGAGCCAATCAATCAATCAATCGGAATGTGCTAATTAGCCAATTAATCAGCATTATAATGTAATATCGATTATAATGGCAAATAATTAATTGATTAAAGTGTCCTCGAGTGTTATCTCACTCACCGCAATGACAATGATCGATGTCATGGTCTCATTTGTATTTATTCTGTAGATGGTGTCGAGTTGTGGTCATGTTAATTGAGAACGGAATTAATCCGTCGATGATCGCTCGAACACGATACCACCATTGTGTGAGAATTGATTGGTGGATATGAGTGCTCTGTGCAGTGCACTTCGCTGCAAAGCATTTCTCAATTTGCCGATTGCCACTGTACGCTCGCTGATTATCTGCCACATGCGAAATCAATTCATTGCTCACAGTGTGAACATTAACATACAATTCACTGGGATTAGATTTGAGGTCAAATTCACCACACCAACAGAACAGCACTCGAACCATTAGTGAACATAGTGCAAGTTTATCATCCACAAATGCAAGAGCCAAATGGTGAGGAAGAAAGAGAGAAGTAATTCTGATTCACTTCAAGTGTCTTTCAAACTGACTCGAACTCGAGCACACATTAACGAAGGTGAGTTAGTAACGATCGAGGTCAGATGAAGCAATCAAAAAAGGTACCTGATTGAAGGTATGTGCTCTGAGTACAATGTTGAAGTCAATTGTAAAACTCATGGACCACCGTCACGGCACTTTCTCGGCACAAAGAATATATCAGAGAAGGCATTGAATATTGCTGTCCATTCATCAAAACAGTTAACTGCATTTTAAACATAGCCAAGGCAGAGTATTACTTGCCCCTTTAATGGCACTGGCGGTATGCCTCGAGAGCGGACCAAGAACAGCCGGAGAACAAGCGACAGACAAAACAAAGTCAATCTAACATCAAATTGGCCTCTACAGCTACAGCTCATTGCCTGACAAATGACACTGACAGACGACTTGGCCAAAGTACACACCCTTTCAATTAGACTTCAGGTTACTCAATGGCAAACTATTCAAACAATATCAAAGAAATATATTGGGGACACGCGTTGGTCATTGAAATGTAAGCACTGCTGCGAGCGAGCGACTGTAAATCAGTGGCCTGTGAACAAATCACTTCTAGACAATGCACTTCAATTGAACGTGTCACTTGGTGGAGGTCCGACATGGAAACACCTCTACTGAACTGACTAGTCCGGATGCACAAACAAATGCACTTTGGTAGTAAATCAAATTATAAGCAGACAGTGAGATTGCTACCTGCTAAAGCGTCCTTCTCACACACTGGAGAAGACTCAATTCAATTAGAGATTAATTCTGGTCCAATCATGAAATTGTATTGTTGCAATTTGATTAACACTTACATGGAGATGTCAAATTAAGACTTGAAAGGAAGAGACCATATTGCTATGGTGACAATTGAGAGGCAATCAAACTGGTGGCGAGTGAGGCAAAGGCGCCACATTTGGAGAATGTCATCACTGCTGAAGCGACAACAATAATAAGGAAACGATCAACAAGAAATGGAGACATAATGAAAGGGACACGGACAGCAAAGAAGATTGCTCGAGACAAAATTCGATGATCAAATGGTGGTTGCGTTAAAGTTTAACTTAAACGAACGAAAGTAGACGAAATTAGGATTGCTAATATTTTGAGCCTCAAACTAGTGGAAAATTGTTCATATTGGCGATGTGGTCGAATTATTATTGACTACCAGATGAACTGCCCGGGATTCGCTCCTATTATATTAATATTACTAAAATGAAAGAAACATTCTAGAACATTCTATGAATTTCAAGTTTACTGAACATATTTTGCATTCATAGCTTTATTATCACTGATGAGGTCCTTCGTGTCTTGAATTCTACCGAGACGCACGGCTTCACACCCAAAGTAGTCGTACGCCGAGGCCAGTTTGCGTTGATCCCCGTTCCATTTGATTTGCTTCTGTAGCGCCTTGAACGAGGGTTTCGACCTTTGCCTAAAGCACTTCGCTTCGAGATAGACCACGAGCAGAACCACGTTTGTTCTTTCGTCCAGTCGTCTTGTCCAGCGTCGGTGCAACGACTGTTGACGGTTTGATTGGGCGCAGTCCATTGGTGGTTGGCACAAAGCCACCGAACATGTACCATTGTTCGCACATGTTTAGAAAAGTAATCAAATCACCCAACATTACACGATCCTTGGCTCGAGGTGTTAAACACGAGATACACAAGAAGACACAACACCGAGCAATCATGATTGCAATGTTCACTACAAAACAGTTCAGACAGACAGAAACACTGGCGAGATGCCTGTTCAGTTGGTGGCAGTAATACAAGCGAAAATTCGCCAGTCAGGTCAAACGTATGTTCATTGTATGGCTCTATCGAATTACGATCGCTTGCTCAGTAAATTAGATATTTTGCATGTAATCCGAAATGATCGAGCCAACGACACACCGTTCAATTAGGCACTCGTCAGTGGGTGATCACTGGTCAGATGTTGGTGGTGTGCTGCGCTAGGTGCTTTCCGACAAATGACACCGATCAATAATCAGCAGGAAAAGGGCTGACGACAGGCTTGGCAATATATTGTTTCGATGCATATGCTTTGACCGAATGTCCGATTGGCAGTCCAATTCTTTTGGGAATATTCTGCTCGGTGGATGGTGCTCAACAAGTGAAGAAGCCACTGCGGGTCTCATTATCTGTTTAATAAAGCGGCTTGTTATGTTGTTTTGTTCTGCTCAACGTTGCTCATTTTACTGGCAAACTAGATTTCCTCTGAGATCTGTCTCACCGGAGTGCTCACATTCTCCATTGGAGGGAGATAAGTTCGCTAAGGCCGACAGTACGGCTCCACAGTGACCTCCAGCACACAAATTGGCTCTGACTTGCACCTGTGCTGTAAGACAATCGATTGGCAATGTGAGCGAGTTAATGGTGCCTAGTGATGCAATCCACCGTGCAATGAAGTGACTGAGTTGGCCACCGAGGAACTAGATCAGTTTCACACGTACGTTGTCCCATTTGTGTATAATCGAGTCCTCTCCCAGTACCATATTGCCGTGATGTGCAAGCAATTGATCCGAGACGGTCAGGTTGGGCGTCACAGAAAAACTGGTGAACAGATGAACATTTGCGAATGGCCAATGGAAACATAAATGTATCATATCGCCTGACTCGCGTGTGCAAAGAATTGAGCAATCGGGATAATCGCGATAAGGGCAATTATAGAGCTCGTTTATAGTGGCACAGATGATTCGGGATAACGATGATGACATTCGCACATGGACAGACCACTTGAAACTACAATGATGGTATGCCCTGGCTGCAGAGAAATTCATGGTGGCTGGAAATGTAAACGTAATCGCACACTCATTCATCAATGCGTCCATCAGAGTCTCGTCCTTAGACGAACTAATCGAGCTCTATTGCGCGCAATGTTCTGTGCATATGACCCACTGCACTAATCGATCGTATCTCGGTTAGATTGATTGAGAGTGTGCTCTATGCACAATGGCCATTTGTAATTACTAATTTGTGAGCAATGCCATATCTACTGCTACTGGCTCAGGCAGAGAATTCTCTTCGACAAGACAGTCGATTAGTGGCAATGATGCACCATTGAGAGAATTCAGCTCGATCTACACAAATGCATGTGCTTTAGGTGGCACTACTGCAGTGGCAAACTACTCCCTGGTTCAACGGGCTCGTTATGAGGCTTCGAATTATAAGTACAAGCATGGCTGTATTTGATGCAGGTGAAGGTGCTCACCCGCCGACTGGCCGACATTGCTCAGGTGTTGATTGCTCACAAGGATGGTGTTTGCTCACAATTGTCAGCTATTCAAGACCGGTCCCGCTGGCTACTAGTAGCCAGAGTAGCTACTCTGGCTATGGTGCTTGTTGTGCCCTTGGTGTCAAGTCTGTGGAGGCACAGAATCATCTCGAGAAGAAGTTGAAGATAAAAGCTCGACTATGACAACGAGGAGGCACTCCAACTGGCTATCGCTACATTGTCGAATGTACTCTCTTCGACTTTCGCTGATCGACAAGTGTAAACAACTGTTCCGTATTCTGCCCGAAAGTGAAATCGAAAGCATTTCACTACAATTGCCGAGAAGGATTGAGGTGGATGGACATAAGGCGCGCGCGGTGAATTATAACGAGACTGAAAATCGAAATAATCCCATTTGGAGAGGTTGCCTCTTTACACTAATTAAATGTTCTCACTGTCAATGGCGATGGCATCCAATTGGATTCGATTAAGTGCTGATCATAGGTTTAGTGGTAATGTTCCGATTATATGATATGATCTGCAGAATGGCACCGATCAACAAATGCCTCACTGAATGAACTTCGTTTCTTCTGCAAATCTGGCCGCTTACGAGAAGCCGCTTCTAGTTGGCTAGCGTAATCGAGTTCGTTTAGAACCAGCGCGAATTGGTCTATTTGGGGATGCACGTCAGTTGGTGATGAAATTAATTACTTCGATCAACAAGTGAGCCACAGACAACAGATTCATTGTCAGAATCATTGAGGATTACACCGTGCAGATGCTGAGATGCTCAATTAATTGCCTCACTCGGTTCAATTTGTGTCGATAGATGGCATCACTTGATGGATCGATTATGTGCAACATGTCAACTCAACTCACTCAGTCATTGATTTGCTAAACAAACGAACAGATGAATGAATGAATGTCAATTTATTTAGTATGGGCGTTCATGTGCGTACCATTTGGTGGCCTTCAAGTTGAAATGTTGTTTTGCAACCGATTTCGAATCGTTACTTATAATAACGTTAACTTTGATGATACTGATGAAAAGTTATACTCAATCGTCATTCCAAATGGTCGTTACTTGAACTATAAAGTCTGTCTTCATTTTGTGCAATTGATTGGTGTACTTTTCTGTTTTCTTTCAGTGTAGTGAACCAGTGCACTTCCGAACCAGCACACGATGGCTGATCCTCCCACAGTGCGTTAGCCTCAAGCACGATTTCAGTACCAAACAAATGAGTCCACAAATGTGAGCAATTTATGGAGGAAGTTCCGTCGCATCGTTTCCGAGGCACTTCTTCACTTTGCTGCTCGACCAAGCCAATATTTTCTCTCTGTTATCTCGAACGGGGGCTGGCCGCGATATGAAAATGGTCACCAAAAGTTCAAGTTGAACTTCAACGCAACAATCAAATTGGACTTGATTATAATCACAAGAAATCGTAGCAAAAAAAATGCTTTCGGTGTAAAGAAAAGAAGTACAAGCTGCAGTTGACTGTCATCAAGACTTCCAAACAAGGACACTACCATCAAGTTCAATTCTTCAACACCGAATACTACGCCATCCTTTTGATGATTGGTCGCCATGATTAACCAAATTCGCAATTTCACCAAAGGCGATTGCCATAATCCTAATGACATTTTGACTAACTCTCACTCAGCTAATTACTTATCTCGATATTCTTGCCAATAAGATTGTGCCACTGCTCAATTCAAAAGAAGGAAGCAGATGCATCTATGTGTCCTCGTCTTATTTTATATTTGGTGACATTCAAGACAACATTGCAGATCTGCTCAGCCTGGAGGATCGACTTTGGCACAAATTGCCCCTTGGCGCGAGCCTTCTCTTTTTGGGCGATTGTGTGGACCTTGGCAAATGGAACATTGAGTGTGCACTCTATATGTGTTCCTGCTTAAGATTCTCTATCCTTACAAGGTGACAGCACTGCGAGGCAATCATGAGATTCGCCACAAACAGGAAAAAAATATTTCTTCAAGAATGAGTGCGAGTGCAAGTATGGCGACAAGCACTGCGAACAGATCTTTTAGTTGTTCAACCGCATCTTTGATCGACTTCCTGTGGTCGCAATCGTGGACGATTCTATTTACTGGGCTCACAGTAGCATTCAACATCTCACAAGCAGCGCATTTCGGGCATTGCCACGCTTCCACAGGTGATTGTTGGGATGGAGTGCGAACTCTTCTGGAAAATTGTTTGGTTCTATCCCATTCCAGATATCCAGTACCGTTCGGTGTACCAACTCTTTGACCACTCAACCAGCTGACCCACATTGTGCGTGCTCACGATGCACCCCACAATGGACTTATACTTTCCACTTTGGAGACATTTGTGCCACCATCTTCTCCTCTTCACACTACAACGGAAACAACTAGTGTGCCGTGCTGTTTGTCGGCCAACAAAAGATACGAGTCATCATAATTAACACTACCGACAATTCAGCATCAATGCATTGCGACTGACAATTAAACCTATTTATTCTACCAACCAAACCGATAGAGATTTAATTGCATTTCGAGACCCGATTGGACTTGTGCGCGCAAATTGTCAGGAGCCATATTTAACCTGGAAGATTATTATTATTATTGTCACTTCTGTGGTAATTTCAACCATTGGACCGCCACCGAGTCTGACGACATTGATGTTCATTACTGAGGTAAGTGAATATAATTTAAGATTTTATAGCTTTTAGTAATGAATGTTTGCTTTGCCAATTATCAATTGTTCAACCAAATTAGCTCGGATTAAGATTGTGCAAATTCATTTTGTCTGGAAATAAAATGAATTGTTATTAAAATCTCACTTTGTTTATTATCGACTGCCATGGTTGTTATCATGCTCATCGAAAGTGCTCTCTCCGCGCTGTCATAACTTTGATGTAGAGGTGAGTTTTGTCGACCCTACTGACCCTCCGACCCTACCCTACCCTACCCCACCCTAGGGTAAGGGTAGGATAGGGTCAGCATAATTTGCCTCAACCCTTCTGACCCTACTAACCCTACTATGACCCTACCCTACCCTGACCCTACCCTACCCAAATTTTGGTTATGGGACAATCAGGAATGACAATTTGGGTTTTGGGAACAATTGGGGAAAGCAATTTTGGGCTTGGATGCTTTGAGAAAGATAATTATGGGTTTGGGAAGATTGGGAAATGCAATTTTAAGTTCGAGACAATTGAGATACTTAATTTGGTTTATAAAACTTATCCTACTTTGACCCTACCCTACTACGACCCTACATGACCCTACCCTCACCCTACCCTACTGACCCTACCCTAACCCTACCCTAAGGGTAAGGGTAGGGTCAGGGTCGGAGGTTTTGCCAACTCCCTCACCTCTACTTTGATGGTCATCCTCCCAATCAGTGGCACTATCGTCTTCCATGTCTTCTCTCCTTGATGGCACTCGAAGTGTATTTAGAAACTTCGTTTGTTGCCTTTCTCTGTATTTCGGTGATCACTTCGGAAGTGTGTTTTACAGATACAGAAACACTAGACAAGCCAGAGGAACGCAAAGACTTTGTGACAAAGGAGCCTGCCTAATTAGCTAAACTATATTGACTTGATTGTGGTGGATGTTGTGATTCCTTTGGCAACCACAACTGGGAATTGTAACTCGGTGTGGATAATTTCGATTTGCTTTGCACACTCGTCTCATTATTACCCACAGCCTTGTTCATCGCTTCAACTCGTTCCTGGATCAATTCGAGCCACAACAACTCAAAGTGAACTGCGAACAAATGAATGAAAACTGGCCGCTCACTTAGATCGAAAATTTGGTATCTTACGGGCAAATATGCGTGAAATTGGGAATCGTTTCAGTGATGGTGGTGGTCATGCTCAATGCAACAACATTGGCCAACTGTTTGATGATGATCCTCCGTTGGTAATTGTATCGCAGGATGAATGGGCACAAGAACAATGCGCATTATAATCTACTTTAATCTCGAACCAGAAGCAGACAGCAATTGCTGGTTAACCAGCAACCTCTTCTGAACGACGCAAACGACAGCTGCAATATTCTGTAGACCTTGATATGTCTCGTCAAGTATATTGTGTATAGTGTTTATTGTGAATTATATACCAGTAATCAAATGTTTTCATTTCACCAGGGAACCTACCAAAGCCTACCATGTACGACGTTATTCTGCATGACGACCCGATCGTGTCACCCAATGCCTTCTAAAATCTGTGCTTTTGTGCTTCAACTGTAGCCAAACTTGCAATGCGATCCACATCCCAAAGCCAGTTCGATCGGCGCTGACTTGTGTGCCTGTATCAAAGCTGCACCGATTACGACGATGAAATTATCAAGATTCTGAACAAAAAAACCAATTTGCACTATCTGGTTGCACTGCAACCGTTGCAGCACCGTTTCTTCTACTGCTAGACACACCATTCACCAATATATGGGTGCTCAGCAATTTGATCGCATCCACCGCTAATTGGTTAATTGATCATGCGTAAAACAATGTATTTACAATTTATTGCACAACATTTCAACTATTGTCATGTTGGATATGAACAAGCAGGCAGCAGCAGTTGAGATGGCAAAATCGAATTCGAAACTATGACTGTTCACTGAACAGTGTTCAGTACACGTTTACCAAGGTAACTTTCTCTTTCTTTGCGCTGTTTCGATTTGTTTCTATTTGTTACCGACCGCATCCTTTTAGGTTCATTTTGACCGTCTTTTCGGTTATCATTACAAACTGTTACTCTTCAGTGTGACCCTCTCACCGACATCTCTCATTCGACCATGGCCCTTAACATCAACTCCCTTCCAAATGACTGTCTATACATGAACTTTTGTCACCTCCCCGTTCGGGATCTACTCCGTGCCGGACGTGTTTGCTCCAGATGGCACAAATTGCGCCAAGATGCTGGCCTGAGAGTACGCAAATTGACCGTGGTGATTTGTGGAGAGGTGACCAATAATGATTATCCCAACTTTACCGTTGGATATAGCAATGATCGTCTACTCAACGAGGATGGCACTGTCATGTTCCCTCGACGCGAATATCCTTCTTGGCACTCTGTTCATTTCAAACGGCTTGACCTGAATGCCCTGGCTAGTTTGGCAGTCATCTTCCCCAATGTGAGGTCACTCGAAATTGCTTTTAACATGAGTTTGGTGTACGAACTGTGCGCTGTCACGATGCTGCTTCGACTCTGGCAAACCAAATTGGTGTCATTCAAGTTGCGCACAGTCTTTGATGATGGTATATCATCAATTCCAGGCCACATCTCAGGACCACTCTTTGAAGCCATCAATTCTCTGTCTGCACTCGAACATTTGTCTCTTCTGTTCTCCAACGCTCGCTTTGATCAAGTCCAACTCAATCTGCCAATTCTCGCTCAATTGGGCCAATTCAATTTCAGTTCGCTCAATCAAACCAATTTACTGGAGAATTCATTGCGCGACTATGCTCTCACCAATGCTGCACTTCGACTCTGCATCCAGTTGAATATGGCTTGGGACGTTGACCACTTGGATGAGTACTATCGACTGGGACATGGTCAACTGTGTTCACAATTTGAACAGATCCCTGACGAAGAATTGCAACTTTTTGAGCTAACCGATCTGGTTGACCTTTGTTCGCATTTTACCTCGCTCACTTCACTCTGGTTCGTCTTTGAAGATTTGCTCGCCATTCCAATTCGGGATCTGTTTGCTAACTTGTCCCGATTGACACAACTGGTCAATATTGACTTTTCCATTGTGTTTGGGGTTGGTGAAGGCGAAGAAGATGATGATGAAGGTGATGAAGACGTTGAAGACGTTGAAGACCACGACGATCAAGCACCATTTGCACGTCTTCCTTCTTTGAAATCATTTTCATTATACACTCGATACCTCGTCAATCATGACCATCTCGCACAGTTCAACATTCCCTGGACAATGCCAAATCTTCAGATTGTTCATGTGCACATGTATGTACCAGATGTGGTCTTCCATTGTGACATCTGTGGCCATGTTCAAGTGAAGGATGACTTTCAGTTCACAGACCAACTGTTGCTCTGCCTCTCTCACGCGATGATGCCATTGGGCCAATGCACTCGACTGCACGCCATCTCATTTGCAATCTCAGATGTGAGTGCCCAAGGCACTGCCCATTCAACAATTAGCATCGATGATATCACCATTCAACAATTGAGTCGACCTTTGAATTTAAGACCAAATGAATGAAACTCATCTTGTAATAATTATATTACTTAACACTTTTGTTCTCTCTTTTATAATATTATCTATATCTCATTACAAGTTACATAACATTTAATTTTAATAAATCTTTCTTAATATGTTATGAGCGTTTATTAATCATCATCAGTAAAACTATACAATCCATATTATATAAAATGACAAAAAGCAACACAATTCATAATTGATCCGCAAAGTGATCAGACCGTGGGTGGGATTGCAAAATAGTGCTTTTCTTATAGAATTGAGAATGCTGAACACGAGTGACGGTGCATTTGCGGACTGCAAAACATGTTTTGTCTGGTGCATGCACCACTGCATCCATCAATTGCTCCACATGTTTGCCAGTGGTTCGAGGGTTAATGTTCGCTGTAGTTATGAGTAGAGTTGTCAGACAAAGCAAATAAACTTTGTTATAACGTAATTGACTAAACCTGAGGTGTCAAAAGTGGGGCGGTAAAAGCAAATGCTAATTCCGTGTTTATTTGTGAAACATTGTTGTTTGAATAGCACTGTCCATTTTGCACTCTAGTTGAGTTGTGTGGTCGTGGCACTGTTCGTTGCATCTTTCGGTCCGGACCATGGTCGAGGTGCCCTTAGTCCCTGAATATTGCACATCAATAATAATCCACATCCGAGAGTTGAGCTGATATCGAGGTAGAGAGTGGTGAGTCACGAGTCGTAACTTATTTAAGTTGTCGTAAGTTGTACACTTGTGCGCTAGTAAAATAGACGGTAATGCCGATTGAATAATTAATGTCAACATTTAAATGAAGATAAACAAAACATAAAGAAAAAATGTTTTATTTGATATGAAATGATCAAGTCAATGTACAAATTAGTTCAATAAGCTCTTTGATCGATAAATTATGTGGCCCTGAAAAGGACCGTTTTAGGTTGGTGCTATGCACAAGATGGCGAGTGACTTAACCACCGAAACCATACAAAGTACGGCCTTGGCGTTTCAAACTTTACTAAAAATGAATGTTTACTTTCTGTTTATTTGATGTCAAGATGTGAGTGAATGCAGTCATGCTGCATATGAACTCATGAACTCAGCGATGGAGCAACAAAAGGTATTTGTATCTTGCCTGACATGTTATTGACGTGTTATTGTTTATGTTATTATTATTCTTTTTGTCCTACAGGATATCTCCATCTAATGGAGAAATTTACGTTATGAATCGACAGAATACAGTTGGCCACTTTTCAGTAGAGTGACTAAGCCTATTCTGAGGCGACTCAGCGGCCGCGGCATACAACATACGCTGGCCTTGCTTCGGCACTTATGACCGCGCTTCTACATTTATTTTGCGATGAACTATGTGATGAATCTAATTCACTTGTTGAAGAAATTTGTCGTTTTGGCAAACGACTCAACCTTCAAAAAGTATATCTCAAATCATTAGGCGGACTCATCGAGCCTGTTGCTTGTTCTATCGATGACGACATCTGCATGTCAAGTCATATCGATGCAAACAATGTGGTCACACTGGCCTTCAACAAACAAACATAATCACTCACATTCGAATGGCTCATTTTGGTTTGCCTCACACCATCAAAGATATCTTCTTAAGAACAACACGAACAAAACATCGTCGAGGATCGAGATCCGAGAGAGTTGATTGAGAAAGTGTGAGCTATTTTATATTTTTCGATGTAATCAACATTGATTGTATAGCTGTATCTTACTTTATCTTATTTTAATAAAGCATTTCCGACTGACCCTAAGTCCATCTACATTTTATATATGATCATTTTCACTTGTTCTGTTGATTTGCACCGCAATGTCACTGCCAACTTAGCCTCTGCTCAGTCTGTTGGAATGCAACGCGACTGGACTCAAGTCAATGCTCACTCATTACATCGATGCCACCGTGGACAGTCAATTTGCCTCTCTCAGGAATAGTATTGAGACGATGATTCAGTGGGGCGTGATTGGCCCGAACACAAAGTCACAATGTCACTGCATTTGGCACAACATTACCACGAACAACAACTCAAACAAACACAGATCAGATGAGTTCACATGAATATTCAAATTACCAATTGAATCCGAGCACAGGAAGATCACAATCAAAACAGAATATAATATAAAGAATCTAAGGCTGCAATACAGGCAGAATTGATGGAATTTATGAACTAGACTTCATTGTGGAACATGTGATTTTCCAAAGTACAAAAGTGACCAAACGCTTAAGCGGGTGCAAATGTGCACTTCACCATAACATGAGACTTTTCACAAAAAAAACCTAGTTGCCAAAAGCTACTTGCCAAACAATGATGACATTTTGAATTGGCCACATTTCTTGAAAATTTTCTCAAATCACTTTGCACCATTATTGACCGCTTTCACAGCTCTCACTGCCAAGACGAGTTTCTTAGCAGGCACGCACTCAATGTTTCGACTCTATAAGACACTGCATGTCTCACTTGTCTCATTTCAGTGGCACTGCTTTCTGCTTGCTTTCTTGGGTGCCAGGCTCTGGGCGTCTCGCACTAATGGCCACTTGCTCGAGTTGACTGCCTATGCCTTTGTCTTATTAAGTTTTATAAATTAATTATTTAATTAATGTAACTTTAGGGACTCATATATCTACAATGCAATTTAGCATAGTCACACTGTGCCACACCAAACCTGTAAAGTGTAAAATAAGAGAGACTGCTTTTGCAATGATTAGCCTTTCTCGTAATATATTTTCTGTTGATATATTTAGGATTTTGCCAGAAGAACACTGATGAACGTAAAAATCACATCAAAAATGACAAGCCAATGACTGGTAGATGTAAAATGAGCACGAAATAGAAAATAGCATTCACTGAGTTGTTGGAGTGCGAATAACAATTTTATTAATAAAATCGCGTACAGTAGGAAGAGGGAAGCAAAGAAATTGGCTTAAAAGATTTTGGCAATCCTTTGTGCGCAATGACTAATCTTTGCTTAGCCAAGTGCTTTCACGAATCTGTCCAGTAGTGATGCGTTGAACTGGATCGGGAAGGAGACAGTCGTGCAGCAGTAACATCGATTCGAGAGAAAGTATCGATTCTCGGCCAAATCTGTACTCTCGGTTCACTTGCTTCTGGTGCAGATCGGTAGCGATGACTTGAACAATGTCCGATTCGTGACTTAGAGCAGCATAATCCAGGTTTGGTGGACAAAATGGAGGCTCCAGATTGAGCATTTCAAAGAGACAAACTCCGGCTGCGTACACGTCCACCGGTTTAGGAGAGTAACAGTTGGTAGTGGGCTTGCCATCCGAGTCTTGCGACATTGAATACTGCTGCAGAATTAGTGCCAAAAGTTCGGGGGCCATGTTACCCAGTGAGCCACACACAGTCTTCACGTAGAATGGGTTCGAATCAGCCCGTTGAGCATCCTCACTGAAAGCAGCAAAGCCATAGTCGGTGATGACCACTTGTCTCATCTGTCCCAAAAGGCAGTTTTGTAGTTTCAAGTCCCGGTGGACAATCTCGTTGAGATGCAACCAGTGGAGGCCACAGACAATGTCCTTAAACCAGATCTTAGCCCGATCTTCCAGATCATTCGGTGGATCGGCTTTGAACTTGGCCACAGCTTGTGCCACAGTTCCATTTGGCATGTAGGGCATAAAGATGAAGGCCTCTGCTGCAGACTCGAACACATCATAGGCAAACATGAGGTTCGGATGGGGCGCCACTCGGAAACGCTCCATAAGAGGCTTCTCGCCACGGAAACAGTTCGCAACCGAGACGGACTTTTTGCGATCTTGCACATCACCGGTGAAGCGAAACCACTTGCATACCAAATCAGACTCGTGCTTCTTGGAAAAGGCCAACAGAATGGTGGCAGACGTGCCAGTGGAAAGTACACTCTTCAGCTGATAACCGAGCACACGCAGATACGGAGGAGTGGAGGGAACGTCCATTTCGCGAGACATCAAGACACACGTGTCAACTCAAGCTACTCAAGGATCGAATGACACACTCAAATGGGTGCTCAACCATTTTAGTACTAAGTAGGACTTTAAGGCTTCGAAATGGATCGATTTAATTAATTAATCAAACACGCATACACAACGTTCTCAAAATTGAAGTTTTAAAGCTTTAATAATTATGACAGTTGGTGTTCATTGTGACTGGATGAAATGGCGCATAAATTATTGAAATAGTTGCGTGCATTCAATTGCAGCATCCCAGTGGCTCGTACCACTTGTAGTTTTTGGTTCATGGCTGACGAGCCAGGGCTGTCGATGGATGAGCCACCAAACAGAGACGAGGCCATCGACTAGAGTTCAGTCATTACACCTACATTGTACCTTGTTGGCCATGCTCGACGAATCAGAGGCTGACTTTCATGATGACTAGCCAGGCACAGGCATGGTCTTGCTTAATTATTTTTTTTGTTTAATCAGTTGGTTGGTCGCTCACTAATTGATACAATGCTAAAATGGCTGCCGGTGCTAACGGCTTTCTGCTGGATCGCATCATAGTCGAGATTGATGTTGAGCTATCGAGAGGCGTGCTCACAATACTTGCGGAGATCATCTTCAGTTCGGATAACCAGAATGGTGGGCGAAGAAGCATAGCCCGAAACATCCAGACCAGTCATGTTGGTCAAATTGTTGATTTGTCGAGTTTGTAGAGGAAAGTCTGCATTAAAAACACGAGGAATGGTCGATCGAGGTACGCCAATGGCAGCAGCAGATGTTTGCTTTTTTTTGGATGCACTCCCATTATCGTGAATAGAATTTTCATCAGAGCCATTCTTGTTAGCACTCGTACCATTCAGGGTCAGTGTGGATCGATTCTGAACAGAAGTTAGTTCTTAGTTTATAGCACTTGCAAGTGATCGAGTGGTGTAATTTGATTTATATAACCATTCCTCGGAGGGCGAGAGAGCGAACCTTTGTTGCGAGTTTGATAAACACACGGCTTCTATTCTGATTGAGTTATGTAGCCGCCAATTGCCTTTTGGTCGGTGTGCATCTTTTATCCTCGGCTCGGTTGCGTCTTTGTCTACTATTATGCCTAATTATGCATATTACCGAACAATTAAATTCACTCTCGATTGTTTGTCTAATTTCTCTTTTATAGTCACTAATTCGAGGCCAATCGACAAAGCTCTGTCCGAATTGTGTATATTGCAACAAATCTGTCTATTGGCCACAACTCTGCCCGACTGCAGTAATTTTGAACAAATATTTTGTCAATCCACAATTCGAACAATGAATTGATAAATTGGTTGAGCAGTAAAACAAACTAGTCGCACTGCAGAATTACTGCTATATTAGGATAATGATTTGACTAACTCGATAACTGAGGCTTTCATTCCGGCGAGAGAATTGTTCGTGCGATTGACCACTTCAATTCTAGAGGCAAGCATTCAAATATATCAAATCAGCAACCAGTGCATGCCTGCACCGATTATACGGACGAGTGAACAAGTGGTTCTGTTAAACGTTAAACGTTATACGACACCGACTTGCCAGTTAAGCTGCAGTTGTCCTACAATGTATTTGCCATTGGCACTAGCAATGGGCACTACAATAAAGATGGCACAGTTCGGGCAGAAGAGTCGAAAGGAAACATTGAGAGAGGCTGCAAAGGTGAAGGTACGCAAAATGCCTATTTGTGCATTGCATACTCGACTACCATTGGTGAGTGAGCAGAGCTGAGCAGAATGCACACGAATGCATCAAATCTTCTGATGAAGAACATTCTCGAGGAGTAAGTGCACCAAAATATTATTAGTCAACAACTTATGTCTTGATAATGGCGCCCAGCTTTTAAACAACTGAAATGTCCTAAACTAGATGGCGATAGGGGGTTTCGCCTATTAATCAGTTATTTTTAGACTAACTTTGCTTGATTAAAGGCAAAACTTCCGATCGCCACCTAGTTTAGGACATTTTAGTTGTTTAAAAGCTGGGCGCCATTATCAAGACATAAGTTGTTACCTAATAGCTAAATGTCATTTACATTTACCGATCGATTCCCTTTTGCCAGGCACCACGACAATGGACCAGTGGACTATGGCAATTGGATGGTATGCCACTCCGGTCAGTATTATGATTACCGTCGTATGTTGGTTCAACTTCTCGTGGCTCTTCTTCAAGTAGTAACTTACTAGCCATGGAGCCAGTTTGACTGACAGTTATCACCGGACAAATTGCCAATTGAAGTGCACAAAAGGCCGACCTCTCTCCATCACCTCAAAAAGCAATTTTCTGTTCATCAGTGGTCGGTGTGGTCTCGATGAAAAACTTGGACTTGTGCACTAGGTGTTTCCACTGGCACTCATCGAATTCTATGCACAATGTGATCGACAAACGCAAGTCCGTTTGCATGCCATTTGAATGTTCGCATAATATAATGCAAAATACACAAAACATCTCAACACACGACACACGTTAGCGTTGCTTTTAATGAATTTTAATTACATTGAAGGTAAGAAGAGATAGTGTTAATATATGACAAATGTTGTGAAGTAATGATTACTGTAATCTATTGAGTGTTCACAAAACAATATTATAGATAATGTGACTTTTAATTAAAAGAGTGCGAACGTAATTTGGTGAAACGGTCCAAATACTTCTCAAAGCCAGCGAATTTATAACCGGTTATAGTGAGGTGCTCAACACTGGGCAAAATGGTGCAAAGTACCGAAGTGTATCGATTGGTGTCATGACAGTTATCCACACTATTGGAGAGTGTGAAAGTGCGAATGGAGACGAGTGGAATTAGTTGAAACTTGCGAATAGCTTCTTCCAGTTGAAGCGAATCAACAAAAATTAAGGAGAGATCAATTTCGGATAAATTCATCAGTTTGCTAAGGTGACCAATCAGTTGGGAAGTGATTCGAGTGGGATTCTACAATAGAAAAGGTCACAACAAATAGAAGAATACACAAATGCAACTTACTTGTCCTTCAAGGTGTAACACTTGCAATGCGAGGGCATGTTCGCTGAGATACTCGATTAGAGGATCGAGCTCACCAACTGACTTTAGGTCAAGGTGAGTCACATTGGCCAGCCATTGCCCGTTGATAGTGTGCCATTCATAGAAAACATTAAAAGAAACTCGTGAGCAATTTGGACCAAAGTGCTTAACAAGTGACGGTTCATAACTCAAATAAGAGAATTGCTCCAATCGTGCCAAAATTGGCCTAAGAATTGACATTGGAAAAGGGATTAGAGCACAAATGTCGAGTCGTATGATTGAGACACACGAATTGAGGAATCTAAGTAGTTTGGCATATTCATTACTTGGAGGAAAGCCACCAAATGTAATTGACAAAGTGGTGAGCTGGTCCAAACGATGAAGAACAGTGAGAATGTTACTCAAAGGCAGATGCATAGCGATAGATTCGATATTTGGAAAGAGGTTGACAAGTTGAGATGGCAAATGTTTACTCGAATATGGCTTTATTTTGATTCGAGTGAAAGTGTTCAAATCGATCTGTCCGAAGGACCGTTTTTTGAGATAATCGACATCATAATTGCTATTGGCCAAACACAACCTTTTCTTGTTGTAACCAATTGAGCAGATCACAGCCTGCCACTTTTTGCACACCACCTGCATGCCAATCAAGTGCTGCATTTCCAATAGGCCCAAAATAGATTGCATCAGTTCGTTAGGCAGCCGTGAGATTGGTCCATCGGCAGGTTGAGAATTCAATTCGAGTTGAGCCAAGGAGGACAAGATCAAATCCATTTTAACAGGTCAAGCGTGTTCACGAGTTACAAAAGTGAAACGAGAGAAAGTTCTTTGCTAATGTCAATAGCGAAATAACAAATGTGTGGATAAACTTTATCATGCAACTTTATCAAGCAACCGAAACACTTACACGGTTGCAAAAAATACAGACACGTTCACAAATGACGTTACCGTATTTATTGATTTCAAGACAAAAATCTATGGCAAAGTATCAAAACATTTTCAGTACAAGTCTGGCGATTGCTTGCAAGCAATGGACAATCTGGTTGAATTTGCTATTCTTACGAAACTATTCACCGATGCAGAAATTACTCTACTGTTAGTGAAAGATGCTCTGAACTGTTTCTGTATCTTGTGAGGTATGTTTGAATTTTTGCATTTAAATCTAAAATTATTTGTTTTTTTTGTTTACAGATTGGCAAATGATGCAGTAATTTGTGTTATAACTTCAAATGAGCCAATTCCTACTTCACTATCAATTGGCGAACATGTTTTGGTATGTTTTTGGGCAAATGACAAATGCCAAATGCAGTGATGTCTATGGCCAGGAATTAAAAGTGCCCAAACTTTGGGCCCCTAAGCCATCCTCTCACGTTGGCCTGTGTTTGCTGCTATGGTTGATTCTCATTTTAAAATAGACTCGACATCTCAAGGAGAAGCCAAGTAGAGATTGTTTTGAGTGATATCGACTTACAGGTGTGTCACACATTTCTGCAGTATTTCTACACTTCTATTTTCTAGTACCAATTGATGTACGATCTGTTTGTGAACAATATCTTTCTTTGAAAATCTATTTGGTGACCAAAATATATTTTGGTGAACGAATCCTTCCAGCAATGATGGCCGCTCTTCTAGATTACCATTTGCCAAGTGTTGTCACGGCTTCTCTTGTTCATGATTTGGGCCATTTGGCAGATGTCTAAACAAAAAGGTATGAGAAAGCTCATTTTCCTAAAATGTAATTCTGTGATAATTATAATGTTTTTGCACTTTCTTAGATGGCGACTCTACAGCCACTACAACTCTTCCATTCACTGTGACATAACAAAAATATTCTTTTAATTGCCACAATTAAGTTCAGCAACCGGTAAGTGATTACATATCCTGAATATATCTTTAGTTTATTTATGAATGTTCAAAATGTAGATTTGCTAATTTGGCCCGAATCTTTCTCGTCAGACTTGCCTATACGGCAATTGCCGTCATTACCTAAAGAGGGACTCTGCCTCAAAGTCTCAATTAGTACAGGATAATTTACTTTACAATTTACTATTCAAGGTAAGCACGATGCAATTTCTACGTTTGCTATGCTTTATGACATTGCATTAAAGACATTTTTACTGACCAATTGTATCTGCATTTCTAGGGCATTTTAGCTAAGTGATACTCCAAGAGTCATCTACTATCACTACGCCATCAATTCGTGCCCTTCCACCCAGCCATCCACTTTTCCTATCGACGAACTAACTGTAAAAATTGCATAATCTACGTAAGTAGTAAATTGTTGGATGATCATGGATTAATGGTTTCAGATTTTTTTCCTTTCTAAAGCAATTCTAATACATTGGTTGAAGTTTGTATATAAATCTATAGCGTTAGATTTGGAATTAGCAGCATTTTTCAATTTTGCTATAATGGGCAATATGTGACCGGTCGTGCATGGCTTCGACAGGGCAAGCAGCGACTGTAACCAGAATGGCCAACTGAGTCCTGGCCACATGTGCACCAACAGAAAAACACTCCAACTCTTTTTGACCACCAAGCTCAATGCTTTGTGGAGCAGTATGGCAAATTGCGTGTAGACAATGGCCAACCATGTGAGTGTTGTATTTATGTAAGGCTTTGTTTGAACTGTGTGTTCACTTTACAGGTGAACGGAACCACGACAATGAACGAGAACATTTCCCACAATGGGCCATTCAAGATTGCATCATTTCTTTAGAGTGAATGTGCAAAGCGAATTAATGAATAAACGTTAAGTGAAAATGTATTGTTGTACGCTGAAAAATAAGCACATTCCTCCCTATCATCGGATCAATCTGAAATTTGGATTGCTTTGTCGAAGCGCTAATGTGTGATGTCTCGTATACGAATATAGGAATTGTGCCACCAAGTGAAACATCTGTTGAGCACGCAATTAGCAAACAGAACAATACTCAAGATTATTACTATTATACTTACGACAATTTAACATTCCCAGCATATATTTATCCGAATTATTTCATTGGAAATTAATGTGCTAATTAAAATGTACATTTGCAATCACAACTATTTTTCCCTCCATTTGCTCAATTCGCCTCTTAACTTCTAAGTTTGGTCTATGATTTAACAAACATTTATGAAATGAAAAATGTGTTTGTGTTCACTTTAGATCGAGCCGAGTAAAGCTTGTCGTGTCTCATTCGAACAGTACATCTCAACATAATTCTCAGTGAATAGTTTGAAATGAATTTCGTCCGAATCTTTACCATCTGACTTGTCAATAGCATCCGAGACTATTGCCGACATTACCAAAGGAGAGACTCTGCCTCAATTAGTCGAGGATACTACTCAAGGTAAGCACTTCCTCTAATTTCTCGATGCAACCAACAATTTCTTTTACTTTTAGAGTCATTTCCACACAAAAGTCCCTACCTGGCAATTTACGAAAATAACCTTCGAAAAAGTCTCAACTTCAGTACCGATGCATGTGATGACTTTTACGGTTTTGTCTGCCATTTAACTAGTCCGGTGACCATTTATCAAAAAGCAACCAACGAGTTGTATGTCACTCTCAATGCGGAAATGCGACAAGAACGTAAGCAACACAATCATACAGCCAAGCTATATCCAATTGCAGTGCAATTGATTGTTGACATTTACTTTGATTGTGTCGATGCGAAGAAGAGAGGACAGAAGTCGATTCGAGGATGAGAACGGCTTAAAGAAGTTGGCCAAAGTCAAGTTTGAATGTATGGACATAGTGTTCACTAATTATTCTCTTGTAAGTGAATCAATCGATCATCTAACTAAATCACTAAATCTCAATCTCTGTATGCTCTCGTCTGTATGTGGACTACATCACTCTGGAAGTGCCAATTCTTCCTCCTACCTATCTGCGAACCTATTGAGAAGCCCATGAGTTGGCCACTTTCGTGAAAGCATCCTTCAAAATGAAACTCGAGGGAAATATTAACTGCCTGGACATCGAAAGCCGAAAACGGGCGTTGGGCAAACTTGACAAATTGTCCCCTAAAATAGGCGTCCTTAAAGCAGTGCTCGAAGATGAATTACTCAACCATCTTTACAGGATCGGCGATAATGTCTCCTATTTTGGGCCTGGAGATAGCTGGCAGGCTAGAAATGATGAATTCTACATGACCAAGAATGTTCATAGGATTTTTAAAATCATTAGCAATAGAAGATCAAAAGCTGATGAATGGAATAAGGAACAGGTAGCTAGATGGGCGACAAACTTGTAAGTAGTAGTCAATTGTGAATGGACAATGGCACAATTGATTAATTGTTTGTATTTGTATCAATTTAGAGATATTTAGGACGAAGGTAACCGAGTGCCCGCAACCTCAACCCTGAACGAGAACATTGCCGACAATGGTACATAAAAAATCGCTTACTACGCACTGAAAAGTTTAATGAAAAGTGGTCACACTGATCCATCACTGTCCGGTAACCAGTCGGAAGCACATCTCCACCGAGCAACTGTTCTTTATTGCTTCTGTTCAGGTAAACAAAGTAGTATGCTTTGATGTATATGTTTCACTAAGATTTTGAGTAATTTCTCTCTAGAATCTATACAGTAAACGACTCGAAAGGGAAGATCTACCGTCGTTTGTCAAAGATGTGCACAGTTCTGCCCGGCATCGGGTCAATGTTTCATTGTGCAATTTCGATCGCTTTGCCCAAACGTTCAAGTGTAATGCCTCGTCTCGCATGAATTGTGCCACCAAATGCGTCATCAGGTGATCATGCACCCTACCAATCAGTGCCGGACCCAAGATTTTATTTATTTTCAAGGCAATTTGAGCATTATTAGAATTACATTTGTATGAATTATTAAATGAATGAAATACGTAAATTAAAATGTGTATTTTGAATGCAATTTCCTTCACAACATTTGAGGAGATTGTAGTAGGAGACAAGTCCTGCAGCATCGGTCGTGTCCAGTCAGTGACCTTAGAAGGATTCCTTTTGTATGTAATTTTTTCTGACTTCAAGTTGAAGTTCAAGAAACAAGGCACAACTGTACCGCAGCCTGGGCAATCGACAGCAGTTCTCCTTGCATGCCACTCTCTGGTTGAGCAAGTATGGCTACACTGGCAAGCGTCTCATACCCAGCCGGTTCCAGGTGTACATGAATGTGACCCAACTGGTGTCCGACCTGCATCCGCATCGCAAAGGTGGCAAAACTCGTCAAAGAACGACTCGGCTCGATAAAGGGCACCAAAGGGCTGGTGCAGGACGAGCAGACCATCACTGGGGAGCAGAACAAGCTCAAGAGTGCACTGTACTGGCAGGCATCGATCAACTATGATCGCCTGACGGAGGAACAGTTGGATGGCACCGTCCGACGCGATCAGCCACTCTACGAACTGTTGGACCGCTTTGTCCGCATCAATGTTCTCACCTATAAAAAGAGTTTGCTCAAGTGGAAGTTCATTAAGGACAAGAGCGACAAGAAGATGCATGACGGAGAATGACAGAGGAAACGTCAGCAAGAGATTGATCCTCGTGTGCTGGAGTAAGTAAATGCCAGAGTGGACAGGTGTCTAATCCGACACTAGCCCTTCCAAACACCAGTGGCAGTGGTGGTGTTAAGTGGCCAAGCCTAACAAGGTACCCGAATTTGGAACAAAATCAAGATGACTATCTGGGACGATGATTTCGCTGGCTATGCCTGCCACCAACTTCAAGTGCAACACTGACCGAACCGGCCATTCCACTGGAGCAGAGGCCAATTCTGTGGCCACTGTCACAAGCGTGTGGAGGAAGGTCACCTTCAGAAGGTGCCTTTCAGCCCTGTGCCGTCTGTACTCGTACAGTCTTCTGCCGTGTCGAGTGTCGTGCGATGAAGAGCCACAAGCCGGCCATGTGTTCCGCCTTCAAGTGGTGTGCTCTCCAATCGGAGCCATCTCATCTACAGTAACAGTTGATGGATTACTGTGGCGGTGTGGACAAGTTCGACTTTGGAGGAAAGTCGAAGCCTTCTCGAAGCTCAATCCACAACAAATGGACGCGTGGTCACTGACCGCCGTGAAAGGTGAACAAACTGGTGGCACCAAGTAGTCCAAATGTTGGTGGTATAAAGGAAAAAGAAGGAGGTCCAGCAAGAACAGGCCGAGCAGCCATCGAACCAGCAGTACAATCTGACCACACTGGTGGAGACATGCTAGACGGTGTCTATCCTAGTGGCGACATTCCCGAACGTGTCCGAGTCCCACCAGTTGACCTACTCGAGATAGTCTACTATAATAGCTATTTTCTCATGGCCGTGCACTGTACTAGCACCACAAGCAGTCGAGTGTCCAAGTTGGCCGACCTAACCAAGGAGAGACGAGGCTGGCCTCAAAGAAACACGCACACTTTAGTGTTCCCAAACAAACATTAAGACTAAAGTTCATTTCGCACGTCAATAGCACAAAGAGCTCGATTGTGTCCAATGTGCCTCTATTGTCAATAGACTATAGATCAGCTCATCTCAAGTGGAACTCTTTATTGTGCACTTTGTTATCCTTCAACTTAGGCTCCAGTGCTGGTTGGCTGGTGTCGAAATGGAATCTCGATGGAGGTAGTCTCGATTTGCTTCTCAGTCGTCCAGTTTCGGTAATCTCTCTTGCCCATTGCCAGTGCAGATTGACTCGTTTCTTCTCCTTCGATGAAGTTCGCTTCGGGGCAAAGCCAGTTCCTGAACAACAACCTCTACCTGTGCCGACTTGGTCATGGCCTCACAGACCAAAGTCAACATTGCACCCAAGAAGCAGCCAGCATAATCCATAAAGTCATCTTTTTCGGTAAATGATAATCTCGTTATAGTTTGGCCTTTTTGGACAAAGCAATAATTTTGTACTTGCACACTTTGTCCATTGCTGCACAGTACTGCTTGATGGCGGACATGTCCGTTCTACCCGATTGGAGGTGCAGGCCTAGAAGGTTTCGGAACCAACATTTCTAAAACCTTCCCGAAAAAAGAGGGAATAGATGGAGACTTTCCACTTACTCGATTCTATGTCCATTTCTTCGGGGTAAGTACCTAATAAGGACACCATTAAGCATTCATTCTCCATAGCCAATAGTATCGGCCAAATACAATTGTTAGTTAGTTAACTAACCTGGAACCGGTTTCTTTTTTTCGATTTGATACAAATTGTGCGGTTTACGAATGTAGCGTCCTCCGTGAGATCGGTGAGGCAACGGTACCCGAGCATTCCGGCGGACAGCATCGACATTGTCGATTCGACAGGTACTCACACACAGACCTGTGGTTTTACCAGTCATGGGGTGGATGTATTGGTAGGGCAAACCATGACTTGTGTCCTCATAGGCCGGTTCCATTGCCATCGCCAAAGCCTTGACCTTTTCCGCGAGCATGGTGTGAGCCTTTTCCCCAGTGAGAGCATGACAAGCAAGTAAGGCACCAATGTAGTCGGTCACAGCACGACTCACCTCCACACAGGCATCTGTTTTGTGCCTGTCGAATTCGCTTTCTAAGCAATTGCGGGCTCATCCTTCATTCCAAGTATGTAAAGAGTAGGCATTGAGGCTACGATGGTGTAACCCGAGCCGGCACCGATGTCACCGAACAGTGGCACGATGCAACCAGCAATCGAGTGGAGACTTCACCCACAGTTGAATACTCACAATATTGTCAGCGAACTAGGATAATGTCATAAGTGGCAAGATTGACCGCAGCGGTAGATGTTCTTGTGATAGCGAAAGGTTTTACAGTTCGACAATTAGCTGAACCTGATTGGTTGTTTGATTCACAGTAACAAACATGAGATTATTCAGACCAGAGGATAACATATATTTACACGTCGTTTGAGTGTGAGCAAAGATGTGGTGTCGAGTTTGGTCGTGCCAACTGAAACAGTTACAACGAGGCACTCCACCGACTGCCAGTGGCTGTGATCAATGATCATCAACCAATCTACCATGAACTTTTCTGTGTTGCCTTTTTTGATGGCACAAGTGGAATGCATTCAATTCGAATGGTGCAAGTCCTACTCAAGCGACAAACTCAGTCCACTGGCAGAATGGCCATGCCACTAGCAGTCACCCATAGTGAACCGAACTAACCATTTCACTCATATACTTCTAGTGCACATGTGGCAAGCCATCGAGTTACAAAAAGCAATACACAGAAGTGCACATTCGTTAGTGCACAAACAATAGTAGTCAACGCGCAATGATTGCTCGATTTTATTTATGAGTAGGCACTGAAAACTGTCAATACTATTCAAATATATAGACAGTCGATTAGATTTGATCAATTAAATTATAGACAAACACCATTCACCGTCAGTAGGCACTGAAAACTGTCAATACTATTCAAATATATAAACAGACAAACTGCTGTGAGAATATCTGAATATTCTAGCGCGGAAAGTAATTTACTGATTACGACCAGAAGAATGTAAATCATGAATAGTGCTAAAATTTTAATTTTTATGACATAATGAACTAGAAAGCAATAAACTTCATTTTAAAAACCGATTTATTATGTATTTTCTTCGAATAATAAATCAAAAATAGGATTAATTTGTGAATAGTAATGACATTATAAGTACTTTGTATGTAGCGTTTGTTATTGTAAAATTTTCTTGGAAAACAATTTATTTCCGGAAATTAATAAGATTTATTATATTAAACTTATTAAATTGACAAACATTGTGCAAGTCGATCACTGACGGGAGTTCAGATCGATATGTTTTCATTCGCGAATGATGTCGAGTGATTTGTTTGTTTGAATATAACGATATCTACGAATACAAATTAAATAACTTTTCATTCAAATTATTTATTGGGACTAAAGACGTAAGTTAAAGCAAAGTTTGTTCGAGTTCTCTGTGATATTAAATGACGTGACAAAAATGAACTTTAGTTTTAATTTTCGCTTTGTGAGCACAAAAGTGTGCGTGTTTCTTTGTGACCAGCAACGTCTCTTTCTAGTTATGGCGACCAACTTTGAACCTCCCGACTCGGCCTCACTGCACGTGATGCTCAGTCAGCTGCAGTGTCCCTATGATGTGGAGGACCAAGCCATGTGTTCGTTCTATCAGCATGAAGCCTTCTGCCCCTTCGGTCACCTGTCTGACCACATTCCCAGAGCCGTCATTCCACCGTACATCTGTCTGGACTATCTGGTTGGCAAGTGTATCGCCGAGGACACCTGGAAGATCCCAGTCGAGGATGATTGGCTGACTCGTTGTTCGACCGGTTACCATCCCACCTGGACCCAGTTGTTCTATCTCGATGAGTTGGACCGAAAGGTGGAAGTAGCTCTACAAGACGAAGAGGCCAAAGACGACGAGCTGAAGTGCGCCATCTGTTTGGAGCAAATGCACTCTCCGTATGGTGTGCAGGAACACTGTTCCCATCTGTTCTGTGGCGAGTGCATCGTCGTGTGGAAAGAGACAAATGGCCAGAAACGCTGTCCCGTGTGTCGTGTCCACTCCCGAAGAGTGCTCCTCTTGACTGATCCAAGCCTGAACGAACAAACCAAGCAGGAACTATTCGCACTTCACGCTCGCTGTATCGATCTATTTCATGGCGACAATCAAGATCGAAACCAGGAACTAGAACGACGGGAACAGGAACTGCAAGAACGACAACAGGCGCTGGAAGAAGAGGAACGTCTATTTGAGGAGAAGCACCAAGCAGTGAAGAAATGGGCCAATTCAGAGAAACGATTGGCTATATTACGGAAACTAGACTCTAGAGCAAAGAGACGAGTTGACCGAGTAAAGAGACGACTTGACCGAGAAGAGAAGCGATTGGCCGGATATGAGCGACTGCGACAGGCTGAAGAAGCCAAACCAAAGCTGTTCAAAATGTTTGAACGATTCATCTCACTGTTAAAGAGTTGCTTTCGCCGATGAAGTGCACTAGGAGGCATATGTCACTCGTGTGACTCCATTATTATTCTGCTATTATTAAAATTTTTATGCCAAAACCAGAACTTTGTACATTTATTGGGGGGTACCGGGATAACTATAATTTGTTGGTTTTTAGATATTTTATTTTAAATATTTATTTTATAGCTCGAATAATTCATAAAATTATTGATTCAAAATTAGACATTGTTTAACTTTATCATTATTGCGGGAAACAAATCAATGAGAGCAATTAACAATTGTTGTGTAATGACTACACTGGTTCGGATCCCATTGGATGCATTCCATCAATGATTCTTGAGGCAATATAAAACAATATTAAATATTATAATAATATGACGAAAAGGTTAGATTATTATTAATTGTCATACTTTTAATAAATAGCAAGCGGAATTATATAATTTGGAAGCAAATTAAAAATTCAACAATTCAAACGATAATTTCTTCTAGGCCAAATATATGAACAATTTTTGCAGTTATTTTGAAGTGCTTCCCTCAAATCCGAAACAATCAATACCGAAACACTGGTAAAAGATTAAGCTTTTGATAAGGAATTAGAGCATTTTTATTGATAAAATTTTAATAAACAAATTGTAAACATTACTAAACAAATCTGTACCGACAATCAGAGAGGCATCGCTCACCGTGCAATCAATCAACAAATATATTGCATTTCATTTGACAGGTTGTGCAAGTCTTGCTGGAATTCAAATTCTGTTTTCTGCCCGTTCGACCACTTCAACCTGAATAACAACGAGAAACTATATTAAATTTATCAATGCAATCGTAATCATACTTCATAGAGCAGAGTTAATTTGTCGTAGTACAAAAAGCCATTCTTCGCTTCAAGTAATTCAGTAAGTGGTAGTAGACTGACACAATGCTGGCAGCAATTATCATCGAATGTGCCCATGCATTCGATTCGATGACATTCGATCCAAATGGATAGACGAATAAACTAAAAAATAAAACTAAATGAAATTAATTAAAATATCTAGACGATAAATATTATGGGAAATATTCTATTATCAAACTGTGTTGTGATGTTGTCTTGTAACATTGATAAAATCCTAATTAAGATTAAGACATCAATGTTACGATTGAATCAATTCATTTTGAACAACAAACTGAAGCAACAACTATTTTATTAACAAACAAGTTGTGTCAATATTGCAATCATGATTGATCGTTTATCAACGATCACTGATTATATAACATGTATGTTACTACTATTGTAAGAAGAATATTAACAGAGTTAGTGTATCAGTATGATAGTAAGAAATCAGTGAGTAAGTCTGCACTTTCTTCACAGTACACAGTTCGCAGTGTCTCTCGTCCAAGAGTGGCTTTAAGTTGACGGAAAAAGTTGACAAATTTGACGTCTTTGTTTTCTTTAATCTTGATAAAATCAAATCCCACTTTATGGCAAATAATTCTGATAGAAACCAAATTGGGAAAAGTGTGCACAAATGGTTTCGCTTGTACATCAATTTGGGATAAATCAAAATAACGAAATGCCAAATCGAGTACTTTCACCGATTGGAGTGGTTCAATTGTGGAAGGATCGAATGGTTGGACAAACACTGAACGATAGTCCACTCCGACAATTATTTTGAGATGAACCAGAGAGGGACAGTGCACTGACAAAGTGGTGAGCTTTTTGGCCAGAAAAGAGGGAGGCTGTGCCATCCTGCCATTTTGTAAAATGGTGAATGAGGTGAGGCAACGAAAGGGACCAATTGACTGCTCGAAATGTGATGAACTGCCAGTGTTGAGCAAGTAGGTATTGTACGGGAAATGAGTAAACCGATCTGCAAGTGGCCAATGCCCGAATGGTTCATTTGCAACCCATTTGTTGAGACCAAGACCAATATGTTCGAGTTGAGAAGCATTGGTACTCTCTTCCAATTGGCGTAACACATCAAACCAAGTTTTGGAAATATGCGGAGAGTAGTAGTAGAATTGCTTAACTCGAGTCAAAAAGTTGAGATCTTTGTTGGTCATTCTGAGTGAAAGACCTGAAGGATTGTGTGACTCGAGTGTGACATGTTCGAGTGCACTCATCGAGTTGAGCTGACCAATGACCTTGTGAATGTTCGGGTTGATCACATTGCCAGTCTCTCCACGATAGTTAAAGTACATCTTCAGGGCGACCACTTTACTCGAGTACTGCTGCAGTAGGTCAGTCAGGGCATTGTTCACATTCTCGGATGAAATGCCATCATGAACGATAATGAGCGTGTCCACATTAGGAAAAGTTTTAGCCAAAAAGCGAGTGACATTTTGATCGAAAGAGCAAAGATTCACTTGGTTGCGCATTACAAATTGATCAAATGCCATCGGTTGACCCTTTTGATCGATTCCGTGTGAGATGAATGCTGATTGGAAGTGAGAATCAGTGAGCAGCTTGGTTGGTGAATTTCCTTGCAGTAGAATCAGTACTTTTCGTTGTCGAAAGACTTGTTGCTGATTACGGAGCCAAGCCCGAGAGACACGACGACAGGATAGAAGAGTCGAAGTAGACAGACGGACAAAGATTAGAAAGTAACAGTCGTCGGGCAGATTGGCAAATTGGACCATTTTGGATGGTGAAAAGAGATTCGAGAAGAGCTCTCGAGACTCGGCCAAATGGAAGTAAAAAGCAACAACTTGTGAGTTGATAGACCAAACAAACAAACGACTCAATGTGGAGCTAGCAGTGTGGTTGGCAATGGCGTCATTGACCCCTCCTTTTGATAGCGAAATCAGGAGTAGGAGTAGAAAGGCGGTTCCTCGTGTTTGTCTCACTCGACGACAGCTGCAGAAAGAGTTTCATTTCGATTCCACTTTGTGTGATTGTATCTGATCTATTCATTGTTGTGTTTCGGTGCAACTTGACCACTCGGTGCAATGAACAGTCACACCAAAACGTCTTCTCATTAGTCTCGATATATCGAACGGTCATACCTCAATTACTAGTGTATTAAATGACCATTTGAAAATTGATTTGGTCCTCATTGACTACTTCTGTCGAGTATCATTTCGATGCGGACCAAATTATGGCGCGCTGATTCTGGGTTGGGCAGTGCACTCACTCGTCTTGTGCTTGTAGTCAATTGGGCCTGGCAGCTCACTACGCCAATTGCCATTCGAATTCAGTGAAGCATTGTACTATGACTTATTGCCATTCTTGATATTCAACTGACAGTGAGTAAAATATTTAAATCGATTTGCTTAATTGCACTGCATTAACATTAGACAGGTCGTTGTGCATTAATCCAATTGGATATGTATTCATTTAGTGATGTGTCCCAGTGGGTCGGTCCTAATGGCCCATTCATCTGCAAATGATTTTGCATTACATCAGACCTGCAGGTTGTTATAGCCGAGTGTGGCTCTGTCACTGTTGAGTGCTGTCTTCCCAGCAGGATTTCAAATGGACACTCGATTGTCCTCGTCGATTATGTTGGTTGCCATTATAGAGAACATTGAATTGATCTTCACTGGCGATGCTCCCAAGGCTTGTCAACTTGATGGCAGTTTGGTGGTCGACGATGACGATGCAAAGGACGGCAAGAGCAACAAAAGTGCCAAATCTAGTGCTACCAAGTCAAAGGACAATTCAAAGACTTGCTCGTCTTCCTCCACTGCCGCATCGAAAAGCTCAACTGGTGGCAGCAAGTCAAAATCAAGCACCGAGGCTGGACTGTCCAACGAGTTCAGTGGAGCCAAGAGCAAATCTGTTGCTGCTTCTTCGAAGCCAAAGTCCCAGTCATCGACTAGTGGCACTTCTAGGGTGGCCAGTAAAACAAACTCAAAGTCTAAAAGCAAATCGCAAACGAGCAATTCGAGCCAGGCAAACAAGTCCAAATCGTCACCAGACGCAGCCAGTAAAAGCAAGTCGCCCGCTTCGACCAATTGTGCTGCTTCTGGCTCCAAGAAACCCAAGACCATGTCATCGTCAAATGGTGGCAATTCCGCTGGTTCCAAGGATAGCGACGCCGGTGGCAGCTCTTCTGGATCAAAGGTTGGCGAAGCCAGTTCTGCTTTGAAAAACTAAGAGCCACTGTTCTATTTTATGCTCTCCATAAATGATATTTTTAAATTATTTAAATGTCACTAAATTTAAAACGATCTGTGTAATTATGCAAACATGATTGTGTGATGATTATTTGTGTGGCATTAGAAAAGTTCAATTTGAAAGTCTTAATAAACGGTCCCGAGCTGAACAAGCAAATTGTTCGACAGTTACAAGTTGTAACTTACAACTCGACCCTATCAACATAAGTCACATCCTCACTGGTCAGCTCTTGCATACAGTTTAAACTTTAAAGCTAAACTTGTTATTTGTTTGAAACAGCTTTATTTGATTGTATAACCAGTGAAGCTATTGACGAGAAACAGGTACTTTAAACGTGATAATGGCAGATCTGCAACATAAAAATGTAAGTGACGGCCAAAGTGACCACATACAGTTCATCTAGTGTCATCGTCGAGATCGAGGCAACGGTGTTTGTCTCAAATAGAATTCAAATATGATCTTTTTCACAGAACTTTCTGTTGGTTTAAGAGGTTTGTAGCTCTCTTCGAGATAAGTCCATTAATGTAATTACACTCAAACCTCAAACACCAAATTGTATTTGTAATTTGGACTTATGTTTTGAGGCTGTTGATTAGTAATAATTATTGCTTGAGCAGGGCGCTGCGTAGAAGAGCAGTAAAGCATATGCTTTCCTCGCTATTTAAGTGGCCAGAAGTGTTCAAATTGCTCACATTACTTTTTTATCTTGCCAAGTGGTCACTTGCTTTACTCTTAAATTTCATCGACCACCGAACACCAATCACACCATGTCCTCAACCATGATGAAGCTCAAGAGCAACGATGGAGAAATCTTTGAAGTCGAGGAAAAAGTTGCACGAATGTCTGTCACTGTCAACACATTACTTCAAGACCTTGGCATTACCGACGATGAACCGGTGCCATTGCCCAATGTCAACGCTGCCATCCTCAAGTTGGTGCTCAAGTGGGCAGGACAGCACAAGGACGATCCAAAGATTCCGGAGGACGAGGATGACGAAGATCGGGAACGTCGTTTCACGGACGAGATTCCTCCCTGGGATGCAGAATTCCTCAAAATAGACCAGAGCACTCTGTTCGAGATCATCCTGGCGGCCAACTACTTGGACATGAAGGGTCTGCTCGATGTGTCCTGTCAGACGGTGGCCAACATGATCAAGGGCAAGACTCCCGAGGAGATTCGCAAACAGTTTGACATTGAAAATGATTTCACGCCCGAGGAGGAAGAAAAGATTCGCAAGGAAAACGAGTGGCTCGAAGAAAAGTAAATACTTGCTTTTGTTTGTTCGATTTGGTTCCCTTTGGCTCCAAAAATTCTCTGTTAATGAACACAAAGTGTTTTTACATAATAAATTTTATTGCATGGTTTGTGATTATTTATGATTTATGGTCATACAGTTACCGAAAAGGTTTCGCATTCACTTACCACGAAAATGTCGATTTGCCAACGAAAACATACATTGCTTACATCCTAAAGTAAAGTTGTTGTCGATTATTTATTTAAATTGTTGAGCCACTTGTGAACAGGCGATCAAGAGCAATAGAATGTCTTTTCATTTATCCAAAAAGGAAATATTGAGAGGCAATGTATTAACTTTAATCTTTACGACAGTAAAAGTTGAATTTATTAAAATAGTTTGAACTTGGCATATATCCAAAAGACTCGATCATTACAAAAGTGCATCATCAATCCCAGCCACCAGCATCAATATTCTTCTGAATAGTATCCATTTGTTCAAAGCTGAACACAAACATATCGCCCATCTCCTCCTTCTTATTGACCAGTCCCAACTTGCGCAGTGCCCGATCGAATCGAAATAAATTCATCCCCAGTTCGGGATCGTCCATCATATTTTTCAACTCCTGCGAGATGATCTCAATGTTTTCACTGACAACTGATGCCGCTTTTCCGGTGGAGTTATCACGACAGAACTTGATAATGTCCTCCTGTGCACAGGTGAGCAAATGTGGTTTGGCCTGTTGAGCAGTGGTGTCACGGTAAATCTCGGTAAACACGTAGAAGGTCTTAATGGGCAGAGGACAGTTTGCCTCCGCAATCAGTTGTTTAGTGTTTTCGCATGTTTGCTTGACGTAGCCTGGAGTCGGAAAGTGGTCCACCATTGAACGCATTCGGGCAATAATTACGTCGAGTTTGGTCAATTCAGCAATAAAAGTCTTCTCCGATTCGGTGAAATTTGGTGCCATTTTGGGTAAAAGAAATGATTCAAAATATCAACGGTGGAAAAGTGAAAACAAGATTAAATTAGAGCGAAAAAGCCAAATTCAATCGAGACAACAAACCGCGCTTTTGCAGACACAAGCAACTTGTGACAAGCTAACGAACTCGACTGAGCAAACACGCGATCAAAATACACTGAAAAAAACTAGTGGCACTAAATAGAGAAGAGTGGCTGTTGTCTTCTCGGAGTGCCTCTTTAACAAGGCATTCGTGGAATGTGTGTATAGTTGAAATAGATTAATTCTTTGAATTGATCAGTAATTATTCGCACAATCAACGATGTCTGTTTGTGGTAGGCCCGATTGTATTTGGTATTTCTTCGGAAATCGTCATATACGAACGTATCGTCTTCCCGACTATACTATTAAACAATTAATTGTATTCAAAATGGCTTCTGCAAATTCCGACAGTTAAAAAAAAGTAAGTCGGTTTGTGATTCGACAATATTCTTTTTTATTCTATATATTTAATTTTATTGTCTTTGTAGATTTCTAGTTGAAACCGCAGAGATTGAATTGATGCAGGAAGCGGCTGCCAAAATGACTAGACTCCACGATGAACAACGAGAAAATGATTCGATTTTACTGTGATGCAGTCCGTACAATTACTTCTGACATTTTTTCTCACCTTTCTGTGCCGTTCTTTGCTTGCTAAAATGTACACAAAAAGTCGACCAATCCTCGAGCCAATGCAATTCTGATTGAGAATGCCCTGCAGAACATTGTTCAGCTGATGAAGCAGCACTCGTCCAAGCCGAACAAACAATAGTTGAAGTTTGTGACCGACGAATTGGAACGTCACATTCAATTCTGACATACATGTGAAGCAAGACTAACATAAAACTGAGCTGTTGAATCCCATTTCTGTTTTGGTTGAGGCAAAAAAAGACAAAAGCAAATTAGAAATGCAAATGACAGCAATATGCACACTTGTTGATTGCTAATGAAAACTTTCCACTCGTCAACATAACGCAGTCTATGTGTGACCCTATTTGTGTGGCACATGTTTCCGCTTGTTTTTGCCTCTCTCACAAATTGAGTGAGTCACAATGAACTGAAAAGGACTCCGACAAAATGGATAGTGATAAGTATTTTAAGATTGTAAGTTTGTGTTACTATGCTTGACTTTTTATTAATTTGTAATTTGGCCCTTTAAGAAAGCGAAACTATTAGAAGAAACTTTCGATTTGCACAAACGAATCGACAATTCACAATTGAAAGTACCAATCAAGCAGTCCTGGATGTCGCGTCCTTTGCCTGCAACCACCAAGAAAGCACGAACTCGCGTTCCTAAAGTAAAGTTGCCGCCACTTGAGAATTTTCCTGACATGTTAGTAGTATTATATAGTTTGATTACAATTCAAATTGCTATTATCATTTTATTGTGATTCACTTAGACCTTGCTGGACATCTGTGAAACAGAATTATCTCTCTACTGAGCAAACAAAGCTTCGATTTGTGCCTTATGTGAACGATAGTCGATACGATCAACATAGTCCTGGCCAATTTGAGCAGCAATTCAAGAGTCGTCATCGTGGCGAAGTTGGAGAACAATCCTCCCCTTTGGATGAACACAAACGTAACCGAACTTCTTCTGGTTTTATGATGCCAAACATTGACGAGCCTAAAGCTCATGATATGGTCTATTCGGCTGATATGGCGAGAAATTCTTTCAAGAATATTTTCTGCTCAAAGTGCTTTGTGTATGACTGTGGTAGACATGGTAATTGCAATTTGAGTATACAATTCCACACTTGTTATCCATTGTTTTTGGTATTTCAGAACATTCCCATCAGGAACGCAAATATAATTATGATGAAGACATGGCCATTCATGGCGTCTGTGGAAAGGATTGCTTCCTCAACATTGTAAGTCTCACTGCCAGTGAGTCACTGGTAAAATGATTCACTTTTGTTTGACTGTCTAATTGTGTTTAACAGGAGGACATTCGAAAGGAATTGTATGTTAAGCAAGAACGAGTAGTCAATGGCGACGACGATGGCGAAACTGCGATTAAAGACACTAATTTTCCCAAGTTTGCTCGTGCATCTGTCCGCACCGATCACTGGTTGAACAACGAGAAAACCATGATCAACGTATTGATGGATACATTAAATGGACACAACTGTCGAATTGCCCAGACACTTGGAGGCAAAACCTGTGCTGAGGTATTTGTGATTACTCAACAGCTAAATAAGGAATTCAATTTTACTCCTCGAAAATACAAACAAGACAAAATTGAATGTGACACGAAGGAATCAGAAGAAGAAGATGCGATATCAATTCAAAATCAATCAAATGCCTCAATCAAGCGAAATGAGCATCCTGTTCTTCCATGTAAACATTCGTCAGTTGACGAGAAGTGCAACGAAAAGTGCTCTTGCGGAGATTTCTGTGAGAAATCCTGCAGCTGTCCACTATCATGTTCGCGTCGCTTTCAGGGCTGTGAATGCGATGGCGAGTGTGACGACAATTTGTGCAATTGGAGGCCGTGAATGTGATCCAGATCTGTGCGAATGCACCGCCGAGGAGATAGACATCGACAGTGTCAAATGCACCAATGTGGCCATTCAAAGTAGACTGAGGAAGAAGCTACTGCTCGGTCAGTCCGACATTAAAGGCGCTGGTTGTGGTGTGTTTCTCAATGAGTACGCCAGCAAAGGAGAATTTATCGCAGAGTACTGTGGCGAAATTATCACTCGAACTGAGGCCGAACGACGAGGAACTGTGTACGACAAACAAAAGTCCAACTATATGTTTGCCATCAATTCAGGTAAATTCTCATATATATTTTACAAACATAGTCAATTAGTTCATTCATAACAACAGAGTTCACTATTGATGCTACCCGTATGGGCAACAAAATTCGTTTCGCAAATCCTTCTACCAATCCGAATTGTTACGCAAAGGTCAAGTTAATCAATGGCGATCATCGCATTGGCTTTTACGCGAGCTGTGACAATATTGAGCGCTTCGAGGAATTGACTTTTAATTATTTGGCCAAAGATGAACACGACTTTGGCGATACCGAAGCGAGCCTTATTGAGGAATGAATATTTTCCGGACTAATGATGTTTGTATGCATTTGCTTATTATTTTGCTTATTTTTACTTATTTTTGCTTATAATGCTTTTTTAATTTCAATCAATCAATCAACCAATCAATTATTACTTACCTTTAAAAGTAACAAAATATATATTTCGTAAATTTTCAATAGTTTCAGCTGCAATTTGATCATTCTGTACGGTGTTGGGCGTGAACATGATCACATATCGGTCTGTGTCATTGTGAAAGGTTTCGTTGAAATTGAATGGCTCATACACGATGGGCTCGGTGTAGTCAGTCACCTTCACCGAGCCACGGAAAATACTGATAGCAGTAGCACTAGATAATATCAATGAGTAATGTCACATTACTAATGTGATGGAAAGCAGAAAGAAATGTATGTACTTTTGCATGTGTACGGGTGAGATGATATTCTATCAGGTGGTAAAAAGAATGGCTAAAATGGGCCAGACAGGTGAGAAAACAGGAAGTTTCAATAGGAACACCAACAAGTCAGCTGAACGAATTTTTTGAGGCAAGAGATTGTCTTTGATTATCATCTTGGTATTTATCTTTGGCACTATGTGCCTGCCACCAACATGGTTCTTATTATCATAATAATTTCTGCGATAACTAAATCCGATTTAGTAAATCGAGTCAGACACTGTGAGGTAAGCTCGTTAATGTTTTTGATTTGCCATTTCAATGTTTCATGAATTATTTTCCCAGAACGCAATGTGACCATCATGAAATCGCTTCGTATTTGTCACCAACTAGCTTTTATCATTCAAGGATCACGAATAACGAAGGGAAGCTTTCAATAACAAAACCTCTGAATGCTTTGTGATCCTTGACCTGCACTTTGGTGCACTCTGGTGAATGGACAGCGAAATCAAGTGACCTCGACCTGCATTCCTATATGTCAATGTGAATTTTTAATGGTAACATATTTCTCTCCTGAAAAATCTACAGCAAAAGACTATTCCAGAAACAGATATAACGCAACGCAATTTTGACATGGCAAATGTTTTTCCCCTGTAAGTAAAGTTGGCAATACGTTCGACTGTCTATTGATATTTTGTTTTATTTTAATAGTCTTTCCATGAATCCGAACTCACTCATTTATGTTGATACTTCGGTGGTTGCCGATTTTATCTAACGAAACGAAAAGCTCTTTCTGATGAACTATCGGAATGGTGCAACAGCTTCATTATGGTCCTTTAACCAAGGTGAACCTAATACCGCGGACAACAACAACAACAATGAAAAAGTTCAACCGCTATTCTGAGTTGCTTGAGTTGATTTATCAAGTTGCAAATTGCAATTTCTTTAAGGTAATTGTTTTTCAAACTCTCCACTTTATTATTTCTCGATTTGTTGCTCGGCCTCATTCTCATTGGTCTGTCCTCGACCAGGCATTCCAAGATGCTCCTTGCGAATGTGTGCCACCGTGACATATCGCTGAATAGATCGAAACTTTGTGGCACAGTCAGGCCATCCACAGCTGTACGGCTTAATGCCAAGATGCATGTGTTCGTGTATTTTCAGTGACCAATCGGTAGTAAGTGACATGCCACAGTTGACATATTTGCACGCAAACTGAACAGCGGAGCAACTTTTACGTCGTTTGTTGCTGGTAACACTCGCGCCCTTGTTCGAGGCTTGATCGTCGGCAGTACTTGACACAAGTGGTGCAATTTCGCTTTCGAATGGGCGCCACCCGACTCGGCATTGACAATGGCTGCGATTGGCGAGAAGTGCTCGGCCGGTTGCTACCAGACTTGTTCTCCATAGATTGGACCGAGTCTTTCGAAGCGGAAGAGCTGCCGCTTTGATTACTTGAATTCAAATGTCCTTCTTTAGTTGACATCGCAAGTGGCAAACCACGTTCAGCATCGACCTTTCCACCCAACCGAACAAACTCATTCCATAAATTAGTGACTTTGCGATTCCACTGATTGGCCAGTTGCATCTGATCGGGAGGAATTTCTGCGATCAAGCCCTCCAGTCCATGAAGTTTTTCATTCATCACTTCATCCATTGAGCGACGCATCAATTCAAGCAGACCGGTGAGCGCCGTTTCATTTTGCTGTAGTTTATCGTTTAGCGATAGCGATTGATGATTGCGTTCCACTGGAGACATTGCTTCAGGCTTCTGCATCTTCTTGTTGTTCAAAGACATTTTCGATGATGAAATGCGGAAATTAAATTCAAATTGAGAACCGCTTGATAGAAGAAGACGACTCCGAATGATGTCGAGTAGAAATTGTTGCCACCTTTGATCATATCATTTCGATCAATTGGGGGCGTGTTATACACGCAATTTCTATACGACCCACCGTTTGCATCATTGACATGATCAGTGACTAATGTGCCTCGTCATTTCTAAATGCGCTTCAAAGTAGAGATAAGAAGTTTCTAGAACTTCTAGTAAGCACATGATGATTTGCTTCTTTACAGATTCAATAATTCAATTTTTTCTTTATAAATCAGCTAATTAGCGATATTGTTATAGTCACAGTTAGTGACATTAGTGCTGACTAAAGTTTGGCGAATGGCTTTCAAGTCTGTCATTTAATCAACTGTTTTCATCCAATTTTTCCAATAGAAACTCGCTCAATATAATTGTCTCTTGCTTTTCGTTCAATAACTGCAATTCGACAGACTTACTGGAAAGTGAAAGGTCGTAGACGGTTGTGGTGTTGTGGCATTGGTGTGGGCGTGATTGTGCTTGCACTGATTGGCATTGTTCTCTATTTCATTTTGCGTAAACGTGAGTACGAAAAACATAAACAAAACAATAGATTTAATATTTCTCTTTTAGCCCCAAATTGTTTGACCTCTTCCATCAAATGGTCAATCGATCCGTGTGAAGACCTTCACGAGCACGCTTGTGGCAATTGGGTTCGGCCACTGCTGAACACGGGACAGAAGAGTACACTCAGTTCGGCTGCGCTGGTCAATTCGAAAGCATTCGAGCACGGACTGGCCTTGATTGCGTCCAACAAGACAGACCCCAATTCACGTTCGGTCAAGTATTTCACTAAATTGATTTCTGATTGTAAAAAGATGGACAAAGTTGCACTCGAACCGTTGAAGAGCGCTCTTCGTGAGCTGGCTGGTGTGCAATGGCCATTGGCGATAGTTGAACAGGAAGGTCAAAATTCCGACGAGTGGACAGATCTGTTCGCTCGGTACTATACAATGGCAGGTCAGGCGCCATTCTTCAACATTCAATTCATTCCACATGAGGACAATGTTCAAGTGAAGCAAATTATGGTTAGTGTTGGCGGCAAAGGTTTGAAAATTTAAATATGTTTTCATTATATTTTCTTCCAAGTAATCCACCAAATGGTGAGGACAAGTTGAAACTAATGGGCTATCTGCATGTGCTGCTTCAACTGCCTGTTGATCAACTCGGGCAGATCAATTTGAAACTCATTGATGAAGAATCGCAATTCGAGAAAGAACTTGGCAAGGTAAGTTGTTCAGGTTCAGTTCAGGCTTGAATATATTTATTTATTTAAATTTTAAAATAGTTGATGGGCTTTGGCATGAAGAACACAACCCTGACTAGCCTGACCAGTCAAAGTGGTGGTGTGACTTTGTTAAGTTGTTCAACAAAATTGCACAACTCACAAAGGCAGACTTTGAGTTCACGCCGAATGATGCCGTTACTCTGATGTTTGTTGGTGGTCAACATTATTGGTCTCAGCTGGGCAAGATAATCTCGAAGACGCCGATTCGTGTTTGGAAAAACTTTTTCGGTTGGTACTATTTGTACAGTCATTCCTTCTTTGGTGAGGAATTGGCAAAGGTGGCGTATGGCGCAGATTATGAGACGAAAATGAAACAAGTTTTTGCACTATTTGGAACAATTGGAAAGGACTCGGGTACTGTTGTGCAAGTGCCAGCAAGCACCAAATATGTTATATCGAGAATATATCTAGAGGGACTGGTTGCTATTGGAGGAATTGACAAGTTGCCAGAGATTCGAACAAAAGTCAACCAAATGGTCGCTCATTTGAAGGATGCATTCAAGGACATGCTCACTGGTAACCATCGTTTTCCCTCATGCAGTTGAGTGGTTGGATGGACAGACTCGCACTAAAGCATTGGACAAGCTGACAGCAATGAAAGAGGCGATTCTCTACTTGGACTGGATCATGGACGATGCCAAACTGGACAAATGGCATGGAATGTTGAACTGCGAGGATTTTGACTTTGACAGCAGTTACTTGCACGATGGCTTCTTTGAAAGGTACCAGAAATGGACTCGTCACATGACTGCCAAACTATTTCGAGACTATCGCAAACCATTGCAAGTGGAAGAGTAAGTAAATCACAACGTTATTTCATTCAATAATTCAAACTAAAATGTTTTATTAAAACATTTCAGATGGCAACTTGGATTGTTTGCGCCAAATGCGTTTTATAGTCCTACCGAGAATAAAATCAGTAAGTGATCGTTTGATATACTAAATTGTGTTTCATTTCCATTTTCTTATAGATATTCTATCGGGCTATGTTCAGTATCCCAACTTTGACCTGTCCGAGCCGGACTCGATCAACTATGGCAAGACTGGCGCCATCATTGGACACGAAATAACCCACGGATTCGAGACAACAAGGGAAGTCAATATTACCGAGACGGGAATAAGGCCGATTGGTGGAGTGAGAGTTCATCTGCTCGATTTAATGAATTGACTCAGTGTTTCGTGGAACAGTACAGCAACATTACTGTGCAGAGAACTGATCAAAAGGTATGGGAAATCAATGCAATTTCAAACTATATTTCGTTTTGTTAGATCGACAGAAAACAGACTCTTGGTGAGAACATTGCGGACAATGGTGGAGTTAAGGAAGCCTATTTGGCCTATACCAAGCACACTCAACACTTTGTTCGCACGATGGTCAAGTTTCCTAACTCTAAGATGACCTATGCCAACTTTACCGACGAGCAATTGTTCTTCTACGCACAGGTGAGCTGATTTCGATTGTGGTATTTGTGACTTACTTCTTTCTCTTCAATAGAATTTTTGTGAAGTTTTGACTAAAGACGAAGCTAGTGCTTTGATAAAAGTGGACATTCACTCCTGGTTCAAGTATCGAGTCAATGTGGTTCTGGGAAATTTTGACCAATTCGCGAGCACTTTCAACTGTCCCCGTGGTTCGGTTATGAATCCAGTCAAAAAGTGTGCGGTTTGGTAAATGTGCACTCACAAATATAAATAAATCAATTATTTGTGTTAATTTCTGAACAATGTTTGTTTTCAATTGAATTTTTATCATTTCATTGAGTACAACTTATACCACACGCGTTTCGCTATTATGGTGCATTGATAGGAACAGAGTCGATTTCAATTGGGATATGTCACATGTACACTCACTCAATTGCAGCACTGATACTTTGATCTCATGAGATCAGTCCACTGAGAGACCCAATCACTTCTGCATACACTGATACCAGTACAAGCAGATGCTCGCTTTAGTGTTTGCACAGTAAACAGTAACAGAACAGTTGAACAGTAAATTATTAGCTACACGATAGAAGTGATAATAGTGATACCGGTCGACTGTATTACAATCATGATTGCAACAAACTAACCGTACTTGTAATCAAGAATGGCTATCGAGAAGCACAATGAGTGAATAAAGTTACAATAATAGTCTGTCAGTCTGCACCGACAATGTTTCCTTCACAAGCAACGAAACTGGCATTGTGTGTTCCAATGGCGAACAAAAAACTTCAAGAAATAATGAGAGATCCAGTGGCACTAAACATGCAAATCGATCTAAGTAGCATTCGAACAGTTGGGATTATCGTACCGGCAGATCATTGTACAATAGAGAACTCGTCACCATCCACTTTGGTTTGGTCAGCCTCGTGCTGAAATTAGGATTATTCACGCCAACTGGCAATTACTGTCACAAGAGAAAGTTCGAGTCGGTACCGCGGTGTGCAACGGCCAAGCCATCTCCTCACTGGAGAATTAGTGTCTTGCCTTAATTGCCAATTGGCTGCCTTATTCTCAATTGACATATTGTTTTAGCAATGTGCACCACTCGTGTCTTTTCGTTGTCTTCTATATTCATCTCAAACGAAAACCAAGCAAAACTTAATTCCACACTCGACAAATCAAAATAACCAAAACGTGCACCGCCAATTAGTGCACACTGTGTCCAATCTATTTGACACATTTGCAAACATTGTTTTCTTCTTGTGCCCGATTACATAGATGGTAAACAATCAAATTAGCATTCATTTCAGTGCATTGGTGTACCAGATTGACTTAGCAGACGAGTTAATCTTGCTAATCTCGGATCGAGTGTAAATTCAATTTGCCGTTGGAAGCGTCAAACTCTTGGGCGCAGACTTACACCTCTACCACTCTGTGAGCACTTTTTTAAGAGAATGATTTAAAAAAACTCGACTGGTCTCAAACACACTAAATCCACTGCTCAAACGGCATTATTACGTACACTCATTTCATTAAGGTTTTGTCATTTGTTAAATAAAGTGTTCATCTGACCAAGTGTGGTGATGTCAGTGTCAGTTGTGAGTCATTTGGCAAGTTAAAGTTAGACATTATTTGTGATCTACTTATCACTGACGAGTCAATTGTTCATGTTCATCAACATAGCCCTTAGTTTGACTGAATCGCATCGCCCTCTATGTTTTGACTTTGAATGCTACTGCCGAGTTGAGTATATAATATATGTGCATTGTTTTCTTGCAGGCGTCCTGCAGTCGTGTGTTTTGTTTGTTTCGATTGTATGTTTCATTTGTTCGCCGCGTTGATCTTGTCTGCACCCATCTCTCTCTCTCTCTCTCTCATCGAGCCATATCGCACCATGTCTCTAATGCACTTTCTGGCAAGCACCATGTTTCAAGTCAAGTCCGACTTTGACCATCTGCCCGTTCTGGTTCAAATACGGCCAAGCGAGGACGAAAGCACCTTTGGTGAGTCAATTGGTGGCTTTGAGTTTTGTGTGTCGTCATACAAGAAAATCCGATATAGTCAACTCAGCTCACAGCTGATCAGTGCTGCAAACGAAGGGCCCGGCCAGACCAGAAAACCGTATGTTGACTATTTCTTCGAATTTGATGTGGTCAATGTGTTTGAACAAACACTTGAACCCTTTCACAGTGGTCGCAAGGTGAGTGTGTGATTGAGTCAATTAAATTATTAATAATAATAAAATTATATTTGTAGATTCAAGTGTCACATTTAAAGATTCAAAATGGACATTTGATTGCTAATTTCTTCTACACAACTGTGCTGACTGGACCAGTAGAAGAAGGAGAATTGCCAGAGACGGAAGCATTAGCTTGAATTTGTTGTGCCTTCTACACGTATACATGTATTATAGTATTTATATTTATTACTATAGTGAATTTTATAAATGTCGATTTTATTTGTCAAGTTTCTGTTAATTTTGTCATTTTGATTCGGTTGAATGGTTTCTTTATGCGATGTTTACTTGTGCAATTCATTCGACTGAACTTTGCAAACATGTTGTACTTTGGCTTTGTTTCCATCCAATGCCGATTTTACGAGTTTTGTTTAAACTTTCCGATGAATAAGACAACTTGGATTAGTGATTATTAACTGGGAAAAAATGTAAATGCGACTAGAATGAATAGGAACCACTAAATTCGGTAGACGCGATCATACTGCACACTGAAGATCATGTCACACTCGGAATATAGCGTTTGTTTGCATTAATTGTTCTAATCTAATTACACTGATAAAAACGGTCTTATACGAAGTAGTGGACAAGTCTCAATTCGTACACTAACTCACAATTTTCCGAGTCAATCAATCAAACGGTGTTCTCAATCTCGATGGGACAACTGAACAAAACGCTGGCTCGCTTAATTACGACAAAAATATTCGACACTAGTTCGACAAAGTTCGCCTTTCAGTCAGTTCGTCAATGAAGTTCATTCCGAGTTATCTTTTTTCGTATTCAGTACTCACTGCACCCAACTGTCCACCTCGGACTCATGCCCCCTCAGTGTGGTGTGCTTTGAGTCAAAAGTCTGCAGTTTGGGATGTGAGCTCAAACAGAACAGTTGATAACTCACCAGGTTTCAATGAAGTTGTCTCTGTGGAAGCGAAACAAATTGGCCAAAAGCATGGTAACAGAGTAAATAAACACTGCACTTGAAAACATTGAGACACTTTGCATTGGGACTCCACCATCGGACCACTGCTTTACCGAAAAACCGTAAAGAAGGTGGTACAAGTGAAGTGGAATGCAAACACTTGTGCCAGCTTATGTCTTGGTGCAATGGCTCAGCACAAAGTGGTAATTGTGGTAATTCGATTCTTTGGGTGCTTGCCACTGTCTGCACTGGGCCACAGAATGACACTCAACCAAACGCAGAATGCAGTTTGCCTGTGTTGTCTAACTAGCTCGGTTGTCCTCATTGATTCAATCAACGTGCATTAAGTGCCGAGTGCCATCAATGTTTCTGACAAGGTGAGGGGAAGGTCGTGTGCGTGTGGTGAAGAGAGTAAATTCAATCTAGATGAGAATTCACTTGTGCGTAGTGTCCCCCGAGTTCGGATTGAGACACAGAAGGAAAGCATGCTTTTTCTCACAAACATGCTGACAGCCACAAGGACGATGATACGACTGCATCCACAGCAAGCAGAATGTCCCCACGGTGCTGTGGTGACTACTGCCCGGCACCAGTTTACTGTGCCAGTGTACACCTCGGTCATATATCTGAACCAGAGACAAACACACAAAAGGCACAACAACAGGCACCACCAGTCGAGACAAGAGTGCGATGCAAAGTGATCCCTGCGGCCTTTGTTCGCAACCAAGTGTGATTGTGTCTGTCTTAGCCCTTCTTTTGCTGACTGGTGTTAAATTCTATCTGGTCAAACCCAAGATAATCAAATTGATTGTACAGACATGTCTGCAGTGATAGATGATCAAGGAGATGCATAGTTTTTTGGCACAAACGAGTGATGGGCCATATTGAGAGTTGAAAATGCACTGCAGTGAAGCACTTCAGTGCCAAACCAGTGCACACTACAGAAAGGCACTTTGAATTTCCACAATGTCTCGATACACACTGTTGAGCATACTCCTCTGTCCTACTGGTGTTACCTGTTACTCGTGTCAAAGTTGTTTTGAAGCTAGCTAGATTGGTTAGCAAGAGTTAGCAAGAGCAAACAAGACAAGTTAGCTTAGAGCAATATATGATCAGCTCATCAATTAGAATGCATTGTGTATTCAATTGAATGAAATGCATCACTGTGCATCAAGGTGAGTCCAGAAGCAAAGATGCACTGTGTGGTGATGTCATTTACAATGACGCACTCTAGCAGAGTGAATGAATGTGTGAGCGAATGGATGCTAAAGAGAAGCGAGCGCCATTTGCAACAACACTCAAGATGATCTCAAGTTTGTCTCGACTTTCGGAAAATTCGCGGTACAATTGGACACTTCACAAAGACAAACACTTCATTCAGTTTCTCGAAAGCAAAATCACATAGGGCATCAATCAACAAACAAAGTGCTCAATGAGAGAGTAAAAGTGCGCTTTGGAGTAAGATTGCCTTGTCACTGGAAATGATTGTACACGATTTGTGGACGAACAAATGGCAAACAAACAACAAGCCCAGGCAGATCACCTGTCCGCCTTACTGGATTTATAAGAATGAACAATTCGGACAGAAACCGAGTCGATGATGAATTAGAGTGAGTGTAAGTTATTTTAGCTGATTGCATTGCACGCATTCACTGGGTGAAATCGGAAGGCGAGTCAATTGAGCCGAGTGGACTCATGTAGCTGTATTGAATGATTGTTTTTATTAATTCATTTGATAGTATGCATACTTTTGAATGTGAATGAATGTGCAATTTAGATTCTGTAAAAAGAAACTTTGTGCTTCGTAAATACAGACTTGACGTGAACACAGTGGAAGCATTTTGATCTACAATTTATTTTTATAACCAACGCTTATTTTGAAATTATATTTTTCAATCATGGAACTTAATAAACAACAAATATATTTAAAAAAATGATTTCAAAGCTCGCCAAGTGCAATTTCCTTGTTTAGTACAACAAACAGAATCGTGTGGTAATTGATTGCCATTAAATATTTTCTATCTCCATATCCACAGAAACAAAGCCAACGTATTTATTTTATTTATACCATCGTACATGGTACATCGATTATAGTGCAACTGAGTAAAATTAGGAGCGCTTTAGGACTGGCACATTGACCAAATGACCAGTGCTACCGAGTTCAACCAAGAAGCCAAGCCGAACCATAAGAGACACTCTGCTGGGAGTGCCTGTGCTGCTGTCCAACATATCCAATGATACCATAGATCTAGACTAGATCTAGACAAGACGAAATCATTATTATCAGTAATAATGGCTCGATCTTACAATGTCCAGACATGTGGCCAGCGATCAACGCGAAATTGCCTGACCAACAGGCCAGTGGCCAGCTGGAGCTGGCCAACAGTGAACACAGACCGTTCATCCAGTTGTGTAGTACAATGTGTACTCAATACGTGTTCCACATGGTGCTTCATTGCCTGGGTCTATTTATTTATTTATCATCTACAAATCAAAATTCACTCGCCCTAATAAATAATCAGCAGCAGCAGCAGCACTTTCATTACTTTGAATACTCAATTAGTGTTGATGGACTAGACAATTGCCTTCATCGTGTTTCGTCCTTGTCGTTGTTCTCTGGCATCGTTGCATTCTGTGCATCGATCATATAAAGTCGACCCAGCCCGCGCTCACCTTCAAACCCAAACTCGATATCCATCAGTATCTAGACTAGCTCGTCGGTGTCCACTTGGCGCAGTCATGTCTTCGTCCGATGGCAAGAGCTTTAACATTTCAATTCCTTCTCCATCCTGCGGAGGCAGTTACCATCAGTCAAGTCGGTTGAGTGGGACTAACTCGATGTCTCAGTCCAACTCTACCAAAAAATAACACAACTCCCATTCAGAACGAACTGGATGTGAACAATTGGCTCTTTCGGATTTGCTCAACAACAACTTCACCACCTCACCAACCCAGTAAGACAGTAAGATTTATTAAGACACGAGTGACAGTGTGTCCTCACTTGTGTCACCACAATGCATCAATTAAATGGCCCATTAAAAACAATGGTGCCATCATAACCAGACTTTCTGCCAACACTTATGCCAGTGGGAGGACATCGATTGACTTGTTTGCAGAGATGCAAACAAACCAACTCAAAGTGCACATAAATCAATGCACTTATTACACATTAGACCTGAGACAAGCGTAATTCGGTACAATTAAACGATACCAAAGGCGAGACCAAGGACCAGTGACACCATGGCGCCATGCAGGGCACAACGAGCGTAACTATTTTCGCATTATTTTCGAACGATCTGACATTTGCTTTTAACGACACTTTCCAGTTACATTTACACTGCATTGTGTACTTTCAAGCCGAACAACACAGTTCCAGTGACGTACGGGAAAGTGTTGCCGTCGAAAATGAATCGCTAGACAATTGTCATCATGATTGTCATCATGATAAACAAGTTCCGATCGTGCATGAATTGACCAGCAATTGAAGAGCTTGGCACTGAAACATTGAAAAGGGCACTCAAAGAGCTGGAAGGATGGTCCGTAATTGATGTTCTTGATGTGTAGGCAAGATGCAAATGATGAAAACGCAAACAAATGCCACAAACGGACAAAAGTAGATTAGGTCATTCAGACTTGACAGAGAATGCTGCTTGATGTGTACACACGTGAGCATGGTCATGAACTATCATAATTATAATTATCCGGTCGTGATTTGCCGACAACGTTAATTTCCGATCTCGATCGATATCGGTGCCATCTTGACAGTGTGGCCAATTGATTATCTGCTGGTGAGTGACTTGCTTTGATAAATATAGAACAAGAATTGAACGGTAATGAACGTTGTGTCTCCACTCTATTCACACAATTGACTGGCTTCGGTGCCTTGTTAACTTGGTGTGTATCGTCTTGTACAAACATATGAACATAGTTGTTGCGAATCATTGCTGATTGGGGGTGGGACTGGCCAGACCAGTTTCCAAGGCAGGTAAATTCGGTAACCAGAGGCCCGAGACTGACACAGGTGTGACTGACTTCACCAAAGCTCGTTCGACATCGATTCCTTTCATACATACAAAATGACCATTTGCGATTGATTGCGACAAAGCAAATGCGATTTTAATTAGTGCCACCCAAGCAATCAAACAAACCGAGATTGGAGTGACTATCGATCGAGACATTGAAACAGGCATTATCGAGACGTTTGCTTCATATTTCTTATTGTTCCCACTTCTTGACGGCCAATCCTTCTTGAGATTTTTGCTAAAGATTTGTAATCATCGGAGACATTGCAATGGCAGGGCAACCCTCAGAGAGACTCTTGCGAGGCTTTTCCGGCTCATGAAGAAAAAGCATTCGAAATAGTGACAAAGTGGCTAAAACAACGGCTAAACCACAACTTTAGGAATCTAAAGGACCAACACAACCGAACGAGAGTAAATGTAACTGTGTGAAGGCATTGGCCGATTGGTCAATCAATTAGGCAAATCGACTGATACGTCTCAACTGTCAAACTGAGCTACTTGTCTTTGACGCTGCTAATTGCTAATTTGGCACTAGAGCGACTAGACTCGGTTGCGTGAGTTCCTGTCCAATTAGTGCTGTAATCGCCTGAGTGACTCAGTGGAGGACATCGATTTGAGAAAGAATGATCTGCTCGGTGTGACATGCTGGGTGTGCTGGCATGGCTTGTTTGACTGTTTCTTTGTATCCAAGTTCAATGAATGCTCACTTTTACAACCGTTCAGAGTCAATACTGGCTGCAATCTCGTTAATCATTCGTCCTATGGCAAATGGAATCAAGCGAGATTCACACTGGCACAGCGATATCGTTCGATGGCCCTCCACTGCAGATTTGGCATCCAACCATCAATTAGCAGTCTCCAGTCTGTGAGGCACACTTCGACACTATTCGACACTACGGCACCGATTGGTCAGTGACTTCTCCAGGCGCCTGATCCTCACCTTGATCGACTATCAGCAAGCCACTGAGCCTGATTAAATTCACGTGAAGTACTAGTACTAACAAACGATCTTCTGACTGGTCATACGTTCGGTGCCAATGCTGTGCCTCGTCCAAATTTTGGTTGTAGATTATGACGCCTTTCGCCTTTGACACGACTGTTCACACTGTTCAGTGCCTTCTCAGTCGATGGTTGAATTGTAATCGTGTGCCTTATTATGCCTTTGATCGTTACAGTTACTTGCTGGTTATGAATGCTATCTTCACACATCAAACAGCTTTTGATTGTCTCCTCTGTCTTCTCAATCTGCCACAGACACCTGGCAGCCTCATCCGCACGGTCTCATTGATATTGCAATTTGCTCTCGGTGCTGTCCACTTAATTAAAGCCATTCGCTTCGATTCTCATTGCTCGTGAGTGCTGCACTCGAGTCTAATCGAGATGGTTTTCTCCGATTGGCACACCAATCTCAGGAGGAATATTAGTCTCTTCCTAATGTATATTGTTTGCATTTGCATCACTGTGCTGTGTTATGGAGCTGTCTCCGGAGAACAGAGCGAGTTAGTTTCACAGTTCTGCTTACAGTCACGCTCACCAAACACCGAGCACTGGCCCCTTGACCAACCGACTTGAACTGACCTACTCTAATATTCATCTTCTCGGTGGAAAAGTGGAACGAGTGTCCGGTCAGTAGGGACCATCCAGTTCTTTTTAAATCTGGAATCAACACTGTGACTAGTGTCCAATGGCCACGAATGATGTGCACAAGGTGTGCTGTTTGTTGACCTGCCCACCGTTGGATACTAAATTAATTGTTACTTTATTAATTACTTCTCGTTCTCGTTTGTGCTCGAGTGATCGGTCGAGTGCGTCTGATGACCGCCGCACTTGTGCCTTCCCCCTGTCCCATCCACCGTTAGACCTTTTACTCAAATCGCCAGATCGACGGCTTCTAATTAGAATATATAGTTATTATAATAGAATCGAGTCTAATATTGGCAAGTGGCAATTTCGTTGACCAGGTCGGCCAGTCCTTCCCCGTGTGCATCGTTCGAACGATAGATCTATGTACGAGGAGGTGTCAAGTTCACATGTCTGGCCAGTGTGCCTCGTCCATTAATGTCTTCTTGTTAGTTCTGATCAAATATTTGCTCGCGGTGTGGTCTTGGTCCAGTTGGCTACCTGATGAATTCGAATCTGTCCAGTGATTAGGGATGCAATAAGCCTCCTTTAGCCCGTTCAATATCCTGTGATTGATTCCCTGTTCATTCCGCCACTGAACTCCACTTCTTGTTAGTCACTATAGTGCCTGGCAATATCTATCTATATCGTATTAGTGCTGTCGCTGTTCATTTATAACCTTTCCAGAGAAATCTCCACTTTACGGACACGAATGTGTGATCCTTGATGTAACCTTTCAAATAATTACACATGTCTGTGTTTATGCTTATATGCTTGGCATGCTCTTAGCAAGATCTAGTTTATGTGATATTTGAAGGCCATTTGTCTGGTCTTTGATTAGCTTTGGTTATTATCTTGTGAAATTATTATCGAGGGAATATTCTGGTTGGAATAGTAGGTAAATGTCTCGAAAGTTATTGAATAAATGTGATTATTGTTTGAAGTTCAAACTTTGAACAAATGATGGTTGCGCCATCTAGTGTGAGCAAAACAAACTTCAAACTGAAAAGGACTGATTTGTTGTTGTTTGAGCATTGTTTTTATTCACAAACATTTCACTGTATAATTTATTTTCTTACTTATTGCATTTGTCTGTTTTTGTTTATTTTAATTTAAGCTATCATTTTGGATTCTTGTTTGCTGTTGCAACGATTATTACTGTTCACGAACTATCCACCGACTTATTATCTACCTCTTCAAGATGTATCTTCAAGTTATATTCCCTCAAAAGCTGACATAACAAATAATTTATCGTATCGAAACTAATTATTCTTATGCATCCGAGGACTATGAGAAAGTTGCAAGTTGATGCAATTTTGATGCGATTTTACAAAGGTATAATGAAGATATTGAAAAATGTGTAATCTAACCTTATCCTTAATTTTCATGTTTTCTGGCTACACATACCTTTTGTTTGAAACATGTTTTTGTGTATCTTTGGAGAAGAATCATTTGCCGAGTTTGTGATTACATTGCGCTACACTGAGTCATTTGTCAATTTAATATATTAATTGATTGTTTATTAACCCTTTGACTAATATTTTTTCTTTCTTTTAGGGTAAGTGTATTGGTTGTGTATTTCGATCATCACTTCAGTCATTTGACCCGTTGACGCAAGTCTATTTGTGTATGTATATTTGATTTGCAGTATTAAAGCATTCTTTCTGTCTGATCACGCTTCTTCTTTTCATTATCCTTATTGTGCCCTGCCTAAAGCCAACCTCTTTATCATTATTACAGAATTGTAGCCGATTTAGGCTAATTATCATTAATGGCTGCTTCGATGTGAATTAATCGTGCCAAATTGACTCCATTCTCTGGACTGTGTACTTGAACACCTGTGCACACATGTCTGCTGCATGCCTATCAGTTGGTTGCTATTTTGATTGACTTTCATCACCGAGACTGCATTGATTTCGTTCCTGTAAAATAGTAACGTGTGAACCTGTACCACTGAGATTGGCTCGTTTGTTGTTGCATGTCCGTTATCGAGATGGCCACTTTCTCATCTTGTACAATTAGATTGAATCGATACAAACTATCGAAGCGCGATATTGTTTGCATTGAATTGCATGTTTGCTACCTCAATTGGTCCAATTTTGGTCTCGTGTGCATTGTGCCACTGAGAGTGTGTGATGGCCACATTGGAAGGGACTTTCTTGGCCTTGCATCTCGTTGTGTCCCTGTTTTCTCATGTGTTTCGGGCACATTTCTCATTTATGATTTGAGTTTCCATAATAGAAAGACTCCATTTGACATTATCCTGCTGGACCGTACCATCCATCTATGGCTCGCTAACCCTAACTGTGAGTACGCTCTCAATCTATTGACTCGATCCAACCACTTTACCAGAACGGAAATGGCCATCCATTTATTATGTAGAACGGCAACTTTACACCGTTTCTGTGGTGTACATCTCTCTACTTGGTCCATTCTGATGCCACCATTCTGGCTTGTGTAAATTTCTATGCTAATGATTGCTCAGTCTAACGGCACTGCCACACGACATGTCCATTTTACAACATACTTATTTAATGTTGCATTTGTGCGGCAAATTTCTTATGGTAATGAGTTTGCAAGAAAATGTGTATTTATGCCACTTTGGTGTTAAAAGCACTTTCCGAAAGCCTGTCCCAAAGTAGTTCAATAGACCTTGACACAGACCGCGCGAGAGTGCATAAGACTAAAGACCGACTCTTCATTCATTTGGATTATTTGGCCAGTTGTTGCCAATGGCATTACTTCGGTGAATGCCGTATTCAGAATGCGGTACGTCAGTGCTGGTGGCGCTAGTATTGAAGCAGTGTTGCCTTTGCATTGCAGTCTAATCTTAATTGAAATATATTGCTTCGCATTCTGTGCCGACCTTGCCCCATTCCAACTTTACAACTGGTGCTCCCATTCTCACTTGGTTATTTACATAGTCCACTTTAGTGGATTGTTGATGCTTTGACCAATACCAATGCTTTGCATCACCATTCGCGCAAAAACACTCGCAACATGTACACAGTCAAATATTGACGTTCGTCGGTGTCTGCCTGCCCATTGTCGTTCGATCAGTGTGCAAAGGCAAATTGTGCCTTATTAACGTTGCCATTGTAATTGTCGTTTGTTTGTTTGCTTGTTTGTACTGACATTTCCAATGCTAATAATCGAGTTGTCTTTTTTGCTGACAATCTCGTTCCACCAAACAGCAAAACTGTGTGTGCAATAATTTGATCGAACCAAAGGGACGTAGCGATCAGCACTAGTGCCACTAGACGACAATGTTTACTTTATTTACATATTGTCTACTCGGTCGATTGGTCTCGTGCCATTGTGCTAATTGTGCCGGCCCGCACTAATTCCGAGTTCGCTAACTTACAAGCGAATCGAGAACATTGCTCATTGGTCAATGAACTAATAGTGTTGTTGGGCTTTAATTTTAAATTGAGATGTGTGGAAAGTTTGAGCAAACCATATTGGACTGACATATAATACCATATGGTATAACATATTCGGTATAGTTTGATTTATTGTCCTTTTACTAGAGGTACACGTATTTGTACTTTCGCGCCTTATTGGCTCCATCGATCATGCCTCCACCGTCATTTTGGCCATAATTGAGTAGATTTTGCATTTTGTTTGCTTGTTGATCTGCATACCTTTCAATTGGGTTTGTGGTAAGGTTACATTCGAACACTGGTTACAATCAATTCCGAAGCAATTTCTCCAGCCCGACAGATTGTTATTGCTTGTCTCGGGCCATGGCCACGATGTATCGTTAGTGCTCCTCACAATAGGTGAAATATCCGCTGAGCGATTCCGTTCGGTCTGTGGGCCACTTGAATATAAATAATTTGCCGTCGAGACAGGCAGGCTCGATTGGTTCTAATGTTTGTTGGTTTATTTTGGTTTGCCTGTCTCATCGTCGATTACTGGGGAATTCTTGTCGGTGTGGACTCCTTGACTACCATAATCATTCAATATTATGTCTGCCTGGCGGCGCGCGCCTTGTACTTCACTAGCAAGACTTTAGTCAAAAGGGACTCTTATGTTTTTGCGTTTGCGGTAGTTTTATTAAAGCAAGCCAGCATGGACGTGGTAAACAGTGCCCATTGGCAACGAATTGCAATTACTACCGTCCCACAGATCGATTCGAGCCTCGGCACTCTCTCAAGTCCACCAATGAGGGGACTGCTTGAACAAATTGCACCAAAGCAATTATCGTTATTAGCGAACCAGTTGGCTCATGTGCCCATTCGATCAGTGCTCAAATTAAAGCCACCTTTCCACACACCAAGTGAGAGAACAGATGTATATGCTTTCCGAATGGCCACTCCACTTTGTTTGCGCCGAGTTGCTTAGCTTAGTTGCCAAGCACTCGCTTCTGTGCAATTGCCTTTTATACGGCTTGGCTCATGCCAAATTGTCAACCGAACGAAATTGAATTCAATTAGCCAATTGATCATTGCCATCTACTGAGATTAGTCAACTCTCCGAGGCACAAAGCAAGCCCGCTCACAATGGCTCTTTATTTGTCATGATTCTTTCAATTCATTTTATATTTGACACACAGTACAAACATTGCAGTAAAAACGGTGCACTAATCTCTCATGGAAAGGTTATCAATTCTCATTGCATCTCCGTGCAGGTGTGCTTGGTGTCCCAGTCCAACGTGCTTTAGCTTTAACTTACAGACGTCAGCTTGCCGGATTTCTATTCCAACCTACGCAAACTGGAATCTTTGATTAACGACAAAATTTGCCCACTGCTTGTTCATGGAGATTGGCTTCTTTATTTTACGATTTGAGTCGATTCTACATTGGTTATGCTTCTGTGTCTGACAATTTTGGTCCGAATATACTCAAAGCCTGGCACTATGCCGAACAGTGTGTGACTACATTTGAATATTACGATTCGGGCCACTACAGTTTGCTTGTGTTTAAGGAAATGCTCAAATAGTTCGCAATTTTGGTGGCCTTTTTTGAAAAAGAAGATTTTGTTAATTACTTTAAGAACAATTCTATTGATGGCAAGGTCGATGATGGAGCCGATTTGGCTTAACGCTTTCGAGTTATCAAACAACGAGTGCACAAAATGAACTATCTGTACAAATTTGTTTGATTCGATTCACTGGGCGCTTTCAATCTAACAATGTAATCAATCAGGTGTCTACATTTTATTAAATTTAAATACTCAGATAATTAATTTATACAATTTTATTTTATTGCTTATTCTCCTCGGACCTGGGCAATGCCCAGTGGGCATATCAAATCGATTAGCGAGCAGATTCAAGCGAAACTAAAGATTTTATTAATTTCTGTTAGGTAAACTAATTAATTACAAGGTCCAATCGACCCAACGTCCGAAATAGAAAGAATAAACCGAAATGACTGTTCTCTTCAGTTGTGCACACTGTTTGAGTGGTCGTAATCGTTGCAGTAGACAACGTTTCATTCCACTCAGTGTGATTCAAATTAGGACAGTCAAGACAGTCCTCACTGTGGTAAGTGATTTCGATTACTTCAACATTTGGAAAAACATGCTCGATGTAGAGTGTCTCCAGTGCCGAGTGAGCATTCACCCAAATGGACAAAGTGATCTCTTTGACTGACACCAATTTGGACAATCGGGTTAGGTCTTTTTGTAATAGTCGAGCCGCAAGTAGATCTATCTCCATTCGAAGGCAAGTCAACTGCCGTAATGGAGTGAGATGTCGAGCCAATTCGCCGACTGAGATATTTACCGGATCGAGGCTACAGATGTCGAAGGTTGAAATGTCGACTAGTGATGGAAAATGAGTAGTGAAATCGATCAAATTGAATGCAGGTATTTCGCCTGTCATGTTCAAGTGAGTAAATCGACTGGCGAATTCGCGACTCGTTCTGGTCATGTATTTCCATGCATCGCATGAAACAAAATTCAATCCAATTCGTTGAATATTCCCATTTGGTTCTGCATATTGTTTGAGTGAGTCGAACAGGATTTCGTCATCGTTGTATGAGCGAAAATAAAATTGTTCCAAACGAGCAAACACTGGAAAATCGATCTTCTTATCAATGATCATCAGTTGATGAAAGCCCAGTTCGAGCACTTTTAGTGACTTTAATCGATTGATCGAGTCAATCAGTGGAGCGACACTTCCACTATCTTCACTAAACGCCAAAGCTAATTTGAGGCTAATCAAGGTTGTACTCCACTGGTCGATGAGGTCACAAAGCCTTCCAATGTATTTCGCCATTTCAATTCCGCAAAGTTTAATACTCAAATTGGTCACTGTTGGGAAGGCGCTTACAAGCTGGTGCGGTTTTCTTAAATAACCCCAACTCAAAGCGAAATAATCCGTTGATTTAGCTCCAATGGCTAATTGTTTGTGGCATGGAATGATAAATGTTGGCCGTAAGAAAAAAATCTTCATCGTCCACAAAGGCCAACGATTTACGACGGTGTAAAGCGATGAATTTGAGCTTTCGCAAACTGGGAAAAACTTTGTCAATGCGGACTAGGTCTTGAACAGGCAGTTTGTCAAACAAAGCGAGAATACACACAGATCGGGAAGTTGAGTGATGGAAAGCATATTTGCTTGTTGGATGGTTGCGAAGATTACTCGAATCGTGTTGTGCAAAGCTGGTTGAGTGTAGAATGTTGTTTCAATTTGTCGATTGCCTCTATTTATACTAGAGAAAATGCATTGAAACCCCTTTGACTTTTGACCTTTGATGATATGCATCAATGCTCTAAATGTTCGTGAAAGTTTGTCGGAAGCATTGCACATTGTACAATCAAAGCGCAACCCTTGATACTAAGATGATTCATCGATGATATCATAACAACAAGCGGCACTTGAAATGTGATTCAAACTAGCGCAAATTATCGTCACCACAAAAATTCTGTAAACAGATTTTATTTTTAAACAATTCCATTTACTCTGAATGGCTGAAAATTGACGCACATTGTGTGCCTGTAAGTTATAAAGCAAACTTTCCGTCATACTCAGAAGTTGTTTAAAACAGTATACTAAAACTAAAACAGTAACTTTGTTTAGTCTAAAGCAGTATGTGCCATATTAAAATAATAGCCACCGATCAATTGCAACTATAATTTACCTATTCATAATATATTACTAACGATAAATTTATTTTAAAATAAAGTGATACACAATTTGCATTTGATCGATTATGGTATTTATTACTTGATTTTACTCCAAATTAAATTTATCAAATTAAGTTATGTGTGTTGTATTGTAATTACGTGTGCAATTGTTTCGACCGACCACGGTACCGAACAATTAACACAAGGCTACGATCAGTTCGATAGACCAATGTTCCAACCCAGTCGTGCCCCAAATGGCCGTCGAATTAGCATTACTCGAATAAGCCTCGGTCGAATTCTAATTTGTCCGATAATATTTAATGGCTAGCTGGTCTTGCTTGGTCATTTTCTATTTTTGTCTTCTGACATTTGAAGCCAGCTCTTTGCACCTTTTTACGCGTATCTCCTTGCAAGGCACACGTACCCAAGTTCACGTCTTGTTGCCTCACCTCTCGCAAGACAATGAAGCTCTCAATGTTTCGATCCACTTCGAGTCCGTTTGGGGCTTTTGGCTCGGTGGCACTGCTCGCCATTGTGGTGTTGGTCACTTCACCTGTCGTGTCGAGCAAGACTTACCCAATGAGCGATGCTGACAATGATTGGCTTGGTCCTGCTCCTTATCCAATTCGGTCCAAGCGAATGGCGGACAACCTCCAACTCGATCAGGACCTGGACAAGGATGACTCGATGAAGCTTGTAAGCAAGTAAGTTCGAACCAGTGGCTAAGTGTGTGGCACGTTTCATTAACCGAATTTTCTAGACGCCTGGCTCGTGATGTGGCTCAACTTGTCGCTTTAAAAAAAGCCTCACGACTGGTTAAGCGGTAGGTGGCCTTATAGCAACTCTTAACTATAACCAGTCTCTTTGTGTTCTAGTAACATTGGCAAAGACTTGCAATTGCTCGACGAGGACTCTGACTTCACCTATAATAATGATATCGAACATTCGAAAGCTCGAGGACGGAGCGTGTGGAATCGCAATGCCGACGCTCATGGAGATGAAGACTATTCCGACGATGATGTCGATGATACCAAGCAAAATTCGGGGGCTCAAGGACGGAGCGTGATGAGTCGCAACCCGGATGGCAATGACTTGCAATTGGTCGACAAGGACGACTACATCGATTATGATGATATCGACCATTCGAAAGCTCGAGGACGGAGCGTGTTGAATCGCAGCCCCAATGCCGACGCTCCTGGAGATGAAGACTATTCCGACGATGACGTCGATGATACCAAGCAAAATTCGGAGGCTCGAGGACGGAGCGTGTTGAGTCGCAACCCTGGTGCCGACTCTCCTGGAGATGAAGACACTTCCGACGATGAACCAGCTGAAGAAGCACCAGCCCCCAAGCCACACCAAGCCCCACGCAGTTTGGAGCCAGTTGTCGCTCAAAAGGCTCAAGGACTCAAGGTGAAAAGTCTGGAGCGTGCTGTTGTCAGCAAGCAAGTCTCCTCGGACGACGCTTCAAAGAACCGCTCCGACTCTGGCTCATCTTGGACCTATGTCGCTGCGGGAGTTGGCACTCTCGCTTTGATCTCAGCAATCGCCGTCGGGGCATTCTACGTTTACCAATGGACTGGCGCCCGTATCGCCACCGCTTCTGGTAGCACTGCTGACGACAGTCTCGCTAGCAAGCAGATGGACCAGTCTGGCACTGCGACCGGCTCTGCCAGCAGGACTACTGCTGTCGAGCAAGTCTAAACTGCTCACAACTCACTTCAATTAGCTCACTTTGCAAATTACTAGTTGAGCATTGACCATTTAGGGTCTATTCTAAATTTTATTTTGATGTATTAAAATTAATTTTTGTACCTTTTTACACGTTTATACTTTACTGTATTATTAATAATGAATTATCTTTTAATGACTTTATTTGTGTATTTATTGAATTTGTTTACTATTATACAAGTTCCTATCTATCATAACCATTCCATCTCGAACAAATGTACAGCTCAGCTTGTAACCTTGTTTCCTCTGACCGTTCAAGACTAATTCGTTGTCGAATGCATGCATTATCAGCATTAGTCATATATGCATCAATGAATTAACTTTGAATTTGCTCACCAAAATCGCTCAATATCACCAAAGATAAATCGTTACAACGCCTCATTCTGACCTTGTGAGTGGTTATCTTTTCTTTTCACTCAATGCATAGCAATATTGCACACATTCACACAACACAACACAGTACATGTAATACACAAGTCAAAACAAAAGACCAAATTAATATTAATATATATGATAACATTTATGTATAAGATAACATTCGTATTTTGTATGTATAACCAGAGATGAAGAGATAGGATACAAAGAGTGCTATTCAAAAATAACGGTACGATAGTTTGGTGAGAGTGTGCTCAGTGGTGTTAGTGGGTTGATGTATCAGGTGACAGTGTTAGCTACGTTCCACTTCGACTACCTTCACTTCAATGAGCAGATTGTGACAGTCGGGCGGAGGACTGAAATTGAGAAAGCCCCGTCTCGACACAACGCCCAGCATGAATCGTCGTTTGGGATTTCGTTTGGCCAATTCGGTGCACACGGTGAGAATGTTATCGCTCACATTGGAACAGTAGTGCAGATCGAGCGTAGTGAGACGAGACATTCGGGAAATTGCTTTACAGATCTCAGGGTCGATTATCACTCGAAACAGTTTGAGTTGTGTGAGGTGAGGCAGAGTGGCCATGCACTTCCACACCGAGTGGGAACAAATGTTGCAGATTCGATGGCCGTAACTAAACGAGAAACAAATCACAGATGAGCTAATCGTCAACGCTTTCCTCTCCTCTCTCCCCTTACCGCTTTCCAATATGATCACATTTGAATTCGACTGCAGTGAGGAAGAGCTTCTTCAACTGAGGCATATTCTCCCCAATGGCTCTCACCGCATTGTCAGTGATTGAGGCATACTGAATGCTCAAAGACTCCACCGATGACCAGCCAAGTTGAATGATCTTTTTGAATGGTAAATCATCACAAACATATTGGTTGATGTTTGATGTGTTGCAGAATTGCAGATTCAGCTCGTATAGATTGGCAAACAGTAGATTGGCCGGAGTGGACACGTCAATGTCTTGGTGACTCAGACGAATGTGTAGACTTTTCAAGTTGGAAAAGTTGGATCCAATTGTGGAGATGGCAGACAACTTTTTCCGAGTAATTTCGAAAGGCCAGCAGTGAGACACATTCGAGACCTACGAATAAATGAATGAATTGAGTCAATTTGTTTGTTGATTATCTCTCAATGAACTCACCAATTCCATGTTCACAGTTGATATATATCTTCTTGACTGTGTGCTTGATGATGGTGAGGTAGAAAAGAATGTCAATCTCATTGTTGATTCTCAGTTCATCCAGTGTCACACAGTACTTGAGCAGCAAGTCAATCACAACTTGATCCACCGAAGTCAGTCCCCCAATCGAGAGACTCTTCACTTGAGCTCCCAACTTTTTAGAGAAGTTTTTCCAGTGGGTCAAATGTGACTCGACAAATGCCTGAATGTCATCGAAGCGACTGATGGCCAGTGCATTGTCAACACTGTTCTGATTTGCACTCGTTGCAGGATGACTCGAGAATCGGCCATTCTGACGAGCATTCGGGCGATTCGGATTGTCACTCGGTTGAGCTCGGCTTCGGTTGGCATTGCCCGTGCCCACCACACCAGTCACACTCGCATTCGAGCCACTTGAGCCATTGCTACTGTTGGAATTGCTGTGGCTGGTGAAGCGAACGCCATCGGAGTCAGTTTGGAGCGATGAAATATTCGGAGCTACATTGGGCGACATTAGATGGCGCTTGGCAGCCGAACTCGAATCCTTTGAATTGGAATCATCATTGCCGAGACTGTTGTTCGTGTTGGTGTTGTTTGTGTTAGTGGTGACGGTGTTGTTGTTGTTGTTTTGGTTTGCCAGTGCTTCCATGTTTGGACTCGACGACAATGGATCTTCCTCATTGGATGTGTCGTTGTTGTTCTGCTAAATGTATTTATTATTAATTATTACAGTTCAAATTACCTAAATAACCGTCTGCTTACCTGATTCTGTTGCATCATAATTTGCTGTTGTTGTTGCAGCAACTGAAGATGATTTTGATTTTGACTCGACCTGTGTCGAGACCATTCACGCCTTCTCTGCTGAGCACGTCGCTGGCCAATTGCATTGGAGAGCACTTCCTTGGTGACTGCACTCGCAATGTTCGAGTTTGAATTTTTGCCCGATCCAGGACCGTTGAGTGGTGTGCCGGTGGCGTTGGTGCTGCTGTTCTCGGTCAGTGCCAATTTGCTGCCTTCATGATCACACGGTTTGTTCATCATCATGTTATTATACATGTAATTGGTGGTGGTGGGACTGTTATTGATTACTTTCGGTGTAATGCAAATGTTGGTTGATATGTCTGAGGTGACAATGGACGGTGGTGGTAATGTTCGGGTATGATAGATTGCCATGGCCCAGCTTGTAATGCAATCCCACCACTGGGTCAGTACTTTTCCGAGCCGGTCGACCACTTCCTCCAATTTGAGTAATTTGAGTACCACTTCCCTTTGCAGGCGATGGCGAGGGAGAGGATCGAGTGATCTTCAGTGATCGATCCAGCTCGTGGTCCGCCATAATTCGCCGAGTCGACTGATTGCTAATCTGAAGATTGATCGAAGTGCCACTGTGGCGATGCTGCTGCATTTGCATTGCCTGGTAAGTCTGATAATTGCCATTGGCCTGCTTGACCACATACTTTTGGTTTGAATTGCTCATGCCACTGTTGGACGTGTTCACAGTCGTCTCTACAACGTTTGGCTGGGCCTTTTCCTTTTTACCTGGATTTCGTGTGCTCAACTTGCACATCAAACCATTGAACACGGCCAACTGTTCGGTGGCAAATGCACTCACCGCCGATGTCACAGTGTTCTCCTCTGACTGGTGATGTCCATTGCTTAGCAATTCATTCGAACTGTGAGCTGTTCGGTTGTTACTAGTGCTAGCAGGATCGTTGCTTGCAGAGTTGGATGGCGAGGACAGATCACAGTCCTCCTCGTTACCTTCCTCCAGTTTGATGTCGTTCAGGTGAAGATTCACTATTCCACTGTTTCACTGTACGTCATGATGATCTGCACAAATATACACAAAAAATTAGACTTTGTGTGGCACTAACACGGGACAACTCACCTGAAGTGTCTTGTCATCAAGGTAGCAGTGAGAAAAGTTGATGCATTTCAAGTTACGACAAAGTCCTAACAGATACTCGAGCAGTTTGCTAGGGTAGATGATGTAGCCGCTCTCGTCTCGAGGAAATCGTTTTCCGGGTGGCAAGTCCCACGAGGGGAAGTACGCACACTGACAATTGCACTTGACCGAGTATTCGCCAATTTTGAGTGAGGCTGGGGCGAGGAGCGAGGTTCGTATGAGGCACTGCCACCTACGACAAACTCGCTCGAACAGCATTCGCTCCTTCAGTGTGAGGTACTCGAAGACGTGTGTCAGTGAACAAACTGGACGATCGTTCACTGACACACGTCTATCGACCTATTCGCTCGTAGTGCTCTTATACGATTATAATAAGTGGACAGACGTGACCAGATGTTAACCACTGATTGACTTCTCGTGATAGCTTCATAATGGTCCATGGCACTCTGTGCCATTCCACGGTGGGCAAGGTTTGTTTGGACGCCTCTATCTGTTTTGGCCTATTGTCAGTTCACTCCACTTGTTTAGCATACTCTCATACATTAGTAATCTAGTGTAAATTGACCTTGCTATGTAATTAACTGGGAAATTATATAATTCATTGGTTAATTAATAGGCTTATTAAATTATAATTTGACTTGTTGCCTTTGGAGTAGATTTGTTCAACGTTTCTTCCGTGTTCGCCTTGAGAGCATTCACTCACACACTCTGTAAGAAGTGCACTTCTCAGGCAGTTCTTCAGTCAGCCTTACTATGATACCCTTCACTGTCGATCGGTCGTTGTCTGATGGCAGCTGCCTTAGATCTGTGGTCGTACCGCCCACCGAGACGCTGGCGCCCGACTATTTCGACACTCATGGGCTCCATGGCGCTATTGCCACCCAAGCATCACTCTAACAGCGCCTCTCGCGTTTCGTCACGTTCATCCACCGCATGGTGGTCATTTCTTCATCGCTTTCATCATGTCTCATCACTCGAGACCGATTTTACCTCGATGTGACCGACGCCTGGCGTCATCTCACCACTTTTCCTCCTATTTAACCAGCCCGCGAGGCTAGGTTACAATTAGACTAATCAGAGTAAGCCCTCAGCGCTGCACACGGACACGACTAATCGTCCTGCTCTTCTTTTAGCTCTCACTACCGCACATATTCAAATCCTCTGGCGAGCTGTTCCAGGAACGAACGCTCCCCCAACGCCCGTCCCTCCGGGCCATTCGGTCCCGCACCTATCCATACCTTTTAACCTGTGTTTCTCGGCCTCGCGCCACTTTTATTGATTTTTTCCCTCACCCACAACGATTACGTCATTTGACGAAAATAAACTCTTATTTAGTGCTTTTAATCGAGACTGATTTAATGTGGTAGTGCTTCACTGACCGAGCCGTACTGCCACAGATCGTTTAGACCGTTTGGTCAACGAATGACCAGTCCGCCTTGACCACACTGCCACTTGTCGTGTTCTCCGCACTAATTGAAAAGCGCACATCAAGTGACTCACTCCAATAAGCAAACCATGCCAGTGCAGTAATTATTTTGACGTGCTTTAATTATAATTATTGACATGGACAAAGTGTCATTCGAGGTCAAACTGAGACTTACAAAGATCGCAGTGAAATGGATCGAAATGGACCTCTTCCTCGTATGACCCAGACTAGCCTAGTCTCAATATTATAATGCTAGAGCAACCGATTCACTCTTAATTATGGCAAGACATTTTTGGTCCAATCGTGATTCGTTCATTTATCACGGACAAAGTTTCGCATCGATCGGTTGGCATAAAAGAGAATCGCACAATTCGTGGGTGATATCAGATAAACACTGCTGATCTTGCCTAATTACTCGTACTTTTATGTTTTAGACTTAATCGATGTGCAACGAACAACCACAAACAACTACCAACAGTCACTACCAGAAGCCACTGGTACAATTGTACCAGAAAATTAATTTGTGTCTTCTCAGTTTGCTTGTTTGTGTAACATCTCTACCAAAACCCGATGTAATCATAATTCTGTAAATGTCCTTTATCGTTTTCAATTGCCAATGCCACACGAGTTGCCAATAAGTTGTTCTTTGAGAAAAAGGCATTTTCACCAGGTCGGTACAGTACTGTGCACGTGTGATAATCTGTGTCATACATCACCTAGTTCACTTCATCACAGAGCAACACTTTTCTTTGACTCATCGCACAATCATAGTCATTTGGTCGAACGTTCCGATTTTGATTTTGTTGAGGAAAATGTTTGTACAAAATGAATACTCTAAACAATTTAATTTAATTAACGAGTAGATTTAACGAGACACATTGAAATGTAGCAACTGAAGTGAGACAACCAATGCATACCATCGACGGGGGCATGCAAATGCAAAGTCTGGTGTTTCAAAAGCTAAATTTCATCTGCACACTTTTCGGAACACTGCTTCTTTCAACCAGTTCAACCAGTTACAGTCGAATTTGATATTGCTTTTTCAAAATTGTCTCTCACTCTTCAGGAAGTATGTGCTCAGTTGAATGCTATTAAACAAAAACCCAAACAATTGTCGACACTTGCCAAAGTTCTATCGAAGCACATTGTCGATTACTATGCCAAGAAGAGCACAAGTCGAGCACATTCAACTGATACAATCGGTGGTTCGTGAATGTGCCTCGAATGGTGAGGATGCCAAATTTTGTCAATACTGCAACTCTGTTGGACATTCAGTTGACCAGTGTGAGGAACTCGCGTCGATGACATGTTACAATTGTCTCCAGACTGGCCACAGTGCTAACAGTTGTACAGCTGCAACTTGTGATCGAACTGTTTTGCTTTGAATGCGTTCAATTTGGCCATTTTGCGGGTTACTGCCCCACTGTGGTTTGTTCCCGCTGCAAACAATCCGGACACATGACACGTCAGTGCGCCAATTGATCCATCCATTTTCACTATATCACTTTTCACTATATTTTAAATTTATCTACGCATTTGCATTTTGCTCATTTTATATTCAATATTATATTGTATGCTTAACTAAATTCAATATTTGATAGTTGATATCTAAATAAGCCTTACTTTTATTGTTCATAATGTTTAGAAACAACATGAATGAGTCAGTATCTCAGTGAACAGAATAAAGGACTTATCTTCAACGTACAAGAATATTCCAACAATGACTACCAGCACAATTGCATTCGTCAATACTGCAAATGATTGCCTTTATGAATGACCAAACAGACAATTGAGCACATTTATGGCGAGTAATGGATCATTTGTGTCCATCACCAAATTTTGCGTGCGTGAAGTGAACAGAAAATGTGCACACACACACAACACAACACGGCAATCACCTGTGCACCAAATGAGAGAATTGTGGTCTAGTTCGAAAGGCGCCAGAATTGATTCCACATTACCTGTTTGTCCAATTGGCAGCAGCGGCTGTCAGTTTCCGCGAGACATCTCACCTCCAATGTCCAATGTGACGCCCAACTGGTGCGATAATTTACCGCGTAGTACGAGGTTTGTTCGTTTCTTACCTGCAATTAGCTTGCATCTCTGTGTGTTGTGATGCACGTCTGTTCCCGGGTCAATAATGTAAGCGGATTAAACGAGGGACTTGTTTGGTTATCGTCTGTTGTGCCAACTAGGATCGAGTTATAAAAGGTTCTCTATAGACCGAACAAGCAAAACCGCACACCCACTTTGATCGGACCATAAAGTGATGTGACACTGCAATGACATTCAATTAACAGAGCCTGGTCAACATTGAAATTAGACCGTGATCTGGGCAGGCAACAGGCAAATGAAACACTTGCAGTGGATAACACTTGTCCCGTGCTAGACTCAACTACTGAACATGGACAAACTCACTACATCATTCATCACTCATTATGTAGTGGGTGGCGCAAATTTATTGTCACTAGAATGCTTGATTCACTAGTTTGATTAAATTTGAATATCGACTAGTTGAACGAGTGTCCATTGCGACACTATCACACTGTCATCTACTGCCTCACTGACATCCTTCTTTCTGTGGTTATTTACGACACCTAACTGTCCATGTCAGGTAGATTACATCCCCAACTGGTAAAAGGTTTGGTCTAACTTACAACCCCTCGCCACCATCTCAGTGGCTTATCTCTCATTGTTTATCGTGTTGCAGTGCTCCTTTTCAGGTTGCCTGTCGGCTTTTTCAGTCACATTTCATTTTGTCTCTTGCTGTTTATTAACATACATAACATGTATATATTTTGCATTCCACTAGCGATATCGCAGTTATCTAGTTTTTTTCTGTGATTGTCGCGAGGTCGTTTGGTAATCGAACCCTTACTCGAATGGATGCCAATTTGTGGTAATGCCTAGTGACAGTGTTGTGTTGTGTTGTGTCTTTGTGAACTTGTGTGTTTGTTGAAATCTGATTATAATGACTATGACATACAGTACCACAAAGATTGTACTTGGGTTACTAGTTCAGAGCAGATGGCACCGGTACAATGGTGGCAACATTGGTTTACTTGTCTATTGGTGGTTTGGTTAGTAATCGGAACGGTCGTCACTTGCGCCAATGTCATGCATCGAATGCAACTCATCATGGAGTGCCAATTGCTAATTACCAAATTAATTAGTCCAATCATTGATTGTGATTGTCAGTGTTGAGTGGAAGTTGTACAAGACTGGGCACAGTTCTGCTTGTGCGGTGGTTTACTCCTCGGCTTGTGCATAGATCGGTGCTTCGATTAGTGCCACTAGACACAATTAGAGCTTGACTCGCTCGCTTTCATTTAATTGACTCGTCGATTCTTGGTGGTGTGTTCGCATCACGAGTTCTAGCTCAATTAGCTGTGACCATTCGATTCGTGTGGGTACAATTAATGACACCTAAAGAAAGTGAAAGCAACATTGAATCCGACTGTTATGGCCGTAAAATGTGCACTTTGCATGCGGTGTCGACATGTCATGTACGTGAATATGGTGCATCACTTTCGACGATGCTCTTTCTTGAGTAGGACTATTCACCATCAATATGTCATTATCAGTAGCATCAGTATGTCCGAATGTGGCGGAACTTTCAAAAAACACCCAAGGTCTACAGAATCATGTTTCACAAAGATGAAACAATGTTAAGAACACTTCTCCGCGAGCGGGAACAAATGAACAAGGTTGCAAGAGTAGACAAAAGAAGACAGCACCATAACCGCGGCATCTGTGTTGATTCAACACCTCGACATGTTTCACTGCTGCCACAGGTTCTTCACCTCACCCCCGCAGAACTTCCACAACAACCACTACCTAAAATCAGTGTGCATTCACCAGAGTCATCATCAGTGGAATGTGTCGAATGTTGAAAACAATTTGACATTATGAATGGACTTAATTGCCACATCAGTTCTCACTATCCTAGCCTACAACACGAGACTTGCCAAGCACCAATCAGCTCGTCCTCATCCGGTGACCGACAGGTGAATCTCAACACGAACCATGCACACGTGCAAAAGATTGAGTCCAAGCAGTGGAGGCTATTTCCTCATCGATCTTCTTATTTGTCTTTCGGTGGTGCTAATCTCACCAATAAATTCAGTTAATGTTGCCACTTGCCTTCGGTACGGAGCATGTCATCCATGTTGACCGAGTCAATCTCATTCGGTTGTTGCCACTTTTGGAGTCCAAAATTTGGACCACTTTGTTTCAAGCGATATGGTCACTACTTGTTGATGGTTGAATTGCTCAATTTGCAACTTTGTGCATTTCACCTCAAAACTGTGCCGAACAACATAAAACATTGCGAGCACAACCAAACAAATACCCTCGACCAGTTTGTCAGTTTTGTTGGTGCAAAGTGACATTTGGACAAGTCACTGTTCGACTGTGCAATTTATTGCCTTGACTGGCCACCGATATTGCTGTGACCGAGCCAACTCTGTGAGCTTCTCTGTCAGAAATATACTGCTAGCGCATTGGGTGCAACTTTGAGGCAGTGTTGTTTGTTGTGCAAAATACCTGACAATTGATTTTTTATGCTGAGATCTGTTTGTTTTGCTCACAAGTGCTGATATGGCCTCGATTGTGGTGCTGTGGTTTTTTTCTTGACCGGATCGACACGCCTGACCTGACATTTGCACACAATAAATCAATTGAAAATTCATTGGTGCGCACTTCGAACCGTTGAAAGGAGTCAATCCATAATTGAACTCATTTACTACTTGACTGTGTTGGGCCGAATCGAATCGATTAGCAAATGAATTGAGTAGATACAATGAAGGTCAATTTGCCATTGGGACAAGAGAGCATGTGCAAACACTGGAGATGGCACCAAAGAAGTCCGATTGAGGAAGTCCTTCGCTTTGCTTAACATCACTCTGTCCAATTGGAATTGCAATCGATGAGTGTCCAGTGATGAGCCCTCATGCCACTCTATATATATCCTTGTCTCGTCGCAGTAGGATTTTTTTTAGACGTAAAGTTTGATTTTATTGAGCATTAAGCAAAGCATAGTACCAATTGACATCATCGCAGCAGGATTAGCATGAGATGACAGAGCAAAGATTGAACAAATGCAAAGCGGCTCAGCATTACACCAAGCAAACAGAGAGGCATACAAGCTTGGTTTGGTTCTCTTGTTCATTACGCACACCACAGAACGATATCGATCGAGGTGCAAACATGGTCGCACAAGCCTTTGACGCGACAAGTCTTGTGACAAGTGAATCTGTTACGCCTCTTCTGTTGGCTAATAAGCTTTTTTGTAGTTTACAAAAAAAATAGATATTAATGAAATTACAACTTGTTAGAGGGCGGCTAGAGGCACAGCAAGTGTCAACTGTCTCCAACAAGCGGACACATTGACATGAGAAATTACTCTTGTTCGAACGAATTCGTTTTGAATGAGTCTGCTCAATGAAAGCTGATCTGTGGCATTGTAGTGGCACTTCAATCAGGTCCGACCAATGAGCGATGCAAATGTGCAATAAAAACTCAGTAAAAAGTGGAGAATGCTTTTGTTCGGGTATGATAGATTGCCATGGCCCAGCTTGTAATGCAATCCCACAACTGGGTCAGTACTTTTCCGAGCCGGTCGACCACTGCCTCCAATCTGAGTAATTTGAGTACCACTTCCCTTTGCTGGTGATGGCGAGGGAGAGGATCGAGTGATCTTCAGTGATCGATCCAGCTCGTGGTCCGCCATAATTCGCCGAGTCGACTGATTGCTAATCTGAAGATTGATCGAAGTGCCACTGTGGCGATGCTGCTGCATTTGCATTGCCTGGTAAGTCTGATAATTGCCATTGGCCTGCTTGACCACGTACTTTTGGTTTGAATTGCTCATGCCACTGTTGGAGGTGTTCACAGTCGTCTCTACACCGTTTGGTTGGGTCTTTTCCTTTTTGCCTGGCTTTCGTGTGCTCAACTTGCGCATCAAACCATTGAACACGGCCAACTGTTCGGTGGCAAATGCACTCACCGCCGATGTCACAGTGTTCTCCTCTGACTGGTGATGTCCATTGCTTAGCAATTCATCCGAACTGTGAGCTGTTCGGTTGTTACTGGTGCTAGCAGGGTCGTTGCTTGCAGAGTTGGATGGCGAGGACAGATCACAGTCCTCCTCGTTACCCTCTTCCAGTTTGATGTCGTTCAGGTGAAGACATTCCACTGTTTCACTGTACGTCATGATGACCTGCACAAATACAAACAAAGCATAATTAGACTTTGTGTAGCACAAACACGGACAACTCACCTGAAGTGTCTTGTCATCAAGGTAGCAGTGAGAAAAGTTGATGCATTTCAAATTGCGACAAAGTCCCAACAGATACTCGAGCAGTTTGCTAGGGTAGATGATGTAGCCGCCCTCGTCTCGAGGAAATCGCTTTCCGGGTGGCAAGTCCCACGAGGGGAAGTACGCACACTGACAATTGCACTTGACCGAGTGTTCGCCAATTTTGAGTGAGGCTGGGGCGAGGAGTGAGGTTCGTATGAGGCACTGCCACCTACGACAAACTCGCTCGAACAGCATTCGCTCCTTCAGTGTCAGGTACTCGAATACGTGAGTCAGTGAACGAACTGGACGATCGTGGACACACGTCTATCGACCTATTCGCTCGTAGTGCTCTTATACGATTATAATAAGTGGACAGACGTGACCGGATGTTAACCACTGATTGACTTCTCGTGATAGCTTCTTAATGGCCCATGGCACTCTGTGCCGTTCCACGGTGGGCAAGGTTTGTTTGGGCGTCTCTATCTGTTTTGGCCTATTGTCAGTTCACTCCACTTGTTTAGCATACTCTCATACATTAGTAATCTAGTGTAAATTGACCTTGCTATGTAATTAACAGGGAAATTATATAATTCATTGGTTAATAATTTGACTTGTTGCCTTTTGAGTAGATTTGTTCAACGTTTCTTCCGTGTTCGCCTTGAGAGCATTCACTCACACACTCTGTAAGAAGTGCACTTCTCAGGCAGTTCTTCAGTCAGCCTTACTATGATACCCTTCACTGTCGATCGGTCGTTGTCTGATGGCAGCTGCCTTAGATCTGTGGTCGTACCGCCCACCGAGACGCTGGCGCCCGACTATTTCGACACTCATGGGCTCCATGGCGCTATTGCCACCCAAGCATCACTCTAACAGCGCCTCTCGCGTTTCGTCACGTTCATCCACCGCATGGTGGTCATTTCTTCATCGCTTTCATCATGTCTCATCACTTGAGACCGATTTTACCTCGATGTGACCGACGCCTGGCGTCATCTCACCACTTTTCCTCCTATTTAACCAGCCCGCGAGGCTAGGTTACAATTAGACTAATCAGAGTAAGCCCTCAGCGCTGCACACGGACACGACTAATCGTCCTGCTCTTCTTTTAGCTCTCACTACCGCACATATTCAAATCCTCTGGCGAGCTGTTCCAGGAACGAACGCTCCCCCAACGCCCGTCCCTCCGGGCCATTCGGTCCCGCACCTATCCATACCTTTTAACCTGTGTTTCTCGGCCTCGCGCCACTTTTATTGATTTTTTCCCTCACCCACAACGATTACGTCATTTGACGAAAATAAACTCTTATTTAGTGCTTTTAATCGAGACTGATTTAATGTGGTAGTGCTTCACTGACCGAGCCGTACTGCCACAGATCGTTTAGACCGTTTGGTCAACGAATGACCAGTCCGCCTTGACCACACTGCCACTTGTCGTGTTCTCCGCACTAATTGAAAAGCGCACATCAAGTGACTCACTCCAATAAGCAAACCATGCCAGTGCAGTAATTATTTTGACGTGCTTTAATTATAATTATTGACATGGACAAAGTGTCATTCGAGGTCAAACTGAGACTTACAAAGATCGCAGTGAAATGGATCGAAATGGACCTCTTCCTCGTATGACCCAGACTAGCCTAGTCTCAATATTATAATGCTAGAGCAACCGATTCACTCTTAATTATGGCAAGACATTTTTGGTCCAATCGTGATTCGTTCATTTATCACGGACAAAGTTTCGCATCGATCGGTTGGCATAAAGAGAATCGCACAATTCGTGGGTGATATCAGATAAACACTGCTGATCTTGCCTAATTACTCGTACTTTTATGTTTTAGACTTAATCGATGTGCAACGAACAACCACAAACAACTACCAACAGTCACTACCAGAAGCCACTGGTACAATTGTACCAGAAAATTAATTTGTGTCTTCTCAGTTTGCTTGTTTGTGTAACATCTCTACCAAAACCCGATGTAATCATAATTCTGTAAATGTCCTTTATCGTTTTCAATTGCCAATGCCACACGAGTTGCCAATAAGTTGTTCTTTGAGAAAAAGGCATTTTCACCAGGTCGGTACAGTACTGTGCACGTGTGATAATCTGTGTCATACATCACCTAGTTCACTTCATCACAGAGCAACACTTTTCTTTGACTCATCGCACAATCATAGTCATTTGGTCGAACGTTCCGATTTTGATTTTGTTGAGGAAAATGTTTGTACAAAATGAATACTCTAAACAATTTAATTTAATTAACGAGTAGATTTAACGAGACACATTGAAATGTAGCAACTGAAGTGAGACAACCAATGCATACCATCGACGGGGGCATGCAAATGCAAAGTCTGGTGTTTCAAAAGCTAAATTTCATCTGCACACTTTTCGGAACACTGCTTCTTTCAACCAGTTCAACCAGTTACAGTCGAATTTGATATTGCTTTTTCAAAATTGTCTCTCACTCTTCAGGAAGTATGTGCTCAGTTGAATGCTATTAAACAAAAACCCAAACAATTGTCGACACTTGCCAAAGTTCTATCGAAGCACATTGTCGATTACTATGCCAAGAAGAGCACAAGTCGAGCACATTCAACTGATACAATCGGTGGTTCGTGAATGTGCCTCGAATGGTGAGGATGCCAAATTTTGTCAATACTGCAACTCTGTTGGACATTCAGTTGACCAGTGTGAGGAACTCGCGTCGATGACATGTTACAATTGTCTCCAGACTGGCCACAGTGCTAACAGTTGTACAGCTGCAACTTGTGATCGAACTGTTTTGCTTTGAATGCGTTCAATTTGGCCATTTTGCGGGTTACTGCCCCACTGTGGTTTGTTCCCGCTGCAAACAATCCGGACACATGACACGTCAGTGCGCCAATTGATCCATCCATTTTCACTATATCACTTTTCACTATATTTTAAATTTATCTACGCATTTGCATTTTGCTCATTTTATATTCAATATTATATTGTATGCTTAACTAAATTCAATATTTGATAGTTGATATCTAAATAAGCCTTACTTTATTGTTCATAATGTTTAGAAACAACATGAATGAGTCAGTATCTCAGTGAACAGAATAAAGGACTTATCTTCAACGTACAAGAATATTCCAACAATGACTACCAGCACAATTGCATTCGTCAATACTGCAAATGATTGCCTTTATGAATGACCAAACAGACAATTGAGCACATTTATGGCGAGTAATGGATCATTTGTGTCCATCACCAAATTTTGCGTGCGTGAAGTGAACAGAAAATGTGCACACACACACAACACAACACGGCAATCACCTGTGCACCAAATGAGAGAATTGTGGTCTAGTTCGAAAGGCGCCAGAATTGATTCCACATTACCTGTTTGTCCAATTGGCAGCAGCGGCTGTCAGTTTCCGCGAGACATCTCACCTCCAATGTCCAATGTGACGCCCAACTGGTGCGATAATTTACCGCGTAGTACGAGGTTTGTTCGTTTCTTACCTGCAATTAGCTTGCATCTCTGTGTGTTGTGATGCACGTCTGTTCCCGGGTCAATAATGTAAGCGGATTAAACGAGGGACTTGTTTGGTTATCGTCTGTTGTGCCAACTAGGATCGAGTTATAAAAGGTTCTCTATAGACCGAACAAGCAAACCGCACACCCACTTTGATCGGACCATAAAGTGATGTGACACTGCAATGACATTCAATTAACAGAGCCTGGTCAACATTGAAATTAGACCGTGATCTGGGCAGGCAACAGGCAAATGAAACACTTGCAGTGGATAACACTTGTCCCGTGCTAGACTCAACTACTGAACATGGACAAACTCACTACATCATTCATCACTCATTATGTAGTGGGTGGCGCAAATTTATTGTCACTAGAATGCTTGATTCACTAGTTTGATTGAATTTGAATATCGACTAGTTGAATGAGTGTCCATTGCGAACACTATCACACTGTCATCTACTGCCTCACTGGCATCCTTCTTTCCGTGGTTATTTACGACACTTAACTGTCCATGTCAGGTAGATTACATTCCCAACTGGTAAAAGGTTTGGTCTAACCCAGAATCCCTCGCCACCATCTCGGTGGCTTATCTCTCATTGTTTATCGTGTTGCAGTGCTCCTTTTCCTGAAAAAGGTTGCCTGTCGGCTTTTTGAGTCACATTTCATTTTGTCTCTCTTGCTGTTTATTAACATACATAACATGTATATATTTTGCATTCCACTAGCGATATCGCAGTTATCTAGTTTTTTTCTGTGATTGTCGCGAGGTCGTTTGGTAATCGAACCCTTACTCGAATGGATGCCAATTTGTGGTAATGCCTAGTGACAGTGTTGTGTTGTGTTGTGTCTTTGTGAACTTGTGTGTTTGTTGAAATCTGATTATAATGACTATGACATACAGTACCACAAAGATTGTACTTGGGTTACTAGTTCAGAGCAGATGGCACCGGTACAATGGTGGCAACATTGGTTTACTTGTCTATTGGTGGTTTGGTTAGTAATCGGAACGGTCGTCACTTGCGCCAATGTCATGCATCGAATGCAACTCATCATGGAGTGCAAATTGGCAATTGCTAATTACAAAATCAATTAGTCCAACCATTGATTGTCCAAGTCACTCAATGATTGTGATTGTCAGTGTTGAGTGGTAGTTGTACAAGACTGTGCACAGTTCTGCTTGTGCAGTGGTTTACTCCTCGGCTTGTGCATAGATCGGTGCTTCGATTAGTGCCACTAGACACAATTAGAGCTTGACTCGCTCGTTTTCATTTAATTGACTCGTCGATTCTTGTGGTGGTGTGTACGCATCACGAGTTCTAACTCAATTAGCTGTGACCATTCGATTCGTGTGGGCACAATTAATGACACCGAAAGAAAGTGAAAGCAACATTGAATCCGACTGTTGGCCGTAAAATGTGCACTTTGCATGCGGTGTCGACATGTCATGCACGTGAAGATGGTGCATCACTTTCGACGATGCTCTTTCTTGAGTAGGACTATTCACCATCAATATGTCATCAGTAACATCAGTATGTCCGAATGTGGCGGAACTTTCAAAAACACCCAAGGTCTACAGAATCATGTCTCCGCGAGCAGGAACAAATGAACAAGGTTGCAAGAGTAGACAAAAGTAGACAGCACCACTACCGCGGCATCATCTGTGTTGATTCAACACCTCGACATGTTTCACTGCTGCCACAGGTTCTTAACCTCACTCCCACAGCACTTCCACAACAACCATTACCTACAAAATCAGTGTGCATTCACCCGAGTCATCATCAGTGGAATGTCTCGAATGTTGAAAACAATTTGACAGTATGAATGGACTCAATTCCCACATCAGTTCTCACTGTCCTTGCCAACAACACGAGACTTGCCAAGCACCAATCAACTCGTCCTCATCCGGTGACCGACAGGTGAATCTCAACACGAACCATGCACACGTGCAAATGATTGAGACCGAGCAGTGGAGGCTATTTCCTCATCGATCTTCTTATTTGTCTTTCGGTGGTGCTAATCTCACCAATAAATTCAATTAATGCTGCCACTTGCTTTCGGTACGGAGCATGTCATCCATGTTTACCAAGTCAATCTCATTTGGTTGTTGCCACTTTTGGAGTCCAAAATTTGGACCACTTTGTTTCAAGCGATATGGTCACTACTTGTTGATGGTTGAATTGCTTAATTCGCAACTTTGTGCATTCCACCTCAAAACTGTGCCGAACAACATAAAACATGGCTAGCACAACCAAACAAATATCCTCGACCAGTTTGTCAGTTTGTTGGTGCAAAGTGACATTTGGACCAGTCACTGTTCGACTGTGCAATTTTAAATTGCCAATTTATTGCCTTGACTGGCCACCGATATTGCTGTGACCTAGCCAACTCACACTTGTCAGTGAGCTTCTCTGTAAGATACTGCTAGCGCATTGGGTGCAACTTTGAGCCAGTGTTGTTTGTTGTGAAAAATACCTGACAATTGATTTCTCTATGCTGAGATCTGTTTGTTTTGCTCACAAGTGCAGATATGGCCTCGATTGTGGTGCTATGGTTGTTTTCTTGACCGAATCGACACGCCTGACCTGACATTGGCACACAATAAATCAATTGAAAATTCATTGGTGCGCACTTCGAACCGTTGAAAGGAGTCAATCCATAATTGAATGCATTTATTACTGGACTGTGTTGGGTCGAATCTAATCGATTAGCTAATGAATTGAATAGATACAATGAGGGTCAATTAGCCATTGGTACAGGAGAGCATGTGCAAACACTGGAGATGGCACCAAAGAAGTCTGATTGAGGAAGTCCTTCGCTTTGCTTAACATCACTCTGTCCAATTGGAGTTGCAATCGATGAGTGTCCAGTGATGAGCCCTCATGCCACTCTATATATATCCTTGTCTCATCGCAGTAGGATTTTTTTAAGACGTAAAGTTTGATTTTATTGAGCATTTAGCAAAGCATAATACAATTGACATCATCGCAGTAGAATTAGCATGAGATGGCAGAGCAAAGATTGAACAAATGCAAAGCGGCTCAGCATTACACCAAGCAAACAGAGAGGCATGCAAGCTTGGTTTGGTTCTCGTGTTCATTACGCACACCACAGAACTATATCGATCGAGGTGCAAACATGGTCGCACAAGCCTGTGACGCGACAAGTCTTGTGACAAGTGAATCTGTTACGCCTCTTCTGTTGGGTAATAAGCTTTTTGTAGTTTACAAAATAGATATTAATGAAATTATAACTTGTTAGAGGGCGGCCAGAGGCATAGCAAGTGTCAGCTGTCTCCAACAAGCGGACACATTAACATGAGAAATTACTCTTGAATGAGTCTTCTCAATGAAAGCTGATCTGTGGCATTGAAGTGGCATTCAGTGTGCACATCAATCAGGCCCGACGAGAATGAGCGATGCAAATGTGCAATAAAAACTCACAATTTGTCAGTAAAAAGTGGAGAATGCTTTTGTTGTTGCTGTTCCCTGTCCTGAATTTGAAGGCACTTTGAATTGAATATGCTGCTGTACGGTGTCTTACCTGGCCTTGCATCGTTCATTCTTGTGTTATTTTTGTACATACACAACGGGCAAAATATTTATATATGTCCGGGCACAGGCATTGGTTCGAGATTGCACGAGATATGCTTGCTCAATTAAATTTGGCAGGCCACTCTGCATTTTCATTGCCGCCACTGCATAACTGGCGTCATTGGCATCACCACCCAACAGCTTTCCATTACATTCATTCTCCAATGTCTCATTGTGTCTGGTTAGCGTACTAGTCTAGTCTCTCAAACCTAGTCTTCTAATCTATTCCACTTTCATCAATTAGACTAATCAGACTAATTATTAGTAACTACCGTTAGCCCATGTCTGTGAAGTAATCTTTGCGGGTCAGCCACTTACTAATCGGTCATTATGTTGCCTCACTACTCTACTTGTCGATGGCGTCTGCAGTGATTGATTTCTCACCACCACACCACTGCCACTTAGTGCAATAGATTGTCTCTACTTGGCACATTAAATCACATTATTTTACAATTCATCAAACTTGTTCGCCACTTTCTAATGTGTCCGCATTATAACGCATCGTGATTACGACATAAACCAAACAAAGCTTTGTAATAGAAATTTTAAATGTTAAAGCATTTTTGGTGTCATTCGATAAATATTACTAATCATCGTACCAATTATTAATGTTGCATGTAAACATTGAAAGCAATCTGTTTGTACAGTGGCACTTGGTTTGCTCGGGTGGAGGATTGCTGGTGAGCCAGTGCAAGTGGCCACCAAGCGAAAAGCATCTCTCAGTAGTGGTAATGTATTACATGTGTTGTGTTGTCTGTTTGTAATAAATCTAATTTCGTTTTATTTCTCTTTTAGGTTTGTTTTCTCATTCTTCTCTTTTGGAATGCACCAGTTCAAGTTTGGTGTCTCTCAGTCTACTTGTACCGGTGGGTTTGTCGACTCCACCAGACTGATTGCAATTTGAAATATTCTGGCCACTGTGAATGTTGAGTAGTGCACTGCATCCGTCCGGCATTAGAATATTTGAATTTGTCTTGTGCCTGTGTGCGCCATTCAAGTGAATCCAGTGCAGTTTGGCCTAATTCCATAATACCAATTTGAAAAATATTTATTCTGTTGTCTACTGTCGGGAAGTGGGACATCATCGCCATCCGAGTCCTATTCTCACAGTGCACATTGTCTTGCTCGTGTGTGATTGCGTTCGAGGCAAAAATCCTCCAACTCGGCCTCAGTCCAATGCATTGAATGCAACGCTTTCTGAAATTTGTAATTCAAATTTAAATTTGCTCACTCCGGTCACATTTTCCTTGGCACCAGGCAATCACGTGGGCACAGCATTCCTCATGTTGTTTGTATTTTGTTCCACAAATGTAGCCGAAATGTATGTAGGGCATGTCCATTGGACATTGTCCAACACGATCTGGTAGGACTGGCGTTCGAATAGAGTCCATAAACCGAATTGAGTCGCCATTCTGATTATCGATCTGTTTTCCATTGCCGCTCATTTTGGTTGTCAATTTGGTTGGCTCCTTTATTGCGTCCCAATGCGAGTCCTTTTCAAACCTAATGCAACCTGCAGGTCATGACATCAATGTTTTTGGCATGTAATTTGGTTGCCTTTGTCTCGTGTGCCTCGGTCTAGTCTTATAATCTAGTCTAGATATTTTCAAATTCACAATCGGTAATTGTCATTGTCCGAACCTGTCAGCCCGTAATGAGTAGAATATATTTATTTTGCCTTGCTGTCCTTATTCTAAAGTTCATGAGTTCGGGCAATAAGTGCCAGTGTCAAATCGGACCCATTTCATTCATTCAAACTATGAACATCATTTGAGACAAATGGTGCCCTTGCCGTTCGGTGTGTTGCATTCTCTCGATCGGTTAATTTAGTACTCGACCAGTCCAAGACCAATTTGTCCAGTTGTCTTCTGTATGCTTTGGCTTAGGCTCTGGCCCCTTCCAGTTGTACAGTTCAACTCATTTGAAACTTTTAGACTGTTCATTGCATTGATTCGATTGCCACTTGCTTGCTTCCAATGTGATTTGAATGTTTGAAGTTAGTGCTTGCCAGTGCGGCACCAGAACTGAACTGGATTGGTCGTGCTAAATAACGGGCCCTGGGACAGCACCGCGGTTCTACTAAACAGTAATAAACAGCTGCTGCCTCCATGATGATGTTGATGGTTATTGCTAATAGCATTACACTTTGTGAGATGAAACAAATATATTTAATTATTTTAATTAGAATTCTTTTTAAAGATTTCCTCCATCGGAATATTATTGGCGAGGCAGAAGAGTGAAACGAACCGACAGCACCGTCTTACGAACATGTAAAACAGATGCCACTCAGTTGACACTTCATTTGTCTCGGTCCGAGTGACAGTGGACAAAGCAGTTTGCAGTCTGTAAATTGCTTGTTTGTTCAGTCGGTTCGGTTTATTTATTTGATGGATGGCAATCAGGCAGAAAGTATTGGGCATTCTAAGAATGACATTCTTTCCATCATGCACAGTGTGTCACACACCAATGGTTTGTACAATTAAGAGTGCCTTTCACTTGGCCAGCAGTTTGGATTGTCCGGCCACTGTGGCAATAAAAATTTATTTACCTAACCTCCAACTCTATTGGTGGGTCCAATTGCCGAGTGGCGCAAGTGAAACCACCACCAGACCAAAGATAAGTAGACATGAGGAGCGAACAAATAAAGGCTTCAGGGAGAGAAAACAGGACAAAGACAACATTGGGCAGATAATAAACAAAAGCCTCAACCGAGTGTGACTCTTGAGTGTGATAGTGTCGATGATCAATTGACGGCATGGCGTGTAATAAATTTATCGAATTGCTAGTGAGTAAGAGAACGAGTGTGGTGCCGAGTAGCCAGAAGAAAATCGCTTCATCATGATATCACCGAGGAAGCAGAATTGATGACAAACCGAATTGATAAATTGAGAACCAAATGAAAAATTCACTAAACTCGAGAATGAACGGGCGGACAATCAATCAACAGAATAGAGTGGTCCTGTTTGGTGTTGTTGCAAATGTCGATTGCAAATTGCCTTACTCGCTCTAATTAACAAATGGTCGCCATTAGCAAAGTTATGAAGACACTTTGGGAGCAGCTTCAATGGAAGTCTATAAGTTGGTAGTATCAAAGTAATGCAATCGAGTGTTTACTGCCGTTAGGTAGTGATGCAAGTTAACTAATACTTATAAACATCAAAACAATGACGAGCGCACTGGGCCAGAGTGGACTAGTCTACTACAGCTGTAATTTGTCAATTGCTCTGCTGTGCTCCGCAGTACGACTGTGCTAGGGCAGTGAGTGATTCGTCTTGTCCAAGCAATATGCCCAACTGGAGGCAGTCAAGATTTGCTTTAGTCACGTGTTTAGTTAGCCAGTCAAAGAACGCGAAAATCTCGGCATGCCACAAAGATACCAGACAAGTGATCTCTGTGATAAGCACGAACACAACCGGAAGGGAAATAAAAGGCAGCGATTGAGGTGAATGGCAAGATTTACTAGTGCCGTTTGGAATCGACTCACCGACCAATATAAACGCATCAAATTGATGCAACAAATTGATGAGTGAAGCAGTTAAAAATAGTTTTACAAGACAATCGGACAGAGAAAATACCGCAGTACAGGATGAGCCAAATTTATTGCGAACAAATCGATGCTTGGACCAAATAGTTCAGGCTCTACCAGGCAGGCCAGTAGAGAAAGACCAGTGCCGACTGGGTGAGACGATCAATTAAGTGGCCACATAAATAAATGCACAAGATAAAGACAGCCAACTGAATAAATCTGAACGGAGTCAAAACAAAGCAAATCAAAATGAACAAAACGACTCGTGAACGAATAGTTTATTTGACAATAAATTGATCTATTTCTTTTTACTCACAATCGCCCGGTCACTTGCCTCCTTTGCACTCGAAATCACATTGCTATTTGGTTCGGGACTCTTCTGCTTGAGGTTTGCCTTTTTGCGATCAGTCACTGCAGACACTGTCGATGGAATGGGAGAGGAAATCTTTGGAACGCCATTCGGCATACCACTGATCGCTGCTTGTGGCTGATTCCAGTCAAACGATCCACTCGATCCAATCAGTGAGGACGACTCTTTGGACTGTTTGCGATTGTTGGTCGCATTGGAAGTGCCAGTGGGCTTGTTTGCTTTATCGAATACATGCTCGGAGACGGATGGTCCAATCAGGCCAGTGGCTACAGATGAAGGTTGAACACGACTTTTGGGAGATTTCTTTTTAGGGCTTCTGTGCTTCTTCACCGGAACATTGGGCGACCTTCTTTTCTTGACATTTTCATGCTTGTCTATGGGGACTTTGGTTTTGGACGTAGAAGAAGACGATGAGTCATGAGTCGATGATGAAGAATCTTTCTTGGCCTTCTTCTTGTGCTGCTTCTTTTCCTTATTATTTTCCTTACTCTTTCTCGTGGTTTTGGGTGTGGTCGAGTTTGGGCTAGCAGTTTCTTCTGACAGGTACTTTTTGTAGTACCAGATAATGCAGAGGGCAATTGCGATTAGAACCAACACTGCTACGATCACGATGTCTTTGTTGGGCGGTGTGGCTGGTGCACATGATGACGATGAAGGAAAAAATCTCGTGGAGCTGACAGTTGGGGCTGGAGTTGAACGAAAGAACACGTTCCAAGCTACGAGTCCAACAGCACCAACAATTCCACCAACAGCAGTTCCACCAAGTATATATGTCACACATTTGCCACTTAGTCCACAATACGTTTTTGGCCGTTTGCGTTTGTCTGGTGCATATGCATACCATGGTGGATTCCTCAGTGCATCAGCTGGCGCATTCATTAGCAACAAAAGCATGGTCCCTTTTAATCTGTTCCTGACCTTGATCATATTCTTCTTAAACTTTACAAACTTATCCTGTGCCAAAGTAAATCAAAAGTTAGTTTGCATTCAAACAATAAAAGCTTTATATTCACCTCGGCCGTGTTATTATAGTACAACCCAAAGTTTTCCACTAGTATTTTGACAATAGCACTTCGTTTAAATTGTAAATCTATTTCTCCTTCCTCATTAGTGACTTGGTGCATTGGCTTTATTTTGAGAATGTCCTTAAAGAAATCATTGTTTGTAACTTGAAAGTCAACATCGTGCTCGTATTCGGCTGTTGCACGGATGGCCTTTTCAATGTCATCATCGTCGTCAAGACCGTTGAACTTGGACTCAAACTCCGCGGTGGCAATAAACACGAAATATTTTACAGTAAATCCAGGTTCCCTTTCACAGAGAAAACTGAGAAAATCCACTAGCTGTTTGAGACACTCGGACTTTGACTCTTTAAAGTCTTTATATGGCTTGTACACGCAAATTGCAAAACGATGGTCTTGAAGTAGAAGTTTGAGAAGATATTCGCTGTACACGATCAGTTCGCCATTGCAGTAATTGCCATCAATCAGATGTTTGTTTAAACTTTTTTCTGCTTCTGCAATGTTTAAAGGCACGGTTAACAAGAGAAAACTATGCAACTGTAGGAAAACTTACTTTTTTGTTTGTTGTCCCAAGGCCACAATGGCATTGTCAATGCACAACTTTCGAGTAGCACCAAGAGGACACATTGCAAGAGCAGTCTTGTCGACTTCATTACTTGAAGGAACAAAAAGCGAAATCACAAATGACACTTTTCACCAAAGTGGACTGTGCATTATGAGTAAGGGGAAATTCGATTTCGAAGCAATATTTGAGTTAATAATGCCGAGAAGTCTCGGTTAGTTTGATTAATGAATTCATTTAATTTGGTCAATTGCTAATTAGTTATAACGACTTTGTTTATACCATTGTATTTATTGTGTAACGTCATTTGTGAACTCTCCTTTTGTATAATAAACAATTTTGGTTTGATTCAATTTGATTGACATTTGATATTTTCTAGACGGCTGTCTCAGAGCACTTACGATTTTATTCATTTATTTGATTTCTTCTTTGTGTGCTCTACTGCCGATTTGTCAATTCCACGCAAAACTGGAAGCGCTACTTTGGTTATTAGACTTTTTGGCAGATCAACAAGTCACGAAGAAATAAATTTTTCTATAAATGAATATTCTTTTGACTTCAAATTGTATCCAGCGTGTAAAATTCCTGGTGTTGCGAGTGAAGTTGCACTTGTTTATTTGACCGTTAATCGGCCCTTTTTAACTGTGCATTATAAAGTGTCTATTCTCGGCGATTCTGGAAAGAAACTTTACACAAGAGGTAAGAGGTTAAGGTTATGTTTGCAGCAAGATAACAATGTTAATATTGCAGAGTACCATTGGACATTTGATGGAAAACATGGCGATCATATTGGAAAGTTGATCACTTATGCACAATTGCTCTACCCTTACAATGGGTATCACAATCTATCTAATGGCAAACTGACGCTGCTTTGTGAGGTATTGTGTTATGTTCTTATATTTCACAAGTTAATGAGGCTTATTTTTATTCACATTGGCCAGGCTGAAATTATTGACCAAGCACACAAAAATGCAAGCAAACTTTGTTCAATCCAATCACAAATGATGAACAATTTATCTGAGGACTTTCAAGCTTTGTTGACTATTGGCAAATTGAGCGATGCCATTCTGCTTGCCGAGGAAAGGAATTTCACGTTCACAAGTCTATTCTGGCCGCTCGATCGCCTGTCTTTGTGGCCATGTTTGTGCACTACTGCGAGGAAAAGCGACATAACAAGGTGAACATGACCGACAAGGATGCGTGCGAGGAGTTGATTCGTTTCATTTATACCGGAAAAGTGCAGTTGGATCGTTATGGGATGGACTTGCTTGTTGCAGCTGACTAGGTTTGTTGACTTGTTTGAGTGCAAATTGGTGACTCTTTTGTTTGTTTACTATTTGCAGTATCAACTCGATTCACTTAAGACCCTTTGCGAGCAGTACTTGGCCACTTGTTTGGCCATTGAAACTGTGGCCAATGTGCTCATTCTTGCCGACATGCATCGAGCCGCCAACTTGAAGGAACAGTGCATTGAGTACATTGCAGACAATGCCTCCAAAGTGAAAGCTACAGATGCTGGAAAGTGCTCAATAAGCGTGCTCAATTGATGGAAGAATTGTTTCTTTATTTGGCTTCAAAAATAACTGAAAGTACATTTGGTTATTTGTTTGTATCATTTGATACATTCGACATCAACAACAATATATGGATATAACATGTTGATCGTCTGTAGAACGACACACATGTCCTGATTGTCCCAAATTTATTGATTAAATTGATTTGTATTTATTTTGTTCACATCCTTCAGTGCAGGGCCGAGAAATTGTATTGGACGTTGAAGGCACTAATTGCATCCATCAATATCGAATCACATCGATGTTGCCAATGGATAAAGTGCACTTGGTCCTAAGAATGAGATTGCACTCAGGTTTGATGCTCGCCACATAATAAGGTTCACTAAAATGAACCAATTTGTTCATAAGATAATCTAAAGTGAATTTAGATTGCTTCATTCGATTGCTTTGCCTGGTCGACTTTGTTTCATTTCAACTTGTTTGCTTGTGTTTTGTGGCCATTTCGTGCTCAGTCACTCTATAGAGTCTTTAGACCAAAACCATGCGCCTCTTCTCATGCCATCATTCAGATTGTCTTTTACTCTTTCTTTGCACTCTTCTTGGCAATCCCAGCCCAGAATGTCACCACCAACATCACCAGTCACCGTGTCTCCACTACTACAAGCAACGCCAGCATGGCCTCGACCACCGAACAAGAGGAAGAAGGTTTGTTTGAATGTTTGAAGTCCATTCTACTTGATGTGGTTCAAAATGCCTTCAAATGCATCCAACAAGCCTCAGGCGCCCAGTGCCAAGGACTGAATACACTCGATTACACTAGTTCCACAAACACTGTCAAACACTACATGTCTAGTCTTGTTAATTAATTAATCATATTAAAATTATATTAAACAATATATTTGTATTTAGTGGCAAGGAAATCGGCCAGCTCCAAAGCAAACATTTACATGAAGAGCAAGTGATCATGGAAGGAATGTGCTTCAATGCTCAAACAATAAACCTTTGATCACTGATTTATGATGTTTGGTTGGATCAATGCATTGGTAATAGTATTACTAATACAATGTGATCAAATTGGCCTAGTGCGCGGACAAAGGCAATCGGCTTGTGTGACGTAGTCCGAGCCTTAGTTTGGCATAAGCGAACCCTGCTGGCAACCGAATACGCCCAGCAGATAGTCATGGCTTGGCTAATCCGACGATAAAATTCCAATTTGAGGCATTTTACTGTTTAAAGAGAAAAACAAGGCCGATCAAGTGGATAAGTGTGCACATGTGAATTATGTCCAAATGGATAATCACAGGTCGACCTGTGTCTGGTTGTGTGAGTGTGTGCTCTATGTGGACCTGTGGAAGGATCAAATGAACATGTCTGCTCGATTAAGGGAAAGACAATGCTCCAACAGTGACAGGATAGAATGAGGCAAGTGGTAAGCGAGATTAGTGACATTTGGTGGGATTGCATTCAGTGCGCACACACCGAACAGGATGCATCGTATGCGACTTTGCGTATGTGTGTTGCATTTGTAAGCGCCAACAGCGAGCAGCACAATCAGTTGAATTGCCACGCTCTGTAATCAGTTTTAGCTTCGAGGTAAATGCGGTGCGACCGAACATGTGCGAGCCAATAAAATAGAGTTAAACTGGCACTGGGAGAACTGGAAGGATTAGTGCAATGTTAATTATCGTTATAACGAGATAACGAAACACAACAACATTGAAGACGAGTGTATCTTTTCGTTCGTGGGTCTTTTGAACTTTTCTTCCGAGCTACGATCATCGTTTTGTAACAATTTCATTTGGCAATAATCCATGACCATTGCCGAATTGAATGATCTCGCAGAGAAGCCACTGGTGCTCACTCCCAGCAAGAAAGCTTCACCCGCTCTGCGGACACTGTCCGAGCTCATGTAGAACGTTCCATTGCCTAAACCGGTCCAGCAGCAGCAACGCCAAAGTGGTCGTCACTTTTACCGCGATGTCCAACGTGGTGGTCACTCGTCTTTCTCGGGTATCGAGGTGATCGGTATAGCCAATCGGTAGCAAGTCGAACGTCGGTAGCGGCGTTGGTGCAACTGCCTCCATTGGAGGCCAGATAGACCAGCAAAAGCAATGTGGCTGCTGTGGCAATGCCTAAATTGGCCAATCAAGTTGGCTCAAATATTTGCTCTCTCAGCTAATTGCCACACACCAATTCCCGAATTGGCACACTAGGCTGCTCCATTCCTTCTGCAGCTATTTATTAATCCTCTAAATTGCTAGTTTCTATAATGCACCTCTAGCTTTTAGTATTTTATTTTATGTTTTAACATTAAAATTATTTTCTATTTATGTGTTTGCCGTGTGCCGTATGTCACTGGACCGAGTCCTAGTTTTTAGTCCTAGTCTTAATTTAGTTAACTTTGCGTGACAAAATGTCATTGAATCACTCGATATCAGTGTTGAGCGTACGGCGATGAGCACTCCGAAACCGAAAACCAACACTCAACTCGGATCACGTGATTAATTCATTTTGTATTCGTCCAAATTGCATTAGTCCAATCTTACTGTTTCAGGGCCATTACTTTTGGGTTTTATAGCTATTTGGTTTGAATCATATATGATCAATGATCATCTCAATCAATCTCTTTAGCCAATCTCTTAACCTTTTGATTATCACTCTTGTGGCAATTGACACTGTGGCTGGCTATGATGGTAATTATGATTATGTAAGTCCCTGAATGTTTATTATTCAATCATTGCACCTAATCAATCTTAATATTGCCCACCTCAATCAGAACATTTGCACTGAACTCGACCCGTCAGTGGCCGGCCAACAACAACCACCTTCCAATACTGTCAATTGGTATGACCGCAAAGCAACTTTTGGTGCTCACTGGTGCTCTCACTGTGTACAATGCCTCACCAACCCCTCAATGTTGCCCTTTGAACAGCATCGAATACTTCTGTCCGATCAGTCTCGACCAGTCGCACTCTCTTCACAGTGGCCAATTATCGATCAAGCAATCTTTACAAGGGATGTATTGACCGCGGAGTCAACTCATGTGTTCACCTGTGCATATGGTCTGTACTCGAGTCCAATTGCCATTGGTCATTCTTGGCGTGCACTAATCAACTGTGTGCCACTTGTACACAATACTGACAATCACTTTTAGATTGGCACTTTCTGCTTGGCTGCATTTATTGGTTGAATCAATATAGGCGATCGATGGCCACTAGCTCAACACCTTTAATTCACATCTAACCAAATTGGCTAATTAATTATATTTATCTAATCAATTAACTCGACTTTTCTGGGAAGAATCCAAGGAATACAGGCAATTAGTGATACACTAGTACTGATTAGTGTAATTTATGTGAGACTCGACTTGTGCTATTTGCATTTAGTTGCACTTCATTCACACGAACCACAATTGCAGTGGCGTCCATTGTAGCGATCACATGCAAACTGGACTCATCACTCGGACAGTGCTTGTCGATATCGACGAGATTTTGCATGTGATTCTGCCTACTGACACACTGACATGGTGCGATAGTGACACTATTAGTGTTGTGCGATGGCCATTGGCCAAGGCGAACTCAACTCTGACCAAACTACTGAAGTGCAATTAACTGCTCCACATCGACATTCATCTCACCGATGGAAACAAGATCTCAGTAATGATAGTGTTACTCGCTGTGTGCACTAGTCAGTGAGCACTTGTATTGAAAGTGCTATCGATGTACACTGTTGTTGCACAAGAATAGCTCACCTGAGTGCCTCTACCGAGCTGCAAAAACTATGAACACCTTGCACATTTGGTCATTATCACTTATAAGTTAGCTATTCTGCAAATTGCAACTGTGTTTGGTCGATTGTTTTTGATAAGCCAAATTCGTTTCAATGTCCATTGTCATTGACTCTCAGTCTATCACCAATTAATACCGTCAGCGAGAAAGTGATTATTGCTTGGTAATAGAACCGTCAATCAAACGGTCAAAATTGATTGATTAAAGTCGCATCCAATAATAGAGTACAAAATGAGCTCATTATGACTGATTTTATAAATTAGATTTTGCAATTCATTTTCTTTGAGAATTGAAAGTTAATAGTGTTGACCAATTATGAATTATGCCATACAATGTGCAATCTTTATTAGTTTGTCCATTTTAAGTCTTAATTAAAGATGCGTCGAATGTAAACTTTTCAAATCTGTTGATTATGTCAGCAATAAGATGTTTGATATTAAATTTGTAATTGCTAAAGCAATTTTAATATATCCGAGTAGGCAGCAGTGCAAAAGCAATTGTCGGTGGTTTAATTTGTGCAAATGCAAATGTCAAGCTTTCTCATTAATTAATAATGATTGAACACAATGTTCAATTTTGTTTGCTAAAATTTTTAATTTGTGTTAAACGTGTTAATTTGTAATATTTGAATTTATAGGAAAACAATAATGTGACAAGTAGCAATCAACATTTCAATATTATTGACCTTAAGGTTAAATTTGGCGGCGGCAAATTAATTGCAATTTGTCCAGTAATTTACTCTGAGTTAATGTGCATGTAACGCCATTTGTGAGCGTTCTGTTTAGGCTCCTTTGTTTACAGACAGGGCCTGACAGGCAGACATGTTTGTGGTGCAGCTGCAGTTTGGTTTTAGTCGGCCGCTCGGTTCACAAGTTTTTGCTAAAACACCTTTTGTTTTGTCGCGAATTTCATTTGAATCATTTCTCATCTCGATCAACATGTCGTCAAACTCGTCATCTGCTGCACCACAATCACCTAATGTGTCAATGTTACGTGAATTGCTCGCAGCCGAGAAGGAGATCACCCGTGCGTGGTTGCGAGCTGAGATGGATCGTCTCGTGGACCCAATGCTCGACTCAATCTTCAACAGACTCGAAACCAAATTGACCAATGGGCTCGAAGGAACACAATCGACTGGTGCTGCTGGTGACTTTGCACAGGTGAATTCAACTTTAACCGATCGACCATTGAATGTGTCTCAAGCAGTCAGTCTCATTGGCCAAGCCTCACCATCAACTTCTCTCTCATCTCTCACTCCACCTTTGTCTCATTCCACTCCTGACCATGTCAATCTGAACTATTCTCAGCCACTTCCCATCGATCCATCTTCCACTGGTCAGTCTTCCCCCACGTCTCCAGTTCCACTTCCACCAGTGTCCATCACCAACGACCAATCTCGCCAAATGTCAATCGAACAAGAGCTTGAGGCAATTAAAAACGAACTGCTGTATGAAGATCTCTTTCTAGAATATTTATCTACCAATAAAATTCCAATTGTGAATGAACAATCGATTGCCATTTTTGCCAATTGGCACGGGGAAGATGAAGAAGAAAGCGACTCTGACGAATGTGTCGATGGAATTGATGAAGAAGAAGATGACAGTGACAGTGTCCAACGGATTGAACATGACGACGAATTGTCTCCACCTGCAAAGAAACCAAAAATAGATCCTACTCAACCGAACAATGCACAACCAGAGGTGATTGGCAAGTCTTCTGCACAACCAACTGTTGCACTTCAACTCGAAGCACAACCGAACCTATTGAACAAACAATTCACCACTGTCCACCTTCAATGTCTTCTGTCTCATTGTCCGGACACATTTCCCGAGGACCAACTGAATCGACACATGTTGGACAAACATGGCATTGGACCGCATCGATGTCTAGTGAAAGATTGTGCTCAATCATTTAACAAAAAGTAAGTTTGTTTCTCAAATTTGCCAACTTGTAACCAAACATTTGTTTTAGTAATATTCTGAGTGATCACATCAAGCAAGTTCACCCGAACACCACCCAATGGCACTGCAAAAAATGTGCCAAACACTACTCAACATATCGTCTGCTGTCCAGTCACAACATTGAGTATCACCAACGCGGTCTATTTAATTGTTCATTCCCCGCCTGTACATTCACGGGAGAATGCAAAAGCAAAATGTACGACCATTACAAACAGCACAAGCAGACATTGAAGTGTCCACATCCAGATTGTCATTACGAAACAAAGAAAGTATCCCACTTAAAGCAACACCAACGAGCCCATCTCGGCATAAAGCCTTACCGATGCAAATGGCCCAATTGTGACCATGCAGGCACACAGAAAGCTCGTGTTATTACTCACATTCGAGTGAAACATCTAGCACCCAAGCCTGGTTCAGTGCCGAATGAAGCACAACTCGACCCGAACGACTATGTCGAGGTTGTGAACGAATCGTGAACTGTTTCATTATTATTCTCATGTCAATAACCTAACAATGAGCTATAACTTATCGTTCATTCAATTTACGCCAATTTAATTTCATTGTCAGTAGTATAAATTTATCCTTGTGAATCCCATTTATTATGTCATTTTGTTTTAATAAATATACTTGTAATTCACTTCAAATTCAAATACATGCAAATTCCACTTTTAAATTTTCAATAAATAAAATTGTTTTTCATTGTAAGCATTACTAATCAACTTTGGGAAGATTGCTTTCAGTTGTAACAGTGTTTTTGGAAATGTTTGTTCAACATGGCGGACACTTTATAGAGGACGCTTTTATCAGTTCAGGGCTCTACCGACCATTCATGCTGATGAATCAAACACTAACAATTGTGACATTCTCTTTGTGAATGACCCCCAAGTAGACATTTTGTTATTCTTTTGTAGGAACTCTTTGTCACGCTACTCATTGTGTACATTGTGTTGTCGATGCTGCTCACTTGTCAGCCATTTGCGTCTCACTTTCTTTTTGGTGCCCGTCTGAAGCAGTTCTCTTTTGACTAGCATCTTTTTTCGACTTGCCCAAAAATGGACGAACAAGACAAGAAATTCTTTCAAGACAATGATGTCACTTTCCAAGGAGGTGAATATTATTCGAAGCCAATCTACGAGTATTTAAAGGATACTCGACTTAATGGGGAAATTAGAGGAAAACTGGAGAAACTCCAGTACCTCAAGCCCACTCCCATTCAAGCCATCTCCATACCTATGATTCTAGATGGCAAGGATTTTATTGGTAAGGTTATCATTTTTGCTCATTCAGTTATTATTCTCTTTTCTTTTAGGAATAAGTCAGACTGGATCTGGAAAAACACTGGCTTTTTTGTTGCCAGTTTTTGTGAAATTGGCCGAACGCAAAATTGAAATGGACAGCTCGGGCCATGGACCTTGTCGACCAGCCGTGATGGTTCTAGCCCCAACTCGAGAATTGGCACTTCAAACTAAAGAAGTCGTAGACAACTTTGGCCTTTATCCAGCCGCTTGTCTCTATGGCGGTGCTTCTCGCTACGAACAAGTCAACTTTTGTCGTACCCGACGACCTGCAATTGTGGTTGGCACTCCAGGCCGTATTAACGATTTGATTGATGCTGGCGTTATCGAAGTCGATCGAGTTCAGTACATTGGTAAGAGGTTATCGTTCATTTTTTATTAAAATCTAATCTATAATATTTATATTAGTTTTGGATGAAGCTGACAGAATGTTCGATATGGGCTTTTATCCTCAGATTTCAAAGATCGTTGACCAATGTACATCGACTCAACGTCAAACCTTACTATTTTCGGCTACTTGGGAAGGCAAAGTAGAAACTTTGGCCAATCCGTTTATGAAGCGAGATCGTGTTTTTGCCTGTATTGGAACTTTGGATCTCAAAGCCAATCAAGACATTCGGCAACATATATTTCTCTGTACTGAGTATCAGAAGAAGAATCTTCTCAAAAAAATTCTGCAAGAATTTAATGGCTACAAAGTGATTGTGTTCGCGAATACCAAAGCCAAGTGCACCGAACTTTCCAGTTTCTGTGACATGGGCAATATTGGGCGAACCGAATATATCCATGGTGATGTTGATCAATCTCAACGAACACGTCTAGTAAAAGGCAATTAAAACTTAAATTAAATTAAACAATCTTTAATTGCCTCTTTCAAACAGATTTTGACAACAGCAAATTTAGCGTTTTGTTTGCTACTGATGTAGCTTCACGTGGCCTTGGTATGTACCGTGTTTTGTTTTGTTATTTGAATTAATTTGTCATTTGTTGAACAGACATCAACGACATTAACGTGGTTGTCAATTTTGACATTCCTACCGACATTGAGACTTACGTTCACCGTATTGGACGAACTGCTCGTAATGGACGTAAAGGAAAATCGTTTACCTTGGTGACTAGCCAAATTTTCCAAAACGCACATACTCACCGTCAACTGATCAAAGTGGTCAAGGAGTCAGGAAACCAAGTTCCCGACAATCTCATGTACTAATTAATATTTCTTTCGGACCACATATTGCATTAGGCATGTCCGACACTATTCAATATTTATTAGCTAGTTCACACATTTATTAACATTTTGCTGTAACATCCATTAATAATGGCATTATATTTTGACGAATCATTGCTACTGCATGGTTCTTTAATTAATACTACGATCTATATATGATCAATAATAAACATATTTAGCACAATTGGTAGTTGTACTTCATTATTGCTTTAATTTAATCTTAAATGCACACAAGCGGTACTTTGTTCGTGTTGTCCGATTGATTTGTCGAAATATTTGTCTTGCTAGGAATAATGCTGCCTTGAGCAACGTTACATCTTTTCACATCTTTTCACATTGACATTGCCCTTTGAAATGTCCGCTTTTGTCCGCTCTACTCGCTGTGTTGTTCGTTGAATTGGGACAAAGCAGTTCGGTAACCGCAGGTTCGCGACTTGAGTTCCTGTAGAAAAGTTCGACCACTAGCACCGTTGGTGACCACTTCTGGAGTTGACACATTCGATGCATTGAATACTTTCTTGGCTGATTCTTTTGGCTTCGTTTGTGCCATTGATTTAAGTGGCAGTGGCACCGTGCACAGAAATGTTGACTGTTGCAGTTGGCTTTATGGCATTGATGTTTGTGCTTGGCACATTGGTATCGTATCTTTAAATGGGCTCACTGTATGCTGGAGACTAGGTAAATCCTGGTGCGACACTGAGGCTCGGTCGGACAGGCTGGAGGCAGTGCTCAATTTGAGAATATCGTCTGGCACTGATTTTGTTGGAGTCGTTAAAAAGTCGTTTAGATTTGAGGTGGAATTGGTTGAGGGAGTACTGTCTTTCATGGAGCAAAGCACGACTTTAGCTCGGCCTTGGTTGCCGTCGGCAACTTGCCAAAAATGACTTAGGCAAGAATTGGCCATTGATTAGCTATTTTGGCTCACTGTGATGTGAGGAACGAACGTTGAAGTTGGAATTTCTTATATTGCGGATAGGCAAAGGCAAAGGTGATAGCGAATCGTCCAAACGGTTCAAAGTTTTGTTAAACTCATTCAAGGTAACCTCAACTTGCTTCTCCAAGTTGCGATCTAGACTCGAGTGAGACTTGGTTTGGCCATTTAACCCATTTGAACTGTTCTGTGAGTTGACCAGAAGAATGTCGGTGTCTTGGAGAAGGACATGTCGACTTTTGTTACGAGATGTTCAGCATTGAATGTAAATTACGCACTGCAGTCAGTCAGGCATGCCTAGTCACTAGAACAACCGGATAATGAAGATAAACAGTGGCCAATTACTAATTAGAAGCACTTGAGATGTCCAATGCCACAAGAGACTAAATATAGCAAGTAAACAGGTCGAGACTTCAACAAATGAATTGGTTTACTCAATCATCAACCATTGTCGATTCGAAAGAATGCTATTGACAAGGTGGTCAGAACGAACCACGACGACGCTCATTTCGGAACACAGCTCGGTGAGGCGACAAATATGATCCTGCAAACGACAAACAAACAGACAAATGTCACTGAGAGACAAGTGCCAGGATGGCAACCTGAAAAGAAGAGTGATGCCGCACAGACAACAACAAAGTATGCTCTCGAAAACGACTTTACTCAGGCACCGGAGTTAATCACTGAATGATGACGAGCACCTCAGCCCGGCCGGCTTGTTCTTGTTGAATCAGTTGTTGGCTCACACCAATGTAGCCACTAACACCAAAACATGCAACCTGAACTTCAACTGTGGCTACGGAATAATTGCGACAGCTCCGTTACCAGTTGACTACACTCGGACGATGGGCCATCATCGATGGCTGCCGTGCAGAAAAGAATTGCCGGTGGCCAATAGGTGACCAGCCATATTGGTCTCAGAACAATATGTATAATATATGATATTACCTTTGTGGTGTCTTAATAAGGTGTACCTTTTGTGCAGTGGTCTGCAGTGGGTGCAGTCGGTGTTGGGCATTAACTTAAACCTAATTGATTTCACTAGTTGCTTCTCCTTGGTTCGAACATAGATGTAATTCGCACATGCCTCAAATTGCAATTTGCAATCATAAGGCGCAGTTGAAGCCAATAAAAGAAGAAGCTTTCACATATGCATTGTTGTCCATTTGAATTACTAAAAATTGTGTTACTGAGGTGCTTTCTGGAAGTGGCTTGCGTGCTACCATTTAATTGCAAAGTTATCAAATTATCACAAGTGGACACTGTATAACACAAACACACACTCACACAAGCCGAGCCAAGTGAAGCATACTATTCGGATTCAATTGCGTGCATGCAATGATTTTGTTGGCTTGTCGATCTCATGTCTCTAAACCCGTTACAGTGAGTAGGTGAATTGTGCTTATTCTTATTATTAGGTAGACCGGTCTTTATTGATGCCTTTGCAATGCATTTGATGCTTTGATTAACCTTAATTCGATACCTTTATGGACAAACAGATTTGTGTCTGCAAGAATTGCAAGTGCATGTGGACTTTGAAGTGTGCCCACGTGCTGACACTGGACCTAGGGAAGGAATCGAGGATATATTAAGCAATTTATTAGTTGTTTATCAGTTTCTTACACAAATAATTAAGCGACTAATAAGCAACTGTTCAGCAACGGAATTCATAAAAATTTCATCTTTGTCAGATTCTTAAAAGCAGCTTTCAGTAGCTGAATTTTAACGATTTTTCAGCAACTGATGAGCAACTTATAAGCAAAATTTTCCCACCAGGGCTAGTTTGTTTGTTTCAATTGAGCCAATGGTGCAATCTACCAATTGATCCACTCGCCAAAAGCGCACACTTCACAGACTGACACGCAGCGCAATTTGTGTGATTTAGTATCTTACGACACGAGCTAATCGATTACAACCGTCCACTTTCACATTCAGCGAGACAGACCAAATGTCCATTCGATTGGATTATATACAACGCACATTAATTGGACCACATTAGGACAAGTGACTTTCTGTACCACTTCTGGTCCTGACTCAATGCCTTTGCCTCTGCTAAATGCAAACGAATGGCCATTGTGGTCTTTTCTTTTAGCACTCAAGTATTTTCTCCCCGAACGAGCTAATCGGTCTGTTCTATTTTATTAAATGGTCGAACCAAAATTGGCCGTGTGGCAATGGCAACAACATCGATCAGCAGTGAAGTTGTGACTTTGTAATCGACAGATTGCTCGTGCACACACAAAATGTGAAAGAATTCAGCTAGTTGATGACTTGCCTAGATGGTTGACAATTTTTTCGACGATTGTCTCAGTGTGCACTCACACCAAGTTTAAGTTTGTTTGTTACACTTGACTTTTGCACTTGTTTTGTTGGTAATATTACTTTGTCTGTCACTGGTTTCGGCCTAAATCCGAACATTGTTTTTGTTCATTTGCAAGCAATCGCCTCCTGTTTATTGTCGCCTGTTTGGGTTCGTTTCTTAAGAAGCAATCAAACTCGTCTGGACTATATTGCCGGTCTTTGTAATTGTGTTTCGCACTGTGTACAATGCGTTAAGGCTTATGGTGAACTTGTTTAAACAATTGTTGCCTGCAAGCAATTGCTCACTACAAAATTGATCATCAATCTCCTCCGTTAGTTTCCCTCAGTGGGATTTATTTCACTGAATCGTCTCGATATGTCACAGTGACCAGACCAAAGTTCTCCCCGACCGATCACCACTTTAATCCTACTTTGCTTTCACTTGTACTTACTTCAGGCTTTTCGAGCTCAATTAATCGATTTATTAATGCCAACTGAGGTCGATTCATGTGCACAGTGAACAAATTTGTCTTGAAAGTCTGAGATGCACCGATTTGCTCGAGTCATGTTTCGACAGTGGCAAGCGGAAGTAACACGGCACAATGCTAATGCATTGGCCTGGGACGATATTGACACATGCAGGCACAAATTGATTATGTGATTACAATTATAATGATGCCACTGACGGCACTGTGTTTTGTGTTCTTCATTGTGGCCTCGCGGTGAAAGGCAATGCTCGGTGCTGGTGCGGTGTTCACACAGGTAAAGGTCGTCGGTTGCAGGTGAACTGACTGGTCGATGGCACTTCGATGACCATTTTGCCGTATAATGGAGTACCAAGGCGACTCACCATAATCATCGTGCATCGGAACATGAATACACTCATCCATGAGCCACAAGTTCTTCATCAGAATGTATTTGCTCAAATGGCACAATACAGCTCAGTGGTGGTGGTCTGTTTCGCATGTTTGGTGATGAGTAATGGCAAGGCAAGCCAAGTGGCGAATGTAATATAATCAAATAATCACCGATTAGCACAATGTCACAATGGCTCGATGCAATGGCAATAATTGAGCATTTGTCTTGTTCGGTATGTGTTCGATTGCCTTTATCGTATCTATTTTGAGGTGCCTGTCTTTGAAGAACCACTCAATTACAAATTCTGACGATTTTCTGCCAAATGTCAACTTGGAGGATTGACTCTAATAGCGATCGCGATAAGATGAATGAGCGATTACACTGACTGCCAAGTCCAAGTCCAAGTGTAGACTAACAAGTCCAAATAGAGTAATCGAACCCGATCAGTGCATGACAACTTCCACATAACGTTTGGTCACTCAATTCAGCGATAAAGCCAGTGAATTGAATGAAGTGATTGAATCAATTAAAAATAAAGAACCAAAAGACATTTGAAATAGTTTATTTCAAACTGTTGCCTTCGTAATGGTCGAGGCCTAATTGGATCAATTTCTTTTCGGATTTTCCGCCACGAAAAGGTTTTTTAGGGCTTCGAGTAGAATTGCGTGGAGTTCCGAGCGGACGAGGCATCACCACTGCGGGAGTCCTTCTTGGGTGCCGATGAGGCAGAAGACGACTTTTTCTTTGGTTGTGATTGTGCTGACATGGCCGAGTCTGCTTGGGATGAGTTGGCAGATGGAGCAGCAGATCGATGACCACCAGTGCGACCAGTTTTGGCTTTGCCATTCTGCTTGGATCTCGATCCATGTGGCCCTGAGCCTTTGCTGCCAGTCTTGGGAGTGCGCCTTCCTGATCGACCAGTAGGCTTTCCTGTTTGTTTTGCAGCTTTAGCAGAAGTTTTATCCTTCGCTTTTGGCTTGGCGCTCTTTTGTGGTACTTGGTCATTCTTCTCAGTAGCTTTGACGCTTTTATCTTTGGGAGAGTCAATAATGACAGCATTGGTCGCCTTCTCCTTTTTGCTCGAAGTTTTGCAGGGATTGATGAAATAAAGCACAATCCCGAGCAAGAGAATTATCACTAAAATCGCGATCACCACAATAAAGCCAATGTTGCTTCGGTCACCTAAAATGATTTTGTTAATGAAAATTGACGTCAAGCATACTACACTTACTTTCAGTGTTGACCGGAAAGACCGACACATTGTGTGGTGCAATGGTAGGTCCATTCTTGGACAGCACAAAGTAGTCGCTCAATTTGGTCTTGACCAATTTGACCGGAATACGCAGATCTGCATCAAGAGAAGATCTTGGAAACATGTACACGTTCCCATATTGGTCAAACAGTGTCATTTGGTGGTTGTCGGCAAATCCAGAAGTGATGTCCCACAAGCAATCAGAAGAATCTGAGCAATCCTCATCGAGAAAAATTGACATAATAAATTCGGTGGTGGTGCTTAAACAAAATTTCAATGAGCCACCAATTTGACGCATTTTGGTGGTGATGGGCAGAAAAACTTGCTTCGTGTTGATTGTTCCGGTATACTGATAATGATAACGGTAAAAGTAATGATCTTTTGGCAGCAGATTAAAACTGATTAACGCATCGGTTGACGAAATCATTATGATGCCAATGTGAGGGGAAGTAATATTCATAGTGGCCATGTTTGCATCCTTGATGTTGTAAGCCACAGAATTGTCTTTGACAAATAGCATCACATAGTCGTGAGCAGAGTCCGACACTAGGAACACGGACGACGCTTTAGTGAGTTCCACGTAAAGCAGAGGCCATTTCTTTGAAAGCAGTACGCCACCACTCAATGCTAACTTGCTGATGCTCGTAGTTTCAGCCACCGGGATTTCGTACACATAAATATCGTCCGGTTTGTTGAGCTGACCTGCCAGTAGGACGACCTGGCTTGAGTGGGCGAGCTTGCCGATTGCGAGAATGGGTCGCTTGCGTGAGATGAGCTCGTTGTAGATTTTCTAGAAGAGAGTAAAGGTGTGTCAGTTGGAAATAGGCGAGAAAGCTAACTTACCTCATCAGGCGAGCCATCGGTCATCAAGACCACAGAAGATGCCATTTGAAGTAGCACGAAAAGTGCCATTGTGGTTCGTAGAAAACGAACAAACATGACTTGGCAAAATAATGCAAAAATAGTTTACACTCGCAGAGGTGCAGCTCAAACCAAAGTTCAACTCAAAATGAACGAAACTAAACAGAACAACGCATTTTGGCCACTCGTTTGTTCTTTGTACGAGTTTATTAGTATTCGACAAAGTAGAGACAACAGATTTAGATTAAACAGTTCAGTCCAGGCGAAGTCGATTGGTAAGTTGCCAGTGATTTATGTCATAAATTATGACAATCGATCAATTAGTGGCAAACTGTGGACTGATCTAGTGACCCACAAGCAGCAGTCCGCAAGCCACGGCCAAAGCAGATCCAGTCGACCATCATCGATCTGCACATCGCTCCATTAGCTCACTCCTTAAGGAATTCCCATCCGTACATTTGTCTATTTGTCCACCCATCCACTTTTGCATACACTCAACCACCCAATTAAATTTACAGTGCAATCAACTCGAACCGCACACAAGTCGCTTTGTCCTACTGTAACAAATGTGTAAGTTATTTATTAATAAAAATAAAGAATATAAAACAGTTAGATAATAGCAACTTTAATAATAAAGTTATTTAGATGACTGTTGTGGTTTGCGTTTCAGCAGGACACAGCCTTCCAGAAAGGTGTTGAGCGGAATGTAGTCCTCGGTGGCCAGTTCGACTTTCTCGTTGGCAGACAGCAGCACAGGTGTGTCGAAGGACTGGAAGCCAATGATGGTGCGAGGAGTGCCTGCTTGTCCTGTGGTGTCCACGGGTTGGCCCACCCGAACAGGCACACACACCGAGTTGAGAGTGTCCGCGAGAGAGGCCAGAAAGTAGAATAAATAATGCCGCTTGAGCAGAGAGTCCGCATGGTCTGTGAGCAATTGCAGCATCAGTGCCAGCACTCCACTGATGGAGCTGTGTCGAATGAGACGGCCTTCCAGTTGGCAACTCAGTGTGAGTGAGCCTTTGCCCAGGTGAAGTAGTCCTTGGGATATTTTGATAACAAACTGTGAGAGTGCACTTCGTTGGTTGTGGCTAAGGTCGGCCAAGTCTGCCAGCAGTTTGCTCACTTTGGCGTTGTTGGTGCCTGCACCGACCAGGCCCAGTGCCAGGATGGAGTGAGCTGACACGGTCACATCTGAGTTGTGACTGTACTTGCTCAACAGCTCTAGGATGGACAGTTGAGGCTTCGACATGTAGATGAGTGCAATGATCAAGATAACTGCACTCTGCAAGTGAGGGTCGCCAGTCTGGAGAAGACAGCTCAAATGAAGAGTGACCATTTGAATGTTGAGATCGTCGCCGATGGAGATGGAGCCAACGTAGGCACCTCGATGAACAGTTTGAGGTACTGGCGAACTGGCACGGAAGGAATCACTTGAATTGCCTCGAGCAGAGTTGGCAGCATCTCCACCTTGCCCATCGAGCACAGACCAATGGCGTGGACAATGTTGCGAGTCGCCTTTGAACTGAGGTCACGGTGGTGGTGAGTGTGTCGATCAATTCTATCAAGATGCTAATCACCGAGCCATCACAGGTCGAGTTGGCAATGAGACCACACGAAATAGCGCCCATTCCTGCAATTAATGCTTCGGTCTTTTTGTCTTGCACTCTGCCCAGTAGTGACTTGATTGCCTTTGAGTGGTTTGTGCCCACGTGGGCCAGTGCCAGTCCCATGGTAGCACCCAACTGCATTTCAATCGATGAATTGGCCAAGCAGTAGGAATGCAGAGTCAAAGGGACACTTGACGGTGCAGTTGACCAGCCCACATGCAATGAGCGCTCCAGCCTTGACGTTGGCATCGTTCATGTAGAGATACTTGTCTATCTTTCCCAGTCCTTCTTTAGAGTTCCACAGGTAAAGTAGACCCAACGAGGCAGTGGCACTGATTTTGTCGAACTCCTGGTGCTGCTCGATCCAAAGCGAACCTTTCTCTCCGGGGAGCAGTTTGTCTGAGCCAAAAACCGCATTCAGAAAGCCATTTGCCAGTGATGAAGCGGCCAAAGCAAATCTTTTCATTTCTTGTGAGACGGGCTGCTTTTTGCCTTTGAGCACTTCATCGAGCACTTTTGGAGCCATAATGTCGAGCTTTTGAGCCACCATGATAAAGTGCATTTTTTCTACAGGAATTTTTTCTACAGGAAACTACACACCGCATAACTTGCTTCTATACATCGATGCCAAGTCCCAGTGTTCTACAAGCAAAAGAAAGTATGATTTATGTGTGTTTAATTAGACTGATTGATTAATTCACTCCGATGGAGTGCAAACCTGCATAGAGAAACACACGGTGCTGATCGATGACTTCAATTTGATCGAGTACCACAAAGAGCGATCACTGCTTCTGACTGCGAGCCTGATCCCGTTCCGGACAAGTACAATTATAATTAGAGTTGGTACAGGCGGTTGAATTCAACCAGTGCATTGTGCGATTCATTATTTATAGTCTTCATTCACCGCTGAGCAAACATTTTCCACACCGATGTAATCATGTGCATTATTTTCTACTTTTCCTCGTTGCCACAAACTGTGGCTTTCGAGACCTGTAAGTATTAAGACAAATAATTAATGCCACTAAACAATCTTTCGTTTCAAGGAGCTCATCAGAGGCACATGCATTCGGACGCGGCACTGTTTGTACTTGTCGATTAATCGATTCGTTGGAGATCGAATGAGTTGAGATCAAAGCAATCCCTCAGTTGAGTGATTCGAAAGGAGTTGTGGATTGATGGTACCGTCCACGGTTAATCACGCCCAATGAGATGCAATGCTCAGTGTGCTTCGTGTTGGCGAGTTGCATAAGTAATCAATTAAACGATGTGTACGGGATATGCTCACCCGACCGAGTGCAGTCATCGAGTTGTGTTGATTAAGTGCTCACTGGCCGGTCACTGGTGAGAGGCAAAGCAGATTAGCTCTCTGCAGCACTCGATCGACCCGATGTCTAATATGCAAGTAATATATAAAAACAATAAATACCAGCAGCACCCTGAGCTATCCTGCAACTACAAAGCTCAGCTGCCAACCGATCATCGTGTGCTTGGCGGCGAGGAAGCTCAATTACATGTAATCTATACATTCGATTATTGTGTGTGTAAAATATAAATAATGAAACGTTCCAAACATTATAATCATCGGATCATATAATAACAATTAATGATTGTAATTCAATTATCATAATTGAATTGTTCTCTGTGGCTAAGTACTAACAAGTAAGACCGCTGGTTCTACAACCGAACAGAATTACTCCCTGCTTTCATGCTGCACTCTTAAGCAGCGAGTCTTAGATTGGCGATTATTTGTTCGGTGCCTGATCTAAGTTGGTGGAGGTGCAGTGTCGGCAAGCTCATAATTAGATTGTCAATTGACTGTTTGAATAATTAATTGTATCATTACACTTATTATCTGTCATTATAGCCAGCACAAATATACTTTGTTGCTTGTATTGGCTTGTTCACTGTCGATTGGCGACTCGTGAGTCACTTTTGGCCCATTTTCTCGGTCCAGTGCACATTGCGGAGCATCGTTGCAAAAGCGCGCACTTTTCCACAAATGATACCATAATTAACAATTTTATTCGACACTAATTTTGCTCGTAAATTAGCATGGCACATTCTCCTTGTATGCCACTCGATTTGATCAGACTGAAATTTGTCTTTATGGCCAAACGTTATTTTGTTTAGCGAGGCTAACTGTCCGAGAGACAAATGCGCGATCTGTTATGAAGTGCTCGTGGCAGATTGTAAGTTTGGCGAGGTGAACAGCAATGGGAAGCAACGATCGATATCGAGATTTCGGTGTCAGTAGTGTCATCGTGAATCAAATTGCACGCCAAATGGCTTCAAAAGCAATCAATTTCATTGTTAACTCATTTGACATTTAAAATAGCATCCTTCCCATGTCTGTGCCTGTTCGCGACTAGACGGCAGCAAAGACGAAAGTGCTTCAATTGCCTCTCGATTGGTCCTTCAGTGAAAGCATACAATTTTCACCATAGCACCAACCGATAAGAGAGCACATGTGCATAGCATTTCGCTCATTAGAAGAGAAGATTATTTAATGCAAGTAAAACAAATGTTAAAGCAAATATGAACTCGCAGGCAATTGCACAAATGGTAGGTCAAGTAAATTCACCACAGGCATGGTCAACTGTGCACAGGACCAATGGCAACAGAGCCACCAAGCAAACACAACGATGTACGATTTGGTGATGGATTTGAGTGTGTTACTGATAGTGTGGTGGATGTATTCGAGACAGGACCAGTGGTCACAGTGCCGTGGTCAGTGCACTGCACATAATCATTGTCAAATGAAATGTTTACTTGACTTAAGTGATGCGAAAGGACAGCGGTTTAGAGAAGTTCTACTGGGCCTGTGGCAGAGACAACCTCCACGAGCGATCGTTGCTGACTGACTTTAGGCGCAAGAGCCTCGAGTCTGCAATGTCCACATTCAACAACTACTCAGTCACTGATGTCTTGTTTAACATCAAGACACTAGCACCTAACTTGATGTGCTTTCATTCCTGTTGGACCATTGCCAACACAAATGGTGCCACAATTGTCCCTGTGCGGATCTGTGGTCAATGGGAGGATGCACTCTGTCCACCGAGCACTTGACGTCACCAGTCAATTAACGAGGCCCAGTTTTCGGAATGCTCCCCGGTGAGGCATTCCCAATGCATTGTTTTTCTTTGGTACGGTTGTATCGCTTGTCGGTGCATTACCACGATAAGATGGGTATTTATTATGCTGTCTGTCGTACGGAACAATTGTGATTAATCAACATCAGCACAACCGAGCACTGACCATTATGATTGTCTCACTTTAAATTGTCTATTCTTTTGGAAATAAGCTGGCGTGGAAGGAACAGTGTAAATTTGCTTATGCATCGGCTTGTTTGGCAGCCAGTCATGGAAACTTCTCTCATCACACGACATCACAGAGCGATCCAATCCAATTGGTCCTATTCCTTGCTTGGTTTATATCCTTTCGGTGGAAGCACACTTCAACCTGCACCTTTAACGATGGCCTAATTGAAAGGCAGTGCCAGTGGCTCGTTCTGTTCCTCGTCGGATAGTACAAATATTGTTTCTGACCAACTCTTGTGATGTCTAATTTCAAATGAGCAATTTGACGGTGAACAATCGTTTTACGCAATAAGTTACTACTGCCATTAAATCGTTCGCTTATTTACATACACTTTTCAGTGACAGCAGTAGTGTGAGTTTGAATTGTTTATTTATATTGATAAGTCAGACACGAATGACATTTAATTTCGCTGCCAACTGGCTGAGTGCCACTCTGCCTGACAGGAGAATGGACCTTATCTCACAAGCAACGAATACCGCGCCAAAGATAATAATCAATTGATACACTCGACCGCTCTAAAGTGGCGACTTTTGTTTCTCATGAGTCATGTTGCTTGGCAAGTGAAGTTCGCTTTTATACTGCTTCAAATCAAAAAGTAATTTAGACCAAGAGAATGGCTTCACTCGCCTTCTTTCGACAAGGTTCCAAAGGTTACAACAGTATCACACAGCAGCATCTGTACAGGTCTTCATTTGGGTTGAGTTCCAATAATTAATTATTTAAAAATAGTGGGTCGCTTTAATAAAGGATGTTATTAATAAATTATATCGTTCTCTATATAATACACACGAGGAGCACAGCCACTTTGTTGCCACCAAATGTGCAACTCTAAATTTGGTGCAAAAGTCAAGCTGTGCACAGTTCGTTGGTGGTAAATCTGCTTTGATGAACCCTTTGTAAAAATCACTTTTCGAGATGATACTGAGCAAACTCACAAATAGTGTAATTGTGCTTCAACGAGTGATTTAATTAGAATTGATACTCTGTCGCAAAAAACAATCGATTAGGTCTGGTCATTAGTGGCGCACTAATTAACCACACCGAATTATAATTAGTTATTGATAATTGGACAAGTAGTGATTCTCACTGAAACAGGCCCGAGAAGTGCACAGCAGTGCATTGGTCCACTTTGGTGCCAATCTGTGTTATTTGTGCCCATTTGCGTGACTCCATTTGTAGGCATATGCCAGTACCATCGGCAACGGCATCGGCACGGCAACGATCATCATCGGCAATGGCTGCAAATTGGAATTGGAATTGACAGAATTTGACTGGCTCAGTGTGAGTAAGTTTCCTTTGGCAAGGCAAATTTCAAATTTGAAATTTGCCGATCTTTGCGATTGATTCGATTGATTAAGATTCGAAAAAATCCGATCTTTGCGTTAATTAAACGTTTTCAGTTGGATCGCAATAGTGAATTTACCGTTTTGGCGTTGGGTAATGCAAACCTGCATGCAGTGATGCACCATGGGTGAAGCTTTCACAAATAGAGCAGCCTAATAGAGACTCGATTCCGCTTGATTGACTTATTGCAAAAAAAATGTAGAGCTCTGCGCGATTGTAAATAGTGCCAGCAGTGAGCCAGCATGCACCGTAATCACAGCGACAGCTCAAATTAGAGCAGTTTTACTTTCAATGAATTAGCGGTGAGATAGCGCCTTGTTTGCATTTGCACTGAGCTGTGAGTGGAGCCAACACAGACTGGTGAGAATGACTTTGTGCCAACTGGCACTGGCGGAATGTGGTGATAATGCACTGGCACCGAGTGCACAACCAGAAACAAAACATAAACCTGTTACCGCGGTCTCAGCATTAATGGCACAACGCTACTGAGTGCGCTCTTGCTCGGACTTTGTTGGCACTAAATTGCGGATGATTGCAGTGCTCGATGTACCATACAAATTGCTATGATTGACTCGCTCAAATGTGTGAGCACAATTAATTGTATTGCCACACATTGTTGATTCGATATGAATAAATAAAGGGCTTGTAAGACATCTCTTGAGAAGTAATTCAGTATTACATAATAAATGAGCGCTCAACCGATGCACTCATGAACTATCGTGGTCAGTCTGACCGGAATAAACAAAACACAAGACCATCCAATTAATACTTTCTGTTTTATACTGAAGCCAAATGTATTAATCTAGTTCGCCACAGCAGTCAACAGTCAAAAGAACAAACTAGCAGACAATTGGCGAGACCACAGCGACATTATCACATCACTTGTTCGCCTGTCCCTTATGTTCGGTGTGATCTATTTTTATTTCTATTTGTTCTCCCATTGGTCGCCATATACAAATGACATGTAGCTCTGACATTGGGACAGTTTGTGCTTTTGATGGCGGTGCTAATGTTACTGGTGCTCCATTGGGAGCGAGTGTCCTTTCACTCGAATCATTGTCTCCTCTATGTTGCACCATTTGAGGCGACATTTGTGTTTTAAAGTGCAAGTGGAAAGTGACAATTTCTCGACTAGACTCGATTCTAGTGAATTGACGTTGTGTCTTGTCTCGGTTGTCTTTGTTAAACAGCACTCGCCTAACGGATGCAACCATCTGTGCTCGTTTACACGACACAGATCGAGTGCTTGTTTGCCTTTCTCATTACACCTTCACTCGACATTTAGTTTCCATTCGGGCAGTTGCTTTTACCATTTGTCAGATACAACGTTGTAAACAAAAAACGTTGTTAACAAAACCGCCACTGTCCCCGAACTGCACACTCGATCACCATGAAATGACTTGATAAATTAAGGTTATTTATTACCATTCGGGTCGATAGTCCGCGAGCAGGATGAATGTTTGCTTTGTGAGATGTGCTTTGTTTTTGTCACTTCTACATGACGCCTCAATGTTTTGTCAATGATCATTGTTAATAATTGTGTGCACTCTCGCATTGTCACCAAGCACTAAATTGCATAAAGTAAAATCTCGAAAATAACACAAACACAAGTGGAATTACTTAATTTTAGTAATAATTTTAATAATAATAATTAGATAGACATAATGCTAATTTGGCCGCATTTTTTGAAACAGAAATGGCAGACCAATGTAGATCGCCACAAGAATAGCCACCGTTTTGAAACTCTCGAATGCAGACTCGAGTTTGACATTGACACCATCGGCATTAATGAGAACCGATTGGTTGGCGAATTTGTTGCGGAGTGAACGAGCCAGAAGTTGGAAACATTGCTTGGCCACTTGGGTGTCGTGCTGGCCAGTGATGTTGGGTCGACAGATGGCACATTCAGCCTCTGGACTGTCTGATAAGAGATAATTCCGCAAGATGATCTTCTCAACAGAAGGAAAGACAGACGAGGAGAATGACTCAAAGTCATTGTGATCATGCTTACGGATGGACAAGAGAAGAATCTTCACTTGTGGTAAAGAGATCGGTCGAGGTTCTTCTTCTTCGACATCAAGTAGATCCGCCAAAGCAAATGGATTCTCGTGGTGATGATCACCCTCGAAGTAAATGACAATCTCGAGTTGGGCCAACTGTCGAAGCGAAGCCAAATTAGCCACCAACTCAGTGAAGGTGATGTAAGCTGGTGACCAGTCGAGTTGAAGCGCAGTGAGAGAGCTGAAACGCAAACAAACTTGGCCCAGCAGCTCGGCAGAATCAATCCACCAGTTCCAATAGAGTTGACGTACTTTGACGGATCTGAATTCGGGATGGAGTGCAGCTCGGTGAGTGTGCGTAGTGGCAATGACAATTTGGTTCAAGTTGCCAGTGTCATATCGGTGCAAAATGTCCCAGACCGAGTTGTGCAAATCATAACATCTAAGACTGAGTTTGGCCACCTTGAGTTGCGCAATAAAGGCGAATGATTCCATGGGAAAGGTGAATACAGGTCGTTCAGGGTTGTAGATAGAGGTGTCTCCACAAATGTCGAGAGTTACTTGCTGTAGAGATGCGCGCTGGCTGTTGATGCTGTGCAGTAGAGGGCCAACTGGATGCTGGTCGGGACGGTCCAGGTATAGCTGGTCGATGTCCTTAGTTTCGAGCCACAGCTTGAGATTCACCAGTGACCAGGACGATGATGCAAGTAGGCCGACCAGGGAGTGTATTTCCTCTTCGAGGCATTGTGAATGAAGCACCACCAGAGTGTGCACGTTCGGGAAGAGATCCGTGAGGTAGGTGACCAGTTGACCAGCGAGACGAGCATTGTGGAGACAAGCCAGTTCGGTAAAGCCCGCCTCTGTTTGACAACCAACAGTGGTGTCTGACAAGTTTGGCAAAATCAAAGCCGCCTCACTTTCCGACACTGAAAGGGGAGTGTATGGTAGGCCACCATCGATGGGCACCACCAAGTGATCGCTAAAGGGAATGGTGCAACGCGCTTGTTCCGATTTACCGAAAACCAGGGTCAAAGTGCGGCGTCGAGCACATGCACTCGGAAGTAGCACCCACCACCTTGAACAGACTTGATCGAGGCGCAGTAGTTCTCGCAGTGGAATTCGGTCAAAGATGAGCAGCAGACATTCGTCGGGAAAGGTATGCACGTGGACACACATCTCTGGCAGCACGGAGCACTGGCTAACTTGGGTCCGTGGTCCGAAGGACAGAAAGTAGAGTCGGGCGAGTCACCAAGAAGCGGCACAATAATCCGAACAGAACAGTCAACAGAAGTGCCTTTTAGCGCTGTCAACTGCAAATAGAACACACAAATTGATAATTGATAATTCGAAATAGACAGAAATTGACATTGCAGTAGAGTGAGTGTCCCTTTTGTGGACTGTGAATTCGAATTGTGTGAGTTCGCTAGTGCACTGCATGCATGCCCATGGGGAACTGCAACCAGATTGTTAGTTCTAATAATTGACAAATTGAGATTGAGCAAGAGAGAAGAATTTCAGTGCTCCTTCGCCGTCTGTACATTTGTGGGAGAATGCAACAAGAAAGTGTACAGTCACACACACTACACATTACACTCACAACAACACAAACAAACACTCAAGTGTCAACATGATGCTTGTTAGCATCAAACAATCGAGTCATCTAAATTAAATTGAATTGAAGCAACACGAACAAGTGCATCGCAACATCAAACCGTAACGATGCAATTGCAATTTGCACAAATGGCCAAACTGCAACTGATGCCGCTAAACAACGTAATAGCTCAATTTGTCACATTTGTGCACTTGGTACAACACTTGTTAGTCAACATTATAATGCGACACTTGGATGCAATGAATGAAATAAACAGTGCAGTACTCAAAAGTCCTAATGCAAGCCAATGAATGAGGATGGCAAGACAAAGTTGGCCATTTTTGCCTCATGTTTGCTTCGCTATCGAATGAACCAAATGTAAATGGATGACCAATAGATCCGAGTAGACCAACAATTAATTAGTTAAAGGTTATAACTATAATTAATTAACACGAACAAGTGGATAGCACGGAGTGACACATTGGCACAGGCAATTAGCGCAATCCAATAATATATTGACAAACCGAATGGAAAACACTAACGAGCGTTTATTAATTAGAAATACAAATTGTGCACTTCGACTAGTGTGCTGATTTATTGAACTACTTCGTTAACTGAGAGAGTGCGGTCAGTGAGGTCAAGGAATGTGTGGGGTGAATGATATCGCCGACAGGAGCAATACTGCACTGTTCCCATTTAAACTATGCACAAATCAAACTGTTCTATCGATTATACAGGCAGAGTTATACATGCCTTGTAAAGTGCAGTAAATATGTCACTTCAATTACGGCCAATCCGTTAGTGTCTAGACGTGTAAGGGCGACCAAATGTGCTCACACCTTATCATCTCGCTTTCAATGTCTGACAGGATGTGTAGAGGTGCTTGTGTGAGCTGATATGATGACAAAAAGCAAAAAAAAGCGACACACAATCCTCCTTGGTCAGTCATTGCACTCACCTTGAGCAGTTTGTCTTTTGAATGGCAAACATCCTCTTTGAATAGATTGTAGTTGTCCGAATACTGTTACTGCCGATTGAGAAGTTCATCTCGTGAACGATATTACAGTCGCCTTCGGCTGATCATCGTACGGTGTTTGGCTTGTGGTGGCTCACTTGATCATCTTGCTGCTTGGTGGACAGTAATGGAAACGTGTGTTCTGAATCGATTAGGTCAATTAGCTACAGTGGAGTTCCTCCACTACGATCTATCACCGTTCGAGCCAAATTAATGCCAATTGGTGCCATTAATAAATCACACATTTATTGACATGTGCATCTTTTGTTCTGTTGTGTAATAGCTAATCAGTCCAGTTGAAGTGATGTCAAATTAGAGCCTGTGTAAATAGAAGCAGATGCATTAGTGGCAATGGTCTATGCCTTACCCTCTTGCAACTCTCGGCAACTGTTCGGCTACATGGCAAATGGCTGTCTCTTTGTTGAGCAACAACACAGACATGGTTCGACGTTCCTGAAAATCATTGGTAGTGTTGTTGGTGGTATAAGGCAAGGAATTCAAGGAAAGGCAGTGTTGTATTGCGGTGCTTGCTGCTGGTGCTGCTGCTCGAACTGGTGAATTGAGGTTGAACGGTGACATTACAGACTGGCCACAATATCGGGAAAAGCGTCTCGGCTAGTCTGCGCTCTTGTCGTTCTTTTCGTCGTAATCAATATCGAGACTGAATGTGCGAGATCTGTTGAGATCATCAGGTAGTTGGTTGTTGCAGTGTGCTGAGACCAAGTCGGTCTGCATCAGTTGTTGCATTGCATTGATTCGGTTGCTTGTGAGGAGTCCACTTCGAGGTCCATTTGCTGCCCAGAGACATTTGACTACCAGTTGACAAAATTTAAATACCTGCAAGGCAAACACACAAAATCAATTAAGCACAGTTTGGTATGGTGGTGTATCAATTAATCACACAATAATTAGCGACAGGACAATTAAGCAAGATAATAAAGCGTCACAATAATAGACAAAGCGCTACAGCAAAATTCATTACGCGCCACATTGGTCATAAAGAGATGCATTGGACGGTAAAGTGGCGAATGGCGATGTAACACAAAGCAGCCAGACAAGTGCTCATTGATGCACATTACAGGATAATTAGGGACAATGCAATAGCGAGACGTTATTATGGTCAGTCGAAGCACCTCAGTCGACTACACTAGCCACTGACCTGTGCCGTTCACTTCCGGTAAGTCTTACCTCATACCGCATCATCGCTACTCACCGATAGCGAAATAAAACATTAGACTGTTCATTGCGGGATACAAAGGCGCACCTGAGAATGGCAACAACTAATTGAAGGACAATTGTACTCGTTACCGGTCACTTGGAGGGCAATGCTTCCTATGCTTTCTAGCCAACCACGAGCACACACGCACACGACTCGATCAAGGCAATCTTTGTGGCACGAGCCAGAAGAAAGGTTTATAAACTATTTAATATTACTCCATTCGACTCCTCAACTCGTTCGTCCAACGTCGGGTGGCATTGAACAGGCAAAATGCACACTGAATAGTGAGTGCGAGACAGCAGTTCAGAAGACCATTCACTCCCCATTCAGTGCCCATGAAGTAGTTCGGTTGAGTAAACAACAGCACAAGGTTCAGTTGCACTTGTTAACCTATTACACCACAAAACAACACCAACAAATGCTCATTTGAGTATCATACAATGCATCTCGGTAACCTTTCACCTGTTCACCGGTCATGAGCGTGTGGCGGAATGCACATTAGCGGCGGTGGTGTTGATTGAGAGAGGCACCTAGGCACAAAGGGCCGTTACCGCGAAAACTCATTATAAAAATGATACTGATATTATCATTGATAATCATCGAGGGTTGTGCGCTTCTGCTGGTCCCGCTCGGGTTGTGCATCACTTCTACAAACCTACCTTGACAAATCAGCATTTAATTTTTGCACCATCAGATGGATGAGGTAAGGCACATGCACCCAGGGAACCACAAACTCCTTCCACTTCCTTTGGTAGGACCACTTTAATGAGTCATTTTTATAAGAAGGATCACTTCGAGGACCTCTTAGCAAGGGGAAAGTCCCTTCTCAAGGACCTTTAAAGGTTCCTTTTAGAAGGGTCACTTCTAAAGTAGTCCTTTAAGTGTCCCTTGACATGGGTCATTAAATGAATCCAAAAATTATCCCACAATTGGAGTCTCGGGTCTTATCCTACAATTGGGTTGTTGGATCAAATCCCATAACTGGGGTATCTGGTCTTATCCCACAATTGGGCTTTTGGATCATATCCCACAATTGGGTTGTTGGATCATATTCCAGAATTTTACTAATTTAACAAATGAAATAATCCGACCAAGTGACACATCGATTTCAAATTTGAATTTTGAATGAACTGCGCATGTGTGCATGATGACGACATCTCACTCAACGTACGTTGTCTGCTGTCTGGCCGGTGTGTGTGTGCGCGCTTTGTGTGCTTTGTGTTGTGAGCGTGTATGGCAGTTAGTAAACAGCGCGATTTGTCCGTTGTGTTACTGCTGCTGCCTGCCTGCCTGCATGCAGGACTTGGTGATATTTCGTCTAGTTTCTTCGTTTCAATTGATCTATTTCTGATTTAATTATTCTGATTCGTTATCGTAACTGCAATTTATTATACATATGTGTTGAGTGTGATTTATCATTGTGCCTGTGTCTACCACTGTGGAATCACCACTACTGAATCAACAGGGAAATATGTTATTCTGGCCTCCACGTTCCTTATAACGTCTGAAGAACAACAAACATTTGTGTTCTATTCTCCGATGAACCAGTGAATTATTCCAACTTCTATTTAACCAGAAAATATTCAGCACTGCGAGACAACTTTAGTCACGTAAAGAACTGGCAACCGCGGTTTAAGGTAAATATCCTGAATATATAATCTGTGTATTGTTTTAAATATTTCTAATCTAAATCTATTTTATTTATTTAGAACGTTCTTAGCATAAAGTGGCATGCCAATCCATTTCAATGTAGAAACCGCAACTGACGAATCTGGGAAATCTGGACGACATTTTGGTAATGTTTACAACATTGATTCGATGAGGAGCTGACCACTGTCGGGAATGCTGAATGCCGGCACTGCAGACATTTTTTTACATGAAGATCTCAAGTTTATCCGACACAAACACCAGTTTGGCTCCCCCTCTTTTGTGGTCTACTGAAAGGCGCCCGATGATCAAGAATATGGCTGATAGCGCGTTTTGGAAAACTGACCGAATAACAGAATAGGTTTTTTATTATTCTAGTGAGACTGAATAATTTTTGATTTTGTATTTTTTTTTGAAATTATTAAATTATTAAAATGATTATTATTTGTATTTAAATCTCGAGGTTGAATGGAGGAAACAGGAAAAGGTGCCTAGCTAAGGACTCTTTTGAGTGTCCTTAAAAACCACCCTTGAAGGTACACTTTAAGGACCTTCTTATAATGAGTCCTTCAAAACTGTTTCCAGGACTCCTTGTTTTTTACCCTTGAAGGCCCACTTCAATGAGGCAAAATGGTTCACTGGGCAGTGACTTAAGCCAACTGGACCTCTTTCTGCACTGGAATTAATCAATTTCGTTCACTAATAAATCCTTCATTAATGAGCATTGCATCCATCTAAGGAGAACCACTTGTGAGTGATCACATCACAGATTGAGTGGACCTGAACAAGCAGAGACGAACACAGCTGGAGACTCGACGGGAGAGTGATCTGAGAGGTAATTGGTGAGGGATGTACGATAGACGAGAAATGAGACACACAAGTGAGTGTGTCAAGTGGAGGTCAGGCGAGTCAAACTAGCATAAATCGATACGGTCACAGTTGTGCCGGTCAAAGCAACAACAGACAACAAGTGGGAGGAAGAGAGTGAAAAAGAAATAAAGATTAGCCGTACTCGATTTGAGCTGACCTGAGAGGTGCTTGCACCGAGTTCACCAAGTCGTTCAGTCCGAATGACGGTCACATTAGGCAAATAGTGTAAAGGCCATTTATGACTTAGGAGAAGGCAATGAACAAATGCTTGGTAGATGACACTTGTTGCGAGTGGCCACTAATTAGAAGCAAGGCAAAGAGTGCATGCATGCAAGTCCAGTGAGACTAACTCAGTCACAACTGGAGCGGTAGCGAAGTGGCACACGGGAGAGAGATTAGCATTAAGTATGGCGATTACTGCAAACTCGTTGAATGACTGACTGACACATCATTCAATGGACAGCTAGATAGATCGAATGATGCGACCAGCGAAGGAGCCATCAACGGGCACCAATCATTGCCCGGCTCACTCCAACACAATGAGAACATGTCTGTAAACAGTGAACGGTCAACACATTGCCAACAAAGTAAAGCACACACTCGTCTCTGGTGATCTTAAAATCGGCGGCAACCGACGAGATGGCAGTGGACGGAAGTGAAGGTAGTAACGCGACTTATCCATTAATCGAGCCAATTGGGTGTGATCGCTCACTCACTCGATTGCTCGTAATGGCTTCATTAACTTGGACAAACATAATTTCTGAACTGCACCATTCACCACTCAACTTCTGTATGTCATTACACAATCGTGTATAAATGACAGTCCATGTAAACAAGCATTCATTAATATTCAATTCGGACTTCGACAATAAACACTCAATTGGTCAATCTCACTCACACACAACACAGTGTACAAAGTCATAATCAAGTGTGCCATTTGACCGTAATTCAAAATCCATAATCAAACAATACTCACTAATTTGGCCACAGACAAATCATCACTTGGAGGTGAGTGTGCGACGAGGAGACAATTGGCAAGGTGAAAGGCCAGCCAACAGACATCAAATCGGTACACGACAATTTGGCAAGTGATTAATTGGCCTAGGCTTGGTCGAGTCACTATAGCAATTTTGCTCTTTTCAAATGATTTAAAATGGTATTTCTACTGCCATTGAAAATTATTTAAAACCATCTTAAAAGGTGCGAAAAAATACCATTTCAAATCATTTGAAATGTTTTTTCAAGTCACGTGACAGAAAGCAAAACCTTCCTATACGCCCGTTCATATAGTAGGTATTTGATTAGAATTACTCATATACTAGTTCATATTTCTTATTTATTTGATATAAAAATTAATAATGATATAATACTGTTACATATATGTATAATAAATCGTTAAATAGACAAAAATTATGAAAATACAAAATAAATACTTATATAAGCTCAAATCATCAATTGCAATTGCAAACCATGGTAAAGAATTCTTTGATGTCAAAAAGCTTGCACCGGCGATAGCTCAACTAATCTGAATCATTCATTTGATCACCAGAATATCCAGATTCATCTTGTTCAAACATAGACGAGTTGAGGTCTTTGGCCTTAGAAAGATAATCTTCCAAATGATTGAAAGCATCTATAATTTAAATCGATATAATTAAAATATGAAATTGAATAATAAGTATGATTACCAGGTAAAGTGACCAGTTTAGCTTTCTTTCCTCGGGATCCACTTTGTTTTGGAACGGTTACTACCGAGTCATCTTTTCGCCTAAAAATAAATGATTTTATTATATTCTGGTGACATACTAAATGTGTTACTTACTTTTCTGTTTTGTTCTTGTCGGTGTGCTTTCGATTATTGAGCATTTGTTGAAAAGATAGAAGTAGAGCATGATATTTGTTGTTCAATTCGGTTGGAGTGGGTGATTGTCCTTTCTTTTCGCGAGCAAGGCCATACAACACAAAAAAGGCTATAGATGCGAGATTAATATTGTACCTTCAAATATAGCATCCAAAATACTAACCAATCAGTTCTTTGATTTGAGTTTGAATCGGTTTTGTGAGAATCTTCCAGGTTTTGCGGTAAAAAGTTTTATCAAACGAATAGTAACGATTGACAAAATTCTCAAATCCAGAAACATTGAAGCCCAAAGTCATAGACTGAGTCAAAGCACTGGCAGTGACTAACATTCCATTAGAACCGACAGTAAACACTTGCTTTAAATAAAATTATATCAATTAGATTTATATGAAGCAATGTTGGTCAAACTTACTTTGTTCACAATACTTCCAGAACAAACATCACGGAGTTGGTTTATTTCGCGTTGCTGAGAATAAATCAACTTTTTCAACTCGCTTATCTCATCTTTCAGTAAACTATATTCTTCATAAGTTACAAAGCTACCACTGGAATTGCCAGACTGGTCACCTTGGTCGTCGTTAGGCTTTGCCTTTGCTTGAGAATATTCAACAGAGAATTTTTCGCACAATTCTTGAGCTAAAAATATGAATTTGTGAGTTATAAATAGTAATTTAATAATAATAATTACAATCAATCTTGAGAATCCGACAAAAAGTTTCAACATCTTCGTCATTGAACCAAATGGCGCGTTCAGGCCAGACCAAAGGCGAATCGATCCACTCTCGAGTAAAGTGCTGCAAACGATAGGCTGATGTCACCACAATAGCGTCACTAGTATCGATTACAGCCACGTTTCTGGAACTGGAGGTCATTTTGGAGCAAGAAGAATTGACTAGACCAAGATCACGATGTCACGAGACAAGTTGTTGTTGACTGTTCAACAGTTAGAGCAAAAATGCCATGTGGAGCTGCAGCCTGCAGGCGCGCATACACGTCTGACGCGTGATGACTCATATTTGACTCATATCGAATGAGCGGGATATGGGCCACTATCGATATATCGAGTAAGAGTATCGCGACGATTGTTTACAAATCGTGTCTAGTTTCGGTTTGCTGTTGTTGTCTGTTTTGAATTACTTCTTCACGTTTTCCAAGCGAATTTGATATTCTCAAATACTCGTGGCTGTCATTTCCTTTAAAGATGGTTCGTAAAGTCGATAGATTAAAAAGGATTTGTCGTGAATCGGTCAGACAAGAAGAGTATGTAAAGGTTGCAACCTGTTTGATTTAATATTTTTAATTTTATTATTTTCAAATAGCCCTCACCAATTGCTTATTGAGTCATACTATGAGCAAGCACAACTTTTGAATAACGTTCTCCAGGAGGATTTTAGAGATTTTCTGGGAACTTGTCAACAAGAGAACAATCATGACGAGCCAATGGATCACAATTCTTCATATGACGATAATTTTATTTTCTCTGAAACGGACGCCTGTGAGACAGTATTGTTTAACGATTTGTTGAATGATGACTCACTTTGCGAAACTGAAGAAAGTCTCGAGTTCAACTTTGATCTCCTCAATGACAAAGAACTCACAGAACAAGAAATCTATATAATGATGTTACTGTTTCAAACTCGACATGGACTGTCCGATGTTGCCATTTCTGATCTGGCTCGATTTATTAACGTCATCATAAATATGAAGTCTAAAATTCAAAAATTGAATACGTCGTACAAAACGATTGTAAAGAAAAGCAATACATTTTATCCTACTGTCTCGAAGTACTTTTATACTCCCTTGTGGCATCACCGAATCTGTCAGCGACCTCAATAAAATTGTGTCGTGTGATACGCCTAGCTGCACTGAGTGCACTCAACCAGACACCGGCGAAAAAGTGACAATTATTCCTTCTGAGGCCATCAAAATACCGGAGAGCTACTTTTGTTATGTTTCTCTCATCGATTGGTTGCTTTATATGATTCCTCGCCTATTTGACAAATTGAAATTTGACCACAAACCTGATTCTGAGAATATTCACGACCTACTCGATGGAACCGAGTATATGAGACTCAAAAAAACGCGAAGAAAGTATTAAACTGTCCAACAAGGACCCTGACAGTAAGACTATTACGATTTCCTTGGGCTTTGATGGTGCTCCTTATACGAAAGATGGCAAAAGTTTGTGGCCAGTTGTTGGTTACATTAACGAATTGCCTCTCAATCTCAGACAAAACAATGGCTTGTTATTGGCCCTACATGCTGGAGGAAAGCCAAGCAATGCCATCTTCAAGCCACTCGTTGAAGAACTGCTCGAGTATGATAAGAAACCAATCGAAATTGATATTAACGGAATAAAAATGCGATTCTATGTTCGTCTTTTACTTGTGATGGCAGACGCACCTGCGAGGGCCGATCTTTTGTGCTGCAAACAATTTAACTCTTCCTTTGGCTGCAGTTGGTGCTATGTCTTGGCAAGACATATCGAAAAAGCTATTCGGTATCCAATGGTGGACAAGTGTCGATTAAGGACAAATGCCGAATGGAGGCAGCACATTATGCTCTCGACAAACTCTAATCTTATTGACCAAAATCTAACATTCGGAATAAAAGGAAAATGTCAACTTTCTCGTCTGGATTACGTCCACCTCAATACAATTGCCCCGCCTGAGTATATGCACTCCCAGCTAATTGGAACAATCAAATTGATCATTCAGAGTTGGCTTGGAGAAGTTGAAGGAGTCAATAGACGATTGACCAATGACCAGATAAAGGTCATCAACTCGCGTCTCGACGGAATGAAGTTTCCTTCTGATCATATACGCAAAATGCACCTTCTCGGCTCAAAAGACAAGTGGAAAGCATTCGACTATGAAGTGTTTCTACTTTATGGATTTCTTGCTCTTGATGGTGTTTTAGAAACCGAGTATTACGAAAATTTTATTAAATTGGTGGAAATAATTTCTGTTTTGTCCAAACGATGTATATCGATGACTCGAGACATAATACCAATCAAGGAGACTATTAGTGCTTTTGTTACTGAGTTTGGCCGATTATATCCAGTGAAAATGCATCGCTATAATGTCCATTGTTTGATCCACTTGCCAGACGTGGTCATTAAATTTGGTCCTTTATTTACAAATTCAGCCTTTTGCGTTGAGAATACTATGGGCATTTTGGTGCGAAGAGTTGAGTCAGCTACGAATGTTCAACAGCAAATCATGAACAAGTCTTTAGTTGCCGCATCTATATTCTTAATGTTCAGCTCATCGGAAAGTGTTATCTTTTCACCTTTGGTCAAGAGTTACGCTGCTCAAATATTTCCTAAACTCGGAAACGTTTCAAAGAAAGCTTTCTCTTTACAACGATCAAAATCTGCTTCTCTCAGTCAGCGTGAGATGCTTTTGTTGGACCAATTCAAAGATCAATTTGATTCTCTCAAGTTTTATAATCGCTTAAACTGTGAAAAATGTTTGATCACTACCACTGAACATGGATCAACAAGCATCCGAACTGCGAACAACTTTGTAAAGGCGAATGGCAACTTTTATCGGATCACCAAAATCATCGAATTTTGCAAAACCAAAGATGTTTGCATTTTGGGCTTCAAATATAATCTTATTGATAATGATGGCGACAAAAAATTCTACTACATATCCAAAGCCGATCCAACACCTATCAACTTGGAATTAATATCGCTGTCTCAATTTGAGTCTAATTTTACCACATTTTATCACAACAACATAATGTATATATTCGAAATTGTTAATCGCCACATTTAATCTATTTTGTAACTTGTAATTTTAATAAATATATACGTTCACAACTGATTAGATTTATTGGTTTTGGGATATATATTCATATGTATACATGTACAATGCATTGTATATATATTTTTCAAATGCTATAATATCATTTTAAATAATTTGAAGAGAGCAAAATTCTCTCCTGCCTTCCACTGTATTACGAAAAAATCATTTTAAATCATTTCAAATAGTCGTAAATGTCAAGTATGTTTAAAGATGGTTTGAATGAAGTGAGATGTTATTAAATTATTTGAAAGGTTTTCTCGTTGGCTCAATTTTAGCTGGGTATTTCATGATCACGTCGTTTGTCTTGATATGTTGTATCTCTAGACAAACTCGACTCAATCGAGACAAACGAGAGGCATCATGCCAGCACTGCACAGACATGACAAGCGGACACGTGTCACCTGTGATTAGAGGAGAATGCACAGTGTACTCACAGTAATATGGCCTTTAATAACTTGCTAGTGCGCCCCCGAGTCCATCTCAGTGTGAGTGATGATGGCAATGGCGATGCACTTAATTAATTATGCGTACGGACTTGCCAAAGGAATCAAGAGAATCACTCTCGAAATGGCGTGGTAAAGGGCAACATGCGGCGTGCACAGACACAGGCATCGAGAGGGGATCTAATCGTAAGTCGCAAATTGGTCTGTGTTTTACAACACAAAGGGCCAAATAAAACGAACCAAACCAGCAAATTGTAACAAACTGGTTGAGCTTTGCAAACTGGAATTTCTACGATTTAAGTTAACTTTAACCGTTCACCGAGCGCGCGCGCACACAAGTGACCAACCGAACTAAGAGAAATGAGAACAATGAGAAATAAAGTGAAACACAAACTAAAACACAAACTAGAGCACTGCACGCCTGTTGCGGCCAAAGTGCGGTAACTCTTTCCTCCATTGGCTTCCACTGGATATCGAGACAGACTCGTTCAAATACAACGAGGGCTAGCCAGCTGGCTGGTAATGCTGGACACTACCACTAGTACAATTACTGGCCAGTGCTCCTTATAAGATAATTTCCTCATTGCCTTTGGTTTACTTTTTCGCTTGTTTACGACTATCTGCAAGTTTACTTCATATTGAAAGGCACATTCAAACAGATAAATGACAAAACAAACAGGTGACACACAGTCAGAGAGATAAGCACGATCAAACAGAACAAAATCATCACTTACCGTAGGAAGATGCGGAGTCAACGATCATTTTCCCAAAATCGAAAATCGTTGGAAATTTCCCAAATTGAATAACTGAGAGAGGAGGACAATTTGCCAAAGCGAAGCCAAATAGAACAAGGATGCAAACCTGTCGTCGACAGGCTGTCGATGGTTAGGAAGATTCAAGTAGTTGAGAAACGATTGAAGCGGGAAGGCACCAAATTGGGTGAGATGATTGTGAACAGTCTCGAAATGAGTTTCAAAAGTGTTTCGCGGAGTTTTGTTAAGCAAATTCAATTTATTCAATGAATTAGGTATGTTAACCTGAATTAATTCGAGGTTGCGAAACACTAGCAAAGTCGAAGCTGTCAATAGCATCTCTATCGAAGCTATTCGTCACTGCCACTAGTTGAAACAGCGACTGGAGTACGACCACTTGACGTAATTATTTCTTCGAATGACAAAATGACGCGACTGTTGGGTGATGTAATCGATTCAGGTAATAAAAGTAAGGACATAAAAGTAAAAGTAAGGACCAGACTCGGACAAGGTGCAAGTCGGACGAGAGATGTGCCAAGAACGAGGTTCCAAAAAGGTTCCTCATCTTCATTATGAAAAGCATCATCATCGTCATAAAACATCATGTCCAAATCCATATCAATTGGGTGAGGCTGATTGTAGTTAGGAAAGAAAAGATCGTTGTTGTTGATCGCATTTTCCAAATGTTGGCTAATTCGGTTATTGCGGCCCAATTGCCTGGCCAACAAACAAACGGTGGTTCATTAGCATCGACTGATGATATATATTGATATGAGCTTCTGTCCATCAGCGAGCGGGAACAAATGGAAGGAAAAACCCAACAATGACGATCGAGAGTCAACGCTCGACTCATTGAACAAACAGTCAATGTTTGCCTTGTTGGACTGATAATACTGGTACAGGAGAGGCACTAAGGGAACGTGAAAAGTCAAAATAGATCATTCGCATTAGTTTGACAGAATCAGTAAACATGACAAAAAAAGCTAGTGCAGTGCAAATATTTAATAGTATAGTTACCATTTCCTTAATATCCAGTCGAAAGAGACTTTGGAACATGTCCGTGGCTTGAGCAAATTAATCAAATTGAATCCTTCATGGCAGCGAGCATTTCTTTCGCGACCTTCACTAGTGATTGCATTTCACTGGTCTATATCGTCGTTGTAATTCATTTTCGCTCCTCTTTCGCCCACTCATTAGACATTCACACACGTAGCGTTTTTTGCATTAACCGCCAAAACGTTGACATCGTATTAGTTGTATAATGGCCACAGTAGTACGCATCGACAATGAAGTGATGAAGTTGTCATTGAGACAATCGTAAACTTCAACGTTGACACTAAGTCTTAGAAAACACTCTACAATTTCAAGATTTCAAAAAATTCTCACTGCCGTTCGACAATAAATCAATAGCTGTCGTAGTGATCGTTATTGTTAAAGACATTGCAACTGCATCATCATTTTCGTCATCATCTGAAAAGCATCTTCATAGTGGATTAGATTGTCCTCATTTAGTAAATTAATCTTCTCATTAATTGATCCCAATGACATCGATAGAGCTCGTCATATACAAAATTGGTTCTGCAAACAAAATAAAAGTGAAAGTATATAAATATTTAACAAATTCAAAAATAAAGTTATAAATACTTGGTTAGTCTCAATTGAGTTTAGCAACAACTTTTTGCACTTATCAAAATCGTTCAAATTTACACAAGACAAGCCCAATGTTGAGTAAAAAGGTCTCGATTTCATATCGGCATATTCTCGCGAATTTATTTTCACAGAAGACATAAGACTATAAAAATATATATTAAATACAAAAATAATACATTAAATTATACCAATATATTGGAAATAAAAGAACAATTCTTACCTTTAGCATAACTTGAGTGAGTTTTCTCAAATGACGACTTGAACGGCATAGCTTGCAGTAACAACAACAAAGGCAAACAAATGAAAATTCTTCATAGAAAGTCGCCCAAACTTGTACAGAAATTCAGCAGCAGAACAGGTACAAAAAATTACATTGGTTACAACTGCAACAACATTGGCCAATGGACCATTCCATTTCGCATGCCAAACTTATTAGCGGTCGAGACACATGAAAATAGCTAAATAGGCCTATATAGCCAAAACAACAAGCATTGTCAGTGACACTGGTGCCATCAAGCGGTTGATTTTCATGACATAGCACTGCACTACACTGCACTGAACCTTACTCTTTCAAGTTGAAATTCAACGTACATTCTTTGTTTCGCTCATTGAGTCATTACGCAGTTTGTGTTTGTGCAAAGGCAATTCTTCTAGCCTTGATTGCTATTTGATTATAATCTTTCTCAACAATCAACCATGACAACCGAACAACAGTTGGATTTGAATGTGCAACATGTTGACCAGGGCGATCACTCTTCTGAATCATTTCTACCAGTTGCCCGAAGAATTGCTCGAGTTGCCAAGAAGAAGGTGCATTCCAATGATGAGTCCTTGGACGATAGCCAACCTGACATACTGATTGGCGGCGATGATCGTGTGGATAAGTCGAATACTACTGCTGCTGCTGCTTCTGTTGACAAACCAGAAAGCGATCAAGTCACTAACAGTTTGGCATCGAAAAAGTTTAAGGCTATGGACGGTTTTGATGACATTGAAGAAGACGACAGCAGCAGTGTAAATTCTGAATCGGGCGAATCATCCCATTCGGAATCTGATGGAGAAGATGATGACTCTGACTCGTCGATCGAATTCATTGGCACATATCGGCCCACATGCCCGTTCATAGCAAGAAATCTATTGCCTCGGTGGAAAACAAAGCAATTGACATTGAAGTGGAGAAGGTGAACGAGGAGAAGAAAAGTGATTTCAAAATAGATGACACCAAAAGTAAGGCAATTGAGCTTTCTAATGATGATGTTCACTTTGAGAACTCAAATGACGGTTTGGACAGTGAACCTGAAACCAACAAGAAACCAAAGATTTAAAGTCATCAAAGATACTCGCAAAGGAAAGAAAAAGTGAAACACTATCATTGCAATGTTGCAAAATTCTCTATCATTTTCAACACAATTATTTTGTCTCTCATCATTTGATTTCTTAATTTCCTTCTATTTTTATAATTTTTTAAATACATTTATAATAATACAACTTATTGCCCATAATTGATTGAGTTCATATTTAGAGGGCTTAAATTGGAATATATCTGACAACTTACCGATTCCGCTCGCGATAAAGCTATCTCTACAAATTGCTTATTAATAAGTCTACTCGAGACACGTTCCACTTGCTATTACTAATACTATAAGCGACACTTTTGGTCTCAACCAATTGTCATTGAATTTGTCAATATGTAAAGAAAACACTCGATGCCACTGCAAGTTACTATTAATTATGTGTCGATGTAAACTCCTTTGGCTGGTCGGACATGTTTCACTTGAGTGTCACACTTTGCCATTGTTGATCGAAATATAAATTGGTTTGCAGTTTGGTTGGCAAAGTGACTCTTTTAGATTAGCTGTACTTGGGTGCACTTTACGTTGACTTTGGCCCGTGTCACAAACAACATCGTCTCACAACAATAGACCAACTAAAGAGAAATTGAGCACACTACACTGCCCTTCCATATCCTCAATGATTATCCTGTTTTATTTATGGACATCTCACCAGTCTACATAATGCTAATTTAGTGACCATAAACAAATGGATGTTAAGTTAACATATTCGATGTGCGACAGCGCACCACACTCGGAGGCCAACAACACTTGTTTTGCCTCACTGTCACTGAACTTCACACAATACAAGCAAACACTTGGTCCGTTTGGTTCATTTATGTAATTGCAATCAGTGTTTGGCGGTAATCATCGACTCATTAGCGACAATGGTCAGTGCTCTGCAGGACTCCTCTGTCTCACACTCTCACAGTCTCCAAAGGTTGTAGTCCTTGCTTTGTATTTCACTAGGTCTGTGCATTGACAGGATAATTTCTTATCCATTTTCCATCCATAAGATAATTCATTTTAGCAATTGTGTAATTGTCAATTACACTGCGCTCAAACACAGGACAGAGCACTGGCATTCTCAGGTTTAGGTTGCACTCAGTGATTTTGGTTTGACTTTGCTTTGGTTTCATCCGAACGTGGGTCACACTCAAACACAATCAATCAATCTATGTATCGAGTGGAGTGTGGCGAGCATCAAGCTTGCCTAGGCCTATAGGCACACCTGTCTTCTCTCACTATATATAATTAAGATATGTCTTAATTGTTTGCAAGACTCAACTGGGTGAGTGTTGTGATATTGGCCTATTATGTCTTGGACCGGTCGGGCAAGTGTCGTGTCTGGTCCATGAAACCATTCTTAATGCTTTCCTTCTGTAGAATCGATTTATGCTGCTTTGTATTGCCGATATAAGTATTGATCCCGAAAGAGTCGCTTGTGTCTTAAGACTTTGCAATGCAGCAATAGCCGACGAAACGAGCCGAGAAGAGACTCCAACTAAGATGGAACAACAAGTGCAAGCAACAGACAGGAAGAATCTCAGCACGAGCCAAGCGATCATTGCAAAGTTATCCAAACATTGGCATGGTTAGATTCGTTCATTGGAAGCGAAATGGCGGGCAGATAGGACAGACACCGACTGAGTGATGGAGCACAAGATCGAGTGCCGATAATTTATTGAGCCGAATAGATCATCGAACGATCAAACATTGCATTGTCTGCCTGATTGCCTGTCCGAATAAATAATTAGAGACGATCGGTGATGGATGGATTTAAAGTTTGTGCCCTACCTAAAAAGTCAACGAGCACTACAAGCAACAAGAAGCAAATTGTTGTATGCTGTGCAAAATGAACATTATAAATGATGTCTTCAATGGCTTCTTGTCGGCAATGTAGCCTTGCAGCCAATTGTCACCATTGCAGGCCCACTGAAAGGAATCGTAGTGCAGTTTCAATATTTATTGGCAATGCATTTCAATGAAACTCGTGTCTCGGTGCTCAAGATGCATCACTCGGGTTATGTTATGTGCTTTGGTGATGTCTCCCCACAATGACAAAACTACTCGCATATGGCAGTGCATTCTTCGAGCAGTGTGTTTGCATCATTCTTCATCTATCAAAAGAAGTGTGTGTTACTGTCTCAGTGGAGAACAGTTCTGCACAATGCTGCTCATGAGTCTCGCCAGACACTCGATATTCGATTGCACCAGTTGTTGTGTTGAACTTATTTCAGTGGCACATCTCTCCCTATGCAACCCGAGCACCCAACGAGCCAATCATTCTGTTTGCCTGCCAGTGATTGGTCTTTTCAACTGTCTCGTTCTTTTGTTGTATATGTATTCGTTCATTTTCTTGTGTTTTGTCGGCAGTACCGAAATATGAACGGAGAATTAATTTCAAAACGGATGTTGCCACTCGCCACTGTGGAGATAGAGATGTTTCTAGTGGACGATTTGGTAGACTCGGTTTGTGCACAAATCGATTTGCACGGACACTACACCACTCAATGGCCGCACTGAGCCATTGTGTGCTATATAACATAAATGAATTAACTTTATTAAGTTAACTGCAGACTGCAGTCCACTTTATTATTTTGTGGACGCTTTGAGTTAAGCCTTGGGCGTTGTACAGTGTACACGAATGTGCCAATCAAAGCAGTGATCTACACTGCGCAGTTTGGTTTAATTGGCACAATTGGCACAATGTTGGTTGTGGGCAGACTCGATCCAGAGTGCTGCAAGTTCCGGTGGGCAAGGTTGTAGCTACCAAAAAAGTGCCACTGTGCAAGCACATTGCTGACCTGGTGGACAACAAGAAACTTATTATGCCTGTGCCCGCGTTCAATGTGATCAATGGTGGCTCGCATGCTGGCAACAAGTTGGCCATGCAAGAATGTTCATGATTCTGTCCACTGGTGCGTCTTCTATTTTCTGAGGCCATGCAAATGGGTACCGAGGTGTATTCACCATCTAAAAGGTGTCATCAAGCAAAAGTATGGCCTTGATGCGACCATCGTTGGTGGTGAGGGCGGCTTTGCACATTCCTAGTGCCATTTATTGTGCTTTGCTGGACAGATACTAACAGTGGCACAGTTAGTGGCAACCATGGCAACTGCAGTCTTTGGTGTCAGTGTTTAGCTCTGCATTCTAATATTAATACTAAAATGCAATTAGTATTTACACTTGCATGTGCGATTTGCCAATGGAGTAATTTCTGGCGAGCACATTGAATGTCTTAATTCTACGTGCACTTGATATGTTTAGATATAGTTTCAGTATTGGCACAAGTGTTGAAGCTGAAGCGCACGCTAGCCAATTCATTGAGTTGCTTCTATTTGTAGGTCTAAATTACAGTAGCACTTTCAATGTCACTATATATTAGAGTGCTACGAGTGCTATATAACAAGTGTTGAAACAAAGTGCCCCACAAACTGTGCAAAAACATGGCAAACAATTGAGTAGAAAGTTCACTAAAAGCTCAATCGAACGATGTCTCGCTAAGGCAGTCTAAACCGTTCAGTACTGAACGTGCACACAAGTAACTCAAGTGTGCATGCAGTGTTCATTCATAATTTTGCTAATGTCGAGTTAATGTTCTGTTCGATCTGTTTGTAAGTGGTGATCATACAATTCTGATCAAATTTACACTATAACAGCCATTGGCTCAATCCAATTTGAGTAGTGCTACTTTGTCATTTGTCTTAGCACAATTGTTGCTTGTGAGGAAGTTTCAGTTCGATTACTTTCAAGTGAACTTTCTTGTGCAAATGTCTTCTGCTTGTGCTTCGCGGTGTGCTTCCAAGAATGGCGAAAGCATTGGTCAAGTGTGCATCAACGACTATCTGCACGACTATTGCCTGCTGGACCTGTTTGACCATCTGCCACTGGCCGAGTTGGTTCGAATTGACCAAGTGTGTGCTCGCTGGAAAGCACTTCGATGGAGTTCTCTGTGTCGACGGAAGAAGCTAACTTTGCTCATAAAAGTTAATTCCTACGATATCAAGGAGATACGATACGAAGAACGCAATCACTTTGCTATTCCTCACTCCAACGAGCTACGAAATGTCATTCCTGAATGGAAGTCACTATTGCCAATCGTCAATGAATACGCCCGTCCAAAGACGGATGTCACGATCGCTTCAATTCAGTGGTCTCAGCTAGAGCTTCCCGAAATCACTTTCAAGACTACTAATTGGCTTTTCAACAATTTTCGTAACATAAATTCATTGGCAATTTCGGTGAGCGAACTGCTACCTTTCCAAACCGAAGCACTTAAATGGCTTCTGGACAAATGGTCTTCCAACTTGGTGTCCTTGAAACTGTACTTGGCCAATCCTTTCACTAACATCACTAACATGTTTCGAATTTATGGATCCATCAACTCAATGAAAGTACTACGACAGTTCACTTTGGTGGTAGCCGGTGGTCTCCAGTTAAAAGCCTTAGCAAGTCTGCCAATTTTATCGCAACTCGAAGAATTTTATATTTCCTCGGCTGATCCTACCAGTCTCATTCTTGATCTGCTCCAGAACAATGCTACTCTCAACAATTGTCAACTCAAGCGAATTGGTTTGGCCAATGGTGCCAACCGGCCCTACAACGAACCTGTTGGAACTTTACTCTCTTTGGACTACCATATAGCAACTCAAATCGTCTTGTTCGATTGGCACTTCACCATGTCCCCAGCTCAACTGCATCTTTTCTGTAACAAATTCTCCTCACTTGAGTCAATCAAACTGACCATTGAAGCTGGCCAAACGTATGCTCGCATGCTCAACTGCTTGGCCCAATTGAAGCAGCTGGCCTATTTGGAGTTAAATCTCCATAACGATTACAAGATATCACAATTCCTGCACAATGAGGACAAGCTGGCTAAGCTATGCTCGGTGAAGATATTCCATCTAACTGCCTCATTCGAATCGCACAAAGAAATTCTTCAAATTAAACTAGACCAGACATTTCCCAATGTGCAAGTGGTTCATATTGACAAGAACCGAAGCGATCGCAGAAATGGTTGCTCTATTTGCCAGGACGCTTATGATTGCGCATATCTACTCGCAGATACAATCGAATGGGGCTATCTTTGCCACACCACTTATATTTATGGCTTTGAAATTGAATTACTTTGGCCATACCGGCGATATTACTAAAGCCCACCTTTGTGATTATTGTCATAATAAATTAGATTGCTCTACTTTGTGAGTTTTTATTGCACTTTCAAGCCCAACGAAGCCAGCGAGAGTTCTAGAGTAACTACAAAAGCATTGATCCAAACAGTGTGTGTGACACTGCAAACAGATGCACTCGATCACACGCTGCTGCTCGGTGCTTTAACAATAACGAATATGTTTTGCATACGAAACGAATAAAAAACTGTAGCAATAAATACTTTTCTATTACTGTCAATTTGTTTCGGGCCAAATTAATCGCAATTCTTTTCAGTACAGTTCGTGTGTGTGCAATGCACTGTGCATGTGAATGTAGCCGATGCATCCAGAGCACGTCATCTCTGTCTGCAGACATACAATGTAATTTCCACTGTTTCACTCTCAACCTGGCAATGTGGCAGTCTGGCAATGTCTGTATGTACTAATTCTGCTAATAAATTTAATATACAAATTGTTTCACTGCATAACTGATAACAATATGCACACAGATGGTATTAGATTCCCAGATGGCCAAATAGATTCACTTGCTGGAACGAGTCGATGCTTGCACCAGAATACGACCTCTGATGGTGTGAACAAATCGAGTTCGGTGCAGAGAGATTGTGAGGATTGCTGTGCTGGTGGTACGACTTTTGCTTGCTCAACGAAGATGGCACATTACAGAAAGGCTTGTGCTTGGTGAGTTAGGTCACTGTGGAGAAGTGCTGAGTTCGCAAGTGAGTCTCTATACCTGCACTCATTCACAATGGTGTCTGTCCGAGCCACAATTAGCATAATTGCGAGGTGCTTGCTCATCACCGTGGTCTATGTAGACACTTGTCCACAGCAGTAATCACTGGAACCACTTGAGTGGTATCTGTTGCACCGAGACAGCTTGACTCAATCATATCTTCAAGTCAATACTTTCAGCTCGGACCGACCGAGGTCGGTGCCGTGGTCCAGGTGCTTAGTGGCCATCATGAACATTAAAAAACATTATCAGTACGCAGAAATGGATTTGTCATACTTGTTCGAGTATCGCCAATCTGCATAATTGCCAGTTGTTTGTATTCATTTTGGGAGGTTTGCACTCGATACACTTGCCAATGGCTTCAGACCAACGTTTGCCCTCGTTCGGCTGCTGCGCGATATCGAGCAGATCACTTGCACTGGCAGCGATTAAGGTGAGATGCGTTCGATGTGGCTATGCTGTAATGTTCATCAACTAAAGCATAAATGTGCCATACCAAAGCATTTGAGAGGATAGCATGAAGCCGTTCTAGGCAACGAACACTTGTGGTCCACGTTGACGTAGTACTACTCAATGACACTGTGATCGCGATGCTAACATGGCGATGCATCGCACTGGTGACAATGATTTAATTGGTCAGGCTGTATCGTGAAACACTCCAATTGAGTTTCATTAGGCAAAGCAATCAATCAAAAGCGCTATCCATCGACAGTCGACAGTTTAGAGGGCAATCGCCTAAAGTCTTAATAGTCTGGAACCGGTATCAAAGAGCCTAGAGTTGAGCATTATTGGACATATATGACAAGTTGATTTAGTCTGCTGAAGACAGTTTCACCACAGACTTTCGTTTTCCGTGTTGGAGCGAACAGGCAAACGCCCTTTGTAAGAGATTTCAAAGTGCAATTTATATTGCGCGTGCGTCTTGCAATGGCATTTAGATGAGAAATGAGCAGAAATGTATGGAAGGAGAGAAATCTTCCGTTTCAACATTTTGTGTCATTGAGGCATGCCTAGTTACAACGTGGCCGGTGGTCATCATTTGTCTAATGTCAATAGAGCTGGGGAACTCTGCCACTGCTGCCTGTGCATTCTCGAGTAGATTTACAGAATTGGCGATGAAGTACGCCATAGTGGCTAGTGGCAATTACAACCGATATAGTCTGTCAGGATAATGATGACCACGATGGTGCGTTGGCAATTATGAATGCCACCACACAGCACTCTCCACAGAGAGGACAAGCGACCAACGTCGTAGTGTCCTTATTATCGACAATTGGTAGTCCTGGAAGTGTCGCTAAGTCTCCGTTCTGGTTGTTCTATGTAACCCGAATTTATATTTCACTTTGCTTTCCGTCTCATAATTATAATGAAACCGATCCAGAGGAGACACTGAAATTTCAGGAGGCCAATGGTCGTACGTTCTGAGTTAAAGTGTTGTGTAAAAGGAAATATGTATAATTCAAAGTGTGGCGTCAAATTAAATTAGATAACAAAGAAATATTGCGCATATTATTTGGACATCGTTCGATGGAGCCAAAGTGGAACGCAACTTGCCACTGGCCAACAGTGCGCAGTGGAGTTCAATGGACGCCACTCGAGTATGGATCATTGTTGTACAGCCACGATTGCACCGAACAATGCTTGCCAGTGATCACTGGAGCCAGTCAAATTGAGTGAGGACGTAGTGAAGTATGGCACAGAGTACAGTTCACTCACAGTCCTCTTTGTTTGCCAGTGAATCGGTGGGCTTGGTGCTCTGGCTTAGTGGCAAGCAAGTGGCAACCTTCACTTATCTCGGTCCATTCAGTTTCTCTTTCTCCCGGTGCCTCATGCCAATGCTTGTTTGTCTTTGTTCACATTGCACAATTTTATTAGTGTTTTCAATAAGCAACAACCAGACAATACTGTACAATATATTTAATCGAACAAATATTTACTTTCCCTGAAAATGTTGCTGTGTTTGTGTTAGTGTGTCGAGCAATGGCCCGAATCGATGAAAGCTTGTGTTTGCAGTGTTGTGCTTTATTCACAATTTTGCCGAATCTTCTCAACCGGTCGTGTTGGGTGTCCCATTGGGAAACATCTGTATGCCATTGATCAGCGCCCACAAAGAATGCCTGAAGAAGGCATTTGGCGCCAAGGATTTGTCTGACACAAAGTGCTGCCTAACTTTTGACTTGTTCCATTCTAGTATTTTAAGCTGTTACATTCTTTGACTTTCTCTCTAATCTGGCCACACCGAATTGGCTAACTTTAATTATGAAGTATTTTCCCAATTCGCTCATACGTTCCTTGTGTTCGTGTGTGTGAGTGCCTCCTTTATTGACACATTCATTGGTCCGCTCATTGTGTGATTGCTCATTGCTAGGTGCAAAGTTGTCTGGTCGCTTTGTAATCCTGACCGTTTTGACCGTGTGGCACTCATTTTGTTCGGTGGAAAGTTTGTGTTCCGTTCGAGCCTTATCTGGTCAGTACACTGTCCATCAGTACGATCATGTACATTCATAATAGTCTGTGTGGCAATTTGAATCATTGATTTAATTGCTTCCATTTCGTGGACCAATCGAATCCATTTGTTTGAGTTCAACTTTTGAGCAGTCAAACTTTAATTTCAACTCGATTAATTAGCTTAAGTATAAAGAAACAGTCCAACTACCCACCAAGTGACATAAACACCAATTGACTGTGTCGGAACAATACGACTCGCCTTCGCCATTCACCGCTCCCAGTTGTGGCTCCCCAGTCAGTTGGGCCGAGTTCGTTTGCTGTTTGCATCATTGCCTGAATCGATAATTAACGTGTTCTGTTTGTGGGCAGGACTGTGCTCACTCGTGTTCGTATCTGTGGAGCCATTTGCACTCACCAGCACACCACTATAGATGTTAATTAATAGTGATTACATCTCTCACCTTGTACCAATCATCACTGAACCCTTGCTTGATTAGCAGTGTCTCTCATCGAGCCAGTCCACTAGTGGCAGTCCATTGTGGACCGAAATACATTGACATGACAAAGTCATCCATTCATCAGCAGCTTTCTTTATCTCGCCTAACAGTAAAGTCATTTAGAGCATTTCTCCACAAATTGTGGACCTCTCAACTCGTCTCAAGTCCCGAATGGTGCATTCCCATCCTCATAATTGCAGAGTGCCAGTTCACCATTTCTTATTGCCAATTGGCAATTGTGTTTGTGTTGATCGTTCGCACACAAATCGAACCCAGTTGCTTTAGTGTTGGCCCAACACTGTCAATCGCGTGTTTCTCCATATCAGTGATATCACTCTTGTTCGTTAATTATTGACATGTGTTTGTTGCCTTTTCCCGACAGTGGCATTGTATCATTTGACTGCACTAACACACACACTCAGCTCCCATACAATCACTCGGTCTCGGTGCTTGCTCTGGCCTGGCACTTTTCGCTTTCGCACCGCCAAGCCAACCGATACCCTTTACATTGTTTGCTCGAACACTGTTGTTCTAATTCCCGTTCTGTCGAATAAAATAATTATATCGTCACTGCGGCCAATTCTGGCGCATTCAGTTACATATTTTGGCAGTAGAGAGCAATTCAATTTGTTTCTTGTACCACAATCGGCTTTCCTTTTATTAAAATCTCCCTGACTGCCATTGCCTAATTTGGACCAGTAGTGAGGATTTCTAGCACAAACTCAAAGACTCGTCAAAAATTCCATCAATGCGATAAGTTTATGTTTTGATTTGGCCTTATTGTTTTTGACTCATTCGATGCGACACTCGGTGGAGACATGCACGGAAGAGATTCCACTCAGAGTGTATGAGGAATATAGTGCGAGCCAATTGGAAGAGTTAGACGTGCTCTTATGACAGAATTTTCTATGAATGACAATCAATTACTTTGCCATGTCAACTTAATGTAAGATTGTGCAACGGTAACTACCTTTGCACAAAAACTGCCTCGGTGCCAAAAAACACATTGGCGGCACAAACATATTGATTTGCCCAGTCATGCTGCAAGTCGATTCTTATCCAATAAATCAATTCTCTCCGTCTGTTTGTCGTGAAGGACATGTCCTACAAACAGAATAACATGCAAAGCACTAACGGCACTGGAGCAAGTCAACACAGGCAGGTTCACAAGGCTGCCATACAAACGGTAAACACTGGATTGGACATCCACGGAGTGGTACCAACTCTGAGAACTGAACAATCAGTCACTAACTTGCTACCTTGTCGATGCTAGTCCCTATTATTTTGTGCATTCCTATGCGCACTTATGGTTGCGGCCGTCCACAGACGATGAGATCAATCTATAGATGAGACCGCTGGCTAATTGCATTGAGACAGTGCACTAATCACACTAATCACACATTTGTCCAATATTAGATTCCCATATTCATTAGCAAGAGAAGTTTCTTCTGTCTCGTTGGACAGTCTGCTTGTGTGCGATAATGGATAATTCACACCGACATAACGACACCGATAGCAATCATCAATTTAGGAACAAAATGAGGGAGAACAAGCAGTAGATGATGGTGGTGAGGCAACTGGCAACTTCACTGGCCAGTGGCCAGGCCGCAAAGTTTCTTAATCGAAATAACTCCTCTGCTCAGCCTGTTATATCAAATGCGAGCAATTTGGCATAGAGCTCTGGATCAGCTTCTCTGGATAGTTCTCGCAAGTGCAAGGTAAAAAACTGGCACCAACCAGATAAATGTCTCTGATAAGTCCGACTCCGACAGGCCAAGACAACACACAAGGTCAAGGAAAGCAAATCAAAGGCAAGCAAGCCCAAAACGGTTGAATTAAACGAGCCCAAGCGTAAACTTTAAGTCGAAACCAGTTAGTCTCCGCCGTGGTGCAAAATCGCTTCTATAGAAATAAATAGTTCAAAGTAATAAAATTGTCATTATAACAAGCACGCAACTTTTCTAATAAAAACAAACGTGCAGTCGCGTCATTAAATAATTTAGTTGATACATTTAGTTACATACAATTGAGTAATCATCAAGGCGACAAAACAAAACAAAATTGCTGGTAAGCACACGAAATGTGACCAGTTGAGAAAAACATAGAATTAATAATATTAGAAGATTATTGAGTTAAACGATAGTGTAAAACCACCAAAAAACAACAATAAAAAGTGAAATAAGATCGCAGTAAGACCAAAATGATAAGAATAAAAATCAAATGGCGATGAATGCGAACTTCTCCCGAAGAGCCGTCATTATAGCAACTATCACATTCTCCAGAATAAAAATGGTTTAATGGCAGATAGATAGTCGCCATCATCAACCAATTCTGAGCTACTTTCGCTAAAAATTGACGAATTGTTTGCTTTAAGACTACAATAAGTAAAAATTGAATTAAGCAAAATACAGTAAACTAAATCAAACTTACAATGACACAGGTGATGATAACGTTCATTCTGTTTGAACAGTTGAACAGTCGTTTGGCAAGTTTGTTGTTTTGTTCGTTTGCTTGCCATTTCTGTAGCCATTTCAGACTCACTCGGGCCTAATAAATAAATACTAAAATAAATTAGATTTGCTATATTATCGTAAAACTTACGAAATACTTCTTCGCGTCTTTCATAAGCGGTAAAAAATCTTTCCTAACAGAAGCATGGAAACAGTCGCTCCACTTGCAGGAAAAATAGAAGACTTATTGCTAATTATGTTGTATCTTGTATGATGGTGCCGTATATTAATTTAAAATATGCATCAAATAATCTTCATCGTTCTTCAAAATTGTAGACAATTTTTGGATTCTATTTCACCAGTCAAGTCACTCAAGTGCCTCTTCAATTTCATACATTCGGTCGAGATTGCGCTTTCGTTTCCCGATTTTTCTGAAGGCAAATTCGTGTCCACACTGGTTTGATGATTGTCGCAAATATTCAAAACAATCTTCAATTGAACTCGTAGTCACGGAAGAATCATCGGCAAATTTTTGTATGTCACGACTGCAGTAGCAGAACGAGATTAGCCAAAACGGACTCTGAAAACAGAAAATCTAACTGGTGGTCAACAAAATGGACACTACAGTGACTACACCTGATAGTGATCACTATTCATGAATGTGTCATTCGGTCCATACGGAGTCATTCCTCAAAGCGAGTCATAAAGTGTGGTAAATTTACTTAAGTCGGTTGAAAGTAGCCACGGTGGGGGAGAATCTATAGAAAATAAGAAAATAAAAGTTAAATCCAAACTGAAAAGATCAATTTATATAATAAAAACTCATAACCTGGCCACCTGGTTGGCTGGCTGAAAAAGCATTTCAATTTCGACACATAGGTTAAAATAGTTCAATTGTTTTGCTTGTAACAGTCAGTTCACAACAAAGCTAGCCTATTCAGCCTGAATTTCAGGAGGATTCGGATGGCGATGACATTAAAGATAAACTATCGCAAATCGAGCACAATCGGGAATAATAGTGCTTTGTGAGGTTAACCTTCAAAATGACGCCAAAACGTCACTTTTTTAGTTTTAATATTTATTTAAGTAATTTTTTTGACATTTTTAGCGCGCTACACCAATCGAATCTGGTAATGAACATTGCCCTGGTTTTCGTCGAGTGGAACTGGTGCAATTCAAGACAAAACGGACCAAATCATTTCCGGAGTAATTATATAATCTGACATTGTGAGTCTTCTATTTTTTGTTTGCTTTAATTTGAATTGGCTTTAACGGTTCACCAGTTTATTGTACTCAGTAATATTAATGGCACTTTATTTCCAATCGAATTAGACATCACACTAAAGTGGCACATTAATTCGGAGGCTTTTGTGATTGGTTCGTGGTCAAATTGGAATTGCCTGGTGCCATACTTTCAGCTGGAACAATATTATTCAATAATTCAATAATTTATTGGCATTTCTGTCGAGATGGCTGCTGGCTGGCCTGCCGACACCGAATCTGTGTATGATTATCAATCTATCTCGAAGCTCATTACTACTAGGGTGAGTGAATTTACAATTAGCAATTTAGTGACAAAATTATACTTTTGCCCAATTAGTGCAATTAATTTAAAGCAAGGCAAAGACTATGTTGATTTTGTTGTTTACAGTCAGAGTGAAGGCATTTCTTTGTCGATTTTCTTCAACCATGAGCACTTTTAAATATCAAAATACTTCGAACAATAGCGCAAAACATAGCGCCAGGTAAGTGGCCTTGATGTATTGAGTAGAGTATAACCAATTAAACGAATTGTTTCCATCTAGAGCTTTAAAGAAGTAAATTCCAACGGTTCAAATAGAAGTTTTCTCATTATTATCCTGGTTATGGTCGTCTTATTTTTATTCAACTTTGCAATATCTCTTTGGAATTTTGTCGAAATTTGAGCATTTTTCGTTCAATAACACTGCAGTGGTTATCCATTGTATTTGAAGGGTAATGACCGGGCAACTTGTCTCTCATCTTGGGAAAGATATCAAACTGATTTATGATCGCATTGTTCAGGTGGCACAACACCAACACCACACTAGTTGGCCAATCTCACTCACCTTCAAATGTCCTTTGAATGTGGCATGGCAGCTTGTGACCTTTCTCAGTGATCACTCAATCTATTTGAAGCACTGGGATTTGACTCCTTTCGGTATGTGTAATGCATTGTGCATTATATTATGTCTAACTTTACTTTATCGTATTGACTAAATTGTATTGTTTTAGTGTTTTATTGTATTGCTTTTTGACCATAAATTTACACCCAATTTGATGAATGATCTTGGCCAAACTGACCAACGTTGTGTCCATGACTGAATCGTCAACAGAACTGCTGCAGAACAGAACCAATCAACAAGCAACACTGACTCACTGGGCCATAGTCTCAACTGTCTCTCACAGACATACAATACATCTGTTGATCACTTTGCATGTCAACCTATGAATCATGATGAGCCTAATCAACGAAAGCACCCTTGAGAATATATTGATCTCTTCTCTAAACAAGTGTAAGTAAATAATATGCCAAAATGAACTATTATTATGAACTTTAAAATGCCTCTCTCCATTCCAAAGCAGCCAATATAAATATTAATTGAATAATTGATGTCCACCAAACGATGATTAATTGCTTGCATTACTAATTCAATTACCAGAAGGACTACTGCAAGTCGCTATTGATGCAAAACAATCTACTACCAGTTACCAATGTAAGTAAAACTGTAAATTAGTATCCTAAACATCAACTACAATCTGCAGGTGTTTTGGTTTTCTTCATTACGGACTTTCACGTTCACTTTGGTACGTCATTTACGTCATGACTCATTTATTACTGAATTTACTACTTTATTTTGTTTTACCTTAAAATCCAACTTTTCTGTTTATGCACTCAGAAAAAGTACTTTGTTATTCACTTCTCATTTGTTCTACCTGTGCAAATGATAATTTATACCTGACCAATCGAGTTATCCTCTCGTAGGTAAATTTTGATTTGTTGCCAAAGTTTGTGCCTTAATTTGCATTTCTATCTGCTCTGTGGCCTAATCTTGCGCTGCCATGTTGATAAATGCCTCATGACAAATGGCTCTATTTGGTGAGGTTATTATGGAAAACGATAAAGCAGACCTTCCATTTACTCGCTGGGTGTCTGTCTCCGTGCGATTAGCTCTATATAGTCGCGGTGGCTAATTGAAATTATCGACGCGTCATTCGTGAATTAAATCCGCGCCATTGACCATAAACAAATCAACGACAATGCCACACTGACGAATGGCAAGCGGGTCTCGGTGCTGGTACTAGCTCTTACCTGTTGATGGCTCTACCTGTCCGCATGACAATATCGCGGTGCGGTGAGTATACATTGTCGTCGAATTTGATCCACTTTAGCCCATTGATCGCCATTAAGCGCACACGGACGCGCGACTCTTTGGACACAAAGTTGAGTGGCTAGACCAAGTGGCTTTCGCTGCCTCATCTCCATTGCTTACTCTCGTAAGTGGCCACCGTGTCATTGGAGTGTGCTCATGTTGGCAATGTCAAGAGCAACGGTCGAAGTGATGTTTCTATTGTGTTGATTCATTTGACGCGGTCTGCCAACCAACGAAAGCAACAACAAATGGGTCTGTCTGTTATGGCGCAGACCTGAACAGTTCAGTGAACACAGACCTTTCTCAACCGACCTGGTGGCTCACTTCGATATGTACCCGGTACATTTGTCTTGCCATTGTGTCATTGCTGCTTATGGTCATACATACATAGGAATATATCACTGCCCCTTGTCGTGTCATACTGTCTCGGTTTGGCTTGATCGGCGATAAATTCTCTTGATCATAAAACTCTTTTTACGACCATCCTGTCACAGTGCACCCGATAGCTTTGCTTGTCCAACAGTTTTTGGTGCCACTGTAAGTGGTCACTGGCAACACCGAACATCGCTCATAACTATAACCGAGCTGATGAGCCTCATTATCTTTGCTGTCTTATCGACTTTGTTCTATAGACGCTCTCATGATCATTCTCGGTTGGCCCGATTCTTATGCAAATGGACTGCAACTCAAATTGTTCTTTGCACTGCACTTTGGTTGCTGATTTATTGTTTGTCCGAATGTCTCCTCCATCGATATTACAATTAATTTATTAATCAGTCATTATGACGCATTCATGGTTATTGGCTTTAAGAAGTGAAGCAATCGGTCTTCTTCAAAATTGCTCTTTTAATGGCCAAATTGCATTGCACTCCCTTGTGCAGACATATTTGCAGACATACAGAGCCACTCCATTAAAGCCATTCCATTCTGACATTTCCATTGCGATTTGTTCTTTTATTGGCCAAATGTGATATATTCGGTATTGGCTGTGGTATTCCTTGCACTTGCATCTGCTCGGCCTAGTCAATGGATTGATCGCTGACCATGCTGCACTCTCCATCTGATAGCATTCCACCAGTCTGATGGTTGCTCACATGTTGCTATGTTTGCTGCCAAATAGTGACCACTGATGTACCTTGTGTGTAGTGTGGTGGTGATACTGTGTACGCTTTTCTATGGCAAATTGATTCTTAAGACCAAGTGTGTTCATGTCTAGACTCTAGACTATGTTCATATGGTGGGATTAGTTTGGATACAAATTGGCACACTTGCTCGTGTGCCAGTAGAATAGCGTGAATTGCAAGTATTGATTGTGTAATGCAGTTATCATTACTTAGCGCGTGTCACACAGTCGTGTACCGTGTGCGAGCAATGTTCCCAACCAGTAATGTACCTCTGCCTGTCTCGCCCTGTCTCTGTCCTCATTATCCGGTCTGGCCGGTCGGTTCCTTTCAAGGCAGTGTATGCTTACTTATTGTCTTGTGTCGGTCTGAACGTGTTCGGATTAAGTGAATAGATAACGCCAAGTTGTACCACGAGCGCATTTGACTATAGTCGGTTGGTGAGTCTGTGTGCATTGTGTGTTGTGTTTGCTCGGTGGCTCAATTCAATGAGCATATTACAATGCCTACCTTGGTGACAGTAATGACTCGTTACCGTGCATTATTGCAAATTAAACGGTGCACCATTGAGATTATCTTGTCAGACATAAACAACTCGACCTGCCATCGGCCTAGCTTGTCTAGCTTGTTCAGTAAAAGTGTTTGCTTGATTGTTTCCGTCACCATTGCAATGACATGTCTGTCGTCAATGAATGAATGTCGTCTGTCGCTGCTTTGTCTGACTGACTTTGTCTCGTTCACTTTCTTCTCTCCTGTCTGTCTTCTTTTGTCGCAAGGAGGCATTTTAATTAAATGTTTTTCTATTGCAGTGCAGTGTAAAGGTGGCCAGTGTGAGATAGGTCTCGAAACACATCAACTTCCTGCCTCCCTTTCATTTGCATTTGCGCTGTTTTGCAAGAAACACCGGCGAAATACTTTCACGGCCAGTGTTCAGTGAACACTGTTCACCGATGCCAGTTTGTGCGCTTGTTCTCACTGGGCCCATGGCAATGCCAGATATGTCACCTTCTGTTGACAGAGGCTTTCTCTTGTTGACTCACTTTGACCACACGAATCGATCATAGTGGAAACATGTGCACTCTCGATACTCTGTGCTTTCAAATGTTTAGGTCCACTCCACCGAGGCCTCGCACGACCATATCGTTTAGAAGATCAATATTTATGACGCCTCTTCTGATTGTGTTGCTCTCGTGGTTAGGAATCTCTCCTTCGCTCTTCTCACCAGAATTGTCCGTTTGATTGGCGCACATGAGCGCTCACACCAAAAGGGAATTATCAGTGGATTGTATTGCCAATACAGTACTGGCCAATGAGTGAATGGCCTTGTCTGTCATTCTAACAATACCTCTCTCGGTTGAATTGTCTAATTGGGTCACAATCACAGACTTGACTGTGTCTGTCGTAGCTGGACTATTTTTGCCTGCTGACCACTAGTCAGTGCTTCGGTTGCCTTCTCTATCCGCAGCACTTATCGAGCTATTACCTGCAAGGCGCAATCACAATTTCTCAAATTCATCATCTCCCAACCATCATTTTGCACTTTTTGCACTCCAAGCTAACTCACGAGAGTCATCTCCAAAGCAATCTTGTCCCAATCAACACATTTTCTTTTCTATCTTTTATTATCAATTTACTTATAATGTAATAATTATTGTCTGTGCGCGAGTGAAGTGAACTAACATGAGATGAAAGTAACATGAACACAATTTGAATTAAAACGGTTAAGTTTAATGATAATTTTAAGGTTAAGAATTAGAAATCAAAATGGTGCACCAAACATATTGGGCAGGCCATCATGACAGCACGCATAGAATGGTTCAGTGACACAATGCTAATTTGGTCGTATTTGGCCGAATCCAGAGTCACAGTCAGGCTTGACGATGGCACCATCCGCGAACAATCGAACCGATGGGTTGGCAAATTTGTTACGCAGTGAACGAGCCATCAGTTGGTGACATCGTTTGACCACTTGGGTGGGCCACTCGTACTCGTACTCATCAGCGATGTTGGGTCGACAGATGGCGCAGTTGAAATATAATAATTCGAAATTCTTCAAGATGATCATCTCTAACGAGGGAAAGACCGACGAGGAGAATGACTCAAAGTCACGGTGATCTCGTTTATAGATCCATAATTCGAGAATCTTCACTTGTGGCAAGGAGATTGGTCGAGGTTCTTCTTCTGGTTCGCCATCAGCCTCGACTCGATCCACCAGAGCAAATGGATTCTCAGGGTGTCGCTCGAAATCAATGTGCATCTTGAGATGGTTTAACTGTCGAAGCGAAGATAAATTGGCCACCAACTCGGTGAAGGTGACGTTCGGCGACCAGTGGAGTTTAAGATGTGTTAGCGAGGTAAAGCGCAAACACATTTCACTCAGCTCATTGACAGTTCCAGCCAACCAGTAGCCCAACCAGAGTCGACGTACTTTGGTGGGAACGAATTCGAAATGGGGACGGAGTGCAAATTCGAGATTGTACACAGTGCCAATTGCAATTTGACCCAATTGGGCACTGTCGTATCGGTGCACATTTTCCCAGATCGAGACGTGCAAATCGTAATTATGGAGATAGAGCTTGGCCACTTTGAGGTGCGCAATGAAGGCGAATGATTCGGCCGGAAAGGCGAACTGGTATTGGGCAGGTTGTCCGTTCCCACCAATGTCGAGAGTTAGTTGCCGAAGGGATGAACGCTGTCTGTTGATGCTGCGTAGTAGAGTGCCAACGGGATGCTCGTCGGGACGGTCATCGTATCGCTTGTCGATCGCCCTAGTTCGAATCCACAGCTTTAGGGTCACCAGTGACCAGGATGATGATCCAATAAGGCCAACCAGCGAGAGGAGTTCGGCTTCGATGCATTTTGAATGAATCACCACGAGAGTGTTCACGTTTGGGAGGAGATCCGCGAGGTAGTTGACTAGTTGACCAGATCTGCGAGCGTCCTTTTCGGTTAAATGTGGTCCATCGGGGCGGTAAAGCATATCGAAGAATCCTTCCGACTCTTCATGACCATTTACGAGAAATTCATCGAACGAGCAGTTTGAGCTTTTGAGTAGTAAGTTCTGCGACGAAATGGCAGCCTCCTTTTCCACCAGTGGAAGATCATAATATGGCTCACCACCACCTTTAGGCATTTGCAAGTAATCGTTGCAAGGAATGACCCACGGTAATCGATTCAATCCACCATCGAGAATGAGCACCAGAGTGCGACGTCGAGCACATTCAAGTGGCAGTAGCTTAGCCCACCGTGGTGACACTTGATTGAGGCGAAGTAGTTGGGCCAGTGGAATTCGCTTAAAGATGGCCAGGAGACAGTCGTCGCTCAGGGCGTTTCCGTTGACAGGCATCTCTGGGAGTTAACGGGCTAACTCTGGCTCGAGATGTCACAGGCAAAAGTCGACTTGGGCGAATGTCACCAAATAGAAAAGCCAAGTAATGAACACAACTGGCAAAGTGACTCGCAATAAATAATAGTCAACTGCTAATAGAACTCACAAATGATGAATTTGCTTTCGAAATTTTCCAAATGACCAATGCCAAATAATTTCGAAAAACATTTTGGCCCGAGTATTCGAATTGTATTTAGAGTAGTAGTTCACTGGGGAATAGTAGTGGTGGTGTGTTCCAAATTGGCATTGATTAGTCACAAATGAAACAAAACTAAAGCAATTTAATTGATCACAATTTATGTTTATGTTTGATTCCAAAGAGAATGAGACAAAACGCAAAACAACTTTATTTTCTTATTGCAAAAACAAAGTTATCCTACGAAAAAGCAAGTCCAATTCCACAAGCCCACAAACAGAATATTCCTTTCTCATCTGAAAGAGTTAGAATTTAAAATTCGATGTTTAGAATCGAAAGTGAATCGATAAATTTCTTATGTATTCCTGAAAGCATACTTTTTGTTTTGCAAGTACTGGAACAGACCTGTTTCTTGCATTCATTCGATTTTGTAATTGAATGTGTTTAAATCATTGCAATTATACATCATCATCTAATCAAATTTTATTTGTTCTCACAGACAAGGACACGAACACGAATTGTTGATCACGTGGTGATTGTGTAAGGGCGAGTGTCACCCTCTCGGAATAGAATCGCGAGAAGTAACCAACCAACTAATGTGGCCTCTTCGTACAATCCTACAGCCGGTTTAGCCTTCAAATGGTAAGCGTGAGCGAACACTGCTTTCACAGCGAACATTTGTTTTCAATTGAATTGAATTACACTAAATCAATTCAATACAAGCAATTTGTCTACAAGCAATATTCAAGCTTTGAACATTTATTGGGCAGTTGTTCAAATCTGGAAAGAGGTTCATGATAGCCTTTGACAAGTATAACCTTGACCATTTCCTGGAAAGGTACTTCTGCAACTTGCCATTTGATTAACGTCAATATAGAGTTTATATTGCTGAAAATTAGTTTGCTTTATAGTTTCACAGTGTAACTGTACACTTTTAAACAATTCTCATTATAATGACATTTCTTAATCTTGTAGGCTTCTTCTCCATTATTGAAATTTCAATTGAAATTGTTGAAAATGTTTGCTGTTCAAAAACGTGCTCGGTGGTATGTGTGCAAAGTTTATTATCAATACCTATGAATTAATTCGTTTTCAATAAACCTAGTAGACCGCTTGAATAGTCCTCCGAACTTGCCAACTTATCTAATTTGCCACCATTTTGAACCTCGTTCATCTGTTGATGTTAAAGTGATTTTATTTGAAAAACAACTCAATCAATGATTATGCCCGGCTTACAAGAACGCGAATGTTATCATCAACATCCTAATTTGACAACAAATTGGTTGCACTGTTCTTCAACCTTTGCAACAATTATGACCTATTGATCATTGAATTAGCACCAAACAGGTGTGCATTCATTTTGAATAAATCCTCATGTAACCACAGAAGGCTTTTTGTAAAACCTCAGTAAAATTGCTTTCCTTCTCGCCGGAAGCAAATAGTTGCGTGACAAGTGCTTTCGAGCGAACCAATTCACGATGAATGGCGGTCATTTTGCACGGTGCTTAAGTGCCAACCGGAATTGAACTGCTCATCGAGCAGTGTATATTGCAGTACAAATTTCGAAACAGGCAATATATTCCAGTTTGGTTAAGTCGCTTTTTGTTTGCACGGCAGCAATCAAACATGTGGACTAATTCGTGGTCATTCACAGCGGCGGTCATTTCTGTGACTCGATAACTGTAACAAACAAAAATATGTTGCTGTCTCTATTTTATTAATATCAAATACACGAATGCTTTATATTAAAGTATACAGAAAAATGTGAATTTGTGAATTGAGCCTTGTGAGCATCTTCCATGAATGATAGGCTCGACATTTTCGAACTTGGTAAGCAAACTTGAAGGCGAAATCATTTTGCATTTAGTGGCACACACAATTCTCGTTTGCCTTGCAGTGGTTTGGTTAATAAAGTAAAGTGGTGCTTCACTTGAGAGTTTCTTGTACACCACTCGAGGGCATCCGGAGTTGGTTCTTTTTGGAGCACCGAGCTAACCAAACTACCCAGCAAAGCTGTCGCCCTTTTCAATCGATTTGCCACTTGAACATCGACTTAATAGCTCGTTTACATTGATGGCCATGGTGTTTGGTGTTGCTTTAGTGGTCACGTCGACGTTTAGCCTCATTTTGTCGTCAGGTGCACACTGCACTGAGCCCAAAATTAGATTCAACCAGGCCAGGTTATGTTTAATTGGAAACAAGTACAATGTGGAACGTGCAATAATCTTAGTCAATCTGCCCTTTCCTGCACATGTGCGCATCTGTCTGCCTCTGATTACCATAGCCGGATTGAGCATGTGAAACCGGGAAACACTCAAAACAAACCAACCTTTTCAACGAATATTCATATTAATTCAACACTGAACAGTTGGTCGAGGTGATCACTGATCACTCTCTCGAAGGGTTTCAGGCAACTGAGAGTTGCTTCGTATTGCCTTTGTGGACCGCATCATTCTGCTCGGGCTCATTTCTACTGATTATTAACTCAGTATAGGTAGACACACTCGAGCAGTGCTTCACTTTACTAACCGACCAACCAAGTGGCAGTTAGTGCCAGCCAAGGAGCAGTACCCGAATCTATTTGTCAAATGGGCGCCCACCGATGGAACGTCGCGACAAGTTGTGAGCACTCAAGTTGATTATGGCACAATCATTCAATGAGGGTTTATATACCAAAATTTCGAAACACTCACTGCTCGATTGGAAATGTACATTTCTGGCTCAGTCTCGTACAATTCACCAATCAATGGCAATGTTTGAGGATTTGGCCACACCTGCCTGTTTGCCTCGTATGCGTGTGTTTGAATAAAAATTGTTCTGCTCGATGCTCAAACCACAATACTTCCAAAAGGCTCAATGCATAACAACAACAGCAGAGAGCCAATCTAGTGTTCAACAAGTTAGTGGTCAAGTTGATTTAACTGGCCAGTGTCACCAAATGTGTGTGCATGCACCGATGCCAAAGACAACCGAGGAGTGAGACACCATTTGCTGCTTATGTCCAGTGAACAGCAAATGGAACACTTGTGCCAATAAGAAATTAGAGGAGAAAATCAATTTGCCAATGTACATGTTCACTGTCTCTGACTAATGATGCAATCTTTAGTGATCAACCAGATAGACGACGCTTCTAAGAATGCGATTTGATACTTTCCAGGCCTACACTCTACAAACTATAGAGTCTCTTGTAGTGACATCTCAATTGGCATTCCTTATGCCTCAAGTCTATTTTTAATAAAATTCTACAACTTAGTCTTGCATCATGCAACTTGCTAGCGAATTTGGTTACCTCTGGAGGCAAAAGCAGAAATGAGTCATTTCAGATGAGTCACAATTTCTAATTTGAATTCAACTTTGTGGAAATAGAAAATGATTGCATTATCATTAGTAACTGGCTGTTTCGATTACAATCGGATATTAATGGATCGATCCATAAATGAATTAAGTCGTTTAGCGCAATGGTGCAGACAAATATACAAATCCAAATATACAAATAGATTGCTTTGGTCAAATGAATTAGTAAACTTTAGTGAACTGGCATTTGATTATTTGTTGGAGTTCCTTTTTGTTTGCAAATCATTTTTGGTTACAGTCCGTGAATTGAGGCAAAGAGAGAGAATTTGGTTCTATTTAGTGGATCCTGCATTATAGCTCGAACACTGTCACTAGGCACAATGGCACATTGTGACCGGGATGATTGATATTTGATACCTAATTAATTATGCAAATGCTCCATATTCATACACAGTAGAGTCTGGTATATCGACAAATTGATTTAATCCATGTAAATTAAAAAGAACGATTCCTTCCAAATGGAATTGCCATGCCAGTACGAATGTTCTGCCATTTCTAGTAGGAATTTTCTACTTACATTCATTGATTGTATGATGTGTCCTTCGAACAAGCTCTGATGACTCAATCGGTCGCTTTATGGTCAGATTCGTTCGAATCGACTGTGCACATGCTCAGATCAACTTTCATCGCTAGTAACAGACAATTCAATATGGCGTCCTTGTTGAATTTCTGTTCATGCATGTCGGTACGAATCGTTTGTTCGATTGATTTCTATTGGAATTATCAGATGAAATCGGATTCGATAATTTTGGATTCTTGCATATTCGTGATCTTCGTAGTCGAATTAGTAAAGAGGAAAGAGGGGAGTGCACATTTCGTCATGAAATTGTTTGAAATTTGGATCAAAATGGATTCGAACTAAATTCCGCCATTTTGTGCGTCCGTCTGTCTGTCCACGCCTAGAGTCGCTATAAAAGCGACAGCCCTGGCCCAGTCTGGCATCACAATTCTTTGAGCTTTAGCTTCGGTAACAACTCAGTTCCCCCTGCTACTCGAGCTATTCAACTTTGAATTTTCCTGCGAAATTTCTACTTCGACTTTTGACCAAGACTTTTTGGTAACTGCAGCCGTCAACGATCTTTGTCGAAGATTCTTCGAAAATCGTTTCGTTTCTTTTCCACATTTTCCTATCTTCGTGTCCATTTCGAAGATGAGCGATTTTGGTAAGTTGCTACCGGTTTAATAATCTGCCTATTTCCTTCTTAAGTTTTTTTTGTGAATTGATGCATTTCTTCTATTTATTTGTTCTCTCTAGCTGGACGCGGATTTGGAAGTCCCCGAAGAGGTGGTCCCCCTGCAAGTCCTTATGGTAGCCCTGTTGGTAACCGCGGAAGCTATGTTGGTGGCGATGTTGTTGGAAGTCCTCCCCGTGGTCGAGGTGGCTATGGCAGTTTCCGTGGTGGTCGAGGCAGTCCTGGTTATGGTCCTGCAAGTCCTGGACGTGGTGGTCATGGCTCCAATGAGCCAATGCCTGTGCCCGTTCGACACGACAATCTGGTTCAACAGAAACTGGCTCATGGCAGCGAAGGCCGCCCAGTTGAGTTGATTGCTAATTTCTTCAAGTTCGCCACCACTGACGTGACCGTCTACCACTACGATGTCGATGTGAAGAAGGACCCGAAATATATCAAATCTGGCAAAATTGGCTGTCAATCGACACTGTCCGGAACGAAGGACACTGGCTCAGAGGAAGTGTCCTCCAATCTCGAAAAGTTCATCATGAAATTTTCTCCTATAATTGTTGGCAAGTTGATGTCTGATCATCCTGAAATTTTTGGTGGCGTTAAATTTGTGTACGACGGTCACAAGAACCTATACACCGTGCAGAAGATCGATTTTAAAAATTACAAGATGAATGAATTTAGCGACAGTGTAAGGATCGATGTCGACAACCGACCAGCGGACTTTGTGGCAAAGCTCAAACTGGTGCAACAGGTGGACGTGGCTCAGTTGCTCGAGTACTATTCAGGCAAGCGAACGGACCTGTCTGGCCGTGCCATTTCCATGTACGAAATTGTGTTCCGCTTTGTGATGGGCCAGGCGCACGAATCGTTTCAGCGCAAATTCTACGACTTGTCCACTGCCCAAACTATACCGCGAGTTCCAATTGTCGACTTTGTGCAAGGCTACAGCAGTGCTGTGCGTGCCACCGAGTTTGGCCTGGCACTCAACATTCATCTCAGAACATCGTGCATGCTCTCGAAAGCACTGCCCAAACTGGCTGACCTTGTCAGTCACCTAGGCAATTTTAGGTAAGTTCACTTATTAATTTATTATCCCTTTTTATTATTATTATTATAATAACTAAACGAATCACTAATTTGTTGTATTTGATTGCAGCAATGGAATCAGACCAAGCCGTGGTCAGCTCGTGGAGGTGAGCAAGTTTGTGCGTCACCTCAAAATCTACACTGCACATTCGGAAAGAAAGGTCAACTACGGCGTGGATGGCCTGATCGATAAGTTTCCGTCTGAAGTGGATTTCATGCATCAAGGCGAAAAGGTGTCCATTGAGGCCTACTTTAAGAAGGTGTACAATCTTGAGTTGCAGAAATTGCCACTGGTGAAGACCTCGGGCAGACAATCTCGTTACCTGCCAATGGAGCTGTGCCATCTCGCTCCGAACCAGTTTCTATCGAACGCCAAAATTAACTCGGCCATTCAACGTGAACTTCTACTCAAGTCGACCCAAACTCCGAATGTGCTGTTCAACAAGTTGGACGCCATTGCGAAGAAGGTGGCACAGACTGACACAAATCTACAGGAAAAGTTTGGCATCAAGTTGGACCCACGACCTGTCGCTTTAAAAGGCCGAGTTCTGCCAACTCCTCGGCAACTTTGCTCCAACAACCGCGAAAAGTTCTATGCCACCAAGGAGACGCCCAAGCGCTGGGCCGTGTTCTGTCTGGATCCGACAATCAGCGTGGAACAGTTGAAAGCCTTTGCGAGCGAACTGAAGGAACGTGCCCGCTTCTTTGGCCTCAACTTTGGTGAGCCGAGTCCGGTTGTGTGCGTCAACATTCCAGACATAAATGCCGTCGTCAATGCGTTCTACAACTTGTACTCGAAGACCCAAGCCGAGTTTGTCTTTGTTGGCATTCCTAGCCGTAAGTTGTTGGCTTTACTATTACTTTTGAACATTAATGTAATGACTGTATTGTTTTGTCTGTAGGTCACCAGTCAATCTCAACAGCCCACATCTATGCCACGGTCAAGCATCTGTGTGACCAAAAGTTTGGTATCATGTCACAGTGTTTCAGTGTGGACAAGCTTCTCCAAACGCCAGGTGGCTATTTCGATAATTTCCTGTTGAAGACCAATGGCAAGCTCGGTGGCCAGAATGCGGTGGTCGATCCCGCTCAGCTCAGAAGTTTGCCTTTTGACATGGCCAAGACGATGATGATTGGCATTGATGTGAACCATCCCGCCGAAACGGAACGATTCGCCTCGTCAGTCTCAGTGGCGGTTGGCTCGCTCGACCCACTCTACTCCAAGTACACTGCTTCCATTCGAATGCAAAAGAAGGACAGCGATGAAATACTCAAACATCTCGACTCTATGATCAAAGAATTACTGGCTGAATTTTTCAAAGCCAACTACAGACATCCAGACAATTTGATTATCTTCCGAGATGGCGTGTCCGATAGTCAATTTGAGAAGATCAGCAAGACCGAGCTTCAGTTGATTCAGGCAGGCATCAACAGTGTTGGAAAGCCAATGAATATTACTCTGATTGTCAACCAAAAGCGCCACAGCACTCGATTCGCCCTCACCCAGGCCAACACCAATGGACGAAGACCAACGTGGAATGTGCCAAGTGGCACTGTGGTCGACAGTGCCATTGTGGACCCAACGCACAAAACGTTCTATCTCAACAGTCACTTCTCTCCACTGGTGAGTTGGTTCTTCTTTCAATTTGTAATGCTAATCTATCGTTGTATTATTTATCTGTAGGGCACATCACGACCGACCAAGTATGTGATCTTGCGAGACGATCTCAACATGACCGCCGATCAGGTGCAGCGAATGACCTTTCTCGCCTGTTTCAACTCGATCCGTACTCGTGGTGTGCTGGCCATTCCCACTCCGACCCGTTATGCTGACCTGTGTGCCTACCGATCAAAGTTGCTCATCGAGGCACAGCGCGACACTGCCGACCTGGTCATCACTCACACAGACAAGTTGGAGGAGATCGAGTCGGAGATGGTCAAAAGACTCAACGCCATGGTCAAGGTCAACGACAAGCTCAAGGATCGTCTCTATTACTGCTGACCAATGGCTGAAGGATAGTCTCAATTGTGCATCGCATTGTACAATTTACATTTACATTTTATAACATTATCTAATTTAGTTAGCACATTAGTGAACAGTTCATATTACTTATACTTAGTTAGCGTTTAGTCAATAGTTCCATTTATGGAATCACATTTATCATTTATGTTAGCCTCTTGTTAATCCACGCCTAATAGTGCCACACATATTTTGTGTTTGCACTGGATTATATTAATAAATTTAACTGTTCAACTATTCTCGACTCGACATGTTCTTTAAAGTTTGATTTGTTGCCCTTGAACTGCAAAGACGAGCACAAATATAAGTGAAACTGAAAAGGAGCTTTTAGGCCAACTTGTCAATTGCCTTGTCCTCCTCGCTAAAAAGCACTACAGGAAAGCCAACCGTTTATTAACAACACTTGTTTTGAGTTTTAGTTTATTAATTCAATGTCTCACATTGGACACAATCTATCGATACCACATAGTGGACGCTTTGATGTTTTGCTTCTTCTTCTTCTTGCTTGACAATGTTCTTTTTACTCGATTGTCTCCACCATTGGCGCCATCGATCATACAGGACTTGACTGTAGTACTTGACAGTACATGCCGTACTCGTGCTGTTGGTCTGCCACAGTGATGCTTCCAGTCATGCCACCATAACGACCGTACAAGTGCATTTGAACAGTCCCATCCATTTGTCCTTGAGGTGCACTGGCCCAACAAGTAACCTAGCAATCGAGTTCACCATGCACCACTTGTCGGTGTTTGGCTGTCCAATAAGAAAGTTCTCAGGATTGATGTCCCGGTACAGAATGCCATGCTTGTGCATGTACTCGAACCTGCTGATCATCTGAATGGTGATGGCAGTGGTGGTGCTGATCGAGAAACTACCACACCGCACACTTTGTCTCGAATGTCGAGCAGTGAAGGTCCCAGTAGATCCATCACAAGTCCTGTCCGAAGATCATCGTCTCCGCACGGTCCAAGCTAGTGCACCTTTGGAATGAACGTGCCAGTGCCCAAGCCGAAATAGTAGAAGATCTCGAGGGGGAGAAGGAGTTCAGGACCATTTCGATACGATCGTCTCTCCAGCTTGATTGCACTTTCTGCTTGGTGTCGCGTTGGTAACCAACATGTACCGAGCCACACGAGCCACCGGCCAAAAGCTGAACAATTTTGAAGCGCTTGCCAATAATGATCTTGCCGATCTCGAATGGGTGATGAAGCGGCTGTCCATCAGTGGTGTCCATTCAATAGTAGTAGACTGTCGATCTGAAAGTAAATTGAATCGACCAATTAAATCCTTTTATTATTATAACTGAATAATGTTACTCAAAACTCAAAACTCAAAATGAGGGAAAAATACACAAGTTAAAGGAAAACTAGTGACAGGAAGTGGATGTAATGTTGAACGGATGTGGTTGGCGCGATGCCGGCCCGAGCTGGGCATATACGAGAGTAACGCTGGGAAGACTTGTAGGACGATTGGCGTCGTGACCAAGAGTAGACGATTGGCGCCTGTTGGGAGGATCCTCCTAGGAGATGGGCTCCTTGTTGAGGTGAAGAGAGAGGGATGGAAGTCCTGAAAGAAATGTGGATGGTCAGTGAACGGGGGGTTACCGGTGAAAAGACAAAGAATGGCCGTTTGGCCGAGGGTTTTTATACTAGAGCTGGTGATGGACGAATGATGATGGGCCAAAGTGATTCCAACGATGGCGAGCCAACAAGTGAAAGGAGACATGTCACATTGTTAATTATTAGACGCTCCCAAGCATCACCTTGCCATGGTGCTTCGGGCACATTGAAGTGCCACTCAATTCGGGTGCCGTATTGGCAATACGGTATTGCAGCTTCATCTTCTCCATCGCTTCTTGATTTCGTTCATAGAGCAGGGCCAGAGTTCGGCCTAACTTCTTGAAGCCTAGCTCGTTGTCACTCCAAACAGTTTTCGGGGTTCCGAAAATGCCAGCGAAGCGTTCAAAGGCGCGCATGATGGCGGCAGTCTCGCGAGTGTCGATAACTTCAAGATGTACGGCGCGCGACTTGATGCAGACAAATATGAGGATGTAATACTTTGTCAAGATCGTTATGAATGGGACCAGCGATGTCGACTCCAACGACTTGGAAGGCGTAACCACGGTTCACTCGGTCAAAAGGGAGAGGGCTATCGGAACGAAGAAGGCTTTTCCGGTGCGGTACCGACGACAAGTAATGCAGTTGAAGACCACGTCTTGCACGATTCGAGCGCAATTCGGAAGGTAGATGTTTGTTTAAAAAAGTACTCTGTGACGTGTGAGCCACTATGGCACGCTTGACTCACACGAATGTAACGAATATAATTGCGGACAGCGGGCGAGTCAATGAGGACCAGTGAAAACTTCACATCATAGCAGATCATGGCAGGTCAGAGTGCTTCAGCCGCTTGTCTAAGCGCAGTAAGCCGAATTCATTGGAGAGGCAAACTTTTGTGAGGAGAAGATGATGGCACGGGTTGACCTGCGTTAATGGCGGCCAACTCATCAGGGAGCACGACTGCTTGGATTCATTTCCAGAGAAAGAAGTCGACCAATAGCGAGAACGATACATCTACACCGTTCACCAACTTGTACCGTAGAGGCAGATTGACGTAGTGGTTCATTTGCGCCATTATTCGATGGAAGAACCATCGTAAGGTGTTATGCGACATCGCGTTGATGAGACGCTCCATCAGTTCATTACCGTTCACGGTAAACAAAGCGTAGATCAAGTGGACGCGAGCGTCGACGAGCAACTTGGTCTGACGCTCCGAGTTGAGAATGACTGAAAGGGGTGGGCCCTTGAACCACAATTTCTGGAAGCGAAGAATGCGCAAAGAACAACCACGCGAGATAACGTCGGCGGGATTGAACTCAGACGGTAATACCAATTTTCTGGCGAGGACAATTCGAGAAGGCGAGTGATACGAGTGGCCACAAACGCTTCATGTTTGCTGGGATCCGATCGAATACGGTGCCAAGTGACCTGGCTATCGGTGAAATAACGGAGACGGGATAGAGCGTCGGGAAAGCAACGTCGAACTATCTCGAAGGTTTCAACCAGCAAAACTGCGGCAACTAACTCCAACTGTGGGATAGTCTTCTTCTTGGCGGCAATGTGCCGGCGAGAAAGTAACAACTCAGCGCGCTGCGTGGCACAGTCAAAGAGATAGATAGTGACGCTATAACCATAGGAACTCGCATCTCCGAAGAGCCAATACTCGTCGGATGGCTTGGCGATACGAGGGACTGCGATGTCACGAAGATACTTGATGTAACATAGCTTTGGCTTCAACTACAACAGGAGGTGCGACTTCTTTATCCCAATCCTGCGAAGAGGAAATCATTTCTCTAAAGAACAATTTGACGCGAGTATGGTAGGGACCGAGCAGCCCGAGTGGGTCAAATGTCTTCGCAAAGTCGGACGTCAAATGACCTTAAGGTGCGACGGGTAAGCTTGCCTTCAGACAACGAGGGAATGTCAAACACGATTCGATCGCGATCTAGATCCCACTGCACACCGAGACAAGAGACGCGGCCGGACTGGGGCTCCAACCCGAGGGCTTCAGCGATGTGAGGCAGAGTTACCCACTTATGGAGAGAGAATGATGCTTCGGCCATAACTTCGACGACACGCTTCAGCATGGGCTAGAGATGAGCCAAGGACTTGGAGAGCATGAACGAGTCGTCCATTTAAGTGTCGCGTACAATTTGGGCGACGTCAGGACCTTTCGTTTCGAAGAGGTGCTTGAGCACGCAATGGAGAATGGGGGATGCCGAGGCACCGAACAGCAGGCTCAACATCTCGAACACGCGAAGGCGGCCTTGATGAAACCAAAGGAACCGAAGATATTTGCGGTCTTCAGGGTTGACGGGATGCAATCGCCATCGAATCAGAGTTTCCACCAGTTGCACTTGATCCCACACACCCTTGAAGATACACGCGTTCATGAAGGGACGCATAGTTTCAGATATATACAGATTGAAGAGAGATGCAACAATTTCATATTCTACACCAAGCACATCTCCAGTTGTTCCGATTTGGCCTTGTACCAATTGAGTACATCTCGGGTTTGATCAAATTCGTCGTCTTCAAAGATCCCAGGCAGTTTGCAGATCAGTTCGTGTCGTTTCATTTTGTATTTTGGTACTTGATGGATACAACCAGGATGGGCACATTTCTACTTCAATTCTTTGTCCTCTGTAATGGTTATACATTTTTCTTTTGAACTCTCCTGTGATTGGACCAGAGGCAAAGGCACAGACGGTAAAAGTGACCGAGCTGGTGGTGATAGTCTGTGTTGTGATGGACTAATATTTTGACTCTGTTTGGTGGAGTGGTGTCCATTTGCGCGTTGGCCCCAGATCGAGGTGATTCGTCATCTTGGTTGTCTTCAATGCCTTCATCATTGTCAGTGACATTGATGATCGCCAGTCGCCAGTGGTGAGTTGTAAATTACAACTTGTAATACACAATGTTGTGCACCGTCGTGATATATTTACTTTGATTGACTTTTATTTCGGTGTCCTCTGCCAATCGACCATAGATGAACTCAACTACACAATTCACAACTCCGCGGCAATGAGTAATCCGTTGTCCATATTGACGAATTGAGTCCATCCGCGTGCATTAATTAATTGGGTAAAAATGGGCAAGTTTTCCGCAAGCCCACAGCCGCAACTTAGCATGACGAAAAATGGGTAATGAAAGGTAGGCCCAAGATAATTTGAAGTAAATGTCGAGAAAGAATGGCAAAATCGATTTCTAATCAAAACAAAGCGTAGTAATCAGGCGAATCATTCGCCAATGAATTTTTGCTTTAGCTAGTGCTCAAAATAAAAAGCAAACACAAATAGAAATGACAAAGTCGACTCGTCAAAGTAAACAACATTCAACAGAAGTTCAGGAATGCAGCATTGTACACAGGCTTTAGAGGCGATGCTGTTCACCAGTGGTAAGTTACCACATTTGAATTGATTTGCCTAAAATATAAATTGATTTGTATTTGTATTTTTTTTTGTTAATCATAAATAAAACTTACTTGTCGACGGAAATATTTGCATGGACAAGTTTACATGCAAGTGACATTCCAACGTTGGTTAACATTCCTACTTGACTTTGAACATTTAGTATGCTCGTGTTTCGGGCTCGAACCAAATTTTGTTTCCAAAACATCGAACCATATCTATAAAATAAGAGTAAAATATTTTAAAAAAATAATGGTTTATTTCCACTACTTACAACACACATTTAGATCAATTATGCATATGTGAATTATAGAATATTCTATTGTAAAATAAAATAGACCGTTAGTAAAAGAATTTCAAATGATATAATAAAAGTTTTATTATAATTTATAAAAGACATAGTCGATTACGAATTAAAGATCACCAAACCTGAATTTTAAATTATTCTGGAATAGAATGGAAACCTCTTTCTACTCTTGGTACAATCGATCATTTATGATAATTTCCGTGATCATTGGAATATGTAGAATTGAATATTACAAATTGTTTGAGATTGTTACAAAATGTAAAGTATAAAAAAAATCAAAAAAAATTAAAATAATTAGAAGTGCCGATAAATAAGTGTGGCTAATTCGATATAATCGATGGTCTCGTTCATAATTGACGGTTGCACTTAGTAACTAGGCCCTAGCAACAACAAGTGTCTTTGTTCCAGGGCGCCCAGACAATCGACCAGCCGTCGGCCGTCGCATTTCACAAACTTTGTTACTCTAAAGGAAACGCTACACCACCCCGACGTGGCAGTTTGTGGTAGTGGTCGCACATCAACATCATAACAAACACAGCATTTGGATCAGCTGATTGTTTATGCTCTATACTTTTCGTTGATCAAAGTTAGACGGAAAACCTGCTTATTAACAGGAAATAAACGTTTTCGGTAAATAAACGATTCCAGGCTCACAATTGGTATGTCCCAATACCAAAATATCCCAAATTAAGTCCAATAAATCGGGCCCACGATTAAAGGGAAATTATTTTGGCCTCACTGAATTTTGCATACTGGTGGCTTAGTGGTCTAGGTGTTGACCTTTGAAGCGTGAGGTCCAGGTTCGAGTCCCGGAAACGGAATTTTTTTTTGAATTACTTTGAGGTTTTTTGAGTTGAAATACTTATATAATTGATGTTTAAACAATTTTGGAATGTTTTCCAATGCAATTCATTTTTATTTTCACATTTATGTCTCAATTTATAAGTACTTCAAAGGATAAGATACAATTCGAAAAAAAGTCACCAAAATTAAACTAATCTTAACAATTTAATGTTTTTAACTTAATTTGAAGTAGTTGTGATCATTTTTAGTCTAAAAGAAATTGAAAAAAATCGAAAAAATGTTCCGTAACCGGGAGTCGAACCTGGACCTCACGCTTCAAAGGCCAACACCTAGACCACTAAGCCACCAGTATGCAAAATTCAGTGAGGTCAAAATAAATTCCCTTTAATCGTGGGCCCGATTTATTGGACTCAATTTGGGATATTTTGGTATTGGGACATACCAATAGTGGGCCTTGAATCGTTTATTTACTGAAAATGCATTTTTTGGTAACATAATATCGGTTTTGTTGGGTTTGAAGCACAAACTCAACATCATCAACTGGTGAGAGGCCTGTGTAAAAAAATCACTCGCAGCTGTAGTCGAACGGAGGCAGCGAGTGCTACTAGCAGTGTAACTTTGTTTTTAGAGTAACAGTGGTTTGTGAGAGGCGACGGACGACGGCCGTCGATTGTCTGGGCGCCCTGCTTTGTTCTCCTCTGTCAGCACTGACTCAGCAGTGCTCACTGACTCAGCAGCCTAGGCAGCTGCCACTAAACCTTTAACAACTTGCTATCTTGTGTCTGTGTCTGTCCCATCACGGGCTAAAACCTATTCAGAAGACTGAATATTCTATCAACTTTGTGAATTGCCCAAAAGAGGTTATATTGTCTGTTTGCCGTATCGGGTCTGCTTTTTATTAACTTTTTATTTTGTTTTCAACTTCTCTAGAATCTATACTTGTATTCATCATGTCGGCTGATGATATGACCGCCAATGGGGTGTCCGCTAGTGATATCTCATCAAGCGAAATTGCCGCCAACGCTATTACCACTAACGATTTGGTGAACGAAGTAGATGCTATTGCCTCTCAGTCACCGAATGACATTTTTACTGCCGAGAGAATCGTCAAACAGCGAATGTATTGTAAGAAGAAGCAGTACTTTATCAAATGGAAGGACTATCCCGAATCGGACAATTCTTGGGAACCGGCCGAAAATATTTTTGATGACATTTTGATTAAGAATTTTAAAAAGGAACAATCTGCCCTCAAGTCTGTTGAGTCTGGCGCTGGTTCGGATGTTTCTAAGAAAAAGAAGTCCTCGAAGCAAAATTCTTCCACTTTGGAGAAAGAGCCTCAAGAAGCTTCGAAGTCTCTGGAGTTGAGTAAGTCAAACGAACAAGCTTCGATGGAACAAACCGCCAGTAAAGACACCACTTCGGACATGGACGCTATAAAGAAAAAGAAGAACAAGTCGTCTTCGAAGCGAAATTCTTCCACTTTGGAGAAGCAGCTTTCTCAAAGTGATTCGAAGCCGTCCAAGAAGTCAAAGTTGTCTAATTCGTTCGCTCAAACTCCAAAGGAGCAGCAGCAGCCAATTTTGAAATCCGATTCCGAATCGTCTGGTTACTCGAACTCTCAAACTCCGATTATCGAGACCAATGATAATCAGAATAATGCTTTTGGAGGAAATTCAATGTCTTCGCCGTCCGTCTTTGCGCACAAGTCGTCGCCGAATTCTTATGGAAATGTTGAGCCGATTCTTAACGGAGGCAGTGAATTGCCAACCTACCCAGTGATTACTTCAAACAGTCTTGCTCCTGTTGCCTCTGTTTCGGCCACTACTAATTTGATGAACGACAGTGTTTTGCCTCAATATGCGGGCAATGTTGGCACAAACAATGTGCACCACAACAACAACTGCAATCTGCCCGCGTATTTTACTCACGCTCAAAAGGATAACATTTCTTTTTCACTCACTATTAATGGTATTACCCGTACCTGCTCATTCCAAACTTTGTGGTCCACAAACCAACCCTCAAAGGAAGTTCCAAAGCCCTAATTTAATTTGCCATCGTAATTTCGACTTCTTTTTTAAACGTTTTTTAACTTATTATATTCAATACAGACTACTATTATTTACTTGATGAAAATTATCATCAGATTCTATATATTGTTCATTATTTTAATAATTTTACTATGATTATATACTTTTATCGCTATCGAATATAGCGATTTATAATGTTTGATTTTATCACTAAATAAATCTACCTTTTTGTTTCATACAATTTAGCTCCGACAAGCCCGTTTTACTTAGTTACCGTTTTTGTTTATGATTTCCAATTTGTACTTCAATACTTGTTTGTGTAATTTAGTAGTTTAATTAAGGCTCTACGCAATACTTGTCGATTGTGTTTGCATTTCACTGTAACATCGTTGCTAGTGGTAACAAACACATAACACTACCATACAGGCACATTTGAATACACTCGATTTAGGAACATGCCACACACACACCAACTGAACCACTGAACTTTGAACAAATGGGAACAAAATGTATTATATTCATTCCGATTTTTGCATCCCCAGCTCTCTGTGACACTTCGCCGTCAACAATGAGGACAATTTTCGATGATCAAAGATGATTCTGCTAATCCTCTCCAAACATTGTCCACACAATCCAATTCGCCTGTTCGGTGACCTCTTTATGCTTAGACCAAATCAACCGGGTCAAGGTCCTCCACAATATTCATCGCAATTTGCTATTTCACAGAGCCAGCTTTGCCTAAAATTTTTAGGCTAAATGTACGGATCGCGGAATGTATGAGAATTGAGTTTGATAGGGTGGCCAATTGAAGTGAGTGATTGCAAGCACATTACCTTAAAGTGTTTGTACTAGATATGCCAATTTGCCATAGTAATCATTTTAAAATTCACAAAACATTAAACTTTCGCTCCAAATGCACAATGCCGTCAATGTTCATTTGTATGTTTCAGTACAAATCGATTTATTGGCAAAACAATACAAACAAATGAAACATAATAGAGTTCACTTTTGGTTCTTCTTAATATTCTTTGCATTCAACTGTTTTCTTTTAGCCTGAGCATTCTTCTGCCTGACCACATTTCGTTCGTCCTCAGTCATATTGTGCCATTTTCGTTGATGTCGTTCTCGCTCCTTTGCCCGTTTCATCGCCTTCTCTTGTTCGGTCATCTTGGCTCGATACTTTCGGTTATATGCCAGTTCTTTCTCTCTGTACTCTTCACTATCCAATCGTTTCTGCCGCTTCGATTCCTTTTCTCTCCCAAATCGTCTGGCTTTTTCCTCCGAACTCAAATTGCGATATTGATTGCGATTGCATTCACGTTTTCGTTCGATTAATTGTTTTTTCTCTTCGTCGGTCATCTGTTGCATTCGTCGTGTCCTGTAATCTCGCATTTGTTTCAGCACTTTTGCATACTTTCCAGGAATGTCCTTCAGATGTTGACGCCACTTTCGATAATATTGACGACGTTGTTCACGTTTCGTTTCATTGTCTTCTCGTAGTGTATCATCATAATGGACATCGTTTTCTTCGCCTTTCTTGTCTTGTTCGTTGGCGACAGATGATCGCTTCTTTATCGAACAAAATGATTTGCGAGTTGGATTCGAAGTTGATGGCTGTGAGAGAGTGAGTTCAGATAGTTAGTGAGAGTGGTTCAGGGTTGGCACATTACCTTGTTTTGATCTCGTTCGTGCACTTGTTGATGGTCCTGTGGAGTATCTCTGTTGGCAAACTCAGTGAATCCCTCGACCATCCACAGACTCATCTCGTCGAACTCATCCACCAAATAGTCGACAATTTCTCGTCTGTCATCACGAGTTCCATTCATCAATTGGTCGTAGCAAAACTCGAACAGTTCTTCATCGTCGTAACCAGGCACAATTCCTCCTCCACGTCGGTCGCGATTTGCTTGTTCACAACCACCACCACCACCACCTCCCTCATCTTCAGGTATCTACATTGTAAAACTCAAAATCACAATTCACAAACGATAATTCAACTAACGAGATTTGTTTGATCTGAAATGAACGAAATATCAAAAAACACAAATGCCATCAAAACTCTTTCTGCGATGCAAACGCACACAGCAGCGAGTGAAGGAGACATTCACAAAGACGTAACGACCGACACCACGACCGCACACAGGCTTCACTTGTTTTCAAATCGATTGGTCCGAGAGCTACACAATCCACTCCTCACATGGCTTGCTCACTTTGCCTTTCACATTAATGCGCACATTGCAAACATGGACTCGTTTGTGGAATACAAGAAATGAGCACTTTGTTTGATTGTTTGCCGCTCGACTCTGCTTTGTCCAATAAAACTAATAAACAAGCCGAACACATAATCCACACATTACCGGCCAAATAAATCACAATTTAAAATATTTCAAGGTTGAAATTCAACTTGAATAAACAATTGGAATGCTATCGAAATTGGATTGTGATTGACAAGCCGAATATGTCTATGGAGGCAGAACACTAAATTCATTAATGATCTCATAATAAGAACAAATTGCAATTATCAAATAAGTTTAATAGATTTATAGTTACACTTAAATGTAAGTTACACTAACACTGTCAAAATTCTAAGCATTTTGTCACAACGAATTTCCTTGAGATTCTTGAATTTGGTAGAGGTACATTTTCTTTTTAAAGGTGTACCGATTCTCTATGTTGACGGCGGTACTAGATTTAGTAGATCGGGCGAGCCTTCCTTTCAAATTATTAGATACATCTGTGGTCCGAATGTGAATCTGAAGTTTTTTTCGATTGGGTCCACCTTCTGAAATATGTTCCTGTTGATGATACAAAAAAATTAGAGTTAGTTGGTTAGTGTGAATAAATGTGATTGTCTAACCTTAAATAATTGCACTACTTCCTCCTTGGTGATAGTTCTGATTGCATCCACAGTTTGCCTCTCAAAGTTGAAAGTTAACTTTTCTAGCTTGATCTGTGCCCACAGTTTGGATAAAGTCGGAATGAAACGATTCTTTTGATCAGACAATTGCGCCAATAGAGCATTCTTCTCGCATTCAAACTGTTCGCTCTTCATCTGTCGCATATATTTGAGAGCCCATAAAAGAAATTCTTCAATTCTTTCATCCAAATAGTCGGGATTTCTTGAGGAAACTATGGCAAATGTCATGCCCACCACACCAGAGCCCAAATCAAGGCTACACCTCACCTGATAGCCTAATTGTTGCTTGACACGCATCGCCGTATAAAGTGGCTCATTGAGTATTTGATTAATTAACTGCAGTTTTGCAACACTTTGTGGCTCATTGGGATAAACTTGAAAATACACCAAAATTGCTTGTTGCATTCGGTCAGCAATGTCCACAGTCCAACAGAACGAACAACCAGACTCCAGTTTGACACGTCTTGGCAAACTATGCGAATGTTTGGGCATTGGCACCGGCTTGCATACATTCACAAACTGTTTCTCGAGTATATCGCAAACTTTGTCAGCTCTGCTTTGTTCAACATTTCCGTAGACAAAAGCTTCAACGGTAAAGTTGGAGAACAAGGCTTTCTGCATGGCACAAATCGACTCCATTGTTATGCAGTCCATTGCGGCAATCAACTCCTCGTAAGACCATTTCACTTCACTGATGAGCAGTTCGAGATTGAACTTTGCCAATTCCAACGGTGGCATTCGTTTAAAGCCTTTCAAGTCTCTCTTCTGCTTATCCTTCAGTTCAAAGAACAACATTCGATTAGAAATGTCCACCTTGAAGGTCGCCAACGAATTTAACACCTGCGATACGAATTCGTCCATTCCAGAAGATATACCAAAGAATTCAATCTGTAAATATATAAATAAAAATAATCAATGAAATTGTTTATTACAATGACAAATTAAATTACCTGAAATCCATAGCTTGCCCCAACCATATGGAACTCGAGGCCGGCGAGTTTGCTTTTAAATAGGAGATCGTATAAAGAATTTTGAAATAATCTCGAAAACATAAGCCATGTGTTCCAGTTTATTGGTGAACTATTCACAATGGGACTTTTTGGGAAAATTAGTTATTAATTATTGTGGTTGATAATGTAGAAAACAAATAAAACAAAACTTACTTGATCACTTTAAGTGCAAAAAACACCTTCCCATTTGAAGTAGTTTCATTTTTGAGAAACCAAACCTTCAGCAATTGAGTATTTCGAATCAGCTGGGGACAATCTTGATTGTCAATTCGACTGGCCACATTGTCATTATTGTGAACATTCTTCTCCAACTCAGCACTTTTCGGCACAAGTAAATTAGGCAGAGGAAACCGCATTCGCTCGTCAAGTGCGCAATTGTTCAATTTGTCAATCAACTCAAAGGTGAATGGTTCAATAGTGTACTGAATGTTGAAGAATGGTTCGTTTAGATTTGCTTTCGATGCAAACGTTTTGCTACACACAAAGATGGAACAATTCGTTGGCTTGAGGTAGTCCATTAATTTGGAGATTAATTTTGGTTGGTACTCGTCGACGCCTATTTTGATGCCATCAAATTTGTGATGCTGCAAAGAATCATCAAATACTGTTAATTAACTCAAATTGTTTAAATGAAACTATCTCACCATTGAAGAAGCCATTCGAATGACAAAATCAATGTTCAATTCTGTAGACTTTTGTTGCAATATTTCAAGATTTCGTATCTCCTTGTAGATGAATTCTTTGGGACCTTCGGACTTAAAGAAGAAAAAAGTGGTTAATGGCATCAACAACAGACCTTACCTTAATCAATTTGATGAATTGAAATATGATGACGGCAATTTGATCAATCTGCTTTTTGCTATTGCGCAATTGAATTTTAATGTGAAACAGACCAAAACCATTAATTCTTTCATAGGTGACATTACTGATTGAACCTAAACTTCGATTGGCGAGTTCGTAGTTGAGGCTTCCTTTGCCCTTATAGCGAAATAGATGCAAAAGATAACCGATTGGCTATAAATAAAAGAAACAAAAGGTAAGACTGAGCACATGTATGAGCAAGCCAGCCAACTTACCCCAGACTTGTAGTGTTGTATCATATCGGGAAATGCAAACACGACTGACATCGATTCTATTCGTTTCAGTGGAACGATAAAAACTTTTTTCATAAGCGAACTCTTATTTGACGCATATGGATGTGACCACTTGAGTACTTTCAAGTCATAGTTTGGAATGGACGAAAACAAAGACTCCACCATTGATGAAATGCGTGCAAGTGGTTCTGTTAAGGTAATGAAATCGTGTTCAGTTATTAAACAAATCAAATTGCTTTGTCATTTTGTTTACCTTTTCCAAGCACACAAAGACACATTCGGTTTGCGGAATAATTCTGATGGAAAAATGCAAACAGTGAGTCACGAATTGAGATTTTCAGTTTGGTTGCTTCGTCTCGGAGACTTTGGCGATTTCCTGAACTGAATTTGCGATAATCATGATTCGGTTCGCTAAGCACTTGAATCATGCGAGACATTCGCCGATGGTCGTGTTCGAGATTTCGGGTAAATTCAGAATTGAGTGCTTCTATCTCCCGATCGATTGACTGGTCCAACATTAGTGGCGCGATAAAAAATTGTGTGAATCTGTGTGAAAGTATGAACAAAATTATCTATAGAAAGACATGTCAGTATACGGTATTGACTTACCGATCGAGTGCTGGTTGAAGAGAACCTGCCTCCAGAGTAAAGTGGTATCGAGTACTATCCAAAGTTGTAGAAGCATTTCGGGTTCCTCCATGCTGAGAGATGAACTTGTGGAAATCATTCTCCTCTGGATACTTTGGACAAAATAATTTAAGACATAGTCAAATAATAATAACACAATTTTAATTATACCTTTTCACTTCCCTTGAATAGCATATGCTCCAACAGATGAGCAGTGCCCTGGAGATATGGCGGATCGGACATTGAACCAACACCAACAGACAAACAGACGGCGGACAAAATAACCTTGGGCTCGGAAATGACCAATACTTTAATGTTATTGCGTAAATCGTAGCGGACATAGTGCTCGGGAGTGTTCATTGCTGTGGATTGAGGTTTGTTTTGCATTTTGTCAAGGTTGAGTAATTCGAGTTTCACAAGTGTCACAAGCACACAAAAGTAATTGTAAAAGTAAGTTCGAGACAGACTTCTTGTGGACGTTTCTCTTGTGTACACTGTACAACGTACAACAAACAAACGAACAAAGTTGTGAAACCATTTTATTTTGCATGTAAGTTCGTTAATTAACGTTATTTCCATAAATTGACCATAATTAGTTATAACTTGCACTGCATACTGCCTGTAAACGGTTGAGTGAATCTATTGTCAATGAGTCTCACTCAATTTACTTGTTAGTATTCGAGTTGGACGGACATCTTAGCACTACACAGATTGTAAACAATAAACTAGTTTAGCAGGTGCTGCCGCCAGTGGCAGTAAGTTGCAGTTCAGTAACTGCCGGCTTCTTTATTGTTGTTTTTCGCGGCTTTTTATGGTCTTGTTTGTATTAATGATTTGAATTGCATTTGAATTATTTAATTTTTTGCTTGACTCGATCGCCATGGATCAATTTAATAACCCTCCAGTGACCTCCGAGACGAATAATTCGAGTGATTTCACTGATTTGTCTCGCCAAACAAAAGTTTCGCTTCAAAACACCGACTCAGGTGATGTTTCACAATTCCTTTCAACAATCTTTCTTCCACCGAATGAACCAAAATCATTACATCGACGTCATTCTTGAGCTTCTGGCTACGGATAAGCACAAAAAGTTAGCTAAGCTTATGAAAGTAAAAAGAACGACAAGATTTAGATGATTTAATAAACCCGTTTAATTACCCATGATTCTATTGCGAAAACACCAGAAAAGAAGATTCACACTCGAGCCATTTCTATTGAAGTTTTGATTTTTTCTGCTTCAACTCGAGTATTGGAAGGTCGTTCATTGCCAATAGTTTCAATAACAACGATTATCGCTCTGCACGTAGACTTGTTGGTAGAGACATTAACAAGACAAGCCGCAACCAAGCTGGGCACTCGATTCTATTCATAAAGGTATTGTTATATTGTTGTATATTCTCATTTTGTTTATTTATAGATTTTGACTATTAAATACTTTTGATTGTGATATCAAATTCAATGTCATAGTGTTACAAGTGTGTTTGATTCTATTTAGAATCTCAGTCTATTGTTTTATGCTTTACTTTTTATAGATTATGTCAATTACACGCAACGTGATTTGAAGGACCGCGATCAGTACATCTCGATGAAGAAAGCAAAACTATGTTTATCATTTCATTTTTCAATAGTATTTATTTTATCACTTCGCAGATTTTAGACAAACTCGAGGGGAAAATGTCTAAATGACTTTGTCCCGAGCAAATTGAAGATGCTTGAGCCTGATTCAAGGCATTGATTTGTTTTCTATTTGTTTGTCTTCACTGTCGAGTACAATCAAATTTCTGAGGTTAGTATAAGAGAGTTATAAATAATTGCTTACCTTACCAATAATGAATTTGCGTTTCAGTAAAAGCAAGTATGCAAGAAAACCTTCAATAAGGCAGTGAAAAGATATACCTGATCGACCTATTGAAAAGACATTTCATTCTCATCACCAACAGTTCAATTTGTCTGACTTACCGCACGCATCTTTGGATGTTGACTCCAATATATTCTATATAGATTATATCATCAGGAGTCAGTCTCCCTCAAAACCATTGAGGCCTGGAAGCTGATGCATGTACGATTTTATGAATGGCCAGGAATTGCATATGGAATAGTCTGTTTTTTTATTGATTAAGTGCTTTAGCCCAAATGCAAAATACGATTTGAAAGTCGATTCGAGAGAGTCAGATTGAGCCAAATATGGTGACATTTGTACTGCAATGATTGTCTCATTTCGAAATGTTCTCTCTGAGCAAGGTTGTGCTGTGAAATTCAGTGTGGATGAGTGTAATACTACTTTTACGCGTGGAAATATTTGATTGATCTTTGTGGCGGTGACCAGGCCGACAAAATAGTGCACAGTGAAAGTGACAAGACCGGTCAAATTGTTTACTAACCAGAACAACAAGCGAACAGGCAATAAATTGAACGAGTGAATAGTAATGTGTCTTCGGGGTTGAGTGTCAGTTCCGGGCTGAAACAAGAGAAGACCAGAACTCACTTCGGCGAATGGCGCTCCAAGAAGGAAGAAATAATGACTAACTTTTCATTGCTCAAACGACTAACCAATTGTGCAGACTATACGATCGAGACCAATGCCGCCACTACCACACGTCGAACAATCTACAGACAATCGCCAACTAACCCATACAGGGACATTGGCCTACTTCCATACTGTGGCCAAGCATGCTGAGAATTGAGAATTGCAGTAGGAACATTAGTCACATTAGAGTTGTGTCAGTGTTGGTGATTAGACCGACCAACCAACCAGCCAACCGGGTGTGAACGCCATTTCAGTGACCACCTCGAACCACTCCGCACTGGCCTCGTTGCAGTCGGACAAGGAGAATTACCCCGTAATTCAGTTCACTTTATTTATTGCTCACTTGAAGCGAGACTCTTGCTGAATCGAGGATGCGTTGTTGGAAGATGCGACAGACGGACACACGATGGCCAAACAGACGTCTTGTTAGCCATGCAACAGAAGACAAAAACTGAAAGTGAACAGTAAGACCAAGTGTAGAGAACAACACTAAAATAGCGTTCTACACTATATGAGTGTAGGTGACATTCGCAGTTGGAGTTGGTGCTGTGAGAGATGTGCGACGATAGATCCCACAGACAACGCCCAGTGTCGTCTCCAGTGATACACTTTCAATTTGTCGAAGACAAGGAAAACACACTCAACCAAGCACTGATCACTTCGAACATTGTCCCAGTCATTGTCAGTACGGAGCAGACATAGACAAGACAAACCTACCTTGAAAGATTTAGTTTTCGGAGTAAACAAAGAAAGCCAGCACCACGGCATGGATAATGCCGGGAACAAAAGCCGAGAAGTGTGAGAATAATGTTGAGCACCTGGTGGAAGTCGCATCCCTTACTGAGCAGCACACTGATCGGTGGCATCAAGATTGTGAACAGTAGCTCCACCAAGAACAGCATCAATTTCTGTCCGGGGTTGTTTGGATCGGTAACAATAATCGGTGGCATGGTGACAAGAACCAAAGAGAAATAAAAAACAATCCACAGGCAGATGATACACAAACACACACTGACTAAGACTCAGACACGATGCTAATTAATTCGCACACTGAGTAGAGCTATTTTAACTGGCAAATTTGACACAAGTCGCGATTCGAGTGATGCGAAAAGCCAACAACGAATATCTTAAATGGTAGTGGGGGAGTAGACAAAGTGTGTTAGAACAAGTACTGGCAAAACAGAATATAACGCGTTTCCTAATGGCGAAACAATTAGCACAATCAGTGGTGTCCAAATAAGGACTCACTATTTGTGAGTCACAATGCCAATCACTGTTTGAGGGAACAGTATGCTTTTGCTCCAAACTAGTAAGTGTCGGTGCTCAACACCAATCAACCAAATGCTCCACCAATGAGTCTTTGTTGAACAATGAGAAGTCTTTAGTTTTACTATCAAAATAAACAAACAGAAATACAATTTCATTAAATAGTTGAGTGAAGCAAATCGTAATCTAAATCTAGAAATAGTAACGACTTAAATTAATTGTCTCTTTATTTAACCTATTTATTTGATTAACTTGTTTAATTCAATTAGTCTTTTCCAATTATAACTTTGAATTAATTAATTTGTCTCTTACTGACAAATGCAAATTCCTGTTGCTCTTAATTGAACGAATGTACAATCAAGGCTTACAGTCAGGCGTTATTGCGAAATGGCAATGCTAATGTTAACAGCGGCATTGCATTAATGCGCCCAATTGGGCACATTGCACCCTCCTATAATGTCGATACTGACCTAGACCAGTAATTATTAATCACATGAAGGATGGTACATCATTATCGTTCAATAGGAAAAGGGACATGATTAAACCTGTTGCTTAGAGCACTCGTGTCAAAGGCGTTATTTGCAGTGACGCCACTGGGGCAGGACGTCCTGTACATGTACATTGTACATGACAACACCATGATGATTCGGCCCGAACAACCAAAAAACACGGCAAATTCTAAGAAGTGATCAATTTTGCGATGCAAATGCATTCTCAATTTACCAAACACTCGGGACCGAACAAAACTGTTCTACATAAACATTCGGTGAATGGCAATGTAATGTAAATAATTATAATACTACCGCAAGGACAGCGTAAGAAATCAATGATCATCCTGTGCTGCAGCATGACACAGATTGCCAATGTGGACAAGCTAAAATGTTTAGGGAAAAAGTTTGAATGCCTCTGTAAAGGTTTATTATACAGACGCAGTACTCATCATTAACACTCGCAAAACGAAGCTGTGTGTTGAAGCTGTCTGTTGCCGAATTGAACACAGAGACAAGTTAAAGTATTGAATGACAGCTGGTAACAAAATATCTTTATGTAAGATTCCAGTTATAAGGGAAGTTTCAAAGCATCTTTCAAGAATTGGTCAGGGTCAGATATCGAGTCGGTCCCCGTAATAGATCAGCTGCGTCGCAGAATTCGCCAAAGGATGCAGAAAGGAGTATGTCGCTCTCAAAAGTTTCTAGCATTTTATCGGCAGATTCAATCATTGCTTGATCGTTGTGTCGATTAAAATGGGCCAAAGAAGAAAACCAATCTGTATCGGGATCAGTTGTATCAACATTCTGCAAAAATAAATAAATTCAGCAAACATTAATTAAACAAAACAAATTAAATTACCTTAAACATTGTGGTGTAGAGTAGATCGATCATAGTAAAAAACATAAGTGCCGGTTTGATAGAACCATAAGATACTTCAGAGCTAATCAGTTCAGTCAATGCTTGTGAATTGCGAGATTCGACCGGCAAGTGGCGTAAATGTTCACAAAAAATGAGTCGAAGTAGAAAGTAAAGTCGGTTTCCAGACCAAAATTGAATTGGCTGCACCAACAAGGCAATCGTTGTCCAGAAATAAGGACTTTCCACTTGAAAACTATTTTCGATCCATTTGTCAGTAGGCTGTTGCATAAAATTAGTTTCAAAATTGGTTTTTTCACGTTCGAAAATTTTGGTAGTATTAATCACATAGAGAGCAATGTGGGCAAGATAAGGAATAAGATAAATGTTCGACTGGGGCCTTCCACCTCCTGTTTCTTCACTGAGAGAACTTCCTGTTGCAAAACGAAGAAGTATTAATTTCAAGTTGTGCACTGTGCCAAGGATTGAGTTGGCGCCTGCAAAATCTCGTTGGCCAACAGCATCTTGTAGATAACTGTTGTGTCGAGACAAAGCATGGGCAAACAAAGATTCATACATCTGAGGACCCCACAAATGAAGAAGCCCATTGCATCGAGTGTTGGCATTGTGCAAAGCAGCCGATTGCCATTCATCACGTGTTCGGGCATGTCGTACAGCAGACATGTGGCATTCAACATGAATAATGTTGAAGTGAGTCACGGTGGTATATCCTAAGAATAATAAATAAAATAATTATGACATAAAATATAAACCATAAAACATATCGACAGTACGACGAGATTTTCGGTCTTCAGACTCGTCAACATTGCATGGATCAATTTTTTAAGGTCATCGTAGTTATGACGATTACCATTCTGTCGATTGTCATAATCAACCAACTCTTTTCGAGTGTAAAGCACTTTTTGTCCAATTTTGGAAAGTTCTTCAAAGTGCATTCAGCAATCGTTGCAATAACGAGTGGCTAATTGTTGAATATATCGATTGACATGGAAAGTAGAAGACGAAGTTGGTATGTTCGAACCAGTTGCAGTGGCACCACCTGCACCGGCGGCTGCAACAGCGCCAGATGAAGTATTTTGTTCAGCGCCGTCTAGACTTATGCAATAAACAGTACTGTTATAGTCTTGCGAACAGAGAAGAAGTTGTTCAAGTGATGGTCGAATAGCAAGAATAAGTTTGTAGAGTCGGTCTGCCTTGTCCAGTAAGGTATTGATAGTTTGCACAGCTTTGGAACAATCTTCCTCATTTTCGATAGTCTCAACAGCAGTGGCCGTGTACCGCGCTGTGAGTACATAATCAAATTTCGCATATTTGCAGAAACCACAAGAGTTGCAAAGGAAGGGATCTTTCTCGTCGTAATTGATGGCTCTACACTTGTGACATTGAAACACATTCTCGCCACAGTTGTTGCACACACCAGGGGTTGCAGGGACAATAGAAGAACAACGAGGGCACTGCAAAGTTTCGGTAGACGAATGTGACAGAGTGACACGTTTAGCCTTTTGCCAATTAGTACTTTTGTTTTTTAATTCAACCACAGACTGTACCCAACGGTTATTATAATGGATAATTAAGGTCTTAACCATTTTCGACTTTTTTCAATTCAGATATTTTCACACTGATCTTAGAAATAGTGTGAGAGCCAATCATTTTCACAATATGAGTGTTAGTAGTGAAGCGAGTCAAGTTTTATGGCGGAAAGTTTAACTGGCATAAAGTTCACTTCGGGATTATTACAAACCAAACAAGGCTCGGTTTCCAGATAGTGACCATTGAATTCAAGTAAACTTTGAAGTGACTTGTATATGTTCGCGTTGGGATGCTTGGACAGACTTGATTTTGATACTTAAATCCAATGGCTGACTCCGCATAATGTCTTTCCATTTCCATAATTCGAGGACTTGTCAAATCTGTTGATCTACGATTGGTATTCAAAGTAAAATAACCAAGAAGATCGACAAATTGAGAAGCTCTTTTTCCGTAGCAAGCAAGACTGGGCCAAAGTTGCCAGAATAAAGCGAGAAGTTGTTCTTGTTGTCGTGGTTTAATGATTGGTAAAAATGGTACAGAAGAGAATGAGCAGCCCACCGATGTTGGGTGGAGTTTGATTCCAATAAAAAGTATCGAATGAATTGACTTAACAAAAGGCGGTCAAGTACTGCAAATACATAACGACAAAGAGCAGACTGAGTTTGGTCAGCAGGAGATGAATTTTTAGATGGATCGGATTGAAATTTGTTTTCTAAATAGTAAAATGAGTAAAACAAATAACAAAATAAAATTATTATATCAAATTATTATTGTTATTAGTAGCACTTACCATTAAGAATGTAGTTCGAAACATTAGTTCCATCAGTTTGACTTGTCATATTGGGATCATTGTTTGAGAAAAGAGCCAAACTATCAAACAAATCAGTTGTAGAATGATTGAACCTTCTCCGAAAAGAAGAGAAATCCTAAAAAAGAATGGCAATATGCGTAATTCGCGTCTACAAAGTCGTTGCCAATTGACCACTCGCGAGTTGGATATCTCAAGGCATGCCTTAAGATAATCGACCAAACTGATCAGCTGAGCGTAAGGCAAAATGAGCAAACGATGCTGATCAGAAGACATCATTTGGCTTGATTAATCGTCGTTCTGTAGGAAAGTGTTCGAAATGATAACTTCAATCAATTCATCCAACTGTTCTTCGTCATCCAAATCTTCCTCAGTTAAATCCAAGTCAGCTAATTTAAGGGCATAAATCGAAGAATTCGAATCAAAAAAGTGCTTTACAATGATTCCACGAAGATGGGTTTTGATCGAATAATAGTCGCTAACTTGACGATAACGTTCTTTCGAACCACACAAATAAGCTAGAAATTTGCGAACTTGTTTTCTGATGTATGGAGTGACACTTGGAAGCATCATGTACTCACACAAAACTTCAATCCATGAATCCAAGAATCAAATTCAAAAGAAATCGTGGGTTTACCAGCGTCACCTGGTTGCGCTTGTTGTTGTTGCTGCCATGTGATAATCAATTTTCTAAGTTGGTATGGAAGGCGGAGGCACATCTCGGTAAGCAGCTCAGAGTATCGATCAAAAACATTGTTGGAAAATATGACCGAATTTAGAGTGGTACATGGATCAGAACTGCTTGAGGGGGCACTAGGTGCAGATGTAATAATATCACCTTGAGAGGATTGTTGAGAAGATTGCGAAGAACTGTTTGAAGAAGCTGTCAAATAGTTTTGCGGTATGATCAAGAAGAAAGGCTTCATATCATATGGAATAAAGTTGAGATGAGGTCGAATTTTTATGGGTTTTTTCGAGTGATACACAATAGTTTCTCCGTGAACAACTGCTTTGTTCTTGTCAGAATCTTCTGATTCGTTTGAGTTGAGTGGTCTCCAGTGATTGCGAAAAAGGTGCTGTAAAAGAGAGAGACAGTAGTTCAATATTAATATTACTGACTATTCGAGTTAATCAATTGATTGGCGGTCAAGAGAAGACTGTAGCTGGTTTAGTTGAGTTTGTCCTTAACTGGACCGGATGCAGCTGTGTTACTGCTACTGCTTTCTCAAATGTTTTGCTCGTCAAAAGTAACAGCCTTGCTAAATGAAGAAGTCGAACCACTAGTAATTTGTACGGTTGAAGTTGATGGAACACTGCTGGCTTGAGAAGATTGTGCCAAGAATATGTCTGGTAGATTGGAATCCTTGGTGAGAAGAGCAGGCAAGTAGAGAGATGGAAAATGCTTAAAACGAGTCAAGAAAACACTAAACAGCCGCATTATGAGCAAGAAAACTTCATTCTCATCAAGTCTATCAATTCTTTTCTTGTAAAGTATAGGTTTGCGTTTGGAAGAGGAAACAGATGTTGAAGCTTGGTCTGTCTCCATTATTTTTTCTCCAGCTAATAATTGATTCAATAAGTTGACAATCATTTGGCTAAAAACATGGCCAAATTCTTTTTGATCATTTTCATGATATTTGAAATCAGCAAGCATGATAAGTACTTGCAAGAAAGGAATCGACTGCACGCCGTCAAGTTTAGCAATTATGTCAACGGAGGTAGACATTTGTTTGAGAAGAAGCACACAGAATTTGCTAGTGATCATTTTTCGGATTTTTTACGATGTCGTGAACATGAACCAGTCTTGGTGGTGGTACCAACAGCATCCGTCTTTGGTACCTTCTCACTTTGAAGATCAGAAGAGTGTTGATGGTGTGAATGACGAGACTTAGTTTCGTTCGATTTCGATAATGAACGAGGCTTGTGAGAACCCTGCAGAGTTGATTGAGCGCTACTGGCAGAGGTTTCCAAAGAATTTAGTTCGTCTTCATCGTCGTCCTCTTCTTCAGCTTCAATTGACTCCACAGTGCCGTCCACTAACTTCATTTCATCATCAAACAATTCATCATCCTCGTCGTCCGATTCAGAATGAAGCATAACATAATCAGCTTGTTGTTGTTGTTGTGGCTGATGCGAACTAGATTGACCCGATTGAACATTTGAGGCAAGTTGGTGGTAAGCCGGCAATCGAGCCGCTCGCCTGGGAGCAGCATTCTCCTCAGCAGCTGCAAATCCAGGAGTTAGTTCTCGCAAGTATCGTAGTGCTTGAAGGGAAGCAGAAGCGTTCGATCTGGCCAGTGCTGCCCCAGCCTTGTCGGCAGGTTGGTTAGGGTCATTTTGTGATTGTGATTCTTGAAGACTAAGTGCAAATTGCAAGTTCCATCATAGCGTCTTCGGCTTCATCCATTGCTTCATAGTCCTCTTCATCTTATTCTTCGTCGTCATCGTCGTCGTCGTCGTCGTCATCATCGTCATCTTCAGCATTGACATCTTCATCCGCTTCCAACAAATTATCATCATCTTGTTGAGCAGCAACATCGGGATTATCCACAGGTGGAAAATCATCCATCATTGGAAATAGAGGTGACGGTGCCGCGATGGAGTTGTTTGGTTGAACATTGATGGCCATCTCAAGTTCGTCGTCGTCGTCGTCGTCTTAATCATCGTCGTCTTCATCGCCATCAATCTCATCTTGACCTTGACCAATGTTGAGCGAAATCAAATCGTTGAAATAAACATCTTCGTAAAAATCATCGCCTAGCATGGGCACATTGAGTAGTAAATTGCGATACGCGTCAAAATCGCCATCAAGCAAAGATTGAGACACGCGGTCAAAGACATTAGCTGGTCGAGAAGGATCCAGCAAAAGTAAATCAGCATTGTCTGGGTTGGCTGGCAAAGGAGGTTGATTTGATGATCCGGCGCCTGCCTCTATTAAGTCACCAAACTGTTGTCTTCTAGAAGAAGTTGAACCAGACCCACGTGACCGATGTCTTTGGGCACCTTGTCTAGTAAGTTGACTTCCAGAAGCTAAATCATTGGGAGATTTTCTGGACTCAGGTTGACGTGCAGAGAATCGGCGTTCCCGTGTACTACCAGATGGACTCTTGGATGGAGCAGAAGACTTTGCAGATTTAGATTTTTCCAAGTGTCGGATAGATCCACTTGTATTCAATGTCAATATGCGAGCAAGCGCTTTCTTAGTTGAATAGCTGATTTGAGGATATCCTGAACAAAGAAGTTGCACTACCAAAGTAGCCGTTTTGCGAATGTTCGCTTGTTGGTTATCATTTAAAGTACCGTCAGAGTGCGAAGAGATAGATGCCAACATTAAAGAGTAGAAAATATAGACGAGCGAATCGATAATCGATTCGAGATTTGCAAATAACGACACCTTAGTGACAGGTGCAAGTAGTTCATTGAGTGGACGTTGTTGGTAAAGTCGCCAGAAATGTTCGCTGAGATTAGTGTTGAACTTAATAGAAGAGCCTACAATATCGTTACTTTGCATGAAGTATTTGTTGGTAAAACGAACAAAGTTGCGAGGCCGTTCAGCGACCATTTCTCAAAACAGAGACAGGTTGTAGTAGAAAACAAGTGTCATCAAAGGCAAGTTGTTTTATGTTTTCGACCGCATTTTCAAAGATCACTTCGTCCCGGTGTTCATCATATGCCGAACGACTTGGCAATAATTTAGCCAAGAGCATACACACACTACGGTCTAGTCGGTCACTAAGAGAAATAGTGAGCAGTTTGGATGCGATTGAAAGAGCAGTATCACACTTCTGTTGATAGTCCGCGCTGTGAGTTAGATCACGGGCAGCCATGAGCGAGTTCGATTCGAGTGACAGTGTTGGGACAAGATGCCGATTGATCAAATTTACAGTGATTTAAAGAAAGAGAATGAACTTTCTAGTACATCAAGACAATTGGCTATTAAACGATTCAACACAAAGATTCCTTGGTGAGTTGGTATAGCTGAAGAAATTAGTTCGTCGTCCGTTATGGTTGGTGAATACAACAAGAATCGCAATTTGTGAAAAGGTGACTTTGAAGTTGATCGTAGACTAGCCAAAGGACGACGCAACAATGGTTCCGAGTAAATCTCTTCGATAGACAATTGAGATATTGTCTGATTTGGAGAATTTGCTTCAGTTACTGGGTTATACGCTGGTTCATCTTCCACATAAATATCAATAGAGTCACGTTTACGTCCATAAACTCTGACGCAGTCAACTATGGTAACATTGTTGACGTCTCCGCTAGGAGCAAAACGAATGTTGAACGTCTTAGTTTCGGCAAGTTGAGCCATCTCTGCACGTGTAAATGGAATATCAAACCACCGATGTCGATTGATGGCAACAGTCTTAGATCGACCAAATATTTCAATGGCAGATGGGGAACGAGCAGGGTCACACACGCCCAAATTAATACGAAGACCCGCCATGACATATTCACAATTGTCAGTGGAATTTCCAACCTGAGTCACGGTCATGGAAAAACCATTTGGTTTTGTGCACACAATGTACATGTTTGCCGAGTTAAGACGATTCTTGATCTGTTGGGTGTTGTACACTTCAAGAATATCTGGTCCACCAAATTCAATGTCGTTTAGCATGGTACAGTTTTCGAAAAAGTCAACCGAGAAATGTGGTTGAGAAACGATAGAAGGATTCTCCGCGATAGTTTGAGTTGTGCTGGGCGGCTGCTTCACACTATCAGTGATGGCCTTAGATTTGCGTTGTGAAGACATGTCCTCGATGCTAAGAAAATTTGGTCGCAGCCAAAAGTTTGTGTGTTCATTGAACGCACGATAGAAACGCAATGATCCATCGTCACAAAGACCAATCAATGTTGTAAATTTGTCCGAAATACCAACAGCATTGTCCATAACCGAACTCGAGGTCGAGGACATAGCAACGAAATCAATTACCTTTTCTTTTTCTGTTTGAGCTCTTGAATGCGGACAGAATTTGACTTAACCATAAAACATACGGGATAGCTCGAGTTCATGGTTAGTGCAAAGATAAGACCTGGATGAGTTTGCACTTCGGTCCAGTTTAACAGAGGTGGCTGTTCGGTAAAGGTCTGACAATTGTGAGATTGCTCTGTATTTGGGTCACGAACCACTTTTACGTTAGCAGCTGATTGAGAATGCACAATGCACAAACTTTGCAAAGCTCCAATGAAGTGACGTTGTTGATTTGTTGACTGTAAATGTTGCTCGATGTGAAAGGAGCACAGAAAGATTCGCCACTTAAATAACTAACAAAGATCATCTGCAACAAATGGGAATAATACATGGAAAAGCTGACTACAGTTTGTTGATAAGAAGGCGACCACGAATCAGGATATTCAGTATATCAGTACGTTTAAAATTGTAGTCAGGTAGAAAGATGTATCCGCTACGGTACACAATGAGTCAGCATTCAATTCTTGAGCGTAAATTTGCCCTCGACTTGAGAAGATCAAAGCGTATCGCTTAATGGTTCCATTGTCTTCACATGAAAAGAATGTCACTTGATGGTGTTCGCTTACTGGCCGACTCATCATATACGAGTAGAGCGTTTATATCGTTGTACATTTTGTGAAATAGTCCAACGAATTGAGGTAAATACTTTTCGTATAGCAATTCTTGACAGTCGCTAGACAAATTTTTGGCATTTGATGGAGTTAAAATATCACTCTTGGAGGGCATCGTTAAATTAACTTTATCCGAGTTGGACTTTTTATTTGAAGTCATATTTTGCAAGAATTCGTACTTGATCAACAACATAATTCGTTCCAAATAGAGATCCATCGCAAATAGAGTAAAAAACCTGGGAAATTGCACATTTGGTGGTCACTTGATTGAGTGTTGATCAATGAACTCAATTTCGAGTTGGAAACTTTATAACGGAAAAATGAGCGAGAAATTGCTATGAAAAGACGATAATTATATTAGAGAGAATTGAATTTTGTCATCAAATTAGCAATTGTTTCTTCCAAATTCGGTAAGTTTTTCGGAGTTTCGCTAGACTCAGAAATTTGCTGTTGGTTATTGCTGTTATTAACTTAATAATTCTCTTATCCAGATGTAAATTGCGCGATTCTCAAAACGAGGAATCCAAATAAACATGTTGATAATACGAGCTGCATCAAACTTGTTGTCAAACATTCGTAATTCTTAGAATCAACTTTGTCAATAATATCCGAGAAAGATTGCAATGTCGGTGGTAGTTGATTGATAAGACGCCACATGGTTTGGAAGGTATAATCCAAACAACAAAGACGAAACGGACCAAGATGAGGAAAACGAAGCAACTTGAGAGTGCCATCGGCATTTGGTTCGTATGGATTGCGAATGTCGACATCGTATTGATTTCCCAAAAATTGAAATAAATTCAATAAAGAACTGTAAAACTGTCCGTAGTTCAGTGCCGGAAATCCAGCAAGCATAAAGTTGCAAGCCATGCCTAGAAGCAATAACAAAAAAAACAATTAAGCAAACAATTCAATATTACCATTACAACAAATCTTACCATTAAGTTTGGGAACAAAATTAATAGATGCATTAACAGATTGCATGGCAACAGATGTAGAATGTATGGTCGAAGTAAAGTGAAAGAATTAATCAAGTTGAGAAGAATGTTGGCACCGCCCGCATATTGAAAATACATTTGATTATGACTGATCAGATATGACTTGATTTGGGCCGATTGGGTTTTCATTAATGCACCAAAAGAATGCTAAGATACATTGCCTGATTTAGAATCGTCCATTTCTATGACGTTGGTTAATAAAGTTTGCGCTGCCATAGAATGAGAATACCGACTTGCACCGGGTGAAGATGGGTTGCAAACATTAGAAGAAACAATAAATGGTGTCAGTAGTTGGTCAAAAAATTCTTCCTTTGAATTTCGATCCAATGATCCTGGTTGAGTAAGACGAATTCGTTTTGTTGAAGAAGTTGGTGTACTCGAAGAGTTGTTAGATAAAGTAGTTGAAGAAAGTGGGGCTGCCACAGTAAATGATTTGGTCGATATTTCGTCCAAATTTGATGGAGTGCTAGTCGGTGGAGTAGAATGACAACGCAATGAATCGGGCAATGGCTTGGTACCAAGAATTTGGCAAAAAATGACCAATTCTTTGTCGGAGAAAAAACACTTGGAATACTTCTCATTGTCAACAAGCATAAAGTTGAGAAATTTGGCTATTCGATACTAAAACAAAATCAATTAGTGTTGCTCGTATAAATAAAAATTACACATACTTTTAAAAGATAACGATAATACTCTTCACTGTCAACTGGGAGGTTGCTAATCTCGCATAATTTTCGATAGTAAACAGAATTGAATTCGTTAAAATTGGCTTCATCGTCTGAATATGAAGACAACTCATTCAGCAAAAACTGAAGAACGTAGATTAAAATGTCAGACACGGTAGCCAATAAACTTCGAGGTACTATATAAAAAAGATAACCAGTGATGAGATAAATAATTTGCTGTCAAATGGTTTAAGATGTTACTTACTTAGTTGCGTTTCAGTAAGAAGCACATGACCACACAGAGTCATCAATGGCAACAGATGTGACATTTCAGAATTTGTAAAATGGGAAAAATTCTTTTTGCTATAATAATAACGATAATAATAATATTAATTAATATATAAATAAATCAATAAAATCAATATAACAAACAATAATTCCAGAGTTTTAATAAGATTGATGTCTTGTCTTAGAATGGGAGAAACTGTTTTGATCGATGGAGATGGATCAAGTTGGTCCAATTCCGACAGTTGGTCATCCGATGATAGTCGACTAGACAGGAATGACCCTGTAAAGAAGTCGACCAACAGTTTCAGATGATCTTTGGTTTCGTCCATGACTGACGGCCGTTGTGGATCATGGGAAAACAATACAAACAGGCTGCATCACACCACTAAAGTGGTGACACCAAGACTTTCTATCACTTAGACGATTGGCTTTGTGTCTTAAGTGCGCAATCAATCAAATAAACCAAAAGGCTAAACAAAATGTAAATGCACAGTTAATGAGTGTTTGGTGTTTTACATGCAAACAAACCGAGAAGAATACTCGAAGCACCCCAGGAACACGCACACACGCAAAATGTGCCCACGATAATCTGTGGGTGTCGGACTGTTGTCGCCTTAAATTTTGTCTGTTAAAAGATAATAAAACGTTCTTCAGGAGAGAAAATTGAATGATGCAGTCGAATAGAAATATGGTAGAAAGCAGAAATGGAAGAAAACAAAGCCGTGGCTTGAAGTTGAAGTTGAAGGAAAATTCTAGACTGCCAAACCGTTCGTATTTATAGAATTGTGTGGAGAATGCTGAGCTGGTGAGGACATGGATTATGGTTGTGGTGATGCTTGGGGCGAGAGACGATTGCGGTGGTCGACACAAGCCCAACTCGATCCGACTGTGTCTCGTGGTAGTCGTTGTTGCCAAATGCAGTTGTTGTTACCGAGAGGCGCTTCGATGTGAGAGTGCTTCGGCTGTCTGCCTTTGACTCAATACAGCCTGTATTTGCATTTGTAGTACTGCAAATTTTGTACACAAAGCAGTGCATATTCACAAACACAGTGACGATGATTCAGTAGAAATTCAATTTCTGAAATTGACAATTGTCATTGAGAATCTCAATTTGAGATGATTGTTCGGGCCGGTCAACGGTAAATAGTCGATCGTGACAATGCTCGGAGAATCGATTCCATAACTATAACTATAATAACACAGTCCAATTATGTTTATACTCTTCCACTATTGCATTCTATCCTCTAATAATATTATAGAATCGACTAATCATTGATTGCATTTAAATGAATTATTTACTTGATATTTTTTCTGTACAACGAATCATTTACAGATTGCATTTGTTTATGAATTTTGAAACGATCTATATTCAATATGTTATATAAAATTGTCTAAGCGTAACGTCACAATATGAGAGTAAATGTACAAACATGCATTGAAATGTCTACATTTCGGTTGTCACTGTTTTTTGTTGTACAAGTCGTACAAATGACATTTTCCTGCTTACTACGATCAAGTGCTTCATGTTGATCGACTGCGGCAAAAATACATCTCACTTGGAAAGTAGTGCAAGCGAATAGTGATGACACCTGAGGAGAAAGATTGCAAATGTTTGTACTACAATGCTTGCTAGATTGGAACCATTCTCTTTGAGCAATTGTCAGCTCTTTGGTTACCACTTAACATTATTGTAAGCGTCATTAGTATGTTTGTATTGTGCAAAATTGTGGTACTAACTAGGTAATGGTTACAGTGGCGGCACGCGAATTGAATTTCGATCGAAAACGGTCACGTCACCTGTGAACGACGGCAGTGCATTGGTTTGTCTGTATACTGCCGATTGCCTGACGTGTATTGACTAGTGTGCGGTGTCTGTCTAAATCCACGTAAACATTCAACTTTCAAACGGTTCAACTGAAATTTGTCCATTCTTTGGTCACTCTTTGATTGTTTGATTCTTACATCCTCTGTGGCAATCACTTGACCAACATGGGAAGCGGTCAATCAGTGGAAATTCCTGGTGGCGGCACTGAGGGTTATCATGTTTTGAAGGTATTTTTCGCTCTAATCCATTGAGATTTTCTTAATTTGTTTTGTTCAGGTTCAAGAACACTCGCCGGGTCACAAAGCAGGCCTGGAAGCATACTTTGACTTCATTGTGGCAGTAGGAAATACCAGACTGGTGTGTTCTATTGTGCTTTATCATTAATCTAAATTGACCGGTTGGTTTGTTTATTTCTCGTTACATAGAATCAAAACAATGAAACTTTGAAGGAAATTTTGAAAGCTTCCATTGACAAACCGTTGAGATTGATTGTTTATAATTCAAAAAATCAAAATATTCGTGAAGTTGAATTGGTGCCCAACACTAAATGGGGAGGACAAGGACTGCTTGGTGTGAGCATTCGTTTTGCTTCGTTTGAAGGTACGTCAACGCCGAATTTACTTTATATTCATCCTTTATTATATTATTATGAATTTATTTTAATAGGTGCAAATGAGAATGTGTGGCATGTGCTTGATATTGCTCCTAATTCTCCAGCTGACATTGCCGGCCTTCGTTCAAACTCTGATTACATCATTGGCGCTGATTCAATGATTCAAGATGTAAGATATTAATTAAGTCTTTTTGAGTGCTGTATTGACATGAATTTGTATTTATTTTCAGAATGATGACCTATACCAATTGATTTCAAGTTATGAAGGCAAACCTTTAAAGTTGTTTGTATACAACTATGAAGCGGACAATTGTCGCGAAGTGACCATCATTCCCAACTCGTATGACTTTGAATTCTCAATTCTCAATTCTTAATTAATTAACTGCTATATTTTCCAGACTTTGGGGTGGATCAGGCAGTTTAGGTTGTGACATTGGCTATGGTTATCTTCATCGTATTCCTGCACCAAAAAATGCCCCAAACCAAACAGATTTGATCAATATATTTATGAATCATGTTAAATGTTATGTTAAATCTATAGCTCCCGGAAATGTTCCCGCAGCAGTTTCAATTACATCAAAACCAGCAGAGCCTGTCCCAACTTATAACTTACCCTCAGTCCCTCCACCAACTAATTCGTATATCAGTGATTCAAGCAAAGTTGTTCCCCCAGTGGCACCTTTGACCAGCACTATTCCTGGTTTACCCAATCCTGTGCAACAAATTCCTCCTTCAGGGGACATTTTGCAGCCATCATTGAAGCCACAATCAATTCCATCGGAATTGAGTGCAAATTCTTCGGAAACTTCTTTGCCTTCATACGAGGCTTCGCTTATTACCCCAGTTTCTAAACCAACCCAACCGACCGACGCGGTTGATTCTTCAGTTGAACCAGAGAAGCAATTGACCAATCAAGTGCCTTCATTCTCAGCCCCACTGGCGCCTCCGAGTGTGCCTTTCGTTTCTTCGATCACTACGCCCATTTTTTCTGGTCAAACACCAATCCCCAACGTTCCATACCAAACTACTATCCAGCAGCAGGGATTTCAGCCTCCAAGGCCTCATGGCTTCTTTAGTTCTCCTTATGCTCATCCACCATACAGCCAATATGGCCCCTTACAACCACCACCAATTTCGAGCAGTGTTTCTCAACCACCTCTTTCAATTCCGCCTCCGCAAATTGCTTCTTCAACTTACAACTTTTCACATGCACCTCCAAGTTCTTTGCCATTCATGTCGGCACCTCCTTTGAATCAAAGCGCGAAATCCGACGTAAACAATTTGGCACAATCCTTCTCGAGCTCTCTTTATGTCAATAGCATCACGTCCTCGTTTCTGCCAATTACTTCAGCAATGCCTAATTACACTTCGCTTCCCCCGATGCCAAGTAGCATTGCTTCTGGGCAGCCAATAATGCTACCACCATCGGTTCCGTCCTTGCCACCTCATCCCTCGATACCTTCGCTGCATTCGGGACCAAATTCATCGATTGGCTTCTCTTCACCAAGCAATCTTTACGGTTCAGCGGTGCCACCGACCAATGTGTCAATCTTTAACCCGATGACTAGTGCACATGCTCCATCTTATACAGGAAACATCCCCGGTGGTTTGCCGACTAGTCTTCAGACCTCGAACCCGCCCACTTCTTCGGTTGGATTTCAACCCAACTATAGTGAAAATTAATTATTTTAAGTTTTAAATCTATTTATTAATATATTTCAGCACCCAAATGAATTTAAAATTGAATGTGACTTGTGGAATGTCATACATTCGATTGAAATATACGTATTATAAATGGTATAGTAAATGGTTTATTTATCAGCTCTTGGCTTGTTTGTTAATAATAAATGTCAATTGAAGCCAATTGTTAGCAACCCAAATTGAACCGAATCCGAACTGTACACATGTTTGTGGGGTGCTCCCGAGACCTTCAATCTCGATAAGAGATCTGATGATCACGCACTGGCTTAGTGTCTCATTGGCATAACCCATACAACAGAGTGGTTTCTATCTAATCATCCAATCAAGCCAAGTGACGCAAATCTGCAGTGTGACAGGCGACTGCTTCTGGCGGCTATAGCCGAATATACTCCCGACCACGACCCTCAAACAAGGATGCTTCTTTGATTGACTCGTTGAGCGATCGATCTCAATTGCCATGCTAATAACTCGATTAAGACTTAATTTAAGTGTCTCGCTCAAGTGACATCTCATTTCGTGTAGCTACTTGTCCGCTAATTGAATCAATTATCAATTGCTCGAGATATCTCGGTTTATTTGTTTCCCACTGGGACAATCGCTCGACTAACGAGTCACCCTGTTGCTCAATTGAGCACATCACAGTCAAGTCGTGGGAGGACATTCAGTACAGTCCAACACGAACCACTTCATCATTTAACACTCCGATTCATGACATGCGTGCACTACTCGTGTTTTGATACTATTTTTACATATAAAATAAGTCTGCAGCAGATCATCTAAGCAAACTCAATCTGAGAGTCGTTCATTTTGTGCACACACACACCCTCACTCCATGAACATGGACTCACCCAACATGCCTGCCGTGCCAAACGTCAAGCTCAACGATGGAACTCAGATGCCTATCCTCGGCCTGGGCACCTACGAAGCTCCAAAAGGCGAGACCAAGCGAGTGGTCTCTTTGGCCCTTCATGCTGGATATCGACATTTTGACTGTGCCGACTTTTACGAGAACGAGGACGAGGTGGGCGAGGCCCTTGCTGAAGCATTTGCCAGTGGTCTGGTAACTCGAGAGCAGGTGTTCGTCACCATGGTGCACCAAAGGGAGGCTGTGCATGAGACTAACTAACTAAATAAGCTAATTAGGCAAGATGTCTTCAATTGCACATTGTGGCATGTCAATAAACAAACAACTACACAAAGCATTGTGTCGGTGATTGCATCTCGTTAGAAATTTACTCGCCATGTGTCCACTAATTTGTCGTTTCCTTACAGAAAGCAATCCTCCAACGACACAACAACTGATGCAATAATCAAAAGACGTTCCACTGCCGAATAACGCTGAGGAGGCATTGAGTTATTGTTCACGTTTGTTGGTGGCAGAATGGTACATGCCAGATTGGATAGTCAGTTCCACTCGTCGCACCAGCTCTCTCCAGTCGAGCCCAATCCTGCTCTGTTGGCCAGTTCGAAGCCATATCCCCCAGTACCACTGGCCATTCACGAGTCAACGGTCATGCAGACCAGTGGCCACACTGCCCGATCGGGCAACATGGTGGCAAGCCATGCACCTTCCAGGCCAGTGGCCAATCACTCATCCAATTCGGCATTCCCGTTGCACCCAAATTCAGCTTCCACTATTCCGAGTGCTCACGAGCTGGCACTGCATAATCAACTGCTGTGTATGTTACCCAGTCAGATTGCCTCATTCCTGCCGTACAATGCAGCATTAGCCAGTGCCGCTTTGTCGAGCGTACAGTCTTCTCTTCTCTCACCCAACATGATGCACTCCAAACTGGGGAACAACTTTCCACTGACACCATTCGGCTCTGACCTTCTAATGAATGGACCATTTGCCGGATTTGCAAACAACTCCTCCGGGGCTGCACACCAAGCGCATCAACACCATGCTCGACTCCTGGCCAATGCAGCCCTTGAGTCATCGAAACACGCTGACCAGAAGCGAACCAGTACGATGAGTCAATTTCATTCAAAAAGTCCGATTCCTATGTTCCTAGTAGTAAATCAGCCTACAACAAGTCATTCTCCACGAGAGATCCTAAAAGCAAAATGGAGGCCAAATTAGCGCAACTGTGCAAAAGTAAAAGTCCCGACGATATTGAAAAGCAAAAGATGGCCAACAAGGCTGAGAGCTCAGAGGCCAATCGTTTCAAGTCCAAGTTTGACTTTTTCCGTCTTGCCGATTCTGCCACTGAAGGTAAGAAAGAGGAGAACAAAAACATGAGTGTGCTAAGTCATAAGTTCCTCGGTCCTCCAGGGTCTTTCGAAGCCAACGTCAAGATGATGACCCTGCTGAACACAACCCAATTTGCAACGCTGCAAGATGGCAGCGGTAAGACCGCCACTAGTCCTGCATTCTTTGGGCTTTTGTTTGCTCAAGCCTAATTCGGCTGGTTTGAGACTGCTGACTGGCCCAGTGAAAGGTGAAATTGAATAGTCTAGGAGAGGAGCAAAGTTCGTGACAGACAAGAGCAGAGGAATAGAAACCTTTGCCTAGATTAATCATGTCGGTGGCCGAGGTTGCGTGGCGCTCGTGCTGTCTCGGGTCGAGTGGGCACGAATGCATGAATGGACCGAGCAAATTGGTGACTATGGACATGATCGTGGCCACAATTGCCAACTGATCATCGATCGATCACGACCATTTTCACCTTCGGTTGTGCACTGGCCGTTGATTCTGGCCTATTCCTATCGGAAAGCGCCGACACAAGGGCACAATAAACGCCACTGCCGCCGCCGTCAGTAATTTCGCAGTGTTTGTCTTGCTAAATGGCTCAAATTGAAACGCTTAGCAGCAGAAGCGCTTACTTGATTACCAAACACAGACACAGACACCTCGCAAGGCCGGAAATCACGACCCCAAGCAGCTAGCACGACCAAAAGCTCGATTGAGCTCAGTCGACCAATTGGGACAATCGAACTAGTCTGCTTAGTCATTAGCTCCAATTGAGGTTCAGTTCGGCTCGGTTTGCACTGCAAGTGGTTTCATTCACAAAAACAAATTCGCCGACAAATGCAACAATCAATTAATTCAATATACTCAAGGGCACACTTTGACAAACTCAAATCAAGTCACATGTGCCACTGCAGGTAAAGATAGAGTTTGTCTGGTGGGTCTCTGTGTGGTCTGATAAGTCGTCCTTGAATAGACCAGTCTCCAGGCAGACTACTTTCACTAAATGTGCTTGCACACCAAGATTACCTTCCAAAAATAGCATCGATTTAACGGCACAAACAGCGGCAAGTGGTTTATTGAAGGACTTGCCCTTTCTATGAAAGTACAATCACAGAATAGATCACTTGTCTAGGTCCCGAATGGCTTCATCTGTCTAAATATAGAAGCCCATGAGCTAGGCATTATTTTATTGGCACAGCCTTGGGGCCAAGAAAAAGAAGGCACAACTGTCAATTGGTGGTCAAAGGCAAAAGTGAATCTGGCCAGAGCACTCAAAGAGCAAAACACTAAATTCTCCAATGATCGCTCGTTTGCTACTGCAGAAGCTAAAATTAGAAATTAAACTAAAAATAAAACATTAAATCAGTGAGATAAAAATATAAGGGTCATTTGTCGCCTAGAGATAGAGCAGACCTACTAACGAGAGCCATCAACGCTAATGGGTAAAACAAAAATAACTGTAACTGCAAGTGAGTGAGACATTTCGGTGAGCATGTCGAGTGCTATGGCAAGTGATTGGCCATGGCCAGTATCAATGCTCCCCATTAGTGATGTGCCCAAATGGTTTTTGTGCTTCTCCCCCAGTCACCATGTTGTTGTCGTCTATGTGCAATCGAGCTAATAGGCTTTAGCAGTTTCACTTTTATTGCCAGGTAAACAGAGAACAATCGCATTAGAAAGTGCACCATTGAGAAATGGCACACAACACCTGGACAGAATCGATCGTTGGTCATAACTGCGGACATAAAGTGTCCATGTGGAAACATGTCCAAACAAAACCGATTGTTTTGGTCACTCGGCACTGTCATAAATCGAGCATAACCATAAATTAGCAATCCTTGCATCGAGTGATCTGTCAGCGAAAATTGACAATCAAACAAGCGAGAATCTGCGTGCACGTGTGTCGCATCACCATTTAACAGTAATGTCTCATAAAGTTGTGTGCCACCACAGCCGATTTGAATGTTAATATGTTGGCTCGAGTGGGCTATTTAGGGATAGGTCCAGTGAAAGTCTTGATCGAATCTGTAAAAAAATGCATTGTGCAGTGGGCAAATGTCCTAGGATGACAGAGGCAATGGGGAAATGAGCAGATCTGCTTTACCAATTAGAGTCAATTGAACAATGTGTGCCACGCGACTGTCTATCTGCTTGTGAGTGTTTGTGTTTGTGTGTTCGCATTGGAGTCATTTATTGCAGTGCGCAATCCGATAACTAGGCCCACTATTTATTGGTCCAATTTGCAACGATACCAACTGGCTGAATCAACAACATACAGTGAGTGAGGAGTTTTACCACTGAAGTGACTCAATTCTGCACACAGTGCCAACGTTGTTGTGCCGTACAGGACGCGTGTCTTCGTCGCGTGCACGGCCAATGCAACACTCCTCAGTGACAACATTCACTTCAGCTCACTTCCCAATGACAATCGAGTGTTTTGTTCGCTTGTCGACTTTGTAGTGTCCATAATGGCCGCTAATAGGCGGCACAGGATATGATACTCGGCAAGTGAGCCACACGAGCACATATATCATCGAGCCACAGTGTCAGAGTCAATTGGCACACTCGACTAGCACTCGATCGATACAAGCCAATACAAGCTAGCACAATATGGACGGCAAGGCGCGCTTGTGTGTTCAATCTCACACGTTATCACCTGCCAGCACAAAGGCCCATTAAGGCAGTCATTGCCTTTCGATATATTTCTGGCTGCACTAAGTTTCCCTTTTGGTCGACGACAATGATAGCAAACGATACTTTGCCTCATACCGATGACAAACAGCGAGATCATCTTCAAAAGGCGAAAGGCAAACAGCAAAGAGTCAGCTCGGTGTTAGTGTTAAACCTATACAGAACAACATCTGTCCAAACAGCATCTGCATCGGTAAACACATTAACACGACCTAATTTGGACCGAGGTGTTGTTGGTGTGCGTGCTTCATTCTACTCGGTATTTGGTCCTAAAGCAGACCATTTCAGAGTGATGCTAGTTGTTGACAGTACTGAAAATGGTCAGTTGTGAACATTTGCATAATCATCCGGATGGCATCGGTCGGCCAAATTAGGGTCTCATTAACGAGGTACACCTCTGCTCATCGCAGCAGTAGACTTCTTAATGGATGTGCCATTCACTCGGCGGCATGAATGAGCGTCCAATCGACCTAACTAATTACAGACACGCATCTCTGCTGGCCCATTCAAACATTCACGTTGTGCGGACTGGACTTTATCAATTCGATTCGATCGATTCGGCAGAGGAGCAGTACAGCACGAGTGCTCACTGGATAGAACCAACCGACCAAATGGCCATCGAATAATGGATGGCCATTGCCAATGCACTGAACGATATGGCATAGCGCACGGACAATTAAGGTAATGAAACCGATGAGCTAATAAATAAGGACGACAGGAGAGGTAAGGCACGAAAGGGTCGAGGATGGAATCGAGTGGTCGCTTCGTGGCATGTCACATCGGATATCGATCGTGGTGCAGTGCTGCCAGTGACGCAATGCGTTCGGGTGCTGCTGTTGCCTCGACGAAATCCGGATTCCGATTCTACGAGGTAAACGCGGTAGAGTGCATTGCAGACCAGTAGTAGACCAACTACTGAACAGTGCTAATGGAGATGCTTTGCTCGATGCCACAGGCAACTTTGATGCTAATGACAATCTCGATGGCTAGTGCTTCAGCGTGGGTAGCTCAAGTAGCATTAGCATTTAACAACCGGTGACCGATCATGACGAAGACAGCGAAAGAAACTTTCAAGACAAGACAACACTCAAACGCAAACACCCTCACCGTCACCGCAAATGAACCCGGATCTCGGTGAGAGAGCTCTCTTCTCCTCTGGCAATGCTCACTTCGGTGTGGAACCACTTTGGCACCAGTTTTCGATGCCATCTCTGCTAATGGCTGGTTAGACATGACCGAAGATTAGCTCACTGCAAGTATTACTAATTGCCACTGGCGGAAATTAAAACTAGTGAAAGCACTCATCGCACAGACACGGAAATGCATGACAATGCAAACAAATACCGAGTGTCACCGCAAATTGGACTGTTGCTCGGTGGTAGAGTGGTGGTCGAGTGGATCAAAGACAAACCGAGCAATGTAAACACGAGCTAAACAACCTGCCACAGCAGACCAAGTGGGCTAATTAGCACCCTAAATGGGTCATTCTCAAACAGTATTGGTGGCCATCGATGGCCCGTTAATTGGAGCACCTCGCCTCGGCCAGCCGATCGGTGTAAATAGACCTACGCGTTAATGGAAAGATGCTAATCATTGTGATGAAATTGTGAACACGACAGCCAGTGAACATGATGAGATGCGCCACTAACGCAGTGAGCGAACGTGGCCTGCACGCAGAACGCAATTCATCTGCCAACAATTACGAGTGGCTCGATCCCTCAAAACGATGAATGGAAGTTAGTATGCCTGCGTAATGCCTGGAATAATTAAGTCAATTACCTCGGATGAAACACTGGCGCCCCATGAATGAGCACTGATTCGTGCCACTCGCCGTTCGACGATCGTGTGATCACCAAAGGTAAGGCACAACGTAACGGGTGGATCACGATTTGCGGCCATCAACGAGCCGAACAATTACACTCGGGCAGTGGAAGCTGCCTCCATTCGATACGATCATCATGTACCACTCGGCTTGGTTAATTCGGTGGCCAATGACCCGACCAGTGCGCCTCGCCTCAAATCGCGTTAGCCAAACAACAAAATCGACCAGATCAAGCAAAGTGGCCATTACCTGGAGCCGAGACCATCCACCGAAGCACTTTGTCCTGCTGTCCAATTGTGACAAACAGAAGTCGTCAGGCCGACTCGGTTCACTCACTGCAGTAGTTGCATCGTTAGTTATGCTGCATAACTTCACTCATTGGTCCGTTTGATCTAATCTTTCGTGTCCGTTCATTGTTGTTCGGCGCAATGGAAATTGTAAAGTGGCAGCGAACAAGCCTAGTGCCAATAGTATGATAGTCGATAGAAAATATGCCTCGACTAATGCGGATTAGCTCACCGAAATTGTCTGTACGGCAAAGAGTTAATATCCAATGTTCATTAACTCGTAGCAAAACAAACCAATCAGACCAAGCAGTGCGATAATATGAGAAGCGAAGAATGCGGAATTATCTGTGTGCATTGCACAAGTCAATAGTGAATGGGCACTAGTCACTAGTCTATCTGTGTAATGGTGTCCAATCAGAAAGTGTACTCAAACAAAGGTCGCCTAATCAAAGGTGATCCAACAAAGACTAGGCTACCGACCAGGAGAGGTGTATAAAAATAGAATAGAAGCTGAGCGTGATTTACTCGCAATTACCAGCACCTCTGCGGATTCGATTAGTGGCTATTGGCGAGTAGGCAGTGCGATCGATCTCACAGTAAGTTATAAGTGTTATAACACGCCACGCCATTCTGTACAACTTGTACAGCTTCCAGTATTCGAGGCAGGGAGCGATGACAAGGCGTCATCGAGCTTATGCACCGACAAGGAATAATTAGAGTGATGTGGCAGCTCGTTTGGCTTGCCACAACACAGGCCACCTTTCACTTCGGAGCCATATTGATCACTCTTTGTCACGCAAATTGAGTCCTTCGGACTGACTCTCGAGAACCGTAGAATTGTCATTCGATTGTGTCGATATCTAGTTCCTCTTGATTCGGGGGATAGAGACGATAGATGAAAGATTCTTTCTGTAGTAGAGTTTGCAGTATCACGGAAGAGTAGCGGTGTAGTTTGTGACAGTACGGGGCCAGTTCTGCATCGAGTCGTTCTTTACGAGCTGTAAAAAGGAAGAATTGAAGACGAGATAAGATTAGTCAGATAAGACTTACCATCAGGTTCATAATCGATACTGAGACCAAAATCTTTACTAAAACTTCCACCCAACGCATCACACTCACAAACCAGGACAAACAAGACCACAGCGTCCCCTAAGATAAGTGAACACTTCATGATACAGAAGAAAAAAGGATAAAAAATGAGAAAACATAACCCAATATGACAGTTTTTGTAAAATCGAAAAACAAAAATGTTTCGAATTAAAGATCATAAATGAAAAATTTTATTGTGTCTGTAGAAATTAGGAACAAAATTCGAAATCTTTGTTTCACTTCTTTCGATTCTTTCCACCTTTCGGGGACTTTTTCTTTTCCTTCTTGTAAGATGATTGTCGTTGAGTAATGGGCGAACTGGAGACAATGGACGAATTCGAATTGTAGATTGAGCTACCTTTCGAATGCTTTCCATCTTTTCGGACCTTTTTCTTCTTCTTGTCATGTAGTCGAGTGATTGGTGAACTTGAGACAGCAGAGGAATTGGAGACAGCCGACGATTGACTCGGGACAATTGAACTAACTTTCGAATGCTTTCCACCTTTCTTGGATTTCTTTTTGTGTTCACTTTGTGGAGCCCAACTAGCGAAATTGGACAGGAATGGACAATTGGATAAGAATGAGTCATCTTTCTTGTGCTTTCCATCTTTCCGGTTCGTCTTTTTCTTCTTGTCACCTGAACTTCTTGATCTAGTCTTGGAGTTAGAAGACGTACTCGCGCAACTTGTCGATTTCGAACCCTTTCGCTTTCGATAGTAGTAATAAAAGATGCCAATTGCGATACCTATGAGTGCGAGGATGGTGATGATGGTGAACCATAGGGTGGGTGGAGTGTCCGTGTGCACTGTTGTGGAATTTGGCACTGGAGTTGTGGTCGGGATGGGGGTTAGATCTGGGCGGAAAGGAATCCAACCCCATTTGAATGCAGCGAATCCGTACAAAACGCTTACAAAAGCTGCAACCCCAATCCACTTGCACACTGAAAAAAGAGAAATCATTAGAGAATATTATTGACTCAAATCACTTACAATGGCAATCATTCACTTCATCCGACATGAACCGCACAAGCAACAGAATCCACGCATTCACAATGTTCTGGTGGTCAATGTCCGAATCCAAAGTTGTCCGTCTCTCCAGTCCAGCCGCAAGGTACGCCCTGAACTTGTCCCCAATCAGCTTCACCACTCTCGAGTACTCGGCCATTTGCTTTTTGTCCTTAGCCTTGAGAATGTACTTCACATAGTAATGTGAATCTTGAGGCACCATCAGAATGTCCGTTGTGAAAGGCCACAAATTCTCCTTCTGGAGAGAGGTCATGCCTTCGGCGTCAGCAAATTTGACTTGATTACTTCGTGCAGTGGACAGAAACCTTTCTCGCGTGAAACCAGAACTCCACTCCCCACAAACTGGTGAGAGGAATTGAAGTACGAGATCGATTGTGTCGCCATCTGGTGACTCTAGACTTGCGGGATAGAGACGATCGATGAAGTAGGCGTGCTGTAGTAGAGTTTGAAGTATCAGGGACGAGTAGCGGTCTAGCTTTCCACAGTCCGGAGACAGCTCAGTAATGAGGCGTTCTTGGCTCTCTGTGTGAGTAAAGATTGTACAGTTAAAGATAATAAATCTGATTAAAAGGGCAAAACTTACTCTTAGGGTTAAGCTTATTACTTGACCACCATGATGCATCACTCCCACAAAATAGGACAAACAAGACAACAGCGCCTTCTAGGATGAGTGAACACCAGTGATACTTCATGATACACGATGTAGAGAAAGAGGCAGAAACACTACAAATAAAACAAAAATCTGGTTTTATCTTAGACTTTTGTTAAATCGAAAACCGAAATTTAAAATTTTCGAATCTGAAATCATAAATGAGAAAGATTTTATTGAAGTTTTAGAAATCATAAACAAAATTCGAAATTTTTGTTTTACTTCTTTCGATTCTTTCCACCTTTCGGGGATTTCTTCTTCTTCTTCTTGTCAGGTGATCGTGGTCGAGTAATGGGAGAACTGGAGACAATGGACGAATTCGAATTGTAGATTAAACTAACTTTGGAATGCTTTCCAACATTTCGGACCTTCTTCTTCTTGTCTTGTAGTCGAGTGATTGGTGAACTTGAGACAATGGATGAATTGGAGACAGCGACTGGACAATTGAACTAGCTTTTGGATGTTTTCGACCTTTCTTGACTTTCTTTTTGTGTTCCTTTCGCGGAGCCCAACTCGCGAAATTGGACAAACTCGAGAAGATTGAGCCATCTTTCTTGTGCTTTCCAATGGACTTGAATTTCAAGTTGCACCAAGATTGACAGTTCAAACTGATTTAATTCAACGCACAATAGGCAAATTAAATTTCTTTATGAGAATTAATTCCGTCAAAGCATAAATCAAGTTCGCCTTCTAAAGTCACTTACCCTTTGCCTGTGTGTGCTACTAATCACGCCGATCGAAGGCCAACCTTAGTGTGGTTGATTATTAGCAGTGTTGGTTAATTAGCGAAGCCCTTATTATATTTGCACTAGGAACCGTTTAGAGTAATCACTTGTCGATGACAGCACTTAGAACAACACCGACAGAATCGGTCGGACAGAGAGCATCGAGACTGCCTGCAAGCAAACGTGTGCACACATCTGGCGCCAAGCAGTTCACCAGGCTGGGAGGCCAATTGGCCCAGTCTGGATGGCCAATTGGTCATCAGCATTTGAATAAATTAGGCCCCTAATGAACGCAATTAATTTGCCTATAATCGAGTACGGTCTGTTGCGAGGTCAGACAGATATGTATTAGCCTTAGTCTAGTAAAAAGCGAGTGCCCTGGGCAGAATCACCGTCGCAGCACAGAACAGTTTCAACGGTTGACTCAGTGGCTGACGGACCACAAAGGCCGTAGTGGACCGTCTTGGACGGGGTGGATGGTATCACGACTCGGTTGACGGGCCAATTACCATTTGCATGCACTGATCACACTGTCTTCCACACAAATGACAACCGCCAAATCAGACAAACGCCGACCAGGCCAACACCACCTTCGGGTGTGCATCATCGAACGAAACCATAAAGTTCCAACACAGAAAGTGTGCATCAACAAACGGTCAGGTCACGATGTCGATGTTCGGTGGCGCCAGTCAGTCACTTAGCATGCTTGCCTATCAGGTCGAACGAATGCCAGCATCGACCAGGTAGAACTACAAAGAAAAGAACGTCATTGGTGTGGCGTGATTTATACCAACGTGAAACCATTCACAGTCACTAACGATACGATTGATATTGGGGAGATGCCATTAGAGACAGTGCAGGACTGAGTGATGCAAACCGATACAAAGTAAACAAAGCAAAAAGAACATACTTGTGTGAATCAATTAGCCACCAATTAGCCCTGTATCTCACCGATTGGCACCGAACGGCTCCAAATGGATAATAAAACGGTAATAACGTCGGGTGTTTTGTGTTCATGTTCAGTCGTAAATTACGATCGGTCAGGTGATCGAGGACAGAGAAGACATAAATCTTCACTGCACTGGCACTCTCCCCCACTGCACCAATGTGCCTGACATTGGAAGACACTCTGTGGGGAGAGCATGGACTGCCTCACAGTCTCACTCTCTTCTCGTGTTACACAACTTTGTCGAGTCAAAGAAATCCCGACGAGTGCAACTCTCCACTGGCACGACCACCACCAAACGGTCAACGGTCAATTTGACTGCGCAGTAATAATAGTTGAGGATGACTGGTTGCGTAATAAACGCTTGATGAACTCGATTCCAAGAAGGACACTCACGGGTCTGGAACCAACTTGGTCATGGTGACCGTGATGGCCGTGGTGATGGCACTGATGTGGCAAAAGCATTTTATTGCACCATCTAACTCACGATCGTCAGACAAGACAAAGAGACCGTCCTGCCAGTCAGAGAATAATTAACCGTTTTCTAATGAATTTCGCTTGAGCACAGACAAAGCCACAAGCAAACGAAGATTACTCGAGGCACTGCAAGGCAAAGAAATCAAAGTGGCCCCTCGGTCCGACACAACACAAGCCGTCGAGCACAAGGTATCGATGTCACTTCTACCAACAAACTTGCAAAGCTTTCCTCCAGACGCTGCTCAAGACAAGTGCGAAACCAAATTTATGTCACAGAGTGACTTTGCAGCAGCAGCACTTGGCCTTTCATCTTCTCGGCAGGGATTCGGTAAAAACAATATTTATTCGTTGGAAAATTCGGACCGAATTGGACAAGCACACTTGCACTTGCACAGACAAGCCAATGATCTTCACTTTCGGAAGCACCGCATATTCATCATCGATGTCGATCAATGCGACAGTGGGAGACCACTAGCCACAAGGAATGCCACCTCACCAAAGTAAATATGAAACCATCAGTGGCATTGACACTGCACTGCTATGTCTCATGCGGATGTCCCAGCAAAGTCATTAATTACGAGCAGGCCAACACGATTAATGCTCATCTACCTGAAGATGAGTCACTTAGTGCCACCGAGAGCTAGTTGGCAAGTGCTAAAAATTGACGTGAATATGACACAGTGGAATCATTTATTACCGCTTGGTGGGAGCTAATACAAGACGCCAATGGACATATTGCTCGGTGGCCTGTCTGCCTGTCAATTCTCATAAGTATCTACATGACTCAACATGCTCTTGTTCACATCGAATCAATGTTCGATGATGCAGTCGGGACAGTCAACAAGTGAACACTACTCGGTGTGAACTATCGAGGTCACTCAGTTTGATCTCGATTGATCACTGGCCAAAATAGATTTAATGAATCAACAGATGCGCACATTGTCTATTGCCATCGAGTGCACCATCGGTCAATATGGATAGCGTAACGTATCGATCACGATCAATTTCAATCAAGCTTTTAGCCACAACTTGCACTGCACCGATCGACCTCTAACCTATGACCGGAACTTCCACTTGTGCTTTAGATCGAGAACACGATGGCAACTTATTGGAATTTTATTGCTCACAGATAAGATAGTACACTATCGGTTTCTTCAATGCCTCATTAACGCCTGTTTCACTCCGAATGATGAGCTTGGGTAAGTAATACTCGTATGTAGTGCCATCCAACAAAGTATGTAAACAATTATTTCTATTTAATCAATGCTTTAGGATGGCACTTTTATCAGACTTTCCCACCGACTACTTTTCACTGGCACAAGTCCAACTTCCGGTGACATTTCTCAACAAAGCTAGAACCACCAATGCTGTGTATGTGCACGTCTTCTTTGAGGTCAATATCATTCATGGTCATTTACTGCCGTCATTTGATTGGTCTGTTGTTTTGGTAAGTGTTCAGTGTAATAATTGAACAGTAGTGCTAATAAATGTCATCTTTTGACCAACAGGCATTATTCATTGAACAATACTTTCAAGACATATTTGGGCTATTCTCACGAATTTTATCTTAACGTATCATAATTGTCTGTGCACTTTATGGCCAATTGCTCGGTGTGGTGGTGTGTACATGTGTTGTCTCCTGGGCTCCATTGCTATGGGCATTTCAATTACGGTCAATAGTTTTTCTTTGTGGATTCTTTCTAAATACTCGCCAAGTTCTCTCAAGTCGACCGTCACATAGAAGAACTCCCGATTGATCAACCTGATTGATCGTTTAGAGGACATTTGGCCACTACTCCAATTTGTACCTCAACTGTTCGATCCATTTTTCTTACTGCGCAGATTGTCATGCAAATTTCAAATTCTTATCCAAGTGGTCGTCTTTGTTGTTCTACTCAAGTTGCGAGTCATTTTCTGGTGCTTTCTAAGTTGGATGTTCAATGTTGACCACTGTAGCATTCTCATGTCTCCTGGTGGCAATATTTTGCGAATAGTGTCCGTGTATCTATTTGCCCCATAATGACATCGTCTGCCGTTGCTTATGTGCCTTATGCTTTTGGCATCAACAATGCGGCCACTCGAATTGAAAATTTACATTCGGCTGAAGTCGACAACTGGCTTTGCTGTGGCATCATTTGGCTCAGTCACTATTTGGCTCGTTCTCTATTTGCATAGAACACTTTCCACAGAACATAGAAGATCGCCATCATAATGATCAAGACGAGGAAGATTAAAGGAAACCAGAACCAATGACATACCTGAACACCAAACCTAAACACTACATCTGATCAGTAATGTTCAATTAGCAAAATATTACATCGAAATAGTAATTAGTAGTTCATTGGAATTAATTAATTAGAAAGTACGATTTTTGGTGAAAGTGGTGTACATTTATTCAATAATCGACATAAAGCAGCAAATAGTGCAGCGATTAATCAGCAAATTAGCACTTATCGATATGACGAATTCATTGAGGAACTAGCCAACTTGTCAATAGATGATGCGACCACTGCGATCCATTGCGAGATTCGCCAATCGGCCGGCCATTGTGCATCACTAGAGTAGCATACATTCTGCTCGACTGCATTAACAGACTCATCATCTTCGTTGACTTGGTTGCATTTGGCAAAAGTTGTTTCTCTGTCGGCAATCTGTATGATCTGTCGCTATGGCCTTGTGTCATATCGAGATTAGCAGTGTTGGTGAATGGAGGTGCACTTAGCTTCTCCATTCGCCGCAACACCTAGATGGGCCATTTTAACTGGCCTTTATGTTCACCAACAGGCCACTAATTGAATGTTCATCAGGCACCATTAACAGTTGAGTAGTATCACTTCACCGAAACACACGCGCTCCTTAGGCAAGACACATCGAACAAAGCCAAATGTGGTGCACGAAGCGATCAACACAAAGAAAACAAAATAAAGAATACAACGATAACGAATCACTCATCGGTACTCAATTTGCCTGTGTTGCTTTTCAATGCCTTTTGCTGGCATAATCTAGAAGCATGTAAATATGAACACAAAGATTAATATTCATTGCCGTTTGTTAGCGTTTATGGTCCGTTTATTGTGGTGCACACTTGTCTCATCACATCCATGGAGTGTTCGGTGTACAGTTTCACAAGGCACAGTGGCACATTTCATTTATTGAAATTTAATGCTTTCCAATTCGATGCTCGGTTTGTGGTGATGTGTGCATTGGTGGTGTTGACACTGACACGGAGTTGTGCAATCGCCGATTGATATCTATGGCCTTTATCATTGTGCCAATTGACATGTTTCTTTGAACATTAGACAAACTGACAGCGTTAAGATAGAAGGATTTAAGTGTAAGTCGATACGATATTTCAAACAGACAGACTGCTATTGTTTGATCATGCGAGTGGACTCGGCCTTGGCATTGGCAGGTTTAGGTTAGGCCTTTAGATAGTTGTATCATTTTATTTTATTCATTTCAATTAAAATTTATATCGGTTTCTTCTAAACTGTTGAATCAAACCTGCAAACAAGCGAGTAGTACTTAAATACTTTATCGAAAAACTAAAATGAAATGAAATGCTTTATTGGGCAACTGTTGTGCCAACTATATTAAACGGCCAAAGTGCCTCCAACCGATGAGACCTATCGATTTATGCTTTTAGTTCGAATGCCTTTTTGCTGTGAAGTGAACTTGTTCTTGCTTGTTGCCACACAAATGCCAAAATTGGGTGACATTTTGAGTTTGGAGATTGGCTTTGTTAGACTGCTTGAGGAACTGTTCTTGGTACATTTAGCCATGGCTGGTGTCGAGTGCACTTGGCCAGTTGGTTGTGCACAAGTTTTGCGTTTGGACATTGGTTCTATCCAGTGGATGTAGATGATGAGTGAGTAGATGAAGCTGAGCGTAAGAAACAAGTTGACCGACCAGGCAACGATGAGCCAGTGCATGATTGCTAAAGGAGACGAGATTAGTGTTCTACTGTGGCACAATGCACCAAAGCACACTTACGGTCGGACGGAGTGGTAGTGTTCACTTGGTCGCACACTAAGAATTGGTCCAGTGGAATGTTGTGCATCTTGACTTGCTCACCACTGGTCAATGCCGAATGATCAAAGATGTACACGAATCGGTCCAGGAATAAGTAAAACTGACGACCATCGGTAAAACTGTTCTGGAAAGACAACTCTGTCACACACAAACTAGTGCTCACTTCAATGTGGAGACCATCGTCTTGTGGGCAAAGGTATTTGTCTTGTTGATTGATTTGTATCAAACGAGTTTGATCTACTTGCATGGAGCCATTGAGGAGATACGTGTGCACTTGAATGTACTTGGGCGAATTGCCGGTGCCGTTCGCATGAATGCCATAGAATAGAAGCTTTTCGGGAGAGGAAATGCCTCCGTTGATAAAATCGACATTATCTAATGAGCCCATTAGCAGCTTATACTTGTCGATGTTGTAGGCATAGAGAGACTTGCTTTGGTCGATGGACAGAATGTAGTCGTACTGGTCGTCGCTCAGTGCCACCAACGCCTCGTTCGACATGTACTCGTCCAGAATGGGCCACTTGTCCTTGAGAGGCACATGATCGTTCAGATAGAGTCGCTGCTCTTTGGTGTCCAGTGCCGTTCGAGGCAAGTCAAACAGAGCGCGCTTTGTGGTGATGAGCACAAATCGATTCATGTGTAGACCAATGCCGAGAATGGCTTGCTTGCCTGACTGTAGCTCGAGACAAACATCATTGGCCTCACAGGCAAAAGGAACTATCAACAGCGAGAGACACAACACAAAGGCACTCATTCGAAACGGCTCAACACGGACATAAGCGGTCATTGCTTTGGTTCACTTGAGAAAAAAAGAAATAGACAAAAGTGCTAATAAAGTGAAAGCAAACAAACTTTAAATAATCACAACAAGACAAAAGCAATTCGAATTTTACTATTTAACGATTTCACTGATTAAGTTTATGTGTGCTCGATGTGCGTATTTGCACATCTTGATTGCACATGAAATACATTTGATTTATGAATTCTCGACACTCAGAAATACAGAGGCTTTTTGTAAATAGAATTTAATTGGGAACATGCATAAAGATAAATATAGGTTCGCTTCATACCTCGACACAAGAGCATTCGATTAGACGCTCTCTGCTGCACGGCTTTCCGGTAGGATTCATTGCCACCGATACGAATGCAATCAAACGAATGTATTTGTTCGATCCCTCTGATGGCTGTGTGTTCGTGGTGCAGGTTCCATCCTAGAAAGCGATGATGTATCAGTATCAATTGATCAAGCGGGCGAGAGTTTCTCCCAGCCAATGTCATGATGACATTCGAACCAATGCTCAATTGTACAAATAGTGCCGAGCAGCAAGATGATTTCACTCGAAATTGATGTCTTTCTCGATGGCCAATAGGCACACCTACTCAACCACAAGCAAGACAACAGAGAAGGAGCCTGAGACCAATGTGTCAATTGACGAACAAGAGACATCCGCGGAATGGCCAATTGACGAGTTGTCCACATTGTCCCGATTTTCTAAAAGTCATTGTGTGAACACAATCAAAATTGAACATCTCTTTTAGCCTACTTTAAATAATACCTTGCAATCGACAATTGACACCGAACCCATGAACTTTGTGGGAGAGATTTGACTGGCTCACCATTGCACCGATCAACGCTCCATTGTTGCTCCATCCACATGAACCGTGAGTAAATTACTGCTCAAGGCCTGGCCTAAATCTAGATTGATTTATCAAGTGCACTTTAGGTCGCTGGAAAACATTTTGATACCGTATCTAATTGTTTTGTTAATTGTTAATTATTAAACTGGGTTTGGAACATTGTGAGATGTCAGTTGGCTTGTTGTTGGTCACTTTCTTTTTACTGTTCGTTTTGGTGCGTGTGACTTTTAGTTTCTTTTTCACGCCAACAGATTGTTTCGTATGAATGCAGTAAAAGGTGGCAAGAATAAATATGATAGTCACAATGATTACCACACCAATGATCACTAGTATTGAGGTTGTGTTCTCAGAAGGTTCTGTGTTGGAAATGTGAATGTTAGAAATTCTAACTTAGAATAATGCTAATGGAAATGGCAACATATGACATACCTTTGGACGTCGAATTCAATTTTTGTGTGCTCTCAGTAGAGATTGGAATGGACAAAAAGGCCGATTTAGTCGTGTGGAAGAACTTGTCGTGTGCCAGTTCGGTTACTTCGTTAGCTATAGAAGTTATTTCATTGATTGCTTTGATTGCCAAAAAGACATAGAATTTCTCGTGAGATAATAGATAGAACTGGTCTTGGTAGTGCATGCCCTTCAGGACAGTCCATTCCACTTGGTGGTGATGTTGGCATTGGTTCTTTTGGAAGTGCACTGCATACAAAAATGCTGCTACCAAAACACTAACAAGCCAACAAACAACTCAAGGCAATTTGCGTAAATATCGGCTCCATCGGCATCTTCTTCTCTGCCAGGCTCTTCACCAACCCCTGACATTTCAGTTGCGGCATGTCAAGTTGTTCTAAAGACAATATAAAAGACTTAACGCGAGGCCACTTTCGTGCCATATTTTTTAGAAAGTTGAAATTGCAAGGTTTCCAAAATGGCTCAACCAAATTCCACTGGACAAGCTCCTGCTGGCTCAACTCAAGTGACTTCTGAAGAACCTCCTAAAGAAGTTGGCCTAATGGTTGGCTCAAAGCATTTGAACGAAGTAACTGGAACGGGAACTGAGTTCGCTCAAGATTTGCTTCGATTCGAGTTCAAGAAGCCTGCAAAGAGTGCACAAGACGAGCCATTTGTGCAATTCGAACTTTATGTTACCGAGCTGCGGGCATTCTACAGTGTCCAAGTTACGTCTAGCCCGACCGATGTCTTTTGCCTCTGAATTGATGGACTGTCTCACAAGGTTGCCTCAATGCTTTACGGAACAAATTTGATTTCGGTCGATTTGAAGGATGTGGCAGATGGTGCCAACTCAAGTCAGCCGACTGTACTCAAATTGGTCCGTACCGACATTACCTGTGTGGCCAAGTCAGTGCACGCAATCACTGTATTCTTGCAAGCCTATGGAAAGAAGCTTGTTCTGCTGCCCAAGAGAGAACTCAAGTGTTGCTCAAGTCCGGTGCTACGACCCGCGATAGGCTGACAAGTCTCAAGTGAATGTACCAACAGGCCAACCTCATCAGCAAGCGAGCCACTCGTCAATACGACTCCCACAAGTTGTATTTCTTCGCAAGCATTCCTGAAGGCCGAGTGAAGAGCATCGAGAAGGACATCAAGTACGACTACAAACGTATGCTCGCACTCATTGCTCATTTGTTACTTGAAAATGCAAAGAAAGGCATTCGCGATGAGTCTTTGGTTCAACGTTTTCGCACTGCCTGCACTGACTACGCTCAGTACCATCAAGCGAGTGAAGACACCATTTGGGATGACCCGTCGGTTAGCACTGAACAAGCAAACCTCAGCAGTGGCCTGAGTGAAAACGCGCAAAGCAACGACAAGTCAGCTAAAGCGTGCAAAGACAAATACTGTCGATTGAGTACTGTCAAGTGGACCAGAAAGAATTCCGAGTGTACTTTGCACTGCTCAACAAGTACTACACAGTCAAGAGTGTCGTGCTCGACAATCAACATCGCAAAATTGAGATCACCTACCTGGACAAGCAAGAGACCAAGTACAATGTCTACTTTGACACTCTGCAGTACATCAAGGCGATGTCAGTGCCTGGTGCTGCTACGATCGCTTTCCACTACCGAAAAGATGGCGATCCTGGCTATGTACACTGTACATTGTACAGTTTCGCTTTAAAGAACTTACACATTTTGACAGTCTCTTAACCAAGTGGGTCAAAAGGTGCGCTATTCAGCTGAACTCGGACCAGACATTGGCGGCTTTGAAGTACTGGCAATAGTAATGGAAAAGTAAAGGGCAAAGAAGCGTTTGAAGCAATCGGTGGTCGAGTCAAAGTCGATTCATCTGATATATATCATCGCATTGACTTGCTCACTTGAAGACATTCTTGGCAGTGACAAACTGGAGAATTAATCGGGTCAATATATCTGCTGAAGAGCAGCACGATCTGACTAGACGAGACGGAGTTAGTGTACTGTTAGTTAGCGAGAATTAGGATTTATTTTAAACATACTAAACGCAGACTAAACTAGTGCACAATGAAGCCCAAGAGAGAAGTGGAGCGTTTGGGAAAAGACAGGAAACAGCAACAACATAAACTTGTTACAATCGAGCCTTGATTGAGTCAACCTTGGCGCGCCTCAATTAGGTCTCACTCAGTGGTACTGTGCTGGTTCAGTGGAGCCAATGCAGTCAGCGCTGCAGTCACCAATGGAAAAGTATATATCAATCAAACAGATAGAGTTGAGATTGTGTGTGAGAAAGGTGCAAACGCTTCCAATTGAAGTCGACTTTCCATCCTCGTTCGCAGTCAGGCAGTGAATTTTTGCATGGCAAGGAGTAATTAACGAGCAATTGACGACTCCGTTCGATATCAGACCGAGATATAGTTTGAACGATGCAATGCATTTGGATTAAAATTGAGCGAATGTGCCAAATAAACAAATCTGTCTGCTCACTGATGACTGCGAACCACTTGGAGGTGTACCGAAATAACGAGCCAGTGTGAATGATAAAGATGCTCGGTGCTGCCAGTTACACTGGAGTGAGCCCAGTGAGACTCGTATTTCACAGTGAGATGAAATGGCCAGAGAGAAAGACGTTCGAACGTAAACAGTAAAGAGAGAAGGCATTAAACGTTTCCTGGACGACTGGCCACAGTGGCCACCGACCAAAATAGACCTCAGCCGAACAACCAAGTGATCCGGTATTGTTGCAATATTGCACACACACTGAATCACTGAGAATCACCTCACTCTGCAGTCAATCGGCAATCGGGCGACACTGGGTTAATCGATTACAAAGTGACACTGCAAACGAGCAACGAATAGATGAGACTAGCTAATAAAAGGTGTCAAATTTAAATAATGGACAGTATCAATTGGATAGAGGTCGGCACGAGAAGAGTAGTGCCGCCAGAGCAAATTGTCCACCGACCACAAATGCAAACTACAAAATTGGTCAAAGTCTTAGACGGATGTACCGATTGCTGCCAAGCCGATTCACTCAGTCGAGTAGACAAGTCAACAATGGCCTCTGCCTCTGGCAGTTAGTGGGCATTGAACATTGCTAATTATGGGCACAATACGACACAATACACAATATGTTCACAGAGCAATTAATTAGCTAGATAAGGGCCAGTGCAGATGGACAGACCTATGGCTAATCAACGACAACTTTGTTTGGTTACGATTACGATTAGCACTGCTCAGCACTGCCGCGTCTCGATCACTAAGCAAAGGAACACTCTTCAGAACGCTCAATGAATGGCGACGCTGTCGTTTTACAAATTGTAAATTAAAATGAACAATGTACAAACTTTGTGTATTCAGTTTTATTTGGTTTCGTAAAATAAAATTTTATTTAAGACTTTAAAGTTTTACATACGTACAGAGCTTGAATATTGTAGAAAAGCGTAATTAGTCTAACAAAAACAAAGTGCTCTGCTTGAATGTTTGAATTCAAGTTAACTTTGATTTGGAAATATGCCGATAGAGCATAGCCATCAAATCAGCTCGAGGTTCAATCGACTTGACCCAGGCCTCAGTTTGAATCACTCGGTCCGAGTGTTGGGTGATGTAGTCGATGCACTTCGATTTCAAATGCTCATCACTGTGCATGTCAGCCACCAGCAGAATGTTGGCCACCGATTCGATGCTCAAGTTGGAGCCAAGTGAGTCAGCACAAATGTCCTTCAGGGAGTCGAGTTGGTACTGTAGAATACAAAGAGAAAATCATTTAGTATTCGAATAACATTTATAGATTGATTACCTTGTCAGCCGCCTCAAACAGCTCGAGTGCGTACTGTTGGACAGAATCGACATTTGCCGAGTAAATGAAACGAATCATCGCTTCGAACACTTCCACGTCGACATCGATTAGGTTAACTCGATTCTGCTGCGCTTCAAGCATGTCATTCTCAAACATGGCAGAGAATACTGGCGATTGAGCAGAGAGAATGAGCTTGTGCAATTTGAATTGCTTGTTGCCAACCACAAACACAACATCACTCAGCTTTCCACTTTCAAGAAGTGACTGATAATTCTCTAGAACTTTCTTGTGGGCCAAAGTGATCTTAAAGTCATTGGCACTGTTCTGGTTGTCGAGAATAGTAACCTGTAAAGTATATATATAACAAAAAATGATCAAAACACTCAAAGTATTATCCACTTACCGTGCTCTTGATGGTCAAATTGCCACCAGGCAATAGTCGGTTAGAACGATCGAGAATGACATCTCTAGCGAGATTAAACGAACCACCGTCAATTGGAAGGTGTGAAATTGGACGAATTTCACACTCAGCAGCAAACTTGGTTTCAATGTCTAAATTCAAATCCAAATTAACATTACAAATAGTAAATCAAATCGCATCCAGTCCTACCTTTGCGGAAGCATTCTTGTCCCTCATCGTTGATCACACAAATTGTCCACAACACTTTCAGATCGGCCGTAACTCGTTCGGCTCGCCCTAGACCAATTTGAATACAATTTGAATTCTCCAAGTGTTGCAAAGCATCTTTAGGTTTGCAAATTAAGTAAAACTTCTTCTGTTTGGTTTCAAAAGAAGAAGAAAACTTGATGCTCTTCAATCTGGCAAAATTGTTAATCTTCCAGGTGATGGTTGCACTTTCGAGTTGAGTCATCGTTGGTGAATTGAGGTAAACAGTTTCGACACGAAAGAAGAACTAAAATGGAAACGCAAATCGAAATGACCAAATCAACAAACAAAAATGGCTCAAACAGTTCTTTTTTATATTTACCAGAAAATGAACAAACAAGTGTTGTTCTCAAAGGACGCTTTCGAATTTCTATTTGATTTCAGAAAAATTCGTTTCTCGATTCGATCCAGGAACGAGACAAAACGAGTCGAGATGGGACGAACCATTTTGGTGGTGAGAGAAAGATGTCTTTGAGAGAAAAAGAAATGTACAGGCAAAATAACAACTGCAAGTGCAACTAATTCCATCCTTCTGAGTGAAAATAGTTTTCAGCGTCAGTTCTTATCAAGAACTTCTTGAGAACGATCGTTTGTTTCTACTCGAAATTCACTTGTGTCCCTTTCTCGTGTTTCACCATGCCTCGTCTCACCCGATTGCACTCGTTCCTGGATCGATTCGAGGAACGTCTCCAAGTGGATTGTGAACAACTGAAACGTAAACTGCTCGCTCAAGTAGATGGACGATTCTTAATTCTTCGTGAAAAGGTGGCTCAACTTCGAAACCGATTTGGTTGCGGTGGTATGGTTCGATCTGTTCAAGTCGAATTGTCCGATGATCCACCAGTGGATAATGTCTCACTCGAGCAATGCATTCAAGAAAGCACAGTTTCAGCTCAGTCACAGCAAGCATCAACATCCACTGGTCGTAAACGCCAATCCTCGAGTCCATCTCAATCTGTAAACAACAAACGACACAAAACTGTCACTTCTCATGGATCAAACAAGTATCCATGCAAGTCACCTGGGTGTGGCAAATCGTTTCCTCGTGATTTTAAATTGGCCGAACACGAGCGCATTCATCTCAACATAAAGCCATACTTTTGTACTTGGCCTGACTGCAAGTATTCTTCTCAACAGCGCTCTACAGTTGTTACACACATTCGTTCGGTTCATTTCAAATTGCCTCAACGTGTCAAGAAGCAGAACGAACTGAACATCGAGGATGATCGCGATCCGAACGAGTTTGTCCGAGTTGATCAGCAGTTGGCCAGCCGTCGACTTTGAATTTGATTGTAACACACATTCGTTCAATATATTTATAAATAATCTGAACTACACTTATATCATCATAAATCAAAATTGTACATTTTATTTCAAATGTTAGAGCGACAATAGAATTCAGGTGCTGTCGGGCATTGGACTGCATTCGGACATTATATATGGCTTTGGCATGGAGCATTTAACAATCGACCGGTTATACACAATGCAAGTGATACATAGTGAAGAGATGAGATGGATCAGATGAGTATATTTGTAATTTGATTATAATATTTAATAATTCTCATTATTAAAACAGAGAATTTCGAATTGAAGATCACAGGAATATGATGGACTTTTTTAGCAATACAGAACTAGTCACTGTATTCTATCACAAGGAGGACACGAACAGTGAAGCTGCACCATGGTTATTGCTTGTTACGGACTCGGTCTGGGGTCCGTAGCGGAAGTAAGGGAGACAGGTTAAAGGCGATCAGTTTATTGGCGGCGAGCACGTGGTCGAGCAATCAGCTCCGTGTCGCGTCTGAGTACAGATACAATAATGAACTGATGGTCGTGTGCGTACAATGGAGTCGCTTATGTAGGCAGCGCGTGTCTGCTTGGAGCAGGCGTTGTGTATTGTGGTGTGGCCACTAGCTGGCGCTGAGTGAGAGCTGGCGGCGCCCGTGGTGGAGATGAGATGATAAGACTTGCGTTGCGGTACGCAACATTGCTACTTCATGGACACAATTCGCGCTTAATCATCGTCCAAATCATTCTCTGCATGATAACAAATGTATATTTTATTAGCTTTGTAATTAACTTAATTTAATAAACTTTAAACTTTAATAAACTTAACTTATAAGTTAACATCGTTTTCATGTTTGCAAACAGGAAAAAAATAAATTCAAATAATTCCACCATTATGTAAACAAATAATAGTGACGTTTTACACTATTCTGAACACATTGGTCAAAATAGCAATACATTCCTGTTTGTTGTCCTTCGCTTCTACTCTGCTCACTCTTCATTTTGCGGCTCGCTGTTGAGCACTCGTTCTATTTTTCGTTCCTGAACATTTCGATTTCTGCGGAGTATTTCATTTTCGGTTCTGATCCATATCCACCGTTTGGCGATAATTCTGGTAAGTCTATCGAGCTAATACTTATACCTAGTTTCAGCGTGCTTATATTTTTCTATATTTATTTAACAGCGTCGCACAGAATTAAGGGAGTTATGGATTTCGAACAAAGTGGCTTCAAGCGTTTGAAGATTGACGAACATATTGGGAATAGCTCGTCTCCAATCGGTGGCGATGACTTAATAAGTCAATTGAAAGGTGCTCAGTATGCAATGGAAATGGTTTTCAAGTATAAAGAAAATGTGATCAAAGAAAATGTTCACAATATGGGCAAACTCGAACCAGACGGGGACACGTGTAAAATATTGGCTCAAGCGTTTTTGGATAAATGGCTTCAACCGTTGGTCAGTAATGAAACTGGACCATCGTCAAAGAAGAATCCAGCCAAGTCTGCCGAGTACCGTATACGTGGTAATCAGGATTATGAACTTGGAAAATGGCCCGATGCTGCTTATCTCTACACAATGGCTATTATTTACGCTCCGAATGTTTCCGAAAATGATGTTCCAAAAGATAACCTCCCGAAAGAACTCTCACTGGCTTTTGGTAATCGATCAGCAGTATTCTTTGCACTTGGTCAATATGAAACGTGCCTGACTGACATTGACCACGCCCAAAGTACTGGTTATCCTCGTGAGAAAATTTCCAAATTACTCATTCGTAAAGTTGAATGTTTGATTTCGTTGACTAAAGTTGAAGAAGCAAAGAAAATTTGGAAACATCTTTGCTGTTCCGGTGCCGAACCGAAAGATGATAAACGAGCCATCAAAATTCGGCTTCAACTACTGGACATCGACTCTAACGATAATGACCAAAATCAAAAGACTTCTGAAAATGGCCAAATGTTATCCTCGACCAATCCGATGCCTTCTGTAATTAGCTACTTAAGTCGTACTAAGCGTTATCAACCTTCCACTGGTTTAGCTCCACTTTCGGCTAAGCTCGAACCTCGATATTCGAATGCAAAGGGAAGACACTTGGTGGCTAAACAGGATATTGAAGCTGGAGACATTCTTATGGTCGAGTCACCTATTGTGAATGTCCTGCAGAAGAAATATGAATTACACTTTTGTCATCATTGTTGCCTAAGATTGGAATACACAATTAACAATGATGAAGGTTCGTGTTTAAATACTTATATGAATCTTTAATGCTAAATTCTAAATATCCTAGACCAATTTTGTATCAACGGTGCCCTGATTCCATGCACTCAATGCACCCGTGTCCTGTATTGCTCCACTGTCTGTCGTACCGAATCTTGGCGTAATTATCACCAGAAGGAGTGCTCCATACTTCCGTTTTTGCAGCAAATGACAGATTTCAGTCATTTGGCTTTCCGTCTGCTTCTTGTCACTGGACTGGATGTCATCAAACAAGTGACTACTCGAAATTCTGAAGGGAACAAATCGAAAGAACACAATTCACCGAATATGACTGACCCAACTGATGTTGCAGCTTATTACGAACATGTCTTTCAACTGATGCATCACCAGGAGGCTACACCGCCGGAGGAATTGGCTCGGTTGGCCATCGCTTCTGCCATGATGGTTAAATTAGCCGCAAAATGTGGATTTGTACGCACGGTCGGTGATGCCAAACTTGCCGGAAGCACACTGATGCGCCATCTTCTACAGCTCTATTCAAATTCGCACTCGATTGGCACTGTATTTCGTCTTCCGTTTATAAGTGAATTCGCTTGGGGCCTCTATCCATTCCATGCTAGCCTGTTGAATCATTCGTGTTATCCAAATTCTTTGCACATCTTTGAGCAAGGAAGACTGCTGCTTCAGCATGCTACGAAGAGAATTCCGGCTGGCACCGAAGTGACCACCGGTTATGGACCCAATAACTTGGAACATAAATACGAAGAGCGACAGGCTACTCTGTGGAAGCAATATCATTTCAAGTGTGAGTGCATCAAATGTGTGGTCGAGCCTCGTGATGGACTCGATGGAAAGTATTTTCCCATAGGCTGCCAAAAGTGTAGGTAAGTTTCGCGTCCTTTCTCTCTCTCTCTCTCTCTCTCTCTCTCTCTCGGCTCGGCTGTGTGCACATCGTGCTCCGTCCTGCTCCTCTGATTTTTTGTGTTTACGTTGGCAAAAGCGCCCAAACCCTGTATTGTGTGACCTAATCGGACGTAACTAAGCACCATTGTGCTTGTGGTGAGGTCCTGGACCAGTGCAATACCCGGTTCCAGAGAAAAAGACCGAAAACACGAAAACACCACCTTTACAGCCAGCCACAACAGTCATTCGGCCAATCGGCAACAACAGGCTGTGTACCACCATCAAAACCGTCACCATCACCTTTTCGTCACTCACCAGCATCTTTTTGTCAAAATTTCCACGACGATCGGTGACCTACTCGTGGAGAAGTTCCAAATCCCGTGAAAATCCGGCTTTGTTTTGGTTCCACGTGTGTTTTCAACCATCAGCGCCACCTCTCGTGACTGCTCGCTACTATGCCTCAGTGCAGTGAGTGTAGGGAGGTGTTCAATAAACAACAAGGCCTGCGTGTACATATCTCCCGGGCTCATCCTGCATTGTCTCAACTGATGAAACAGATGAACGCTCAAAACAAAAAGAAGAAGACTCGGCCGAGTCGGTCTGCATCCCAGCCTTTACCACCGCCACCGCTTCCTCCAGATCCTCCCGACACTGCGGCCTCTCAACCACAACAACAGCACCAATCTCAGCCATCAACCTCTACAACAGTCACCTGCTCGGTCTGTAACCGCGGGTTCGGCAACGCAAATGGACTACGGTCCCACATGTCAATCCATACTGTGCAGTCCAACAACATTCGCCGAGACCAGCTCAATGCACTGGCTCCTGGTTCTCAGCCGGTCCCTGATTCACCACCTCCAACCGCCGCATCTCCAACCCTTCGTTCGGAATGTCGGGACTGGTTTGACAAGTTCGATCGCATCCACGGCAGCATCAACAATATCGACGTATTCGATGACCACTGGTTCGATGAAACCGTCTCTGGTTTCCTTAAATTCCTGTTTGAAGCCAACAGTAGGCTCCCGGGTCCCGTCCATCCGAACGTGAAGGGATATCGTGGACGGAAGAATAGACTGAACGTCGATCCCAAATATGCCCGCACATCGAACCCTCAGCGGGTGGCCACAAAGATTCGTGAGCGCCGCCGTGAACAGTATCAAGTCAAGTTGGCTCAACATCTATATCGTAACCAGCGGGGGAAGATTGCTCGCAAAGTTATGAACCCGAAGGGATCCCAAGAACCGTGCCCAGTCCCCATAACTGACCTCGAGAGCCACTTCCGCTCGGTTTTCGAAACGACCAACGATCGAACCCTCGGGGACTACCCAGTGCGGGAACCTCGAGAAAATATAAGTGTAACTGAGGAGGAGGTGAATCGCGCTATCAAGTCTATCAAGTTCGACACGTCAGCCGGATGTGACCGTGTGCTGGCCCGTACTATTAAAGATCTGAAGATAGGTCCGACTATCAAGAAGATTATCGATATAATGCTCGAAACAGGCTCGGTCCCGAGTGGACTTGCAGAAGGCCGAACAATTCTACTGCCAAAGGATGGGGATCCCAATGAGATCGGCAACTGGCGCCCCATCACAATCTACTCGGTGGTCCGTCGCGTAATAGAAAAAGTGCTTGACAAGCAACTGAGGAACCAGATCGACATCGACATGAACCAACGTGGCTTCAAGGCCAATATTCCCGGATGCCATGTCAATGCCAAGCTGGTGAATGCATGCCTACTGAAGGCCAAAGAAGAGGGCTCTGACTGTACGGCGGTATTCCTAGACCTATCTAAGGCCTTCGACAGGATTGGACACTCTCACATCGAGTGTAGTTTCAAATCTCAAGGAGTGTCCCCAAATCTCAGCAGGCTGGCTATGGCTCTACTTACCAACAATCGCATCCGAATCGACACCGGGAACCAACGATCTGAACCGATACAGATCCTTCGATCTGTTCCTCAAGGCGGACCTATGTCTCCCACATTGTTCAACTTGGCTATCGATTTTGTCTACCAGGATGTGTGCGAATCTCAGTTCGCCAACCAAAATGGCTTCAAGTTGGCCGATGATCTGGACGCTCTCTGCCTGTCCGGATTTGCAGATAATCAAGTGGCCACATCGAGCACCACAGAAGGGGCACAGCGGATAGTGGAGTTGACGCAGGAGATGTTTCAACTGATCGGCCTGGAAGTTAATTCAAGAAAGAGCGCCGCTATCCACATCGAAAAGGGTAAGATCAAGAAGGGCGAACTACTACTGAGAGGAGGTGACAGCATTACTTGCATCGACGAGAACACCACCATTCGGTACCTCGGTTGTTCCTTCACAAGTGAACTAGTGTTCGACTACAAGATTATTGACAAGATCACTGACGCTCTGAACAACATTTTGGTCTCTCCTTTGTTGAAGAAAGACCAGAAGCTCAACGTCATCAACCAGTACCTCCTACCGATGCTAATCTACCCACTACAAGCTGCACCTATCAACAAAATCCCAAATGTTGTCCTCACCAAACTCGACACGTCAATCCGACGTACAGTGAAGGATATTGTCGGTCTGCCTCTCCACTCCACACCTACCAACATGATCTACTCGCCGAGGAAGTTCCGTGGTCTGGGAGTTATGTGCTGTGAGTGGGAAGTGTTCCTGCAGCATTTCTCGATTGCCAAGCGTCTTTCCACCGTTCCCGATCAACTCCTCCACCACATATACGACAGCGCCGCCGACATGGCCGAATGCAAACTGGTGCTCAGGGTGGAAGGCGAAACTGCAAGACAATTACGAACAAAGCTAAGAGAGATGGCGTTCGACAGTTGGGCCAGCATGGGCTTTTCCGCTGAAGGCGTGAAGCACTACAAGACCGTCCCAAGGGCCAACAACTTTGTCAGCGACAAGAACACCCTCTCGTGTTCCGAATGGACTGGTGCCATCAAGCTTTCAATCAATTATGCTAATCTGAATGGCGTCCCTCAAAACGAAAAACAGGTTCCCAGCCCCCATTGCCGCCGTTGCCGGCGCGATGAGACTCAACCCAACAAAATCATACGTGAAGTTCCAAGTCACGTTTTGGGAAACTGTCCTTTCAACGATGAGCGCCGTAATGATCGACACAACCGTGTCAAGCGTACCATCCTGAAGCTGCTCCGCGAAAAAGGCTACCACTGTATAGAAGAGGCATACTGTGTGGACGACCAAGGTTCGAACCGCTTCATCGATATCCTCGCATTCGACCCGAAAGACAACAAAGCCTACATAATTGACCCCACGGTCAGATTTGAAACTAACGATGACGTGGAGGCAGAAGTTCAGAGGGACAAGTCGAAGACGTATGTGCCGTGTATTCCAGACCTCGCTCAGAAGTACTCCCAATTTGGCAAGAGGGACTTCGAGGTCATTGGACTTTGGTTTGGAGCTAGAGGGAGTCTGAGTCGTCAAGTGATGGACTTCTTCGAGAGGTTCCAGCTTGATAAAGACAAACTATTCGAAATTGCAGAACGTGTGCTCATCGACTCTATCAAGATGATCCATCACCACATTTACGACTAGTATATTTATCTTTTAATTTAACATTATATTTTGTACATAATTTAGCATCTCCCCAAATTTATGTAATGTTATTACATTGTACACATGTCCCTACGGATTGATCAGTATGCCGTGCTTGTTGGCACCTCACCAAAGGTGAGCGGCTCCCTTTGTTTGTTTACGAATAAAGTTGTTCCATCTCTCTCTCTCTCTCTCTCTCTCTCTCTCTCCCCCTGATCAGAGACCGCGAGTGCGAGGTGATTGGTCTATGGATGGGGGCGAGAGGAACAGTGAGCACCCAGTTGGTGGACTTTTTCGATCGTTTCCAGCTGGATAAGAAGAAACTTTGCGAAATTGCCGAATCTGTGTTGATTGCATCTGTACATATGATACACTATCACATTTATGGTTAGATTCCTATATATTCATACACACACACACACACACTTTTATATTTTCTGATGTTCAGTCTCACTTTTTGTAGTCTACACTATTCTAAACTGTATTGCAATATTGTCTTAACAGATTAATTAGTATGCTGTGTCTAAAGGCAACTCACTGTTTCGTGAGCAGCTCTATCTGTATTATATTTCTGTATAATAAAGATTGTTTCTCTCTCTCTCTCTAACTAATCAATTAATAAATCAATTAATTTTAATTTCTCTTAAGTGGCACATTAACCCGCTCGTCTCCAACATCAACCACTTTCAACTGTTCGAGCACTTCTTGTTCAGCGGTCATGTCTCTCTCCGAAATGAAACGACTTTATACTCGAGTGGAATCTAAATTGGCCAACTTGGACCGTTTGATGAATTCTATTGATCAATCGGCACAAGGAGGAATAATTGATACTAGGTCGCTGACAAAATGTGAAGCTAACTTATCGGAACTGTGCTGCATCAAAGGAATGCACAATTATGAAAAGTTGACCATTGTCTATTCACGATTGGGAGTTCAATTTCGGATGATTCAACGCACTGAGAATGCTGGCAAATATTTACGAAAATCGTGTGATCTCTTTGAGGCTAATTTTGGAATAACCAAAGAACTATGCTTGAGCTATTTCAGACTGGCTGAGCTGTACTTTGAGGATGGATCAACTGTCCATGGAAAATTGGTCAAAGAATTTGGACAAGTTCTGAAGCGAGCCATGCAATTGCTTAGACATTTCGCTGTTGCTGATATTCAACGAGCCAATCGACCGGATTTTCTGGCCGACGAGTCAATCTATTTGTGGAAGAAACACGAACTTTTGGCAAAGTATCTCAAACTTTATGAGAAATGAACTACGTTTTATACAATTTGATACATTAAAGTTATAATAATAATCTTAATTTGATTGATTCATTTTGCTTTATTAAACCGTAGATTTTAGCTTCGCAGTAAGTAATTTACTAAATAACGATATAAAAGGTTTTTAATGTAATTCATATATTTAATTCATAGAAACGCACAAGCAGTCGCTACAAATGTTGTTGGTTGATTTGAATGTTCTTATGAACAAATAGATCGATCACTTGAGACCGAGTGTCAGGCTTCTTGACTGTATAACGAATAGTCAACGCTGCAAATTGCTTTGACCCTTTCAAGAATACGTTATCTTCAGTGAGCAATTTCTTGTTCGATTCAGCATCCTTGAACGTTTGAATTCCACAATTTACCAAGTCTAGATGGAAACAGGAAGAATGTTTTTCGGTGGCGGAGAAAGTTTCTTTGACCTTAGCATTGCTAAAGTAGATTAATTTGAGCTGAGGCACTTTTTGTACATTTGGCCATCGTACAACACAAATGTTGTCTACTTTAAAGTCGACTTTGACAATCTTTGGAGATCTCCGTGGGCAATTGAATGAACTTTATGCAAGTACAACAACAAATCGGAATACAAGTGGAGTGGCTTCTCGGGATAGCTCTGCTTCAGCAGTGCACACAATCCGATTGATCTAGTTCGAGGCATGATTTTGCATGCATTCACACTCAGCTAATTAGGCATGTTTCAATTGTACATGTGTGATCTGGTTCATTATAATAATTATGGCGCCAGCCAGGTCCGAGACTGGGCCATAGTCGAAGTGTCGCATCTGGATGAGCATTTGTTAATTGCTCATTTCTGGTGCACTAATCGATTGATCTGTGTGAATCACTAATGACTACTGACTATTGAGTTGTTGTCAATTATAAATTAAATTAATTAGAACATTATTCTAGGTGAGATTACAAACAATGGTTCACTGACGGTGCATAAGGCAATTAAAATTAATCAATCACCATGGTGATGTTAATTTGCTCTTAATCTCCAGTGCCACTCGCTCACCATGTATTATAGTGAACAAACAGTACTGCAACTAACCTGCAGATCAAATCGTGGTGTGGTCGTCACTGAGTGCCACAATTAAGATCTATCTTCTCAATTGACGTTAAGTCAACATGTCCGAGCAATCGGTATACATGTCTATTTTGGCTGCGTTTTTTTTTGGCATCAAATACCACTGGAATTTAAATAGATTGGGCTAAATCGAGTTGGTTTAATTAAGGAAAATGTAAATACTTCCTTATTGAGATGAGATAGTGCTACAGAGAGTTTGATTTGATTTGATTTGTCGGCTCAAGTTGAGTGTAAAGTTGATCTCGTTTGGTTTTCTCGGTAGCTGGTGTCACAGTGTCACACTCGATCTATGCAAGATAATTGCTCCCACTCTTGCTCATTACCGTATAATGCTTTATAAATAATTATTTCTTGACTCGATTTCAGTAAAAAGCCATGTTTTATGGCTTGATGTATTAATGCGCTGAATGATTCGCTTGTTCCGATTAGTCTGACAGAAGTCAGTCACCGATTTTGTTTGCGTGTTTATTAGCGGTAGACGATAATCAATCACCATTAGTTCGCATTAGTTGGCAGTTGCAAAGACCAGTTGCCAGCACTGACAGTGGCGATGCTCTGCTCAGGTGCATGCAAACAAGCCGATGCAAAATCTAATGGCGATAATGACACTTGTACGATATCAGGTAAGAGTGGCCAAGTGATGATCAATCGGTTGGGCTTTGATTGAGTTCGGTTGGCTAGTTGTGCATTTAAGACTGGCGCGCTGTCGAGTCGAAACCGTAATTAACACAAACACTCGGCATCTGTTTGTTCTTTCCTCTATAAAGTAACTCAGCCATCCTGGATGTTATCTACGCCGAGAGATGGCATTCGCCGAGAATGATTCGAGCCATTCACTTTTCGCGCTTTTCCAAATTGATTGGCTCGATTATTGACTTACGCCACACAAAGGCCCACAATGGTGGAATGTACCGTCCGAGTCTAACCAAATATAAGTATAATTCATGGTTGGCTCTATTTTTAAATTCGTTTGTTATCGGACACTTTGTGTAGTATATGTTTCACAATATATATCTCACTTGCATGCACTCGGCGTAATCTTGCAGCAGTTCCAACGAAACCTGATGAGCACCAGTTCGGAGAATGCTTAAATGTCACCAAGCAGAGAAATGAGATGCATTCTCAATTGGACAACAACTCAATTGAGCTTAATGTCAACACTGATCGCACAGTTATTCGTTTGGTGCAATAGTTATTTAACATTGTTCCGCGTGAACGTACTTCTTTTTGTGCGAGCATATGAATTGCTTTAAATATTTTTAACGCCAAATGCAGACGGCTATTTGGTAGTCCTTTGGTGAACCGATAGACTCAAAAAAGCCAAAAGTCTTGCCCGGCACCGCTGTGAGCTCTAGACTGGCCTGAGCTCTCTCCACTGGAAATTCAATTTTATGAATGAACTTCCAGCAATTCACCTCAATTTGTCTCTCACCGGCGGTCACCGCTCATGCATCAGTAGTAAAATCGATAATGGCAACAACAAGAAAAGATGATTCGTGAAATGCACACTATTTTTTGAATGAACTCATGTCAGTGGGCTCACGATGGCACAATCAAATTGAGAAAGTTGGCGCCAAGCAAACAGTAACAAGCAATAGAAAGGCTAACTGGCCGCGGTCAGTCGGTGTTTGACTTACAATAACATCCTGCCGAGTGGTGCTGCTGGTGGTTGCCGATCCTTGCCAGTGGACTCAACGAGTGTTCCAGGGAGCCGCTTTTTAGGATTGCGAGCCGAAGTTTACGAGCTCGATAAAGTGCTTTGTCGGCGATGTGGTCGATCAATGTATGAGAGGACAAGTTGAGGCAGTGTGAATCTCTGCACGGAACTACCACTCATTCGACACAATTGCACCACTCATCACTGAGTCAGTCGTCGAGATAGCAAACTGTCACTGATCAAGTCGGTACTCGGTTCGAATCACATGTGATGCATCTGTAAAGCTAGTCTGAGACGATGATCTAAACAATCGCTATTTGTACTTTCTCTCAAGGCCCAGCGCTTTTTCTCGATATTGTTCATATTATGAACTTCATAATCAAGGTGTGAGTGTGCGACACTGACAGAGGGAACAAAGTGCAGTGATCATCACTGTGATGGAGATGAACAACGTTGCAACGATGCTACGGTGCTAGGCGACATTAACACAAACGGAACTAGTGGCCATTCACAGACGTCCATGGAAGAAGGCCACACGGACCGAAGGAAAGCTCTGGGCAGGGTGAGGCATCGGTCTGACGCAGTAATTATAATCCTACAGAATAAGACATAATGAGTTGGGCAAATTTAATTGTCACACGAGACGGATAAGATCGAGAATCGGGCTGCACTTGCCAAACTGTCTTGTTCATTCTGCATCGCTCTCACTGAGTGTCTCAGTTTCAACTGGAATGGAACACATGAACACAGACACCGTGGAAGTCAGCACTGCCACCGTATGGTTCGGTACGTACACTCTACATTCTATCACACTCTGGCGCCTGTCACTGCCGCTCGCTGTTTCATTCACATTCAAACTTTCCTCTCAATGAGATTTTCAGCACGACGTGCAACACACGAACTCGATGGCTAGCAACAAACGCGTCAGGTAGAAACAAAAAAGAAACTCGGCTGATGCAGGAACACATGGCACTGATTGTGTTGGGCAACTTTGGACTACCAGTATTGAGTATTGAGAAAACCGCTCTCTTGTCCAGTGGACTTCACTTGTGAGCTCAACCGTCGCGCCATATTGAGCAAACTGACTGACCGGAATTTGCAGCGCTCCTTACTACGAAGTCACTCAGTGGCCACTAACTTCAATCTTTTGACTGACCATTCATCACATTTCACATTTCCATTTTATCGCGACAATCGCTCTAGTGGCGATATTAAACAAGTACAACAGATCGCAATCACGGCCATTGGCACAATGAGCAGTGGCCACTGGATCATTGTTCGAGGCTATTGGATGGCTCGTTTCGACTCGAGAGTGGACGCTAAATGTTAACAAACAGAGCAGTAGATCTTTACTGGGAGAAGATGGTCAGTTGGCAGAGTGCAGTTCCAATTAAAGCGGTCATAATTAATATGATGCATTCCACGCTAATATGGCGATCGATAAAGAGAGAATTCAAAAAATGAAGCGAATGGCCAGTGTGTCTAGGTTTGTTTGTTCAGTTCACTTGGTGCTCTTCGAGTTTATTGGTCCACTTGCATTGTAGAAACAGATCAGTGTCCTATCCACTGGCCACCCTTTTTCCCTTATTTGGCTGTTCCGTTCCTATTAGTTTCGATGAATGGCCATACCATTGGCAATATGAGTGGCTCTTTCCGTCAGCAATCCACATAAGGCTACATAAAGCAATAGGTGGGCAACACTCACTGCTACTGACCATTCGGCTTCATTCACATAATTATGATTGCAACTTGCACAAGGTGACTGCATCATGCCGATAATGATACGAAATCTGAACAAGTTGTTCTCAATCTCAATTTGAACAACGATTACACACGAGCCATAACGAACTACCAGTAGTCCTTACGGCAGTCGATACTATCTGATTGCGGCTTGCCACAACGTCATCTCAACTTTGTATCTCAAGCTGTTGTGTATATGTGACAACAAGTGACCACAGCCACTATTGACCTACCAAAGGCAGACCCAATTGGTTAAATTGGGAATCGATTGGACTTGTTCCGAACGGGTAACATTTGTCTTTTATAATTAGAAGTTGAACTTAATTTAGAGCAGTGAAATAATGCAATGGGAAATGGCACTTTAAAATAGATTGAATTAGGCGTGAATTGTGTACTCAGGTTGGGCACGAGGAGAAGGAACAGTAGCTCAAGAGCACAGTGCAGTGGCATTTGGCATTCATTGTTTGGCGAATGGCCGCACCGAGTAAACAGAGTGCTTGGTACAGCAAAAGTGCTTGCCAACAAATAGTACAAATATCGATCGAGGTGATTGTGTGCAACTTTAGCAAAACCTTTCAATGGCTCACGAGCTAATCGCATGCCTTAGGCTAAGGCTTAGCCATGGCTTTGCATGGCAATTGCAATTCGATGAAGCTGTTCGGGACTAAAGTTGGCACCATCCATTGCATCGAAGACATAATCAAAATCACATGGATCACAACACTCTATTCGTTGATACAAATCGAAAACTTAAAGGTTGGAAAATAATTGAGACAAATAGAGTGGCTCAGTGAAGAGGTGAGATCGAGTAGCAGTTCATGTGAGAACTTTGAGTAAGCGAATTGATGGAACTCAAACAAATTCAGGTTGAGCAATTTCTTCTGATGGAACTGTTAATCTTTAGGTAATTGAAACAAATCACAAATACAAATCGATCAGTTCATTCAGTGGCGATAGACATCGGGCTCTCAACTAAGATTTAACTGTTCACTGGCCATTTGCGGGTGACATTTCATGTGACCTGTATACGTCATCGTTTATATAATTTGATGTGATAAGGAAGATGTAAGCAAATGAAAATTTCATTATGAAATGATCACTAGATAATGTTCGTTATCACTTAAACCAAGTGCAATAATAACAGTAACAGTGTTAGCGGGCAAAGTAGATCCATTTTGATGACTTTGATGTCTCAAATGAAATAATAGAAAATCACTTTTTATTTCAAGTTAATTATTGCTCACATTATTAATTGTAGTATTGACTCACACTTGTTATTCGTCTTCCATTGGGGCATCATCATTTTGTTGTTGATTGTCTCGAGCAGCATCTCTTTGCAACTTCTCGACGAGAAAAGTGCGCAGTTCCTCGAAAGGTTGTTTAAGTTTCAGAAAGAATCGATTGATCGATTGCTTGAGCGCATTGTTGGTGGCCTCACTGCGAGCAAACACACGATACTTCTCGACGTTCAACAGTGGGCCAGTACTGCGCAACAGATTGGAAGAATCCCCACCAGCATAGTCAACACAAGCCGGAACATTATCCTCGATGGTTTGTGTCAAGTTGTGCTTCGTTTCACTCAAGAATTGATCCACCAACTCATGAAAAGCTTGACGCCACATTTGACGTTCGCTAATGAAAGTTTCGGTTTCTTTATTACGGATATTGTAGGAAGGAATGTCCGGAATGTGTCCCATGGTGAGCCAGCAGCCAAAGTGGTGCATACATCGCTTGTGCATCATTCTGAACTCGGCCACACAGTAGCCCCATTGCTTGTGCAGTTCTACCTAGAAGAGAACGAAACAAACATTTAGAATCAACAACAAACAAAATCATCAATTTACCTTAAAAATGGCTTTCAACTGTTCACGCTCATTTTGTGCGGGAATGAACGGAGCCGGTTCCACTTTGGGTTTACCACTAGGATCCACCAGTTGAACTTCATCCGTGTAGTTAAGAAATTCGGTTAAAGGCTTCGTTGGATTAGTGAGAAAAGTGTCGAGTATGTCGTAGGTTTCATCGATACGTGCGTCCACATTTTGGTACATGTCCTGTCGATTGAACTGCACCAGATCGTCGAGACGCTTCTGCCAGGTGGGAGAGGTCATGCTGGTGAGGGTTGGGTGGATGAGATGGTGAAAGGTAACTCGACGAAAGTCGGAAAAGAATCAAACCTAAGCGAGCTATGCACAAATGTGCGAATAGATAATGAAAAACCAACAACACGCTTTCAAGCATTAGCGACTATTGTCTACAAAATTCACCACCAGATGGCTCCCAACAGCTACTTTGATTCAAAGTCTTTGAAAGTTATCGAGGACAAACGACAAAATACTTCTCTTGTCGTCAATCAAACAGATTCGATTACCCTAATTGACTTGTCTCGAACCTAACTAAATCCGGTGCCTTGCTGTGTACCTTCTTGTGTCCGTTCGGTGTCTATTTGAATATTTCTTAATTAATAATTAATTGTTGTCAGCGATAGAGCACATATTGATTGAGACAAGAGTTGTTCAAAACAATGAAAAGCTCGATAAATAGAGACCTTCGAATGGGCACTGAGATTGAGGCATTTAGCCGAATAGAGTCGATCAGTGAGATACAGCCAGTCTCGATACATAACCGAGCTGGTGATTTATGATGGGATGGTGCCTTTGACGCCAACGCCACCGATTCACTCACTTCACTCGAGAGTTTTGATTTGGATCACTTTTGTTAATGACAGATTGGCCAGATAGTAGTGGTGACGACAGCCAATCGGAATGTAACTGCTAAATTAGCAGTGCTAATGGCCCGGTCGAAGCAGAGGAGACGAATTGAAAGGCCACACTTTGCTCACGTGTACTGTGTGCAGACTGTGAAGACAGTCGAGTGTGAATCGAGTCGATTCACACTCGATTCAATCGACTTGCGTGCAACAATGCCGGACGTGTTTGTTCTTCGTTCTGACCAGACGGAGACGCCCGCCATATGAAACTTGGACACAATTAGCCTTTCGGTATTTAAATATTTGAGATTGCTTGATAAACATTTTCGGAGCCAATTTCATTTATTATCTAATTTATGCATAAATAAGGCAATGAGTGAGCACTTGCAGCACCGGTGCCATTTTTAGTACACTTTGTTTGCTTGTGTGTATGCGCACTTTTCTTTTCCCGCTTATGCTTCCCTTTTACTAGTAAGACGAGGTGATAATGCTAATGACTGGCCGATGCTTGCACTAATCCATTGGCCAGCCACTTTGTACAGTGAACATTTGTTTGTCTTGGTGGCCATGAGCCGGTCTGCAAACCAAAAACAGTTACGGTCTGTCAGTGGTTTGGTGTTTGGTGTGCATTGAGCAGACCTTTGCACATTTCTGTTGGCTCGTTCAAATTGCAACTTCCAATGCAGACCGATTGTGATTGCACTAGACTTATCGATTGCGTGTGCAAAAAGTTACTCGCCAGCAAGCCAGAGCTGTACACTGGTTTGGGGCATGTCTGGTGCAATTTGCATGTAGTCAAAGTAATGAAAGCACGATTTGGTCGGTAGCGTTCTTCAGAAATATACGCATATGGCATGGCCAGTGGCCATCTCATCATAACTGGCATATTTTATGCTCATAGGCACCAAATGTGTGACTCATTAGTTAAAGTGGGATTTAGTGTCCTCGCTTCTTGACACTGCACCTCGAGCTTTCGCCCTTCGACCTTGTGCCGAGTGGAAAGCGCACTCGAAACCAATATATGTTTATCATCAGACTTTGTCTTATCTGGTGGCGTGTTTATTTCCATTATGCTCGATGCGCATTGCAACACAAGCTCATTGGACAAAAAAAAGATTTGAGCCAACATGAAGTTGGCTACTTGGGCGTCAGAAGTGCTCGGTTCAATAAAGCATGGCATATTGGTTGGTGATTTTTGCATTCGATAAAATTGCTTTGTTCGGTGCATTGTGGTGGTTGGCAATTACCATAATTACGGAAATTCCGAATCCACTTATCATCATACTCGCCTGTCGTTAGACCGTCTATAAAAGTGGTTGCATTGGGCATCACTGTCATTTGCTGCAGGACTGATTGGATCACTCATTTGCAAGCATCCTCAATGTCTGTCAGATGGTAGCCCTAGGTCCGCTCTTTTCTCAATAGGCGCAATCGGACGCATGTGCATGATCGAATGGTGATTGGACCAGTTCTCGATCACGTGGTACTGCCTGTATACAGGATATATAAGGCATACCTCTTGTGAGTACCGCAATGCACCTTGCGAGATCATGCTAACACAATGAGAAAGGAAGAAATAGTACCATCCTAATTGCTCTCACCTACATTGAATTATCCACTTTCCCTGTCCGTTCCGTTTAATTCCCACTGACACACATTCCTTGTTCGACAAATCTGACTTGTCCAATCATGAGCGCACTCAGAGATCGACGTAGCTACTTCACCAGATGAGATTAATTTCTGCCTCATTAACCATAGTGCTCTTCTCTTCGATGAATTTCAGAGCAGATAGTCAAAGATCACTGGGCATCATTTGCCTGGGAAGGGAACGATATCATTTTCTTATTAGCATATCGATATTTTAGTTTGCATAAATAAACACATTTTCTATTGCTTAGCTAACTATAGTGAGGAAATCACACTGGACCATAGGCAATGGCTTTCACCTTGATTGTTATTTGATCTGAACTAGCAATCGGATCGGCATTGGCATAGCACTAATAAAATAACCATCTACAAATGAAACGATCTGAGGTAACTAGGAAATATGATTGCTTTGGCTTGTGGCGAGCCTGTAGAGGTTGTCTGGTTAGCTGTTGTTTTGTACTCTGTCTGCTCGGTCACAACCACAGTCAGGCCACCAAACAAAACAAACAATTTACTGCATTTGGCACAATGACAAATCAATAGAACCATTGAGCAGACGAATCGTATCTGCACTGTGACAATCTGTCAACACACTTCATCGTTAGCTGCAATGACCCAATTAGGCGCCAAAGGTGTAGTGGAAAATTGCAATTGACACACCAAGACAGAATCGCCCAAATGATCTGCACCAATGGTTAATTGCATAGTTGGGTCGTATGTGAGAATAGACAAAGCGAACAACCAAAACAATCAATTCATCAAGATATCGGTGATGGATTGATGTGATGCAGGACTGGCCACAAGCGTAAATGAAGCTACTAAATGCATGCAATAGTGCTAAACCTGAGTAGATTTGCCATAATTAATTGCACTGGATTGAACAAACAACAGATGAACACTCGATTTGGATTGGACGGGCTGAGATCGGCGTTTGTGTGAGCGCGCGCCAAAACCAATGCAATATTGTAGTTCGCTGTGAACTGCGCCACTGTGATCATATGAGTTACTTGTCCATGTCAACAGTGGGCTGAACAGCACCAGATTAAACTCGTAATTGGCCCGAGCCCGTTAGATAAGTTATATAGATAAGATAGTCGTTCTCGCCATTTGTTGCGACAATACACTTGTAATCACTGACTGCTTGCAGTGCTACTTTCAGTGCCACCAAGCGGAACGATGTACTTTGCCTTTCGACCATTCCATTTTTTGGCAGACTCGTTTCGAGAAAACAAAACAGCCAATCAGGAGCAATCAACATAATCGCAGTGCTAATCGTGCATCTCATTCAGTGCCTGCCTGCCATTTGTGAACCACTCTTTGTGTACACCACGTGTAATAACATGCTTGTGGTGATATATATCATGATGGCGGTTTAGTTGTATCGATGCGTGAGACGAACAATGCCGCACCAGACTGACACTTCGATGGCCAACGCAATAAATCATTTTCACTTTAAAGTACAAACTTTGCACCAGAATCGCCATGAACTTTGTTTTGTTTTGTTTTGAACGCAGTTTTGCCTTTTTTAGAATTAAGTGTAGAATGCAATCAATTAATGATGTTCAAGTAATGAAGTGCACTGGTCCATTATGCCCGCGACAAAGACTGATTGTGACCGGGCCGACCAGTTCAATTAGTCATTTGTCGGTGAGCATAATGAGCTCGCGTGGTCATGGGATCTTTCAGCTAGGTGAGAGTGATCGGTACACATGTGGTGAGTGCTTGTGCTAATCTGCTTACAACACTGTTCATAGTTTCCTTGGCGCCTTACGCAAAGCCACTATAGCGCCTGCATTTAGTTTACCTTGGCCTCTCCCTGACGCCTATTTGTCTGTCTGACAGAGCATAAATACTTGTCGAATCTCCGAGCTGATACAGGCTCTATGCTCATCCAAAGCCCGGTTTGTGCTTTTGAACAAAGCAACCAATTTTGATTGAAGCAATCAGACACAACAAGTATGCACAGCAACTGTGCAAACACTTTGTCGAGACAGCAAAAGGACAGTCTGAAAGGAGAGAGGCCCAATCGGTTTGTCCTTCATTGGCAAAACAATTTAATCCGAATTTCTAATTTATTAGATCATTAGGAAATTAGATAATAAAACACAAACAGATAAACCGCAAGACAATATTGCAACAAAAAGGCCGAGACAAGGCAAAAGTTCATTTGTTCTGGTTACATTGTGACCGCACATGAAAGTTTCTAATTAATTACTGCAAATAGTGATCGGTGTGGTCGAACAAGAGTGCCCTAGAGAGAAAAGTTACCATTCGAGAGGCAATTGCGCCAGGTGTAAAACAATGATGCAGATCGTTAGGCTACCAAGCGAGTGCCATGGCCGGCCTTATTTGTCGGTTTATTTGAGCCGCTCCCTGTGAATGCATAATGGCGATAACACGGGGATTGGGTTACTCGACATATTGCGCCACTGACAGTTGTGAGCGGTGATGAACATTTGATGAGTGACACTGCTTCACTGTAATTAGATGCTTTTAAGTGACTTTCCACCAGAATTTCATTTTGAGGGTTTTTCTCTGACAGCCTCTGTAAATAGATACAACAAACAAAGTGTCTCGGAATAAAGTGTCTCGGAATAATAAGTTATTAATAACCTTTTGTAGTTTCGAATCGGCTTTGCCATTCAGTCTTCTTGTCGGACTCTGGAAATTGCCGACTGCAAAACAGCAGACATGAGATCTCTTCGAAGAGCCATTCGCAGAGGACGCTACCATAAAAAACAATTTCAAATAAAATTGGCGCTTAAATTTCTCTTGATGGGCACAGTGCCATATTTACCAAGCGAACAGTGCCTAAATGTTCTGATCAATAAACTTGGCAATAAAACAATTGAGAGATGGCCAGCTTAATGAGATTTAGTCAATTTACGATTGGTGCATAGCTTCAATATTGAGGACAAGTTCTGTGTTAATTAAACAAACCAAATCGAAACATTTACATTCACTCAAAATCAAAGTACATACTAATTGAGACAATTTTGTTGTATTGCCAAATATGTCGGGTAAATCAAAATATTTTTCATCATCAACTCTAAAATGATAAAAAAGATTAAATTATTAAAATTAATTAAATCAATTTGCCAACCAACATTCACTCTCCGCCATTAGGCACACAACCAACCTGACAATAATTCCCAAACTCTTTTCCACCTGAGCAGTGGATAGTTCCAAATGCAAATGTCATGGCAATCCCTCCATAGTTTGAGGGAGATTGTTTCGCGTTTGATGAATTGCTTAAGCAATGCTTTGTATTGCAAACTCAATTTCATCTTGATCACATTGCACATGCAAATTCAATTAAAGTTCTCCCAGTAGATACTGAATTGGAAATTCCTGTTAAATTAATAAAGCAAGACAGAAAGCAAGACAGGCTAATGGAAACGAATTATGATTTTTAGTTAATTTAAGAGCCATCACTGATTGGATACCATGCGCGTGGACTGCCAACCGAAGTTAAATAATATTCATCATGGCGGTTCGATCGAAGGCGCCCAGTGCGCTATCGTTTGTTTCAACCATGGTTGGTTCGGTAATTAAGCAAAGTGCCATTTTAACTTCACCAAGCAACTCGTAAAGCCTTTCAAACGAAGATATTCAGGAGTGACAAGCTTCTTTTTACTGCTGGAGGACATTTTAAGTAGGATAGTGCCACTGTGAAAAAATTCACATTTGCCAAACGAAGCTCCAGGCAAGCAAGCAAAAGGAGCTGTTCTATTGGCAATAGACTATTAACTAAATAAAATAGCTATTTAGTGAAAGTTTGAAAAATCAGTTTAATAATTAAACTCATAATAATAATAATAGTAACGCCATGTGTTCAAATAATAAATTGGGCTCAAATTTGTGAATATAATTTGTGAATAATGCTTAGGCAAAGCCGAATCCTTCGTGGCCTTCCTGAACTGCCTTGAGCACCATTTGACGGAGTTTGTCATAGCTCACGTACAGCGGCAGGTTGAGTTGACATGCACTACAAATTGGTGAAAACAACAAAATAATTAGTTACAACAAACTAAAATGTCAAAGAGTGCCTTACCAAGTGCAAGCAGTTGGCAGTCTATCGGGGGAGCGTTCATCACGCCGAATTGTGAAGCGCCGATTGGCCAAAAGAGGCGAGGAAAAGCCATCGATAGGGACTTTAGTGGTGCCAGTGACGAATTGCAGAAATTTAGCACGATCCGTCTGGTCGAATGTGTCGAGTGCACGCCAGAGCCACTCGATTTGCGGAGAATGGTCATTGTAGCCAGAGTAAGTGGTGTTTCGGCGAAGATCCACCAAGTCGATTGTCGGCAAGCCAGAGATGAGCAGCTCAAGTTCTCGCTCGTTGAAGATGCCAATGAGACGCTTGGGCAGCAAGGTATAGAAACCTTCAAGGAAGGCCTTCAGTTGTGTGCGAATGGAGCCAGTCATCTTGACGTGACAGAGTTGGCGCACATAGTCCTGCTTGTTGCTCTCCGTCACAATGACGTTTTGGCCGTCCGGAATGAGGTCCACAGTGCGGGTCACTCCAAACTCGTCTATTTCAAGACAAAATCGCAATTCAGATGGCAACTGGGAAACATCGTGAGTCAAGAGGGAAACCAGTGAATTGTAGTATCCGGGATCCTCCATCTCCATGTCCGTGTATTGAACTGGCTTTCCAAGGATGTGCTTGTAGAGAGCTCGGGTGAAATGGCAGTCAATAGTTTGACCATCGTAAATTGCCTTTGCGATGAATTTTCCCACAAATCGGAAATAGTTGAGATGGTTTTCGTTAATGTTTGAACTGGGATTCACTACGTAAGTTATCTGATCAGCAGCATTAGTGAATAAGGCGTAGTTCTGATTGAAGATTGCTTTTGTCATCACCACGTACCATTCACGGAGCAATCCACCAATATCTTGACCTTCTTCGCCAACGAAGAACACCACAAAACGATGCTTCCATTGGGATTGGGACAGAATGTCTAGAATGCGAAAAGAATCCTCAAACGCGTTCTTCCTATTGATCGTCAGACGGAATCGATTATTGTAGTTGGCTTCACGGGTTCGTTTAAACTCATACTGAAGAACACTTCGTTTGACGTCAAAGTCAAGAATTTGTGGAAAGTCTACCAGCGCTCCAAATGGCCCACTGATCCAGTAAGGTTCACGCTGGTTAGGAGACATTGTCTGATGAAGAAGTCGATTGAGCACGACCCGGTTGGCAGTGATGAAGGCAACGAATTTAGTTTCGTCCTGTTTGGATTTTTCTGACTCCACTTGATTGGAAGTTTGGAATATGTGCGACAACTGTTGCTGTATGTTCTCAGAGTAAAAAATGGATCGATCCAAACGGACAGGCGAATTCATGACAAAATATGCTTCAATCAAGGGCTTCAGTTCGAGCGCAATTTGTTGGCCACCAATTTTGGTAAACAAGTTCAGGCAGACAGACAGCTTCTCCCACAATTTGTTGAGTTGCTCTACTTTGCTTTTATCTTCGGACCAGTTGATTTTGTCATCAAACTGTTTGTTGCTTTTTACTTGGTTGCGAAGTTTTTGGCAAAACGTGAGGGAAAGCAACATCATAGGTGCCAGTGAATTGTTGCCAAATATGAAAGAATTTAGACGCAATTCGGGGTAAGTATTTTCAACTTGTGGTCTATTGGTCACCATGGTGGAGCCATCTCGGATTTCAGCGGTGGTCTTGGTTTCGTTGCCGCTTTTACTGGCTAGTTGAGTCAACTGCTCGCTGAGGGAATCGAGATTGAGACAAACCTTCTCAGCTAATGGCACAATTCCATCACGAACTATTTTGAAAGCCAATGGCACTGTGTTCGGGTAGATGTCACATATATCCGACAACAACGAATGCACATTTCTACAAGTGAATTGAAACATGTCATCGACAATCGTTTGTAGTAGATTCGGTTCCGCCTCACTGCAAAGAGTACGCTCTAGTTGGGCATTAGATTTGAGTCTTTCTTTCAACAAATTAATAGTCCCAATCATAGAAATCAATTGCTGGTTGAGTTGAGAATTGCGCTTGATCACAGGATGAGTCAACAAAAGAAACAATTCGGTGAGATGATCGCGCAAATCGGCTTGATTTGAAGTCTCGCTTGAAGGTGCTTCTTGAGTGGACGGCAAATCTGATAAATTATTAATATTAAGATAGTTAGTATGGAATAACAAAGAAAACATTTCAAAGCTTACCACAATGAGTCGACTTGTCCATTGAGAGAAGTACATCGAAGAAAGTGGTTATTTGACCTGAAGATTTTGTGTCGGGCTGTTTGTTGGGTGTATTGAAAAACAAGTCTGGAAAGTCTTGTGTCAATGTCGAGACCATCTCAAAGACATTTTCGCTAATAAATTTACAAGCCTCTGGATGAATCGAGATAGTGGGTCGAGCAGTGCCGGTCGAGTATCGGAATACATTCAACTTAACATCATATGTGGGACAGTCAGTGGTCGAATTGAAAGTAATAGACTTCCAGAAAATGGCTGAGGAAACTTGATTGACGGTGTCAGTGCTGCTGGTGGAACTGATAAACGATTGCTTGGTTCCATCCAGAATGTCGAATAGCGAACCAATTATAAGACTACGAGTTTGTTCGTGATAGCAAAGTGTCTTCAGCACCAAATGCAAAGGCTCTAAGAAGGCATCCGAATCTTTAATAAACAAAAGACACATCAAAGAACAAAGACTTTGATGATCCACAAAGCTTTTGAACACAGTTCGATGGCTCTCTGATGGTCCTCTATGATTGGTAGCACCATTTTGACGGTTTCTCTCATTAATAATTCTTTCACGTCTGTAGTCCTCTTCCTGAAACTGCCGAGGTTCATGGTCAAGCTGTTGTTGCATTTGCTGTGCAACATCCTGCCGCAAAGACTGAATTTCGGCGACAATTTCAGGAGGCAGCCGTCGCATTTCTTGTTCGTTCATTTCAATCAATACTTGGTTGCGTAAAGTAGCCGTCAAAGAATTGATGAAGTTCACCATTTCATGGTTGGGCGCATTTGGTGCCTGTGGTGCTAGTTGTGCTTGTGGTTGGGCCAACACCTCAGCTCGAATATCTGCTGGCAACTCGTTCAGCACATTGACATGAACTTGCTGTGCTTGTTTGGCTTGTTGCTTTGCGTTGTTGAGCATCATATATTGTTGAATAGCTTCTTTTCGAAAATTTTCGGGAATTTCCAGCAGTACATTGACATCTAACCCTTCTGGCACTGGTAAATTTCCCAAGATGGCTTGTGCTTTCGGGGCGAGTTTGCCTGTTGGAATTTCTTTCATTTGAGGCAGGCGAGGTTCTTTGATTACTTCCACTTTGGCTGCTTCCTTTCCGGCAATGTTCACAGCTTTAGGTGAGGCATCGACGTTTGTCAAGTCATTGACTTTAATCTTAATTTGTTCTTTGAGGGCCTCAGTTTTGGTCGTTTGCATAGCTTGTTTAGCCGGCACTCGTTTGAACACATCAATAGTTGCATTGACTCGGTGAACTGGAGAACTTGGCAATTGTTTTGCATTCTCAGTTGAAACCTCATTGATAGGTTTAGAAGTGGTTTCGTTTAAAATTGCTTTTGCTTTGAAGAGCATTTTTACCGTTTTGACTGACTTCTCTTGTATTTTCTTAAGATCCATCTCTTTGCACTGTAGTAAATAGTCCATTAACATTGGCTGAGCGAGTGCTGTCAATTCGAACATAGCGAGACCGTCCACCAAGCAACACTCCTGATACCACCGGCAAGTAGAGCAGCTCACAGCGCGAGTGGCAAGTTGAGTTGGTTCAGAATTCGGTCCATGAAAGATGGTAATTGAATTGCTTTGTGGTAATGAAGAGTCGTCATCAGCTTTGGGGTGAACTGACATTTGAGCCTCAGATGCTGAGTAATTCAATTGTGGGTCTTCGAATGGAGCACAGGTTCTATAGTATGGATTTTCCTTGCTCAAATCATTGCCCGCAATGCGAAACTTGTTGCTCAGGTCGCCCATGCCCACCAAGAACGGATGCACCAGTGGACAGAGTTGATAACTTTTTTTGCTGTTCCATCGCTCATCTCGGTTGTATCTTTCCGGCCATTTTGCAACGCTACCGTGCAAACTTTCGTCGCACTGCAAATTGCCTGTGAGAGCTTGCATTAACCAGAGAAGAGTGTCCAGAATGGCAGAGGCACTGATCGCTAGATCCACAGAGGATAGATTGAGCCAACGAAACGAATTTGCCAAATCGGTTACAAGCTTATCGCCCTGATTGTCCAGTTTGACAACTGCTTGACCACAAATTGATGCACAAGAAAGACATGGTGAGGTGAAAATGAGAACTTCCTTTAAAAGACTACAAACGGCTTTGATTTGATAGTGCTTTTTGGGCATTTCAACGCGAGATATAGCTCGGCTCAATAAGGCGACAATTTGGACAATCGATTCGGGAACATTGTCACTTGCAATGATCATAAACTTGAACAAGATGCTCGTCATCGAAGAATATTTATGTGACTTGTTGGCCAACAAGTGGTCAAAGATGAATTCGAGGGCGCTAGTCTTATCGGTTATGGCTTTAGTGAAACCTAAAAAGAGGAATATGTTAGAAAACAGTGAAAAATAACAAGGGAAAAGAGCTAACCTGCACGATACTCATGCTTGAGTATGAGATCTACATTTGGCCTGCAGAAACGGACCAATTCAGCGAGGATGTAAAGCAGATAGTTTGCGCCAAAGATGTGCCCATTGGAGTCTGATGATTCTAATTCAAATCTTTGAGGAATCAAGTCCAACAACTGTTTGGTCAACTTTTGAGACTGTTCGCACATGTCATCGAAATTAAGCTTGTGAATTTCGTGAGAATCATTTCGACAAAAGCGAATCTCATTTTTGACATCTATGTCAATTCGAAGTAGTGATTTAGCGCACTCGACGAAAAGATCGGGGTCTCTACAGGTCAATGGGTTGAGAGTCCGTGTGAAGATGTGCTGTTCACGGCTGCCATCGGGCCAAGATGATGATTGATCCACTGTTCGAAGAATGTTGCTTTCCATTGAACATCGCAGCACACAACCATTCTCGAAAACATGACGAATCAGTGAGACAGTCATGGGCACAATTCCATCAAAGTATTGATCTGTAGTGATGTTGAGCAGTGTGGTAATACCGTCCATATCATAGAATTTGCAGGCCAACTCATGCTGGGTGCGAGTTACTCGAAGACAAAGACGAATGGCAGCTTGAAGTGTGTCCGCATCGACCAGTGGATGCTTCATTAAGGCGACCATTGCTTCGAGGAGCCAGTGATTAAACTCCCCAATGCATGACTCTATGACGGGATTAGGAGTATCTTGTTTTGAACTAATTTGCGTTCGGTTTGATTGGTTGTCACTGAGCTTGGACACTTCAGCTTGCACAAACACCACAGGTTTCCATTCGATTTGCTTGTAAACTGTCTTGGCCAGCTGTTTTGAGTAAGTCATACTGCCAAAATGAACATTGAAAGTCTGTCCCTTCTGTTCATATTGACAGCTGAGTTGGCCATTCTGGTAAGCATCATCAATGACTCGATTGGTATCAGTGTCGTACTTTTTCCATTCATAGTTGTGCCACCATTTCCATTGTCTCGCCGAATAAGCAGCCAACACTTTGATTCGTCTTTGGGTAAATAGCGAATACTTCTCAAACTGATCGATTAGTGAAAGCAATGAACAAAGCCAACTGGGAAGAGCGATTGGATTTGACACCAGAGGAATAGCATCAACCAGTTTTACCAATAGAGAAAGCAGAATATTCATTAATTTCGAACGGGACAGTTCGGTCACGCAAACAAGTGGCATTTGAAAGGCTGCAACCGCAAGGAAGTGCAGTCGATTGCTCAACTTGGTGGACAGTTCGTTGCATTCAGTAATAGAGTTTTCCTCGAGTTCCTCCACAAGTACAGCAATGCGGCGGACACAGGCCTGGCCATTGTCTCGTCCAAGCAGATTCAACATATCAACAGCCTGGCAGATCTGTAAAAGCAAGCAAAAGCAAAATTAGATTAGAATAAGAGTGAGAAATATCATTCGAGTAAACATACCTTTGCCGGGTTTTGTTCAGCTACACACACAATTCCATCAATGATGAACTCGGCCAACCTGCTCAATTCACTCGACATGTCTTTGAACAGCATGTACTCGTGCATGACCGTAAGTGTGGCAGCTTTGACTTTCACCATCATTTGGTGGGAATCGTTTTTGGCCTTCAATATGTCGGTCAGTTCGTTTAACAGACTGTCTTGCGCCTTAATTTTTATGTTTAAGTAGGAACGTTCTGTGAAGAATCGAGTGATTAGGAATTTCTCTGCAATAATTTATTTAGACCACTTACCAGCCAAAACCAAAGCTAGAGCATAGAGTCTTGCAAGAATACATTCCATTCGAGTGCTGTAGACTTCAAAACTCTTGACCAGTCGCAGTTTGTGTAACATCTCAAATTGAAACTTAGCTGGAACTTTGTGCTTTTGGACTAAATCTTTCATCATTGAATCAATTGTCTTTGACTCCAAGTGGGCCTTTTCGAAATTGATTTCAACCGTGCACTGGTCAAGAGATTGGTACGACATTGAAGTGAACTCTAGTGGTAAATTCGGCAATGATACATCTTGAACACAACGATCTATCGACAAGCCAGATGTCTTTCCAGCCCAGGTATTGACAAGCACCTCGATGTGGAAGCGGATATCTTTACAGCGAAGAGTGTACAAGATTGACATCGACAACGTGACAATTTTCATGTCAGTAGAACTTAGTAGTGTGACCAAATGCTGAAATGAACAAAAAAAAGTGAGTGACACGTCACCATTAACGCCTCCGATAACGTACCTTGGTTGAAGAGTAGAATTCACTATAGTACCATATACGGTCGGTAGAGGTAGAGTTCTCAATAAGTCTACCCATGAACGAAAGGAAAAGCAAGAGAAGCTCCTTCTCCTGTACGTAAAGACAGATCAAAAATTAGAAACTCTAGATTAGAAACACATCGAAAGCTTACCTTTATATGTTCGGGCAAATCGACTGGCAAAGATACGTAGGCCAAGTTGGCATCGTCATTTGACTTGTTAGTGGTACAACACTTACGTAGAAAATGGTCGAATTGGAAGAGCACATCTTCCCACACAGAGAGCTTACACTAGAAAAGATGAACGTTGTTAACATATTAACACGGGTAAGTTGAAGGCCATATTACCTGTCCACAGTTCCAGGAGTTGACATTGGCCAGCACAGTGTGCAGTTCTTGGTCAGTGTTGCAGACTTGCAACTCTTCCAGGAGTTGCTTCTGCTTGGGAGGCTAAAGTGAAACAAAACAAGATAAGTCAAGTCATTTCGAGTATTCAGCACAGGCACCTACCGGATAAAGTAGATCGAACGTCATCGTAACCGAAGCAAACCTCCGAGTGAACTTTTAGTAACTAAGGGGAAGGCTTCAGAGAAAGGCGAAAAAAGGAAAAGTACAAACAGAAATACGCACAACACTAGGGAGACATGGTCTTAATATAGTGCATGCAAGTGCCACTATAGACGAGTCGAATTCGATCAATAAGTTTAATCTTACATTCGATAGTCCTATGAATAATCAATGTTTAACTGTTATGCGAACTTACTGAATGACTTTGCATTATTAGTTGGAATGCATAAGCAGTGCATATTCAGCCATATTATTCACTCTCAATTAAATTGTGACTATTTGTACAACTGATGTGCAGCGGACTAGCAAACAAAATGACATGTCCATTTGTGACGGCCATGTAAACATTGCATTAGTTCTCCACAGATGTCGTTACCCTCCTCCACATTCAAATCACACACATGCGCAGTACAGACACACACAATACAACGGACAGAAACGATCAGTGTTCGTTAGTAGAGGTTCAGCACTGCTGCAGTGAACATGTCATTTTTCCACTAGGTCATTTATTGCCAACCCCAACGATTTACTCAAACATTCCTCTGTATCTTCGTTACCCAAGCAATAAAGATACCTTGTACGTCACACATTCATATTTACTTTTTCGAAGATTCAAAAGTTGTAGAACAATATTCTAATCAAAGCAGACTGAGACACACGGAGACTGTGTAAGCAAGCGGCTTTCTGTCCTTGCAATTTTACTGAAAGCAGTGGCAGATTTTGCTTGGTGTTGATCTAGATCTAGATAAGTGCCACCGAACTGACTACCTCGCTATACGACGAATACTGCACGAACATCGTATTCGATGTAAATATATATTAGATTAGATTTTATTTATATGAACGCATTTATAACATGTTGCCTGCTGCCACTTGTAATTTCAAATTTATCATATCCTCACAAGCTTTTACTTTGTAAAGTTTACAACAGTGTGTGCAAGTGATCCCTCGATCGATATAGCACTCACCTCGACAGCCAAGAACGCATATTGTCTTGTAATTGAATTATTAATCACTGGTTATTATTTTATTTATCATGATATTTGCTCGATGCGCTGCTTAATGCAAATTATAAACCTGACAGAGAACTAGCTAATTTGGTTATAATATATTCTGTAATATATTACCGGTCAATTTTACATGCAGCGGCAGAGAGCGCGGTGAGATAGATTCGGCTTATTCACCTCTACCGAACGAATGTGCACGTTCTCGTGCAATATGGTTTTCGTCTTGCTTTAATATAAACAGACACAGCGTTATAAATGCAGCTGCATATTAAGCAACGAGGCACAAAATGACACAAGATGACAAGTCGATTCAATAATTAATCATTTAAAAATGTCATTGCATTTGATTGATATGATAAAAGGCACTGGAATTAATATTAAGAGATGACATACAAGCCTGTTTGGCATATGTGGTACGTACCGATGTTAGCGCATTAATTATTATTATTGTTAGTATTAAGTTAAGTTAGCAGCAGAATGGCCACTGTTCCGAAGAAATATGCAAAACTGTCAAGATATTTCAAGATACACTTAAGCCAATTGCAATTGTTGAATTTGTCCTTGTCCTTCTTCTTTTTCTTCCTCATTAAACGATCTTTTTGAGCCTGTGTGTTGTGAATGGTGCTGGTCAATGTTTCTGTTTGGCCAGTCGTTTGCACAGTTTCGTTTACTTTCGCACGGTTAACTTGAGTGTCCGAGGAAGTGATGTTGGCCAAAGTGGAAGAACCATTGAACGAGGCGTTGGTTGCTTTGTCCTGATTGACTTTTAGCTCCTGTTTGATGTAGCGAGTGAAGTGCTCAATCGGGTGATGATATCCTGTGGCACATTGGGCAAATTCACTGCCTCCACCTTGGTACACATTGTACGTGCATCGACCGTTGAGATAGTAGGCACAAGTCCTTGCTGGTAGTCGCAGAAAGTGGTTAGGCGCTGGAGGGCTGGGATGGTTAGTGTTGCACCAGCCGGAGAGACAACTTCGGTTTGACCAGTCACAGTGACAGTCACAGACGCCTCACTGACACCATCGCCAGTTGGACTTTTCACTTTGCGCACTATCTCCTTTGGTGGTTCCTCATTCTTGTGGCCAAACGGACAGCCATAGATTCGCGCTTCGGAGCAGCCGGCTCGGCTTGGAGCATTGAATGGACATTGGAACTGACACAGGATCGACTCGGGCACTGGCCTGGTTGACTTGACATTGAGCAATTACTTCTCAAAAGAACTCATGAAAGTCAAATGGAGAGCAAGATGTCGCAGTTTTATGTTTGATTATATTCCAATGTTCGAAATCAATGGCAAAACTAACTAAAATGATAAAAACTTAATTTGATCAATTATTGTCAATAAGACTTAACTTGACTCATCAAGTGAGAAGAAATGCTCGCCAAGGATATGGAGCTACTCGGCTCGACTGTCACCAAACAAGGCAATCCATTCTCATCGCAATGAGCACACAAACCACCATTGCACTAACGCATTCGAGCTCGCTACGCTAAGAAGGTGACCGAGCTCAAACTGGTGCAAGTGATCAAGGAGCTCCATTTGACTGACCAACCAAGGCGATTCTATCTGGGTGGCATTCTCCCACTGGAAGAGAATGCTCAGTATCAAGCTTTGTACGGACCCGAGCCACCTTTGGAGGGAAGTAAAAGACGCGACAAATTTGTTTAAACTGATGCTCCAGTTTTGGTGTTCATTCGATCGTGAGAATGAGAAACCTGGAGAACAGTGCGCAGAAGGCAAAACATTCCAGTTCTTTCACGGCTGGCCTCAGGATGCTCCCGCCTTCATCAAGGCAAGTGTTATTGTGCGTCAATTATCAAGTTTCTTTTGTCTTCGTGGGTCAAGGACAAGATTCCACTATATATAGCATATAGCATGCAATGAACAAATTAATTAAGTCCAGTGAATGTATTATGTATTCTTCGTATTGTTTGTATGCACATCATGTCTATCAGTGGTGCCATTTGCAATCGCCCTGTTGTATTCAGTACATTGCCTAACCGTACTCGATGTCCATTTCCATGCCCGAACAGTTTCAAAGTACAACTCGGGCTTCACTTTGAAATGCTTGCCATCACTGGTTCAAGTGGACTGACACGGCCTAGGCGCGGGTAGCATTTGCACACTAAATGTTGTGACTAAGCATTATCAGACACTCACCGAGACAGTCAAATGATTTCCTGTGGTTGCACTGTTTGCACACATTTGAATGTCACAGTCACCATTTGCTCAGTTGAAATGTTTGCAGGCAATAATCGATCTTAGCAAAAGGCGACAATTTAATGACTGTCCACATTGATTGAACAGTTCAGATGTAAGCAGTACAGAACAAACTCAATCGAATTGTGCTTTTAAAATGTTTTATTGCTCGGTCTCAATTGGTGAACCTCGTCTATGGTGAATCCTCGTCATCACCTTCGTCATCTGATGGCGATGCTGCTTTGCTGCTGTTGGCTGGTTGGACACTTTTCGATTGTGCACCAGTTGCAGTCTTTGCCACCGATCGAGTTCGGCCACCACCTTTGGACTTCTTCTTTTGGATGCTGACTTGATTGGATTTTGTAGTCTTGACCTTAGCCCAATCGGCGCTTTTTGGTTTGGCAGAAGTCTTGGCCACCGAGGAAGCAGATCGAGTACGGTCACCACTTTTAGACTTTTTCTTTTGGATGCTGCCTTGACTTGATTTTGTAGTCTTGGCCGTATCTGGTAGATCGACGCTCTTTGGTCGCTTTCTCGGTGTGTTCTGAGATGACTTTTTACTCGACTTACGAGTACTTTTAGCTTGACTTTCACTCTGCACTTCAGCGTCCTTTGATTTGGGCTTTTTGTTGTTCCTTTTGTTCACTTTCGGTTTGGCAGGATGGTCTTCTTCCAAGGACTGGTACACCTGTGAGATGATCGAGGTGTCACTTTTGATGGTGGATTCGATGTTGCACGTTTTGACGCTAGTTTTGGTCATCGATTTACGCTTCGAAGACATTTTGGCTCGGCCTTTGGTTGTCTTCTTCGAAGTGACCCTTGACTTGAATCTCTTGTTCTTAGGCTTTCGCTTGCGCTGTTTGACCTTTGAGTCTTTGACCCTCGGCTGAACACTCTTTCTCACGCTCTCTGTCTTTTTGGCAATGACCACTTTGGTCTGATCGACATCGAACTTGCCGGTCGCTTTTGTCTTGAGTTCTCTGTCCACTGACACACCCACGATTGCAGGGTCATTGACGGTGGTCATGTAGCGCACTTTGCTGTCGACGCCTTTTTCAAGTTCGTTCGATCGAATCGGGTCTTGTTCTGGTGCGGTAGTTTCTCGTTGCTTGGATTTGACCATTCTCGAGATTTGTTCCAGCTTGTCAGCTCGAGCACGCATATCTACACGAGTAGGCTCTGGCTTGGCAGCTACTTCAGTGTGACCAGCATCGTCCTCCTCCTCGGTCTGTTCGTACACGTCTTGGTCGTCGGCTTCTGCTTCTTCTGGAACTACTTCCACAGTCATCTGGTCTTCTTCTTCTTCTTCGAGGACATCATCATCGCCCTTTTCTAGACCAGCTATAAGAAGAGGAAGAAACATTTCGGTATAAAGTGATCGAAGAAATTAATATGAACACTTACTCGAATGTTGGCAGCCCATTAAACTGAAGGGGAGAGAGTCTCTTGACTCAAGCAGATGTGATGGTTGGCACAAAGAAAGAGAAGGGGAAGCAGACTCACAAAACACAATCCGTGCATGGAAAGAGGTTGCCTACTTATACCAAAATGGCAAAGCTAAATCTCTCAACAGTGTTCGAGAGTAGAATTCGATTTGAATACTTTGATTGTTTACTGTGACATGAATGAGATCATTTCTACTGTAGAACTATCGAGATATTCTAAATTGGCTCCTTGTTCGACATTGTTCCAAAGTCGAGTGACAAGTCATTGACTGTTGAAGTTCAATTATGATAGGTTTTATTCTTTTTTAATTTGATTAAATTATATTAGTGCACATTGCTCTGCTTAATTAATTAATTCGCCCTGCTTTCAGCATTTTATCTTTGCTTTTTATTACAAATGTACTGTCTGATTATTTAAAGTAAGTAAACAAGTCTGGAAACCTGTGACGATGACTCTTTGGTTGACTTGACCGAGTTGGAATCGTCACTGTTGGCTTGTTTGCAGTGGAATCCAATCGATGGCACAACCGTGCACGATCAACAATTGTGATCACACACCACGAAACAGTGCCAAGTGCCACTCCATTGGACTCGGACTGGGACGTTTTACTAGTGATTACATTTTACTGTCACCAAGCGACACGAGTATCATCGTGATCAACATACAAATAAAATGCCAATTGGCGCTAAAGGGAAAATGTTGACTGGAAGATCACAGGACGGGCACAAGTCTGCCAGTGTCACTCGACACTCAATTGAGGAAGGCATGCATTAGCAATTTTGCCTAACTCGAGTTCCGATCGGTCAGAGTGCCTTTCACCTCTCCCACATGTTCTCCTGACTTTACAAAACCTGAGCTGTATAGCTAGAGTCTGTATACAGACACAATTGGTCAATGTACATTCTGGTGCTTTACCTCAAACCGATCAACCCTATCAGCAAAACGACACTCATGACGTGAGTCGAATAAATCGAATGTGTCCATTTGCACTGAAAGTCGCTTCTTGTTTGGATTGTGCCTAATTTGGTGATGTACTTATGTGCTCAATTAGCACGGTACAAGGAAAAGACTAATGTGGGTGCATGCTCAAGCATTAATATTTGAGCACATTTTCACTTGTGTAATTCACCAGGAAGCAATCAAGCCAATTAGCGACATTGTTGAACAGCACACTCAAATGGCCGAACAAGACTTTGCTAGAGAAGCTCTGCAGGTAATCAGAAAACTGTTGCACAAACACTTTGCAACTAGTGACGGAAGTTCCGGAAGTCACGGAACAAAGAGCAAAAACAATTCGGCCAAAAACCATTGAAAAATCTGCAAAGCGCCATGGCTCGGGTTTGGGACGAAGATTGCTCAAACCCTTTGGCAGTTTTAGTCTACTATGGCCACTTTACCATAATCTGCTCTCACATTGCCAGCCTATTTTAGAAATTCAGGTAATGACCATTGTGACCATTAGACAATTAGACCTCACACCACTGACTGGCGAGCTGCTCTAATGATTCTATTCTCTCGCGCTATGCATTGACTAATTGCTGTCTCGACATGTGATGTTCATTTGTCTCAATGTAAACTGTTTCATTTGATTGAAATTTTCACAAACTCGCAACCTAAATAAATCATTATTTAATAGAATGGTGGCGCCAATTTGATTTATACAATTCATAATGGTGACATTGGCCAGTGCAGTCACTTCCACTACACGCCAATTCTTCGAATGGCTTTCTTTTGTCTTTCCTCGTCCCTCACAATTGTCAGCACAAATCTGTCTATTTTGTCTGAATGGTTGCTAAATTAAATTTGTATTTCTCAAATAATCTATTTACTCCTTGCTTTAAAGCACTCTAAAGAGGAATCAAATGACACTCGGTCACTAAATTGATTTGCCATTCGATTGGCCATTTAGACCAGCGATGACTGCCACCAGTCACAATCGCTTTTGACTCCACTTCTGTGTCCTTCGGTGCATCGTCTTTTTACGACTTTGATTAAATGTTCTTCCGTCACGTTTGCGTGTCTGACCCAAATATAGTTCAATGCATTGATACCCTTAATACCTTGATTAGTATGGCCTTGTAAGTGCTTCTGTCTCGGGCACAGAAGTGCGAGAATGCGATGAAGCCGTTAATAGGCCAATTACGATGTAATTATCTTTTATGACAATTCGCCGTTCGGAGCGAATGGCCACTTACTGAGCGGCAAGCCTTCATAATTATTATTGGTGTATGTATGTGGAGCACCGAATGGGCCACAGTTGACTCACTCGAACAAGCATTCATCAATTGAGCTACACTAGAATGTTGATTGCCACCGAGTGGGATGACTATTCTTGCGCCTGGCTGTCCACACTCACATATATGTGAGTAACATTCAGTGGTCCAGTGTGAGGAGACAAGAATGGATGAGTCTGTGCGACAACAGTGCTCAAGCCCAATGGCCGATGGCTCGACCAGTAGTGCTCCACTTGTGACTGCATTATGTGTAGCACAGTGACTGTGCTCTCTTCAGTGAACACATCTGTGCCCTGTGAGTCTTGGTTCGGTCATTTGATGCAATACTGTTACTGTACCGGGCTGTACCAATCTAAACTGGCAGTACCAATACACACGAGTGGGCACTGATCGGATAACGAATCTGCATGATGGCCAGCGAAGCACCAATCGACTGTCTCTCACGGTGCAATCACTTGTTTCCTCGTCACGTTAATTGGAATGGTGGGCCGAGTTTCAGTGTCCATTGCCTCCGTTGTCTAGTTAGTCAACATGAAACTAAACTTCCCAGTTGACTTTCCAATAAAAAGCAATTTTATTTGTATACATATTATATTATAATATTAAATGATATATTTAAACATTGACCCAAGTACAGGCATTTAACTTTATTAACGCACTTTATGTTGAGGTGATGATGCTTCCGTGACGATAAAGTTGAGCAGTTTATCGTTGGTCTCAACGAATTGATTCAAAAATGTTATGTCATTTCTGTCGGCTTTTGGATAATGCTTAAATATTATATGACGCCGTACATTGCTACTGAGGGCTGAGGTATAATGGCACCAATCATAAATCTGTCAACGAACAAAAGGCCGCCGAAGACGAGGCTTACACTGGAGCCACAGTCAACAAGAACAAACTTGCATCGGACGGACTGGCAAGCGCGTCAAAGAAGCGCAAAGTGGACGATCCTATTATAGTGCCAATTTGTGTGCGAATGAAGATGCCATTGCTGTGGTGAAAGAGAACGACGAAGGCAACGCCAACAAAGACAGCGACAACAAAGATAATGAGACCAAAGTGGACAAAAGTACACTGCTTGAGGCACCCGATGGCCAAATTGTTCTCAGTAACGAGATTATCTGTTCAACTCGAAACTGTACCGTCAACCTAGACACGGAGAAACGAGTGCTTCAAGCATTGGCCGCACAGATGCAGGCACATTGTGAGATGGAAAACGTTTTCTTCATGAATTATCAAGTAAGTTCATCTAGTACAAAAGATGACATATAGTCTAATTGACAAATAGTCTAATTGCCTACCTTGTCTAGGTTTAACGTGAACATAACCCTTGGTCATGACTTTTCCTACAAGCGATTCGAACAATTAGTCGAGAGTACTGTTCAACCTGATGATCACCAAAGATGCACGAAAGCTAATCATCGAAGTACCACTCGATGTAATCACCGGTCTTAACAAGACACTTATAAAGGATAATATGGCCAACGGTTATTACTGCTTTCAAACATGTAACATCTCAATTGGTTGGCTAATCAACCTGTCAAAAGACTTTGTCCATTTTGCAGTGCGTACTTCTGCCAAGCCTTCATCTATCAATTGGATGCAGATCGAGTTGAAAATATCGAAAAAGTGTTTGACTATTTTTACCTCGACTCACGAAAGCAAATGTAAGTTCAAAAGTAGTTTTTAATTTTGTTAATCTTTTTATTATTAAACTGTCACAGATTGGATTATTCATTCAGTTCAATCAGATAAATTATTTTGGAGAAGTATCGCAACATGCGTCGAATCTACATTGCTCTTTTATGTCGATTTCGATGAGCGACAACAAAAGATGTTACAGAACTCTTGTGTTAAATTGAATTCTACTCTCAATTGGTGTCGTTCGGTGAATTTTACTTGCACAGTGCCAGAACCAGAAAATACCAAACCGAACAGTAAACAATCCCACTACTACCACCCAGTACCATCAGTGCCAATCCCAAGAGGAGTGCCTCATTGGAATGTCTAAATCGTTCTGCCTCGAAGTAGACGACAAGACCACGACCATGTTGGACAAATTGATTCTCATTGCAGACATCTGCAAGGGCATAAGCAAGAGTTTCAAATTGTATCTCGGCAATGTGTATCAAACAAAAAAGCTTTGATTGACTTTGTGCGATAAAGAGTTGCCTTTTGCAAAGGCAATTGCCGTTCTCAGTCTATTTTCCTGCATGGTTCTGTTCACTGGCTCGTACAAGATTGCGGGCACTCTCAAGAACGAGAATTTGCTGAACACATTTTTCGATATCGGCGAACGAGAATTGGAAATCAATTCGAGCGCACGGGAGAAGTGTTTGTACTATCTCAAGAATCAAGATTCAGTGCAAGGAAATGTCAATTGTCAACATCTACCAGGAGTTCATGAAACTGTTGGCGAATCAGGCGAGATTCGCTAAGCAGAAGACATCAATGAACGAAGATTATGTTCTCATTCGACGGGCCACTCTCTCGCCCACTACACTCGAGTTGATGCAACCAATTCCTCTGTTGAAGTCACGCTTTAGCAATCGTGCCAATCTCGACCATTCGGCTGACCAATGACGACGAAAACAATCGCAAATTGAACAGCTGCAAAAGCATTCACGACAAACAATTCATCAAGGACAGCATCAAGTTGCAGTGGTTGAATGGCATTCTTATTGGTGATTGATTGTATGAATTTGTTGGTTCATCTTCGAGTCCGATGCGTGAGAATGGTGTGATCATGTATGCGCTTGACCGGGAAAGTCGTAACGCACAGAACATTCGAGGTCTGGCAGGAGATTTGAGTAAATTCAATCGAAATGTTGTTAAATATGTGGCTCGATTTGGTTGAATGTTCTCACAGGCGATGACCATCGTTGAAGAGCAGGAAGAGATGATTTGCATCACAAAGGACTTTCTCGGTGAAGCCTGATTTTAAGAATTTTATTAACAAAAAGAAAGAGCGACATATCATCTCCGATGGGGTTGGCATTATTTCTCGCAGTGTGGCCGAGAACTTTTTGCCTTATTTGTGTCAACTTCGGCCTGCCGACTATTTTACGTCTGCTTTTCAAATTCGATATGGCGAATGCAAAGGCATGTTGGTCGTGTCCCATTGGTCCCATTGCCAAGCCAGCGATTGTGTTCCGAAAATCGATGAGAAAGTATGACTCGGAGGAAAACTCGCTGGGCATTGTCGATTATTCGATGTCACGTCCAGTTTTTCTCAACCGTCCACTGATCAACATTTTGGACCAATTGAATGTGCACCGAGATGAGTTGTACCGCTACTTTGCAGAGCACTTTCAGAGCAGAGCACTTTCACTGTTGCGAAAGCACTGCTGTACAATTTGTGTGTTCTCGAACTGATCGAAACTTAAGCCAACTCGCACCTGTCCAATGACCGAATTCAGTGTGGCATCTCACTGTTGGAGGAACCATTTCTGCAGAGCATCATCAACTACATCATCTACTACCGCCTGAACGTACTCAAAACTCGAGCCCGAATTCCTTTTGAGAATGGCCTTTGGGGTAATCGACGAAACTCAAACACTCAACTATGGTCAGATATATTTCCAATACACAAAAATGTCCAAAGAAGGACTACTCACCGCACAAACTGACATCTTGGAAGGCGAAGGTGTTATGGTGACCGAGTTTCCCTGCCTCCAACCTGACAATGTTCGCAAACTTAAAGTGGTGAAGGTGAATGCATTGAGCCATATTAAAGACTGTTTAGTGTTTCCCACTAAGGGAAAACGATCTCATCCCGACGAGATGGGCGGAAGTGACCTTGATGGGAACGAGTATGCTGTCTTTTGGGACACCAAACTGATGTTTCCTTGATGGCAACTTTGATTCGATGACATTTCCGTACGGCATGGCCAAAGACATGTCAAACGACATCACCATTGATGATATTGTCGAGTTTTACTGTAACATTTTGATGCTGAACAACATTGGTCAGGTGGCAAACACACATCTCATTTACTAGGACTACCATCCGAAGGGACTTTTCTACGAAGAGTGTCACGATCTGGCCATCTACTCAATCTCTCTTGATTACCAAAAGACTGACATCATTGAGGACTTTCCGAGGTAATTTGCATTTTTAAAGAGGCAAATTCGTTTGTTCATATTGAAACTGACTTGTTTCGTACCAATCAGAAGGTATTTTCTCAACATTCGACCTGACTTTATGGAACGCTTCGGCTCTGACAAGGTTTATCTCTCGAGACGAATTCTCGGCCAATTCTTGAACATTGTTCGTTGGATGGAACGAATTGTCGAGTTGTCTCAGTTTGATGTCATCGAGTCGTCCAACACCAGAATGACAATTACAAAGAATCCTAAATTTATTCTACCCGGCTGGAAACGATTCTACACCGAAGCAGAGGAAGCTTTTATAGAGTACAAACTGCGCCTTGTGCAGACATTGAAAGTGAGGTGGTGCTCTTCTCTGATGTGTACGAGGACAAGTCTGACGTGTCGAGGGTGCTCGTATTTGGTCTGTTCAACTATTTTCGGGCCAAATTTGCTTCGCAATGCGATCGACTTCAAGCCAACAAAGAAGAGCGCCTCCTGTGCATCAGTGCGTGGTATGCCATCTGCTTCGAAAAGTGCTTCACCTACAATGGAAAACTTGAGCAAAAGGCAAGTGACTTGATGTATGGAATGCATTGGTTAGAATGGTTACTAGACTGGTTGGTTGCCATAATTATCGCAATTGACTTACTGTTATGTTAGTGAAATGCATTTTATCATGATGAATTGTTCGGTGTCCGGTCAGTGCATCGGCTTTCAGGGACAAAGACGAATTGCTTTAGCACTAGCACTTTCGCTAATGTCTCGCTCAGTTTGATTATCCCTTGAACTAGTAGACCAGTTGATACGCTATTAATGCTGTTCAATAATGCTGACCGATATATCGCACATGTTCAGCTCTACTCGATAGCATCACTGCAGACTTGAGAGTCACTTGAATGAAGATGTCCAATTGAAGACTCCACTTCACTTCACTGGCCATTACAGCGGAACAGGTATGTCCTGTAGATTTTCTCTCGATGAACCACTCGCGTCGCAATTGCGTGCATTTGGCCGAGATTGTTGCCCACTGACGTCATTCGGTGACCATTCCGTGGCTTTTTTACTCGACTCGAGTTGGTTTGTTTGTGGCATCGATGTGTGATGGAACTACTGACCGATGCGGTCACGCATTAATCATTCTGCATTCGTGGAGCGCAAACCACAGCAACACCTCAACGCAAATCTCAATGAGTGAAGTGAGTCGATGTTGCCAATCGAATCGCTTCTCAATCTTAGCACCGGATTCATTCAGCACACCTGATCGTTGCCCAATGATGTCTGTATTTGGTCAGAAGCGATTCTAGTGGACTCACTCCTTGTCACACAGACAGGCCAAGTGACATTTATGCCTGTGTGCGCAATCTGTGCAATCCTCGATCGTCTCTGTATGCATTACATCTAAATCGCTGATACTGTGCGTTGGGCTTTTCCAAAATGTATGTATCATTCGGTTATTTATTCAAATGAACGAGCTTTCCATTTTGTTGTGTCCTTTGGTAGTAGTAACGTTTCATCATGCTAATTATAAGCATTCACTGATGGGCCTTGTCCGCATCGTGTCCCGTCTAGACTAGGTGGCCAGTGACTTGCTGCTCTGTCACTTGTCAATATATATTTACAGTTGCAAAATGTTGTCCAATTCATCGCCTCAATATTATCGCTAAGGTGCTCGTTCTTGTTTGCTCTGTGTCTGATGACAATAAAAACTGAGTTGAATTAGAAGAGAATGTGTTCAATTTCGCGAGTGCCGACCGATTGACTGGATCAGACTGACTGTGTGTGTGTCTTGATTACTCGATTGCCCGTTGGTCAGTGATCGAATCAACACCAAAATTCTGTTGGTCACTAATTGCATTGTTGATTTATGTGTTTATGTACTTGTGTGTACCTGTAGGTGATGAAACGAGCGCCGTGGACGAATACGTATACGTTATAACGACCACGTTCATTCATGCACTGGACGCTAACTGTTGATAGTGCCAATTGGCATACCACAACACCTGCTCTTATAACCAAGTATTTGTGTAATTGGTTGGTTCTAATTAAATTGCGCCACTAGCTCAGTTACTGGTTCACTTAAACACTCCACTGTGGTGTGTATCTTTATGGACCGGCACTTGTTGCACATATTTTATTACGGATGCACAATGTGTGCCTGTCGAGATTGTCACTGTTGCCACTCATGCCATTACGGGAATGAGCAAATGTGCACGGCCTGCTATCAAAGTGCATTCACTCACTTATCGACATCGCGTAATAAACCATTGCACAATGCTCACGTCCAACCATTCGACCATCGTCTCAATGGTTCATCTTGTTCTGCCTAGTAATTGATCACTCAATGTAATGGCATTACTAATGCGATGTGTGTATCATCTACACAGGCAAACTAAGACCGTCTCTGTGATGGCCTCATTGACCGAATATTGATAATCCATTACTCTCACACACGTACCTAATCTGTGCTTGTGTTTTCCTAGTCAAATGCCTCCATCCTAGGATCGATCGATCTCGACAGCTGTGCGTCGTTGAACATTTTTGAGGAACCTTGCATGACTGTGGTCACTCCGACCGGCCACCTCAATGGATGCTGCGCCTCAACATGACCGGTGGCAAAGTTACCCACTCCCTCGGTTATTATTGGCGTCATATCATTGGGGCCTAATAGCATTACATGTCCTTGTGGATCTACGGACAGTACATTCGCATTGTGCTTGCCGTAAATTGGTCCTGTAAGAGCACTGTAAACTCTTTAGATGGCTCATCTCGGTCGTTTCCTTCTTCACCTCACTGTTCTCCATATTGTTCATATCTAAATGATCTATCCTGTTGATCTCATTGTTCACACGCAATCTATGTAATTGAGCACATGTAAGTGACTCTCTGTAATTGGCTTCAATTGCTCCATTTGTGACTGTTGATTGATTCCTTATCTGGCCAAACCACCTCGCGCTTTGTCTTTCCTTAGCTCGGTTTTGCCATGCAAATCAAGACGAACGGTTGTTGGCACTTGTTATGGTGTGGCTGCTCACTTGGCCTCGGATCTGTTCATTTGCCTTTCCCTCTGCCTTCACCGCTTTGCCCGTTCTTGACCTTAAATGGTTCTTGTGAAGGCAAATAATTGCTAGTTACTACTAGTTTTATAGTAATTTGCATGCACGTACAACAAGGTCTAGCGATAGGTGACGATACTCTAGTCGTGTAAGGCAAATTTTCAGCGTCACTAATTAGTGACAGTGTGGCTCGCTTCCCTAAACCGGATTAGTGGTTCTTATGATACGCGCGGTCTGTGCCGCCGAATGGCTCCATTTGTCGGCTCGCCCACTCGTCCTACCCATATACCGAGTAGCAAGTGAGTCTAATGGCTAAAGCAAATTCTCAGAGCAAAAGTTAGTGTTACGTCATATCTGTACGGACCAATCTGATCAAATCGAAAGTGAAACATGTGTACAGACTGTACAGTTACTCTACAAAGGATTCACTGAATTCGAGCCAAACCATTTCAGTTCTTGTACTAGTGCTATTTGGTGACCAGGTCTGTTTTGTTTTCAAACACTGATAGTGCTTGCATAACAAACCATGTATGAAAAGGTTGTTACGACAGTAGAAGAATTCGTTGAAAATGGCACTGTTTACGTGCCGTCATCTAAATCAGCTGTTACTTGTATTGTTTGTGAAATGCAAATTAAGAATGCGACAATCCAAAAACTCAAATCTCATCTTGCTTCTAAGAATCACGAATTTTTAATTTTGAATCAAAATACTAATGGTTTAACAAAAAAAGAATTTCTTAAATTTCGTCCTTTTGTTCAGAAGTATTGTTTTCTTCAACTTAGTGGCGATTTGTTGCTTTGCGCAATTTGTCCTGCTGCTGTCACATTCAACATTGACACCCTTCATCTAATTCGAAAACACAAACTAAACTTTCATCCTGATTTGCCCAATCTTGACGAGGAAAACGAGCCAAGAAATAATCCAAAACGGAAAATGCCTTCAGAAGAACAAAAATCAGATCTAATTCAAAATGAAATTACCAAACATCTTGATAATGAAGGCAAACCATTACTAGGATGTAATGAAGAAGGAAATCTAATTTGTTTAGTTTGTGAAGAATTGTTTATTCCTAAAGATTATTACAAGTATAGCACAAATGTAGTTCGGCATCTCAAAAACAGTGCTAGGCATGCTAGTGCGTTAATAAGGAAATCCATACCAAAGCCTTCAAACGATGGCAGTGTGACACCGCCTCATCAATGGGAACCGATGCAAAAAGTGACCGGCAAACATCGGTTCATTAGCAAAGAAGTATCAAGACGAGCTACAATGGCATTGATTGGCGCTGGATTTTCATTTTTTAGTTCTAATTCTACAAGTACAGACTATCTAAAGTTCAAAGTTGGTCAAAGAATTTCTTGTACTCATCTTCTTACGAAAGGATTAATTATAAGTGCTGAATGTAAGTTATTATTTGATTATAATATATCTAATTATTTGTTTCATTTAAGATTGTATTGAAAGAAAGCGGTTATTTTATAAGGACAAACTTGTATGGGTGTCGATCGACGAGACCCAAAATGGAACCAAGACTTTAGCTGGTTTAGTGTTTGGCGTTTTAGATGAGACTATGGCAAGTCACGAAATAAAAATCACTGTCATAACTGCAAAAGATGGTGATAATTTGAGAACAACTGTACTCCAAGCATTGCAAGAATATTCAATTCGCCAAGAACAAGTAAAACTATTAATAACTGATTCAGCTTATGCAATTCGCAAGTGTGGTCGCTTGCTTGAAGAAGCTATACCTGGATTAATTCATGTTTTTTGTACTGCCCACGAAATGCACATTGTTTGCGACAAAATTCGACTGCTTCACCCTGTCTTGGATTCTTTTATTGGGAAAGTTAAGCAAATCTTAGCTCGAAGTGGTCCAAGAAGTGTTTTCTTTAAGTTGGTTACTGGAAATTGTCCTTTGCCTCCCAAACCTCACTACATAAGATGGGGCACTTGGATCATCACTGTCAATTATCTTTATTTCTATTTGCCCGCTGTAATATGGTTTATAAAACAATTGCCATTTGATAGACCTCCAACGACAAGAACTACCAAGAAGAAGACTAAAAATGACATTGATTCTCGATTAGCTGAATTAAAACAAAATGTCGAGAATGATGACTATGTTGCCATGATACAGAATGAAGTGAATTTTATTTTCAACTACTACCGAAAGATGCCAAAATTTATATATAAAGCTGAAAAAGAAAAGGCAACATTTGACTATTCAAATAAGATTGTAAAGGACGTTGATCTTTACCTGGAAAGTGCAACTAAGAATACTTCAGGAAAGGACATAGAGAAGTCTAAGATTATTTATTTAAAATGGAAAAATTGCCTTCGTGAGAATGTCGGACTATCCAAGCTCGAAGAATTATGTCAAGATAAAAATTCGTTTTATAATTATGGTCCTCTGACATCTGCTCAAACCGAACGATTGTTTGCGGCTTATCGGCGGAATTTTGGACAAAATTTCCTTCGAAACTTTGGTGATTCTAATTTAGAGAAATCTGTCATTTGTAAAATTAGTATTAGAACTGAAGAGGTAAAACAATAATGATTGATTTATTATGATTGCATTTTTAATTATTTTTCTTTATAGAAAACAAGAAAGAATAATGTTAAGATTTTTGACGAAGAATATGTACCAAAACAGATTCAATTTATTGAAGCCAAAGATGTAATAGGCGAAATTCAAAAAAAATTTGGACTGAATTGTATGAAAACTATAACGCAACAACAACGTCGAATCGAAAGGTCAATTGCCAAAACTGGTCTTGTGAAGCAAACTCGCGGGCATAAGGAATCTCGTATTTTGCCCACGAAATTGATGCCTAAAGAAAAGAACAACGAATTGCGCTGGCATCAGGACAAGGCACATGACCCGCACCAATCTACGAGGAACCCTAGCCCAAGTGAAAACAAAGACAACGAGAAAGAAAGTAATGATTCTAATGGCGCCGACGATCAGAGACCTTGGTCAAAGAGCGAAAAGGTTAACAAGCCTGGATCGCATGTGGACAACTCTCCATTGGTTCAACATTCTTCTACTAATGCATCAGACAGTGGTAACTCGTCCTTGGATATCCATGATTTGCCCAAGGATGGAAATCAATCACAGAAGTCCGATAAGGGCAAAGTTCATCGTAGAAAAAGGTCTTATGGGGCGAATCTTGTTGGGAAATTCCAAAAGGACAAAAGTACAAGCAGCCATCCTGGTCCTTTTGGTCCTGGTTCTCATGCCAAAGAAAACGGTAACGACTGGCAAAGTGAAATGCACACGAAATTACCTCAAATATCAAGAGCAGGACGAACAATAAAAGAAAACAAAAAATATGCAAATTGAAATGATTTGAAATTATGTAATTTATGAATTTAAATTTAATCATTGTCACTCTTAATAATTGTAATGAATTTATGCTTAATAATTTACCTATGTTATTGTCAAATTCTATTAAATTCATTTTTGCACTACTTTTGATATCAAGTTAAATAAGTTTAATAATATAATAATTATAATTTTAATGATGAAAAAACCACTTTTATACTACTTTGTATATGGCTCCGTAGTGCTTTAGATAAGAGATGTTAAGACGCTCCGTGTGATCTATATGGTCCGTACAGATATGACGTAACATTAACTTTTGCTCTGAGAATTTGCTTTACTAATGGCACTAGACACTGTACACTAGTAGACAGGTATGTGTCACTCGTCTCCCCACCTTTACCTGCCCACAGGTGCGCCCGCTCTATAGCCTGCTGTGAGACTCTTGAGCAGGCATTATCCATGTTATTATGCACTCAGACTGCAGAAGAATGTCTCATATCCATTGTTTGTATACTGTGAGTGCACTCATCGGTCGGACAGGGTTGACACCACTTTTGTTAAGGACACATCTTCAGAATTGTTGAGTGCACCAGAACTAGCGCCAAATTGGCATCGGCGACGAGACTCGTGTCTGCCAGTCATCTTGACCACGGACAGAATGAGCTCAAGCAGTCAAATGAAAGCAAGCCACTTGCATGTCACAGCTCACCGCTAGATAATCAAACTATCATTCAATCTCTCAGTCCAAGCATATCAATAATGTCTCCTTCCGCTTCTGTCTGGTAGAACAGCCAACCAGAACATTGGTTAATTGGAAAGCATTTAACTTGAATTGTAAAAAGGTTGCCTGTCTAGTAGGGTACAATGGCAAGAATAGTTGTCAGTAGATTTAGTCGCACACGGTAATTACAAAAACATGGACCCAACATTTTGAATAGTCTACACGACCCATTTCAGTCTATCTGCAATCATTTGGGCTATTTGTGTGCTAAGGCACCTGCCACGAACGAGCCATCAACGGCAACATTTGTCCAATGTGAGCTTTGTGAACTTACAGTGCAAACCATTACCCACAGTTCCCTTGGCCGGATTTCTTGATTTGTTATTTTGAAAATAACGACATCTATGGACATCATGTGGACTAAAGTGTGCTTGTTCTTTTGTGACAAGCCTCGTCACTTTCTATTTATGTCGACTATCATTGCGTGTATGTCAGTCCTGTGTGTGAATTAAAGTTTCTCAAGCCATTTCTTTGTGCCTTTGAACAATTCCACTGTACATCTGTGTGGCTTATCTGGTTGGCAAGTGCATCACCGAGGACACCTGAAAAGTGCCATTCGAGGACAGTTGGTTGACTCGCTGTTCTGCCGGTTACCATCCCACCTGGGCTCAGTTGGCCGATCTCGAGGAGTTGGACAGAATGGAAGAGAGCCAACAAGACCAAGTCGAAGAGGCCGATGACGAGCTGAAGTGCGCCATTTGTTTGGGACAAATGCACTCTCCGCATGGCCTGCTGGAACACTGTTCCCATCTGTTTTGCGCTGAGTGCATCGTCAGGTGGGAAGAGAACGATGCCCAGAAACGTTGCCCCCTCTGTCGTGTCCCTTCCCGAAGAGTGCTCCTCTGGTCGTGTTGAAAGTTCTCGCTATGAACGTTAATAATTCGACCGATGAGATGACCGCGAACTGAGTCAACTATGACCAGTCACCACTGTGGCGCTATTGCCTTCGCTCATGTCAAACACAGGCAATCTCGGACGGTATAAAGTCTCACATCTCGCATTGCTCTCATTGTACAGTTGGACTGTTGTGAGACTTGCTGCCTATTGTAAGTTCTCCTGAAGTTGTGTGTCTGTCTATCGATCACTAACTTGCCTCCTTCTGTCCCCAACTAGGTCTTGTTGACAAACTCTATTCATTGTCGTGCTACCTATTTGAGACGTTACCGAAGCTCTATTTCTGTCTTTTATGTTTTACCTTTTATATTTATCCTAGTACAGTGTATCTGTTATTTTATTTGTCAATAAAACCTAGCATTTTCATTAGATTATGAGACTTATCCTTGTCTTCTAATTGGAAATTAGCTACGGTTGACTATTTTCACTCTCACTACTAGTCAGGCTATTTCTACTTAGTCTGTCTGTGTGTGCACCACTGCACGTGTTTTCTCTTTTCCCCTTTATTTGTGTGGAGGCAAGCGTGTGAGGTAGTCAGCACCACTTCCCATTTCTATTCGGTGCCGTCGTGTTGAACTGATCTCCACTGAAGCGCTCAACTTTCCCTTTCTCAATTGGACTTTTTGTCCCCGAAGCGAACTTTTTCTTTGGTGTTATTCATCGGCACGAATCTACCCCGTTTTTGATGAGTGACAAGATCAAGCCTGAAGAAGCGAAACTCGGTACGACGGAGACTGGCGAAAACCTCGAAACAAAGACTGACGGAGGAAAAGAAGAAATTGTTGAAGACGAGTTCAAGGACGTTCTTTCTGAGATTACGCCTATATCGTCTGAAGTCAAGAGTGACACGAGTGAAAACGTCAAAGCTGAAAGCCCTGTCGACACTGGCACGAACGCCTCAGCCGATAATTCTAATTCATCGACTCCGACGTCCGCTGCAGCCGGTGGTTCGCACAACTCGACAACCACAACGATGGCTGTCAACCTACCTGGAGTCAACTTAATAAAGTTGAATATGAAAAATTGGACTATCTGGAAGACTCAAATTTTGGACTTGTTGGACGCTCTAGCCGTCAGTGATGCAATCACCGTGGACAAGTTAGCAACCGACAAGAAGATGAACGGCATGGCCAGACTTTACATCAATATGAATATTGAAGACGAAGGCCTGCGAACAATGCTTCTCGGTATGGAGTCTGCCCACTTGATGTTCGAGAAATTGAAAGACAAATTCGAAAAGCCGGATTTGTACGCTGCTCAAAGAATTCGTCATCGGATTGCGCAGATCAAGTTTATAGATCCTGCACGTACCGAAGAAACGATCAAGAAGCTTGAGCAAGAAATTAACCTGCTTAGTCTAAAGGCGACCGTTACTGAAGAAGAAAAGTTTACTATTTTTGCCGTGGCTACTATGACGGAGAAATTTGGTAATATTATGATAATGGTTGAGTCTTTAGATGCAGCTGGAAACAAGCCTAACCTGAATACTTTGAAGAAAATGATTCTTCATGCTGGTAACTCTGCTTCACATATTCGTGTCAACGAAATTCACCACGTCAAGGCTAAACGTGAATTCAAAGGACGATGCTATCACTGTGATAAAGAAGGTCATATCAAAGCAAGATGTCCTGAGTTGAAGGATGGCGAATCGAAGGAAGCGAGTACTACTAAGAAAACGGACACACGGTCTAACGTGAAGTTCAAACGGAATGAAGGAAGAGGACGTTCTATCAAGAAAGAACTTATCGACTCGAGTGCTACGGTTATTACTAAAGCTTCAATTGCGAGTGTTACCTCTATCCAAAGTCAAGTAATTAAGGCACGTTTTGTGTTGGACAACGGTGCAACCGATCACTTTGTGAAGGACGTTAATCTATTGACCGACATTCATGAAGTATCCACTTTTGCAGTCTCTGGTGTTTGTAAACGAAGTGACGCGACCTTCTATACAACTCAATGTGGAACTGTGACTATTATGGTGGAAGATGGTTCTCAATTTAGTTTCCAAGCCTACCTTGTCCCTGAACTCGACGAGAATTATTTCTCTATGAGTATTTTTGGTAAAGCCGAAAATGAGTATGTGGTCATAAACTCTGGAATATGCCGAGTCGAATATGAAGATACTCTAATTTGTTTGGCTGATCTCGAAGTAAATAACACGTATGTTACGGAATTTGATGTCATTCATCTACCGAATGTTCAATCAAAATCGGAAGTCAAAGTATTTGATGGTGAATTGAAAATTCAAGCCATTCGGAATCATTGGCACGATAAACTTGGACATTATAGTGCGGATCGTATCAATAAGACGGCGACTATACTCAAGTGTATTCAACCGATTCGCGATGACTCGAAGTGTACCAACTGCATCATCAACAAATATGCTGATCCTGACTTCAAAGATAACCCGATTCCTGCTCAAGATATTCTAGAATGTGTGCATACAGATCTAGGTGGACGTTTGAGAGAATCTATCGATGGTTATCAGTATTACATTACTCTCATTGACGAATTTTCTAGATTTTGTTCTATATATTTACTCAAGTATAAATCTGACGCTGCAGATGCCATTAAGAAATACATCACCTGGGCTGAACGACAGACTGGAAAGAAGTTAAAGCGATTAAAGTCTGATGGAGGTGGTGAGTACGTCAAACGTCTACTACTTGACTACTGCGCCTCGAACGGAATCGAACATACTCTCTCTTCTGCTCATTGTCCCCAGACGAATGGTATGGCCGAGCGGAAGAACCGCACTCTAAAGGATTCTGCTCGATCTATGGCAAACGCTGCGAATGTCCCGAAGCCTTTCTGGTCTTATGCAATTAGGTATGCCAATTTTACCGGTAATCGAATCGTCAATACTGTTACCGACAAGATACCCTATCAAGTGTTTACAGGCAAGCTACCTAGTGTTGATAAGGCACAAGTGTTCGGATGCAAAGCATTTGTGGGCAACCACCACAAACAGAAACTCGATTCTTTTGATCCTCGACGCAATGAAGGGATGTTTTTGGGTGTGACAGAAGATCAACAGCGGTTTATCGCCTACGATTTCAAAGAAAAGTCTATTGATGTCCACAGAAACATGCACTTTTTAATTGATCAATTCCCATATCAAGATGGCAAACATATTCACGAATTTGATTTTGAATATTTACCTGACGAAGACGACGACCTATTGGAGATGCCTTTTCAAAGTACTGGTCTAACAGTCGAGCAATCATCTTCAAATAGTTCTACAGTTGCGGAGGAGTCTACGACAAACGACGAGATCATCACTGAACAAGTTGAAGATCAAGTACTCAACGATGAGCATTCTATTGCCGCCGATGACATTATGGAAGAGACTCTACAGCCCGCAGCACCTATTCGTAAGATATTACCTCCACGTTCTACTAGAGGTATTCCTCCGAGACGATTAATTGATGAGAACTTGCACCAAATTCAAGCTATTCGTAAAGCTGGTGTACCGCTCACTTCAACTGAAGCCCTAAATGGTCCTGATTCGGATTCGTGGTCTAACGCGATTCAAGCCGAATTGGAATCTTTAAAGCAACACGATGTTTATGAACGTATCAATGAAAAAGACGTCACTAAGAATATACTCGGTACACGCTGGGTATTCGACTTGAAACGAGATGTTGAGAATCGTGTAGTACGTCATAAAGCTCGTTTGGTGGTCAAAGGCTATGATCAGATAGCTGATCTAGATTTCTCAGAAACTTACGCTCCTGTTGGTCGGAATGCAACCTTTCGCATACTGTTGACATTGGCTGCGACTCGAGACTACTACGTGGGTCATTTCGATGTGTCAACTGCATTCTTACACAGTGATGTGGATCATGAAATCTATATTCGTCCCCCACCTGAATTGGAAGAAGCCGGTTATGTATGGAGACTGAAACGTTCCCTCTACGGCCTACGTCAAAGTTCCAGAAACTGGTACATGCACCTAAAAGAAGTACTGAAAGATTGTGATCTAGTACAAAGTGATGCCGATTTTGGTCTTTTCTTCAATGCGAAAAAGAAAATCTATGTTTTGATTTATGTTGACGACATATTGGTCATCTGCCCTAGTGAAGCAATTGCCAAAGAATTGTTTGCCAAGCTAAAGGAATCTCTCGATATCAAGAACCTTGGACATGTGACTAAATTCTTGGGATGGAAGATTGAAAAAGTCAACAAACGTTTCGAAGTACATCAATCCAATTATATTGATGGAGTCATTGAGAAGTACAATCTCGTGGATTGCAAACCTGTGAGTGTTCCGCTGAATGAATTCAAGTTACACGACTCACATCAGCCTATTGATTATGAACTACCTGTTCGTGGTATTGTGGGATGTCTTCAATATTTGTCCTACAAAAGCCGACCTGATATAACAGCTACAGTTCAATTCTTGTCACGTCATATGCATCAGCCGACTCAAGCTATGTTCAATGCCTGCAAGAATGTGGTTCGTTACCTAAGTACAACAAAACATTACCGACTTGTGTTTGGTGAAAATTCGAGTAACAAGGTGGAACTCTACACGGACGCCTCTTTTGGATTACCCTCAGTTACTGGCGCACTACTACATTGGTATGGTTCACCTATTTTATGGTTTTCACGTCGCCAATCACAAAGCCCCACTTCGACTGCTGAAGCAGAATCGTATGCGCTATGCGATGGACTCAAAGAGTTAACTTGGATACATCAACTTATGTCTGATTTGAAGTTGAAAACCTCGTATCATGCTTATTGTGATAATAAGGCATCAGTTCGGATGATGAAGCACGGACCGACAAACGCAACCAAGCATCTGGAGATCAGTTGGTCTGGTATATCTCGAATGTTCCTAGTCACCGAAGCCGAACTGAAGTACCTCAACAAAGGAGAGATGCTCGCCGACGTTCTTACGAAGTCACTTGCTCGATCATCAATCGGTCGCGGAGGAGTGTTGAAAGTTCTCGCTATGAACGTTAATAATTCGACCGATGAGATGACCGCGAACTGAGTCAACTATGACCAGTCACCACTGTGGCGCTATTGCCTTCGCTCATGTCAAACACAGGCAATCTCGGACGGTATAAAGTCTCACACCTCGCATTGCTCTCATTGTACAGTTGGACTGTTGTGAGACTTGCTGCCTATTGTAAGTTCTCCTGAAGTTGTGTGTCTGTCTATCGATCACTAACTTGCCTCCTTCTGTCCCCAACTAGGTCTTGTTGACAAACTCTATCTATTGTCGTGCTACCTATTTGAGACGTTACCGAAGCTCTATTTCTGTGTTTTATGTTTTACCTTTTATATTTATCCTAGAACAGTGTATCTGTTATTTTATTTGTCAATAAAACCTAGCATTTTCATTAGGTCGAACATTGAGCCCATCTTGAACGTGCAAACCAAACGGGAACTATTCCAACTGCAAGCTCGTTGCATCGACCTATTTCACGATGGCAATCAAGATTTAGGAGTAGAGCAACGACGGGAAGAGGAACTTGAGCTACTGGAAATATCGGAGCAGGCTCTACTGGATCTAGAACAGGCGCGACTGAATCTAGAACAGGCTCAACTGAATCTAGAACAGGCTCAACTGAATCTAGAACAGGCTCAACTGAATCTAGAACAGACTCGACTGAATCTAGAACAGACTCGACTGGAACTGGAACAGACTCAACTGGAAATGGAACAGACTCGACTGGAACTGGAACAGTCTTTACTGAATCTAGAGACAAGAGTACGACCGTATAAAATGATGGAACATTGCATCTTAATATTATCGTATGGCCTTTTCGTGTGTGCCATGAAATAGGAGACGTGTTATTGCTCCTTCCATTAAAATTTAGAAGCCATTTCAGAACTTTGTACATTTATTAACCACCGTTCCATTCTTCTTATTTTTATTTATGCACTCCGTAGCAGAAGTGGTGCAGCACAGAGCGTGCAATGTAGATCCGATTTTGTTGAATATGTATGACTAGGAATGCAGTACTAATCTACTTGTTATTGTTGTTGTCGTGTGAAGAAGCGCTACTAGAACATATGTCGACAATTTAGTTTTCTATTTATTTGCTCACCAATCGGTGCAGTCTCCAATTTATCTTCTCTCCACTTGTCGCCTTTATGTATGTAAGTGGCGAATCTCCTCTCGCAAGCATCATACAGCGAATCGTCATTATCATGCTCGAGACTGGAGCCGTTCCTCCGGGGTTCCAAGAAGGCAAAACCATCCTTATTCACAAGGGAGGCGACCCAAGGGAGGTTGGAAACTGGAGACCCATAACGATGTACTCAATCCTAAGGAGAATCATAGAAAGAATTCTCGACAAGTGCCTCAGAGAGCAAGTCTGTCTAGACCGCAACCAGCGAGGCTTTGTTATGGGAATGCCAGGTTGCCACGTAAACTCCGCTTTGGTCAACGCATGTCTAACCCGAGCCAAACGAGACCGCAAAAGATTGTACCGTGGTTTTCCTCGACATCACCAAAGCTTTCGACCGAATCGGACACCTGCACATTAAGCAGTGTCTCATGAGCAAAGGTGTTTCCACCAACCTAACCCGCCTCATCATGGCTCTACTCGCTGACAACAGAATCCGCATAGACACAGGTCTGGTCAAGTCACATCCTATACAAATTCGGAAATCTGTCCCGCAAGGTGGTCCACTTTCGCCGATGCTATTCAACATAGCAATTGATCACATATATCAAGAAACGTGTGACACTGACTTCGCAAACATGCACGGTTACGAGATTTCATCCAACAAGGACGCTCTTCTGTTGACTGGCTTTGCCGACGACCAAACCATCACCGCAAAATCGCCAAGCAACGCACTCCGTGTCATCGAATTGGTCACTCACCTCTTCCAGAAGGTTGGCCTGCAAGTGAACCCGCGGAAGAGTTCTGCAATCAACATATCGAAGGGCAAACTCGTTCCTATTGAACTTATCACAAGTAACGGTGAAAAGATCTCCTGCATAGGCGAAAACGAACGAATTCGTTATCTCGGTTGCTCGTTCAATAGTGAACTCGTCTTCGACGATATGCTGATCGACAATATGACCACCAATGTAAACAACCTACTCAAGTCAATTTTGCTTAAACCAGCTCAAAAGCTAAACATCCTCAACGAATTCCTCTTTCCACGTTTGATCTACCCTTTACAAGCAGCACCTCTCCGAAAGATTCCCAAAGAAAGCCTCCAAGCAATGGATCTCACTATCCGAAACAGTGCAAAAGCAATTATTGGACTTCCAACCTCGACAGCTACAACAATGTTCTACGCGCCACGCAAATTCCGTGGAATTGGCCTTGTCCGCTGTGAATGGGAAGCGTATTTACAACACCATTCAATGGCCATTAAGTTATCAGCAGTACCTGACCCACTGTTCCACGAGATCAAAGATTGTCAAGCAGAAATCAATCTATGCCAAGACCAGCTCGGACTACACGAGCAAACCACTCGGCAACTACGTGCCGCACTACGCGAAGCAGAATTCAATAGGTGGTCCCAGCTTTCATATCAAGGTGTCGGAATAATGCACTTCCGTGATTACCCAAAAGCCAACCGTTTCACGTATGCAAAAAACACTTTATCCGACTCCGAATGGACAGCCGCTATAAAGCTCAACACAGGATACGCAAATCTGGTGGGCGTACCAGGAGTACAGACGTTAGGAGGACAAGCTGCCAACCTCTGCCGTCGCTGCGGCAGAGAGAAAGAAACTCCATCACATGTCCTTGGCACTTGTACCTTCACCGAACGACTCCGAAATGCACGCCACCACAAGCTAAAGTACAAGATTGCCGACCTCCTCCGTGACAAAGGTTTCCAATGTGTAATAGAAGCTCAATGCATAGACGGAGACGGTCGTAATAGATTTGTCGACATACTGGCGGTCAAAGCCGGCTCGAGGAACGCTTTCATTATCGATCCAACCGTTCGCTGGGAAATCAACGAGGACATAGGAACACTCGTGCAAGATGAGAAGACCCAGATCTATGCAAGCTGTGCCGACGACCTGCGGAACAAATACCCGATGATAGGCAACAAGGCGATCGAAGTCATCGGGCTATGGGTAGGAGCTCGTGGTACCATCAGCACCAGGATGTTGGCCTTCTTCGACCGTTTCGGACTGAACCGCAAGCTACTGCCCGACATTGCAGAAGAAGTGCTGACTGACTCCATACATATGGTGCACAACCATATCTATGGTCCTAAATAATCTCCGACAACCAAGATCACTCGATGTCATAACCCGTCAACTGCAACCTATACCCAATTTCTACACAGACAGACTCACACAATGACTCACCCAGTACACCCAAACAACTCTATCTACACTATTGTCCTCGGATTACACTTACTCACTGTGTCTCAGGGCAATTCACTATTCAGTGAACAGTCAACAAGGCTTAATAAAGTTTTGTTTTTCTCTTGTGATTTGAATTTCGTTACTTTGTTATGACCTGACTTTTGTGAACAGTCCTGTAGTTTAGACTATCTACACACAGCCGAACCCTTCTTACCTGTAACGCTAGCTTACCTGTGCTGCCCTCTGACCCCTACTTCTACTCTACCTGCCTTACCTCAAAACAACTACACTGAGAAATCACCTTCCTTTTCCTTACATTGTGTTTCGAGCCCTCGTGCTGATCGGTCTGCCTAGTCTAGTGCAACCGTTCTTGGATCCTAGTCAAGAATCCTCGTCTATCTTTCTCCAACGTAAACTGGACAATTTACCTTGATCGCCACTCTGCCTCTCTCCTTTGGGCGTCCGACATATTCGACCTGTGACCTTTTTGTTGAAGAATCCAGCGAACGTTCTCGAAAGAAGACAGCACCGGAAATCTCAATTTCTCTCTCTCTCTCTCTCTCCCACATTTTTTTCTTCCTGGTTTTTGGTCCACTTCACGCCCGAATCTCAACTCGTCTCATCAACACAATACAATTTTCTTTATTTTTATTATTTTTATTTTGTAATATTTTCTTCATTAATTTCTGAAATTCCAATAAATCAGCAAAGGCATCAAAATATAATTTGATCAACCTTTCAAGTCAGCAGGCGACCTTTGTGTCCTCGCCTGTCTTCCCTCGGCCAATCTGAAAATCCATGACTGCAAAATTCGACTTCTCAAACCTGCTCCTGAAAATTGAATTTCTCATTAATTCTGTAAGTTGTATTCTCATTTCGGTTCAATAATGGCAAATTCCTATCCTAATTTTTCTCTAAATCCTCCCTCCGTCGGTCGACAGGGTGTGACGAATACAGGGTGTGATGTTAATTACAGTCCCAATTTTTATTCTTCCGTTTCCTCTATTCCTAATCATATTAGACAATATTTTGGTAACCAACAGGGTTACATTTCTTCTCAAATCATTAGTTTCATTACTAACCCTAACCCTAAACTATTGAAACTAATATACAAATGTCTAAACCTTCTAACCCAATATATTGCAGGTTTAGCCATAAGTTCATTTTCCAAATTACCATTCCTTAACAAAATTTCCCAATTGTACCAAAACGTATCCTCAGTACAAATTAGAGCTTCTACGTTTCGGTCTTGTTCTTCCCGTAAATCATTAAATCCACCTGCAGGGTGTGACCACAAAGATTGCTGGTATTGTGGAGATTTGTCTCACACTAGTAGTCGCTGTGATCGTACAATACCTTGGCAGCGGATTCGGAAAATTGGCTCGAATTGTGAACTGTGTTTCCATTCTGGTCACACTAGTGAGCAATGCAACTCCAACATCCGATGCAAGATTTGCAGGGGTAAACACCGAATCGAGAATTGTTTGCATAACAACGAGCAAGCACCTGCAGGAAATCAGGCTCAAATCCCAGATTTCGAATCTGTTTCCAGTAATGCCGTTCCTAATGAGAATAGTTCCGCTATGACTAATATTACTGAGAGTATAGTTATTGATGCAATAAATTCTGTTCCCCAGCATTCAGATAACCCACCTATTTCCATTCAAACAGTACCCAAATCAATCTGTTCTTCTTCGGTTGATTCTGGAACTGATTTTCACTCTGATGATCCCAATTTTGATTCTGAACTCTATGAAACTCCCCTAACAGAGTCCGTAGATGATGATGAACACTTGGGAGATTCAAAGTTAGATTACTTGAAAACCAAATCTCAATTCATTGATATGGTGAACAAGTATGTTGAATCAGGAAATAGAAATTATTCTGTGAAAATATTTAGATTGTACAACGAGTTAGTAACCCTCCATCGTGGGGCATTACTGGATCCTCTCGATTGTTGTACAAAGTGTCATTCTGTGAATGATTATTATTTAAAATTTACTTTATTCTATGATACACAAAAATATGACTCCAATGGAACTCCTTCTCTAAATCTGTCTGAATCTACTGGTGATTCCAAATCTGGGTGGTTCAGTAAACTGTTTGGTTTTTTGAATCAATTTGTTTTTAACGTCCCAGTTTGAATAAGCCATTAGTAACTTTCTCTAAACTAACATAAAAATTCTATTTACTAATATCCAATTCTAATGCCATAATTTGACCGAATGAGATACAATCTTAGTCGCCAGATATTTTATTTTATTTTTGTACACAATTGCCAAATTCTTTCCATTGTCATTTTTTCGCCCAAATTCTACAAATTTGTTCTCAAAATGATGTAAAGAGGGTGTGATGTAAGTGGGGTCCCTCTCCCCACTTTTGATTTGAATTTTATTAGTTGTTTTGACCTGACTTTTGTGAATAGTCCTGTAATTCTGTCCATCCACACACACACAGCCTAACCCTTCTCCCTGTATCGTTAGCTTACCTGTGCTGCCCTCTGACCTCTACTTCTACTCTACCTGCCTCAACTCAAAACAACTACACAGAGAAATCACCTTCCTTTTCCAGACATTGTGTTTCGAGCCCTCGTGCTGATCGGTCTGCCTAGTCTAGTGCAACCGTTCTTGGATCCTAGTCAAGAATCCTCGTCTATCTTTCTCCAACGTAAACTGGACAATTTACCTTGATCGCCACTCTGCCTCTCTCCTTTGGGCGTCCGACATATTCGACCTGTGACCTTTTTGATGAAGAATCCAGCGAGCGTTCTCGAAAGAAGACAGCACCGGAAACCTCAACTTCTCTCTCTCTCTCTCTCTCCCATTTTTTTCTTCCTGGTTTTGGTCCACTTCACGCCCGAATCTCAACTCGTCTCATCAACACAATACAATTTTCTTTATTTTTATTATTTTTATTTTGTAATATTTTTTCATTAATTTCCGAAATTCCAATAAATCAGCAAAGGCATCAAAATATAATTTGATCAACCTTTCATGTATTTACTCGTTGTCGTGTGCACTAAGGTAGACCGGCAGACAATTAATTTCGGATAAGAGCACTCTTTCTGGCTCATTTCTGTTGGTGCCTTTCACCGAGCCCAAAAATGCACACTCGCCCATTGCAATACTGCACACCAATGACTCTATTTGAACTTTCAGTTTCAGCAATTAATTTCTCTGCTTAGCGCCAACATAGTGCCCAATTAGTCATACCTCACCTGTTTGCACTCACTTGCCAGTACTGCACGTGCTCTCTTTTGTTTGTTTGCTCAATCAATGAGTGCACTGCAGTCGAACCACACCAGGCACCAGTGCCGGTCATCTTGCTCCGCTCGAGCAATCCTCTTCTCACCAAACCAAGCCATCCGCGCTGCCGTCACCTTCACACTCGTACATCACACATCATTGCACATTTGGGTCGACTTTTGATTGATGCCTGTGCACCTGCACTAAGCACTGCACCTGCACGCATTATCAAACCATGCAGGACACACTTTGGAAAAATGAAATGCAGTACGTAGGACCACAGTCGGAATGGTAATCTGTGCCTGCTTCTGTGTCAATTTTGCCAAGCTGCATTACTCCGCTTGATTATATGGGCTCGATATGTTGCGAGACTGTCTAAAGTCGGTGGCCAAAATGGTAATCGTTTTTGCAGGATGAAGCATTCCATCTTGGCTTGTCAACACTGTCGGATAATTCAATTCAATTCTGTAACCGCTCCATGTAGTTGCTAGCCAGCTGTATTCATATTTGCAGGCGCAGACACACACCGAATCAATTGGCTCACTCTGAATTCCATTCCATTCTTTATATTTATAACTTCGCTGAATGGATGCTTTATGGAGCAGTAATATTTCATGAATTATTCAGACAGCCCGTTTGACTTGTGAATGTGTAAAGCAATTGACGGATTGTTTTGTGAATCGATCTGGTCGGTCTGCTCGAAGTGGTTCTATCGCTCACATCTACCTAACCAAATATTAACGAACATTACACTTTGACGTCCGTCGAGTGCCGAACAGGTAATGTGCACAAATAGTCGGTACCGGTCATTTGTGGGACACATTGCCATTGTGTCATCACCTCGGCGTAATTTCTATTTTGTAACACATCTCTACTCTATACAATGTAGTACACATGACCATCATGGCCACAGTCTCTCCACTCCGAAATGCATTTGATGCGTGCACGCGTGCCGCACCCCGCGCCTTGTCTCCAGTCAATGTTCGCCATGACATTCGCCACTTAGATTGGTCGATCTCCATTTTGGTAATGATTACCGTAATCGTCTCTTCCTCGATTGAACTTGCATCGGACAAAGCAGAGAGCATAAATACACTCACCTAATTGTTCTGGTGCTGATTGATCTAACGTGGCTCTCACTGGCGACTGCTTGTTCATAGTGAGTCGAGTCACAATGATTCGGTCACTGAGCAGCAGTGCAACCTTACTCGGTGTCTGATCGATTCACCAGAGCACTTCAAGTTTGTGATAATTTGTGGCATTGCTTGCATCACCACAACTACTTGTCAATGATTATCGTGCATTACTAATTGGCAAGTGCTTGAACAGTGCCATACAGAGTGCTTTCTGTTGCCAGGCCAGACTGGCCAAGTGCATGATGGAGACCAATTCTCCGAGATATGAGTGAGAAAGTATTGCCAATAAATCTGTTATTTCTTGTGGAGTAGAGTTTTAATGAATGCACATACGCACAATCTGCAGTGCCGCACAGGCTGGTTTGAATAAGTGTGCAGGAAGTTTCGACTGGCAAAGGTGATAATTTACAATTTTGTCTGCATCTGGCAATCGTTAAAGCAAATTCTCAGAGCAAAAGTTAATGTTACGTCATATCTGTACAGACCATATAGATCACACGGAGCGTCTTAACATGTCTTATCTAAAGCACTACGGAGCCATATACAAAGTAGTATAAAAGTGGTTTTTTCATCATTAAAATTAAAATTATTATATTATTTAACTTAATATCAAAAGTAGTGCAAAAATGAATTTAATAGAATTTGAAAATAACATAGGTAAATTATTAAGCATAAATTCATTACAATTATTAAGAGTGACAATGATTAAATTAAAATTCATAAATTACATAATTTCAAATCATTTCAATTTGCATATTTTTTGTTTTCTTTTATTGTTCGTCCTGCTCTTGATATTTGTGGTAATCTCGTGTGCATTTCACTTTGCCAGTCGTTACCGTTTTCTTTGGCATGAGAACCAGGACCAAAAGGACCAGGAGGGCTGCTTGTACTTTTGTCCATTTGGGATTTCCCCACAAGATTCGCTCCATAAGACCTTTTTCTACGATGAACTTTGCCCTTATAGGGCTTCTGTGATTGATTTCCATCCTTGGGCAAATCATGGATATCCAAGGACGAGTTACCACTGTCTGATGCATTAGTAGAAGAATGTTGAACTAATGGAGAGTTGTCCACATGCGGTCCAGGCTTGTTAACCTTTTCGCTCTTCGACCAAGGCCTCTGATCGTCGGCGCCATTAGAATCATTACTTTCTTTCTCGTTGTCTTTGTTTTCACTTGGGCTAGGGTTCCTCGTAGATTGGTGCGGGTCTTGTGCCTTGTCCTGAGGCCAGCGCAATTCGTTGTTCTTTTCTTTAGGCATCATTCTCGTGGGCAAAATACGAGATTCCTTATGCCCGCGAGTTTGCTTCACAAGAGCAGTTTTAGCAATTGACCTTTCGATTCGACGTTGTTGTTGCGTTATAGTTTTCATACAGTTCAATCCAAATTTTTTTTGAATTTCGCCTATTACATCTTTGGCTTCAATAAATTGAATCTGTTTTGGTACATATTCTTCGTCAAAAATCTTAACATTATTCTTTCTTGATTTCTATAAAGAAAAATAATTAAAAAATGCAATCATAATAAATCAATCATTATTGTTTTACCTCTTCAGTTCTAATACTAATTTTACAAATGACAGATTTCTCTAAATTAGAATCACCAAAGTTTCGAAGGAAATTTTGTCCAAAATTCCGCCGATAAGCCGCAAACAATCGTTCGGTTTGAGCAGATGTCAGAGGACCATAATTATAAAACGAATTTTTATCTTGACATAATTCTTCGAGCTTGGATAGTCCGACATTCTCACGAAGGCAATTTTTCCATTTTAAATAAATAATCTTAGACTTCTCTATGTCCTTTCCTGAAGTATTCTTAGTTGCACTTTCCAGGTAAAGATCAACGTCCTTTACAATCTTATTTGAATAGTCAAATGTTGCCTTTTCTTTTTCAGCTTTATATATAAATTTTGGCATCTTTCGGTAGTAGTTGAAAATAAAATTCACTTCATTCTGAATCATGGCAACATAGTCATCATTCTCGACATTTTGTTTTAATTCAGCTAATCGAGAATCAATGTCCTTTTTAGTCTTCTTCTTGGTAGTTCTTGTCGTTGGAGGTCTATCAAATGGCAATTGTTTTATAAACCATATTACAGCGGGCAAATAGAAATAAAGATAATTGACAGTGATGATCCAAGTGCCCCATCTTATGTAGTGAGGTTTGGGAGGCAAAGGACAATTTCCAGTAACCAACTTAAAGAAGACACTTCTTGGACCACTTCGAGCTAAGATTTGCTTAACTTTCCCAACAAAAGAATCCAAGACAGGATGAAGCAGTCGAATTTTGTCGCACACAATGTGCATTTCGTGGGCAGTACAAAAAACATGAATTAATCCAGGTATAGCTTCTTCAAGCAAGCGACCACACTTGCGAATTGCATAAGCTGAATCAGTTATTAATAGTTTTACTTGTTCTTGGCGAATTGAATATTCTTGCAATGCTTGGAGTACAGTTGTTCTCAAATTATCACCATCTTTTGCAGTTATGACAGTGATTTTTATTTCGTGACTTGCCATAGTCTCATCTAAAACGCCAAACACTAAACCAGCTAAAGTCTTGGTTCCATTTTGGGTCTCGTCGATCGACACCCATACAAGTTTGTCCTTATAAAATAACCGCTTTCTTTCAATACAATCTTAAATGAAACAAATAATTAGATATATTATAATCAAATAATAACTTACATTCAGCACTTATAATTAATCCTTTCGTAAGAAGATGAGTACAAGAAATTCTTTGACCAACTTTGAACTTTAGATAGTCTGTACTTGTAGAATTAGAACTAAAAAATGAAAAGCCAGCGCCAATTAATGCCATTGTAGCTCGTCTTGATACTTCTTTGTTAATGAACCGATGTTTGCCGGTCACTTTTTGCATCGGTTCCCATTGATGTGGCGGTGTCACACTGCCATCGTTGGAAGGCTTTGGTATGGATTTCCTTATTAACGCACTAGCATGCCTAGCACTGTTTTTGAGATGCCGAACTACATTTGTGCTATACTTGTAATAATCTTTAGGAATAAACAATTCTTCACAAACTAAACAAATTAGATTTCCTTCTTCATTACATCCTAGTAATGGTTTGCCTTCATTATCAAGATGTTTGGTAATTTCATTTTGAATTAGATCTGATTTTTGTTCTTCTGAAGGCATTTTCCGTTTTGGATTATTTCTTGGCTCGTTTTCCTCGTCAAGATTGGGCAAATCAGGATGAAAGTTTAGTTTGTGTTTTCGAATTAGATGAAGGGTGTCAATGTTGAATGTGACAGCAGCAGGACAAATTGCGCAAAGCAACAAATCGCCACTAAGTTGAAGAAAACAATACTTCTGAACAAAAGGACGAAATTTAAGAAATTCTTTTTTTGTTAAACCATTAGTATTTTGATTCAAAATTAAAAATTCGTGATTCTTAGAAGCAAGATGAGATTTGAGTTTTTGGATTGTCGCATTCTTAATTTGCATTTCACAAACAATACAAGTAACAGCTGATTTAGATGACGGCACGTAAACAGTGCCATTTTCAACGAATTCTTCTACTGTCGTAACAACCTTTTCATACATGGTTTGTTATGCAAGCACTAGCAGTGTTTGAAAACAAAACAGACCTGGTCACCAAATGGCACTAGTACAAGAACTGAAATGGTTTGGCTCGAATTCAGTGAATCCTTTGTAGAGTAACTGTACAGTCTGTACACATGTTTCACTTTCGATTTGATCAGATTGGTCCGTACAGATATGACGTAACACTAACTTTTGCTCTGAGAATTTGCTTTAGCAATCGTGTGCGGTCAAATCAATTGGATTAATCTCTCTGGTAAGTAACTTAGCCTAAGTTATTTTGGATTTATTTGGAGCTCCATCTGTCTGCTGGGCATGTAAACTGAATCAGTAGTGAACATGTATTTATTCATTCGACTCTTCAGCAAACTAGATTTTCTTTCAATGAATGTCGATCACCTGCATTGATAGCGTCAAGCAAATATAATTGTACATTAATCAATATTGCACACAATATTTCATATTTAACTTGAATCACCAGCAGTTCGAATGTATTGGACTCGATCCAATTGCTTTGTGTGGTGCAATCAATATATTGAGTGAATATATTTTAATTACCACTTGGAGCCAATTACCGCTTACTAAGTGACGATAATTCGAGACTTTATTCATTTTGCTAGTTGTTTGTTAGTTTGTCCTAATTGGACTCGGTTTGGTCTTCGGTCTAATGACCAATTATCACACTAAACGCTGTTCAATTAGCACAAATTGCCAGTTTTACTTTGCCCGTGTGTCGAATTCAATAATTTGAATTGACACGAATTGTTTGCATGTAGATCATTGACTCGAATGATGCCACTGCGGTGGTGGAGTGACTTGTTGAACAGTTTGATTCGACTTAGCACAAATCTCGACAAGAATTCGAGCAAGTAGCATTTGAGACTTTGCAAGATCAGCCTAGAGCACAATCCATTGTGCTGCCTGCACTATCAGCTCGGCCAGCACAGTCTATGGTCAATTTGTCTTGTCGCCAGTCTGACCTTTCCCTTCTCTAATGGCTCTATCTTATTACATTGACTCTCCACGTGAGTCTATGCCACGAGGCATTTGTGCTGAAGCAACTGACTTTCCCCTTCGGTCTTTACCTACCTAAATTGCTCAATTAGTGAAGCCAGGTTTGCAAGTGAAGTCTTAGCCTAGGACCACTGCTGTGCTTTCTAGATCTTGCCCAGAATTGACTCTCAAGTCGCAACTCGCTCTCCATTTGACTGATACTGATTGTTGGCAGATAAATTGTTTACTAGTAAAAGTGCAACAGGTATTTGGTACAAACTTGCGACTTATTTTGAGCACAAAATGAAGATCTCAGTGAAGTGAGATAATACGATGCTGATAGTGTCAATCATGGCCAAAGGGATTGAGTGACAGAGCCCACGGCTGTCGAGAAAGTGAGACACTGCAGCCGAGTGCATTCATCGAGTTCGCTAGGCTGTTCAACGAATGCAGTTGTGAGTGCGCAATGACATTTGGGAGCGATCGACAAACGGCAAGATGGTCAATCAATTCACCGTGGAAGTATTTGATTGTGTCCATCGATGAGTTTACAGTGGCAGCAAGGAAAGCAGGTTTCACTTTCGGTTACTAACCAAAACAAAGTGGCCAACAACTTCACAATCGTATAATTGTTGCCTCATGCCCGAATGATAATTTGTCTGTACAAATGGCATTTATTGATCACTTATTAAGTGCAATTACTGACACACTCCCCAGTAAGCATTCTATGAGTTATCGCAATCAGTGAAAACAGTGCAGACAAGCAAATCCGCAAAGCAAACAAAATAAAATACAAAATAAAACGGGAAAATCAACAAATGGCCAAAGTGTTGTTACGCCAAGTGAATAATCAATAACTGGGACGAACACTTCCACTAGTGAAATCTTCATTGAATACTTGTCAAATTTCTTAAAGATCTTGAGCCAAACGTTCAAAGACAATCGTTGAGTGGCGAGTAGTGAACGGGACATCTCGAGTGTGACTGCTTATAAGTATACAGTATACTGTGCTCGTGCACTGCTCAGTGGACATGTTGTACTTTGAGGAGTGAGGACGAATTGACGAGCGATTGCATAGTGCCAGGTGGGGTCGTCCTTGTCCACCTTTGCACATTGCACACAATGAACACTTGCGAGGGGTCACTTGCTTCCGACCGCCACTGACATAACTCATTGGCTCACTCGCCTTTAACGGTGCTTCTTGGCTTCCATGTACCACTTGTGGGACACATTCAATGGCCAACAGGCTCGAGGGGAAACATATTGAACGTGTCACCGAGTGGCACTTAATATCTGTTGATATATTCTCTCGCAACGACCTTCTCTCCCCTTCCCTCACCACCACCTTATCGTCTCGAGTGTGTCAATTTAACAGAACTCTGCCAAGTAATTTCAATTCCTGTGAAGTGTAATGAGTGACTCAGTTGTAGTGTGTTGTCCACTTCTGGCTAACACCACGCCATCACACTAGATCACTAAATCACCGTCCTCCCTCGACAATGGTCAATTTGCAAATGTGAACATCAATCCGAGATGACATTTGTCTGTTGGGCGCCACTGGACACCGCTGCACATAAGCGAGCAGTATGAGCTTGCCATTATGTCCAGTTATGTCATGGAATGATCCGAAACAATGCCCACTGTGACACCACTCGTTGAGCAGGCGAGAAGTGTTGTTGTGTGTTACTGTTCACTGGCATTGTTGTTGCCAACCTGATTGACCAACACAATGGAAACAAATGATGGAACAACACTATGTGAGACCATTTACCATTCTGTGGATCCATAAATTGAAATTATTCGGTGTAATTAATCCTGCCCAGTGGAAATATCCGACAATATAATATTATATTATAAAGTTGACGTTCGCTAGACAGGCACAGACACGTTTCAATTGTCTCTATTTGACGATCGTAACAAAATCGTAAACAAATCGATTCTTTTGTCAATAAAATTAACAAAAAAATAAATGAATCAAATTATATTCAACTCGATCGAAAAGCGCCAAGTTTGCATTTGGTTAATTGACGCCCGCCGTTAGTGTATGCCGCCACTATCTATAGAGTGTGTTATTCACCGAATTGGATCATTTGTTTGGCTAAATTTCAATTGCGATAAGTTATTGCCGATAACGTTTTGTGTAATTTCCTCGTCCCTTCAACTGAATATCGAAATATTCTACCTCGACCAATTGTAATTTTCCATCATCTTGTCGAGCAGCGTTAACCGCAACACCTTGTGTCTGTCTGTGTCTTTTCGGTCTGACACTAATTGTCAATTCCCACTGCGCACCAAGTGCAATTCAGGTGCCCGCATTTTGCTAGGCCTTCAATCCCTAGCGTGTTTGTGTGCTTTCGGTGTTTACCTCGACCGATTGTCATCGTTTCATCATAGTCGTCCTTTATCGCCTGCACACCTATTCAGGTATGTTCTACACATTAGATTCTGTGCTTTGGTGGAGTGTCTCTACAAATTGACTTAATTGATACCTGCTCTATCGATGATTGATTGTCCGGCTAATTGATTACCACCATATATGTATATACAACCATCTATTGATACCTCTATTAGCGAGTTCACTTGTCCATCTCGAAGCATTTCATTGATTTCATCCATTCAATTTGAGTGAACAAATAATCGAGTGTCATCACTAGTTCGTTCCAAATGGAGCGCATCGCATTGTCTACGCAGCACTTCTTCACTCCGACCACTTGGTTCACTTTGTCGATTCAATGACGTGCTCGTATGCGAGTTCCACTTTGCTAGTATGATTTTTAGTTACCGCTGTTAGTACGATGCGCCGGAGCACTGGTCTAACAGAAGTTAGTTCCAGTTGGTGTTCTTGTTGGGCATGCAAATGATGTGATAATGCACGGTCTGTGATCGCACCACCGTTTACCCATTTAACCCTGCTGGCCTGACACGGTCTAATTGATCGGCAATGTTTCCCTTGTGTTGTTCAATGCCTCGTTGCTTGTCATTAGTGGAGTCCAAAGCCGGCAGCCATCGTTGCATTTAGTGCGGAAAGCAAACAAACCAGGAACAACCCTCCAACACAAGACAATCTCACAAAGCCACTGTCACAAGTGCACTGTCTGTTTGCACTGGCACGGGCCAGTTCTGTCAACTTACTAGCAGTGATGTCGAATCTATCAACGGTGGACACTTTGTCGTTCCAGTGGCAATTGTGACGAGATGCATTCGAGGTATCGGTTGCTTCTCACGTCGAGTGCACTCCAATTTGGCGCCAAGTGCAATGAACTTTTGGGAAAATTAATTTCTTGCAGTATTGATTTATATCGCTCACACAACAGAATTGTTCCAATAAATTTGTACCGTCAAATATATATTGCATTATGAAACGTCTTGCTCGGTTTCATTGGTTGCAAGTTTGCCTCGAGATAGTTCCGTGGCTGACAGTTGCACGGTGCAGTTGCCACCGACCATATGGCCAATGGATCAGAACTGTCCGACAGTAATAATCGAATAATGAACGAAACGAACACTTTACCACTCGGTTGCTCTTATCAGCACGGACATCGACTCCACTTGGCCTAGCACAAAATTATACACAAACTCAGACGGACACTTTGGTGCAACAAAGTGTGACATTTGAGAATGGTTCGACTGACACTGACACAACTGGGAAAGGGAAAGTGCCATTCGACCGTTCGATCAAGTGATAGTGCAGAATCGCCAATGGGGCAACCATCAATTCAATGCGAGATGGTGGCTGTGAGGTGCCACGGAAGAGCACCTTACTACACCTTGTCTCACTTTGCCTGTTCGCTTTATCAATTCTCCCCGGAGCGCAATAATGCATTATGTTCGCATATCTTGGTATGTCTTCGATCGAACCGATAATGGATAGATTCGTTCGTCATTGTGGCTTCACGTTTTGTTTGCTTTGCCGGCACCACTCATCAATCGATGCTCTGTCCCACCGAGTGGATCGAGGTGTAACTTGCTGACCCAGTCTGTCCTTTTCCTGCCAATTAGTCATCGGTGTCACTTCTCGGCAAGCACCCAGCGCAGCTCACCACCAACACCTGACCAATAATAATCCACTGACAAAGGCCTAATTGATCGGTGTCATATCGTTTGCTCGATCATTGCGGTGCTCACATGCGAACGATCTCAATTACTGAGCACGCGATCGTAATCCGATAGTGTCCTCCAATGGAAGTGATTGACCAGACTGGCCCATTTGCCATTGTACGACTGCCACCAGCAGACATCTCGCCAGTGATTTGTCGGTCCGAGCTGAAATGCTGTTTGTGGTGAGCATTGTTTGGTCGGTGTCAAGTGGTGTCGTCTCTCCCACCAGTCAACTGCCAAATGCAATTTCAGTCAGTCTTCACTGTATCGCATTACCACGAGCACCTCGAGCCTCGAGGATTGCGTAATGTGTGATTCGATTACTTTCTAAAAATGTGCGAACAATCGAACATGTGGCGAGGCTCACTTGTCACCATTCACTATCGATCCACCTGCTATGGACGGACAGCAGCCGTGACAAAAGCCAATCACTTCATATTTCGATGAATAAAAAATGCCCCAGTCTAGTTATATTTAGTGGCCAATCGGAAAGGAAAGTGTCGAACGGTGTTTTGCTTGCTTGCGGAAGCCCAAGTGACACTCGTCGAGCTCACACTGTGGGTCACAGGCTATCCTTTCCCACTGATTAATTGGAATCTATAATTTGGCCAAGGCAATGAAGTGGCAAACCTTTGTCCGAAGAACACAAAGTGGACTAAACCATGTGGCCAGTGCACTTGTTGTTATGCCATGTTCGGATCTGTTCTGATCGGTGATGATTTGTGCCTATTTACGGTCTATATTTATCGATGTACTTTGGTGGCCAAAGTATAGTGTGCCACTGTGAGAAGTGCACAACAAACTCATTCATAAGCTTGTCAGCCCATTCTGTAGGCAATTCTCAGTCCAATTGAGGCACTTTATTGTGTGCCGCTTCTTGACTCGGTGCTCACTTTGTGGCTTAACTAGAAATTCATTACGAAGTGACAACAGCGAAACCCTCGTGGATTGGTGAAAATTGTCTTAGATGCGATTAGTGTGCACTAGTTCTATTCGCTATTCCATGGCGGTGGGTCACTTTGCTGCACAGGACCAATTTGCCATCTACCAAATCGCTTGTGAGGCTTTGTCTTACCAATCTCTCCATTCCGGTCACAATCGCATTACATCATTTCTATTTCATTGTTCACTCTCGCCAGTATTTCCTCTGTCTGTCTCATTATGGACTCGTCATCATTGTTTATCTTTAATTATCGATCAACAATGGATGAGATCATCTCGTGTTGGTAATGAGCAGTGCCACTCGTGCAATAGACACTCAGTAGACATTGCATTTGTCTGTGCCATTGCCCTCCTAGAGCAGCACTTCTTGGTACTTTGTGCGGTCGATCGTTGGAGAGACTCGACTCGACTACATCCCTTGACCTTAGATGTTCGTTGTCCAAATGGCTCAGTCAATTCGGTTATGTTCGCTTCTATTATATTTCATCTCGCTGTAATTTATTAGCTCTACTCTACTATGGCCCTGTACTCTAAGCACTCAACTTTGACTCGATCTTTTATTGGAACTTTCCAATGAATGAGTTCTTTGCAAAGGCGAGTTAGGGTGAACAACAATCAAACACTCGCTTCTTGGAAATGGCGTTTTGTTATTTCCAGCAATCGGTTTGGATGGCTTAAACTCGCATTGGCAAAACGACGATTAACTCTAATTGTTAATCTTTCCGTTGAAACACCAATTGACATTGCTTTCGTTGAAGCCTTGACAGAGAATGGTTCGTTGTTTGCACTCGGTGTGAATGCTATTGCCAGTGCAAACAGAATCGATCTCTTAAGATCTCGTCTCTGCGAGCGTCCACTTCGATCGATATTGCCAGTACCTCCTTGCATAAAGCGCCACTATTCATTAATTACACTTGTGTCGTTGCAATGCAAATAGAGTGTCACTTCTGTGGAAAGTAATTTGTCATGTCGGTAATGGTGATGGCACCAATTTTGTCACTTTTCTTATTGCCGAGATTGAAGTGCCACAGCAGTCTGCAATTAGCCCATTGCTGCCTCCATGTCCACCTGTGTGCCTAATGGCCACTCATCATCACCAAACACATTGCACTGAGAGCATCACTCAGCAAAACTTGAGTCATGCTATGGCCACTAATTAAAAGGTCTCTGTCCAGTAATTTATGTTCTGGTGACATTTGTGTCTTCCCGGCTTGAGCCTCGCACTCGGATATCTCCAGTCGTTTGGGGCGAGTGTCTGTCCTGAGGAAGTTTCGTATACTTTGTAGCTACCTTCGAGTCCTGCCTTGATCTAATCGAGCTGATCATGACCACACGAGTGTGTTGAACTCGATAGAGTGACTTGATCGAATGCCAACCACCAACCAACAGTTTTATCACCGTGCAACTGTGGCCATTCAGTCGGTGTCACGTTTCAATGTCTAATTAGATTCGAATGCGATAATGCCGAGAGGGTCTAAAGTGATCGAGGATTAGTTCGATTGGAGAGATGCAAGTCGGTCCAGGCAAGGTGCTCTGCTAATGATGTCCAATGACACATTCCCTTGTGGTGTCATTAGTGGGAACTGTCGGGTACAGCTGCCATTACCGTTGGGTTTGGCAGTTTGCTTCCAACCAAACACTTCTGATTGGGTTTGTAAGTAGCCTGTGCAACCAACAGTTTGGTGAGAGAGGTCATCTATATGCACTGGCAGAACTATTAGTGCCAGACATGTGATGAATCCGAATTTAATTTGACTTGATTGTCCTTTGCTCGATTGCCGGATGTCGTGTTTTGGTGTCTGTTATGGTTTGTGCGCGCTTGGAGTGAGTCGAGTCGAGTCTGTGTGTGTGTTCCGAATCAGTGAAACCGACTGTTTGACCGATTAGATTGCTCACACTTTCCGATGAGGCAATGCATTATGCAGTGATGTAACCTAATAATAGACGGACAATGCCGTTTGAATTGGCAATCGAACATACCTGCCTTGACGAGTGAGTGTGCATTACCACGGCACACTTCTTCATTGCACCTGTGCCAGATTGAGTCCGCATTGGCCACGGACACGGCACTATCAATCCTTGCAGCACTGGATTGTATGAATGGAAAGTGGACATCGAGTAGAGCGAGTCACACAGCACAACTGGTTGCGTCGTGTGTAGTGAATCACTACCACTGGTGATTGATCATCTCCATTGACACTAATAAGATATTACCGAGTTTGCTCGAGTGCAATCAGCTGAAGGCTTTCGCGCGATGTGCTGGTCCGGGCATGAGGGCTTGTTAGTGTTAATTATATTGCTCGTGGTGATGCCGCTGGCTGTGGCACACGCTCGGACACCCCATCACGCCAATTGGACTCAATTGCCCCTGCCAGTTGTGGCCAATTCTGAGCCAGTGGCAGTCTTTGTCTTAACCGCTGCTTTGTCCATTGCACCAATTTGATGTCAATTAATTTCGATTAGACACCAGCATGGTTTGTCCTTACCCTGCCTCCTTTGCCCCATCCTCCCCTCCCCTCGTCATCAATTTGACTGTCACATAGATTTGAGACACATCCTCGCCTTACCATCCCAACTCTCATTCTGATAAGTCACTGTTTCCTGCTGTTCCGCAGACAAGGAATGAGCCAAGTCAGTCGGTGGCACATTAGTCTTTGTTAGCGCTGTCAATGAGGCAACCAACTGCTGCCAGTGCTGCTTCAATTGGGCCTCGTTTGTGTGTCACTTTGAATTAACATTGAACTTGTCTGTCTTCAGATCTGCACCGAAACAATCACAAAAACCCTCGGGATCGATTTATTACAATTTTAATAAGTTTAATTGTCGTTGCATTGGGCCCAGTATCGGAGAGTGACTTGGAGGCACGTCGCCATTTATCTCGGCACTTGACGGGCCACCGATTGTCCCACCGTTGACTGCCGACACTTTCACGTGTCAGCTATTTATTAGTGTTCGTATCCATTCATTATCAGTGCTCAGTGATCGGGTCTGTTTTAATTGGCAATGCACAAAAGTGATGCTGAGTGTGATTTGCGCTTAGATTTATGGGTACTTTGGCTCACTGTCTGCCACCATAAGACGTTTTCCATTTGGAGGATTGTTCACTCAGATCTTACTAAATACTCAAGACTTCACTTGTCGGTCAATCTTGGTGCGAGGGTTGTTTCATTGTGGTGAATTGCCATCTGAGTGTCGAGTCCATTTGCATATCTACAGTCCTACTGTAGCATTGTATGACGGCACTACATTAGTAACTCGTCTTTGCCAACTAGCTGCCAGCCCAAGTATTTAAGCAATGGCGTATTGATGGCACTTGTCCATCCGGACACACTCACACAACCCCATCGATCGATTAGGCTGGTCTACTATTTATTGCTTGTGATTGCAATTGGTCGACTGTCTGTGTCAATCGATTATGATCGCGGAATTTATGCAAATGCCCAATGAGCAATTGGCCATTTGACTAATGTGCCATGACTGTGTGAGGTGGTCAGTGATTGGTGCTCGGTGACCAGTCCCTGCTTAATTGATGCTTTCATGTGGCAATAAATATAATAAATATGTCTAGTGCATAACTAGATTAACTATTGCACCTCTGCACCGTCTGCAGTTGCAGTCCATCATTATTCCTTTGCCGCGTCTCAATTGCTCAGTTGTTTCTCAAACGTTCTATCACTTCTCGATTCGTTTGTTCTTTTGTTCTTTCATTCGTCTTGCTTAACCTAATCGTCGGTGGCAATTTGAATCGATTCTTGAGTCTTCTTCTTTCAGTTTCCATCCCACGCGTGTGAGTGACATACAATGTATTTTCTATTGCCACTGGCGCACTGTTCACACATCCATGTCAGTTGGTGATTGGCCATCAAGTATTGCATGGGAATAGTTTGTCTGCTTCACTGCTCACCAAGTGAACTGGTGGTGGCCGAGGGGTAATGGGCAAAGTATGACCTGTCCAGTGAATTGTGAGCACTTTCGATCTGACTTTCCGTATGGCTCAATCGATATAATCACTCGCTAATGGGCACATTGTTCTACCGTTTGGCCATTTCAAAATAGTTTTGATAGCAACACACAGCTTCGGTGCTAATTAGCAATTCGAATGATGCGCACAGCTCGAGAGTGTCCGTGCCGGTGCCGAGTCTCGGCTCACTTACGCTCGCTTGCATCTGTTTGCAATCGATGCTTTCGTTTCACGCTAAATTTGAGTTCGTCTTTGGCGATGCAACGTGGAATACTTCCATGGAACCATTTGGTCGTTGTCTGCAATGCTGATTTATTTCTCTGCTCCACTGAACCAAACGGCAATCGTCAGCAAAAGATCACTTTTAACTTTGTTTCTTTCTCGGGAACACTCATAGCCGAGAGCCAAAGGCATTGGTTTGTTTGGAATGTTGTCCCATGAATTTATAATTCGATTTGTATTTATCGTGTTCACTCGATTTACAATTTCCATTTGTGCTGAACATTTTGTGCAGTGAAGACTCAAGTGAGGTAGTTAGTTAATTTGTGCTCGACTTGCGATTGCACTTTTAGTTGGAGCTCCAAAAAGCCAGCAGAATGGAGGGAGGCAGTTTTGGTGTGTGGAGGCATAAACATAAATTACCACTGGCCAGAACCGAGACACCAGTGTGTGGACTCCATGACACATGCACACGCAGTGGACACGCACTCGTGATTTTATCGTTTGTTTGCTTTGTCCTTGCACGTTTGGTCTTGGCTTGGTCAGAGCATGTCCACTGACCAGGTAATAACTGTCAATTAGCGACATGTCCCTTCTCCCTAATGACCACCAATCGAGACTAACCTTTGCTCCCTGACCAGGTGTTAAATTGCCATTTGTCTGGAACGGCTTCTGGCTTTGACTTTGACTTAGCTCGTACTCAGGTGTGGTCTCTTTCTCGAACCGAGTTGATAGTTTCGCCTAGTTTCATCTGTTCGTTGTTCCATAAGTCTGGTTGACTGGGAGACTCGCGCCTGTAATGACACTGCGTACTGTGCATTCTGCTCGTAAGTAGGCTACTGGCTTGGATGGCTGCTTTGTGACACTTGGCGCACTGGACCGAGACTTTCCTTCTGCCGAATGCGTCCAGTTCGTGACTTGGTTCACTATCTCTGTTCATGTGTTGGTCCATTTACTGCTCCACATACCTACACACTGCACATTACCTCGTGCAGTGAAATGTCAAACCAGCCAACTTTCTATTAATTTCCTCTTCTGTCCATTGTCTCTGTCTCTTAAGCCTCCTCACCTCTGCAAACATTTTTAACCTTTTCGAGTGCCTCTTTATCTGCTTGGCCACGAGTTTGATCGTTGTTTGCTTCGGTGCTGATCGATAATCGGAAAAGGATAGAAAATACCACAAAGCAATAAAAATGTTGTGAGTGAGGCGAGAAAGACGAGGCATTGGTGAAGTGCATTTCAGAGTTCACACGATGCCTTTCTACTTTGATGGTCGGTGATTCGAACGAAGTGAGGCGATCGAATGTGTACACGGGTAGACGCGAGTGATACATTGAACTTGTGTAATTGAGACCAACTTGCATGACGATGACATTGTCATTGACAAGTGACCGTGTTGAGCACAATAGACCCTATTTGACATTGGCTGAGTCATTGGTATTGGAAGGGTACTAAGCTTACACGGGACAAGTGTTTTCATGGCCACAGTGTCACTCTTTGGACCGAGTTTGATTGAGTGATCGGTACTGTTCGGTGGCACACTGCTTTCGTCATCATCTAATTGAATCAATCGAACAATTGAGATGTGCTCTCAATGGTGGTCAATTGGTGACATTGATCAATGGCTTTTGCAGTGTAATGCAGCGATACCTCAAGACTTAAGTGGCTACTCAATTGTAGCTTTCGCTGTTTGGGACTTGGTAATTTGGTTTGCTCGATTATTCATTCGTCAGTTAAAGCATCGTTTACCGTTATAATTGGCCTCTGCTGACCATTACAACTGACCATTTGTGCTTATGTTTATTCATGCTCGTGTGGTCATTTGTCAAAGGCACAAATTCAATTTGGCGATGTCTCGTGCTGTTCACTCGTCCCTCATGCATATATTTGATCATTTCCGATGGTCATCGTATGGCCATGTTTGCATTCTCACTGGCCCAGACCTTGTCACTAAAAAGTGATCTCACTAATCAAAGCAATAAAGTGCAAACAGATGATTTACGAGTGGAAAGGGAGACACGCGCTATAAAGAATCGGGCTGAGTCTGTTTGGATTAGATTTCATTGCGCAAAGCCATTCCGTTTGGTTCCATTCCGCCAGGCACCAAACACAAATGTCCGTTGGCTGTGTTAATTAATTGTTCAATGTGCGTTTGGACAATAAATTAATGTCAACCCGGACAGTGCATGCATGTGGTCGCACTCGGCGAATTGCGATGGCAAGGTAGTGCCTTATGTCGTATTGTGTTGGTTGCAATTCCGAGTGATTCACTTGGAATGGCCACTTTATGAGCGCATATATACACAAATGAACCCTAGACACGTTCTACACGACCTTGCACTCGCCAGTAGTCCATAAATTATGACACTCGTGCGCGTGTGTCACTTCACGGCCATTCTCGGAATTGGCCAACATTGCATCAACACGAACTGGCACAATTCATTAATCATCAAATTCTCTACATAAAACCACATTAACTTTTCACACAGAAACCTTACACTTTGTCGGCACCGAATCAATTTGCGCAAATTCTTTCGATCGATCAACGATTCTGAGTGTGAGTTCGTATGGCAGTACATGTATGCATCATTCTGTGCTGGCCTCAATAACTTTTTCTGTGAGTGCTTGTTATCCACTCACGGGAGCATAGTTTAGCACTCAATTACTGGCTAATTGCCTTGTCTTATCGGTGCTGCCAATCTCATATGGTCGAATGGAATATGTTTTCCTTTTTGGAGTGCTTCTCACTAATTCATACTTCACTGTACATAATTAATAATCAAGTACAACATGCATGCAATTACGTAATATATATACGGGTATATATAATGAAGTTATACCCATTGGCCCCTTTACATTCAAAAGTGCAGCTAATCCTGGCCATTATTAATACATTGTAATGTGTTTTGCATTGTGCGTGGCATTCCTGGCAATAACTAAACCAATCGGCCTCTCAACTATTTGCCCAATTCGACGAGCCGAAAGGATTTCGCTTGTACACTTGTTTTCAATTAACACTCACAGAAGGTGGCTGCTGCCTGCTCCACTGGAGGTATACAACTGAAGATGATGATAACACAGGCGAGATGCGTTCGGTGATTGTGTTGGCTCAAATGAGAATGTGATGCTATTAATGACCACTCGATCGAGCTATTATTACCGCCACTCGCACTGGACACTGGATGACTACTGCTCCATGGATACTTTGTCTTCGATTTAATTGCAATTAATGACCGATTTAGAGCTGCTGCTGTTGTTTGGTTTGCATTGCCGTTGAGCTGATCTAAGCAGACAGAATGAATCGAGGGTAATGATTCAGGCAAATGGGTCGAATTAAGCCAAACGAACATAATAATGTGACCAACGAAACAACTGTCTATTATGAACGTGTCAATTCTATTTAATTCGGCCCTTTCAGGTGAAAGCAAACTCCGGAAATACATTTACAACTTACATATTTATTAACAAAAATTATAAATGATTAATGCCATATTGTGAGGGAAATTAAACTTAGGTAGAGCGGGAACGTTTGAGAGAGGGTCCTTGATCGTCACCCTTTTTAAAGTTGTAATTTCAAAGTTTTTCGCTTTATTTCTACAGTCGTGCGATTTGCCGCCTTAGTCGTTCCACCAATTAGTTATTCTCTTCAAAGATTACGCAATCAAGTCTTTCACCAATATTTCATTTTCCCGTGTTTTAATAAACATATTTTGAAAATGCTGGTTGGTTCGCTATTCTTGTTGCAGTTAAGTATTCTCGTTGAAGCTGTCCGAATCCGCCTCTCGGTATCGGTCACTCGCGCCAGTGTTGTTAGACATTTCAAAGCAGTGTCGAGCTGCAATTTGGTGAACAGAGGAAATAAAACACCTGGGAAAAAGAAAATTATATTACAAAAATATATTCTATAGAATGGAATACTTACTAGACAAAGCAATTAAAACTGACAAAAAACCAGATTCCGACATAAACGCAAACTCGCCGGACTAAACAGAGAATTATAAGATCTAGTTGATATTAATTGATATTAAAAGAATTAATAAAAGTAAATGGCAAAACATTGAAAAACTTTCCACACTGCGAATGGGGAAAAGGTCAGATTCTATGTATAAAAACTCAAGAAGCAATTTGGCATATTAGGAGGGAAATAATGTGTACTAGAATGAGAAAAATTGATCATAAGACTAGAATGGTACAATAAATTACGTACGAGACATGTCATTGATGCTGCCTTTCCATTGGAAAGTTTCCAAGTAGATGCACATGTTCTTCTGCAATTGGGATTGTTTTCCCAATTTGAGAGACTTTTTCTTTAGGCAGGTCGTATGATTTTAAGGGCAACGATCATCGGGCTTGTGTTAAACAAATTAACTTGTCTAAATAAATTGAAAATGAATTACAATTTATAAATATTTGTCAATGGATAAAATGATGTACTCAGAATTAACCAATAAGTCCTCCAATGTAATCAGAGATGAGTGAAAAGTTAAATCTGCATACGGCTCTTGGTTGTGTTGACAATGACAATGACTTGAAATGATCTTCGTTGAAGATGAAACAATTTCATGATGCGAACAGAAGATGTGTACGTTAAACAAAGCACCAACGAATAAATCAAATTGACAGGCTAAAATTAACTTGGAAGTTGTAGTAACGTGTGGATCAAGGTGTAATATTACATTAATGAAGCAATGCTCGTTTGAACAAACAAAATAGGCGAAGAAGTGATTATTTGCAAGACAAATACAAAAAGCCGATAAGATGAAGTAGATTTGATTCTGGACAAGTTGATCAACTGCAGGCAAACGACGTCGACTGAACGGACAAATGAATGAACGAGTGTGCTTTCTAACGTTAGCCCAAGCAGAGGGCTACCATGGCTGCCATGGCACTGCAGACTGCAGTGCTCACTTGTCAGTGGCAAACACGCGAAAGGCCTCTTGCACAGAACTGTGTGTAACTTGAGAGGCGCTACTGCAGTGATTGCATTATAATTAGTTTGTTTTGGCTACTATGAAGGCGGTGTGCTTTTGGTGTTGATCTATGCCATAGATTCTATGGTGTAACAGATTGCATTCGTGATTTTGTTTTATTTATTTGTCTACATGCTTCAAATGGACATTCTCTTCTTTTTGGTAATGAGAATCTATTGGACGAAATCACGCGCCAGTCCAGGTCGATGACTACGAAATTTTCAGCGTTTTTGGCCCGAAATCGACGTTATATTTTGATATTTGATCGACGTTATTGGTGAGGATAATCCTGATGTAAAAAGAAATCACTTGTTATTACTAAAATACTATCTTTTCTTCTAGGTTCTTCTAGTCATGTTTATCTTCACTTATACATGTCTCCTTTGTGATTGTTTCACTATTTTTATAGTTTCTAGATTTCTTCCTTGAAGCACAAGATATATTTACTAAACATTTTTACGTGGGGTAACAAGAATATTATTTATTGTATTGCCGCTTTAAATCTATTTTTTGTCTAGATATTTGATTACAAACTTCGTCATCTCTGTATACTTTGGTTATAAAGATTTTCTCTGTGGCCACTAATTTCCTATTCTGCTGGATTGACGATTATTTGACGGGACTTGCATTGAGAGACTTAGTCTTGGAGGTGTCTTGAAGAACTGAACTCCGATGATATATTATTTGTTCTTGTTCATGCCTAAAATCATCATCAATTCTTGAACATATTCCTGTGCACCTTTGAAGCAACAACCCCTAGTGTTCAAAATTATTTGATGTCCTGTTCCAATATTTTTACCATTTTCACAGGCATTTATATTATCATTATCTCTATCATTCATCATTATTTTACTTCAATGACAAAGTACTTCTCATTTGCCTTGCATTCTCACATGCAAAGTAATATGAATTTTTTTAAATCTTGAAAATATTAACGAGGAAACTTAACTTTGCTGTTGATTTGTGGTTAGATATTTCGTGATATTCTTCTTGTTGAACATTGGCCTTTAAACCTTGAACCTTATCTTCATCTTATTGAAGCATCGGTGGTAAGTATCTATTTGTTTTTTGTAATTTCAAATTATGATTATTTATATTTGTAGAACAAGTCTTTCGGATGTCAAATACTCGAGTTTACGAACAGCTCTTAGGACTCATTCATTTTTGGCTCATCTGAACACGAGAATTATTATCAAAATGTGTTCTTTTTACACTTTTTGTATTCCATCATCTATGACCTATTCGTGTTGAATCAAAATTCTGACTCAAGTCAAACATGATGCTTGTCTCCTTTCTCTCTTTTTGTTCACATTCTGGTTGCCTTTAACGCTTCTCCATTGTAAGGACATCTTCGCTTACTTTCTCGTCACTAAATTCAGCTTCAATTTTCTGTTCAGATTCTTTCAAAATTCTGAGGTAGGTGAATTCTTTATTTTATTTATATTTGTTTTACTTTTTTAAATTTTTGATAATTAGGCTTCTAATTCTAGGGCTTTTTTCTGGCTTTCAGAATTGCCTGAATTTTATGATTATGGTTTTAGATTTTTGTTTTCTTCCCTTTTTCTCTATTCTACCATAGTGGTATTTTTATATATCATATTACCTAAAAGAAAAGATAATGGAATAAAAAGTTATTACTGACACTTTAGATATGTCTGCTAGCCTCGAGGCACTTGATTCACTGTCTTCTGTCTGTCTAATCATGTTGTACTTGTTAGTGGCCAAGCCAAAGGACAAGCCTAGGCCGAGTGACATCGACGACCAACAACAAGAGGAAGACAATTAATTTGACAATAAAGCTAAATAATTAAATTTGATTCGATTTGAGCACAACTATGGCGACATTATTTTGGTGTGAAGGGCAAATGTGTCTCGGTTGGTGTTTTGGTGTCTTGAACTGGTTTGGTGTGATCGCTGCCCTTCTGCCAGCCTCGCCATTCACCGATTGCTCTATCGATCTCCACTGGTGTCTGTGTGTGTGTGTGTGCAATCAGCATTAATCACTGACGTGTTTGCCTCTGCACCTTTCATCGCATCGTCAATTAGTGACCAATAATAATATTCATAATATAGAAGATATTAATAATAATTTCGCTTATATATAAAGTTTGATGCTCAAAACTAGATTACACAGAGAGCTTGTCGCGTGTGACGAATGAACTTATCGAACCATTTTGGTGTGCACACAAACTGAGCCCAACTTGTGATTTTGTTTTTCATTCAATTGGCCATGTTGACTGAGTGTTTGAATGTACAGAGCTGAGCTCTGACATGTACTCGGCCTATTCACTTCACTTACAAATAGGTAAACTTGTGTGGCTTGTGGCTGTGGTTGCTTTGATTGGCTCATTGTGCGATCTATTCAAAGTGAATCATTGTGATTGCTCCACATTGCAGTCATTTGGTCATTTATTTTGTGCGAAACGCGTGAACGTTTGAACAAGCAAATTAATTTCGTGTACTCACCAAATGGACCATTTTAGGTGATTTGTCCAGTGAGACCAAGGAGAGAGTCAACATGACAAGCAACCTGGCCTGGCTCGTCTCATCCGAGCACAGAACTTTTACTAACAGTTCTCTCGGTGTCTGTGGACACTTGACAGACATGTCTGCAGATTCTAAATTTAGCAGGCAGTTATTCGATTTGCATGTGCGCTACTATACTTTGCATTGCACTCACTCACCACCTCCATCGACGCATCCATTTGCCTGGTTAGCGCACAACTGAACTTGTTTCTTATTTGGCATCGGACAATTGACACTGAGTGAAAGCACCAAGCCAACTTTTTATTTTCGCTGTCAGCCATTGTTAGTTTGTTTGTTGGTTTCCTTGTTGGGCAGTACAATGAGTGGTTCCACTCTTATGCTTCCATTGGTGGATGTCAACATTTGTGATCTCGAATGAGCGGTCATTTAATTGTTAAATTGTCCCAGTGGGTCGATTAATTTGTTGTGCATTTGAGTTGACTGTGAGTGACCAATAATTGTGGCGCTGTCTGGTGCTTTCCAAACTGGCACATTTAAAAATGATTATTGCCGTTCCGTTTGGAGTCTAATATATCGATAATGTCGATTGGACATCTCACTGCGGAGTGGCGCATGTCGTGTGTCTTATGAAACATTTATGACCTGTAAATCCCATTTTCCCCCATTTTGTCCTTTAGTCGTTGCCTCTTTAAATGTCTACAGACTTTACACTCTCGTTCTGCTTTAGGTGCACTTGAAGAATAAAATGCACAATAAAAAATGCGAGATGAATTGACTAATGGAACTTGAAGCAAGTGTTGCCTTGCACTAAAGGAATTCTCTTCGAAGAGAGTGCCGAGTTGCTTGGTCGTGAGCATTATCGGAGTGAGCATTATCTCCTAGTCCATTTGTGGTCTCTCGCACCATCGCAAATCGATTGCGACAAACATTTCCTCTGGTAATTTTTTTGATTTATTAATTATCCGGTGCGCCAGTGAACAAGCCCAGACCGAGACAGATCGACTTGAAAGACAATGCTCCATTTGCTATATGAACACATTTCCATTAGACCGCACACGGTACGGCACATCAACTGAAACCATGTTCACCTGTATATTGAAGCGAATAACGCCTCCGCTGATATATGATTGCAATCGAGTGTTTGTGATCCTTTCGGCGATTTAATGATCTACCAGAAGACAAAACTTGCTTTATTTTTCCTTGTCTGCTCCTTTATTTACACTTTGCTAATAGGATTTTCTTGTTGCCTTCGTGACTCAATTGTGGCGAGTGCAGTTGTCCTTTGTTATTTGCAGTACGCATCGCACTGAATTGTTTCGAGGTGTGTGCCAGTGCAATCGATTCAGTGCAAAGGATTTATACACTCTCAATGTAATTTAATTAACTTTTCCCAGTGCATACTTACTGTAGATATTTATTAGGTTAAGTAAAAGGGGTTTAGTCGCAAAGGTAAAACAGAATAGGTCAAATCACTGTAAAGAGGAACACATTAGTGATCAGCAGAGATGTGGCACAAAGCTTACTGTAAAACGCCAATGTGGAGAAGCAACGTGCTCTTATGCCGATAGTAAGTAGCGCTACCGAGCGGTGACAGTCATTTGCCAGTGACACATTGTGATGACCAATAAGCCAATGTCAACACTTACAATGGTGCGTTAGAAGCTTTAAAGCTGACAACCAAGGCGACAGGTAGTATTTGTTTATTTTAAATTAATAAACCAGCTAATTTGTATTCTCATTTTATCTTGTTAGGCAATTGAATACAATTCTACAAAAGCAAACACAATTGCAATGGCTGGCGGCATTGAAAGCACACCGGATCTACAAGTCTAACCAATGCTATTTCTAATTAGCACTCGGTGTGAGTAATTTTAAATTCGCTTACTCTTGTTGGCTCTGAAAAGTGCTAATTAGGAAATGCGTCGTTATATAACAAATTGCAATTCGCAGTAGCTCTAATTTGCTCTCGCCAAATCAAAGTTTGCAGAAATGTGATAACTCGAAATTGACTTGATCCAACCGGAACAGTTCCCTGGCCAACAATTTGTATGCAAATATTTATTTAAAACTCACTTCATGATGTGCGTGTTGAATCGACCTGCAACGTTATTTGCTACATCCGTTTGAGGATTATTAATTCGATGCAAATGCAAACGTTCCCATTGGCTTTGTCCCATGTGAAGTGGAATCAGAGAGTAACTGTGAAACCGGAATTTACATTTTGAGGCGTTGCATTCGTTCAATTTGTATTGATGCGATTAGTGCAATTAATCATCTGGCTAAGTCGTCCAAAGTTCATTGGCCCAGCACGGTAAGCTTTTTTCTCACCACAGCTCACGTTTTACTTGTTCTGCTTGTCCCCTCACTTCTTCCTTGCCTATGCTCAAATGAATGCACCAATCGATACTTCTCCCTGGACGAGTAACAATTTGTTTGGCTAACGTGCTAATTGTGCTTTAATGATGGCGCCCATTGTCACTGCGGCGCAATAGGCCAAATGATAAATGTAGTAGCATTTCGATTAATTTGCATTTGTTTCTTTTTCTCTATTTTCAGAGTGACCGTTACCGAGGCCTCTTGGTAATTCCAAGTTGGAATCACCGCTGGCGACGACAGTCTCAATGGCTGGCAAGTGTTGGCCGTGCAATTTGTGCTCACTTTCGTGGTTGCGATCACCAATTTCGCCGCTTTGGACTCCAATGGCAAGTCCTTCGGCAGTTATTCTCTCTCAAATGGCATCTCGTCGCTTCCGGCTGACCTGTCCGGGGTAAGTCCTTCCAACCGGTCTTACCGACCAGTCCCCAATTTTGTTTGTCTGCCTGAGCGACACAACACGAGTCTGAAATTAAATTTCTAATTAATCCATTCTACTCTTTTTAATTAACACTCAATTGAAATACTTTTCTTGTTTGCTGTTTCGTTTTGAGTTTGCAGACGGATGTGAAGAATTTGGACAGAATTTGACTCGAATAAGTCTTTGCTTGTATACTCGCGCTGTACACTGTACACTGTACACTTGCTACCAGTCTGTTCTGACTTGGATTTAGAGATTAACCGATACCGGCAACGGAAAGAATTGACACGGATTCAATTAGCAGTGACATGAGTCGAGTCGAGTTTAGCCAAATAAAAAATGAGACGTTTCAATTAGTGAAGTCGTGAACACTCACTAGATTGACACAAATGATCTGGCTCTCTCCATCAAGATTGACTTTCGACTTCAATGCAATTGGGTGGTATGGCGCAATGTGCCACTTGGTCCAATATGAAATCGGCTTGGTTTTACGGTTTAATGCGAGAGACAAATTAATTGTGCTAATAACACTGTGCTGGCATTCTTAATGACGATAGTATATCTGTAATGATAGCTCTTTGGCTAATCGCAAACTGATGAGTGCGCTATTTGACCTGACACTGCTTCTGTGCATGGCCGACCGCCCAGCAATCAACTACGAATAAATAAACAATCGAGCCAGCTTTGCTCCTTTCCCTCAAATTGCCAATCGGTTTGCTCTTTCGGTTGCATCGTTGCCTCATATTTCGTTGTGTAATGTTTCATTCACTAATCGACTTATGCACACGCGCGCGCTCATGCATTGCTCATAGAAATTCATTAGCACATGCTATCGATTGAGAGCGATTAGTGGCAGAGAACGGTCTCGAGCCGACTTCAATACCACTTGCCACCCTGACCCACGGCTAATGTCCTCTTTTAGATCTCGCCTCACTTCCTCTTCTACCTCGGGTGACTAATTAGTTAGGAAACAAACAAAGTAAACATTTGCAAATATGAGTAGACTCACACCGAGCCACAGACAACTCTATCCTGGCCAACCTGATTTACGAGAACATTACTACATTTATATTATTAGGGCAAATGTGTGCCAACGACATCAATCGGTGCCACATGTGACCGTGTACAGTGTAGCACAACAATCCCTTAACCTCTATACAAATACAGGTACACTACTGTGGCAATGGCAGTGTCAATGGTTGTTGTTGCTGTGCGGACCGATTGGCTTTGCAGTGCTTTGTGCTCGTGGGGCAACTCTTTTGGGTGCACTTTTGTGGTTTGGTCTGTGCAAATCAAGTCGAAAGGAAGCTTTAACGAAAGACTGCTTGGTGCGACTGGCTCAGCCTAAACTATGCAAACAATTTCAATTTGACTCGACATAAATAATCTAAATGACCACCACAATAGCAACTGGTTTGTCTGCCACAAGCATCGGCGTAATTAATAGATTGGCTCACCAGTGCTCCACTACAAGCTGCAACGCTTGACGAGCTCGACATTGTGCACGTTATGCTCGGTGGTGGCAAGGATAATGCAAGAAGTGTGGTGAGCACTGACAAGGTGAGGTGTGGGCGTGGGGCGTTGGTGGCCAGTGCATTCTATTCCGCCATCGCTCCTGGTGACCTCAGTTTAGCCTATAACTCACTTGCCCTGTGCCAAGTGGCGTCCACTGCAAATGGTGTTCTGTTGATTTAGCTTGAACTGCACACTCAGATGTCTCTGCTCTGTCTATTCGCTTTGAATGGCTTCGAATGAATAATTACGTTGACAGTCAACTGGGAGACAATGGAGCAGCTTATTAGATTTTGGAGAACTGTTGCCATTGTAGTGGTATTGTTGTACTTGGATGCTGCCAAGTAGATGCCTTTTGCCTTGCAATGGTCTTGTTGGGCGTCCTGTTTGTCACTGTCTGGCCAAGTGATGCACATTTTGCCGTTTGTGATGTGATTAGCTCGAATTCCAGCACAAACGTATACTAATTGCCTCTATTGGTAACACAAAGAAACCATCCGAAAAGGCCGTGGAGGAAGCCAACTTAGTTAGTCACTCGATGCCTAATGATCGGTGGCAATCGACAATAGTCGGTGCCAATCGAGACGTCATTCACTGAACAGACACTCGCTATTCGCAGAATGAGTACTCTTGATGAGCCAATCACTCGCATTTGAATCGATCACCTCCAAGTGTTTATCTGCCTCGAATGTCACATTACAACTAATTACAATTAGCAATCGAGTCGAGGGGCACAGCACACTCACTTCTGACTCATTTTGCACTGTTGCTATTTGTGATCGTTGGCGCGCTTAGACTTCTTGTGGCAAACCTTTGTGTCCAAGCTGTCATTAATGATTCAATTCGGCGCAAGCAAGAGGGCCAAACGAGCCGTACCAGTGCAGCTTGCGTTATAATGTGTTATTAGAGTGTGAAGAGGGCGCCAGGACGACACTAATGCCTGACGACACCGTGACCGACCAACTCCCAGAATCACGCTTGTCCTGTCTCTGTTTTGCTTCGACAAAACTCTTTGGCCGCTCTTCCCGAAAGCCAGTCACGGACGCTTAACCATCTCGATGGCTGACATGAAATCTAATTTACTGCCATTTGAGTGTAGACTGCAACAAAGACGCTTGACACCATTACCTGGTGCTATATCTTGGCCATCATCTGGTAAGGCGTCATCGAACAGCGCTCTCGCGAGCTCGTCAGTTTGGCTCCCGCCAAGTGCTTTTGTTTTGAAATGGCGATAATGCAATGCCTCCACTAATTACGATCGCCAAGGCCAACAACTTTGCTTGTAGCCGTCGATCGGTTTAGTTGTCTTTGGTTGAGTTGAGGATGTGCAGATCAATAGTGATAGTCGATTTATTGATTTAACATCTTGCTCCCGACAGGTATCTTAAAATGAGCAATCGCAAGTGACTCCACTGATCAGGCAGGGTGAGTTAGGTAGCAACGCTTGTAAAAAGGTCGCAATACGCGAATGACCTAAGTTGTAAGGGCGCATAATGTTCATAGCTGGGATGCAGTCACCTCACTTGGCATCATGAGCAGCTGCCAGACTAACTTTCACCTTTCAACTTTCACTACGCACACGTCACGCGCGTTCTTACTGCAACTCTAATTGAGTCTTTTTGTCTTGTGCGTCCTAGGAAGACTCGATGGTGATTGCCAAGCACGTGGTGCTGTACGCGCGCACAAAGCCCTCAAAGCTGCTCGAGAGTGAAAGGTCACGACAGACGCGAGTGGCCAACACGATGACGGTGGCCACAGCCGGCCTGAACCCCTTTGTCATTGCGCGCCACGAAAGGTGTCCTGTGCGCTCACTAAAGCGATGACTGCAGTATGCTCGGGCCCACTCGGAACTCTTTCCACCACAGCTTGCCACCCGATTGGCTCGAGTACATTGTCCGACTAGACATCACTTCTGTTCCGGGTTCTTAGCACTTTGTGGATGTCGTCTTAAGTGGTCGAGTGTCTTTTGCCGTTATAGCACGCGTCACTTTATTGATTGGATCTTATTGACCCGTTACGGGCAACGGGCCTTGTGTTTACCCGTTTCAGTGCTAGGGTGTGGTACCAGGAAGAGTGCTCAGCTGGCACGCGCACTCTCTGGCCTTTGTTTGTGTTTGATCTTGTTGCGTCAAGGAAAGTGTTACGGCCGTACGGGCGAGGCGAACTCTGTCTGGAAAGCAATCGATTCGACTCAACTACAGTTGGCACATGCCTAATTGGCAGCGATGTCAAGTCAGACTGCATCACTGACTTGTTGGACTGTCTGTTTGTGTCCAAATGGACAGTGATCATTGCAGATGTTTATGCAATGAAGGCATTGATCACAGAGCAAACATCTTCCCTTTGACCTGTGCCTAATTAGTGCGTTGTCCGCATAGTAGATCTTGCTGTGGATCTGTGGCATGTGGTACTAATCGGTCGGTATCAACTTGTACCAATCGATACTGTGGCGTACGGCTATAGCCGTGATCTCTTCCACTAGACACCAGTCACAAATCACTAGTCTCCAGTCACTGGTCGTGCAGGTGGTTGTACTCAGAACATTCTATCGAGCAACTAAGTAACGCTTGGCTGAGTGAGTCCAGTTGGCAAGCACTCTTACTGACCACATGACGCGGGTCTAATGGTTACGATGCCACCGATAGCCTCGACCTGGCAGTAGCCGTGCTGTGCGCGTGCTGCATGTGTGTCTCTCGGAGTTCATTGCACGATCCATTGGGTGGTCAACTGTGGTCACTTGTGCACATTACTGGTCCTGCCAGACCAATTAAGTGGACAGTTTGTTTGCCTTGGCTTCCTTAATTACTCTCTGGCCAGACTTTTGTTGATTAACCTTGCCAATTAATGGCATCGTGAGCATCGACTGATGAAAAGAAAATTGTTCGCCTAACGAGACCAGTTTCGCTGACCACTGGCCAGCCAATTTCACTTTTATTGCCGCCTTGTATGTTTGCTTTGGACCAGTCACGGGGCATACTCCACCACTGTGTCATTGACTACAGAAGCGACATATTACTCAAGTTCAAGGTTGCCACTAGTGAAGACCACCTTTGGGGTCAACGTAGGGTCAACAGCTTTTGACTTGGCCGAATTAAGAATTAAGAAATAAACCTTGTCTATTGGTTTTAGTGTCCATGTTGTTCATTTCATTTATGATAGCCCCAGGCATATTGGCCACTTTAGATTCATTGATTATCATTGTAGTCAGTTAAGCACTTTACACTTGGCAACCCTTCGTTTACTCAGTCTCATTGAACAGACCTCGTTAACACTTTCTTTGTATGCATGTGGCTCGTTTGAATCGTGGTCTGAGGTCATTTTGTTCACCGCTCACAAGTGAACCTTTTGGTGGGGTCATTCATCACAGTGACCTTTTCCATTCAGAGGTCATCTGTTAAGGTCATCAGGGTAAAGCACTATGACTGACCACAGTCATTGGTCATCTCGAGCTGTTGAACTCGCAAGAGTAGAAGAGAGGCACAGTTGTATGCATCGTTGGCCGTGGTTCACCGTTAGTGCAGGATTCATTAATAATTGGATCCGAACAGATGCTGACCGTACCAGACCGTGACATTTGTAACGTCTTGAGGACCAATTCTCGCGACAGATGTGATGCGGAGGAGGTGTGGGCGAGTGAGGTGACAATTCGGACCTCGCGTGCGTGTGCCACTCGGTGGACGGTTGCCCGAGCAGTCCGATCACCGATCCGTTTGTTTCGATTTGCTTCGTTTGCGAGCCATACTGCAAACTTATAATTTGTGACACCGTTAGCCGTAATGAGTTATCCTCTACCGTTATGCCGTGCTGGCCACTTCTTATGACACAGATGAATGACGCAATATCTTATTAGTGCCGCAGTGGTCATACTTCACTTGGAATGCGCTGAAAGTGAAAGCTACCGGTGGTTACCTGGCCCTCGTTGTTTGCATTCAAACATCTGAGGCTCAGAACAACTTAGAACAAAAGGACCGCTGGACCCTCAGTTTGGCCAGTTGAATCATTGGGACTAAGTCAGATGTGCTGATATGCGCACAAGGTCACCGATTGTTCAGCGGAGAATGCCTCTAATGAGCGGGACAACAAGTGAGGGAGTCAGTCAGTTAACAGTTGGCATTGGGTCTAGTCCTTGACGGACATTTGTGATGCCAACAAAGCTCCTTTGTCCACTCGGCTAATGGCAAGTCCAAGAATTTGCCAGTCCAACAATGTGCGAGAGAAATGGCACGCGTTGCACAATTGGACTCACTCACCGTGATTGCATTTCTCCAGAAAGTGAAACCGAGCTCAAAGGTGACCCTCAACACGTGCTGATGTTTTGTATTGGCATTCGGTCAGTCCGTTCAACGGCCAAGGCGCATCTGTTTCGATCTGTTTGTTTATTCGCCAACAGGCGACTGATAGGCACTCGAGTGATATATTTCTCTTGGAAGGATGCACACTTTCTTATCATTGAGCAGTCTTGATGCATCTATATGACGCCAACTTGTCTCACAACTTGTTCGAAAGCTTCCTTATTTAGGTGAAGCCATTCACAAAGGAGCCATGGGCGTACCGACAAAGAAATCCAGTTTTTGTGCCAGCTCCACTCGAGTACGCCTGTCCGTGAACACTGCTTGAGCACACACAGAACAGTGCTTTACGGGCGACTCGTTTCGGCTCACTTGCAGTGCGTTCTTATATCGATCCTAAGGCGTCACACTAAGATGTACTCGGTGCTTCTATATGAGGGGCGTTTTTATGACGAGTAGAACACTTTTTGTGCTCACTTATGTTAATGGCAGTAAGGCGACGAGGCGGGATAAAGGCGCCATGCAACTTACATGTGAAAGGTCTTCTCGATTGACCTCACGGGCCATGAAGTAGAGACCGAAACGGTTCCTGAAATTTAACCGAACTCTCGGTTAAGCCGAAAATAACCGAACCGAACCGTCGGTTCGGTTACGGTTCGGTCAGTAAATTCTGTCCCAAAACCGAAACCCGAACCGATAAAAACCGAATTTTCTATTGTGATTAATTAAAGCTGATTTGAGTCATGAGAAAGAGTAGAAATAGACTAAACTGACTTATTGAAATATTTGTATTGCCTTTCTCTCATCATGGCTTTGACATTTTTGTTTACATGTTTTCATCACTGTTGGACACGAAGTTGATTCAAGAAATTGGCCCAACTGGCCCTATCTAATTGTTAATAATAACCCCATAAATAAATACCCATATTAAACGACACTCAATTTAATAAGCTACTTTTCGGTTCGGTCCGGTTTCGGCTTCGGTTTCGGTTCGGTTCCGGTTAAAAATTTTCGGTTTCGGTGCGGTTTTCGGTTATGGTAAAATAACGATTTCGCACCCTACCATGAAGTCCATTGAAACTTAACCAATCTGATTCGAGTGAGCGCATGGCACAAGCACTGAATGTGCACGCATTAGTGATTCTCGATAACGATCGGTCTTATTTGCATAGACGACAATCAGCGTTCACTCGATGCTACTGCTCTTTGGTTGCTCTAATTACTGTCCAATGGTTCCAAAGTGCCCACGCTCCCACTGCCAGTGGTGCACATTTTCGGATGACGGTAGCAGCACGGCGCACAAGTGCAAACAACGAGCAAATGTGCGCGTACGCAAATTGGGCAATGACGCCGTCAGGACTGACTGGTTGGCGGCTAATCGGTGGTGGAGGCAGTGAGGATCGCGCCTAGCCACTGACACATCGGAAGCACTTGTCTCATATGGCCTCTCTCGGTGCTGCTCTGCCTCATTTGGCTCCCATCACAGCCAGAGTGCACACGGCGCGACCATAGACTACATCGCACTCGGTTATCAAATTGACCCGAACAGAGTGAGCACCACAGTAGCTACGGCCATCAGCACCGCACCAATGCCACCTGACCGATTGCGGCAGTATCTTTTTAGTGCTCCAATAGCGCACATCCTGTGATCGTCACTCAGTATTGCTGTCAATGAGCACAAACCATGTGATGTTGGCCAGCAATTGCATTGCTCGGAACTTCGTTTCAAGACAGTCTGTCTTCATGTCTGCCCGTTCTGTCTATTTCCGAGTGCGACTGTTCTTCTCGCTCACCTCTTTGTCTGCCTCCTTTCTTCTAGGTCACGTCTCTAGTGTGACCTTGGCAGTCGAGAGCCCCTTTCCACCATTCTCCGGCCAATCTTGCATTAGCCTCTCTGTGTTACACGGACTCAGCTCAAATCGCATAGTCCAAGTCGCGCGTAAGTCTGTTCCATTAAGATGCTGTGCACATTAATCGAGATGAAAAATGGTTTGCTCGATCACTTTCGCAGCACATATGCTCGGTAGAGTTTAAACCCTTGCTTACTTTTGACCTTCAATTACTGGCTCACCGCAGCCAATCTGGCCATCGACATTTTGCCACGATCATTTGGCCTTCTCTCAGTGGCACTTTTCTAGTCTGGTTTAATTGACTTTTTAAAGTTGCTAACATATTTCGCAATGTGCACATGTCTAACAATTGTAAGGTATTGCCAATTACGGACACAAATACAGTTTTTGTAGTTTGATCGGTGTAAGTGTGGCTATTTAGGTCACCAGTGAGCATTTGGTAACGCCACCTTAGCCCATCACAACGTTCCTTTGGTTCACTAATTGGTCGACTGTCTCCAAAACACTAATTGGTGGCATTTGAAATAGCTTGCACCTTTCGTGCCATCAAGAAAACCGACCACTGATTACAGACTTCGTATTGGTAATTACGTAACGTTTTGCAGTTGAACAGTTTGCGTGTCTTGCACAAAGCATTTTCTAAGACACTTTACCTGACTTCAACCTGACTGATGCTGACACGTGCATGCAGACCTCTTACTTGGCCGGCGAGTCACTGCAACGGTTCGTCTCTGTCTCACTCGCAATCACGTAATTGCCGTTCGACCATTGTCTCAGACATTTCAAGGCAGTACCATTGAGGTGCACGTGTTCATCTTTAAGAAAACACAGTTGCATTGTTGCAAACAGGTGGTTTAGCTCACTGTCCACCTTGAATGTTCAATCTCACAAGCTCAATTGGCCCATTCACTGTCCCCATGAATCACTTGTCAGACCAATTGGCTGTTTTAGTCTGATTTATTGCGTAAGATAGAGGACTAAGAGCAATTTGGAGTCGATGTGGTGGTGGTTTGGTTTGCATTGCACATGCAAATGCGTTCATTGACTGGAAAACATCCAATTTCTGCGACAAAGGCAATACTGCTGACAGAGTGGTGTTTGTCTGTCTTGGTAACGGTCTCGAAATCACTCCGACTATGATTGATGGTGCCATTCGGTTCTGTCTGTGGACAAGCCAAAAGCTCGTGGCTTCCCTCCAACACCTCTCGATGTGCCCTCCACTTCACAAGTCTTATTGCACATCGTCATGCCTTTGATCAAATATCAACCTTGGACGGTTCGACGGGTCGTGTTGCCAGGCAGACAGCAATTTGACATCTTTCTCCGTTTGGTAATGCCTCGCGCCGCCTTTGTGGGCCCAGTTGAGTTCTTTTGTGGCCTGTGACACTTTGTCCCACTTTGCGATTTCATGGCTGCGTGGGCGACAGAGCGCTAAGTGAGGGACTAGTTCTATTGTCTTGGTGGCCATTTCCTTGCTTATGTCCACTGACTGGCTCGGACTTGTTTACCAATGTGACATGACACGAACGTTGGCGACTCTCAATTCAACACAGGACAAACACGTGGCGAGTATCCTTGGCCCAGTTGGGACACATCCACCCCACGCCACCCACACGTCTTAAGAGTAAACTTTTGTCTTGTTGCTTGATCTATTGGCCAGATTGATGTAACAAATTTGCTTGGATTGGGACTTTGTCGGTGACACGCGCAAGCTGCCAGCAGCAAGATTAATGTCGATTGCAACCTGACCAATTGCAATTGGATTCGAATATATCTTTTCATCATTTTCCTTTCATTGCATCTTGCGAGCAGCTGCAGTCTGGCACCAGTAAATGAACTCGCTCGCAAGGTAGTTCACATTGTTTCTGTCTGGTAGTGAGCCACGTGGACGTGTCACTGTAAGTGCCAAATTATGTGTGGCTCGGAACATTTCACGTCTGGTGACCTATTTTGGGCCCGGTGTAGTTCAGTTTCGCTCCTTAACTCGATCTTGCCGTCTGCAAGCAACTCTTTATGCCAGTGGCACATTGACTCTGGTCCAGTTATGTTTGTGCTCGAGTGTGGCAAGTGTTTGGTCTAAGGCTTTGCTCGCTCAGTCCCCACTGATCATCCAATCTTTTGTCGAATGTAGGTCAACGCACAAAGCTACTTGATTACGGTCTAGGCATGGGCCACCAATTTGACCATCCGTTCATGTTGACCCGTTATTCGCGTGGATTCACTGAAATCAACTCGACTTTAAGGTGTTCATGCACGCGAACTACCCGAGACCGTAATCCTGTGTGCAGTTGACCTCTTTTCTTCCTTAACTGGTGCTTCTTTCTTTCCAGCACACTCTTTGCCCAGTCTGTTCATCTACGCAGGGTCATTGGTCAACTCAAGACGTCGGTTGTCGGTCAGGCATGCCAGACCGATCATTATTAATAACGCGGTCACTCTTTCTCGAGCAACTCTACTTCACTCAACTGCTAATCGCGCGTGTCTGCATTACACAACCTGACCATAATAAGCCAATCACGGCCAGACTAACCCTTAATAGGCGCGTGTTCTATCCATCGAGACAAATTGACTTCACCGCTGCATCTGTCCGTCTGGTCCAGCACTTCCCGCAAGTTGAGACAGTCTTTGTCCGAACAGCCGATTACCCTTTGAATGAAGCGGGACTTATCCGTTTCATTATAACCAAGACACGTGCGTGAATAACCGTACTTACCCGGACCTAGGTCTTCAGTGTGGACTCCACACACAAATTGAGTCAATGCTATTAATATCAATTGACCGCCAGATGCGCGTCTTGTTAGAGAACGAGTGGACCGATGGGCTGTGATGAGCTGCTCGTGTGGCTGCTGGATCGCAATCTTGCCAGTACGAGTTGAGTGTGAAAGTGATGATTAGTAATTTGCTAATTGCACTAATGGAAGCATAACAAATTGCTTAGGTGGGACCGTGCTACACTTTTCATCACTTATCTCGGTCTCATTAATTATCGTGTTTGGCACTTGTACAGTTTCATTTGGGCGTAGAGGCTTTAGCAGGCTTGGTAATCAGTTGAACTCGTGAATCTAAGCAAAAGGTGACTTAGTGTCACTTAACTGGTCGACCTCATTGATCACCAACATAACATTTGCATTAGTCATAGAATGGTGCCTGACTGACAGTGCACTGTCTTGAACTCGTCAGAGTGATCAGTGATCTCTTCACTTCATTAATGCATATACTATGGTACATGACCGTCGAGTTCGACCGTGTTTGTGTTTGCTTGTCGTTCTAGTCCGATCACTTGAGCATATGCTCATATATGATCTGATTGATCTGGTTAGGGAGAGCACACCAACAAGGTGCTTTCGCTCTCTTTGCTCACCGACTCGAATGCACTCAGTTCGGACATCTCGTTGGCCAATGAGATCGCAATTTGTGTCTTACATTGCCTCAGTGATCGACACTCTGCTGATTCCTTTTGCTGACATGCATTGCCACCATTCCTATTAATAACTTGCAGTAATGCACAACTCAAATTTCTTCCGCGTTTGTCTCCTATTTTGCTGTCTTTTCTAATAATTTGTTTGTTTGCTGCTCTCGTGATCAAATGATCTTTTGATGGTACATCAGTGGCGTACCAAGCCAATGTACGAGATGACCGCAGTGGGGGTAACCCGACCAGTAGAGCCAGTTGCATTTGGTCAATGTGTGGAACGTGCTCATCTGCAACGAACTTGATTTGTGCATCGAGCTACCTTTACGCGAGTCTAATTTGCCTGTGGTGGCAGTGTTCTAACTGGAAACAGGCTCGGTCATTCCGTGTCGATGCGTGATTTCTCAGTGGCCACTGGCCACTGCCCTTATGGCTCGCTAGTGTTACTTACATTCACCTCATTGCTCATCGCTCCCATCCCGGACAAGTCAGTTTGCTTTCGCGTAATCCACTGGTGATTGTCCGAAATGTTTGTCTGATCACTTTTGCCAACACCGAGGCTATCACTCGAGCAACTTCTCGCATGGCTTGCTTCAGATGAAAAGGAACATAAAGTTATTTTTACCTCGAACAGTCGCTTGTCAGTTTAGTCCCACTGGGCGCCAATGTTGTCTTTCTGCATGATGTGGCCAGTGCGGAATTAGTCACCGATAGAGCAGATAGCTGCTCAATTGACGATTGCTTTGTTTGTCAGTGGCGATAGTCACGATTAAGGTTATCTCATCTTGGATGCACTTCTTATGCAACTTCCCCATCCGTTATCCTTTTGTTTGTCCATTAGGCTGTGATTTGATTTCAGTTAAACCAAATGACGCGGTACAATTGTTTGTCTTCTGCCGTGTCATTAGTGCTCGAACATTATAATAATAATTATTACTGAACAAACTTCTATAGAGACATTAGCAAGGTGCACTGACAACGTCTTATTACTCCCAGTCGGTACCTATTATAAGACAATGCGCCCGTCGACAGGCCTCTAAAGCGCCTTACCGAGTCGCCTTAAGCATTGCGCCCGCCTGAGAGGATGTAACTTTCTTGGTGTAGTCTTGATCTGTGACGTAAATCCAAGTTGGCTTTGCATTTCTCGAAAGCAAGTCGATTTTCACTTGGATCCTCTTGGCGCCCAATGGGCAACGAGTGTGGTCAGAGCGGCCGCCATTGCAAGCTCCATCTCTTCCAATGACGCCTCTTTCTCTCTCGTGTCTTAGCGGGTCGGCAAGCCAATCTGAGAGCGTGCATCAATGGCAACCTAACCAGATCGCACACTCACACCGAATCCCAGTCCGAGAGGCAGAAAGGACGGAGCAGTGGTACGCCAACAGTTGTATCCTCGGTGGCCATCCACATCGAGTCACTTTGCCAGTCTAATTGCCTTTCGTAGACGGCAACATACGATCCAGGCTCACTGGCCACACTAAGCTCAGCCACTGGCGTACCGCCACCTTAAATCATCGAGACATCGATTGCAGCCCAAAGCTAACGCCGACAGAGGAGCCACAGTCCTGGCTATATGAGGGCGCCAAAGCGCGAATATGTCTCATTTGTTGCCCAACTGGCGCTCAGTGTACCATTCCCATTCACTTGTGCTCACTGACTCTTGTTGCACTAGCTTTGTGTGAATAACCCAAACCAAGCATTGTATCGAACGTTCACCGAGCCCGTATCACAGTCCATCTTACCGCCATTCTAATCTCTTCTATAGACTCATTCTATACACTCTTAATTATATTGTCACTCAGTATACTCATTTGGCTTTAATGTCAATCAGTGAATGTTTTTTGGATATCGATCGTTGTCCTATCTTGAATCACATTCGCATCACCACCAGATCCCGAACTTGCAACCTTGATCGACTGCCAATGTCGAGAGTGCCCCTGGTCATTGTCTTGCTAATTAGTCATTGGCTTGCTGGTGGCATCGTACAGACAGACAAATCACTTTGAGATTCTGTCCAATCAATTTATCAGTTCGGTATGTGACCTGCATTGCCTTTCATTAGAGTCCACTGATTGGACGATGTTTGCTTGATTCCTAAACATGCTTCGGTCACACTGCAGTCAAAACAATTGTCTTCTTAAGAGCTTCTAAGAGCCACTTTGAGAATGTTTTCCGAGGTTGCCCGATCGGCGTCTGTGTCTGCGCATTAATTGACCTTTGTGTCGTCTCGAGCGAGTACTCATTAATGTTCCTTGTGTGCGTTTGTATTTCTTCCAGTGGCGCCTTTTCTCGATGTATGTTCGAGCGAGCATTGCATTCTTAGTCGGTGCAAAGGTACACACTCACTCACAGTCTTGCTTCAAATCCGAGCAGTCACCAGGCAGACAAATTAATTCTTCAAGGATACGAACTCATGCAGTTGAGTTCAGTGTCCTTTGGTATGCCTCTTGGAAACGTTCCCACCAAATGATATTCAGCCATATTTGCCCTTTGTGCTGACTTTCTTACCAAGCTTTACTTTGCGCGCAGTAGTCAGTCCTAAGCAGTCACTTGTTCGATGGGGCACCTACACTCGCAAATCGATCACATCGCAACATGATCACAATCCGTTCTACTGCTTTCTCACTCTTCTGTACAATTGCTAATCGTCGATTGACTCAACCGCACTTGCTATGCTCATCTCTTGTGTTTTCCTATTTTACGATCGCAATTTCTTGCATTTGATTAACTAGAGCACTGTCTGTATGGGTGAGTCACGAGTGACGTTATTCACTGGTCTGTGGTAATTTTAATTACTGGCCGCCTTGGAAACCTGAAATGTTATAGGTCTTCTGTGGAGAGCATCATAGGATGCGTCTTAGTGGCTACTGGTTTGTAGTGGTGCTTCGCGCTATCTTGTCAAGCAGGAGTGGTCAAGTGGCCAGTCTTGCAGCACGTATCTTACCTGTGAGCTCTTTTTGAGCTCGAGCCTGAATGGGCACTGGCAAGACTGCCTTGGTGGCTTCTTGTTTGCCCGTTACATCTCAATTAATCTCAATAGGTACTGTTAGCATCGATACCGGATCCGGACACATCCTAATGGTTGGTGGCATCGTCTACCAGTGGCAATGGCCATTCATTCCTTAGCTGTCTTCACCTTATTTTCCTCTTCTTTCAGTGCGACTGATGATTTATTTGTCTATTTGTTTATTTGATTGCATATCGATTTGTTTGTGGCAAACAATTCCATCCCTATTAGCATAGGTGAGGAAACTTTTTGAGAGAAAGTCCACTCCTCTACTTTGGTAGTTCAAAAATAGTGGACTTTCTGGGGCAAAAGTGGACAGATGTCCACGGTTTCCGCATCCTTGCTATTAGTTACAAAATCGAATAGGGGCAGTACAGTTGTGCATTGTCCACTGGCACAATTTGCTTCATTTCGTTTGGTGCCAATTTGGATTAATCGACCAGTTGTTGACTGGCTTGTTTGTTTGCATGCACTGCTCGCTTGCTGTGTGTTGCACTTACCTCGGCCCTTTTGGCCTCTTGCCAGTCGAACTCTTTTCTGCTCTCATTGGTGCCACTTGATTGCTGTTGGCCAGTTTGTTTTCAGCATCCGGCGATGCAGCACTTCCTGTCCTCTCCCAATTGGGTGGATAATGTGCCAGTCTTTGTATGTGGCGCCTTTGTTGTTTCTTTGTGGCATTGCGTGCTCTAGTTGGGAAATGCATTAACTCCTATCTTTCCATTAGATTTGTGTCTAATTTAATCTAAGCTGGCACAACACAACACAGCACAACACAATGAGCACAGATTGTAATTACTCAGGGAGTAATTAATTGCGGATCACTCGTAGGGCGTCATTCGGTGGCAAAGAGTGCGCATCACTTGTGTCTGTGTGTGTTTGTGTGCATTTGTGGACACAAAGGCGCCATTGACGTTGCCGGAAATGTCTTATGTCAACGAATGTTTGTCCGGTCAACCTGTGCTTGGGTCATCGACTCGTGAGCTAATCAATCTGTCTGGTAGTGCGCAACTCTTTTCTTTCCGTAATCGCAAACTTGACCTTTACTTGTCTGGACCGGATCTCATGGTGGTCTAGACTAAGGTTGAGGTCATTATAATCTCATCAAGCAGTGCAACACCAGCGCGACCAACCACCAACGGATGTGACAACAAAGGAGAAGCACGTGCTGAGCTGGCACAACTTGGCCCAGTGCTTTCCTGTCTTAGCAGGTCAGGTCTTGTCTGTGTCACTGGGTCTGTTTGCCTAGTGGCTTCCTTCTTCTTACCTTCCTTCTCCTTAGGTGACATGTTCGTGTGCAGTGGAATGTCCCTTGAGCAGAACACCTAACACACTGGCCACTTACCTCTTTACACTCTTTACATGTCTCATAAGTCTCACCATGTCATGTCTCCAAGTCGGTACAAATATTTGCATCCGCCGAATCGGTTGCCAATCGATCTGTGGCGCAATGTCTCTTTGTCGCCGAGCATCGAGCATCCATCTTATTGGCGCTAACGGCAACCTCGGTCTGTTGACTCTGCTCTGTTTATTCAGCCATTTGAGCATTCATTTCTTAACCTTAACACTTACCTTGATGTTCTCTTAACAATGTTTGCACACTTTTCTACTCTCGCTCGCTTTCGCTTTCTCGGTCTCGTTTCCAAATCGAGTCCAGGTCTGACCATATTAGGTGTTTGTATTTGTTCTACTATGACTGAATCTGTTCTCGTCCTAATGTGCCTCGAAGTGCGCCTTACGAGTGTCACATCAATAACGATTACTTAATTATAATTAGGCTGTTTGCTAAGCAAACAGTGAATGTGTCCAGTGCAAGAAGATGGAACAGTGTCGGATCGAGTGTTCCGTGGATTGACTTTGCTTACTACTAGCCGAGGGATTAGTACTTTTTCTGTTAGTGAGCGTTCGGTATTACTATATATAAATTGTACGTCAAACCAGGCAGACTCAGGCAGAGGTAAACTTTACGGTAAAGGCTTAAACTCCCCTAATTGTTATGCCAAAGTGGTTACCGTCGAAAAACAGGAAAAATAGTCATCTATTGTCAATTATCAACGATGGCAACGAGAGATTTTCTTATGAGACCAGAGCACTGGCCGAAGCAACAAGTGTTCCATTTTGGCAGTTATTGGTGGCCAACTTGGCTCTGATCTGTGTCCCTTCAATGAAGGGTTGCGCTGGTTGATTGCCGATGCAATCGCTGGCTAGCCACCAATTAAGCCAATTTAGCATATTTCTCATTAGAATGTCCTTTGGCCACTGGACAGTTCTAATCGAGTTCTCGCATGTGTAGTACTCGAGCATGATCATTTTGGTTGGTTCGAGCAAACTGTCTGTTGTCGGTTCGGGTGCTGCCGATCAATGATCGGCGATCATTACAGTTATCTCCGATTGGGCTAAATTGCAAGTGAACCATACTTGGTGTTCGCAGTGCACTACCAGATAACAACACAAACCGATGCTGCTCTGTTATTAATTTGGCTTGTTCGATTCTTCTCAATTGAAGTCTGCAATTTGCAGACGTCATGCCGCAATTTACACATCTCACACCAAACAATGTTTTCGGTTCGTTATTAAGTATGATTAAAGTAAATATTGGCATTATCACTGCTCCATTAATAACGACATTAATGATCACCGCAATGCAGTCGTAATTATAATTTGTTCTACAAGCAAAAGACAAACAGATTCTCGTTGCTGCTCGGCTGGCCCCAATGGCCAGGCAATTGTGGTTAGGCTATAGTTGGAGCAGTGTTGCCAGTGGCAAGTTTGGCATCATTACATTAACTCTGGGATTTAATTAAAACTTTTAATATTGACATAAATAACAAAGTTAATTGAGAAGTGTCACTTAGTGACGGACACATTGGTTGAGGTACAAATTCTGATAAAACACGCATCCAGGCGCAATCAACCAGAATGACAGCACAGTCGTTGTCGTTGGCACAATAGTACGAACATGAGAAGATGCTAGTGTACTTGGTGTCAAAGTGACACATAAATACAATCCTTGGCACTTTGTGTGCAGATGATATGTGCGGTATGATTGGGCCTTCTGAAATTGGTCCGCTCTGAAGTACCAAGGTAGGAGATGCCTTGTTTCGTATTAACACAAAAATTCACATTGTCAATTGCCCGGTCGACTGATTGCTTAGTAGATTGATTAGTAGAACTTTGAGAGCACATTTCCAAAGTACAAGTATGTTCGTGCACCAGAGAATCGCTTCACAAATCTTCCAGTTGTCAGACGGTCGTCTTCTGGGTTGGCCAAATCTGTTGGTATGGCTTGATTAATTTTGACAATGTGTGCACCGCGTGAGCTCAGATCGTGTCGTTGTCACAGCGCAAAGTGGAAAATGGTCGAATATTCGCTTGGTAAGGTCCTATATCTGGTGGCCATGGTTATCGCCATACTCGGCCAAGCACTCTCGTCGATAAGAGTACTTTATCTTAGGCTTGCAACTGTCTATAGAGGAAAATACAATATATATTAATGGACTATAATAATATTTGAAAGAGCTCTAACCTCTATTTCTTTTTAGTGATCATATAACCGAGGACACATCAGGAGGACACTTGCTCGGTACTGGTTGAAGGGTGCCAGTCAAACAGACACCGATTGGTCGACAAGATTGCTCTGCAGAGAGGTTCAGTTGGAATAGGGCAAAGTGCACTTAACATGGTCAAAGAGATCGTGTATGGACCTATTCATCAAATCGACTGCACACATTATGAGTAACCGTTGACATTATGACAATTTTGTTTGTTTATTCTGTTATCCCGACTACAACGTTTGATAGAGCAAAACATCCCATTTATGGCACTCAGTCATTGGCCAACTGGCCATTCTCTTCTTGTCTGAGTTACATCTTAATTGCTTGAGTCATCTAATTTAACTAGCAGCAAATTTGAATTACCAACCGTCTGTCTCGAGACAGCAGATGAGAAAAACTTTTTGCCCTTGAATTCTGCTGTGTTCGGACAAGTTCGCGGTCGTCAGTGTGGGACAGTCTATGGATATATTTCTCATAAGGCACCACTGGAGATCTCAATCACTTCTCACACACACAATGGTCAATCGACAAATCGATCGTTCATTTGAGATGCTAATGCACTAATAATAAGACTAAGGAAGCGTTAATTGGATTAGGTTTGCATTGCTAATGGCGAGTTAGGCGACAATTGTGCTACTTGTTGTCAATGCATGCCCAATCTATTGTGTGCTTGAAGAGTGCACTTGGGATATGAATTATTTATTGCACTCGCAGACTGGTGTGTTTGTTTTGTGCCCTTTACAGTGGTGGGAGTGAGTGAGTGCCTCACTGAGAGGTCTTTCACTTCGCATCGATCACATATTGTTATATGTTCTCACTTTGCTCCCGGCGGTAAACATTTGCCTGTGTGCTGCTGGACACTCGAACTGAATTTATTGCCTCACCGACGGTGAGTCACCGTGCAATCTACCTGTTTGTGAGTTCGTGCGTGCACCACTTAATATGTAATATGTAGAGCACGTGAATCTGCTGCTTTTAATTATCGATTTTTTCGATTGTCATCGCCGACGCCATACTCACACACACACAGACCGGTCAAGTGGTGGACTGTGCTTACTGTGTAGTGACTGGACTGAAGTATGATTACGGTTATTGACGCCTGTTATGTTTTAGTTTTTGCCCGTGCCACTTAACCCTGTGGTTACGATCACATGTGGACGGATTAGCCTTTTTATGGTCAATACAAATTTCGCTCCTCTTATCGTTCTCAACTGAATGAATAACACTCAGAGCAATGGCCAACATGGATTGCGCATAAAAATCGTTCTACTTTGTGTTGTCTTCTTCACATAAGTGAATTGTCGGCTTTCGTTGCTGTTCAGTGAGACCGAATACAACTCGATCACTCTCAGGTGACATTCCCGAGCTTGGTCTTGCACTTTCACCTCGTGATCGTGCCTCGCGTGTCTTCTTCTCTTTTCATAGTCTTGACATTACCTTGTCAACCATGACTTTTATCAACTTTGACTTTGTGCAGACACGGGTGCACAAGTGTTGTCATTTGACTAATTCTTTACAATTCGCTCACAGCGCACGACTGTCCCACGTTGTACTTATTTTTGTTTTATATTTTATATAATTATATATATATAAAAGGTTTATTTAATGTTGTAAATACACAAATAATTAGTCTTACTTCCGCATACAATTGGCAGTCGTAATTATTTCAATGGCAGTGTTGTATCGATTCTCTTGTCTCTTTATTATTCTCAATTTGCATTGCAATCCTTTTGAGTAATCAATCCCTTGATTGACTTTCTTTTATTTTTGCTCTTTTCCTTTTTCTCGCTTGATTACACTTTGATCTAATTAGCTGCAGTCCGAGGCAAGTCAGACAAATTAATTGCAATTTAAAATGCTCATTTCACATTTGAACTCGACTAATTAGGGTCATCGTACGATTGCAATTGCAATGCCTTATTTGTAATGCCTTGTAATAGTCTATTACCACTCAATTAGCATTCACCTCTAATTTAATTTGTAAACACTCTCTTCTCCACGTTATCTCATTTAGTACACATGTCAATTTGATTCACTTGTAAATGTTCCAATGATCGTCATTCTGGAAAATGTCGTTCATTGATAAGTTATCTGAGATCTCATCTTCTTTCGCGTAATTAATTTATTAATTAAATGCACTTTTACTTTGTATATTTGTTTGTGTGTGAGCTTGTCTGTGCAATTAAACTCAGATTTGCACTGAGATCGGTTTTGATAATTATTTATATTAATACTTTCAAATCGATCACTCGAACAAAACAGCTTTGTTTCGGCCTGTCAATATCGTTTGGCACACCGCACTGATCCACTTTGCCATCTCTGTCTCTCGCTCAATCTTATCTCTCTCTGTGTGAGAATCAATCAATTATCTGTTTCGCAATACTTTCCTGCCTGTGCACACATCAAATCGCGGATTCATTGTTGGTTAGGCCAGAACGAATTCGGCTCTCACAGATTACTCAACGTGATATTTGTTTGCCATTTCTTAATGCTTTTCTTTTGAAGTGCATCATTTGCAAGTTTACACTTACAGTGCAGAATGAGTGATCGTCTTCTGATTACTCGATCCATTAAGTACTACGCTAATGGCGATTTGGTAAGGCACTGAATGTTCCAACCAACTCTCAGACGCAATGCTGGCAGAGTCATTTCTTTAAGTGCTCACACACTGGTAATGTAATTGCAATTGCATGGCTCGTCACTCGGTGCGTGCCACTCTTGATGGTAACGCAATATGGCACAACACCGGTTGGACAATTTTGTGGAATTAGTGTTTTGATGTTTGGGCCAAATGATGATTGCCACGGGCAAATGTTTGGGTTTGTTCGTTATGCTCGCGGTGGACCTTGTCGTGGTTTGATTGATTAATCGACGGGCATAATGGATCGATTGATTTAATTCGACACTTGATTTGCTGCTTGATTGCTCCATTTGTCCATCCTTTCCTAGCGTGTGTGTGCTTGGATCGGTCCCAATGGGGGACCTGTCACTGGTGGCGCACTGTCACTGTATGCTCATTGCTCATTCACTCATTGTTCTGCTTGCAAGTGTTTATGCAGTCGTTCTTTTGATTGGGAAAAGTTGTAATTGCAATCGATAATTAGCCCGACCGAGTGTCCAACTATTTTCCATTGGCTATTATTTAATTGAGCAGTATTTAGATGTACGAGCAGTATATTTTGAGCAGTATTTAATATAGTTTGAGCAGTTGCATGAATATTTTGCCAGTAAATGTGTGAGCAGTAATTATTGAGCAGTATATTATATAATTGAGCAGAATTTAATTTTTATTATCAGTAATTAATTGGTTAATGAAAAGTAAATAATAAAACTGAGCAGTATGTCAATTACGAGCAGTATTTCGTATTAAAGACTACTCTGCACGTGAATTAAGGTGCATGAGATGTAAATGACCATCAGCGCATCGCTATAGTTATGTTATAACAAGTTGAAAGCATGAACTCTGATGAATTGACTATATAATTAGTGATTAAACTATGACTTTTCTGAGATTGGTTGTGTGCTGTGCTCAGTACATGTCGGTGACTGCATTTTTTGTAGTAGTCTATTTTGTGACTGGCAACTTCCAAATCCACTGTCTGTTTGTTTGTGCTCTGATGGCTTCTGTGTCTGCATGCGAATCCTCATCATCCGCATCATCATCAAGTGATTCCGACTATGATGAACTGCCACCGAATCGACGAAAGCAAGCTCAAAACTGGACATTTGAAAAACGATTCGAAAATGGAGAAGAGGCAAGAGATTTTCTTGAAATGAAACAGAAACCCAAGCGAATCTTTGAAATTCTACACGAAAAAAAGTTCACTCCCACTATCACTCAAGTCCGCAACTATTGTGCGGATTGGCGTCGGAAAAAGTTTGGCCCTTCAACAATCTCACTGGGAGAACTAGAGCAATAGTGTTTGGATCATCAAACATCCCCAGAAAGTGAAGACGATTCTTACGTGATTGCTCATTGTATCAACCAGTATACCAGTTCATCTCATTTCTGATGCAGCCTGTGCCATCAGAGAGGCGTTCCGTGAAGTGTTTGGTCACACTTGGTAAACTTGGAATGTGTTGGTCCCACACACGGCGAGCAATCGACAAAAAAATGCATCTGGTCAGTAAGGATAATCGAAAAGAAGTTATGAGCGACATTGAAAACCTGCAAATCTGTCCAGATTGTCCCACGTTCAACAAGGCCAAGAAATTGTTTATCAGGTGGTCTCGGTGGTATGAACTTGGACTGAAGGTGATTGTGGAGACACCTACAATTGAGCTGGCCGACTGGACGAAAGCTTATCAGTGGGTCAAACAGGACAAGGAAGTAACCTCAATCGAAAAAGGCAATTATGTTGAGTACTATTGCCCAGCTAAAGATCGACTATCCGTCTCCAATGAACAAGTCCAACAAGTACTGCAAAGAAAATGGACCAATTTCAAAGAATTCAAAGAAAGATCTTTTGCTATTTGGATTGTGAGAATCAGTGGCGATCTTTGGCATAAAGGGAAGTGTTCGTGTCCTGCATTTTTGAAGCAATTTAAGTGCAAACACTTGCTTGGTCTAGCGATGAGATTGAAACTTGTGAAGCCTCCACCTGCGGCAAAGCAAGTCTCAATTGGAGAGAAGAGGAAAAGAGGACGAACAAAGAAATCAAAGAATGCTCTGTTGGTCGATTGAGTAATTAATTATGCATTAATTATAACTTAATTATTGACTTAAAAATTTACTGCTATTTTGTAATATTTACATTCATTTTGTGATGATTTTACTGATCAATTTTGTATTCATTTACTGCACATAAATTATTAAATTACTGCTCATTTAAACATTTTACTGATCATATATTTATAATTATACTACTCAATATTCCAATATATTACTGCCAAATATATTAAAAAAATACTGCTCATTTTATATTAAATATACTGCCCAAATATTTTGTTCTGTTAGCTATTGATCACTTGCATTATTACGTTTATGATTATGATGGTTTAGAGCTTTCATTGCAAGCTCGGCTTTTTCCCTCGCCATTTGGTGGGACATTACCGGGCTACTGTGCCTACAAGCCAGCCACATCATTTGGCCTCGACATATTCTTTATTTATAAATTGGTGCCACTGTGTGTGATAATCGCCAATTGGACTGTCTCGGTGTGTCTCGCTGCAGCAGCGCGCAACACTTACCGTAATGACAGTCCATCAAAACGATTACAAATTGTCGTCGATTCGATTATTATTCGTTATTGGATTCGATTTCGATTTGTCGGGAATTTGAATTTAAAATTTGATGACTCTGTGTGCCATATGCGATTTTGTCGAAGAAGACCAACATTGATGATCATTACTGACACACAGTCATTCAGATTCCATTGGCTCATTACCGTTCGAGTTCATTGAGGACTACCCGGCATTCTGTGCTGCTCTGTCTGTTGCGGCTGTTGTTGTTGTGCTATGTTATTTGTTTGCCTGCTTGATTGGCTGCAAACTTCTAATTTGTGCTGTTGGTCTCATTAATAAAGTGACTCCTCGCTTGTTGTAGTCTATTTCGATTAATTGAAAGCGAAAGCACATACACATTTAATTAAGTGTATTTGGCCAGCGAAACAACGCGCGCGCGCAAGTAAACAAGCCAAACATCCGATTATGAAGGGCAGCTAATCAAAAAAATCCTGACTGACGCTCGGTCTGGCTCGCTCTCACACACTGGTCCCCTTCGTGTCTATTGCAAATTGGCATTCATTTATGGCACATTCATTTATTGCACCCGTGACCATGTTCCACCACTCTACATCGAGCAAACACACTAACAATTGCCAGTAATGAGCAAGTGTGATGGCACACTTATGTGTAATTTAATTATTTTATAATTAATTAAACCAATATGTGCCGGATATATTTTACAATTGTGCACAGTGCACTGCTGCAAACATATCGCAATGGGGTAATTCAATTTGGCTCGACATAATGGCTGCCATCGAATCAGATCACTTTGTGTTTTGGCTTGTTTGCATTTGCACTGTCGTTATTTATAAGTTGCTCGGCGCGATCAGTATCGATTCGCACTATTCGATGCACTTGTTTGCATACGCATTGACGTTTTGGCCATCTCCTTGTGTGTCGGTTGGTGGTTTGGTGTCTGCGGTGCACTCAACTCGAAGCTCACACCAATTCGATCAGTTCGGCATCGACTGGTGAAGAAGCGAGCAAGCAAGCCACCACACAATTGCATTGCTATTAGACACTTTGGACATGCACAGAACGGGCAAATATTTGAATTCAATTTAATTATTCGGTCCGTTAGTGGCTAGACTTTGTCTGTGCTCAGTTTGCTTGCTTCATTGCTTGATTTCGTTTATTTTGTCGGCACGAATCTCGTCATGTCGTACTGCTGTTGCTGGTGTTGCCTTTTAATTTTTCAATTCTGTCAGAATGCTGTTCCCCAGCACTGATGATTGCACTCTAATCGATTCGAGATTCCTTCACTGTTATGGCAGCCAATATCACTTGACTCTATATTTCTATTCGCACATGTTTGTTGATCAATTGAGCACTAAGAAAACATTATCTCCTCCGAAGATTATGGCCCACTTTGATTGATCGACCCGAGTGAACATATTGGACATATCATTGTAGAGATGCTTGCTCTCGATTGGTTTGTCTGATTGAGCCGCATTGTGGACGAAGCCGCGTCCACCGCGCTGTTCCGATCGCATCTCATCGAATGACAACTCTGCTCACATGATTGTCTGTGCTAATTATTTGCATTGCAGGGCAATTGGAACAGCAGTAGTAGTAGCCCTCGATCCAGGAATCTGTCATCTCTCTCGATGATCCTTGGTGGGCCATCTGTCATAATCAGTTTGTTTGCGGTCAGCATTTGTTCAATGCGGCAATGTCTTCTTGTCGATTTGGCTCATTTGCGCCCGCTTGTCTTGTGCCACGGCCATTTGTTGTAATCAATTGTGTTCTGACCCATTCATCCATTGCTGCTGCTATCCTCTCGTCTCGGTTTGTTTGCCTTCTGGTTTCTCTTTGGTTGCGATCCTGTTGGATTGAGTACTGCACACACAGTGAGAGAGACAGTGTTCACTTGCTCTACTGCCACAGAGGCATCTAATTTAGATTTAATTCTGCTTGTGCCACTGTTTGCCCATTCCGACTGGGCCGGGACCACTGCGCCAATCGGCCAAATTGAATTTAAATTTTATTGTTTTATAATTCGGCACTTATTTGTCTTGACTTTCTGCCTGAACGGTTCTCATTGCCTGATAGGGACCCTTCTGGTGCCAATCGGACTTTCTGGCTTTCTCCGCGGCCAGCTAATGGAAAAAGCAAATATTTACTGCACTCTAATTGCTCACTTTGTGGCAAATGTCCCAGCACATACATGATCATTGTCCTGGTCCTTCCTGGCTTGTGGCTGTTGTGTTTGCCTTTTAAATTTAACTCTTGACAATAGGAAGCAAACCTTTCCTTGTTGGATTTGGCACGGTGAGCCCGAGACAACAAGATTAAATGTTGTTGGCAATGAATCACACAATTTGCTCTATCAATCGCCCACACGAATCCAATGTGCACCACATTCACATTTAGAAAACCCAAAATACCTCTTCATTCTATAATTATCTCTACTGACCTATCGGTATAAATGTGAGCAATTCGAATTGGCTCATGATTTATGACACATGCAACGAATCAAGCAACATTCTGTTCGCTGTCTGGCAATTACTTTGTTGTCTGTTCTTCTTGGTCATTCAGCACCTCGGCATATTAAATTAAATTCTCTCCACACTGACTTGACTCACTGTTTGCAGTTCATTCAGTGTGGCCATTGATATAAAATGTTTTCATAATTTATTTATCACTCTATCCAGTGTTGTCCTCTGGCGCACACACTCGATTGACTCAGTTAGCTCACAACTTGCAAACTTTAAATCGTTTAGGTTTTATTAAATTTTCTCTCTCACTCTCAAAATGTCTTTCCTCCCAAATTCTTCACTACCAACAACACACTAGATTTATGTGAGTTGAATGTGACCAAAATTTTAATCTATTCCATTTATTCCACACAGACGGGACACACACTCACTGGACACTGGCCAACTCTGACTGACTCTTGACTGCTTTGCTTGCTTTGGGACAGTTTTTAATTACAAAATAGTTTTGTGCTTGAGTGTGTGTTGAGGTATTGTTTCAATTGGCCTGATCAATTGACACTCTACAAAGAGTCCTTTTGCCATTAAGAGAGTTTCAACAAATTGAGGCAATATTTAGCAAGTGATTGAGCCCGCAATAGCAGCACTCACTCGGTCTAATCGGTTTTCCTAGTCGATTTCACTGTGACAAATCGTTTTGTCCAACAACCGAAAGGTTAATTAACTATTATAATACTGCTGGCACATGCAATGCTCTGCCATAATTGATCATTTGCCGTTTTGTCCGATTACGCAAAAGTTTCATTTTATTAAGAATTTGCCATTGCAACGTACAGCGCGCACACACAATCGACCGTTTCGAACGCGTCTTGCTCGTCGCGAGGCTTGTGACTCGAACTGACTAAATCAAATAATTTGATTTGTCTTAATTGTGTTTGACAATTCCACGCAAAGATCGATTCGATGGTTCTGTGTTGGCTGGTTGTGTTCTGTGGCACAATTTATACAATTTATCTTTTTTGTCTCTCGTTAATTAACCGAGTCTTCTTCGCTGGATGATATCATTTGTGGCCCGATCTCGATGGCTCAAGCAGTTCGGTCTATGTTCTGTTGTTTGTGCCGAAATGTGTATCGATGATGAATGATTGTCACCAGTTACAATGTTTCTCGCTCTAGATTCTCTTGCTTGGCTGCATCGCCCACTGCCACAATTTGGTCTGGTCTAAATTAAATTTAACGTTCAAGGCATTGGACTGGCATTTAATTACCCATTAGGACTGTGAGCCAAGGGGCACATCCGATACCAGTTTTAATTGCTTTCAAATGAACCAAATGAACAAAATGTTATGCAAATTCTTTCAATTCTTTTGGTGTACCAAAAGGGCAAAGGGTCACTCTGGTATTGTAAGGGTGTCGTTCTGTTTGTGAGAAGTTTACTCTTACAGTACATGTAGATTGCTTTTTCGCAAACGAGCTCCAAACTGATCAGCCCCAATCATTGTGAGCTCATCTGGCCAAGTTGATGTTAATTAATTATACTGTTGTCGGTTTGTTTGGTTGACTAATTTCCTAATTTATCAACTGGTCGATTAACTTTCATTTAGTTATTTTTGGATTGTGTGTGTATGTTGGGCTTTGCGGTGTCGAGCACACGGTTTTGCCCTTCTGAGCTTGATTGGTCTAATTTGCAAAAATTCTTGATGCATTCGTGTGGAGTAAAAGACGTCGAACAGTGTTGGGCCATGTGTTGGGTGCCAAGTGGATGCATTAGTTCAATACAAGTTGATTGGTTTGCTCTCATTCGCCACAGACCAATGAATCTATCGAGACTCATCGAATTAGTGTTGCCACCTGCCAACAAGCGAGTCGGATTTTGTCCGAATGATCGCGCGAGCACCCGATGACTGTCGTTGGGAAACCAAGCAAATGGTCCGCGGTCTAATGAGAATTGAGACTTGCCATCGAGTGAAGTGAGTACTCACGTGTGTGTGTGGCTGATTATACTTGTCCCTTCTTGGTGGCTCGTTGGTTCTCTCGGTGGTGCACTCGCTCCCACATTAATTCATTAACCCTTTCCGTGCCACAAATGGCACAGCTCTAGCGGTCGCATTTTTGGGTCTAGCGACTTGAAATTTTAGGACAGTACTCACCAAGGACTGCAAATTTGGGGAAGGATGCTGATTTGTTCCAATTGGAACACTTAGGACAAAATATTTTTTTATCGTCGATCTGAGTAGCTAGATCGATTCTACTCGCTTTGCTGTGATTTTTGCAATTGCCTTTATGAACTCTCGGGCCCAATTTGACAGCTCACAGCTAGGCTAGTGTCGTTGCGGCCGGTGACAAGTGCAAATATGGGCGTGTGCCGAGGCAATACTCGATTTATGACACTCTCGGTCAGTCTCGGAAAGTCAAGCCTCGATTACGATGCCCATCTGAATGAGAATGGATTGACACGGCTTGCACTGAACGGAAAGGCAAATTATCGCTAAAAGATGCGGTCACGTGTCGAAGGTTAGGTGCACTCTACTCCACTTGGTGAGAGCCGAGACACCGCCAAACAATGGCACGCGTGTGCTTGCCTTAGTCGTGCGTCGTGTCCAATGAGTGTCATTGCCGCATGTCAGTGCCGTTCCATCTGGACCGAGTGGGCCACTTCGGCCTGACCTATGACTCTTGAAACTTGCCTCAATGGCCCATTGACAATGGGCCTCGTTGTACCTTGACGAGGTCACGTGTATCTCTAATTAGCGTGCTAAATTGGCAATGTAAACTGTGTTGTCTTTTAGCTTTTAAATATATATTCGTTCGTAATTAGGTTATTGGCTGGCTGCAATGTAATTGCATTATAATCTAATTGCAATTACTACCAACATATGGCTATTGGTTCGAGTGGAAAATATATGCTCCAATATACTCATTTGCAAATAGTTTAGTGTGCCAATTGGGTGGTCAATACGTTCTTGATGCAATGCTGCTGCAAGAGTGCATGTTGTGTTGCTTTGATCCGTCGAGATCGCATTATCAGAAATTCCCATTCGGTTCTGTAGCCATCGATCACAGGTGGAATTAATATTTTAGCCATAATTAATTAATTTGCCATTGTCCGACTTTGTTCCAGAGTTAATTTGCTGATCGGAGGACACAAAGAGACTTGTGGACCGAACTGATGGGCATTGAATGGCCATTCACTGGCCAGAGCAAACAAACTGACCGAGTGGCATTGCGTGCCTGGGCACTGTGTGCAGTGTTGTTGGCTGACTTGGCACAGTTACAGATTGGCGATTGCGACTTGTCATGTCGGCATTGTCCACTTGATTTATGGATTTGATAATTCAATCAGACGACTCACTATTGGCCGCTGTGTTGTGAGCCTCTGATGCCGGCGCCTGGGGCGCAATTTGTCTGCGACAGTGTCTGTGCCCACTTGACATAAAGCAGAATTTGTTTGTGTTCTCCTGTTAGTGTCCCAAGCATGCAGTTGACTTTGGCCATGCCGACCAATGAGTGATTGAAATGAATGCATTCTCTACGTCTGTCTGTCTGTCTGTCTGTCTTGCATTCTGTTTACTTTGTCCTTCACTCACTTTGTTTGCTCGCTCATTCGCTCTTATTATTTATGATTATGGCTCTGGATTCTGCACCGCACTAATGTGCTGACACTATGACTAATAGTTGAGCAATACTTTGGTCCACTGGTCGACCCTGGCCACCGACAATGGCCAATTGAATGCCACTTGGTGCATTGGCTTATTCGATTATGGCCATTGGCCACTGCTCACCACCACTGACTCATTGTCTATCGTCTCTCCATTATTACTCCATGATTGGTATTTAATGATGCCTCTGCATGCAATACTACTAACTCACTTGCCATCTTCTCCACGATTTATCCCTCCATTGCCCCTTGCACAGGCATCTTCTGGCTTTCTTCTACATACACACTAAATCGCAACGCCCCATTTGGCCTATTTAGTGCACTTCTTTTTACCAAAATATTCTCATCAAATGGACTTGCTTCAAAGTGACTTTGTTTTACCGCACTCGATCGGAGTCTAATCTATATTTAATCACCCTGTGGAGTATAGATTTCACCGTGACCGCTGCTGACCACCGACTGCAGTGCACTACCGTTATGACAAGCAAAAAATAGAAGCCAGTTGGCTTTACCTTTAACGTAATTAGTGGATTGGCTTTATCGGCGGAATGCGTGTGCCTGAGTTGCGTGACCTTATGTTTTGTGTCATTAGGTAGGCGCACTTCACCTGTCACCCAGTACGGCCTACCTTTTAGCGACATTTACCTCTAATCTAGTGCGCAACTGTTTTGTCAACACTGCACACACTCTGCAGTAGTGCACTCTGTGCCACACTGCACTAGCTAATTGCACCTAGTCCGATTGCCTGCACTCGATTACCTCGGTGACAACTTTCACTGCCACCACTGATGACTTTTAACCCGACGAGGTCACGCTAATGCGAAATTGGCCCCACTCTGGTCGTGCTAATTTGCCTGTTGTTGGTACTTAATTAAATTGAATTACCCCCAACCTAATGCGATCATGTATTTTACTGACCAGCCATAATCATTACCATTATCCGAGTCCTTCTCTGCATGCTCTACTGGCCCTGACTGTCATCGATGGCCACACTGTAATTATCCACCGTTTCTGGAACAAATCAAATGCCTTGCCACTCTGCTCGATCCAAAATCTGCGATCTGTATCGAGCCAGCAGCAGCAGTCCCACTGAGCAAGATTGTCTGCAGACTGTTGATTGGTTCTTGTCCAGTTGTGCCAGTTGTCTTTATGATCGAGTGGCATTGGTTGCCTGGGTCTTGTTGCCCCAGTTGGGCCAGCTTGTGGTTTGTGTCACTGGTTGTGTCTATCAGTTTGGCTGGTTCTGCTTGCGGAATTGTGGCACAACTGCCAGCACTCATCATCACTCTCTACTCGGGTCATTCTGTTCCTCTCGATGGGACACACCGAACACCGAGTGTGTTCCACTCGAAACGAGATTATAGCTGTCGAGCACATATTCGTTATGATCGGGATTATTGTCACAGAGTATACCTTATAATTAAAGCGACTGTCATCGTGTGTGTCATTGTCTTAAGTGCAACTAGCAACTTTCTTCGTGTTCCTAGTGCACGCCAATTAATTCATAATTGCATACATTTGCATTATGAATTTCGATTCGACCACTAGCACGAATTAATTGGAATTGCGCAAAATAAAGAATCGAGAATATATTCACTTGACATTTGGGGCAGTGCTATTCTTTAGCGACACACACACACACACACCGAACCGTATAATTAACACGATATATCTCCTCGCATTTGTCTAATTGAATTAAGCAGTATATCTTGTCTCACAAAGCATATCTCACCTCATTGCGTATCTTACGTCTCCTGTCATTTCAAATGCGTTCTTACCTTGGAATTAATTTGGCCAATGCTGAGTTTGTAGTGCACTGGTCTAATGAGAGCAATTAGTGCGTTAGCCATACTCGACACTCACTTTACACTGACTAATCACCAGAAAGGCACCTGTCACGATTCACACTTTGTGGTATGTGTTTGAATGCAGCCGTCAGTGTCTCATTTGAATATATCGATTTGGGTTCAGTTTACTTGTTTCGATTAACGAACAGATCCAGTTTTGCTTTAATTGCCTTTTTCTGCTCGCGTTTTAGACTCCAGCAATAGATATATGTGTATGCACTATCTGTCTGTGCTGAATTGTGCTTATTTTGCTTTATTTTTATGTCTTTTTTGTGTGCCTAATTTGGGTAGACATTCTAGCCGTAGGCATTTGTAGGAATGTGAGCGAGACTCGCTTTGTTTGTCTGATGCTTGTCGATTGTCAACGAGCACTTGCTCTTTTCTCAGGTTTCTATTCGGTATTTTGGTTTGGTTTGCTTGGTGCTATCTCGGTGTGCGCTTTTGCTCTCGTTACCATCACCGTGTGGTCCATGATTTAAATTAAATAACGCTGAACCCGATTGTGGCCACAGGCGGTCGGTGCTCTGGTACACTGAAGTGAGGTCAATCCAGTGGACTGGGACAGGCACACTGTGCAGTGTGCACCAAACACAAACAGACACACACTTGGCTGGGGCCTGAACTGATCCGATCTGGTCGGGTGATGGTGCATAATTGAGCGTGCCCAATTGGGCCACCGATCACACTGTATCACACCACACACTGCAATCTTGCAAGTGATGCGCGCTTTCAGCCAAATGTGATGGTGCACTATTTGGCACACACACACAAACACACTCGACACAAGTAAAGCGAACATTTGATTCCGATCACATTCGGACAAATCCGATTGAATCGAGTTCTGCAAGCACACACACTTTTGACAATCTTCTATAGATTTGTATCGATTTGTTTTCATTTGGCCGTTTTGCTTGTTAATTTATTGCCGTCTGCTTTCGTTTTGATACATTGACAACATCGAGATGGATTGGCTTTAAATTATCAATTGTCTCGCTCACAAAATTACCAGAGACGAGCTAATTTGGCCCAAAGAGTGCTGCAGTGCAGTCAATGCTAGTGTGGATCGATTGATTTGTGTGTTCATTGAATTATAATTACATGTGCTCGAACAGACCAATAGATGTATAGAGCATTGACTCGATACGATCGAACATGAACATTACCGATGGTAATTACTGTTACCATTAATGGACACTAATAGGATTAGGTTAGGATTGGCCCGTGGATGGCAATCTGCACCAGTCATCGGCGACCACGACAGCACACGGTGCATCATGTCCGAGTGGATTAGAGCAATGCAATCCAAGTAGGCCATGATCTAGCTCTGGCCACACTGTCCATTTGTGCGGTGACATGTCCGTGTGTGTGTGTCATTTGGGCCACTGTGATCTGTTAATTCCCGTTGCCGAGTAATTGCAAAATTAATGTGCTCCACAGTGGACAAATCATTTCCGTGTGATGAAATAAATCTTGCCGAGTGGACAGCACAACAACATGGCGGACTAATTGAATCACCAAAGGCGACCCAGTGCAATCCAATCTCGCACTTTGCACCTTGGGGGCCACTTGCCGCACACACGCAAAGTGCTGCCGGCGTGCTAATGATCACACTCGGTGGGCGTAACTCATTTACACGCCTTGTTTACGTGCCTCAACCACCACTAGACGCCTCACTCGAAAATACCATTCGAATTAGGCACTCACACTCATATTAGCGTATATTGTCAATGGAGTCATCAGACCATCGTCTTACGCAACACTTACCTGTAATTATACTGCAGCTGTATGACGATCATGTGTCGCAAGTTGAGATGAGAGGCAGATTAATTCACTGCAGTCTGCCAATGTGGCCTTTGGTCGGTCACTAGGTGGAATCTGTCTTGGCTTTGTCTTACTTGCATGAACACAAAACACATCCACTGAGCTTCAGGATCATGTGGCCTCACTTGGGCTCGTTCACTTGATTAGCTGGTCTGGCTGATCTCAGTTTGAATCTGCATCGGTGTGGGAGTGGACATTTGCATGTTTGGTTTGTCCGTCGTTGTAGTCGCATTGTCCAGCACTTCTGTCTACCGGCAGTTCTCGTTTTGTTCAACACTAATCCACCGAGCATAAATGAGGATTAATGTGTGGCGCGATGTATGACAATTATGATTTGTCCCGTGGTATTGGTGTTATTGGCCCCACGCAATGTGCAATCAGTCACAATTTCCACTCCGTCCGTCTGCCTGTCTCTGCTTTATGTCTCGGCTTGTGTGCTTGTTCTGTAGTTTGTCACTGTGCGATATATCGTTCACCTAATTGATTTATGATTTGCATAATATCGCAATGACTTTGTGTGTGTGTGTGTGTGTGTGTGTCCGACAAAGTGCATCAAGTCGAGCTTATCACCTCCGCACGCATAATTTTCCGCCGCCACCATCTCTCAGTAGCTACTAAACTACGGCACTGTCTCTACCACCCAAAGAGCCAGTAGCCAGTAAAGTGACTTACACTGAAGTGACAATTCACTCGCCACGGTGACACTCTCTATATTGCACACTTACGACTCGCATCACATTGCTCGAGCACTCGATGTAATTTATTTCATGTTTTCTCATTCGAATGTCACACAATCACAAACACATACGCACACTTTTATGACTTTGTCAAAGGTCAAAGGTGACCCCACTATTATGATCATACTGTTTGAGAGTTGATGTGGCGAATGAGAGAGGCAGAGTGAGGAGAACAGTGCACAGTGCGATGCACGCGATTGCTGTGAATGAAGACGTTTGGTCACGCAGTCGAGAGTGGTGAGTGTTGCTTGCACAATTGTCGGTAATTAACTGAACATTCACTAAATTTCCACCAGGGCTGATCTTTTGACCCTGCAAAGAGTGTTCCGACACACTTCTCAATGTCATATCATGGCTGAGACTCTCAGTCGAAAAGCTAACGTTTTCACGGCCACTTTGGCTCGAGGGCCACTCAGCAAGCCGGAGCTATGTAGCTGGCAAGTACATTCTCGATTGAATCGATTCGAGTTGGGCTTGTTTGTTGTGTCTGTGTCTGGACCAGTGTAGCTCAGTTTGTATTGCTTTGACGAATTGAATCTCACTCACTGGGCAGCTCGCGCTCACGCATTAGTGCACTTGCCGATGGTATAAGATTAGATTGGCTAATTAATTAATCGATTGTCTATTCCCTTGGGTGGCAGTGTTTAATTGTTCTGCTTGGCACGATCGCTTGCCGGTAGAGTGTTGCATTGTTTGTGTATGTGTGACTGTATTGCACCAGAGCTCAGTCATTGCTTTGATTCCTCGGACGGAATCAGAGTCAACTGTTGTGCCGGGTGCAGTGGCACAGGCAAATCAGAATCGGATCGAAGCGAATCGAAGCACACGCACACACACCTGAGATTCGATTCCGATTGCCACCGACACACTCACCGCTCACAGCACTCGTCCATCGATCGGGTCCATTAATGGTTATTGTCGTTATTTATTGCTTACCAACTAAGATTTGACCGTCTTGGACTGGTTGATGAGTGAGTGCACGGGCAATCGTAAAAGGATTTATTTGTGATTTGTCTGTAACGGGCCTTCGAGAGAGACTCACCCTGTGGCTTGAGTGCATCGTCACTGTCCTGCTAGCCATATGCTGTCCAACAGTTGCATAACTCAGCACTGTTCGAGCCTCGAGCCTCCGACCATCGCCATCCACGTGGTCCACACAAGCAGACCGCTAATTCATGCTCGCTCTACCAAGTGTGTCAATGGCACGACCCGATACGCCGCGCACTTGCGGTCTTTTCTCTGTTCACTGGACAGAGTCGACTTGTGCCACTGACTAGACAGACTATCTACCTAGAGATAATCCTTTCTGGGCCGTACGAAGAAATGTCAACTCGTGTGGAGGCACTCCACTGGGCCAGCCTGCCAGATCGCAATCAATCATTTGTGTGATGCAAAACTAAATTAAGACCAATCGAATCGTAACGAGAGTCACTTTGACTAGTGGGCCAGCAAGTTAATCGAGGTCAGCCTTGGTGCTTTGTCTTTTGGGCCACGAGTTAATTGAAATGTTTCTCTAGGTCTCTGGGGTCAAGGGCAGACTGGCCGCAGACATGACTACTAAGAAAGTGGCCAGCAGTGCATGATGAAGTTTGGAGGTGCGACACACCTCGAATGGGCCTCGTTTCAATATCAGATTGGACTTCAACTTCGGGACAAGGCTCGGTCCAGATGGGTTTCGAGCGGAGTGTTGGCCACTGGCCAGTACGCAAGCATTGGATGGCGTGCTGGCACATGCATCTACATTCACCGCCTTAGCCAATCAAACGGCATCAATTAGCCGAGATTGCTGTGCCGCCCAGACTACTCGTCGTACCTCCGAGGAAAGACACACGGTCGAGTGCAGTTAAGTGCCAGTTGAGCTGCTAAATTGAACACTACTTCACTGGCTCAGTGACACTAGAAGGGCCCGCGGGCCCTTAGTAATTCCAAAAGTCGCCGCCAGGCGCCACTTCCAGTAGCAGCAAAATGAAAAATTCAATTTTTCAACTGTGGAAGGCTAATTTTCAAATGGCTATAACTCGGTTATTTGATCACCGATTTTTTAATAAGTTAGTGTTTTGGAACCTGTGCAAAAAACTGAATAAGATGGTCAAGGTAAAAAATCACGCACTCAACCCCGCGCATCCATGTGCGACGTGCCCGGGACTGGGTCACTTGGTGGCCGACCCTGTTTGAATAGTGGTGAACGTGCTGGTCGGAGTGCACGCGCTAGTCCGACAGCCACAGTTGGGTTCGTGATGGAACGTAGTGAGGCACGCGCCACACTGTAGCGATCAGTAACGGCGAACGATGAGCCTGCCCAGCAGTGTCATAAGCCACTCCTCGGAATGACTATATTCTGCGGGTGCCACAGTCCAGCATCCATGCACTGCAGCCACAATCGACACCAGCATCGCGCCAGTCTCACTCGCACTCTAAGTGTCAGCCAGTGGAGACCGTTCATATTTGTTGGTGTCTATCGGCGCACTCACCCTCTCTGGCCACACTCGAATCTCGCTTCTTCAATTCAATTGTCTGCATGCGCGCTCTTCGCTTCGGACCGAGCAGCCACCAGTCTCGAATTTTCACCAAACTTTACACCGTTCGGTTCACTCAAGACACTCTCGACTCTTATTGAAGGCAAAAAATTAAGTAAGTCAGATTGTCCCATCCAAGCAAACACCGGTCCACACCAACGCCAACTCGCACTGCTTCATCGTTGGCTCACTTTGCTTGCAGCACTCGAGCAGTCATCATGATCAGTTCTTTCCCTTGGCCACCACAATCAACACTTTGTCACTTTTCTGTTCGGTTCTCAATTGACTTGTGTCATTTTCGATGTTGCACCCTGGCTTACAATCTCCGAGCCCCAACTAACCTACCAACCACTGGTCACTCGAAGATGTTTGCCACTTGTACAAATTCAAAATCGTCACCTGTGCCTCGTTAACTTCCTAACGGTAAGCTTTCTAGTTTCTAGTTCCCGTTGTTTCTATTTCCTTTTACTGTTACTGAGAGAAATCGTTTAGCTTCGTTTGTCTGATTTTCGCTTGATTTATCAATGTGAATCATTATCAGTAAAATTTCATTGTTGCAATTCTTTGATAAGCAGTCATTCTCGAGTTGAGCCATTCACACCTAGCGCGTGACAATCAATTGCGCTTTCACCCCCTTCCGACAACAAGTAGCTCTCAAGCGCCCGCACTATGTAGCACACACAGCACGCACTGATTCTCTGAGTGCACTGATATTGAATGAGTGTGTTGAACGGCGTTTGAAGGTGCCGAACATAGCTCACTCACTTTATTCGAGCTCTTTCCAGACAGCATGGCGCTCACAGATGTCTCTCTGTCCGTCCGTTCGTTTTCTTCGATTCTCACTGATTCGATTCTGTTGTACCCACATCTTTGTCTTCAGCCGGTAGTAGTTGATAATTTATTGCTCATAATGACCATTTGTGTGTGAATGTGTTTGTTGACCCCTTCCGCTCATTTATGGCCCTAGGATTGCTTGTTTGCTTATGTAACGAGCCAGTTCAAGTGAATGCCGATATGAGGTCGAGTCTGGTGTGTGTTTGTGCGCGCATTTTGGTGTATTAGGTCATAAATGGGATTAGTGTGGTGTTCGGTGCCCAGTGATCCAATTGAGGAATTCTCAGAAAATGACTCACACGAGCTCTTTCTTGTGAATCGATGTTTAATGCTGTCGTCGACTTTTGTTTGTCTCGATTGCATTTTGACTCAGTGTCATTTATCACCCTCCGTAAGGTCCATTCAAGCAGGTTTCATGTTTGCGTAGCTGCTGTGGGCACATCGACAAGTGGCCTCTCGAGTCACCAAAGTCGTCTTTTGCTATGGCCAGTGTGGCTCTGGATGTGATGCGTGTGCTTGCCACAAGCCACCAGTGGACAGTTGGCTGACACAGTAGCACTCGCCAGTAGTCTTGTGTCAGCAATCTTAGGTGTACCTAATCTGATCGGTAGCCTATGGACAGGTGTCCCGTTGTTTGTTTTGCTAGTGATCGAGTGAACCTGGCAAAGATGGCCAATTGGCATTGGCGCACACCAGTAGCGGAAACAGTCGCTTCTATAAGAGCAGAACAATTGGTGTGTGTGCCTCTGTTGCCGCATCAGCTCATCGCAGCCACCTCAGTCCTATCAGCACCCACATCTTATCGCATATGTACCTTTGTGGCTTTGTTTACTTAGGAAATCCCTAGGTTCGACACACTATTAATAGGCCTCGAATCAGACCAATTGGTGGGCGATAAGCTAATCGTTGGCTAATTAGCGGATCTTGTGTGCAATCTTGACTGGCACTAATGTGCATCGATGTATATTTGGCGATGTCATGTCGTTTGCAATCGAATCGATCACACCACCATTGGTTATCTGTGAACTGGTGCCCTCTTTGCAGCTTTGCTCATCTCAATTTGCTCTCGTTTTGTCTTTTCTGTACAGAGAAATCTATTGAGTGTTGTTGGCGCCGAGACGTGTCTTTGTTTTAGGGCGCCACAGTCTAAGTGTATGGTTTGTTTTGAGAAGAGCGAGAGCCTTAAGTGATACTTGTCTCCTTGTGTCGCGTTCCTTATCGAATCTTGTAAGTCGTAATTGTGATTTGATTTGATTGCTCCGATAGTGTGGAGTGATTGGCAAAGTCGAGGAGCTATGCCAGAAAATATGGATTTGATTGATTTGTGTGTGTTAGAACTACTACACAGTGATTGGCTCCAGTGGCAACACAGTGGCCAGTGTTGCCACATTGGCAGATTCTGCTGCTGCCATGCATGGTGATCATTGCTTTTGACCATCAGTGAGCCCTGAGAGTGTGATCACATGATTCCCGAACGCATCCGAATCACCTTGTGTGCAGGTGTAGTGAACCATTGAGCATATTGACTAATCGGTGGCCTGATTGCGCTATAAATAAGTCCACTCGAAGGCGAGTGTACCTTTGCAGACCCGCTATCCGGTGATGACAATGCAATAGGCTCGTGAACGTGCTCACCTTCTATAAATAGCCAATTTAACTTTAATTAGCTCCTTAATCAGCAGACCGATTATTAGCTCGCCTTTCAACAAGCAGACAACCACTGTTTGCCCAAACGGCCAATTTGGCTCAATTCTCAGGCATATATGGACAGTCTAGTCTCGATCTAGTTTGCTTTGGCTATTGTTAGTTACCAGTTGTGTGGATGAGTCTGTTTGAACAGACACACTCACATCCGCCATACTCGCCACCGAACCCTCAAACCTCGAATAATCACTAATTCCCAAAATAGCTCTCCACTTGTCAATACCTCACCCAATAATCAACAAAGCAAACATTTTGGCTATTTTGGTGCGCACTGGTGCTCTTTGCTGGCAATCCATTCGAGGCTCAGGTGGTGGCACCACTGGCAACGAGTAAAATTATTTCCAACTCATTTAGTTTCTCCTGCATTAAAGAATTAATGTCAAGCATGCATACATGTAGACTGGAAAATAAGCCGACCAAGACAATTGTATTAATACAATGGCACTGGCGAAGCACATTTGTTAACAATTGGGCAAGTCTCCTTTTGCCATCTTCCTCTGTGGACATCTCTTTGCAGAGAACAACACTTTGTACTCTCTGGTCGTACACCAAAGCCCTGTAAAATCACACTGAAAGACTTATTCAGTCAGTTCAGTGTGTTTGTTCACTTCCAATCGATGGTGGCAATTTTTGGGACAGCACGCACGCGTCTGTGACATTCACATCTTCGGGTGGACAAAGCGAACATGAGCAAGACAAGCCCATTGTGGTCAAGCAAGTAACAGTTAGATGTTGCTTGTAATGTCTTGTTTTGCGGGTTATGTCATTTTGGGAACCAATTGGACGGGTAATAACGGCCCAATAATGATGCACCTTAGTGACGGCCATAATGACCAGACAGTACTCGGAGAGTATTATTACTGCAATTATAGATATCTACTGCTAATGACTACCACTGTAGCTTTAATGTTCACATCGGACAGGCCACAGCCACTGTCGATAACCTTCGTTGGTCTTTTCGATACATCAATCACTGATTAATCATTTGACGATTATGTCAATGCCAATTTGTTGGCCACAATGAATTAACATTACACAACAGCATAAAGTACCGTACCATAAAGTATGTAGCTATTGACCCCATTGATCTCGATTGACTTTTGTTTGCTAACGCCGGTGGTTTCCTTCTTTCGGTAATTTATGTGATCGGTGGTTGGTTGGTCAGTGTGGCACGTAGATCATATAACTTATCGAGATTGGCTGTCTTGATTAATGCTTAAAACAAATGCTAACAATATTAATTTCACTTTGGAGAGATAGCACACACAGAGCGAATTTCATTCGACTCACACAATCGACAACCGAAGAACAAGATCTCGCTTTGGCATCGAAATATGCTTGGCTTGATTGAGCGTGGACCAAGTGAATGTTATAAATTATGAAGCACACAGAAAGCCTTGCTGAGCAAGGAGCAACAATTGCCAGTGCTGCGGCATGACATAGGTGGGTCAATGCATTTGGTGGAAGGACGCGCCACTTGTTTGCGCCATTTGGCCACAAACGACCATTTGCCCAGACAAGTTGCTTACACCCGATAAAAGAGTCAAATGGCCAGAACAAGTAACTAATTAGTGCACATTTCCTCTGTCGGATTAGTGTGCAATGAAGCGAGCGAGCGATTCAGCATTGCCACTACATCATGTCATCACTGGCCCATCAGTGCCCTTCCCCCGGTCTTATTAGAATATTACTCAGTTGATCGATTGATCTCGAATTGATGTGACATCAAGTCAGTGAAACATTTCACTTGTCGCACGCTCTCAATGGATGCACACGAAATGAGTATTCACTGGCATTCACTCTGCCATGGCAACTCGTTCTGGCCTTGTGCTCATGTGTGCTCCATGGTTCATAGTCATTGGCTTTTTCAATATGACCGATTCAACTGCACTTTGTCCATTGAAAAATGCACTTTCTTGCATGCCCCAAACTTCATCATCATTTTGACGACAACCGATCTAACCAGAAGCGCTTTGTCAACCACAATGTCCTGCAATAGTCAACTATACCCGTCAATCGCCATCATGATGATATCATCGGACGGCTGCCAATTTGGCCACCGGCCGACTGGCACCGAATCGTAGACATTGTCTACTCGAGCATCTCTGATAATTCCAATTCGCGATTGCATTTGCGTGCAGTGCCTCTCTCAACTGGAACTGTTTTTCCTATAAGAAAATAGTACAGATCTCATCTGTGCCAATGGAATGCACACGATATATCTATCTATATATTAGCATATAGTACAGCAGCTTCCTCACTTAGTGAGGCTCACTACCTTAATACAAATGGCCATGCTTGCTGAGAAAGACATTAATCCCGTCTGTGCAGTGCACTCCGATCGAGTTCTTATTTGGCCTAACTACATCCTACTAACAAACCACTGAAAGCACAGGTTCAGGACTCATTCGATCGAATGCAGAAGAAGGAGGAAGGCCTATCTGGTCAAAGTGTCGAGCAGGACTATTCTCAACAAATTTTCCAACCAGTGCCGCTGCCCACATTTTCCACTTTGGCTTTCAATGTTATTTTGCTTGTCCTCCCCTTTTTGAGTAAAGTTCACATTCACTCATCACTGAGCACAATTCAAATGAACATCATAATGGCTGTTCTTATTAAATTGCTTAAATTATACAGGCTCTATGCGAAATGTAACTCTTCAAATATTTTTTAAGATAAATCGATTTAGTTACCATTTGATATGTTTTGTGTGACAACAAGCAAATTCAAAATCATTATGAACACATATAGAAGTCCAATTGCAATTGTGTTGAGCAAGCGAGAAATGCACATAATCAAAAAATAATTAAACTAGTCATTAATGGTATAATTTAATAGAATGACACATTGAGTGTCGCAATTGCGATTTAAATGTGTGCCTCAATCAGTGGCGAAGGCGTTTTTGGACGTGTCGACAGTGTCTCATCAGTCACTAGTTAGTGTCGCCCAAAAAAGAACCAACGTGTCATGTCAACTTTGTTCCGTGACATGTCACGCGAACATTGTTCCCTTCATGCCAGATGTATTGGCAATGGGCGTGCTGCTGTACGCACTGCTTCACAATACCTATCGATATATATCCGAAGCAATGAATGGCCAACCTGCTTACATCAAGTCGCACTTCAATCCCAACCACTCCAAGGCAGTGATCGATCTGGGCATTCGATTGATGGTTTTTAACGAGCGTACCGAATCACTCTACACGAGACGCTTCGACATGTCGTGCACGAGTGGATGGCTAAACCTGTGAGCAGAGAGGCCTTTGCCAACACAAGCCAAAAGCAGTGAAATGGCGGGTTTGTGTATATGATTGAACCATTTGAGATTAAATAAAGCACATCAAATGCGACCAATGAACGTTTTCGCTTGCTTTGAATGATTTTTGTGATTATGAGATAAAACTCGATGCTCGATGTGTGCTCATCGATGAGATTGAAAATGAATGAATGACGGTAGAGATGTGATTGAATGCAATGAACAGAACTGATTCTTGTGCAAACAAAGTTGTGCGCGTTGATGTGCTCAGGTTTAAGAGTGCAGGACTGAGGAAGAAAGCTTCAATAGAGCCAGACAGTCTGGCCCAGACTCGAAACGTGTCGATTACAGACCGAGAAGTCACCCGTAGTAATCAATGCGAGCAAATGGCCAGTCAAACAGCAATAAACTTCCAACATACAAGTGAATAAATACAAACATTGTGATTTTGTGAACTAACTGAATGTTCTCATGCGTCACAAGCGCTTGTGTGTGAATCTCAGGCACTTGTTGCAAAGAAGGTCTCTAGACTCTAGACAACATACAAAGTGAGTTTGTGGCCAAATGTTTCTATGTAATGCGATCAGGCGAGCTGCATAGAATTTTCCGTCTCCAAATCGACACTACAGACGAGAGGCTATGTGCAAATAAATCACATTATATCGAGCATTGGGAATCAATTCGAGACCAAAGTGCACGTTTAGAAGCAACACTACGAATTGATCAGGCACATTAAATAATTTTAAAGTGAAACTATTGATAAATGCCCTATCATTACTTTATATTAAATTGACTAACTCGGGCGGAAGAGCAAAGATTGGAGAAAACCACTGGAATAAAACGCACAAAAGCAAAGTGCACTTGTCTAACGATGATTAAATGACGAGGCCGAGTAAATATAAATAATATAAATATAAATGAATGCTCACTAATATGGGAATAGTACCACTGATCTTACATAATTTGAGGTCGAGGAGACGATTCGTGTGGTTTGTTTGTGTACAAGTGTACAAACAATGCACAAGTCGGGAAATAAGTAAATAATTTCAAAAATAACATCATCACATAAATAAGAACATAAATTAATTATTTATTAATTAGAATTTATTTATTAAAAATACATTACAGCAAAATAAATCACACTATAATTGATCCAAAATATCAGCAGGCAAGCACAGACCACAATAAAAATGGAGGATCTATTGTAATACTTGAGTTGAGATTCGAGTTTGTGGCCATCCGCATCACTGTTCACGGTGGGACCACCATTTGCGCACATCTGAAATGGTCTGTTTGCGACAAACTTGTCCCGCAATGTACGAATGAACAATCGATTGCATCGCTTCACCGCCAGTGGCTTGCTCTCACCTTTGCTGATCACCTCAGTGATCGTACTCAGCCAATTTGGTCGACAGTTGGTGCAGAGCTCCTCATTGAGGTTAAGCAGCACAACCATCTCAACAGATGGAAACACCAGCGAAGAGAGTGACTCGAAATCCTGATGAGAACGCTTGATAATTCTCAATTTGAGAATTCTGACTTGTGGCAGTGAGTTTGGTCGAGGTTCTTCATCATTGCCACCATCCTCCACCAGTGCGAACGCATCCACTGGCATGTCCTTGATCAATACAAACAGCCCGAGAGTGGTCAAGTGTGGGAGCGTTGCTAAATTGGCCACCAAATAGGTGAAGGTCATGTTCGGCAACCAGAAGATCGATACCATAGTGAGAGATGTAAAACGCACACAAAGTTGATTCAACTGTTCCACTGGTACAAAGCAACGATCTTTGTACAGGTGGCGCACCCTGGCGGGGTAGTCGAATTCGGGATCTAGTGCAGCGTTCACCAGAAAGTCGGCCTGATTGCCCAGGCCAATGTAGCGCAAGTGGCCACTGTCGAATTGGTGGACAGTTTGCCAGATAGAGTTGATCGAATCGTAATGTCCAAGGTAGAGTTTGGCTATTTTGAGTCGCGATATGAAGGAGTACGATTCCGCTGGAAAAGAGTAAACATCGAGGTTGTCATCATCTTCGTCGCCTTCCTCTCCGACTTCATCATCGACATCTTCACCACCGACTTGATCATCTTCTCCTTCCTCTTCGACTTGATCACCTTCGCCATCATTTCCGACTTGATCACCTTCGCCTTCCTCTCCGACTTGATCACCAACGCCTCCACCACCGACTTGATCACCAACGCCTCCACCACCGACTTGATCACCAACGCCAACTCCATCACCATCAATGTCGAGCGTCAGTTCCTGTAGTGAAGACTGTTGACCGATGGCGCGTAGTAGAATGCCAATAGGATGCTGCTCAGCACGAGCCACGTATCGCTTGTCGATGTCGGAAGTTTTGATCCAAAGTTTCAGTCTCACCAGTGACCAGTGACCAATCAGATCGACCACTGCACTCAGTTCCTCTTCCTCACAGTAAGGATAGATCACCACGAGGCTGTTCACTTTCGGGAAGAGTTGAGCGAGATGGCTGACCAGATGACCAGTCAGACAAGAATGGTATAGTTGTAACATTTCGCAAAAAATGTGACCACCAAGTGAGCCGCTGTACAGAATGTCAAAGAATCCTACTGTCTCGTCGGACAGATCCTTTTTCTCGAGAAATTGGTCAAACGACATGGGCGGGAATCCAATCAAGTAGGGCAATGTCAAAGAAGCATCGCGCTCGGACACTGGAAGAGCGTAGTACGGGGGCCGATAGCCATTCATCGATAACTGAGCGTCATCGTTGAAGGGTATTTGGAACGGCCTCATCTGGTAACCACCGAGAATCAGCACCAGAGAACGTCGTCGAGCAGCGGCACTTGCCAGTAGTCCAGACCATCGGGGACAGACTTGATCTAGGTGTAGTAGATCCAAAAGTGGGATTCGGTCGAAGATGTTGAGAAGAATCTCGTTTGGCAGTGATCTGAAGTAGTCCGACATTCTCTCGGAGGCTTTAGGCAAATGGTGAGGAACAAGTCAAACTGTGAGAAAAGAAGAAAACACGAAAACAGAAACACAACTTGTCACAACAAAATAGAAATCAACAAAAAAAACGTCATCCACAAACTGTGCACTCATAAATTCGAATGCTGTGCAAATAGCAAACAACATATCACAGGTCACAGGAGAGTGTTCTAATCACGCTGTTGACTTATGGCACACCAACAGGGTCTGACCAACGAAAGTGATTTAACAGACCGACAAATATTGGTACTAATTGGCGTGATTGGCCATAATTGGTCCGTACTAAATTAGTATTACTAATCGACAAACTGATTGACAATGATGCTACCTTAGTCAACATCAGTAGTCAGAGATGACCGCGAGGTCCGTGTGGAGTGAAGTCAATTTGGCATTTTCGTATGTTGCCTCGCAGGGTACCACTCAATGGACACTCAGTCGACCATGCACAGTGTCGGTGTGAGTTGGCGGTAAAGTTGAATTTCCATGAAGCAAGAGAAGGAATGAGTTTTTCCTTCTCGGTACTGGCAGGTAATGACGATTACACTGTCGATCAGGGGACGAGGGAACAATCAATGCAAATGGATAGTAATGCACAAGTGCAAGTGTATAAATGGCGGGTGCAACTCGGCCAATCGGTCCAACTTGCAAAACCTTTTTCTCAGTGTTCACTGAACACTTCACCTGACACTCTGTAAATCTGACGACGAGCCGTGCCTGTTTGCATTTCTAACTTGGCAGACCCTTCAAGTGATTTCTAATTTTACATATTGCAACTATCCATTACCGAATTGTGAGCAGACATAATTGATTTATAGAATAACCACCCCGAGCAAGACAATAGTGCATTGTTTGTCATATGGTCAGAATGGTCGCGTGTTTAGTTGGTCTTGATAGGTCTATTGAGTGACTCGAAAACACCATTTGAATTTTTGTCCTGTCTCGAGGTAATTTGGCTTTATTTGCTAGTTTTCTCGCGATGTGATGTGAATTTCCATCATAAAGAACCGTGCTCGAAAGTATTCGAATGGATTGAGTTAGGTCGAGCCTATTTGTCCAAATATGATTTACGTGCCTAATCGAGCAATATCGATGCGTTCGATTCGTTACGAATTGAATTGGTAATTGCTGTTTGTGAAAGCGGTCATCTGTTTTGTAGTGAATGCTTTCGATTCCACTTTGTGTGATTGTCTTCCTTTGTTTTGTGTAATCTTACATTTGGCGATATCGACTAGAATCTGATTTGGGGAACTTTCATTTTGTCAATTTATTCCGAGTTGTGCTTTATGCGAGTATGATGTCGCTTGTCAAATGAATGGTTCTAAATTTGATGCAGAACGGCTGAATCGACTTGTCCAATGTATTCGTTTAGCTCGTCACTGAGTCGTCAGTCATTTGGTCGCTGTGTTCACTTGCACACAATCAAACACGATGGAGATTTGAAAGATTTGTTTCCAGACAATTGGACTGTATATTTGATTGAACTACTAATGTCTGACAAATCTTATTGAACGAGTAATGATAATAATGATCACTTTTACTGTGACATATTCCCAGCAGAAATTAGATTACGGCAGACTACAGAGAGAATACACAGGCGGTGGCCATACTAACCATCATTACCAAATGAATGGATGCCAAGTGAGCAGTGCTCGCTAGACCAGAGAGGATCATTTGTCATTAATTAGAAGACTTATGCAAAGCAAATTCGCCACTGATTGTGCTACTCACACTAAACATTCAACATTGAACACTGGACTGACTTACCCGAAGCGGCCCTGCACCACGGTCTCATGTGGCACAGTGCAGTACACCAAACACTGCAAATGTGCAAACAAATTCAGTCATGGCTCAATTCAATTTGCAAAACATTAGAAACTATTTGTAAAATGATTAGAATGCACTAATGAATTTGATTTATGTTAAATTGTGACTTCAACTCGAAATTCAAATGCAACTGCAAAGTATATTTAAGTGGCTTTTGTGTTTTGGTGTGTTATCTTGCACATAATGCCTCCTTCAAACTCGACCCAAGTGATCGTGTGCCTGTTCTCTCTAAGTCTTCCTCCACTTGTGTGCTCACAGTCCCCTCAAGTCAATTCTCCTCCTCCAGCCCAATCATTTGGCTTCATCCTACCAATGATTGTCATCATACTCGCATTCGTACTTATGGTCCTGGAACTGGTACAGTTTTGTCAAAGTCCCCCAAAAGCTCAACCCGAAGAAAAGCTAAACGCAAATCAGGGCCAAGAGGAGCAACTCGAGTACAAACTGATCATTCAAGTTGGCTGTCCCACAGCACAGTTCGACATGCTGGATGAATTTGTGCACGTGGAAGTATTCGGAGTTCCCAAAGGCCAATCGATTGGCACTCAAGTTCGCTTCGACTGTGCTCGTTTGCCTGACCAAGTCCGTTGCGAGATGCACGTGCTCATTGAACGAGTCACTGCAATGCCTCCAATAAGTGGCATTCGAGTGAATCACAACAGTCTGCACGGCAGTATCTACCTCTACGACTATGCCCTCATCGACTTGTCCGACAATCAAATAATCGACATTCGTCTGTTCAATCTGTACCTGACCAATCAACCAACAATCTACCGTGGTTGGCCCTACACTGACAATGACCAAATCGACCCAAAGTGTTGTCCCGCACTACCCACCATCGAGTGGACTAGAATCAAGGTGATCTTCATTTATGTCCTGCTGGTCTTGACTATTGGTAGTTTCATCATGTTGGCAGAGCACTTTGACCTGTATCCAATCAACCAGAAGCAATTGCTTAAGATGGCTCACTGTATCGCTCTCTACTGGACGTGCTCTATATCGCTCTACCGGCATTGCTTCTTCTCGCACTGGTCACCCTCCCCTACAAGTACGTCATCAAGAGACGAGTGCTCCAATGTCAATGTGCCCTCGATCCTGTCAATGTGCAATTCTGGCAAAACATGTCCAAAGTGTTTCTCACTATTTTGGCCATTGTCAATCTCATCCTGTCAGTAGTGCTCATCTACTTTAGCCTCAACATCACCATCATAAAGTCACTCTACTGGCTGTGTGGCACTCTCATCCTATGCGTCTATGTGCTCAGCAGTTGGATCACCTTCACTCGGGCGCACTGTCTCGATCGATTCTTTGAGCAGAACACAGTCAATCAGTCAAACAAGTTCGATCACATTCAAATGCCAAATCAAAATGCCACAAAGTTACAAGCCAACAACAACAACTCACAAGCGCACACTGTTCTGTTCCAACAGATGGCATCAAGCAAGTACAACAACAAGTCATCAGCAGCAGCAAGCGCCAATCGGTCCACTGGCCCCAAACTGGTCAATCCAATGAAGCTCAGCAGAACCAAACAGAAACAAGTGAGCAGATCGATTGGCAAGCCACCAAAACGCCACAAAAACAAACGAAAGTCGATCAACAAAGTGGGCAAAGGGGCAAAAGTGAACAAGTGAACATTCAATTTGAACGAATAGTCTCTCTCCACTTCATAGCTGCATTATCAATCGACCATTAATAAAAAGAATCTTTGCTTTTCAATTTAATTTGCTTTGCAATTTCAATTTCAATTTCGTGTTAAATGCATAGAGTGGAATCTGCTGGTTGACTGCCTGGCTCTCTCAGACCGTGGTGTTATCACGTCTACTAACTCATCAATACCCATAGAATGAGTAAACTGTCCGCATTAGCCACTAATTGTAATTGCACCCATGGGTCAGTGTGCACAGTGTTGCAGGTTTGCTTCGTAGAGTCTTTTCTTGCATAGGTCAATTGTTTAATATTGCTCTCGTTTTATAAACATTACTCGATCAGTGAGAGATTATTGATTATTGATTACACTTATTGGCGGGCTATGCAAAAAAAAGAAGAGTTGGCGTACATCGACTAGGCTATTCCTAGCATAAGGCATTTCATGCAAGCAAGCCGGCTTCGGAGGAATTCGTTGTTCTTCTACAACTTATTTAAACACTTGATGATAATCATACTTAAATATAGAACCAACTGAGTCACGGACTTAATTGCTTCCGATTGGACAAATACGGTCCATGCTTTTATTTACCGAATGCCTGGCCTTTTACCGGGTTTAATCATTATGCCATTATAATGTCACCGACATTAATAATAATAAAATGCTCTTTAACCTTGATCGTTTCGTTATTGATTTGTGTGGCCATGGACACGACACGAGTCTGTTGGACACAACACGGCAATATGCCAAGGACCAGATCGAGTGGATTGGTCGAATGTCAATTAAGGTGTCGCCTGTCATTGTTATCGCTTTACACAACTCGGTCGGTGGCATCGGTACCGTACTCATCTCTCTCACTGTCATGGCCATTCAGTTGGTCATTCTGGTCGTCATCGGCTCATCAGCCTGTGCTTGCAGCAATGTTCCCCTGGCTGCCTTACTCGATTTCTCTTCCTCCCTTCAAGCACTTCCTCTCGTTCTGCTGTCATTGGCATCGTTATCATTCAATCTGTCCGAGGCAAGTAACAATCGCAACACTTCCACTCGATTATGGGTCTGTCCAATGGAGTGTCCATCATCATTCGAGATTGCAATCACCGAACAGCAACAGTGGCCTCACTCCATTGGCAAAGAACCTATTTGGATGTTAAGTGCTGATCATTGATCGGCCATAAGTTGGCACAATAGTACCCTACTCAACTGTGCTTAATCTAGCTGACTGACTCTCAATGACTGGGCCTATCGATTGTGTCCGTACCACCACAACATGGATCCCTTCGACAATCATCCGGATGAGTCATAAGTGACAAACTGGTCGACCCAGTCTGACAGGCGAATGTACTGGTTGGTCACCACCGAACCTATGCCCACTGTGGCTCAAGCAAATGCCAACCTGACTGAGCTGATGAGCAACCAGAATGCTTTAATGAGCCATAATTAACCGGACAGTAATATACAATTGGGCCGAACCTATCCTCGAATGAGTTGCTATTGTCCAAGTTGTTCTACACCAGCGAGAAGAGCGCCAGTGAGAGACCAATGTGTAGAGAATGATGAGATTGTCCTAAATTGGCACTCCACTGGTAATGCTACATCAAAGTACAATTAGTTATCAAATATGTTCCATTTAGCGCCACTAGTGGCTTACTTGGCCATCAGCGAGCCTTTAATGTGAGCGTCGGTGTTTTGCAAAAAGTCAGGCATTGAGACGTTTTGGTTTGGTCTAGGCAAAGTATCAATCAGTGACAAGTGCTGTCAGTGGCTGCAACAACACATGTGCATGTGTGCATCACTGTAAGTCTCGTTGTGGAAGACGTTTCCACACAAACTTGTTCACATTGCCTTCCACCCATAATTTGTAGTTGCTTGGCAATGCATTCAATTTGAACTTCAAAGGGACATGCACAAATGTTTGTGAAATGTGTTCTTTGCACTGCCGAGTATAGCTCAATTCAGTTGTGCTGCAAGGAGAAAGCACCTTTATCGGCGTGTTCGATCGATATGTGGTGACCAGCACGATTACATCTGACCTTGTCCAATTATCCGAAAGGTTACGATAAAAATAAGACCTGTGAATATAAAGGGCCATTAGTGAACGACCAGATAAAGCGTTCATTTGCACGAATGGCAAGCTTGTTTTGACCAAATGCACGCCTAGTTACGGCCCCATGAACTCTGTCACTGATCGGCTCTGCGAACAAACAACCGAGTGATCCATCAGACCTCGAATGTGTCACCAATAATAGACCCAGTCAGCCAAGCGAATATTCACTGGCCAGGCATCATTAGCATCACATGTAGCAATACGAACCATCTCAATGGCTCGACTCAAATCGGAAGGACCATAGCAGCAGCAATGTAGCATCCCGAAAAATGACCGTGAATCATCTTTCAATAAGGCACTAGCTTAAATTAAGCTGCTTAATGATCCAATAAAAGGATCGTTGTATACAATCGATACCATGGTATTGCATTGGCATGTAATGCATTGACTTCTGTGTGAACACATTCCAAAAGAGTATTAGCACAACTACCATGGTATTACTAATAGACTAGTCAAAAAGGCTAAAGCAGGCTTATTTCGATAGCTTCAAAATGATATCAAATGATAGCACACAAAGAGATGCTTATAATGAGAAAATGTCAGTTTATTTGTTAATTGATAATAATGTTAGTAATTAGGAAAAAATATGTCACACGATCATTTGTATTGTTTAACGAAGTGATAGATGTAGTGTAGACAAAGCGAATTATAGTAAAAGTAAAAGTAAATACAAATGGCTCAATTATAATTAAGTTAGTTAAGTTCAGTCACAAAGAAGAGCCTGACAAAACGACATTGAACATGTAATGTCCAACTGATATCAATAAATACACAAATTCTTATATCAAATCTTTGTATGATATTCTTTAGAAGCAACCATTTAAACCATTCTCGAGATAGACAATTTGTTGTAATAAATTGATAATTAACAAGTTAATTGATATTTTTCCCACCATTATTTCGCCAGTTAAGTAAAAATAAATATATTCTAGCTCTTCAAACAATTTTGGCAATTCATTGAACTTTTTTTTCGGACAAAAAGAAAATTTAGCATTTTGATGATAAAGTAGGCGAAGGAAATAAAGCAATAATGATTTCAGGGATTGTTTCTTTTGAAGATGGCAAATGAGTCATATAAATTGACTGTAGATAAATAAATAAAATAAAACTTTGATTAAGTGAGGTAAATACTGATTAGCTTACTTTTAAATGAGATCAATCTCAAGATTTTCCGAGTCAGTGAGAAGTTCTAACCAATTTGGCGAAATAAAGCAATTACAATTTACAATTTTCTCAGTAAAGTAAAGCTGTAATTATATTCTAGTTGCACAAGCAATTCAGATAAATTTCAGTAATAATTTCGTTTATCTTCTTAAATTTTCCCATTTGTCAAAACAAAACAAAAACGAGGGAATCGATCGATGATAAAGTAGGCGAAGGAAAAAGTTACAGAAATTCATAAGGCAATAAGCTTATTTAAGTATTGAATGAAGTATTTCTTATAAATATCTTGTCTCGAATCAAACTGAATTAAAACTTTCCTCCCACAACAGTGATGCTTTTAAATGTGCGAAAATAAAAAACTGTAAAGAAAATTTATAAACTTAAATTAAGTGGCGTAAATACTGATTTACTTACTGTTATACAAAGCTGATCAAAAATGATGATTGTTGCAAATAAAATCACAAACCAAACCAAACAGAAAGTCATAAAAGCCCAACTAAATTGAGTTCATTCTTGCATATTTTTGAATTATGACCAAATTGAAAAGCAATTCAGGCATTGGCATGACTTTCGTTCGTTGCAATCGTTATATGCACGTCCAGCCGTTCGATAATTGTAGTGTTTCATATGGTCATTGCAAAACAAAGTTTAAAAAATAACTATTTGACTGGAATATTTCAAATTAATGCTTCAGAAACAAGCGATAGTCTTGAAGAAATGAGCAGCAGTTTCTAAGTTCTAAGCATCTGTTTGGGCAATGTAAAACATGTACAATTCCAAAGTCCGGAGATTTTCTTCATTGACGGAATTAAAAAATTCCACCGCACGAGATATAGCCACCATCAGACCATCCATAGATATCTTCATCATTCTCGAAATGTTTTGCTCAATAATGGATAATTTTTCGTCCAAATAAGACAATTTACCTTTTCGAGGCATTTATAAATTAATAATAAATTAAACTAAAATTCTTTTCAACATTTAGTTAACACCTAGACAAAATAATGAAATATATTAATTAACAAAAACAAAATGCAAACAAATGATTACTGTAAATTGTCACTTTTTGGGATTCCTTCTGAGTAGGGCTAGATTCCACCAGGTAAAGTCAATAAGTGGCCGGTCTGCTGTTCCATACTTGTGCCACAACAAAATTACATCATCTCTCAGTTCGGCGATAATTTCTTCTAATTGACAACTAATAAGCGCCATAAGTTTGGGTGCAAAATGCGGTCCGGATTTTGATTCAATTAAAACAATTCAACAATAGCATTCTCGGTAACGGACAATTTACTTAAAATTCGTCTCACAAAATGTCGCCTTGTTGCTTTGCGCCTATGATGATGACAAGACTAAGAATAAATAGAAGAAAAATGTCATAAAAGAGTAATTGTGAATTATTATTAATTTCAAAACAGGTACTCACGATTCAGCGTAATCGCCAAATGATTTTGATTTGGCCCAAATCTGTTGTGTGCTTGAGGCACGCTTGTTTTTAAAGTTACTTGTTTGCAGCAGCGCCAAACAAAGCAATTGTCATTCTCTTTGTGAATGACCCATTCATAAATTCATTTCAAACCTTTTTGTTATTGACGAGACCTAGCCGAGTTGTTATCTTTTTCTTCTCTGGATTGGCGCATCTTTTCATTCGAGCCTGTTGCCAGACAAGCTCACAGAAGATAATAAACAAATGAAAAATGTAAGTGTTACTTGCTGATTGATAAATTTTAATTTACTGTTTCTGTCATTATTTGTAGTTTGTAAAATTGGCATTAACAAAAGTTTTGCTACAAAGTCTTCAATCAAAAATCCCAAGTTGGCGGCCAATGCTTTATCAATTAATGAGTGTTTGAGGAACTATGATAATAAAAGCGAGAAAGTATTTCGCGAAGCCAATTTGAGCAATAATTCAGCCTCACGTCTAAAACAGGATTCTCCTTCAAACTTTTGCATTCCCGTTCTTCCCGGAGTGTGAAGAAGCCCAATTTTAATGCCACACTGGCCCATGGGTACTGCAGTACAAAACACCAAACAAGTACTCACCTTCAATCAAACAAGGCTCCAACATTAAACCAATGAATGCATCGAACTGTATTTCATACGATACTGTAGAGTTTACTGGAATGGCCACACGAATTATGCGTCGTAAGTTATTTTGAGTTTTTTTTTTGTTGTGAGCTACACTATTTTGCACCAAAGTGCCCTTCACTGGTTTCGTTTTTAATACCAGCGTGCATTTCAGAAGTGGTCAATGGCTCATTAATGAATTCACATTGCACTCTCTTGCACACAGCTGTATACGAGGACCGACAATTTCGATATCGTTTGACACCATGGCCGATTTCAAAATGGCTGCCATGATTACTTCACTCCAAAGCTGATTACGCACTCAATGAGCCCTCGGAAAGACGCGTCTCTCGAGATCTTGATCAAAGATGTGATTTGTCTTTGGTAGTGAGCATTGAGCGAACTGTGTTGATTGGTGTTTAGTTGTGCTTATAAGCAATATTGGTTAAGTTAATTGGCACACTATCCTTTCGCGTATGCACACAACTCACTAATGTTCTATTTGTGCACTTTAGAGACTCAAGAGACTTTGGAGCTTTGGACATTTTATCATTGCGATTACACAACCAATTGGACTGACTAACTGTGTGTCACTGCACTGTACTCTCACTCTTAACCCACAAGTCTAAGTAGCTTTGGTTGCATGTAGCAAGTATTCCGATTCTCTGGCCTCATTTTTTGTTTGCCTTGGTGAACTTTGTTTTGTTTTGTTTCTCATATGTTCGTTTATTGCCTCAATGTCTATCTGACTTGGGTTTCTTTGTGATACTCAATGTTTTCCATTTTATTTTCCAATTAGTAACTGTCTTTATCTATCTATCTAGGGACAATTTCGGTTCAAGCTCAACAACATCAATAAGACATATCAATAAGAGGTATGTGTTGTTGTTGTCAATCCAATCTGAGACCAACTCAATTTGTCCACACTGTTTGGTGTGACTATGGCCATTGGTCATTGCCCTTCACCAAAGGATGAGTTTAATATTATTAAGGGATGTTTCACTCTGGACATAGTATTCTATGATGGCAGCCGAGCATTCTACAGTCACTTGGTGAAACCATTCACAGCTTGCTCTAGTTCCAGTTCATCTGTGCGTTATCTTTATTTAGACGGAACTGGCAAGTGTCCACAACTCGTCACTAAGAATTGGCCAAATGACTCAGCACGGGCACAGTGTCGCTTGCTCACATTAGCGACTTTCTCGATCGTTAGTGCCGGTAACTCAATGTCCTTTTATCAGATTGTTTGATTGGTTTGTTTGTTTGTTTGAAGCACAGACATTCAAATGGTAGTCATAGACAAGCAAACAGTTAACAAGCCATTTGCACTTACAACCCAATTTGCTTCGGTTTCCGATCACGTTATTGGTGGACTGGGACTTGCCAGTTAGTTCATTGGCGTTTGCGTGTTTTTTGCTTAATTTCACAACGAATAAACCGAACTGGTTTACAAGTGCATTTTGCCACTAACAGTGAGATGGCTTATGACTAAGGCAGCTATATTCTGGAGACTACTCAACAATAAGCTCGTCAGTGCAACCTGTGAACGACTTGACAAAATTAGACCTCTCGTGTCCGACATGCCAAGCACTTGTGTGGTGGCGCAATTATATGTTTCGCTTTTGGCAATAATCTTGTCGAGTGCCAGTCTCGTCATTAATTAATTGGAAGCATAGCATCGCGAAATGCCAGTGCAATCACTTCAATTAGTGAATGGCCAACGGAACTTGTACTTTAGTAAAACTAGTCTACACTCCAATCACGGAAAAAGTGAGCTAATTATAATTATTATATCACTAGTGATATCATAGTACTATGTAGTGAGCGCCAATTTTGGTATCTCGCTTTCCACTGACAATTTGAGCAATTAACACGACCACTTTGCTTTACCAGCAATTGTCTGTTACAACGTGCCACAACTGTAACACACTCAAATCTGTAACGAGCATTTGTGTCGAAGCTATCGAATGTAGCCGAGGTTGATTGGTGGTTATAATTCTCTCCGCTTTCTCAATAGATTCATTTCTAAGGTTTAATTATTCGTACTTTGTGCCTCTCTTCCTATGCATAGTAAAGCAATTGACAATTTTGAGGACTCTGCGAGGGTAATCATCATCATTTGGCAGACTCACTTACCTGTTTTGCAATTGAGTAATTTCGCTGGTGGCATGCTTTTCTCATTTTGTTCGGTGGAATGCTTCTCTTCGGTTCGGTTGTTTGTTCTCACTCTATTAGAGTGAACATTACTGCACTTGTAAGTGGCTTGTCCAGGACCACAGACATTACTGAATGACCACAGAGCACTTTCTGGCAGCAGTTCATTCAACATGCCGTTGCATAAATGCCATCGAGCGAGTTATTTAAACGGTGTTCACTTGAACTTGCTCGTCACTGTGTGTTCATTGCATCAAATCGACTAATTGTCAAATCTGTAAATGCTTACAACAGAAGTGTCCCATGCGCCCTTGTCCTTTAGCCATGCCACATGTGGTATACTAGGCGCATCGATGCTTTCGGTCGTTCTCTCGCTTGGCCTAGCTGCTCCCAGCTCGATGTTTGCATGGTCGTATAGTTCACTGGCGGCGACATTGTTTGCTCGACTGTTTGATTGTATATTTTGCATTCCAATTTATTTCTCTGCCCAGATGCAGATGGCTAATGTGCTCGGTGGCTAACTAAACTTCCGCTTTGATTAATGGAAACATTGTGTTTTCCGTTCAATAAGTTGCGCTTGTCTTTCTCCAATGCCATCGATTACACAGAATTGTTCTCTCAACGGGAGACTCCGAGCGATATATTTTGCGCATCGCTTTAATAAGATGATGACAATTGTCATTTGCACACCTTTCACACCATCACTTAGTCTCTGTCTGTCTGGTTGACTTGTTCCTGTCTGTTCCTTTGCCTCTTTCTCTTAAGTATCTTATTATTCATATCGGTGACATGAGTCAGTACTGCTCTGTCCGTTCTGTCTCCATTTATGATTGTCTCCCCAAATGGTGTTTCCTTTCCCTTACGATCGATGCTTTCGTGCATGTTTGCACATTATGGTTATTACATTGGACACTTGAACGGTCTCTGTAGTGAACACTAAGCATCGCGAATGGTAGGGCAATGGAAATTATTATTACTTTTCTTAATTAAGTTCTCTGCTGCTTGAGTCGATCTTTTGTTGAGTGCATTAAATGTTGGTTGCACCTTCGGTGGGTAATTTAGTAATGGCTCTCGTTCAGTGCAGTAACAATCATAACGACATCGAACTCGAACCGACACAAGTCTACCATCAAGTATATCTAATTTTGTGTTTTCTCACATGCAGGTCCATTTTCCCCCAAGCCCAACTGGACTCGATTGTGAACGTAAGTGAACTAGTGAGCCCTCAAGTTGCCCATTGACCGATAACCACCCTTTCAAGTGGGCCATCCATGGAATATGTTTCAAAATGGCTTGACAGTAAGTGTTCATAAATATGTTTTTCTCACTTTATTGACATTTAGTCTATTTTTAGTGCCAAAGGCTTTTGAAGGCTCCTTCGAGGTCGGCGTATGTGCGCCAGTGATGTTTTCCTGACTTATCAAACTTTTGCTTGTCAACCAAGAAAAGACAAACTATGTCCACTATACAGTGTCAGACTGGATTATCCATTTCAGTGATACATCAATGCAACTCTTACTCAGTGCCGGCCCAGCCAGTAGGCGAAGGTAGGCAAGAGTGACCTTGTTTTTCGCTTCCAGAAGCGGTAAAATGATTTGGGGAAAATTTTTTACAATTTCTGGTTCATTTAGCTCATGCCAAAGGCGGTAAACTGAGGGTTAAGAGCGGTAAAGGAACACTTTGCCTACCTTGGGATAATCTCGTGGGCCGGCACTGCTCTTACTGTAAGTTTATTTAGATTATCACTACCGTTAATATATTAATATTATAATAGTAAAGCAATTTCATTTTAAATACATACACCGATCATTCTGTCAAAGCACCTTCAATTGAACAATTGAACAAATTATTTGAGAGAGCTCTCCAATGCATTCGATTAGCCCTTCAATTGCGGCAAGGGAGATTTAATGCTGTCGATATAAGCATTATATTTCTTTGCATTTGTGTTGGCATAAAGCCGTTTGAACAATGCGCGCACTTTTTTTGAACAACCCAGCGACTTCACTTGCCACTGGTTGCCGATTAGCCCAGACGAAGAGTACTTGATGAGGCACACTATTCGAGTATATCTGCACTGACCATTTCATTCTCTCAATGACCACTGGCTCACGGTGCCTTGTTTGTCAGTATACTGCAATTGCTGGCACGCCTTGTGGCAGGCAATTGAAACAAATTTAAAATGAACAAATGAACTTATTTCGATTATCACTGTCGGGCCTTCATATTCACTGAAATGTCTTTCCATTTGGCAAAATCGACATTTTTCAGTCTCATCAATGAATCATGCATGAATTACGCGAATGCCCAAATGGATCAATCTGCCAGACCACTTTGGGCACACCACACTTGCCAAAAGTGTCATTCAGTCGACGCAATCCCCAGGTCATCTGATCGATGATCGAGTTGTAGTGAGTGGTAGCCTCGTCGTTCTTAGACCAACCACCGGTAATAAACTCAAGTTGACCTAAAATTCAAGGGTGAATTGAAGGTCAAATAAATACAGCAACTCGCCATTGCTAACCAACTCGTGCACAATTGCCCTCTGTTCGCCATTCTGTTCGGAGGTATCGCCATGGACAGGTACGGAGAAGAAAAAACCTTCATTACTTACAAAGTACAGGTGATAACGTATCAAATAACGACCATACAACATCACGACCACACCGAACCCAGCATTTAGGATTTATTTATCCGACTTGGTGGCTACTGGAAAGCATTTTCATAATCGTTATAGTGGTGAGTGAAATGTTAAATGAACACGATTACCGTTATGAAGGTTGTCAACTCGACGGGCGCGTCGTAAAGTTGGTGACCGAGTGGTGACTTTACGGAGTCTCACTTTGTGGAGTCTTTACGACCATTATGGTGTGGCCCATTAGTTGGCCATAAACGGTTTAGCCTGATCAATTGGCCAATGTGACAGTGTACAATGGAATAAATCTTACACTAAGCGAAACGAATCAATTTAGTGCACATGTGATGCGATCGTTGATGTCTGCCATCAAATGAATCGACTGGACTGGACTGGAAAGGTTCGCTACCACTTGCCTACTTTACTTACTAGTAGTGAGCCACTAGTCTGACAAATCGATTGCTTTTCTCGTTCTACCATTATTACTTGGAAAGCTAAGCAAACTCTGTTAAGGCCGATAAGGTTACACCACACTACAGAATGAATTGAAACTTCAATTCGAATTCTGGATCTTGTTTGTCATGAGAATGACAAGTCAAATATAGACAAGCGCTGCAATATTATGATAAGTGCCATTTTCCGGGAAAAATGCAATTTATTGCGCGATACCACCGAACACTGACCGCTGACTGACTCTTGTACACTAAACAACAGTTACCAATACAAAGCCATACATGGCCAGTAGCCAGCCAGACAGGCACATACCAAGGGAATCCACTCGAGGCAAGAAAATTTAGAAATAAAGTTTTAATTGCAATATTTTGAATGCTTTGTGTGCCAATGGCCATATGGCCATTCAGTATTGCACAACTTGTCAATGAATAGAGCCACTTAATGGGCATTGACTTGCATTACATTTCGCCTTAGAAATCTTGTGGCACGACTCGAGACAGTGCGTCCATGTAGATTGTTGGCTGCTCACGAGGAGAAAGAGGCGTTTCGGGTGCAGAGTTCGACTTGTGGCTAGCCTCTGCTGCAGCTGGTGAGGCAGTAATCTTGAACAGATGTTTTTGAGACATCAAACTGCATCGCGGAGTGACTTGCTCCATATGTCCCACACGTACTGATTGTCAAAGTCGCGTTTAGTGAGCACCAGTGGATTGCAATTGTGCAGCTGCTGCTTTTGTTGTGTCAGCATTGGCGAGAGGCTCGACTCTGACGATTGGTGGCGCACTTGCTTGATGGGCACTTGTTGCTGCAACCATTCGATCAACAGGATTGAGTATGGTCCGGCCATCAATGGTGGCAGTTCGTCTGGCTTGACGCGCCGAATTGAGTCCCTTGGTCGTCCAGAGTTGAGAGTGGCCGGCAAAGACCATCGAGCTACGCCTGTTTCATTTGGATGGCAGCACACCGAAAGACATCGCTCCTACAGTCGCTTTGTGGCTGGCTCGTAAACCAGATTAGAGTCAGGATTGGCAGACACGTGATCCTTTTGATTGACACAGGCACCAATGGTCGAATCGAAAAGGCAGTCCTGGATTGGATTGAACCAGAGTCCAGTCCAATTGATATGATATCGAATCGAAACGCTCATTAGCGACTGTATTGCGAACTTTGCAACTCGGCCAAAAGGTTGACTCGAACTTGATCGCAATTGTTTGGTCAATGCTGACATTTCGTCGTTCGAATGTTAAGTTTTGCAAATTAATCTCGAGATCGCCACTTGTGACTATGACAAAGGCAGCAACAATGAGTGCCACGAACACGAATGAATCAGTCGAATTTGTATCATTTGTTACCAATTTAAGCACAACTCTCCCCAGACTAACAGAACGAACAATGTTAATGTAACGGCATTGGCATATTGTAATTGGCATATTGTTATTAGTCTATTTAAGCGGCAATTAATTGTTGGTCGTTTCACTTGTGCGTCCCTCCCAAGCAACTTCGCTCACTCTCCAATGTCTTCCACTTCCACGAGCAACTGAAAATCGTTGGGCCGCACGGCAGCAATAGACAAAGAATCAAGTGCTCGTCAAAGTGCAAAGTTGTCTCAAAAAGTTACTCTATCGAGAAGAAGACATTTCCGTGGATTGATCGACAAAGATGGCCACAAGCAAAAAGAAGAAAAAGACCTCAAAGGCCAGTCACAGTAACAAGAAGAGTAACAAGAAAGGTTCGACAAAAGTGGTTCGTGTGGTCCAACCGCCGCCAGCTCCCGTGCCACAGGCTGGTCAAGGATCGATGGTCATGCCGATGGGTTCGATGGCAGGTCCAAGCATGCAAGCAGGACTACCAATGCAGCAGCAGCAACAGCAAATGCAGCCCGGTCAATTTGTTGCTGGTCAAGGACAAGTGCCACCTGCAGACGACGGATGCGGAGGATGGCTGACCTGGCTCACTTGTGGCCTTCTCGGTGGCCCAGACCCCCAAGCTCAGTATGGCGCAGCACAATATCCACCAGGCAATGCATCCGGCTCTGTGCACACGATCATGCCCGCTGGTGGTCCACCACCTGCTGCTGTTGGTGCAAGTCAACCTGCCCAAAATGGAAGCCAAAAAATCATTGTACTTTCTGAGGTGGCTCTGCCGGCGAACAATGCCTCGGGTCCTTCCACCAGTAACAAACCAAAAGCAAAAGGCTCCAAAAAGGCCACCGCAAAGAAGCGATAAGCGGCTCGTCCCCATAAAGTGTCCTTGCTCTCAACCACACACAATCGATTGCTCACTATGATGGCTGTGTCAGGCTTGTGTCGACAACCACAAGAACAACTCCACTTTTAGTATTTAATAAACTATCAACTAAATACTTTTTTGCTGTTTATTTTAAAAATTTCAAATTGACATGGCTCCATTGGGCTAAATGACGCTTCGACAAAGCTGTGCACAACAGTGTCGGTGGCTAATGCACTGACATAGGCGCAGAGACAAAAGTGCACTTGACTGCATTGCATTGCTAATGCAATCGACGATTTGCCTTATAGGTCATGGTGTGCCGCTAAAAATAAAATAACTCGCGACAGGCACCAATGGTCACGTCAAGATTCAAAGCAACTTTTTGAAATCATAATCACTGATCATCATTAATAATTTATTAACTGACTCTCCCTCCACTCAATCGGTGGCCGGCCCATTGTTGACAGTATCCAGACGAATAACACGGAGCACCTGATTATCGGCGAGCACACACGAACAGGCATTGTCGTTGCCACAGTAGTGAGAGCAGGAGAAAATGGTGGTGCACTTGTTGCCAAAGTGGAACAGGAAACCGTGCAGTGGCACCTCATGGGCTCGCACAATGTGAGTGAGACCATTCTGCTTGAGGAAGCCATTGACCGCCGTCTCGTTGAACAGAAAAGCAGTGTTTCGCTTGACATTGTACACAAAGCCGCCCTGTTCCTTTGGGTTGAGTCGATAGAGGTTACACACATCGTTGAACTGTTGGGCATGACACGGGTCTGACCAGAGAATCTCCCAGGCGATGCTCGACTCGGTCTCCGGGTTGGACAGGTCCTTTCTGATTGCATTGATCTGGCCAATGGTTTGGGCACTCTTGGGAATGCCTCCGTGTGCACAGTAGATGGCATCGTCCACAACCGCGGCCAATGGCAACTTGTCGAATACTCGATTGGTTAAGTCCCAAATCTTGAGACCATAGTCCTCGCCATACTTGGTAATGCATTCCGCTCGGTAAGAATAGTGTGCCTGCAGACTGCGCACCTCATGATTGCCTCTCAACATGGTGACCTTGTTCGGCATGAGTGACTTTAGGGCCATAATGTAGAGGGCACACTCGAGACTCCACTTGCCACGATCGACATAGTCACCCAAAAAAAGATAATTCGCACCGAGACAGGGAATTCGTTTCCAGATGGACCTCTCCAGTGACAAAAGGTCCTCCAGGTTGCCGTGGATGTCGCCAATGATGTAGCACGGGGAGATGACTCGAGGGCACTTGTCCTCCTCGTCCAGCAGCAGCTCCACTTCGGTGGTGAGCAGTTTGGCGAGATGAAACAATTGGTCTGGTCGGTCGGTGAGCAGACCTTTTGCCTCCTTGTTTGTGCCTTTCACCTTGTTGAACTGGTGAATCAGTTTGCGCATCACATTGGCAGCCGATTGTTTGTTGAAGACAATCTCGGCAGAGTACATGCCTGCAGTGAAGCAGCCAGGCTCGGCCGGCTCGTTCTCCACCACCTGAATTGAGTCCACAACTTTGCCTTCCGAATCGATCAACACACTGTGTGTGGCGAGTTTGTAATTTTTCTCTTTGCAAGTGACACAGTCACCTAGGCAATGTAATATTAAACACAATTTGCATCTCAATCAAAGCTTACCTTCCAATGGGGGACGAATGATGGAGCCCATACTTTGTCGTGAAGTGAGCTTCTTCAAAGTTCGATAAGCAGTAGATCGAGAGATTTGACTGAAGATTGGCACAGAAGAGCGACACACGTTCGAGGTGCCTCTGAATTTGCGAGAACCAATGGCATGGAAAAAGTCACTCACACAAATGTGCTCCACTCCGTTCACCGATTTCGTCCCAATAATTCGCATGCCTTCCACCACCTTTTGTTCGATCTCCTGTGAGGGCGCGTTCGGATTCAAGTCACGAACCAGCATGCGAAACTTGTCCACTGCCATCATTCCCGAACTGTCGCCACTGTAGTAGCGGAAGATGAACTTGGTTCGGGTCTCGCTGTGTGCGGCACTCGGCTCAATTGTGGCCAGGCCAATTAGTAGCTCATGGAAGGAGAGGTAACCAGTATCGCTAGCGTTGAACGCCTGGAAGAGCAACAGTAGCCGGTGATCACTCTTTTCGAAGCCATACTTGGCCATGTACGCCTTGAATGATTCGAACGTTTGCGAGAAGCTCGGAAAGCAGTGCTCAATAAAGTCGGAATACAGTCGCTCGACGTCCTTCTCGGTGATGTGAATTGACTTGAGAAGACCTTCCTCGGGATTGCGCGGCGGATCTCGAGGCACATACAGAAACGCCTCGTCTAGACAGTACTCGAACACACGTTGAGAGATTGGACTGAGAATTTGTCTGCCAAAATAAGCCAACTCGTGGCCCCAGAGATATTCGATCTCGCTGTTCAGGACTTGGTTCAGTGCAAACCACTTGATTCGACTCGAATTGCGGCAACAGTTGAATGTGTCACTCGCGGCCAGTTGCATGTAATAGGTGAAACGGGTGACAAATCCGAGCGTGTGTGGCATTTGAATTCGAAGCATCTCCATGCACTGCACCCGATCGAATGGTGGTCGCTGCTGAAGACTTTCGCGATACTCTTTCGTCTCCCCTTGAGAGAGTACCATCAGTGCACCGGCTCTAGCCGCGTCTTCCCATGACCTTTGGTGGAGGTAATTTTGAATTAGTTGACAATTTGACACAAATCCAAACCGCTAGTAGTTGACTTACCCTTCATCTGGAAGTGGCACAAAAGGCAACCAAGAAGCCTTGGCTTTGTCCGACTGGCTAACGGCCATCTTTTGGTGCTGAGGACAGTAGATGACAAATACACAGGAGTTGTACTTGGCCTCGGTAGGAATGTAGTCGCCCTCGGGAGTCAACTTGGACGAAAAGGCTTGATCTGGCACGCCAGTGGACGACTTTACAGTGGTAGCCATTCACAAAATGAATAGGAGACAAATCACTCGACAACAGAGATGAACAAAGTGCAGGAGCTACTTATACAGCAAGTGGAGCGATTAGTCGAATATGTGGAGTAGTAGTTTCGTTTCACTATTCATTCTAATTCATCAAAGTGCACAAGCGGTTCATCGAATGGCGCGCCCATTGAGAAAAAGTGCAGTGTTGGCAATTTACTGAACAGAACAGAACGGCAATAAGTGGAGGGCATTTTAGTCGAATTTTGAATAACACTGATGGTTTGACTATTTGACGAGCAATATAGTATTAACTAAACAGTATTTAATTGTGAATTGTGCCTTGCATTTGACTGGCATGTGAAATAACAAGCAATTCGTATAGACAATATGAATCGCATTTAAAAACATTCGATAGGATAGCTCTTCTAAAGGAGTAAATAGCAAACTTACACTTGACTACTTGTTTGCACCCTTGGCGTCACTCGGTCAGCTGCAGCTGTGTCACTTTGCAGAGTGGCACTACCAGTGGTCTAAGTGGTTACTAGTGTGTTCGCTGTGGCTTAGCAGCTGCTAATTTTACTAAACAACAAACTACAAAAGTGATTATGTCATCATGTGAATGCTTCCATGAGTGTTGTTGTTAATCATTCGTTCATTCGTTCCAACTCTCAGAATCTCTTTCAACAATTCATAATAACTTTGTGCATCGATGTGTCCGTTGAATAGTACTGCACGTGCACTTTATTACAACATTTGTGCACTAATGATAATATATATTTTTGTGGCCTTTCTCTCATTGGCAATTCTGAATCTCTATTGGCTATATCATATATGTTGAATCGGTGTAAGAAGCGGAACAACTCAACTCAACCAGCATAGACACTTCCAGCAGAAGCAACAGCATTAATAGCAAAAATGCACGTCGGTCAAATAAAACAAGAACCACATGCAAACAAGGAGAGACCAGGCAAAGACCAGACTTGAAAGTTGCCAATTTGCAAACAGAAGTAAACTGTGCATCGCCCTTGCTGTCAACATTGACTCAACAATAAAGCGCTTCATTATAATTTCTGTTTTGTATCGACAAATTTTGTTCAATTTGAACCGTCCAGTCAAACCCTCCAAGAGAATTTTCCCCATTATGATACAAAAGCGAGGCAATTAATTGCGGCGAAGCAATTAAATTTCCGGTGGCCAGAACGATAGTCTGCTCAATGCATTCAGTGTATGCTCTATTTGCTTTACCATGGTGCATTTATGAATGGTCTCTCAATATCCTCAATTGTCCATATTCAGTGTTTGTTTATGTTCGAGCCAAGAAGAGATATGCGTCATATTATTACCGCCAACCAGTGAACACGATGCCCCAGCATATTGCCTTACCATACAATGGGCCATAACATCAACGTGAACAACTCTTTGACCACTTAGCCATTTGGTCATGTTGATGACACGAGCGCGCCAATTGAAATGAAAATTGCCAAATGAAGGCTTCTTTGAGAATCGACAGGGCAACTTGCTACTTTGCACTGGCCACTGCGTTTCTCTTATTTTGCCATTCGCTGCATTCAGCTCATCTGAATGAATAGCAAAATGAAGTGCACTTATCATTTCCAATGCATGTCCCGGCCATTAGAACACTGCTGCACTGCAGCCACTAAGGCGTTATAGCATGAACACTGTCTTTTAATAAATGCAATGGGCAATTTTTAATGAAGCTATTATTGATCCTATTGTTCATCCAATGACGCTGCTTTACTGTTCAATAATGTCGCAACTGCAGTATTGCCAAAATAATTATAATTAGTTCTCTTTGTTTTGAAAGTTCACTCAAAAATTCGTCAGTTTTCGAAAGTGAATACTGTCATTTTCATTGTTGAAATGTCAGAACTTTCAAGAGTGACGGCCGTGGCTGTCTGGCACTATAAAACCTCACTACGCTTGAATGCATTGGTTGAGTGTTTGCTTAGTTGGCCTTTCCTTCTCTTGACTGTGTGCCCTCTTCAGACCGTTTGTTCGTGCTCACAAGTCACTCGGTCCGTGTCCGTGTTCGTGTCTCTATCTCTCTCTAACTGTGCAGCCATGTCCAAGAAAGAAGAGCTGCCCGACATTGACGACAAGACCAAAGCTGTTTTCACCAAGAAGGGCTACCAACTGATGGGCAAACTTGGTCAAGGTGCCTTTGGTCTGGTTAGTACATTCTATTTGACTTGTCCTCGTCTGTTTGTTAACACTTTTCTCTCACTCTTCAGGTCTACAAGGCAAAGAACGTTAAGAAGGACGACCAACTGTGTGCTGTCAAGGTGATGGACATGAGCAAGATGCCCCCAAAGTTGCGCGACAAATTCCTGCCTCGCGAGTTGGCCGCTCTGATGGAGGTGAAGCACCCGAACTGTGTCCGAGTCTATGACATCTTCAAGATGAACCGTAAAGTCTACGTCTTCATGGAATTCGCCGGCAATGGAGACCTCTCGGGCTACGTGAAGAAGCACAAGATCCTGAAGGAAGAGCTGGCTCGTTGGTGGTTCAAGCAAACCTCCGAGGCGGTGGCCTACCTGCACAATGAGGTCAAGATGGCCCACCGGGACATCAAGCTAGACAACATCCTGCTGGATGAGAACAATCAAGCCAAGCTGGCCGACTTTGGCTTCGCCGACCTAATTACCGACGACTCGGACATTTCCCAGCTGGTGAGCGAGACCTTCTGCGGCACTGTGCCATACTACTCGCCACAGTTGGTCGCCAAGAAGCCATACAATCCCTTCAAGGCAGACGTGTGGGCCATGGGCGTAGTGCTGTACGCAATGCTGTGCAATCGCTTCCCATTCCACTTCCAGGATATCAAGAAGCTGTACAAGGAGCAGACCGACTATCCGGCCTACATCAAGTCACGCTTTCTTGATTCGGTCACTGGCTCTGCTCGCAACCTCCTTCTCAAGCTATTCGATCCGAACGAGAAGACTCGACCAATGATGTCCGAGGTGCTCGAGCACGAATGGCTCAACGCTCAATAGCACAAATTATATTGCTATTGCTACTCAATGTTGTGTCACCTTTGCACACACAAATTAAAAGCAATTTATTAGAAATGGTGGTTTGTTGTTTACTTATGCGTGCATTGCCAAAGCGGCTTCGATTTGAAATCGAGTGAATAATTCGGTGCAACTGGCTGTGGCCACTGTCACTTATTGTGACTGTTGTCACTAGTGTGTTGGAAGGAACATCGTGTTCCACTTTAATATGACCAACACAACACAAAAGACTGTGCCATCATCTGCCATAATTTGCCACAATTGCCTCAATCACGTTTTAAAACATTTTATTTTTTAATAAGCTTGTTCAAAGCTCTAAGATATTTCAATTAGAGTTCAAATTGAACTTCAATCGTCTTCATCCTCATGCTGTGATTCATCTTGCTTCTGTTCGGTCTCGTCACTTTGTTCCGTTTCGTCCTCTGTCTCGTTTTCGTCATTCTGCTCGGCTTCTTCCACCTGCTTGGTCTCCTCTTTCTCGGCTTCATCATTGTCGAGTTGGTCTTCCTCTTGATTGTCCTTCTTCTCAGGCTCGTCATTTGATTTGTCTTTCGCTTTCTGGTCTTGTGGCTTCTGTGGCTGCTTTGGTCGCTGATAGTTATCGGGCACAATCAGTGGCATGTCAACCGATGGTTCAGAGTCCTTTGGAATGCAAGGAGCAGCAGCTGTTGAGTTCTTTTTTGCATCCGAGAAAATGTGAACATAGTCATCGGGAGCAATCAAACACGTTGGCATGTCTTCATCGGATGACTTGGGGTCAGAAGAAGGTCTTGCCTTTGCATTTTCTTTGGTCGCGTGGAAGAGGTGATCGTAGTCTTCCGGTGCAATCAGAGCAGTAGGCATGTCCTCCTCTGGCACTGCTGCAACTTGTTTGGTTTTGCTCTTTTTGTTTGAGCTCTTCTTTTGAGGTGTTGCCTTCGAGCAACTCAGACTTGCCTTAGTCTTCGGTTCGCTTGCCTTGGAAACTTTGCCTTTGGAGCGCGAGTCATCCTTAGTTGGCCGCTTCGAAGCTTTCCGTTTGTGAGTGTGGCCTCGCCGTTTGGTTCTGTTTGACTTGGAAGGAAATTTACCATCCGGACCTTTGATTCTCTTTGAAGTTCTCTGGTCTTGCCGCTTGCCACTAATCGATTTGTTACCGGTTGACTTGGAACCACCACTTTTGGCCTTGCGTCTTGACTCATCAGTTACTTTCGGTCTGGCACTGCTTGGCTTGTGATTCTTTTGCTGGTCAGCTGACTTGCTTTTCTTTGGCCCTTTCGGCTGATCGGCACTTGTTGGCTTAGTCTTTATTGACTTGGAACCATTTGAACTAGAACTTTTGTTGCTTCCGTCCTTCTTTGCACTTGTGTCGGGACTGGTAGCCTTCTTGACGCTTTTCGACAAGCTCTTTGGCGGATTTGTCTTTTCCGACTTTTTGCTTTTCTTCTTGTGACCCTTCTTGTCGCTCTTTTTATCACTCTTCTTGTCTTCAGGCATGGCGATGATGGCTTGTACGGATTACACGAGAGAACAAGAGTCAATAGGCTTTAGCTTTCAATAGGAAGAAGACATACTGACAAGAGAACAATTTTTGAGAAAGAACTCGAAGCCTTTTTATACACAATACGCAGTATTGGTTCGACTCGAACAAACGGACTGAAACAGTAAAAGAACTTGTTAGCTTAATTGTTTGAATGTTTGAATACTAAACGTGGTCATGGAACAAATTGAACTAAATTGAACGTTTCTATGTAGACATATAATTGAACATTTTCCATCAAGCATAGTCAGTTTGCAAATGTGGCCTGCAATCAAAATGGAAGCTTGTTGGCCGACTAGTTCGACAGGCGAACTTTGCATACATTCAACAAATTGGCATTGCCACACAATGATTGTGCACTCTTAACAGTGACATCTCACTCCCTGCCTAATAAATGTACGTCGATACTGAGCAATGTTCTGATAGATATTCCATAAGTGCGAGTAATTACTTTAAAGTGCACTGAGAAGAAATGCAATGCAGATAAGACAACTACCAAGTCTAGCCAACATAATAGGCAACTGAGCAAGTGGCCACTTTGCTGCAGTCTTTGCACAAAGGCACATTCTCAATATGAGCAATGCATTTAGTTTTTATCAATCTGTTTCGAATTTGAACCATTTTGACACAGCAACAACGAATCGTCATTCATTTTGTTTGTTCGTTAAAGTACATCACAGCCGAACCAAACGTTTGCTATTTTATTGCTGCAGTGCACGTCATTGTCACATGCCGGACATGTCACGTTACTGTCAGTACTGCAGTGCAGTCAACAATAGCACACAAAGTCTTCATAAGTGCATTTCAATATTTGGTCATTGATTAAGGAGTCTTGACTTGTTGACTTGTTTGTTTTCATCACTTTCTACTCTATTTATTCGCTCCTTCCTGCACACAATGGGTTGCGGAGGTTCCAGTAAGTTATGCTTTGGTCAATTGTTTTGCCTTCTTTCTAACTCTATCTATACTTGTTTAGAGCCACCACAGGCCACCACCATCCGAGGCATCGCCATCGGTACATCAATCAGCAGTTCCTTCCAAAGTGGAGACTCGCTCGAAAGTGTTCTCTCGGCAACCAGTGGATCGTCCGTCAGTGGAAGCAAAGCAGGCTCATTTGTGGCTGGATCTTCGATCGCTGGCTAAAATATAGCTGGAAGCAAAGTAAGTTCCTCGGTGGCTGGTGCGTCCAATGCTGACTCGTCTATTTCTGGCTCTTCCATCGGTGGTTATAATGTGGCGGAAGTAAAGCTTGTGGTTCCTCTGTGGCTGAATCGTCAATTGCCGGCTCAAGTGCTGATGGAAGTCATGCCACCGGTTGTTCGTGCCTATCTCCTCTCAGGCTCCAAAGTTGGTGGATCTTCAGTTGCTGGCACTTCAGCTAACTCTTCCATTGCTAGTCCGCATGTCAACAAAAACTACACACTGTGTACACTGTACAGTGCAGACAACAAGCAGCTAACTTGTCAATTCTGATCGCCATTCATTTCTCAAGATATATATTAAAGCTGTATTTATGATTACATTTTGCTATTTTCGCACTAGCTTTTCTGCTTGGTTGTCTGTAATAATGCCTTCTCGGTATCATCATTTTTTGTGGCATTTCGGCATGTCCTCAACAGTGACCGCCTGGGTTTTGATAGCGCGTAGTTGCTCATTTCGGACCAATTTTCCCTTCCACTCAATCGATTGCCCAAAATGCCATTGATACCTCTAATTACTAAAACGCTTAGACATTAAATTAAATCAATTTAATTGCAGTAAATTGTAGTAGTGCGATATGGCAAGCATGTGCGCAATGCATGGATGGGCCATTTAGGAATGTTTATCGCTTGGTTTAGTGGCTTTGCACTTGTTCAGTTTAGGTTCAGCTGGAGCAACTTTCGAGTTGGCCTTGCAGCAGATCTGAGTGGAATCGGTCACTTTAGACTTGAATGAAGCTGACTTGGTGCCTTTGATGGACGAAGTAGATCGCTTGTGACTCGACAGTGAATATGTTGAACTCGAGCTGATTTCCTGCGACGAGTCAGTGCCGGTTGACTTGGCCAAATCAGCTTGTTTAGACAAGTTAGTGCCATGGCCAGGAACGTTTTGCTCCGATTTAGCCTGGACGGTCTGAGTGTTATCCTTCTGAACAGCAGACTTGGGACTGTGCTCTTTAAGTGGAGATGCAGCCCTCTGACTGGTTAGTTCAGGTTGGCTCGAACCACCTGGATAGGACATCACCTTTTGACTGTCACTGTTTAACTTGGCTTTCGAAGCGATAATCATTTCCTCGATCTTCTGGCTGATCAGACTCGTCTTTACTTTTGTCTCACTTGACTTTGCATCGAGCTTTGTTTGGCTTGTCTTGTTGTTACTGGCGGGACTTTTACCCAGTTGAGCCAAATTAGACCCTTTCGAGTTGGACAACGAGCCAGATGATGTCTTCTTGCTGACTGACTGAGTTTTGCTTGGGTTAAAGACTGGCGGTTGTTTAATCTTTAGAGAAGATCTCTGTCGTTTAGCCTTCAATTGTTGGTAATACTTGGAGGAGAGAATCTTCTGCAGTAGAGATGCTTCTTCGGAGCTCAGTGATAAAGTGCCACTGGTCGAGTGGTTGGATGCCAGTGACAACCTCGATGATGAGCTCACAGTAGAAGTTGACTTTGCCTTCAATGGACTGGCCGTTTGAGTGTTTGCCTGACTCTTGCTGTCTTGCTTGAGTGCACCTTTTGCACTGGCTCGAGGGTTACTGTTCTTGTTCAATTCAGAAGGACGATCTAAACCAAAAAATCAATTGTCGCAATGTACAATACTTTACAAGACTTACATTCCGATTTGCTCTTAAACGGATTCATGCCAGTTTTGCCCATTTGACTTTGTTTGGCCAATGGTGGAGCCAACTTGGAAGTGGCAGCAGTGGCGGTGGCCGTGCTTTCTTTTCCATCCTGAAGGGACATTTGAGTAGCGAGCAACAAATCGGCATCTTCAGTGGAAGCATTAGTGACAGCAGCAGGGGGAATGCCTTCGTCTTTCTTCATGCCTTGAAGTGACATCTGAATGGCTATCGCCAGTTCGGGGTCTTCGTTTGCCATCATGGAAGGTCCGCCAGCTTGCACCGAGCCACTAAGTGAGTTCACTTGTCCGAATACGACATCAATCAAACTGTACTGCGAAGTGACCGTCAGTAGCTGACAGTGGTCTCCAAGAACGTCCAGGAAAGGCTTAAACAATTCGCTTGTGTGTTGAGTCTCTTCGGCTGTGCCAAACACGACAATGTCCACACTGACGTTCGATTTACGTAAACTCTGACCGAGCGGGCCCATTCGACTGGCAGCTTTGAGAGTGTCCTTTGACACTGGCGACCCGATGAAGACCATCACTCGTTGGGCGTGTTGAATGCCTTGTCGGTGCTTGAGAATGAGCTGTGCCACTCGAATTGAGGTCAACGGATCGACAATGCCACAAGGCTGGACAGAGTAGAGCTTTCGCTGGAGTGCCACCTGAGAACGCGATAAAGGCACCAGCACCTCTGGTCGAGTGCCAGCCATGGCCAACAGAGCCACATCATTCTCGAGCGAAGTTCGCAGTTGCACTCGCACAATCTCGTTGACCGCCTCCTGTTGGGCCTGAAGACGACTCGGATAAAAGTCTCCATTGCGAGTGTTCTCGCTGTTGTCGATGCTGCAAAAGATAATATTATTAGCGAACAGGCCAATCAACCAGTGTGGTCACTTACCATATGATTGTGCTCTGTGGCATGATGGCTGAAAGATTCAAACAAATAGCTAAACTCAAATGAGAGCTCGTTGGCATTTGATCTTCCTTTTAAATTCCATTTGAGTAGAACAATTCAACTACAGCGCTGTATGATTGAGTCGAATTAATAATCATCGAATTTGTTTCTCTTTGTTTGTTTTGAAATATGGCAAACAAGCGCATATTGCAAGTAGATGGTCAGTAATGGCCAATGCCTGTTCACTTGCTTCTTGATCACTTTGGAGCAAGTCGCATGTCAAACGATTCTCGAATTTGATAATTGAAAATTATTTTATTACTCCACTGCATTTGCCATTTTTACTATTTCATTTGCAAAGTGAATAAAATGAGTGACTGACTGATTAACTCCAAGTTACTCAGTTGCAGTCAATTACGAATTTAATTGGACAAGTCCACTCGAAATAACAACGCAGAGTTGGCGACTGACTTGTGAGATTTATTGAGTTTGTATTTGATTTGAGCAAGTGACTATAGTGCACTCGATTTGGCTATAATCGACTAATAATTAATGATCAATGTGATGATGTGCTATGCGAGTTTAGCCTTTCATTAAAAGACTACTCCAGGTTCATGTGCCGCTGAATTGTTCATTCAGTACAGTGTCACCCGCAGTTATATTTATGCTAATCAGGCCAATGAGTGTGGCCAAACAGTGCCTTTTCAACGCTTTTGTCCAGAGTTTATGCTTTATCATTAGCTCGGCTCTATCTGATCAGTTGGAAGATTTGTCATCTGTTTGCCTTTCAAGCAATCATACCAATTGTGCAATATGTGCCCATGGTAAGACACTCTCAAACTAAAGCAATATGAGTACCAAGTGCGAACCACCATGGTGCAGGACTATAATGAAAGGCATCTTAGAAGACGACATCGTTTCACGTTGAAACATTGAAATACAGACCAAGTGCCACTGAGGAATGTTGTTGGCACCAAACCAGTCACAACAAATCGCAATGCACTCATCTACAGTAATTAACAATTCAAAATGGTACATTTTAATGCGATGCATAATAATACAAATAAAACTAACAAATGTAAGAATTTAAGATGTGGCAGTAGTAATGCCGCCTTATGGAAGCAGACCTTGCTCAATAGATGCCATACCACTTAAATATAGGCTCGCTGTTGGCGTTCGTAGCCGCGGTCGACCATTCTCGAGTAGGCTGAGCACGACGGCGCCAATGAGTTCCTCTTGGTTCAATAAGATCCAATCGGCAGAAGCCACCATCGGCATTGGCTCTACCGTAAGCACCAGAACGAGAAGTCACAGTCTGTCCTCGGCAGAGATTCAAGTGAGCATGTTGATGAGATGTGAATTTTGAAGATCATGCCCAACGAGGACATTATGAAGAGAACGTTCACCAAAGTTAGAAGAAGCTTGGCCAGCGAACCTTGACAAGCACTCATTGTGAGCTTTAAACTTGGCCTGAAGATTATAGATGACTTTTGCTAGAAAAAATAAATAGTAAGACTGGACTTGCTAAAAGGAAACAAATAAAACATTAAATGACAAAACAGAGCCTTTGCCTTATTGGTTTTATTGTGACTTGTTTCGGGGCATAAAACTTTTGCCACGGCTCATCCAATTTGCCATTTCCATTTAAGTGATTAATAATTAGTAGGCAATGTAGTGAATGTCAATGATTTAATACGTTTGGAACTATAGTTTGACCATTCGTCCCATTTGAACATTTAATTTGATAGTGCAAACTATCACAATAAATAATTCGACCAAATTGCAGTTCTGTTCCAACGAAGTGTTCCAACGCCGATTGTGCAACAATGCTGCAAAGTGCATTGAAATATTGTGGCCTTGTGAGCTTTGGGTTAATTGGTTAGTTTGAAATTGTTTCTAATTTGTCTAGCGAATTGCTCGAGCAGTGATTGTGCCCCGAATTATGTCCAGCGACCAGACTGACTACTGTGCTGTGAACAAGCAAAATGGTCCTGTCTCGCAAGGCAGCCAAGTGGTGGACTGCCTCGTCGATGTGGTGCACGCCAAGCTGGAGAACGATCCTCAAGTGAGAGAGCACCTGGCTCGCAACAAGCAACTGATTCGCCAGTTGGTGAAGTACCTGTGCAGCAGCAGCACTAAAGGCCAATCGATGCTTCCACTGGGCGCCTTGAAGAAGTTGAAGAAATACATCACTGCACAGGTTGGCTCCTATCGAACTGCCCACTCGAAGAGTGTGACCAAGGCCGCAATGGCAATGAACACTGGTGACCAGTGCATGGCTAGAGCGGACTACAACAGTGCCATCCAGTGCTACAGCAAGGTGAGTCATTGAAGACTTTGAGTCAATTTAACACTTTTTCACCTTTGACACAGGCAATTTGTTCAGTGCCACATAGTTTGGACAAACTGGAAAGCGAATGTCGACTGGCCGAGTTGTATGGCAAGCGTTCGGTCTGTTTGTACATGGCCAATTCGGCGACGGCAGCAGAGTTCGACTTTAAGACGTGCTCCCGACTCGATGCTGTCACTGGTCTGCAGTGCTTGCAGAAGGTGGTCGAGTTGCTCTCGAGTACTGGCCCAGACAAGATCTCTCCCCAAGTGCGTCACTCCTTGTCTCAATTGATCACTCAACAGCAGACAAGTTTGAATCTGCCCGCAGTCAGCCAAGGACAGAGTGCAACACTGATCAAGTCCTCCGGCTTCGAGCCAAATGTCATCTTTGATCCAAAGCTGCTCAGTCTTTGGTTCAATAACCGAGCCAAAGGAAGTCGTCATCCTGCTGGTGCTCACTTTCTTTGTGCCAAGACAAACCTTGAGGCTGGCACAAAGGTGCTCGAGGAGAAGCCACTGGTCTCGGTCTGTGGTCAGCTGCATTCGACCTGCGCAGGCTGTGCTCGAATGGTTGGATTGTCATTCTGGCCATGTGACACCTGTGACGAAGCTGTCTTCTGTGATGTTGCCTGTTTCCACTCGGTGAGTACATGACTACTTTGTTTCCTGTTTGTATTTTAACTTTATGCCTCCAACTTTCAGTGCCTTCACCACAAGACCGAGTGTGGCCTAGCGAGTTTTGTCCGCTCAAGTCTGTCTCCTCTGGCCACCATTCTTCTGCATCTGTACATTCGATCGCAATGTCTGCCTGAGTATTCGGCCAAGTCGGACCTAGTGAAGCGTGCCTCGCTCTCCACCGATGCAGACCTCCACTTTGCTGGTCGTGCCAATCCTGCCAAATTGCCCAAGCGAAGCTATCAATATCGCTACTTCCTGTTGGCCAACAGCAAGGCCAAAAAGAACTTCTCCTCGTTGCACAGATTGATCTCGACCGAGGCGTTGTTGGCAGTGCGCGAGTCTGCTGACAACAAAGACCAAGTGTTGCCCGCGATTGTGCACAACAAACTGAGCACTGTTCTGCTCGAATCAATTCTAGTGCTGCTTGTGTTGGAGCTCGCAACTGGCAATGTGCCCGACAACTTACAGGATCGATTGGTGGCAATCATCGAAGACTATCAACGACTGTACCGACTCAACAGTGCACAAGACCTCCAGGACAGTGATACTGGCAAGACCTTCTTCGTGCAGCCAATTGTGGGGGCCTTCTTTTAGCCCGACTGTCAGCCCAACGTGCAAGTCACCTACTGCTCGGCCAAAGACTGCTTGCTCTACCACACCACCAAACCAGTCGAACAATTTGACAAGTTGGTGGTTGCTTTCCTGGTGGATTATCTTGCTCGCCAACATAGCGCTGCCACTTGCCCTTGTTTGTCCTGTGTGCAAGCCGGGGAAAAGACTTCAGTCAAGGTGGCCAACCATCAGGGCAAGATTACTCCAATCAATGTCCCAAAACTGCCTAACTTGGCGGGCCCGCATCCACACGGTCGCCCAATTTATTGGCAAACCTTTGCCATTCACCGTGCGCAAATGATATAAACAGTTCGTTTGTTAATTAAACTGGCTAACTGGCTAACTGTTTGACCACTTACTTCTGTGCGATATTAGTGCTATTATAATAATTATCGTGTTTGTGTACACGACGTGTAAGGGCACTAATGTAATTAACAACGATATTCGGACAGCATTTATTGGTCGACCACCATGACGGATCAGTTTGGATAAATGGCGTGAGCAGGGAAACCGACATAATCTAGACACAATCATTTGCAGACATTCGAACGAGCTGGTCTCTACCATTGAGGACAGCCACTGTGCTCTCAATGACAGGAAAGAGTGTCTTAATCAATTGGAGATGTGTGTTTGGCATGCAAGCTGGCTTCGTGCACTGGTTCACTATAAATGAGCAAATTAGTCGAGTGCTATTTTCCAATTAGCCACACTACAGCACTGCACTCCATTATGGACTTTGCTGGCCTCTTTGCCTCTGCCCTTCCATTCCTCTGTCTCATATCGAAAGCATATTATAGCACTGTGTCTTAGTGTTACTCATTGGTTTTTGTGCATGTAGGAAATAATAACAATTGCCTTATAAATCAATGAACCATAAATCTAGATATTATTATTATTATTCCTAAATTAGTAAACATAAATGTTAGATTCGAGCAGAAAGCGAAATTGATCAGTCGTCATTCTGTCCGTCCATTATGTCCTTCACTTCATCATTAACAAACAAGTTTGAGCATTGAATGCATATGATGCAGCCTCAACTTAAGTCACAATGTTACTCGTTCGTCGCTGTTGAAATCTCCAAACACACAAAACACATTTGACAAAGTCCTTCACTAATCACAAACATTAATCGTTCCGTCCTCCGTAAATGGATGGAAAGGAATGTCACACAAAAAGAAAAAAAGGGTTAGATCGCTGATTGCACATTGACGATGTTATTGAAACCATCTTCGTAGTAACAAAGTCACACTGCTAATCATCATAAATTAACATTGCCAATGATGAAAAGCGAATTTCCTTCCATCAGTTTATCAAACAATCAAATAATTTATACAACTCAGCACAAGTGCAACAGTCCATTTCGCAAGGGAAAGTTTGAATAGCAAACTGACTCATTAAATATAACAAAAACAAACAAAATAAAGACACAAATGCAATTAAAAGTTTCCAACTCACAAAAAGTCTCTAAAAGAGAGAAATCAAACACAAACAGTACACGAACACTTCTCTTTAGATTCATTTACAATAAACTCAATAATAACGCCTCAAATACACCCAAACTACACACACAGCCAACACAAAAGCATACTACTCTTACAGACTACAAAACACACCCAAATCAGTCAATTTTATCCGAACAAAACCAGCGTACAACAGCTCCACAAATCGAGCTCCCGTACCCCAACATCGTACGTAACATCAAAGAAAAATCATCATCACGAAACATCAAATTTAACCTTAATTTTGTCTTAGCGTTTTCACAATATTTTATAATTTCAATAATATGTGCAATTTCTAAAAGTTAAATAAATCAAAGTTTTATTTCAAATTTGTGTTGCTTATTTCATACCCAAAAGTACAATCTCATAACCATAGAAATAATCATATACCCGACATGCACATGCCATCAATTGGAAAGTTAATCGAGATGAATGAACCAACAATTTGTCTAAAAAAGATATGGAACGAGGTAACAGAAGCAAAACAAGAAAATCCTATCATTTATAATCAATATTGAAAGGGACAGAAAGACCGTGGGAAGATGTGTGCTAATGGCGAGTCGCTTTCAATACATCAATACATTGCCACTTTGGTTGCCGCTTTGTTGATTGTCATATCATGTGTACATGTCATTTCTATGCATGTCATAATCTTAAGCTGAACTTATAAGCTGAGTAAATGGTAGCCACCATAAAGCGATAATATTGTTAGCAAATAAATCATTCGCCAAAGAATGTGATAATACAATTTATTCAGATAAACACATCGAGCTCGCAGTGAACTTCACTCCGTCAACGAATAGATTTATTCAGTTTCAGTGTTGAATATCTGTCAAAAAGTATCAGCATGAGCTAATTTAGTTAAATTAAGAAGAAATAAACTCGCTTGTTAGTTAACATGTGTCGACACAGAACAATAATTGGGAGACAGCTATTCGGGGAAATGCTGGTCGGAATGCCATCTAAGTTGAATTCACTTTCCAGATTAGAACATTAGAACAATAAAAAATAAAAGCACGACAATGTGCCGCGGCAAGGGACAACTGTCAACGAGTTAACTCACATGCATTAGTTGCATCAAAACAGTTAAATAGTCCATCGATTAGATAAACGTGAATCGAATGTTGATCATCAACATCACTAAATAATACCATTAAAATGTGCTTGCAACTATCATTTGAATATTTCTGTTTTTGGGGTCTTTAATAGTTTGATTTGGCAGGAAGAGTAAGTGATTTGATAAATTGGCGTAACAGGTGGAAAAGTGATGACTTGTTCAAATAAAAGCAATCGACAGGATCAGTTCAGAGTGAAGAAACTTGTGGAAACTTGATGAAAAAAAGTGGAAAACTTGAAACGTCCAAAGTGGGCTCACCCAGAATTGATCATTGATCGAGTCGAGTGACAGTGTCACTGACACCAATGCAGCCTGCATTAGGCAGCATTGTTTGCTCAATAACTCCCACAGACGGCGCCAGTGGCCTTCATAAACTTTATGACATAAACAAATAATTTCAATGAAATTACTTAGCAGCAAAGCTGTTCAAGTTGATGCAACCGTCAACTCAATGAAGCCAGCCAACAACAAATAGGCTATGATCAATTTGCCATAGACATCCTGAGTCGGTTTCCATTGCCAAATGCAACGAATGGCACTGACTGCCAAGGGCCAAGTGAAGATCTATTATCTTTGAACGATTGCAATTTTATCGACGAGTTGGCTCACCAACTTTGTAGCTCCTCTCGCCGGGATTATTACGAAATCGTGCACCGATAATTGTCTTTAAAGAGAACAATACTGATTTTGTGATTGGCTAATGGACATCTCAAGAACAACGAGACAACTGCTCAAAAGCGAAAGCATTCGGTTGATGCGAAGAAGAAAGCGAGAAAGGACGATTAAGAAAACAATGAGTTGAATGATGAAATTGGAGACGAGGAAGGGAGTCATCTTTTTGGTAGAATAATTGAAAACAAGTGCCATTAACTGTCTCAAAGGTTCTCAATTGATTGCCAATTTGAATGAACGTTTTCTCATTTGAACATTGAAAATCATCTTTCATTTGTCAGGCTTTTTAGGGTGCAAAGATTCGATGTATGATATCAAAGGTATGTGTATAAATCGTAGATTCGCATAACTGTTGATTTTCTTTTTTAGCATACTACTGAAGAGGCAACTCAAACTTCATGAATTGAAAAATAAATACTTGAGCTAATTGCAAATATACCAATTTGCATCGAAGTTATCGGAAAAACGAATAATTCAGAACTTTAAATCGACTAAATGTTCCGAGAAATGGTCAGATCAGACTTATAACTTATCAGTGATTGACGGATTACTTGAGTGAAAGCCGAGCTTGGGAAGGTGAATTAAGAATGGTCAATTTAAGCAAGCCATTCCATTGCTCGTGCTGTCCATACATTGTTCATCAAAACAGCTGTAAGTCCTACATTTACATATGTTTTGCTAATTTGTTTCGTTCTCTAAGCAAACAATTTTGGAGCAATTATGCAACTCAACTTGAGTGTGAATATTCATGCGCCAACCTAATCTCATCTTTCGATTATGACAATGCGAACGCTTTTTGCTGCTTTTGGGCTTTCATTTCGCATTGGTAAGTCCAAACACATTTGTAGAATCGATTTTTGCATTCTTTTTAAGTGAATTAGAAAGATGTTATTTTATGTGCTTGTTGGATTAAACAAACGCCTTTTAAGGTAGAGCAAGTCCAGCGAGTATTGAATAGAGCATTTTCTCCGACATTATAGAGACGAGTTTAAAGTTTAAACTTTAGAATTATTAGTGTGATCACTAGTGAAATATTCTCTCAAATAGTGTCCATCCTGGACATGTCACCCGATGTATTGTTGTGGGGCCACACTGACCAATCAACTTGTCTTGTCTTAACCATGGTGCACTCTGCGATTAATTAACACATTGGATAGACATGGATGACCTGGCTATCGGAACACATTGTCGGACTGCAAAATAAATTGTGAACCGTTTAATTGAGTGCTCTTAGTTTTGTTTTATTTCTCTTTCACAGGCAAACAATTTATTTGTGCACTTTCTATCATTGGCAACTCTGTTTGGTCACTTCGATTGCTGAATATGCAACGGCCTTTTGGGAATTCTTCCAGTGACACTAACTGAAGAGATATCATGATACATGTAATGTGATCATTGCACTGGCTTGACGTGTCGATCACTGCAATATTTGTGCTAATGCATATAAAACCTTAAGTTGTTAGTGCAAGCCGCTAATATTATACTGATGTTACTGTATTATTGCCTTTGATTCGGGTGTTCCGATAGCAAGATGATTGTGTGTGTCACCACAATCTGACTTGTACGTCTACCCTTTTTTCTCTCGGCTCTGTCTCGCCTTTGCAACACATTCATCATAGCCGTCATCGTTCATTGAGTGATTGTGTCTTGTGTTCGCAATGTGCGGAATATCCCGCTGCAATGGATTGCAATTGTCTTAACTTAAGTGATGCCATCGCCTCAAACTAATTTCCAATTGAGACTTACTACACATAGACAATGCCTCATTGATATTGATTAGAATATCGCTTGGTAAGATGAGCATGCAAATTTCATTTGGATTGTTTGTGTGTAACCGTTCTTTGGCCATAGGCAAATTTAATTTGAAAGTATATTAAAATTCAAAACCTTTTTATCCTTCCTCGCTGAATGCTAATTTTATTGGTCTTGTTTGTGATATATGAATGTTTCCATATTTGTACATAACGATTGATTGGATCAGATCGAAGTGTAATTTGCGTGTTGTGCTGAGCCTAAACCGAAAGAACCCGAGCAGTGTTTGGTTTTGTTTTTTCAATTGTTTGTTTGTGTCTGTTTGCATTGCTCACTTATTTAGTGCTGCTCGTGTTGGCCATTATTATTACCAGGATGACTTGCCAACGCTTGAGGGCAATCGATTGCTTAGTCGATCATCCCTGGCCACTAGTGACATAAAGCAAATTCGTTCGATTAAACTTTGCAATCTCAATATATTCTTTGGAGAGGGGAACATTGTGGCTTGCAATAAAGGTGGCCATCAGTGGTAACGCCTTTCAATGCCTGCTCGGGCGCATTCTGCTGCGGTGACAGCGAAAGAGTTCGTTAATTTGAATAAAGTCTGTCATTATTAGTTTACTAATTCTGAAAGCAAGCGATTGATGGCAGGCCGAACATGGCATTCTTTTCTTGTCGGTGGAACCAAACTGCGCCCGTCACCAGTCAACCATTGTGGCATCATTAATCAGTCATTGAATAATAATTATGGAAATGTTGAAAAACACCCGCGACTGACAGTGCCAATTTAAAATTTAAATTTGCTTTAAATTTTCTGATTAAATCGTTTGAATAATAATATAATTGCTATTTTTGATCGTGATAATTACATGGAAAATTGAAATGAAATTTATTTGTACATACAGCTTGTCGCTTTTGTTTGCATGCCTCATTGTGGACGTCGTTGGTCGTTTACTATTCCCTTCCGTTCCATTACATTGCATTCTACTATTTATCTCGATTTCATTCGAATGTTTTTCAATAATTTTGATCTCTTATTGGCCTTGTCTCTAGATCTGTATGCACGCCTTGGACCGTCTAGGGGTTATTCTCTCGATTTATTCTGCTCCTGTCCTGTCAAGTCGGACACAAGCATTTATTAAATTTGACAAATGCAGGAAGGACGCATCTATGGGAATATATGTGCCTGATCAAGTTAGATCACAACATGTGTGCCCAAATCGACAAGTCAAGCAAGTTTGTAATAAAATGTGTCTCGGCCTTTGTCTCCAAGTTGGCCCTAGAGGCCAAACAGCAAAAGCAAGTAATTACTCGTACAGGCTCGACTCGTCGGCCATTCTAATTGTTAATCTTGCCCGGTCACAGTCACAATGGACGTTTCTCATTGGTTGATCTCCTTTTTGATCGCATTTGATCAGCATAGATTGATAGCTGTGAGATAAAAATGAAATGTCACATCTGTCACATTTATTTAGTGAGGCACACTTTGGCTCGCTTTCAAATGCAAGCTCACTTTGGTTACCCAACTGAGGAAGCGAATGTTGATGTGAACCGCCTTGGCGTCGTCAATCGACAACTGCTCACTGCTCGTTCTATTGCCAGAATGGTGTCAGACATGTCTGCAGCCAGTCAGTCGGACCTCCTAACCTGTGTGCTTTGTCCCATTTAACTTTTTCTGTTCGGACCAATTTGGTCTCTTTCATCGCTTTACTCGATTACATTTGGTTGGTGCAGTTTGTTGATTGAGGCACACTTTAATTACTGAATTAACTGACTCCACTTAGTATTCGGTAATCAATTGGTTAACTGAAAATTTTAAATAATTCATTGTGGCTCTGTATATATGTGGAACTTGTTTGATGCTTAATCTTTTAGTGACTTGAGTCAGTGAGCCCACCAAATTGAGATTACTTGACTAGTTTTATAGACTATATATAGAGTTGCCGAAGGAAGCTCGATTGGACTTTTATTTGAACGGCGCTTTCCATCCGAGTGCAAGTTATTATCATATTTGGAGCATTGGGCTAGTGGACAAATCGGTAATCAGTCTAATGACGACTCGAGTGTGCGCTACCGAACGCAATTTTCAACAGGATTGCTCCATTTGAGCCGATTAGACTGGCTGCCAGGAGGGCAATCGCTATCATTGAATTATGAAAGATTGCTCAAATGAAAAAGTCCTCTCGTTTGGCCGTGGCATCGTTTGTTTTGATCGCGCATTAATTAGATTGTTCTCACTGCTATTGTCTGCCATCTGGACCAGGAGCAATCTTTGATTTGATGAGATTTGTTTTTTGAATGTTTAATTATCTAACAAAATTAAACTCAGCACGAACCTTTGCCACTTGACTCAAATTTGGCTGCTTTTTATTGGCTCGCACTCACTTCGATTGACATTTTGCCTGCTGCAATGAATTTGAATGAATGGAAACGTGGAAGAAAGCTATATCGATAAAGTGTGGCACTGAACACTCGGACTTGGTGGATTTTGTTGTGCAATTAGTGCTGGGCAAATAGAAGTGCACTTAACGAGCGGCTTTAAAGAAGGATCAACATTTCAGGCAAAAGCGGCGAGTGTGACCAGCAGTGCGGCCGGCAGTGCACTGTGGTCTAACTTGCACTTCGGACCTTATCAAATAGAAGTGCGTCTATTTACATTGAAAGAGATTTGTTATTGCCATTATTAACTTTCTAATTTATCGTGATTATTGTAGACATTCGTTGTGACATCACTGACAACAGTGGCGAGTCGGTTCCACTTTCTCTAGGTTATTTGAATTTAAATGCCAAATTCGTTGGTTAGTTTGTTATTCTGGCTGACAAACAGCACCAGTAAACAGAGCTTCAATGCCTATCCACCGCGGCATTCGTTCCACCTGTCCGAGCTCGTCTTTGTTTGCCCTCGTTGTCGTCGATATATTTTGTCTTGTAAATTTGTGTAATTCAATATCTTTAATTGTCGGGAAAATTGTTAAATTGTTTTGAGCTGTTGACAATTTATTTGTTATTTTAATTTGCCCGTCATTATCGAGGCCTCATTAACACAAACAAGCATACACAATGATATTTGTTTTAAATTGCTCATTCAGCTTTCGTCACACAGCGAACAGCTTGTCCCGAGCAAAGGAATTAGTTTGCACTTTGACAGGTTTATTTCGGTGTCTTTAACCAGAAACAAATAACGATTTATTTTACATTTTGGCAAGTCTTGATCAAATTTCAGTGTTATTGTATTAAATATTTGAAAAGTTCAACTTTTCTCAATAGCTTTGCTTATACTAATTGGACGAAATAGGAATTAAATATATAATAATATATAATTAAAATTTTGCCATTCGACTGCCGTTGCTGATGACTGACATTATGAGATTCGCTGGTGAGCTTAACTAAGTCGAACCATGCCAAATGAGAAATCTCTGTCTTGCCGACAGTCCGTTTGTCTGGCTCACTTTGGTTTGCTTCACACTGCACCTTTATCCACTCCATTTAATTGATTTTAACTCATTTGTCTGTTTTCTTGTTTGCAGAATTGATTCAATAGTGTGTTTACATGTGAGTCACATGATGTGACTCGTCCCATCTGCCTCTAATTTCGATGGTTCATTTTGCTTTGACGGCTGGCTCGATTAATTTTCTGCTTTCCTTGGCCAGATTGAGATTCAATGGACACCAAATAGAAAGCGAGATACAAAAAGATGCAGTAGCAAGATGTAAAACAACTTGCTACTGACTGTGAGTGAACGAGTCCATTGAAAAGGATACACTTTATGAGCCTGGAAAGGATTGTATAATTTTTCTGTTCAGTGCTCAATAATGGCAATCAATTGTTTCGATACTTTCGAGTTAGCTTGCTTGTTTGAAACGACTTCATTTGTTCTTAAATGGGTTCATTCAGGAACTGCTCTAATAAATGGCTCATTCAGTGTCACAGTAATTATGGTGAGGCCATTACACCATTTCTCCAATTATTGCCTTTGCATTAATGTGTCACTTTCAATGTGTGATGATGTTTGCATTTTTGCCATTGTACACCGTACAATGCTAATGAACGACATTAATACTGCAAGTGCAATTAATATTACACTTGTCACCAGCTTATGCAAATGGAGCCTTTCACCGGATTGGCTGTGGCTGGGAAAAGTGTGCCAATCGAAATACTTGATCGTCAATGGTGGTCAGTTCGTTCCTGTCTTGCAAGACATCGCAGGCAAACAATGTAGCAGTCTTAATGTCACTCTTGTGGTTTTAAATTGGCCAAAGGATTTGTTTATAACTCGATTTGGCTCAATTGGTTTGCAACGTGCAATAAATTAGATTGAGTTTCAAATTACACTCGACTCTGCCACTGATAAATCACTGAAAGTTTATCGAGTGCCTAATGCTACACAAACTACCAACGAGACATACCAAGACCTTGTAGCTATTTGTTCACATCAGCATTCCGTTATGGATAATGGCTCGTTAGACCGGACCAATACTGATATGGCTGGGTTTGATTGACGTGGTGCCACTAGGCTAATTGGCGAACGTCAATCGCGCCAGTCGACTGCTTTGCCTCCATGTCTTTACGCCTCTTGCCGCTTATCATGTAATGCTAATTCTGCCGTAATAATTATCCAATTGGCTGCCTAAGTTCCAATGACAAGTAACACTGATTGTCGTTAATTTGTGAGTGACACTTGCTTAATTGATTGCTTATATTCAAATGTCTTTCTCATCTCTAGAGCTCTTTGACCTTGCTAGTTGCGGCACACTCCTTCATGGCAAGTGAACGCCACCCGAACACGGAAAAGCTATTCATTTGTTATTGGCAATAAACATCACCAATTAGCGATTACACCAATTAGTGACATCCAAGCAGGACATCTACACAAGCAGATAAGGCAACAGTTGTACTTTGTCTTCAAAGGGAAATGTTTCTTCATTCACTTTAGTTGTCTCAATGTCTTAATGGCAGCAATCGAACTGTCGGCAAAGTAAACCCCAGCTTGGCTACCTTACTGACATTTAACGATTTCTTATATGAAAAGTCATTCGAGGATTCGTTTTCACTGTCGTCTTTTATCTGAACGGCCATTCGGTTGTTGTCCATTATGCTTGTGCCTCATTGTAAAGGTAACTAATTCAAAGCAAAAACAAGAAATCGGTACAGGCATTATGAAGGTTTATAACGAGTAAGTGTTATAACGAGTTTGTCTGCCATTGTCAATTTGTGGTGCTATGGAATGAGAATAAAGCAAAGCAAACGGTCTATCAATTATTCAAAGGCGATGAGGCCAATTGGGCCACAAGTCAATTCCTTACATTGCCTTCATGTTCGATTCTTATCGAGCCGAGTCTGGTTTCATCAAACATTTATTACTTGCTGTTTAATCAAGTTTGCCATTGACAGAGGACCAACACACATTTCGGTAATTGGCCAGTGCTTGCTCGACTGCAGATTAGTGGAAAAAGTGTTCCAGTAAATATAACGTGTCACACCATAGATGCTCTGTCCATTTGGTGGCCACTGGCCTGTCTACCATTCAGTGGTTCGTTCCGGCACATTGCCACCAAGGCCAATGTTTCACTTTATCTACTAGCAAGTTTTTTCAATGGCATGTCTTACTCTGGTCGGTATTTAACTTTAGTGTCCACTGTCTTCGGTACGAGCCTGGTCCGAGCTGCTCTCTTCCTCAATTCGTGTATTGAACAATTCATCTCGTTCTATAATTAAACAACAAGTTCCTCTAAAATTTGGCTCATATATTGCTGGCCAGGAAAGAAACGATTTGTTCAGTCATAAACTGTCACTGACTCGTATGTAGTGCTGCTGTTTTTTTAGCACCTAAATATTGTAACCACTTTGGTTCATAAATGGCAATCCAATTTTTAAGTAAAGTATTGCATTGTGTGTGTGTGGCATTAAGTTAGACTTTCGCTTTATTGCTTATTAGCAGTCTTGTCTCATGTGGTTTGCCAATTAATTTGACGGCGCGCACAATGAACATGAACATGTTTGCGCGCGATCGACTCTGAAACATCTCATAACTGCAGTGAGTGACTCATGATGTGGTTCACTGGTGGTTGTAATTGTAATTTCAATCGAAAAGGCAATTTATTTGCACTGAAAGGTGACAAAATGAATTGTTATTGCCATTTGTTACAAATTGCGGACGGTACAGCCTCATCATGGTCTACCAGATTGAAGTGCCTCACTTGCCTCGGCTGTTGCGCTGACCACCGCTGCCAGTGGAGGATTTACGGGTTGCCACATCCGAGCTTCGAGGTCGTTGTCGTGGAATGAGCTTGCTGGCCACAGACTTGTTCACCAGTTGAGCCGCCTTGAGACGTCCTTCTTCAGACACGAAGATGAGGTCGAGAAGTTCGGTGGATGGAAGCAGCAGCGGGCTCTTCAACACAGAAGAGTTGGCGAGCTTGAATTTGGACCACTGAGTGGCGGCCTGGGACATGGTCAGTGGTGTAGTGAAGGGCATTTTGCCTGTGAGACAAAAGGCGAGCAGAACGGCCACACTCCACACGTCCACCTGGAGACAGTCGTACAGTGGATCGTAGCACTCGGGCGGAAGGTGATTCCACAAGTGTTCTCTCTCGTCCTGAATGCCTCGATTGCGGCGCACCAAGAACAAATTTTGTGGATTCCACACAAAGCAGGCCAAGTCAAAGTGACTCAATTTGATCTGGTGGGGTCAAAGTTAGTTAGCTCAGTTTGTGTGATGTGATTAGCGAGAGACTAACCTTGGTTGGCTCGTTCTTCGAGACAAACACATACTCGGGACGAATGTAGCGATGGGCCAGACCGAGTTTGCCCATTGAGTCCACTGTTTGAGCCAATGCGTGCAGCCAGGCTTGAATGTTGCCAAAGCTGTGCAGTGAGACAGAGCTGTGCAGTGACGGTGGAAAATTACGAGTTGAAGAACTTTTCGTTGAAGGCAGCACCACGTGATAAAGGGACTGGTGTTGCTCCAAGTTTTCCAAGAAAATGTAGAAATATGTATCGGACAGCAGGTACATGTCCAGTACACGGTGAATGTGCAAGTTGATGGGACTCGTGTCCGACATGTAGCGCATAATTTTGCTGCCTTCGGTGATGATCATATTGCGGTGACGGGTCGGAATGCGATGCATCGGCACAATCTTCACCAGACAGTCCGCCTTTTGGTGATCACCTCGAGATGCTTTCAGATAGTAATCATTCATGATGACGGACGAGTTGAGGTCTCAATTACAATTGGCCTTGACTGGTGGTGTGCATGACAAATTGGATCGATCAGGCTGGCCCAGGCGGACTAGCTTTGCACAAGAGTTGAGTTGGGCACGTATATAGGATTGCAACACTGTGCGACAATTCATTGTGCCAGTGGCGAGGCATCGAGCAAGGCAATCGCACCTTGGTTTGCTCTAAATCGAGTATTAATGTGACGTTGTGTGGTTTTGGCATGTGTGACCCCGACCAGTGCAACATTGCACTCAAGCCAATGTGCCAATGAGTACAGAACACACTTTGTTAACACATTTGTGCCCGTTTATGTTTGTATGTACTTCCTGTTGTGCTCTGTGCTCGATCCGCCTCGGTCTCGCTTGGTCAGCTGGCTATTGTTGTGTTGGTTGCCAGTAGGCCACCGTGTCACTGCGACTCTTGCACTGCACATCGAGACCACTGTCCATCGCCTGCCTTCCTTTGTTTCTTTTGCACCTTTTGGCAAACGCCAAAGAACACGCAAATGTATGAAAGTTAACTAAAGGCAATAGTAAACAAACAAATAATTAAAGCTTTAATTTAATTGAGCGATAATTGAAAATTATAATTGGGTGCTGCAATTGTTTGTGGAAAATAGTTTGCATGAGTTGAACAATTTGGCAAACAAAAGACTTGTCTGCAAGACGGAGGTTACAATAAAACTAAACGCAATTCAATATTCAGCATTCTTTTCTAGCCAACTTTTGGTTGCAGGACCTGTTCTGTTCATAGTGTTCAACGAGTGATCAAATCGAGTGACAACAAATCATTAGTACATTTCAATTGAGCTTTGGAATATATTTATTATATTATTAAAATGTGAGAATACATATGTATATTAGGAATAAATAATGAGCAATAATAATGAGATCAAATTATAATGACAATAATAAATATTCATATTAGAAGATATGAATGTTAGTGTTCACATTGATGCAATCTTCCAAGTACCAGACACAGGAAAGGAGGTAAAACGAGATGATGTGCTGGTCACTTGTTCCTTCTTCGATTTTTCCTTTTTCATTGGACCCTCTCCCTTTTGACTGTCAATTTTCCGTTTCAGTCCACTCGAACCACCAACAGAAGAGACATCGCCAATCTCGGCCACAATCTTGTCCTTCAGTCCTTTCGGCACTAACAAGAGATGGCAAGTTGATATAATAAAACATATGTTCAATAAGGAGCAACCACAGTAGACTTACCCAAACAAAATTGCGGCACGCCATCAGCATTGACATCTTCATACACTAAATGGTGAGTCAAATTGTAATTGCCCTTCGGCTTCAGTTCTACATAATAAAGAATGGAAAGTGAATAGTCAAAATAAATATTTTCAATTCAATAGGTATAATCATAGTGTTACTTACCAACTTTCGTATTCCACGCACCCTTCGAGTCGATAAACGTGGACACCTCGGGAGTCACACGGTCATTCCAGTAATTAGAAGTGGCCATTTTGTGGTGAGTGTAGTTGTGGTGACTGTGGTGGTGGCAGTGCCAGAGAATACACTTCTTGACCAAAAAGAGATAATGATTAATATTAGAATGACAAAATAGCACTAATGTATCACTTACCAAAAGCGAAAGCAGAAATAGAAATGAAGAAAATGCAGTTTGCGAGGCAATAAGTTCACTCACACAGACACACACACACAGACACACGTACTGCACACTCAAAGACAAGTGAGAACTTTGTGGTGATGCGTTGGCCGTTGGGGGTGAGAAAGAAGCTCGTTGTATTTGGACAGGCCCATCTCGCCACTATTTTGAGTCAAATTTTTGACCATATTGGAATTACAATTGGCAATAACATTGCACTGGTTCCCTTTTGGACATTTTGGTATTTGGTGGCACTGATCAGACTGTTGGCGACACATTCGAACTGGACTGATATAGCACTAAATTTGAATATCTCTCTTACATTAGCTGATTGTTGCTTTCCACTCGAAGTTCTATTGGGACACACCTAGAGGTCGAGCTGGTTTTTGGTATCTTCTTCCTCTTGGTCTTCCATCTCCTCGGTGGCCATGTCCATCATAATGTCATCGTGAGATTTTCATTGTCTTTGGACTCGAGTCTAACAAACGTGATCAAATAATCTTCGTTCAGTACAGCCAATGTTCTTCATGATCGTTAGGTAGCAGAAAAATGCGATGCATGAAATGCAATGCAATGCAATGAAAGGCTCGATCGCTGTATGGCGGTATGGCCAATGGCAATATTGCCATGCGTTGTGCTATTCTGGACGAAATGACGAACGAAACGGATGAGCATATCTCGGCCACAGATGGTACACTGAGACGTGCATCTTCGCACTGATCACCACTCACGCACATGCACAAGCTCATACAACTTTCTGCAAACTACTGGTAAAATATCATCAATGCCATGAGGCACGTGTGGACAACAGAATTAGATAAACTACAAATTTGAAACGATAACAACATGCCCGCAATGCTTCCATGTTTGGAGGCCAACCCGCAAATGACCAGATTCTCGGCAAAATTGAAGGCTCTAGACTACAGTCACTGTGGCTTAGTAATGTCTTGTGGAACTATTGTTTTATGGAAGTAATTTTATGGCACCGACAGAATGGTTAACGATCAGGCTAATTATGCAGTAACCATGCAGTGACGGTGGACTATTCCACCAAGAAAAGATGCCGCAAGGACCTGCAGAATGCAATTCGAAGCCAATTGGCCGGGAGCAGACAGAGATACACAGATGAATTTGGTCTCGGACAAACCATCCCATGATGTGTGCCTTGATTATTGAGTTGGTATTTTCCATTGACATTTGTAGACAGTTCGGACAGACAGTAGCAGGGGAGACTTTCGATAAGAACACTCTCAAGGTTGTCATCGAAATGGCAATTCAGCCTAGACCGGAGCTTGCCTAGGCAGAATCGAATCTGCACCGCACTGACTGGTGCTCACTTCTTCATTGGCACGACTGATTGGCTAGGACCACATACAAAGACATGATCATAGTTTACTGTAGCGTGAATGAGCACTGAGCCCACTTTGACAGTGCCATGCAACCGACTGTCATTGATGAAACAGTGTCCGCCAACGGGTTCTGTAGCGAGTCTCAGAAAGAAGCACCTCCTGCCAGACAAGTAAAATTTCCAGTGGAAGTGTCCACTGCAGTTCACTCTCCAAAGGTGATTCCACATTCTCCTCGTTGGATGATTCTTCAGATTATGTAGCAATCGTTCTGAAAGTTGACACTTTGCTGACTTATTTATCATTTTGAACGGCAGCAGAAATAGGCCTAAGTGCCACCAGTGAGACACCATTTCAGCACCAAATTGAACATGTTTCCAATCACGGCGTGATCACTCGGTCGGCGATGTGCGCACATCTCAACGTTGAGTGGTGCAATTGACTTTACACAATGACGGGCTGATGAATGATCTTTTACTAAATGGTTCGCTTTGGTGGGTTTATTCAAAGAATGTTAACATAATTATGTCTACTCGGCATTGCCGCCAATGACACAGACACACCGATTAGCGCGCGCTATCATCAAATGCACTGCTCCTCGAGGCCTCGGCAATATTGCCAATTGGACTACACTAGCCAGAACTGTTTGTTGCTTTCATGGTTGCAACCACTCATTGACAAACCAACATTATGCAGAAGTGAACTGAACGGGCAGCACTTTGATTGATGTCACAAATTCAGGCCCAATCGATAATTTAACGAATCGAACATAGTTCTCAATGGACATCGATGTCAGTGGCAGGCAGAAGGCACAGTCAATAGTCAGTCAGTCACGCAAACCTTGACACAAGCACATGCAGGACTAAACATCCTCACTCGGTGTATATACACTCGGTATATACCGCAACACTGTTTTCAAGTATCCTCCGATGCACTTCACTCGAGTGTCACTTTGCTCCAGTTAGCCACACTGTCACTAACACCGTCGCACACCAAAGGTCCATTCATCCAAGAAATGCTTTCCATTTTCGCCCAGCATCATGACAGCTTGCCTTCTCCACATTGCATTTTGTCTCCTCTTTCAAAGGCAAGCTCAATTTGTTAATTTGAAATTAATTTTCTCCCCTATCATTGCAGTGAATGTAACTGACCAGCTGGCCGAATCGATCAAGCGGGGCAATTGGTGTGGCCAGTGGCAATCGAGCCAGGCTGTGGCAGTGTTTCCAGGGGGGCACCCATTTTAATTACTCGTTTAGTGGCATAACAATGATTGGAGTATGTCCATCGATGCACTCTCCAATCTAAAGTCGATGACTAACAGTGCAACCGAAGAAGGGCTGCTACGAATATTGGTGCTGAATTTGAAGATGACCGCTGAACTGCTGGAGCACTATCGAAACACTAAATGGTGTCTGCCTAAAAAGTTTGATGCAGTATCGGATGGTCCACTGAAGGATGTCTTAAGGCAGGAGGTCGAAATTTGAGGTAATGGTGAAGAAGAACCAATTAAATTGATTATGATTGTTGTATCCAGAAGCGGCACACTACTCGATTTGCGTTGAAGAATCAAGGTTGCAAACCATATTTCTGCAGCTCCTTCGAGTCAACGGACATTAAACGTTCCATTGTGCAGCCGACTTAGAGCAGTGGTATGTTCATTTTGAATGGTCATTTTAGTTATTCGGTAAGTTATTGTAAGATTTATTCAATTTATTTTCCTTATCAGTTTTGTGTTTATCATTTAGGGCACGTTCAGACCTACGAAGTATGTTCGATTGTTGGATCAACTAGAGATGCTTTGCTTTATTGTCCTTAATCTTTTTGTTAGCATTTCAGTAATGGAAGGTTTTATGTAATCCTCTTATCTCATCTCATATTCTCATGTTTGCAAATACAATTTTGTATTAAAAGCATTTTTATTTTAGTTTATTTGTTCATTGTAATTCGATTCGCTGCCCAAGATGAGAAAATCGTGCAAAGAGTGACACTAATAAGTAAGTCAGAAATGCAAGACAGATAAGGGCATCGATCACTGGACAAAGTGTTTGTTTGGTCAAAACGCCAAAGACCAATTGGTTTTTACCCGAGTGTCGCCTCGGTAGCAATTAGAAAAACAATTACAATATCAATTATAGTTACATGATTACACAATTCAATTAGACAACTATGATTAATTAAATTCATACATCACACTCGGAGGCGAAACACGAGATCTATCAAAGCAACTTGTCATTATAAAACATTATCAAGCCGGTGGGCACCAAAGTAAAGGGAGCGAGCCAACTCAAACAAAGCACCAATGACGAATCACTCTGACTGCGAAAGGGAAATTAGACAAAAGAGATCGATTGAAAGAAGGCCACAACTCGGCTTCACTGAACGAGTAAGACAAAATTTTAAAAGCAAATATACTTGCACACGATGAACATGGAGACTTGTCGTGCTAGTATTATAGTGGACGAGACAGCCAATTACCTGGTACAACAACAAACAACTTCTTTCCGTTCGGTGTGGCGCATTGAATCTGTGTGACAAGCGAACACAAATAGGATTGTGATGCTGCCTTGATGTGAACACAGTGTGAAAATTACTATGTGAAAATTACTATGTGCCACATAGTATGTGGCCTATCTGTTTGCGAGCTCCATTACAGTTGTCATTATTATATACCATCGTGAAGTGCACTACTGCATTGGTGCTAAACCGGAAATCGAGACGCACATTCAAAGCGCACATTACAATAACATGTATTAGCAGTAAAACAATGATTAAGCAAGCTGCTCTGATTGATATGCATCATCAAAGGATCAATTGTGACAATATTCGTACAAGTTACTGCTGATCAGTCGAAAGTATACACTATTCGAGTAGAAATCAAAGTCATTTGGTCATTACAGCAGGATCGAGTTAATTTTGCTGGTGGTGTAATCAAAATGGATAAACACAAAATTAATTTAGCATTGTGAGGGGGAGTTCTATCGAACTCAACAATGAACCGGTGCAGGCTCATTCAGGCCCACCAATGTCCCATTAAACTAGACTTGTGACCCCACGATCTTCCGACTCGCTTACAGCATTGATTTCTTTGAGCTTCGATTAGATTCGATTCGAAACTGTATGTTCCATTTTGTTGAATGCATAACTCACAGGACAGTTGAGTTGTTGTGTTCGGTAATGAATGAATGGTACAACACAGTTGTGGCTTTATATTCACATCATGAGACTAATAACACAGTTCATGACAACAATGCGGGCACAACCTCGACATAGTCTTTCGGGTCGAGTAGTGCTCCATTCGGGACTATACTTGGGTTGCGTACAAAGTGACCACAAACGTGCTTAATTGCGTGGTCTTTTCCAGTGTTGGCATAGTGACATAGTCTGGCCACTTGCATCGATACGGTTTGATGCCAGAATGGGTTCGTTCGTGTCTCTTCAGATGGGATGGAATCGTGGTTCAAACATTCAATTGCGAATCACAAATGTTCTGTTCGAGAGTGTTTGAGGAGTTGTCAATGTCAGTATCTGTACGAAACACACAACAATTACTCCAATCGAACCAAACAACAAACAACTCAAAGACAATACCTGATGTATCTGATGATTGATTCGGTTGGCTTGTTTCATCATTTGCCTGCTCTTGTTGAATGAAGTCTTTGTACTCTACTGTTTCGATCAGCACGTGAGATGGCGGTTGGTCTGTTGAGGTCAAACAAATTAATTAAGTTGAGCATTGAGTAACGCGAACAAAAAATTAAAATTACCTGTGTTTACTTGTTGTTGTGGGTTCGATGCAGTTTCCTCATCGAGTTTGATGCTGTTGCAAGTTACAAGTGTTGTTGCAGTGCACCGATGGCCAGGCTGGTCCGATATGAATAGACTGTCAATTGACTCGTTAATTCTGGCTAACAACGGTCGCAAAGAAAAAGCCCGCCAACTTGGGAACTATGAACTCACTCACCAGGATGTTCTCCAGTTTAAGATCACGATGAGCCGCTGAATGATCAAGGTGCATGCACTACAGACCAGAAATGATTTAACGAAAGAACTTGTGTGAGATTAGCTCTCTGAGTGCACCATTTTGGCTGATGATGTCGGACATTGGGCCTTGGGCGACATAATCCATCACATCATTGAGCACAACATTGTTCAGTTGACTCAACTAGAAGGTCTTGATGATGCGCGGGTGCTTCAACATGCTTATGATCTTGAGCTCGTTCTTAAGGAAATTCTTTTGGTACCTATTGTTTCGTTCATTATCGCTCATTTTGACAAGTTTCACTGTCACTTTTCTGTCGTTCTTCTTAAATCTCGTACCAAAGTACACTTGAGCATAATTTTCTGTGTCCAATTGATTGCCCAGCATGACGCCTTTTTGTTCGGTGAGAAAGCAGTCAATTGATGAAGCACTGCACTGCTCGAATGGCATAGTTCTGGCCAACTCGAGAGCAATGAGAATTGCTCCAAAGTTTGAAGCCCAAACGCTGCCGGCAAAGTCATAATGTTCATCTGAGCTGAGTGTTCATGGCTGGGTGAGCAGTGCCAGCATTCTCGTTGTGTCCTCATGTCCTCTGTCTCCAGTGGCAGAGTTGTCTTCATTTAAATGACATTAATTAGCTCACGTGAGCACATAATTAATGTGACATTAACCATTTGGTTGGTGTGAAGAAACGATCAGTGGAGTAGTGATCGAGTTGATGATCAGGGGAAAATGGCCAGTGCATACTCGACACATTGACATCCACTCAGTATAAACAGTTGAGCGAGGCATCCAGAGGAAATAGTCGAATCGGAATTTGGAAGGAGGGAGCGCACCGATGTGACTATACTTTGTAACTCTGTGTCTTGTCAGTGTGTTTTATTGTGTCTAATTAATTGCATACTAGTTGATCGATAATAAATATAGTGGCTACTACCGGGGTAGGCAGTGCTTTCAGTTTGAGTCACGGCCTTTTGAAAAGTGCGCCTTTGCAACGAGGAGGCGACCCCATTCTCAAGTGTTGCTCGGTTCGGGTCGAATAATATGCGGAGAGATAATTCAATATTGCTGCTGAGCATAGTCACAATTAAAGAGTAAGACACTGAGCAACACCACCGGACCACAATGTTTGCCCCCACCACCGGCAACCCGTTTTGTGGCTCGAATCTCAGCAAACCGAGCCACCCAATACAAGTGCCATAGTGCACAGAGAAATTCTCTGAGAGAATGGAGTCGACGCCTGGATAACTAGAGAATTCTAATTTTAATTAAACAATCTCGTAGGGATGATATGATCCGAAGAACAAAATCGGTGAAGCAACACTAATCATACAATCAACTGACAGCAGATGGGAAACAGTGAAAGCCAGTCGGCCACGATGGCAGCCTGTGCTTTGACGCGAAACGTTGAGATGCCACTTTGACTGCCTGACGGATTTCTGTCCTGATTCTGCCAGACAAAATGTGGCGAGATGACACTCATTAGATCGATAGGATAATGCTTGTTCATAATAACAAACGAGCTTGATTTGCTTTGGCACCATAATGAGTGCCACAAGACTGGAAGAGTGAACACCGTTCTGGTGTGCAAATTTGGCCACAATGCATAAAAGCACACATAGTGGAACATTATTTGCAGCAAATTGTATAAATTAGTGCTCAAACTATTCACTGACTCGTGAGATGTGTGATCAGTGATCACTGCAAACAAGCGTAGCTTTAATTCAAATGCTTCACCAGGAACAAGCTGTCCACATTGAACACTTAGGCACAATAGACGATGGTGTCGGTAGTGATGTGATGCACTCTGTGGCAGTATAGGTTGTTGGCTCGTTTTCATTCATCCAAATAATATTCTTCAGCAGTGAGTCAGTGACAACATCCCAAAGCACACTAGAAACGGTTGACCCCGAAGAAATGACCAAAGTGTACTGAAACAACAGACAGAAGAAATCTTCTGCTCTGATCACCGCGGTTGTACCTTTTTCGGTCTCTGTTCCCTTTGACGATTATCCATCAGCTCTGACAATGATTTTCTCTTTTCTCCGTCAAATAGAACAAAAGTTGTCCGCCGTTCCACAGGTGCAAACGCCAATAACTCAAATGATTGGCAATGAGCCACCAACCAAGTTAATATTTGTTTTCATTGCCAAGAAAAACTGTCAAGTACACAAACAATTAATGCAATGAAACAGTGTATTCTCTTTGAGGCACAACAAGTGTATCCAAACAAGGAAAAGCAGTTGAGTTGAGCGGAAACCAAAATTAGCACAGTTGAAAAGCACTCAAGATCTAGTTTGCCAGCTGTGAAAAAGAAATCATTCAAGTCCTCGATATTATATAGCAGTTTCATCACAGTCATTCACAGTCGGACAGAATTGCGCGTGATCGATGCAGTTGTTGCAGATGCATTTGGTTGCAGGTTTCTGGTCAAGTGATTGATGCAATTCGGACCAAAGTGGGTCTTATTAAGTGGCCCATTGAAATTATGAATAATACGACGCTCAATGGACTGCCGTTAGTTGACTATCTGATGAGTTAAATCTGTGTACTGCTATTTTGCTTTCACCAGTCTCTCTTGTCACTTGAAAATCTATCGAAAATGATGCAAAAAATTGCCGATGTAATTCATTATTTTGTTTCATTTTGATAACTAATTTTATTCTTTGTATTCCACAGGAATGGAAGAAACCAGTACGATAATCAGAAGCGAGACATTTGGTAGTCCAATTCTTTAAGCAATTGTCAATTGTCCATTCGGTGATGGAAATGGCGAAGAGAATGGCCGCGCTGAGTCAGATGCACTGGACTCGTAGTGTAGTGCACCAACTGTAAAGTGGCGTTATTCCTTCTTAGCACTTACTGTTGTAATTGAATTCTATTGACCACAACATGCCCCTCGACATGATGGTCAACTTTGGAAAGTTTTGTTGGGAACTGACAAACGAACTCTTTTTCTTTTATATTGTTTTCCGAGCCCAAGTTGTTGCACTTCTGGACTGGCACTTGAAGTTGTATCTGGCTGCTTACTAGAGGCACTCATTTGCGCAATTGTGGTGGTATGATTTGTACACTCTTGGATGAGGACTAAGCTGGCGATGCAAAATTGCGTTATCTGTGGTAAACAAACACTTTCAAAGTCTCAATTTAATTGTTTAATTTACCTTAAAGTCAAACGGCAACAAACAACAACATCCGACACTTGCTAATCATACATTCTCAATGTACCAAGTCACAGTAGTGACCAACCAAACAAGACAAACCATCACAAGCCAAAGAAGTGCTCCCCGAATGAATGGCAAGTCCAAGTGTGGTCAAATTCCCCAAACGACTGAAAACGCCAGACGTGATTGAGCAAAAGAAGAAAAAGAAGAAGCATTGATTGTTTTAATTGATACTATTCAATAAACAATTTGTCTATTTATTATTATTCAACTATTCAATTATTAATTTGCAACTGTCCAAATTAGTGTGGACACAATCGAATGGTGCTAATGAGGTTTGCGTTGCCCGTAAGCGACCAGTGCCAAGTCCTTATCCATCAATCTGTTATAACACAAATGACCTCTTAACGCTGCTCAAGTGATCATCGAGAGGAGACAAGTGGTGCGACAATTAGTTCAATTAAGCGAGACAAATGCTCATTGGCAAGTGTGCTCCTCGATATTTGTACACAACTCGATTAATCCCTAATTAGTGACCATTATTGAGTATTGCCCACAATCGACAGGATTTGTGGCTCGTTTGTGTTTGACTTTGCGACTTTTTGAGCGCTCACAAAACTGACCTGGAGAGGTTTAATTTGGCCAGCGAGCTATTTTCGATAATTCGTTTAGCGGAGGTATTGCCTGTCTGCGAATCAATGTCCCAAAGCGAACAATTAGCCAGATCCGACAGCAGTCCATGTGCGGTCGAGCAAACAGGCAAATGGAGGCACTTTGTAAAAGTATCGTCAATGGCATCTCATCATTGCTAACAATGGCCATTGTCACGATGCAATTGCTCGGTCTGTGGCGGTCACCGAAAGTATCATCTCTGCTGTTAGCTGTGCGTGATTCAACCTAAATTTATAAAAGGGGCAATGCAACTTGAGAATATCCAGTACAACTGTTCTCTGCTAGTCTGGGAGTTTTCTTTATATTTGTCGCCTTTCATCTTATCGCGCTCGTAATACCAAACCTCAAACTGTTTGAGTCAAACATGCAACGTTGACTTTCCACATCGATGTGACCACATCTTACTAAACGTTCTTGCCTCATTACCGCAATAGCTGAATGAGTGTGGAGTGCTTGCTGGTGGATAATTTCGTTATCTCAACTTGCCACTCGACTCCAGTAACTCGATCGAAATCGACCTAACCGACTCGAGTGGCACAGTAGTAATCGCAATGTGAAACCGTAATGATTTTCTCCTAAACAGTAACCATCCACCCAGGCAGAAGCCACAGAATCTAATGTTCTACAAACGTGTAATTAGCATTAGTGTCTCGGTGCACTTAACCAATGGCCTTGTCTGTGGACAGCAGCAAAAATTATTGTGCACAGAATATTGTCATAGATTAGCATTGTGTGGTAATGAGGGGAGGCAAGACAATCGCCTGGTCGAAGCAATGCTAAGCGCACAGGTAAGCCTCGTTTACAATTACCAACTAGCCAAACTTTGTGTGATAGTGGCAATTTGCTTTTCGATTATATATAAAAATTAGCCAATGCAGAATCATATCGTACTATAGTGCCACAACCTGTCAACACATCCACCGATGTACATCGAACCACCCTTTGCAGAACACTTTCCATGTTTGACCAAACCAGTTTGACGTGTAACCCATTCATTCAGATTTCAAGAGTAATGAGTGAAAACAAAATGGCGCATCGGTACAGCTCTTAAGAAAGTGGTCAGTTGAAGGCGTCGGGAGATGGTGTCGGGAGATGTCATTGCGACCCTCACTATTGTTCAAAGTTACAAGATTTATTGACTAATCAAGTGCAAATATAACATATAATAAATAAGAGGTAAAAACAATATAAAAGGTGCTTCGATAGACTGAGACAATATGACCAGATTGGCCTAGAGACTGACAAGTCAACAAACCTATGTAGGGACAGAAGAGAAAGACAAGTTAGTAACTCACGGCAAGTGGAGCACACAACCAGACTTACAAATGACAATAAGCCTGCTGTCAGACAAACTGTACAAATGGCTAATGGTAGGGTTGAGGCTTATATACTGTCGAGATGACCAGTTGACCAGTCGCACGCATGGTAGTGAGCATAGAGCGACCTCACTTAGTTGTTGCCACTTCATCGTTGGTGACAGTAAGTTCATTCTTTGCTTTGGTCGTATTCGTAAATGTCATAAACTTCAACAACTATATGACCATCGAGGGTCATCGTATACAAAGGATACCATTACTAGACGATAAATCAGGTCGAACGATAGAAGCAGTGCACAGTGGACAATTAGTGCTGTGTGAGTGGTGCCAAATGGTTAATCATAACGACAGTGACCGGCATGGCAACAGACTTGGGTAGCAATGTCGACAATTTCAATAAACAAATCCATCTTTTTCAATCAAATCGTGAATAACAATAGACGTTAAATATCAGGTAGAATGCATTTTATTTAATAATCATAAAATAGTGTTAATTTAAGAACAGAAAAGTTTCAATTGAAATGAACACACAAGTGAATTGAGTAGCAAACATTACATTTCCTTTCACATTTCGTGCACTTCGAGGTAATAATTTGGATCGTCCGAAATGTTTGTTCCCATTTTCGGTTTGACTAATTTCTTCAAATGAGTGTTAATATGCTTAATGGCATTTGGCTTGTAAGCACTGCCAGCAAATTTGCAGTTGGGCCATTTACATCGATAAGGCTTGGCATTGAGATGAGTCAGTTGGTGAGTTTTCAGAATTGAAGCACCTGAAAATCGTTTCGTACAACCAGGATATTCACACACAAAGTCTTTGTGATCAATCCTAGAGTGATGGAGCACTTTTTGCCTCAGATCGGCAACAAATTGACACTCGGCATATGAACATCGAAATACGCCTTCTTCGTGATACATCGAAAGGTGATTGAGTAAAGAATGGCTGTCTTTGAAATGTCTAGAACAATAACCACAGGGCCACATGGTGTTGGGTCGTTCTGAATGAGCAGTTCTGTAGTTACAAGATAAATCCATTCTTAATAGAAAACAAGGTTAGACTGAATTGAAGTGCAATGAGTCGGACTTACGGTTTATCAAATGATCGATTGCAATCCTTGTACAGACCTCGATATTCCTGAATGGAATGTACAGATATGAGGTGTGCGTTCAGTTTATTATAATCTTCAAACATTTCCGAACATTGAGAACATTTGAGTCTGATGATGATGATGACTTGAGTTGGATTTGTTTGTTTATTTGGTTGGGCTTGATCCTGCACTTGGACATTTTCAAGTCGAGGTCGTTTGTTTGGTCTGAAGACGGAATCGTTTCTTTCATCAATTAGATCCTCAACCGACTGGGAATTGCCATTATCATCATCACCCTCTTCCTCATTAACGGACAAACCTTCCATACACTCCGAACAGTCACAATCCTCTTCATCCTCATCGAGTTCATCAAACAAATTGTCATCTTTATCGTTGTCATTTGATGGTTGAGATTGAGTAGAACTTGTTGGCGTTGGGATAATATTCACTGACTCACCTAGTTTATTCTTAACAACGATTTCGTCATTTTGATTTGAATTAGCATTGTCAGGCACAAAGGAATCGGTTGAAGTAGAAGGAATTCGATTTGTACTCGAAGAAAGTTGCTGTTCGTCCTGTACACGATCACACGATCCACCTTGCAGAGATAGATTTGAGGCATTCACATCACCGAACTGGGCTTGAGAATTGGTTGGGGTAGAAGAGATATGACTGGTGTCGTTTGAAAGTTGCTGTTCGTGATCAGTTGGATTACCCAAATGGGCCAGTCCGTGTGCAGTCTCATCTGGCCCAGGCCCACTCTCCACCAATTGCATCAATTTTCGCTTCATTTGTTTGAAGATTGTGTCCATTGCCGAGTCCATCTCCTTTCGCAACACACCACGAGCAGATTCCTTCTCGAGCTCAAAGAACTGTTCCACCATGGACTGGGTTAGGTGAGACATGACGGGATAGAGGTGGTGAAGAGATTGCAACAAATGAACGAGAGGTTAGTGAATGGAAATTAGTGATTTCGAAAACCGTGAAAATCTCAAGCTGAGTAGTGATGTTATTTACGAATATTCGAATAATTCGAATAATTTTTTCGAATATTTTTAGCATGGCATGACATTTGTACATTGTAGAATGTCACTTCGACCAGCAGTTGCAGCGTGCTCTCATAAATTGCCATCGAAATTTATTTAGCTGTTCCTTCCTCTCAATGGTTTCTAAGACCAACTGCCTCTCCCTAACTTTTAACGTATCATTTTGCTGCACAATTTAACACTTAGAGCCGCTCTTAGGCCTCTCTAGACTCTTATGCTTTTCTTAGTAAGAATCTTGTAAGAATCTTGTCTTTCAGTCAAACTCGGGGGATGGTTCTAGACTGCAGTGACATGTGCCTGTGGGCGAGAAAGCAAGCAAGGTATGTCGCACTGTTCACACCAGCACATTAGCATTGCCACTGGAACATTAGTCGAATTAGGCTAATTATTAGCTCACTTTCTCTGCCACTCACAATAGAATCGATCGGGCAATTAAGTACACCACCAGTGCATCACCTAATTGCCACACTGACGCAACAAGAATTGAACGGACAACGTTGTCAAAGTTTCCATACTATGTTGCTCAAAGTTCAATTTTCGTGTTCAAATTGTCTCGGTGCAATTTACGAGCGCACAGCACAGCAGCTACATCACGAACTTCTCATTTTGGAAATTGACACAATCAAAGAGTATGTCTCGAACCTAACCAATACAAGTGAAAGACAAAGACACGAAAGTGGTCTTACTCGGCTCCGATTAGAAATGGCTCGATTGCAATCATGATTGCACGCGAGTTGCGACAGTCATCAATCATGCAACGGCAACAACTCTCGGAACAAGTTCACTTTTCACTGGCGATTCGGTTCGATGCAAAATTATTGAAAATAATATCACATGTCAACGTTGACATTTGCAATAAGACAACGAAGCAGCACACTCGAGTTAGTTGTATTGGCTTGGCACTTTCAAACGATAAGAACAATATTATTTTTTACTAGACTTATCAACTGTGTTCATTTGGTAGTTTAGTGTGAGAAGCTTTATATGAAGAAAGCAATTTCTATGAATTAAATGAACATAAAACCGAAACCAAAGCGTGCACTCATTCTGGTAGAAAGGTATTTAGCCAGACAGAAGGAGAGAAAGTATTTGCCGGTCATCGTGCTTTGGATTATCTGACAAAAGTACAAATGCTGTAGCTGTTAGTGCAATCGCATTTGTGTCGATCAGTAGGCCACAAGAATCGACACAAATGACATTGTTAGAACTATTTGATTCCGAGAGTGATCTGTCTAGTCAAATGTGAATATTGTCCCAATCACAATAGGACAGCAAAAGCTGACAGATTGGCTCAGTGGGAACACTCCGTACAGAGTACTAGTGATCACTACTGGATGGAAAGTGAACACTCGTAGTGCAACACTTTGTGCACAACCGGACAAGTGTTCATTTAATCGAAACATCTCAATGATGACTGTCATGACAAACAAGACAACTTGCCACTACTTCCAATTGGCCCATCCTCTCAACTGTCCTCTTTTCGCTGAAATTTCGGTTCATGATGGCTACGGATAAGTTGACCAATGGTCACTATCTGCCTTGATCGCCCTCACATAAATTAGATTGCACGGAATTGTGGTGTTTGTCGCAGCCTGCGACTCGCAGGGCAAAGGTGTCCATTTATGCAAGAGAACAAGAGTCAATGTCGAATGAAGGTTCGATTGAATTAGTGGTAATTAGGTTAGTCCTTTAGTGACTTCACTATGAGATTAATTATTTTAGGATTTAAACTTACGGTTGTCAGCACGAGCCGATAAAGATTAATTCAATAAATAAGCAAATGGAAATGTTTGCATCAGGTCTTGAATCACTGAATGCAATAACCCAATATGACACATAATGTACATCGAGAGACAGTGAGAAGGGCAGCCAAGTGCCAGTAATGAATCGCTCCCTCCAAGTGAATATCGATGTGAACGGGAAAGTGTCGCTCAGTGAAGTACAGAATTCTTGTGACGAAATATCTCGGAGGCAACGGCCAGCAATGGTTTTGTTGTCTTGTGAACAATCCGAACAATGTACACCATAATGCGATAGTCAATTCTGTGGAGCCGCTGATAGCATGCACTCAGTCTGAATTGGCTTCAACTCGATATGTATATCGATATGTGATGAGATAAAAGCTTACATTACTGAAATGCAAACAAAAAGATAAAGGACAGGATGATAAAACATCTCTAGTTGATCAAGTTAAACGACCGTGCAGATCAACAATCGAATATATTCGTAGGTATTGACGTGTTCTAGGAGATAATAGCAAATTGAAAAGGAAAATAAATTAAATAAATCTCTCAATAACTTACCAAATAACTAAAATAGATATTCAAAATGAGCATACCACTGCTAGTCGGCTAATGGAAGATTAAATGTCCGACTCGAAGAAGCTCAAGCCATTGCTTGCTGAAATTGTTCAACTGGTCCGGATGCAAACGGTTAGGACGCTGTTGAACTAGGAATATAAACAAAAAAAATAGTAAAATCTCGGTAAATTCGTTAATCGCTTACTCTGAGGGATAAGTTATCCGATAACAATCAAAACAAAATGGAGAAGAATGTGCTTGACCTTCTCGGCAGTGCAAGTCTCTAATCGTGCATTACGGGCATAACTCAAGAAAAGCTCCATAGATTCGTAAATGTTCTTGCAGTTTTAATTTGAATTTATCAAACACCAGCGTTGACCTTTGATTTGAGCAATATCATTAAAGGGAAGCATTTGTGGCAGCTTTAAAACACGAGCCAGAGACCGAACACACTTGCCGATAAGGTTGATTCAAAATTGGCGTAAAGCCGGATTAAAAGCGGCAATTTCTTTGATTCTTTCAGTCACCTTGTACAATGTACATGTGTATTTTAAAGGCGCCTCAGTACTTGCCTCTTGAGGAAGAGCAGCCTTGATGGACTTGTGGTACTTGTAATTGTGGACAAATTGGTCCGTCAGTAGAAGATAGAGCTCCGTAAGAATATGACTTTCTGTAAAATAGAGAGACATAATAAAAACAAAACACAAACCTTTACGCCCTTTCAGTTGGACTACCAAAGGATAGCGTTCCGTACAAATACCAAATTCAAGCTTAAAAATATCCTTTCACTCAAGGTAACATTTCCGGTTCTTCGGTTAGTATAAGAAAAACAAAAATTATGACAACGATTTTATTGATGATGTAGTTCGTAGGTTCAGGGCCATGACTGGTCATAAACTTGAAGCCTTTGACCTATACAGAATCATATAAAAAGAATGTCACTATCATACTGATTAACCTGTCCTTCTGTCAACTCTTCCAGCTGTACTTCATCGTTATCGCCAGGACAACAGCCAACGATAGCCCGAACAAATCGATGGCCACTCGCCACACTAATGGCCCCGAACAGATTTACGATTCATTGGCAAGTTGACAGTTGCCTTCATTGCAGTGCATTACCTACTCGCACAAATGAACACAGCCGGTGGAGGCACAACAGGAGAGCATAACAGATGTGTCGCGTAATTACAATACAAGGCGAGAGACAAATCAATTCAACTAATCAAACAGTGAGCTAGCTAAGCTTACTTGTAAATTCGTGCTATATTCGAATCGACGCGCGCTTTTGCGTATAAATGACGAAAATAGATGAAACACTCCAAAGGTGCACAGATTTTAAAATAAATAAACAAACAAGCAAAGTGGCCAGTGTCTCTTCGGAACACGCAACTAATTTGGCCAGGCAGTAACAATGCGAACAACATTGCCATGCATGCAAAGGGCCACTAGCTTGTGCTTTGTGACAAGTCGGGCAAGCCTCTGACATAATAAACATATTAAACATTGCCTAATGCATGGACGATAATAACGAACGGTCGATGACAGCCAACAAAGCCACACGGACGACAAGTCGATGGGCACAAAGACAAAAGATGAGATAACTTGATGAAGATGATATGACAGCACCATCAAGGACAAGTGCACATGGTAATGATAAGAGAGATAATAAAGGTAATATATAGAAAAATCAAGGCCAACCGAACTTAACTTACTACATGTGCTGCTTTTCTTGTCTTGTCACTCTTATATTTGGCGCGTTTCGTGTTAAACGTTCATCAGTCGCGCCTAAAGCCTCGGTAATACATATTCCTAAATTTCTACAAACAACAAAGTAAATTATTATTAAAAGTGGCCATATGAATAGTTTTATCAACAAACCATTATGGATATCGTGATTTCGCAATAAATGCCTATTTTAGGCCAGGAATTTTTGTCGCTCAATAATAGTAGACAATAAGTAGCCAAGCCTGTATCTTGTTATGGCACGAATTTATGCATTGGGTTATATAATAAAGTTAAGTATAAAACAATGACAAACTATACCTCTCACAAGAAGTGTTTTGTGTTTCCTTCAGAACAAAGCCGATCTAAATAAAATAAAGTTAGCTATACATTTAGTAAAGCAATCACAAATACCTTCACTATCAATTGGTTGTCAATATAACGTTTCTAATTTGCGTGCATCGGTTGTTAATAACTTATTAATAATAAGAGAATCCACCAAACGTTGCCGTCCTCTCGCTTTCTCTTTGAGTTCTGGAAATAAAGATAAGATTAAATTTTATATTCAAACACATTCAACCATGCTTTGTTAACTGATTCAATTCAAACTCGATATTTGTTGTTGCAACTTTCCGACAGACTTTGTGAGTGTGGCATGTGAAGTAAATCACTCTAACCAAAAAAAATCAGACGTTATTGTGTGCATCAATAAAAACAATAAATTGCCTTTGCATAAGGTTGTGGGTTGATTTGGACATTGATTTCGTTGATTCAATATTGATATCCGCTTGTGCATCAAATCAAATTTTCAAGTTCATCGATTTTGAGCATCATTTCGTCATTCAACCTAGAACAAAGTTGTAAGTAAATAAGAAAAGAAAAACAAAATATTAATTATTACCAATCATCATTATTGTTGGTTACCATTATAATAATAAAAGTTACGATCAAAGTATCGAGATGTAATCAAACAAACAAACTTGACAAAGACTTGAGTCAAGTAACTTGACTTTCTTGGGGCCAATGCAACAGCTTAGGCTAAACTTTACTCAGTCAGATCGCTTACTTGTTTACAAACTAATGATTGAGTGTCGTCATCTAGTGAACGGCAATCAAATCATATTACAATATAAATAAAGTTTCATTGACATTCATTTCAGTGACCAACTAGTGAACTTGCATCAGACTTTTTACCAGTGCCAGTGACGTTGACTTCTCTCCTTGTTCTCTCAAGTTCGCTGTTGAAGACAAAGCGATGAAATGCTGCGCCCAATGACGGCTATTGCTCCGGTCTGGTGTCACAGTTTTATTGGCGCTCTCGCTTTATCAATGAGCCTAATTCTAATAGATTTCATTTGGCAAAATCGATGACACTTCGGGTAACGATAATGCAAGGCCTGTATGAATAGATAAGACAAATGAGAAGGCTGCAATGAAGAAGAGTGACATGTGTTTCCAAATCGTGCCGCTTGAAGCAGCAGTAGAGCCAATATCGATTTGACGGTATCATGTCGATTGGTGCCCAACAGGAATGGCCAATTTTGCAAATTTGCCATGCTCGGAGACTGGCAGCACATTTGCATTTGCAGTGCAAATTTTGCACATAGAGTTATGTGTCTATGTGCAGATAAGAGAAGTTCAAGTTGAAGCGGTGGCGTCACTGGCGTGTGTGTCTGTGTGTTTCTGTGCACATGTGCGCTCAGATGAGTGGCAAATTGCCGGCCACTGACAAACTTCAGTGCCGCATTCATAAAAGTGTGCTCAGCCTTTCGTTTCGTCAGTCTGCCTCGTTCTGTTCAACTGACAAGTGGTTGTTTGCTCTGTTGCCACTTTGTACATCGATTTTGACGTTTCTCATCGTTTCTTACTTTCATCTACCTCTGTGCTCACTCTGCACCGTAGTGTCTACTAGACTCTATCTGTTGGTTGACTTTGAGGTAAGTGGACTGTTGTTGTATTCGTTTGTATTTGTAGTGTTTGTATGCTTTTTTCTCACGCCCATCCTTTCTCTCCATCTCCTAGATTTGTCAGTTCTGTTCCTCGTTCCTGACCTTACCTGCGATGGCTAATAAAGAAAACACACAAGTTGTGGTATGTTCAGCGGCAGACGCTCCATCCCCTCCACCTTCACAGCCACAACCATCCGACGAGATTGTTCGTGACTTGGCCGCTTTTCTACCCAAAGGTCAGGACTATGTCAAAATTCGTGAGGACGATCAATACTATTACGTTGATATTGGCCGCAGCAAGGCAGTGGACCAGGTCTATCAACCACTGTACAATCGGGTTCACGCGATTAAAGACAAATATCATGCTTCGCTTCAGAAACTGCTCACACAACTGAAGGCTGATCAAGTGTAAGTGTTTATTACTGAATGGTTCTGTGTGATCATAATCTCTTTCCTATTTTGTTATACAGTACCAATACCTCTGCTGCATTGCACACGACTCCATCGAAAATCCGTGCCCGTAAGCGGCCAGTGCCCAAGTCCTCATCCATCAATAAGGTGATCATTTCACGCTCGAAACGAACTACCAATGCAACTACTTCTTCTATCTCGAATGACACTACATCCTCTTCCTCTCGAGGCAAATCTCTGTTTCGTGACACATCTTCTAAGGGCCAGACTACCGATGACTCCATCAATCCTGCTGCAATCGAAGACAAAATTGTAAAACTGCAGTCGTTTGCACATCTTATGACCGAGTTGTCTATTGATCCAAGTAAGTATTTAATACATTCTATTCCTCAATCATATTAATTTTCTTTCGTTTCCCTTAGATACCACTGCCGAATCGGCTTCAACATCTAAATCAGTTGCCACCACAATTACCAAGTCAAAGAAGAAGACCAAGAAGAACATGGCTTCATCGTTCAAGAAGCCGTTCATTGCCAACGAGGAAAGTGTGGTTGAAAAGGGCACTGTTATACAGGAAGAATCGAATACCTCCCTTGAAACTGGTACAGCAATGAAGACTCGATCTCGTGCACGACAAGAAACTCTCGTCAATAGTGATACGAAGACGATTACTAAGGCGGATTCTGGATTTTCTGAGGTGGCCACGTCTTCTTCGAAGAGTTCTCGTAAGGGCAAGGCTCAGGTTGCTGCTTCGCCTAAATCGTTGACAAAGCCAAATCGTGGTCAACTCAACAAACGCCGTTCGCAAAGTGCCTCGAACCTGAATCCTACACCATCCAAGGGCAAATTTGTTGATCTTGCACCTGGTAAGTTTATTATTCTAATGTTCGCTTGACTTTTACTAATGTTTTTCCTTTGAACGTTCTAGGTTTGCACAAAGCTGTTTCTTTGAATAAGCTCAACACTGCCTCCACTGCCTCGTCTTCTTCCTCCAATAGTGGTCCATCCCGCAACGTCACACCGAAACGTATATTGTCTCGTCGTGCCTGTGCTGTATCACCCACCATGATATCCACTCCATCTTCAGTTGCAACACGTCGTCAGGAGATTCAAACCTCCCGCCAGGAGCGTTTAATGATGTCCACGGAAAAGAGTAAAAAGGCCGAGGAGAAGAAGAAAGCTTTACTCGATTCGCGCATCAATGCCTTGAAGACTAAACGCGAGAAACGAATGGACAAGTTCACCGAAAATAAGAAAGCAATCGACCATGAGAAGGAGGAAAAATTGAAAGCGATTGTTGATCATTCGGTACCTGTGGGGACACTTCCACCTGGACCTACATCTGCAATGACCAAGGCCGAGGCACGCAATGCTGAACGAAGACTTAAGCTAGCTCAGATGCAACTTGATGATGACAAAGCGAAGAAAGCAGCCGCAGCTATTGCAACTACTTCAAAGGCAACCGGTGCGAAAGCTTTGAAGGCAACCAAATCTGCCAAGAATCAAGCCAAGAAAGGTGTCGGCAAGAAGCAGACACAGCCAAAGCCAGTGGAAGTTGAACAAGAACCAACAGATGCCCAGCCGGCTGAGAATGATGTCGCCGCTTTAGTCATGTCACCCATTGCCAAATTATCGGGCATCAATGGCAAGATCAATGTGACCTTCACTGCTGGACCTGGGCCGAGTCCTTTTACTACACCCAAAGCTGATGTCTCGGTTGCGGTTGGAAATTCTACGTTCATTTGCGCACCTGGTCCATCGAGTGCACCAGCAGGTGGCGATGGAACTTTCTCAATGGCAAGCGCACCACCAACGACCACACCCAACAAGACCAACAGCACCTTCAATCTGTCGAAGGCACTTCAGTCCAAATTGAACTCAACCAACAACTACGAAATGACTCCACCGCCACGTGAACTAACCCACAACTATGACATCTCGCAGTATATCGAATCGGACGATGAAGAGAAGCAGGCGGAACACGAAGCGGCAAAGTGTGGTAAGCCTGTGCCCAAGTGGTGCCAGGGCAAGTCATTCTACAATAAAGTGCACGCGCAGTTTAGTATGCCACCGGAACAGTTGGCCCAATGGACTCAGAGCCTCTTCCCGAAACCTGTGCTGCCAGTGCCATTGGAGGACATGGGACTCACTGTGCGGGAGCAATATGCACAGAGAAGTAGTTCCGTTAATTGGAAGACTGTGCAAAAGATTGAGTCGATGCTCAAGCAGGACGAGGCCTAGCTGCAAGAGGAATAACCCGAACGATATGGCCCTCTACTTAACCTAACTTATTATTGTATTGACCTAACCTGAACTGAATATGTTCAACTGCTTTTATTATTCAATGTGTGTATTTCCCAGTTAGCTATATTATACTTTACTTCTACTATTAAAGGAATCCTAGTAAACTAATTAAGTGAAGTTGGTTGTATGTTTAACCGCGGTTGAGGTTACAATTGCCCATTATAACTCGAATAATGGCTCCACCGTAATTGAGAATAGAATATGGTTAGTAGTCACGAGAAAATAGTGCACTTGTTCGTTAGTGTGTGCACATACCAAACAATGTTCTCGTGCACTGGAACATATGTCGCAGTTGTAGTTGCCAAATGAATCTGAATCGTCAATCGCTTTCCTCGAACATCAACAGCAACGACATCGCCGAAAAGCCTTCACATTAGACCGAATATCTCACTTTTCGAGGCTTTGCTCGAAGTGGTCAATGAACCTAAATAAGACAAGGAGACATTAAACATGACTTACATCTTTGAGATTTAATAAAGCACTAATGAAATAGCTTGTGGCCATTTGTTGTTTTTTGAATTGCACAAAGACTATAATGTTCCGGCAGGTCTGACACACGGGTCACAAAGTTGAACATCTCTGTTCGGCAAAGTTGTCTTTCTCGTATTTGCGACAATTTGTCTCCCAATGCAATGGCATGGCATGGTTGCAATGATTGGCACTACTATCCAAATACCTAATCTATAGACAAATCATGTGACCAAAAATTAAGTGGCATTATGCGAGATGAGGTGAGTCGAGTGCTGACTGGTGTGAAGTAGAGTGGGCAGAGAAAGTGCATTCTGCCCTATCGATGATCATGTGTGCTGTATCATCTGACTATATAGCTCTTCAAGAGTGTGACAGGGCAAGTCTATACTTAATCACTGTCACTACAATGATGCAGTGTATAATTTGAAGTAATATTATTGTGTAAATGAACGGAGGCAAAGGCAAACACTATGCCAACTTGATGACAGCCCAATCGGGGAACAGAGATCAACAGTTTGATGCGCGCCTGCATTAGATTGAGTTAGCTCGATCGCGAGATCGAGTTACAGAAGCAACAGAAGAAGAATTAAAAGAAGCACCAGCCCAGTAATGGCGATAGAAAGTCTAACCATTTTTGTTGGAAAAATTGTCGCCATTATTGTTGCCTACTGTGATGCTGGTAATAAAGGCGCCTGTGCCAAAGCCAAAGAGCACCAAGAAGAACAACACGAAGAGCACTAGTTGTGTGGATGGCAAGTCAGGCCAATAGACAAAAGGGGGCAAGTCACTAGTTCCAAGCTAAGAAAAGTACTACTGACCGGCATCTATAATTATTAATTGGTATAATCGCCGAGTGGAGAAAGCATCAACTTCCGTGAACCATCCTGACGAGGTTCATTGTTGTAGTGCTGCTCGAGAACTCGACCGGACAAGCATTGACCACCATTATGGACATCTGTAGTAAAGTTATAGGTTTATTGTGCTATTTGATCGGTCGATGTAATTGGATACAATGTCCAAATCTGCCGAATCACATAACCCTTGCTTCCACCATAAATGTAAAACTCGTTAAGAGATGGAATATTAGTGACATAAGAATGTGCGGAATTTAGATGAGCGAGAGCATCCTGGGAAAGAAGGCCGACAAGCGCACCACGATCCATACGGCACTGCAGTGTGTGCATATCTGTGGACTACAAACACACAAATCTGTGCAACACTTTATTAGAATCGAGCGCATTTATAGCGATATAAAATAAATAAAATTAAAATCGAACTACAACCGGCAGTACATATCATTTATGATATCAATCAACTATATCTGGCAGGTAATCTATCAGAATGGAACACAAAAAGCGACCTCGCAATAATCAATTAGAATGCACAGACCGAGGAGCAAACAAGCCGAGACCATAAACAAACTAATTAGCCATTGCTGTATCTGTCAATTGAACCGATTGGCCATTGCCTAATTATTAATTCAGCTAGTGTTAAGATATCAAAAATCACGAAAATATCAACCAGAAGAAACAATAATCAACATTGTTTACATTAATATCACACTTAGAAGCGGATTATATCGGCAAAGCCTTCACTGGTTTCGATTGAGCACTATCAGCGCTCATGAGCTGATCACTGATCAGCCCTCACTGATGGCTCTCTTATCGTCGATAAGTTATCGATGTCACGGTGGTAGACTCCCTTGTAACCGTGCAATCATTACAACCACACCGCTATTTCCACTATTATCTTGCTAATTATTTTATCGACAGTTAAGGCATACTCGCCACTCGGGACTGAGGTCCACTCTAGCACAACCACCGTGTCCAAGGGAGGAAAGCCCAATTTGCAGACCACCAGCACTGAGCAGTGGACACAGTATTCCAATGCGACAGTGACAAGTGTTTTGAGTGTGTCCACCACCAGTGACTAACTTAAATAAACAAATAAGCAAATTCCAGAGAGATAAACATAAGTCATGAGACATAAATGTTCATATTAAGTCAATTCTATTGACACATTCAAGCAAACTAACAAGAGGCACAAAGTTAACTTCGCTGCATCACATTTTGGTGGGAAATTGTTCGCTGCTGTAGTGAGAGAATGAGAAGTAAACAATGCCGTCACTGTCCATTAGACACGGCACAACATGATCGAATCGTTCAGTTTGGCTCGGTTCAGTAACTGTGGACAATGCCATCAAGAGACTAAGAGCAGTTGGCCGCTTTCCGTGCCACAAGACACCACAACCTGAAGGCGATGTATGTGGAGCCAGGAGTGAGCAGTGGCTGTACTGCGGTGGTTTGTCTCCTCAAGTTTGTGTGCCGGTGCCGGCTCATGTCAAAACCTTCTACTGTGCCAATCTGGGCGACTATCGATGTGTTGTCATTCGAGATGGCAAGCTATTCCCTCTGTCCAATGATCACTATTCCGGACTCGTCTCCGAAAGCAAATGAATCACAGAAACTGGTGGATATGTCATCGGTGGCCGAATCAATTCGATCATCAATGTGTCACGTGCATTGGGCGATCACGTGTTCAATGACAATGCTCAACTGGCAGCCATCAAGCAAATGATTATTGCTCTGACAGACGTTATTACCACGTCCTTCAACCGAGCCGCTGACCAAGCACTGGTCTTGTGCGATGGCATCTGGAACAGCAAAAACGACCATTCGGTTGTCAACTTTGTGCAAAACCGAATGGTTTGCAACATTCCTCTCACCTCACTGAGGCGATTATCAACGCAATTTTGCCCGACAAACTGACTCTGGCCACTGGCATTAAGGACAAAGACAACATGACATGGCTACCAGACCACTCGGATAGTCCTTGTGAGAAGCGGGAAAGAGAGAATAGAGCTAGACAATACTAGTTCAACAACGAAACCAAACTGACAACTTGCAGTCACATTTAACTTTTTGTCCTCACTTGATTGTTGATCAATAATGATTTGGCTTGATCGAAAATGCTCACTCAACATTTGCATTGAACATCGAACAGTTGGTTTGTTCGAGAAAGCGTATGCGTGTGCTCAAACATATTGAGAAGTTGTGTCAATTCAGTTCGAGTACAAAGTTGCGACTATAAATTGAGGCGGATCAGTTTTCAGTTTTAAATAGATTCCAAATGGCTTCATCGACTGCTTCCACTAGACCAACACTCAACAGCATCACAAGCTGCACTTGGGTCATTGACCAGTTCAGCACTGTTTCAACTTTTCAAACTAAATGCTTTCCAATTGTTGGTCATGAGAAGATTATTTGTGCACTTTTTCTGAGGCCAGTTGGACCACAGGATTATATGAATGATTGTACCTTTTTAGGATTTTCAATTTTGTCCAGTGACACTGATCAAGTTAAAGTTCATTACAAATTGTCTATTTTGGACAAATGTGGAGCAGTTTGGCTAACTCAAGGTATGTTTGAAACTAATTTTCATTTGATTTCTTTTATTTAATATAAATGTATTTCTTTTAGTTGGTCAAGTGAAATATAACTTTGAAATTCAAAATGAATATTTCACTCAATTGAACATTGATCGAGCACATCTGCTTAATCGGACAAATGGAGTTCTTACCGACGACGACAAACTAACTGTCAATTGTGTGGTCTATTTCGGGGTATGTTTTGTTTTGTTGTGAGACTAACTTTGATTTTTTTAATTTTTCAAGGATTTAACGAACGAATCGAAATGCCTTGAGTGTGGCCAAGATAAGAAAATTTTTGACAAATATGATTCTTTTCTGCAAAGCTCCAAACACTCAGATGTGGTGTTTGTGGTTGGTGGACAGCAATTCCTACTACACAAAGTAATTCTCTCGGCTCGTTCGCCTGTGTTCGCTGCCATGTTCGATTCTAACTTGGAGGAGAGCAAACAGAATTGTGTTGAAATTGTGGATGTTGATGCAGACGTGTTTGAGCAGTTTGTTCGCTTTATCTACACTGGAAAGTGTCCCTCGATGCAAAAGTTTGCTCTAGATTTGTTTGTTATTTCGGATAAGGTAAAGGTAGATGCATTTCAGTTAAATGTTTCTAATATTTGTCTTTGCCTTTACAGTACCAAGTTGAATCACTCAAAGCTTCTTGTGAACAGGTACTTTTCGGATCACTGAACAACCAAACGGTGGTCAACATTCTTGTGTTTGCTGATATGCATCAAGCAGCAGAGTTGAAGAGCGAATGCATTAGATTTATCACCAAAAATGCGAAACAAGTCAAAACTGATGAAAGTTGGCAACAGTTGAAGAACAAGCCTGATTTACTCATGCAATTGTATGATGCACTTTTGGAGCAGAATTCTGTTTAATTGTACTTTTAAAATGTTACTTTTGTAATTTAATTTGAGACAAATGACAATGTTGAGCAATAAAATTTGTTTACGCAATTTGTCTTATTCAATTTTAATTACACGATCGATTGTTTAAACACCATTGGATTTATAACAACACCCCAGATGGTCAGGAATTGATTCCTAAATTATAACTACCTGTTAGTGGAAGTGCGTCAATTTATTTAATAGTAGAAATCAAAAATTACAATAAAAATTATAATCATTGTTTAGTAATCATTCATCAAATTATTATTTACCAAGAGTGTGTGAATCCATTTTGCCCAGCAGTAAAATAAAAGCCACCCAAATGTGAATGGTCGACAATTTTCAAATGAGCGCACAGTTTCAGTGGAGCAAAAAATGTGCCGACGCATTTGATCCATCTTTTGCTCTTCCTGATTGACTTCATTTCAGCTTTAAAATCCTTCATGTGTCCAAAGTGGCAGTCGGAGCATCGGTAATGTTCAGTGTATGTCCGGAAATATTCAACGTTGGGAAAGATTAAGTTGATGGGCAAATAGTCGGACAGATTGCTGTGGGCATTAATTGTGAGACCACCTAACATGACTGTCTTGATTCCAGGAAATTGAGTGATCAGAGTTTGAGGTCTGTTGCCAAATGTTATATCTCTCAATTCAATATGAGACAAGTGGCCAAATCGAGACAAAGAATGGGACAATTTGTCAATAGGCATTGTACCAATTGAAATGGACAGTTTGGTAAGGTTGACAAACTTGCCGGCCAGCTGTTCCAAATGATTTTGGCCAATTGATTCAATGCGATTGTAGATACGACAAGGAATTACAATTTGATCAAATTTCGAAGCCAACAAATTAGTCATTGGAAGATAATCTTCAAGTGAGTGATCGTGAGAGCATAATCCAATTTGGGTTAGACCAGAGCCGGCATCTGACTGAATATAATTCAGGAAAGCTTTGAAAAGTGCGTCGTCGCGTAGGCAACTTAAGCCGTCGTCGAAATAAAATTGCTTCAACGATAGACACTGGATCGGAAATTGAGTTGGAATATTTTCAAATCGATTCGAAGGGACATATGTCAAGTGACGAAGAAAAGGCAGTGAGCCAATTGCGCAATGGAGAGGAGAAAGATCGTCCATATTTACATGTGAACCTGATTGCTGGTAGTAGGTAAACAGTTTGAGTGTAACGAGTGAAGACTTCCAAAAAGTGATAAGCGAGATTAAATAATCATTGAACGAAACGGGGAGATAAGACAAATTCACTTCCAGTCTGGTAATGTTGGGCAGTCGATGAGTCAAAATGCCAATTGACTCATTGTTCAAAAAGATAGATGGTTCGGCAACAATCAAACTCGAATGTTCGCTGTATCTGTGGTGAACGTCGGCCAAAAGTGGATTGGTAAAATCGCTAAATTGAATAGATTGAAAAGCATCTTCTTTGCCCCAAGGAGACATGTCAAGAACGAGTCGACGTCTTTGATAGCAAGCAGACTGGGAAATCAGGTTCCAATGACGACAGACCAGATTCACATGACAGAACAGATCGTGAAGGGAAATTTTGCCAAATATCTTGAGCAAACATACATCGGGAGTGCGAGAGAAAGACATTGCCAAACCAGAAGAATCAGCAAAACTCAACATAAATTACTAGATCAACAAAATACTTTCACACAAAAAGCTAGGTCTGACTTGAGGTCATTCGCACATGCACACAAACACATACGTACTTTGTGTATATTTGTTCATCGACTCGTGCACTGCAGTCTTGAACTGAGCCAAGCAAACACCTATCTGTTTTGTGAAAGCATATTTTTACTCTTCATTTCGTATTTAACCCAAAATGACCCGAACCAGTCGATTAGTCTCGTTCCTGGATCGATTCGAGGAACAGTTGGAAGTGGATTGCGAGAGATTGAAGCATGAACTGGTTGAGCGAGTGGATGGTCAGTTGAGAGTGATGCGAACAAAGGTGAGAGAAGTGAAGAATCGATTTGGTGCTGGTGCTGGTCATGTTCGTGTGACCAATTCTGACCAAACTCAATTGACTGATGAGCCAAAAGTGGACACTGTCTCACTCGATCAATGGTTTCGTTAACAACGAGCTGTGAATGCTCAACAGCAACAAAACATGCCTTCGACTTCGTCTGGCCGCAGACGTGCATCCCAATCCCAGGCTCAATCTATTGCATCGAAGAAACGCAAATCAACTCCGAGTAACATCAACCAGGCGAAGAAGTTTGTTTGCAAATTCGAAGGATGCGGACAATCATTTCCAAAAGAAAATCAATTGGTAATGCACGAGCACATTCATCTCGGTATCAAACCATACTCGTGCACTTGGCCTAACGTCGTTATTCCTCGGAGCAACGAGGCACTGTTATTTGCCATGTTCGTATGAAGCATTTCAAATTGCCCAAATCTTTGAAAGAACAACGACGACTCAACATCGTCGATGACCGTGACCCGAACGAATATGTTCAAAAGGATGTTCAACTTGCCGAACGTCGACTAGAGTGAGTCTCTCGAAATGTATTTATATTTTATATAATTATTATTACGATTCAATACAATAAAAATCGATTTATTAATTTATTTTGAATATTGATATGAATTTTTGATTTTGCATTCTGTTTAGGAGCAGTGACATTTGTTTCATTTTGAAATGGAAAACAAGCAACAGTGTGGGCGAGATTGTAGTGAAGAGAGCGATTATTTGATTGATTGCTATTAGAAATAGCTCCAATAGAAGAAGACAAATGTGACATGACAAATTGCCAGTCCGATTAGGACAAACAGTGAGCTCTGTTGCAGTTCGACAGAGTGATTCGCAAACAACATGTGTCCAAGCATGAAGTGAGTGTACCGAATAAGACAATCTGCAATCAAATTGTTAAAGTAAATTTTTGTAAATAAGTGCCTCTTCGAAATTAAAATATTCACTCCAACAAAATTTTCACATGACTCGTAAGATCGTGGCACTTATTTGCAATTTTGCAGTAAATGCTAAACAGTCAATCAATACAATTTCATACATAACCACCAGAAATATATTTCCCACATTCAGAATTGTGACAAAATATTTTCGAATCACAAAGCAAACAGGCCTGTCCCGCAGTGTTGGCCAAACAAAGAACGATCCATCCTGATTGATCATTACATTGTCGAGCAGTGCATTCAATTGGTGATTTGGTTTGAAGTGCAAGTAATACAAGTAAGTAATGGTGCAGTGGCTCAGTTGATCAATGGCACTCAACACAGTGCTTGCCAGATTATCGGTACAAACGAGACTACTATGGCCTCACTGAGACATCCGATCAGTGACGGTGAAACAGGACGAGTTGAACATTCAAACAGGCAAATTGGACAAATTCATTGAATTCGCATTCACCAGTCAGAGTGGTTCGTTCGTGTTGCAAGTGGGCCTTGTGGTGCGCGCAATTCAATTATTATTATTATTATTATTCAATTAGTAAATGCAGAAGGCAATACAAAAAGACTGTAATGAATGTGTTTCGGGACCCGAGCGGGCAGTGTATGAGATAGCTCTGGGAGACAAAAGGTCAAGTAAATTGAATTGGCCAAAGTTGCACTTTGGCTCGACTCACTCGAGTAATTACTCGAGTAATCACATGTGAGAACACATCGCAACAGATCAACACGGTGCCACAGTAAGTAGCCAACTGCAAATGCAAATCAAGTGGCCAAATGAAGCACACCTTCAATGCTCGCTTGCACAAGTCTACAGACCAGACAGAGCCTAACCAAGTACCAATGCCGTTCTGTAGTCATGACACCGTCCCGAGTGGAGTAACCACGCGGGCTTCATTGCAAATTGCGAGTGACTGTTTTGCGAGTGCCCAAACAGACAAATAATGAAAAGGAATCCTGTCAATATAAACGAACGAGCCAAATTTAATCAAACAAGCCGTTAGAGAACAAACGACAAAGCAAACAAAGTCAACAGTCGATCCAAATGCAACCGTTCGGTTGAGGGCCAATCGAATGGTGCGATCTCAGGTTGATTGAGAACGAACAGCAATACAAACACAAACGTTGACACGGAGACACAGGCGGACCACAGTGGCACAAGAAGTGAAGCACAAATAATTAATATCTATTTGGTAGAGTGGCCCACTGACAGAATGCTACAAATGAGTCACTCCGGCACAGATCGAGATTGAGACACGCGCCAGACAGACACAAAGTGATGAGTGGTGCTAATGGTCAAACAGATAGAGTGTCGATTGCGGTCGAATGTAATGCATTCGAATGTGTCTAACAGACGAGACAGAACGATATTAATAGAAACAAACAACCAACCAATTGGGAACTGTGCTACGGAACGGGACAATCTGTTTGTCTAGTCGGCAGCGAGCGCAATGGCCTAATGAAGGCTCGCTGCCGACATCGACTACTCTGCTCTGTAACTCTGCTGCCAAAGTGCACAAGTGTTCGGTATCACTGGTCGAGTGTTGCTACTAGTGACCTTCAGGTGGAAGAGTTGCTTGTATTGGCTGTACTCTCACTGGTACAATGTGAAACTGTGCTGGAACAGGCCAGTGGCCTGAGGCCACACAGACAACTCTCTCCCACCAGTGGTAGAAGTCGGTGAGATTGAGGGTGCACACATGATCCGATCGTGATGTTTTTGCCACTAGTGTACTAGTGTCAGTGAGTGTCAGAGTCAGTCAGCTCCAATTTAATCCAAAGTAGTCTTCTGAAATGCAAACAAATATATCGCCATTATTGGTTGCCATTTGTCTGTGGCTCTTTTGCACATTAAAAATTGGAGAAAGTACATTTTTGAATGCATACAAACAAAGGAATAGCCAGAGATCGAAGTAATTTTGCCGGGTCGCAGTGTCGACAAAGAAAAATCGATTGAGATAAACAAACGACACACGAGTACATTAACAATAGGTTGGCGGGAAATATAAATAAAATAAATATTGAAATAAATAGAAAAGATCAGACCGGTCTACTGCCATCAAAGCACACTCACTCACGATAGGTGATGAGCAATTAATTGGAACCATTATATAAAAATCGAATGTCTTCAGGCCAACTCAATTGGAAATTGCACACAAATGGCCAACTCTGATTGGGTCGAAGCGCTAATCGTCAATCAACTACACAACAATTGATCGATCCAGGATTCCCGACCACAACAACTTTCAACAGTGGCTCATTTGTCTGGAGCAAATAGCTTCCCCGTACACTGTTTTCATCTGTTTTGTGCTGAGTGGTATCGTTGGTTGGCAGAAAACTGACAATCAGAAGCAATTTCCCGTCTGTCGAGTCCAGTCCCGACGTGCTCTGGCCAAACACTGATCCCATTCCCAACGATCAATCCAAAAGAAAATTATTTTTCCTCTTGCAAGCTCGCTTGATGGATCAAAAGGTCGAATATGACATGATATATAGCTCATCTGTTGAATTTGCGTGGCATTTTCCTCAAAATGTTCCCTTTGAGCAAGTGCGAGTGTTCCTCAAGAGCGAGACTGCACTTTATTGAGTCATTGAATTATGCTGTGCCGAATATTCAATATTGATTACTCGAAACACATCAAAATTTTGTTGGCATTTGCATCACGTTACACCAACATATCCGCTGTTGAAAATAAAGCATTAAACGCGACACAACAACAACATTAATAAATGCTCTTTTATTGAATGTTAGACATGTGTATAGAAATAGTGTAAAATGAAAATGTAAAGTAACATTATGTAAGAGTATAAATATTAATAAAAGCAAGCCATCAGGCAAATTCAAGATGATAAATAGCCAAGTGCTATTGCAATGGCGTTAAGAATAAGGTGTAAACAAATAAAAACGAGCCAAACTTGACATCTTGTTAGCGAATGATTATCCAAGAGAGTGCCATCCAAGAGGAGCGTGTGCCAGGCACACTAGTTAGGGCACTTGCCAATCACCAAGGTAGACCTATATCCGAAGCAATTCATCAAGCATGCGGAATATTTGGCATGGGGACATTCGCATGTCACGCACTCCAAGCGGCGTGACCCAAACTCGTCAATGCAGGGCTTGCACACCTTTTGCAGGTAGCCCGCAGGGACGCACTCATAGATCGAGACCAATACCAACAATATCAACACCACCAGCACAACTCGAGACAGTAGACGAGCCATTGCGATCTGGGTAAAATCAATCAGAATAAGCAGCAGAGTTGACAGACAGGCAATCGGATTGGCGAATAGTTTGACGCGTGAGCGAGAGAGCAGTCGAGTGAGATGCAATAGCAGCCAGTGAAACCGAAACTGATCGATCAAGCCCAAATGAGACCAAATGTAAATGCAAATAGGACCATTTTTGAATATAATTCAATTGAGTACTCAATCGTAAGTCCAGGGCTGATCGAGGGACAAGTGGCCAACACTGTACAATCACGAGCGCCATTCCAAGATATCTCAACCGGAAATCACAACTCCGTGATAACAATCAGTTCTTCTATTCGCACCAAAATACATCTTCAGTCTCAATGCAAAGTCGCCAAGTATTGATGAATGAACAAATGACTACAACTCGATACGGTTAAATTGACTATTGTCAATTACAACCAACCGCAACTTGTTTTTGTTGTGAACGAATAGTTCATTTGTTGCACTCCATTGGCCGGGTCTTGTGGCTTATTTAGTAGCAACTAACACATGGCCAATTTTAATCTGTTCTTGGTCTTAATGTTCTTCTGTACTTTTGAGCTTATTCTGTGATAGTAAATCAAAACAGTTAGTTTACATACAAACAACAAAACAGCTTTATTAAATTCACCTTGATCGGCCGATCGGGTCATTATAGTATTTCACGGAGTTAGTCACCAATTTTGCACTAACATAATTGCGTTTAACTTTTCAATTCTTTTCTTGTATTTCGAGAAGGTCATTCACGAAGCCATTGCATGCCACTAATGCAATAATCGATTAAACAAACAATTCTCTTCGATACATTCCTAATTCCTAACTGAATCGATTGGGCACATGAATGTATTTGAACAAAATCGAATGAGAAGATGCTCAATGATTTTCCGTGCGTGTTGTCTTCATTGTATCTGCTTGTGTGCCAGTAGCAATTGCCGTTGCGAGAATTACTTTGAAGAGCAAAGGATTGCAAAGTGTAAATCTAGAGGGCAATAGAGATCGTTCACGAAATGCAAATTGTTCGTTGCAAATGAATGCCACTCGAATCGATCTAGTTGTAATAATAACGCGATACAGAGACTGAGCGATGTTCGATGAGGCCAATGCGATTACTTAAGCACTTACTTAGCCACTTGAAGGCCACCATCTCGGATTCGGCTCAATTTCCTGCAAATGTATGTGAGGCGTGTGATATGTGGCCACCGATTGATGGCCTGGCTGGAGAGTCGCACAATTCGCTATGGCAAGTGTGTGAATTATGCATGCATCGATCACAACTTGACCTGACTGAGCAAAACAATCCCGATGGTTGCACGTTGGCCACATTCCATATAAACACATGATGGCTAATCAGTAATTACATTATAATGGCATTTTCTTTGCACTGCTTTTCAAAGTGATACCGATTGTGAGCACGGTCGTTTTATTTAAGGTCGACAAACGCCCATCTCTCTACACTCCATCCACTGGGTCCACAGAGAGAGAAAATAGCACACAAAACAGTGCCCGGTTAGGACTCACTTTCCCTATCGGTTTCCGATAAACACATTCTGACGAAGCGCTCATCTGACAATGTCAAATTGGTGTGTTACTACTGTAACTGGGCTGTGTACAGTTGCGGCCTGGACAAATTCACACCCATTTCTATTTGTAAATCCACTGACGCGCGTACTCTGCCATTTGGCTAACGGTGCATTCCTCACTTAAGTGTAATTACAAGTTGTTAGACTCATCTAATTAACGCATTCGCTGGTCTGTCGAGTAAGTATGAAATGAAGTCAAGTGCTATAGCATAGTATACTCGCCAGTCATATGCACCGTCAATAATTTTTATTGGTTGGCAATTATAAAGAAGAAAGTTAAATTGAAGAAGTATAACAACTAACTTAAGACTATGATCGCTGAATGGTTTAAGCTGAGGGAGTAAGGTAAATGCAAGTTACTCGATTGTAATTGCCAATCGAGATCAAACTCCATGTCAGGTAATAATCACATTAGCCAGGTCAGTGTGATATATTAGCATGATTTGCTCTTCCGCTTTATGTCCATTGGAGGTCAGTACACCTGGTTGCTCGGTATGGCCAGTAGACCTAATATTGACCAACATTTTCGAACAGGCAATAATATTACTCGCACGCACAAGCGCACGCCATTCTTGATTGACCCCAATTCCAGTGAACGTTAACTGCGCCAGATTGAGTTCGGTCCAGGACCATTTTGTTTATGAGCAAGGCAATTAGCGATGGCGAATCTGTGAGGCACTAAGTGAGTGTTCAAACTGGTGACTTGCTGGGCACAGTTACAACTGACCATCTGCGGGAACATTCATCCCTCACTCTGGAATAGGACTATAGGCTTATCAGATCGATGATTGATCGACCATTGATTCCTTCAATTGAGTCAAATTGACAAACTCATTCATTTGTTTCTCACTTCATTGAATCGCAATCGGCACCGAAAGCCAAAGATAAACTGTCAATGGCGTGCAGATTAGCGGCTATCATTAGCCACTGAACAAGTGCGTCTGTATGTGAGTACACTGTACACATATGTTGACAGTATAGCAAGGGAATGTTGCCAATGGCCACTTCGCTATCCAACAGTCTAGTCTAATAAAGAAATTAAATAAACACATAAAATCAATATGGTATGCACTGCACATGCAGAACTGTTTTGACCAAACTATCTAATGTGTGTATATGATATTCAAATTCGGACTGAAATTCAAATGAGTAAGAGCAACGGATGGATGGGAATATTGCTAGCCACGGCCAGTCCGACGGCAATTGCAAATCAAGTTTGGTGCCAGCACCAATTGAGTGAGTCAACAACAACAGAGTGCACTTTATAGGACAGATGGCATTATTATGGCGAAGCAGCATTGGATGCTATCAAATTATCTCACTCGCTCTCTTCATTTGTGCAGCATTGGCCAACCATCCAAAATCGGTTTGCTCGCTCGCCCAGCGACTAGTAAGCTTGACAGTGAGTCAAATGTAAATACAATGGCAAGGGGTATGTAAACATCCAAGTAGTTGCTAAACAATCAACAACAAATGCAAACAACTAAGACAATGAATGACATTGACCTGCAAAGGCATTCGAAAAAGCCCCAATATGGCGCGAACACTTTTCCGTTGATGCATTTCTCAGTTGGACGCGGACAACTATTCCAAGAATGGATCACAATCGAGCAATAAGCTTTAGTTAATCGCTACTGTCAGTCATATAAATATAAATGATAATTAATATCTGCGGTACAATTCAATAAAAGAGCGCCCACGGAAATCAATTTTGTAATGAGACAGGTCTCCCGGTTTGTTTCTCATTTCGAGCACAAACTCACAGAATGCATAAGACGATTAAGCCAATCCAATGACATGAAAGTCAGATTAACAGCAAATGACAGACCAAAGAACGAAGAAATCAGCAAGCTTTAAGTAATCAATTAATCCCAGTGCATGTATTAATCGATGCCCCAGTCTGTCATGCAGACCAATTGGACCGTCTCGAGATGGCACTCTATTTGTTGTCTGGTCTGGCTGGTCCCCTTCAAGGCAAGTGTATCGCCCTAAATTTGTCTTTGAACGTGCTCATTCTCGGATTAAGTGAATAGATTACCGCTAAGTTGTGCGCACTTTGAGCGCTTTTGACTATAGTCGATCGGTCGGAGAATTGTGTCTGTTTGCTCGGTGGCCCAGTTCACATCACATCATCTCGGTCATCTTGTCGACGAACAAATCAATTTAGGTGCAGTCAATGAGTTAAACAGTAAGTCACCAGTCTAATTAAATTTGATTCATTTACCGAAACGGAAACAAATTGCCACTCGAAGTTGTGTCACTCTCTGACGGATGACTTGGCGGTGCACTTGGCTAAGTGGCTCACTGTCAGTGCACTCGATACATTTTGCCAGTGACAACAAAGTGCACTTAAGAATTCTATGCGGATCCGCTAACGAGACATCTCGCTCTCTAACGGAACTGGCACGAGCACAACGAGCCTTTTCACTGATGCGGTCCTTGTTACTCAATAAGGAAAACAAATTGCCTCCTTACTGGCCAGTGGCAAAGCCACACAAAGAGATCCATTTACACCACTAGTGACAAGAATAGGTTGTACTTTAATTTGTTCACTTTAATTGTGACAGTTCAATCTGGTGGGCAATGAACAGATCAACAACGGCAGCCACAACTACAAAGATGAGCTTTCCATCGGAAAGGGTTATAATAACCGTTATTATTGTATTAGGCTGGTTTGCATCACTTGAGTTGAGACCAATGCTTGAATGGACATATGGCATATGCAACCTTTCATTTTGTGCTCTTACCCATTGGCCTTCATTCCTCAACTATTTTGCTTTGAGTGCCAAGACAGTCTTTTAATGTGGTATTGCCTTTCCCAACCGAGCCGTACAGCCACATCAATAACCAATATAAACACAAATTACATTACATTTCAATCATAATATCCGAATTCTGCCAATAGGGACGAGCAATCTTTCCTGCAGAGCGCCAAGTGGCAATCTTCCTGCAACCAATTGGGGGAGTCGTGTGCATGCTTTTGACTGAAAAACATTGTAAAACTGTGACATTTGTTGATATATCTCAAGATATTTTGACTTCTGTTCCTAAAAAAAATGGGTTCTCGCCTAAGCTGATACATGTGTGGATATAATAGAATCTATTCCAACACTATTCCGAAGGTTTCTGCCTACATATTTCCCAACAGAAGAGAGTAAACCAATGGCACTGTAGTGACCATGGTTGGATAGGTATGAAAACTTGTTTGGTTTACAAATTCTCTAATTAGACTATGTTTATCTTATCAGATGAGTATCTAGATCATACAACCAACCAATTCTGACCAATATGTCATTTGTGAGATACAATTTTGGAAGTCCTCAACTATCGCTACCTGGCCACTCAAGTTAATTTATATTGTCCACCAATGTAAAGATTGGAGCATCCACGACTAGTTGTTTCAAGGCTCAATAACTGTTCGTGTCTTTGATAGTTAGTTAGTCCGGACAATTTATGTTCTAAGACCATCGTTTTGGATTATTGGTCATGTGCCATTTGTGTCAATTCAAAATTGGTGCCAAAATCGGCACGTGGCACGTTGGCACGCAGAAACCACTGATCTACAGAAACCAATCATAAAGAAATTCACTGACGCCACACCATGGATCACACTTATCGAGCTATTTGATGACACTACGTTACTTGTGGACCAGAATGCGATTTCGATGACCACAAGAACAATGAAGACGAAGAACAAATGGAGGTTGACCAAATGTACATTGAAGATGAAACAAATGACTATTTTTTGTTTAAGTGTAAATTATTCATTTCTATCATATTGCACTTTCTTTCCCTTTTCCATTTTCATAAATGGGCAATCACTCGACTTCAATAATCGTTCAATGAGATGAAGTTTAACTTGGTGATTGAATTGTTTGTATATTGGCGCAAGGCACATACATTGTTTACCTTCTGCCTGTAGCCTACAGCATTGTGCAACTGCGCCATCTAGTGACTTGTTGTGTAGTCGAGTTTTGGCCCCCTGCTTACATATCTGGCCACCGCAGCGCTGCGGCTGGCCTATTGCTCGTCCCTAATAATTGTTCGGCGGTGAACTTGTCTTTGTGTACCATTCAAATGTCCGGGCGAATCTTATTGAAAAATTTCAATGATTCGTTTACTGTTTTCTGTGTGCACAATTGAACGACGATTAATCAAACTGCATTGGAAAGGAATCGAAATATATTTACCTGAATTGGTTGTAGATAGTAAGTAGTAGTTGCATAGTAATAGAACAATATCGGGCAATAATTTAGGCAGTCGTCGAAGATTTGCAAGCACAAAGGCGCACAAGCCCTCGTCAGAACTTCGCCACCGAATTCGGATCAATAATTTTCACCTTCAACGAAGGTTTTCTTTCGAGATTGATCGATGATTTCCCAAGTAAATAAATTGCTCAACGTCTTTCGAGCGGTACATAAATTACTTCGTCATTCGATAATCACAGGACAACAAACTTGTCAACCGATCCTGGCTGTTTGAAGAGATTATACATTTCAGAGTAGGCATAGTTGTGGATGCAAATGTTATTCTCGCTTCGAGTGTGCCAATTCCAATTTGTAGAAATCTATGAATAGTTAGACACAATTAGTCTCAGTAAAATAAGAAGCAATAAACTTTACCTTAAGTTACTAACTTATGACACTACATGAGTGCAAATAAAATCTAAATCGAATACGAATCGAATATTCGTGTTTTGCACGCGCATACGTGTGTCTTGTGTGTGTTTTAATTGTTGTTTCTAGTCATGCGTTCGTTTCGAATTTTGTTTGGCAATTTGTTCCTTTTATTTTGGAAGTATTTGTAAATAAGTATGACCGTTTTCCCCCGTTCTAGAGTATTATTTCTTAAGATATATTCCTAGTAGTAGTGTTGACTGCAGTAGTACTTCATGATGAGTCCTAAGAAGCGAGCCCGCAAAAACCCTCCTCTTGGCACTTCTGTTGTGGCCTCATCAGCATCGAGTGGCGCTATCGAATCGAGCTATGTTGTCGGTAAGTTTTGTTGTTGAAAAACGAATCTACCCGAGAGAGCGAATCTTAATTTTAATTTACTTTTTCTTCCGTTTTCTTAGCAAATCACGGGCAATCTAGCACTACTACTACGATCGAGGCTATAAGCGACAAGGAGTTGCTGTACATTTTTACGCTTCTCCCTATGGTGGATTTGATGCGTGTCGAGGTGGTGTGCACCCGTTGGCACTGGATCCAGGGTCTCGTGTGTCGATCGAAACAAGCCTTGACTCTCTACACTCGCGCCATCTACTCGCCGGACAATCTACAGGACGTTAGCCGTTACTGGTACTTCTCGGACACTCGCTTTATGGCTCCACTTCGAGATATTTCTCTGCCTATGGATCATGTTCCGGTGATTTCGAAGGCACTCGTCGCCTGGTTCCGTAACAAATTTCCCGCCGTTCGTGCTTTGTCATTCTACTATGTGGAGATGCGTATTGGCGAGTTTAAGTTGCTCCTAAAGAATTGGCGCAACCTCGAGGAGTTGGTTCTGTTTGGTTCGGCTGGTCTAAAGCGAGAATTCAATTGTCGCCGATTCTGGACTGCTCTGTGTCCACTTGAGAGTACTCTACGTCGACTGGCTGTGCCATTTGACACTGGACTACGTTACGGACCGTTCAAACCTGCACGACTGGAGCAGCTGCACACCAAGAGAACTAGTGACAATCTGCTTGCTGAAGTAGATCTTGCGATTGCTCTTTTCAATGCCGGAGAAGAAGAGGCCAACGAAGCCGAAGAGCTCAACATTCCCAACAGCTTTGTGATGAATGTCGGTTCGGGCGAGGTCACCTTTACGACCAGCATTCGGGTACGTTCAAATTGTTGTCTAATTCATTGCTTATTCTCAGATTATTCCAGTTGAACATATTCTGTCAATTAATTTTTTGTCTAATCGGTTCTAATCTATCTTATCCTATCTTGATATTCAACCAAGTCTAACTCATCCTTTTCTCATCCTCCCCAGTCTGTCCAGTCCAGCCACCTCCCGAGGGCATATCTTCGTGCCGGCTTCTACTCGTCCCACTACAACGACTTCAATTTAGCACTTCTGTACAATCTACTCCATTTTCTCGAACTCGAGCTCATCTGTTTCTCATCGGTCACACACTTTGACCTGTCTCTTTGTTGGAATCTCAAATTGAGTCGCTTCTTGCCTCAATTGGCTGAATTTGCCAATCTGGTCGACCTGCGATTGGCAGCTTCAATATTCTCGAAGGAGAATCGGAATCTAACCTACGGGCTGACAAGACGTAATTATATGGACAAGTTGACAGTTCTACCGCGCATCAAGAGTCTCTCATTGGCTAGGTGAGTGTGTTGAGTCTATTCTATAATCTAATCTAACTCCAATTCTATTCTTCCGTTATAGATTTGAGTTGACCACCGGCGCGGTCTTCACCTATCTGCAGTACGCCTTCCCCTCGGTGACACGAATTCACTTCGAGGGTTGCACTCTTGTTAAGAATTACAAATGGCTCGGCGAGACACTCGAACACGGCTGGAACCAGTTGGACACTGCCTGGCGTGACAATCGACTGGTGTGGAAGGTCAAACGAGGCGATGGACAACAAGACACCGTCACCAAGAAGGCATTGGAACGCAAACTCAGTTGCGTCAAGAAGCTGTACGGGTAGTACGGTGATGGTCGCTATTAGTCGCTGTAGTAGTCATATTTTAATATGATAATTAAAGTTTAATTGTTAATAGTTCCAAATTGTCACATTCTCTTTGTTGTTTTATAACCTCTATATGTATATTATGTCGACAATTTTAGTTTTCTCCTGGTATCTCTGCTTGTTTAGTAGAATAGCACTTTATTTGTAGGTCTTTTAACTCCATCTGATATAGCCAAATTCTGTAGAAATAAACATATTTTAAAATGGCCAATTCATCATTCAAAGGCTTACCAAAAACTGATCAAATCTGATGCAGACTGTCTACATTTTCTTGAAATATATATTCTTTGCCTTCTTTAGGATTGAATACATGGTCTATCGGATAGAAGGAGCACAAAATTGAAAATAGACAACTTAACGAATTGGTGGCCAAATTGATTTGCTGTGAATTGTCTTGAAAGTCAGATAGGCAGTCAGTCAGGCTCAAATAATCGATTAGTCATGTATTTCTATAATTCCACAATTAGACAAGAACAAAGCAAAAATAAATCCCAAGACCTACATACCTTCAACTTATTTTGTGAAACATTCGCCAAAACATGCTCAAACATCTCATATAGCAATGACTTCATGCCGAGGCCTTTCTTAGAAATTTGAACAGATCTTCCTTGCTAGACTCCACAATCCGTCATGATCATCACTCTTCAGTTCAATGGTGAAACAACATTGCACAAAATATTAGGAAAATCTTCAAGTTCGGTGGAATGTTTATAAATAATAAGTAATTACTCATTGTCATAATTGATGAAAATAGATCTTCATATATATCGCCCTGAACAGATAATTGACAGATAGAGTTTTAAAAATTTCTTGAATGGGCTTGAATCAAGAGTCTTGATTTGTTAACAATGAAATTTGCCTTTGCTGCAAAGACTGCAAAGTTTGCTTCAGCATGTAACGCTTTTTGTGGATTTCCCCTAGAAACTTCTAGGTAAAGTTGTTGTTTATATTTTGTTTATGTATAAATTATAATTTATAAGAATGTAATTTTAATGTTTTTTTATCATTTTGAATCATTCTACCATTAAAAATAGCTATCGTCATTGTTCCAGGCCTTGATTTCAGTCTCATAAATAATTGTTCTCTGCTTATCAATCAATCCACTATTTGTTGGCCTAATGTCGATGTCAATTATGATTTGGATTGTCGTGCTTTTGAATAGCAGCTATTCGTTAACCAAACAAACCAAGTTTGAATTCTTAAAGTGCTTTTATATAATTTCTAATCCTCTTTTCTATTAACTAGATGTATTCAAGTTACACATACGTACTCATTAATACTCTTGATTATTTATTCTCTCTCCCATCCTCAAACGCCAGAGTCGCCGGTTTTATGCTTTTATTTTGGCATTTTCTATTTGGAGATTCTTACTGTCTCGGTTGTTTACAATTTCTTCATACGTCGTGGTCGTCCAATTTACAATAACGATATTTTGTTGTGCAATTGATGGAAAGAACATTAATCGGCCAACCACCAAATCCCTAACAAAGCTAACACTGTAAAAACTGCTTCTGATCCGTGCTAGCAGTTTTTCAATTTGAGTTGTTCAATGATTAATAAAGTTTATTCCTCTCTCTCTCTCTCTCTCTCTCTCTCTCTCTCTCTCTCTCTCTCTCTCTCTCTCTCTCTCTCTCTCTCTCTCTCTCTCTCTCTCTCTCTCTCTCTCTCTCTCTCTCTCTCTCTCTCTCTAGATCCATTCTACCGACACTCGCCATTGTCACCGTCTTCGCCTATGTCTTCGTCGAATGAGTCTAATTTAAAATTTGCACCCAATGGTGGCGATGATTTTCAAAAGTCTTTTCACAATAATTCTCCGTCAGGCTCATTTTTATTCAAGGTTGGCATCTGATCGATAAGCATGGTCGCTCTAGTCATCAGACATGGGAACAGTCAAGAGAGGACATTCTAGACGAAATGAAACGAAGTTTTGTCCGTTTGAATGTGGTTCAAAGCAACCAGGACATTGATTTGCTCAAGCAATTGCTTCTGCTGATGGCCAAGACTAGCCTCAGCCGTATCGATTTGACTGACATTCTTCAAGCAAGCGACGATGTGCAATTTTTGGTGACCTAGCGATCGGAGCGTTGAGGCAACATTCTAGAGACATTATCTTCGCCACTCAAAATGTTTGACCGACTGAACAAAAGATCGGTGGAATCTTACGAAACTCTCACCAATATACAGCACGAAATGCTTCATTTGTTGCAAACTGAATGAGCACCTGAAAATGGCCATCAGACCTTTGCTTGAATTGAAAGATGAATTACTGCGTCATTACGTTGGCATTCACTTTTGTGTCCATCAAATACAACAATCTCTCCTGTTTCTTGACTATTTGTTTCGCTCACAATCAGAAATGTTTACATTTGTTCTTGAAAAATTGCGTAGTTTTACTGCTGCTGATCTATCTACTGGTCAGAATACAGAGCGCAACACCGTGGCACATGAAGTGGCTGACACCTCGTTATCACATTTGAAACTTAATCATTCTAATTCGGACACAAGTTCATCAACTGCATGTTTGTTTGATGACAATCAACAAGAACAGAAGAATGTCTATGGCAACAAATTTGGTAGCCGATCTTGTTTGATTCAACATGCTCCCATTACTCACAAACTTGATCGATGTGTCTGGCCTGGATGTTCGTATTATTGCACTAATCGATGGAATGTATTGTTCGACACATTCGCACTTGCCATTTTCATCTTCCACAAACTCTAGTTGAACAAGCCCGTCTCAACATTGTGGACACTCGTGATCCTGCCGAATACATTCAAATTGAATATCAATCCGCCAATTAAATGTATTTCTGTATTATTTTGAATTTTGGAATTTTGCAATGGGACCATCACCTTCCGCCCCAGGAAGAGAACCAAGTGCCCGTGAACCATCAGAAACTGGCAAAGGGTCGATTCTCCCAGATGATACGATTCTCCCACATGGGTCTGATACTGAGGTGTCAATGCCAAAAGTGGACAAACAGGAACCGTCTAAATGCGAAATACTTCCAGTGAACCAGGAAGAAGGTGTAGCCCCCCGAACGGTGAGTGCTGAACCAGCCAAATCAAGCACAATAATGCCCACCCAGTCATCAATGACCAGACAAGTGAGCATGCCATTGCCTCAACGTGCCTCAATCGTTACCATAAAGTCAATTGCACTGCCAACCAAGGTGGTAAAGGTGGAGGCCAGTGGAAGAAAACCGTTAATTGGCTCAGAGGCAACTGTAATGGATCCTGCAAAGAAATCAATCATTGCTCCGATTAAAGATGATAACGAACCAGAACGATTGTTAACGACCAATAGACCACAGCAATCAGAAGACACTCAGGTGGATGACAAGAATAGAGTGAAGGATCGGGACATGCTCACCGGCATGAGAAGTGAAAATTTGCCTTCACCTCCTGGGACATTCAAGAAAAGCAAAAAGGAGGATTCGGACAGACCAAGTCAAGCAGAAGGAGAACCCACACTCAAAATGGGTCTAGATCCTTCAGTAGGAAGAGAACCAAACCAAGGCGCAACTAAAGGTGAAATGGATAGAACTGGAGTTCTTCCAGGAAGAGAAGCAACACCGGGTTTTGATGGAAATGGTTTTAATTTTTAATTAAGTGTTTTTCTATATTTTATTAAATGCTTATATACTTATACTTATTCTTATAAATTCAAATACCAAAATAAACAAATGAGTACATTTCATTGATGTGATTAAAAATGATTTACTTTATGTACATTTCAAATGATATAAACAAACTTGATAAAATCTTTCGAAGGCTTCGACTGAATTATCGCCTGGCGAATCGATAAATAGAGTCTATTGAATAGATATTGCCGTTCTCGAGTGTGCCATTTACCACAACAATTGTCGATAGAACTCGGTGAGTGGAGCGGTGTCTGTTTGTGGTATTCGGAGTAGCGAATCGGACCCAAAAAGATGACCTTCAACGCGCTATTGGTTGAACTCTCGTATTCAGAAAATAATTTGTCAATAGACTTTCATTGGCGGCCATGCCGGTCACATGTGAGCAGGCAGCCTGTGTAAATTGCACATTGCACATATGCGCTGCGACAAGCTTGTCTAACTGTCAATTAATGATTATAATTAATTTAATGTTGCCATAAATACAATCGCTTTGTCACATATGTGACAAAAAATATTTAGCGACTTTTGCTTCTAGTCATGAACCCGAGCAGGTGTCCGAACAAAGTCACTCTACTGATCGTCGATTTCATTCACCAATTCAAACCATAACTCGGTAATTCTGCCTTGCTCTCTGCTTTGTCTGTCTCGGCCAATTGTTTTGTTCACTTTGAAGGTCTGTTTTCTGGGTGTTGTTTGTTGTGTGCACTCATTACATTGCGATTAGATTTAATTACATTTGTAAATACTGCCCTCGTGTGATATCTTTGCGATGTTTTACCATCGTCGATGGCATCGACAATTGGCAACCAGTTAGTAGAAGCAAGCAACATCATTGAGCACTGGAAAGCGGTTGGTCCTGATCGGCCACTGGTCACTCAACTCGCCTAATTGGACGATCGACTGACTGACTCGATAGATTTAAGCACAGATTTTAATGTGCCGACCAGCCAAGAGAAACACTGACTCACTCGACCAATTACGTGCCACACAACAAATACGGTTTCTCAGTGTTGGTGTGTGATCCTTTTACTAGGTCTGTGGGTTGCGTTGTGTACTTATAGAGAGCAAATAGAGTGCTTACCAGGACAATATCGACCTGAATGAGGCATAAATGGTCTGTTGTGTGCTATAACATATTGGGCCCAATTACCAGTTGCACAACGAAAACAATGTGTCAACTATAAAAGATCGAAGTGACAGGCACTAATCCAGGCAGGCAGATCAATGCACTAATTGGCACTAAATGAATCGAGTCGATTAAAGGACTAAAAGACAGTTGCCTGAGGGTGTGAAGTGTGACAGTGCGGGCATTGGCGCTACAACATTTGAACACTATCTGGGCGCAAGTCACTCTGCAAGCGCGGGTGGCGCCGTTACTGATGGACTTGTGTAGTAACAGCCTTGCGATGGCCACAGAGTTGAGCTTATCGCTTGTCACTGAATCGATGGTCAGTCAGAACAGACCGACGACAACGGAAGAACGTTTTGATTGTCTCCTCAGGCATATTTTGATGGAATGTAATGTGCTTTATAAGTGGGTCCTTCTAGTCTTCTAGTTCTCTGTTCATCTGTCGCTTCTTCTTCTACTCATCTCACTACACAACCATCAATCTACTTTCAAGATCATGGACTTTCAAACAATCACTCAAGTTTTTGGCGAAAATTTTACCCAATTTGTTCACCAGATAAGAAATAGAATGATTAAAAACTCGATCGCCAATATAGATTCTGAACTTTGGGAGAGAATTGCCGAGTTATATGAAGTGTTTCTGGAAAAGGAGCAGGAAATGCAAGTGGACACCAAGCAAGTGTACCATTCTGGAGCTACTGTTGGAAGTGCCATTAAAGCTGCTACTACCACTGCTGCTGAAGACCAACAAGACACTCCTCAAGAGCAGCCCGTGCAATCCAATGTATCTCTGTCCGATGAACAACAGCAACAACAATCTGTACTTGATGGCAATAATTCTCGATTCGATTTGTTAGAGTCGATTAACGACCAACCTGCAACATCATCATCTGGAGCACAGAACTCGATGATCAATCAAGACGTCTCTATGGGCTCGAATGTTGATGGGCAACCTTTTGATGCCGCAATGCCTAAATTGCAATCTTCCCAAATTAACAAATTCCTGGCTCCAACTGAAAACCCTGAGATAGAACTCAACTTTGAAAGACAGGCAGCTAGATTGTCAATCGAGAAAGACATTTTCTCTGAAGCACAACCAATCAACGAATCGCTATTGAACGATCGCATCGAAACCTGTAGATTTTGCATGACCGAGAGCGGTCAACCTCAAGCATTTATTCTCGATACGGTGGCTCGTGCCTCAACAAGTACTACTCCCGTCTCAAGTGAACCAGCGCAATCGATTGCAGCAAGTGCCACCAACATTCCTGTCGCAGCAGAAGTGGACCAACAAAATGAGATGCAAGTGCACCACAATCAAACAGACAAGCCAACCAAAGCCTACACCTGCAAGCTGGACAATTGTGACAAATCTTTCCGCTTCAAAAGTGACCTCAAACGCCACTGGCTCATACACTTCGACTATCGGCCATACATTTGCAAATATGGTGATGGCTGCAGGGCAGATTTCCGTGATTGGAACACAACCGTGCAACACATACGTGCAGTCCATTTCAACTTGCCAAACCGTGGTCCCGAGATGAAAAAGAACAGGAAGATGAACAAGGTTATCAGAAAGCATCTTTTCGTCAATCGTGAAATACTCAAAGAAGTGTATGCTCGTGCAGAGAGACAGTCTATGAATGCACAATAATCAATTTGCCCCAGTGCCTGAATTCACAATGATCGATTGATGTGTCACTTGTGTAAATATGCAAATCAACATTTATTTTGTAACATAAACGAAGTAAAGTAACATTTAGTATAACAGTCAAACAGTCAAATTGTGTGTCGGTCAATTAAATTAAATCTGTGTATGTGACTAGATTTCGATATTTTGTGTTACTCGAAAATGGTGTAGTTGTTTATGAAAAGATATAGTTGACCAGCATTATAACTGTGAAATAGAGGATGATCACAGGTCCGGTGATCGATCCAAAACCAAACAAAACTGGGTTTCCAACAGATTGCTTACTCCTCGATCGGGACCTATCTGTTCGGATTCTACCACATTTGTCAGTTGTTGCTGCTGTCTGTACGAATCGATCTCCTCTATCTTGATTGCTAGGTAATTTGGCTGCATAGTGCAATAGTTTGGTCGGCCAGTAAATCTACCTAATTAGTTATAACTGCAACACCGATATATTCTCTCTATCTACCTTCTACACTGCTCTTCAATTATCATTCGATCCTGTGCTTTAGCTAATGGCTAGAGAGCTACCAACAAAAGTCCCGTTTGGTGTGAGGATTTGTTTGTGCACACCATCTGTGAGCACACAACTTCCCCTTAATGTTTGGTCCAACTGCCCACCAGGCTGTACCTAGCACGGTGTCCTTAGCCAATGTCAAATGGCAGTGTTAGTATTGTGGGTCACTATGGCCATTTCACTTTTTATTTCCCCTTCGGCGTATCTCGTTTGTTGTCTTAATTCGATCGTTGAAAGTGTCACTTGAAAAGTCTCCTTTTCTTTGCGTTTACATTTTGCTCCCAAAAGGAGATGTTGAAAGTCATTTGAATGGTAATGAGAGATCGAGTGTCGAATTACACAGAAAGGTTGTCGGTGGATGTGCTGAGTGCCGATGCATCCGAAGCATGTCTCTGACACGGACATGATCATGCCTGCACTCTTCTTTTTGGTGACCCTCAACTTGGCTCTGACCATTGAGCACTGTCCGTCTCACATTGTCTCAGTTGGGAGTTATGGTCGTTCGGGACCCCAAAACCAATGGTCCGGTCGAAGCAATTAATTGATGGAACAAGTGTCCCACTAGCTTCAGCTTCAGCCTTCACCGACTGTCTCTCTAATTACTTTGTCACCATTCGGTGATGATTATTATCGATGGTCCACTGGCACATTGGACTGACTTTCCTGTCTGCTGCAGTCAACCTGCGAAGCACCAGCCACGGTGCTTGTTTGAGACATTACCATTTGGCAAATTGAAATTACTAGTGCCACTGTAAACAGCAAATCTCACTGGCATGTCTGTCCTGGTCTGTCTACCTTCCTCCAATTGAAAGATGCAAATCAGCTGCCAGGACCGATTCCGTTGGCTAGACAAATTATTTTAAACCTGTTTTAAGTCTGTTTGCGCGCTTTACCTTGTCCTCTGACTCGTCAGCTAATAAACGTAAATTTATTATCTATCCGCTGTCTTTATTACTTTTGCCTTGGTGTTTGAATATCATTACAACCATTACCGTTATTAGCTTGCTGACTGTTGATGTCGCCTTGTTCACACTCGATTTATTCATTAATCATTTTGTCATTGCTTGTACCAATTCTGTAGCCCAATCACTGCTAGTCCAGTCGGTCAAATTACCGATCGGACCGATTCATCCATTCACTTACTGTCCAATTTGGCTCCATAATTGGCACTCTGCCCACTACCGGCACCTTACCTTGTCCGAGTGGTCTATTTTAGTGGTTAACTTTCTCAATGCTGGTCATATGTCACACATGTTCACATCGTCAACTGTTGTTGCCTCTTCATTTGTCCGAGTGTATATGTCTTATACAGAGCTCTGTTTTTATGGAGTGGCGCGAGATGGCCATTATGTCCCCCAAATAGACCCACAACATAAGAGAATGCGAAATTATCGTTTTCCGCGTGTTCCTTAACAATGTTGTGTCTTTCTTTTGCACATTTGGTTTATTACTTGTGCCTGGCGCCAGGCAGGCACAATATATAGAGTTCAACTCATGTGAGTGCAATGCGTCTTCGAATAGGCTGAGAACCACTGCTCGTGAGCTTACGAGACGTCAGTCCATGTTGTGTTTGTCTCCTTATCAGTGGCACTGTGTGCATTACCAAAGTGGACTGTGTGTCTAATTACTAATCTATCCATGTGTCGTATATCTCCGCATTACCACCATCAACAGTGAAATGTAGAAAGTCCGGTTCAAGATAGCTCTTGAAGAGGCAAGCCAAGTAGTGTACACCACGTCAAGGGCGCTCCACGAGCCACTCGAGTCGTTCGATCGTTCTCCATCTGAGCCATAATCACTGAACCATCGTTCTAGTAAATGTAAGGTATCAATGGTGACCGCAACACCTAATGGCCACACTCGATGTACTATAATGGCAAAAAGAAAGAAATATAATATGCCAATTAGGTCATTGGGCACAAGGCCAAGTGGAGGTGGAGCAAATACATTCGACACTGATTTGTGGCTGTGTTTGTGATTGCACATTGGATGGAGTGAATGAAACTCGATCAATTGAGGTGTATCGTGTGTCATGTAGGGTGACGCGTGGCATGTCGCCTTCACAGGTATACCTTGTATACACCTTGTGTGCATCTGCGGTGTCTTGTCAATGCTGTCTATGTCTGTGTGATCAGTATGTACCGCGTCCGTATCCTGTACGGCACACCCTAAGGACGTGCGACACATTCATCGATTAGATCGATGGTTCACTGGACCTAATTACCACTGAACAATGACAAAAATGTTAGTTGGGTGGCAGTATAGTCTGCTCTACACTGGAGTCCACAGACCAACAGGACAAGTCACTTCTGATCAGTGTTTTGTGGTTCGGTTGCGCTAGTGGCAAACAAGTATGATTGCACAGCGCGCGATTCGAATTCTCCAAATCGTCATCACCCTTGCAACCACATGTGAATGCGTTAACGCATCCTTAATCAGCACACCCGTCTTAAGATGTAGATTGAGGGCCAATCCAAATTCGGTCACCGAAGCAACGAATCCCTTCACAAAGTCAAACAGTGCCACTGTTTCGCATTACATATGAATATAAACGACTAGAGCTACTACTCGGGGGATTTAGTCCAAAGGATTCGGGAGTACAGTTCGGTCTTGATTCACGTGGCGACAAAGTCGAAGTTAGAGCACGAAAAAGGTGAAAGAGAGAGGAAGGAGAGGTGTTGCCCGAAGGAAGAGAAAAGTTGAAGTGCTCAAAGTGCGTACTGAGCCAAAATGAAGTCACACAAAGAGATCCTCTGAAGTGTGGAGGGGGTGCGCATTCGCAGATTGGCTCAAATTGGTGGCACAGTCACGTGATTTTGTACTGTAGAAGAGGCAGTGGAGGCGTGGAGATGGAGGTGATGGTAGGAGTGTACCGACCCAACTCCACCGCTAGCGGATTTATTCCTCGATTATAGGCTCCAGAAGACCCGTTAGGCTTGCAACACTTTAGTTATAATAGTACAACTAGTCGTTCCAACAGAAAGAGACAAAGGTCCAAGAACAAGTGCATCAGGACTACAACTCTCCTCGCCGTTACGACTTCTATGAATGGGAGCACACACAAAGCGGGGGTGGAACAAACATCGATACCAGGATCAGTATCGATTCATTTGGTGGTCAGGAAATTCGGTAATCACTGTACGAAAGACAAAGAACAAATAAACCAAAGAAGGCTTTTAATATAATAATAACAAAAGAATGTAAATACACAGAAAACATCCGATTCTGTTTAAATTCTGTTATATTAGAAGGCTTGTCTTAATCTGTTATTAACATGTTAAGGCTAAGGGATAAGGCGCACAGCAATGGGGAAGAGTCCAGCGGAGAATACATCGAATGCTAATGATGATCAAATAGCAAAAAGTAAACTAAATAATTCAAAAAAGAGTAAATATATAATCCAAATCAAAATTAGGTCAAATAGATGGAAAATACCTTAAAAAGCTGTCCGAACCCATTGCCTTGGCTGTAAAGGCAATACGCAAAGAAATTCTCCTAAAGAATACAAAAAAGAATTAGTAATCAAAATCAAAACTATAACAGGCAGAATAGAAGATACACCATCCTTATCCACTTATTTAGTAAGTGAGTCCATTCCGCTAACTCTGGCGGTGAAGGGAATGCACACAGAAATTCCACTAAATAATACAAATACAAAAAAATTAGTGATGCAAATCAAAATTAGCAAATATAAATAAAATACATACCATTAAAGTAACCCTCGAGCCATCACCGCCATCTCCGACAGTGAAGGGAGTGCGCAAAGAAAAGATATCCTAAAAAATAAGGAAAGAATTGGTAATTCAAACCAAAAGTAAAAGAGAAAATACATACCTAGAATATATTTGAGCCCATTCAGCTATCCCCTGACGGTGAAGGGAATGCATACAGAAATTCCACTAAATAATATAAAAACAAATTAGTAAAGCAAATCAAAATTAGATAAAACAGAAATGTGTACCTTAGGAGAGAGTAACCCGAATGATTGAGCCGATTCCGCTATCTATCACCGGTCGTGAAAGGAATGGGCACAGAAAATCCCCTAAAGAAAAGAAGATATATATTAGAAACCAAAATTAAAATATTAGGTAGTGTTGAGTAAAACACGATGCTATTCAACAGGTAGAAGGGGAAATATCCATACCTTAATAGACCCGTTGCCAATCAAGTCCAAGCTCTGCAGGCATAGAAGTCCCCCTAAAGAACACAAAAACGGATTAGTAACCAAAAATAGATTATAATAATATAAGCAAAATACACACCTTTTTAAATAGACATTCCAAATGATGGAATGCCACTATCCTTAGCTGTAAAAGCAAACGGCACACAAAGAACGGAGCTCCTAAAAAATAGAAACAAAAAAGGCAATTTAAAATGTGTTATAGAGAAAATAAATATACCTTAAATAAAGCGGCTCGAATGATGAAACCATTACCGCTATCTCCGGCCGAGTGAAGGTAATGCAAACGCCTTAAAAAATAAATATAAACAAAATTATTTTGGTGAATAAAATAAAATATAAAATACCATAATATTATGAATCGGTTGGTAAATTAGACAAAACCAAAGAATTCGACATTTGTTGACACTCTAAATATATTCTCGAGTAATGGGTGGTGTGAATAGAAGCAATTTAAAATTGTCAATTTGGATCGGACAACGAGGTTGGTCAGGATGACAACAACCGAACACACAAATGACCAGCGCGTGGCTGCGCGTCTCGAGGAAGGACGCCATTCATAAATGTAGTGTTTAGGCGGCAACAAAGCGCGCGTTATTCAAATTTCCGAACACAAAATAAACAATAAAAATGTTTTTAATGAAAAAAAATGCAATAATAATAATAATAAACTAAGAATATTAGATAAGATCACTTAAAAGCTGTCAATACTTAATACACAATAAGATTCTAAACATAGTACATTCGATTTTTCATTTCATTCTTAACACAAACCACTTCTTTAAGAACATCAAGCAGTTCCTTCGGAATCGGACGTTGTCCTCTGTTACCAAAATCGCTAATAACTGACTCCTCATCATCGTCCCTAAAAAGATTCGACTTATCAGCTCCGTCAGACAGTACAGGAATCAAGCGAAACGCTTCAATATGTTTCTTTGCTTGATAAGCACACTTGTCGGCATACTTGACAGGGGTCGGAATGGAAAGCGTATCATTAGTTGCAATATAGTTACGACAAGAAAAATAACAAAACATTTCGAGTTGATCTGTGGAGAGGCGATGGTCATCGGATATGCGAACATACTTAGTAGGACTAGAAGTGCCCTAGTAGGAGAAAACAATACAAAATATATTAGGAAAGTGGATAATAAATCAACTCAGACTTACCAAATAACTAAAATGACTATTCAGAAACACCATTCCACGACTGGTAGGTTCAACAATGTGCGTGTCCACCACCGTTCCAGGTGGAACATTAAATGTCCGTTTACTTGATGGAGCAAGATTGGAACCTTCATTCATCAGAGCAAATCGAGTGGTGTGTCTCTTCTGGACAACAATCAGACTCAATTTGATTTCTTCACCAATACCTCGAATAGCATTCCTGATCTTGGGCTCTTCCTCCATCAAGACGAGCTTCATCTGACCATCCGAAACTCCATCACGAAAGATAATCAAACTTTTCGGGAAGAAACCATTAGTCTTGCGGTACTGCTCCAACAGTTCCACCACCATCTCCTCAAGATTCATCACAAGTTCGAGGCACTTCTTGGGCTGCACCCGAACGCAGCTAGTAAAGTTGTACATGAATCGATCGGTAGAGCCAACAGCCACAGCAATTGAAGCGCTAATCTTCTCCATAGCTCCGGGATGATTCACATCAATTCCGATCACCATAGTGTTCGCCATTTTAAAAGGAAGAGTCGGAATATACTGGCCACAATCGACAATGGCATTATTTCCACCCAATTTGCCGTTGACGCTCAAAAGTAGCTTCTTAAAGTAGCCATTTGGTGGCCGTTTCACATTGTCACCATCCAAATCCTGACAAACAATGTTGTGGCGAACATCAGTAAGGTACTTGCTGAGATTGTACAACTGGTCCGGAAGCAAAAGGTCGGAACGTTGTTGACCTAAGAAGGTATAAACAAAATTGTAAATTCGCGATTAAACCATTCGTCACTTACTTTGAGGAATAACAACCAAAACAAAATGAGGACGAGTCCTATTGACAAAATCGTCAAACTTCAGCTTAACCTCCTCGGCAGTGCAGTTCCTAATCGTAATCACGTTACTTGGTGGGAGCTCACCAAAAAGGAGTTTCTTTTCACGGGCATGACGCAAAAAAAGATTCGCAAATTTGTTCAAATGCCACTCCGTACAGGTCGAATCGAAATTGACCAAACACCAGCGTTGAACTTTGACTTGAGAAATTAAATCAGACCGCAGCACTTGTGGCAGCTTTAGGACACGAGCCCGAAACTGAACAGGCTTGTGGATAAGATCGATTCGAAATTGGCGTAAAAAGACAGGATTAATAGCGGCGATTTCTTCAATACGTTCAGTAACATTTTTAAAATATTTTCGAGGTTCGTTGCTTGCTTCTTGAGGAAGAATAGCCTTAACGGACTTGTCGTACTTGTAATTCTGGACAAATTGGTCCGGGAGTAGATGACACAGTTCCATAGGAATGTGACCTTCTGTTAGAGCGATAAACATACATTAGAAAGACTAATTCACAAATACAAAACAAACCTTTACGTCCTTTTAGTTGGACTACAACCAAAGGATAGCGTTCTGTGCGAATTCCTAATTCGTACCAAAAATAATCTTCCACTGTACAATTCGGAATAAATCTTTCGGTTCTTTTGTTAGTGTAATCAAAACACAAATGACGACTGCGATCATCGGGCTTATTGATAACGATCCGCTTGATGATATAGTCCCTAGGTTCAGCACCATGGCGGGTCATAAACCTGAAGCCTTTGGCCTGGGTGGATAAAATAAAAAAATTGTCACTACCATTTAAAATCAACCAAAACCAAACTCACCATTCTAGAAGCCTCCTTCACCTGTTCTTCGGTTAACTCTTCTAGCCAAACATAATCGTTATCGGCAGGACGACCACGACCAACGATAGCCCGAACAAATCGATCCAAAGTTCGGTTACATCTTCCCTCACCATTACAGAGGCAGGAAAACCTTCGTGCAATAACCACACCTAATTTCGAATGCAAGTTGAGAGCCAATCCAAATTCGGCCATTCGTACGGAGGCTACAAAGCCGGGCACAAACTCAAACAGCTTCACCTTTGGCGTGATAATACGTTCTTGGGACAAATCATAGTATTTTCCCGCATTGTGAGTGTACTTTTGATCAAATAGGTTTCGAAAGATCAAGTTGTACACTGAGAACACAGTCTCGGACACTTTCACTTTAGAATACTTCAGATTCTTGGAACTATAGTAGCGATTAACCTAAAAAATAAAAAAAACAATCAGAAACCTAATACAAACGGAAATGTGTACTAACCTCACAAAGATCCACATCCCCAACCTCTTCAAGCGAAACCAAATACTCCGTACCATCCATCAAAAGAGGAAAATGTCGAACATATGGAAATTGTTCAAAAGCGTACAGATTCGCCAGTCCATCATAAACGAACACGAGTTTTGGCTTCTCCTTCTCCATGTAGGACTTGAGAACTTTCAGATAATTTGTCTGATACGCATCGACCAGTCTTCCCTTGTTCACTTGTATCTTCACATCATAGTGATACATAGTAAAGCCCTCGGTTTCGAGTTTGAAATAATTGCCCAAAAGCTCAAGACCGGGCGTACCAGAGGAACCAGGAAAAAGGGCTTTTTGGGGGACAAGTGGCTCAACCTCAATAGTTTCGGGCATTTCTTGGGGACTTCGAGTACGCGGGGGGCGTCCTCTGCCACGGTGGCTTTCATAATGTCCACGATTCGGGTAGGTTCCATTAGATTCTCGTGAAAGGAAATCACGACCACCATCATGAGAGAAATTACGAGGGTTAGGATTTTCCCCACGATAAGAACCAAAGTGTTGCCCGCGAGATACGTCTCGACCATCGCGACCTCCAGAGGATTCACCACCACCGCATGCATACCCAGAGTGGTCGCGACCATTTCGCGAGTTATGTTCATCGGGCGAGGAGCCTGAATAGTGACTTTGGGAGGAACTTCCACCGTCACGAGAATAACCAGAACGACCTCGAAAAGAAAAATTTCTTTTGGGATTATCACCCATTTTGTTTGCGACTGCTGGTGATATACGATGCACAATCCTAAATAAATAGAAAATAAAATAAAATTAGTGATTCAAAATAAATTAGTTTATTAGTTGGCAAACGGAAAACATACCTAATAGATTATGAAGAGTAGAAAATAGACCACGGACCTTTCGAAACTACTCAAAAAAGATCGGGACGGAAACGAAGACCGAAAACCGATAAAACCTATTTTAGAAAAAAAACAAAATTAAAATAAAATAATTATTAAAGGTAATGTACATACTTTTAAGAAATTCGCGATACACAATAATCGGATAATTAATTCGGCGGGTATAATTATCGTCCGATTCTTGTGACTATCGGTAATAGGGGGAAAATAGGCAAAATGGCCAGGAACAAGTAGGATACCAAATACCCGAAAAGAAGGAATCTTGAGAATCGGAGGGAGCCAGGGAGAGAGAGGAGAGGAGAAGAGAGCGAAGTAGACAGCACAAAAGAAAAGGAAGCTATGATCGCACACGTTCGGTGACGCACTGCCGCTGACTAGATAGAGGTGGAGGTTAGAATGAGCATGCGCAGTCTCGCATAGAAGGTGTCAGAATATGCCAACTTGTAGTATGCAACAGTTGTGGTTGGATGTGAGATTGTGAGAGGTGGAGGCGTGATTGCGTCAGTGTGTGCGGAGGGTGACAGTGTCACTGACACCGCCGCCCAACCAGTGAGTGTCTCATACGTTCTCTAGAACGCACTAGAATGTTCAAAAACATTCCAGAATTACGTCCACAAATGTATTCCGTTAGGTTGTATATAAATATTAAACTAAAGTTCAAATAATTTGATCCAGAAACAGAGGAATCGTTCGGAACTAAACGGCTGCCACAGTGCCAGTGCCACTACATGTGTTATACGTCTTCTATGAAGGGTTACATTTTGAAATATAATTTATATTATAAACAAGCCGCCAATGGGTGTGTTTACACTTGTACTGTCGCCAGCGATAGCGACCGAAAAATCAAAATATTTTATTGTTTTGTGCTGTCGTTCGAGCGATAGGAGTGACCCACAAAAGTTGGTACTCTGCAGTCCAAAGTAGGCCTAGCGACACCAATCGATGGCGATAGTTTAAGTGTAAACAGGCCCAATGTTTTAATTATTAGAGTGCCACTGGCGTGTTTCATCATGTCCATGATATGTTATCACAGACTCATCATCACAAACGGTGGTCACTTTCCCTCTCTTGACCACTGTCATCACTGACTGATCATCATTGCTCACATCGTCCACTACTTAAAGTGGCCTGTTTGGCTTCGTTTCCCTTCAGACAAACTTGTTACTGTTGGCAGTCTGTTTGTTTGGCCGTTCTATCTCTCACTTTTCGTCGTTGCGATCAATTTCTTCAAACTTTGACTCCTCAAATTGTTCTTGCCACACTCTCAATATGTGTTCACGTGAATACGATGCCCGACGGTTGTCTCCTGGCCATATTTGACCGCATTCCTCTCGCCGAACTACTCCGCCACGATCGCGTTTGTCATCGGTGGGCATCATTTCTCCTGAGCGCGACGACGCATTATGGTACTGATTATGACGTAATGCAGCTTGGAACAGTGTGCAACGATACGATCATACCGAATTGCGCCATGTTGCCTTGGGAAATTATGAAAATGATCGCGAACACGAAACTGTGCTCAATCACCAATTTTACTGGGACTGGGTGTTTGACACTGTTGGGCATGTCCAGTTTGGTGAATTCTGTCGACGATTTGGCTCGTTGACTATGTTGGGAATCAATAATAAAACTTATTAATGTTTATTCAGTTAAAAATAATATAATGCGATATGATAAGATCAAATTTAAAAGCAAATAAAAGGATTACTAAACATAAAAGATTCGATTCTTGGACAGCTCGCCTGGTTGAACAGCCTTGTTCAGTAAAATCAACAAATCGTCCGAAATCTCGGGTTCATTATTATTGTAGTTGTTGACACTATAACCGGACACCACCGATCGCTCATCAAGTACAGACGGATTCACCAACAGATAGCCTTGAATGGCAATCTTGGCTTGTGCCGCACACAGATCCGCGTACTGAACAGGGGTGGGAATGGACAGAATGTTGTTGCAGCCAATGTAGTGGTGACACGAGAAGTAACAGAATTTTTCAAGTTGGTCGGTGGTGAGACGGTGTTCATCCAACAGAACCACATACTTAGTGGGATGAGACGTGCCCTTTGAGAAAGATTACACCATTAGATAAGAAAATAATAACATTGAGGATATGACTTACAATGTAACTAAAATGACTATTAAGCTCAAGCATTTTCTCCTTAAATGGATCGACAATCATCGAATCCACAACAGTACCGTTTGGAACATTGAAAGTAGGCGTGTTGGAGTTTGGCTTGCAGCCCTGCTCTTTCATTGCGAATCGCGTTATGTGTCGCTTCTGTACCACCACTAGAGTCAACTTAATGTTAATGTTGAGTCGATCGGTGGCACTTCGAATTTGTGGAACCTCCTCCTCGAGGACCAGTCCAAATTGGCCATCCGAGACGCCATCGCGAAAGATAAATATGCTCTTCGGATATGCACCATTCGTCTTAAAGAATTGTGCCAACAACTCCTCGGTCATTTGGGACAGGTCCTGCACCAGTTCGACTCGCTGTTTTGGTTGTACACGAATTGAGCATGAGAAATTGTACATGCAACAGTCCGTAGAGCCAACAGCCACCGCAATCGACGCATCAATGGTCTCACCATGACCAGGGTGGTTTACATCGATTCCCATAATCATAACTTCGGGGGGCAATTGGGTCATTTCGGACAGCTTAAACGGAAGGTCAGGAATATAGCGACCAACATCCACAACCTTATTCTTGCCTCCGAGTTTACCATTGATGCTAAGGAGTAGAGTCTTGAAATAGCCATTCTTGGGATTCTTAAGCTCTTCTCCGTTCACATTTTGACACACAATCTGATAGTGGAAATCCGTGAAGTATTTGCTCAGATTGTGCAGTTCATCACAACGGAGACTTGGCGCGACTTGTTGATCTGTAGTAAAAAAAAAGAAACAGGAATTATAAACAAATATTAAGAATTATGATAAGAAAATCGATTAGTAATAATAGATCTACAATCGGGAGTGAGGAACGAATCAATCGACAGCAGAAAAAAGAACTCTTCACTATCGAAATAACATATTCTTCTTATGCGAATCGTGATTGTGATAAACGAATTATTAATCGATTAATAATAAAAAAGAATATTCACTTACTTTCTGGAATGACTATCAAAACAAAATGCGGATCAATTTTCTTCTTGATGTTCTCGAATGCATTCTCCACTCTTTGGGCAGTGCATTGCGAAAGTGAAATCACCGCCATTGGTTCGTCAAAGTTCAGTTTCTTTGCCTCTAACATAAATTTGTCCAAAAAGTTGTTCAACTGCTCCCGGTTGCAGGTTTCATCACACGAAATCAAGCACCACCGTTTGCCTTTGACCTCGGCAAAGTCGGTGTCAATCGGTAGACGCGCCACAGGTGCTGGCAGCACACGACCATCAAATCCAACAGGTTGGGTAATTAGTTTCAATTGGAAACGTTCGAGAAGTCTCGGGTCAATGGAGGCAATCTCCACCACTCTCGAATTGACCTTTACAAAGTAGTCTTCGGGCTGGTGGGAGGACTCTTTCGGAAGTTGATCCTTCAGAAATTGATCGTGCTTGTATTCGGGAATAAATTGTTTCGACACTAGGTAACATAATTCCATAGGAATATGCGAATCTATATGTAAGAGAAAGAGAGGAATCGCAATTAATATAAAATCCAAAATAGAATCCACAAACAACAAACCTTTCGAACCAGGATGGAAAGCCACAACCAATGGATACGGCTCCAGTTCGATTTCCGGGTAGATACGATTGAAATACATTTGAACAGATGTTTTGACCGTTGTTCGCTCATTAGTGTCCGGGTCAGTAATGTAGCTCTCAAAAAACTGTTCGTTCGGCTTCTTGAGGATAATCTTCTTGATAGTATAGGTAAGTGTATTCTTGCCGTGATGGGTCATAATCTTGAATCCTTTAACCATTTTCGATACATTCTCGATTTGAGTATCGTTAATATTTTGAAGAATACGAAAGTTATCACACGATCGTCCAGCGGTGATCAAGGCGAGTACAAATCGATCCAATGTATGGTTACAAATTCTCTCCTTAGAGCAGTCCTTAGAGCATGTAAATTGTCGCGAAATGATAACTCCCGTTTTGAGATGTAGATTGAGAGCAAGGCCAAATTCAGCCATCCGAACGGACGCCACAAAGCCGGAGACAAAGTCGAATAGTTTTACAATCGGCACTTTCTTGTCCTTCTTCACAGTCTTCCACTGTTGTCCATAATCATTATCTTCTTTGATTTTGTTATCCGATAGATCGTAATAGTTTCCGTTGTTTCGCGTGTAATTCTGTTCAAAAAGTTGGCGAAACAATAGATTTGAGAGGTTGATGACTTGTTCAGACACAACAACCGATTCTTCAGACTTTCGTTCTTCATGATCAGCCATTTGTTCGTAATATAGCTTGACATTAGCAATATTAATTTTAGAACCGAGTGTTTCGGCAATCTTGACCAGAAATTGCTTTTCGCCAAACTGGTATGGTATTTCCTGTTCAGGCTCGAGCCGTTTCGCGACATACAGGTTAGTTAAACCATCGTGAAGATATTCCATTTCGGGGCGAAGACCCTTCATTACTGAATTGATAATCTTGGGATACAGATGCGGAAATGCATCCTTGGCTGCTCCACCATCTCGCATTTGTAGCACAATGCTGACATGATAATGATAGAATGCGAGCGAGTTTCCAGTGGTGAATTCGATAGGAAAAAAGTTGCCCAAAAGAGAAAGTTTTTCGCCAACTGTTCCACGGGGCAACTTTTGGGCCACCAGTGGCAATGGATTAGAGGTTTCAGGCATAGATCGAGGAATTCGTTGGATTTGACGAGAAAATCTTCCACCTCTGGCACGGTTTTGGTAGGTTCGACGTACATTATATCCACCAGAATAGCCAGCATTAGCAGAAATAGACGGGTCAACACCACCAGGAATAGGCGTCAGTTGGTAATTAGGCCAAGCGGGAGCATTCAGATTGAGTCCATCTCGAAAAATATGGTTCCGTTGATAATTATAATTTGGCCTAACAAAAGTAGCCGGATTGTGTCCACCTCTGCCTAGATAGCCAGAAAAATTGGTTCGTCCGACAAATAAAAAATAGAAATTATCAGAAAAAGTATTCAAAAATAAATATAAAAATAGGATTATCTGATTATTGATACTAAAATCGATACAAAACTAAATAATGTGGGATTCTTTTTATTAAATCGAAAATTTGATTTTACAATAAAATGTAAAGAATCCCACAAAATGGAAAATGGAGTTACATTTCCATAATAATAAAATAAAGTAAAATAAAATAGAAAGTGTAAAAATAACAAAATAGCACTCTTACGTTTAGGGTAAAAGCTCATCGTAAGACAACTAGGGAGTTTTCGAAGTAAAAAGTAAAAAGTGATATGGGTTCCAGAGGAACCGCCCTGTAGGGCTTCGGGTGAAGGTAATGCACACGGAAAATCTTATAAAAATAAATAAATAAAATTAGAGATTCAGATTATAAAGCAAATGAGGGAAAAACGTACCTCTTATGATAGATTGTTGATTAAAAACGACTCGATACAATCCAGAGAAACAGTTTCTTTTGGATTTAGACTTAGAATTGATTTGGAAGTAAAGAAAAAAATATTTTGCGTTTTAAATTTATCTTGGCAAACACAGGGCCAAAAATAAACGGATTAAGGGAAGTGTCGCCAGAATCCAGGTTGAGGGAGAATTAGCAAGAGGATTAAAAAACCAAAAAGCAGGATCCTTCGGCACTGCGCCAGAAAGAGACCTAGGACAGGGGGGAGTCACCGTGCCAAAATCCGACGATAAGACCGTGCCACGAATTTCCAGACAAAAACGAAAAATAGCTAAAAAATAATATTTAAATTAAAAAATATTAGGTAAATAAAATGTACCATACCTTTAGAAATTCGATAATACAATAAAACCGGAAAAGTCGAGAACGGATTTTGAAATAGCTGAGCAATCAAAGCTTCAGAAAGAATATCAGTAAATTCACACAAGAAATTTCTACAACAGAACAGAGAGCCAGGTCGAGGAGAGAAGAGTCCAGTTGAACGGAAGAGGAACAAATGAAAGCAACGTGCTCGACAACGATCGCATGACGTTGAAGACAAGACCGACGACGACGACGGTGAGGTGGAGGAGCGCCGTGGAGTGTCACCGCCTGCCCGACTCAGGATTGTCTCCTACTCCCTTAATTAAGTTTCTATAATATTCCAGAATTACACCCACAAGTGTGTCCCTATTGTACCAACCACTAAAGAACACTAAATTATCCAGAAAATACGATCCAGGAACAGATACAAACCATCCGGCTCCAAGCCACCACTACCTCCACTTATTTACGTCTTCTATGAAGGGTCATTTCTGAAGTGCTAGCAGTGTGTGGTGTTTATGTTCATCACAGTGGAGTGCCACTCCACTTTTGTCCGCACAAAGCTATTTTAAAATCATTTTGCTCGTCTTTTGGCGCGCCACTCGGTCATACACGATATTGTTGTGTTCGCCCGGCAGCTTTTCACTTTGTTTTGTCTGACCGTTCACCTTTGAGAATAACGTTGAGAATCTCTTTGTGAGTTATCACAATTGTCTGTCTGGCCATTACTTGTGTCTACAACAATAACAACAATCAACAAGTATCGCAATATTCTTTTATCACAATCATTATATCCTTTCACTATTTAGCTAACGATCATAATAATTCGTTCCAGAAATGGATACTCGTACGATGCCTGCGTCTCACCTGCCCGAGCTCTGTCTCGAGAACATCTTCATGCGAGTCCCACTTCATGATCTATTACTTTCCGTTCGTGTTGTGTGCTCCAATTGGCGAAGAATGGTTCCGACCGAATTGAGACATCGTCACTCGGTGGTGCTCGTTCGAGACTACAAAAAAGTTGTACAAACGAAACTGCGTGAACTAGACAATCCATTTGGAAGTGATTTGATTGTGCACGTTCGTCGTGAGGATGGTTCACGGTGGGCGCCACTACAATCACTCGACCAGATGTACTATGATGTACTTGTTGTGCCTGGTGGTGTACTGACCGAACCATTCACCACATCTTTGATGGACAATTTGGCTGGCATCACTCATCTCAACGTGGTGCAGTTACATACTCAGTTCGATACTCAAACTATTATCTCAATATTGAAACAAACTGCTCGCCTTCTGAACCACTACCGAAACGTTATTGTTTCATTAAAACTCAAAATATCTCCTGTAAGATGCATGGACAGCACAAAAGGCGTTATCACCTCTCTGTTCGGGTCCATCAACAAACTCAAAACACTACGGAACCTCACCTTGAATGTCCCTCTGTCAAAGGATGCTCTCATTACTTTGCCACTGAGACTGTCGATTCTGCCTAGGCTGGAAACGTTTGTCTTAAAGTTTACTTCGTTTTTGATTCTGTGTACCCTCTCAATCTTGTCCCCCATATAGCTTGGTACATACACCACCAGTAATGTTCGTATTGATTGCGAACCCAATTTGTCAGTGAACATGACACACGATCCACAATTTACTTGCAAATTCACTTCAGTCTGTGTTCCGACTGCTCTCAATATTACTCACCATGACAACGTTCATCACTTCTGTGAGCGCTTTTGCTCCATTTCCTGTCTCACACTGCACATTGGTACGATGCCAATGACCATATTGGCGCGATGTCTATCCTCACTGAGCCAATTGGTCAATTTGAAACTAGAAGCAGCAGTTCTCCCGGCGAACGAATATCCCCCACCCGAGTATGTTCAACTCCCGTCTGTCCGACTGCTTTCACTGACAAGATTGTGAGATGCACCACTCGATCTCATCTCGACACAGAACGACTTCACCTCTGCGAAATCTTTGCCAACCTCCAAGTGCTCTCATTCGACTAACAAATCGAAAGTTGTGATCTGTGCAAGTACAATGTCAAATTGGCTGGTCTAGACTTTGATGCCGAAGAGAGTGTCCGACTCGAGCAATGCATTCGTTCAGCTCGTAGGCCATTTCGTCGGTGTTCCAACTTGCACACAATTAAACTCGATGGCAATTATAATGTCAAGCATTGCAAACAATTCAGTTTGATCACTCGTGATGAGTTGTGAATATATATTTATTATGTTGTAAAGTCTGTTAAAGTGTTGTCTGTAAAGTAATAAGATTAATTAACTCACTAAGTGTTTGACCGAATAGCGAAACACGCTCGAAGAATCATCATCGCACTTGAAGTGTTCGATTCGAGTGAACGAGCCAACAAGCCCGATCTCGCTATAAACAGCTTGGAGCAATCGATGGAGACGCCTTTGAGAAAAGCAGAAAAGGCTCAAACGGTGAACATCAAGTCGCTAGGTCTTTTCAATTAATGAAATGAATAATTCGATAAACAAAATTGAAAGAGACATAAGCGGCCTTGTTATTATGACATGAGTGAGTGAGTGTGAGTGCAGGCAGATAAGGTCGAACGAGTGTGATAATTAGCAAGAGGCATTAATTAATGCATTATAATGAGATTTGGCGCAGAATTAACTGAGAACACAAAGCTAATTTGTCATCAGTTGGGTTAATTGGCTTTTGTTGGTGCCAGACACAAGTGCCGTTGCCGAATTGGCAATATGCTGAGGATGAGCTGTGGCGATCGATTTGACAATCACCAATGGAAACAAGATCAATCGGAACCGAACCAAAACAGACTTAACTGCAGAAGCCACATAGAAACATGTTGTCCAATCGGGTTCGAAATTAGGCGCACTGGCCGGTTGCATTGATGCACATAATCAAATCGCAATAATTGTCCCTGTTCGGAGACCACAAGTCACACTCACAGTGATGGCTGTGCAAAGAGGCCAATTAAGCCATGCCTCACTGGTACTGAGTATGGCGCCATCAATTAATGTGCGATAGATAACGAAAGCAAAACAAAGGCAATGTTCATATGGAAAAATAAGCAAACGACAAATATTTCAAAGCATCGGTAATGGCCAATCACCGAATCGGACAAACGGTGGACAGAATTAGGCTCAGAAATCTGTGTACAGACAGAGGGCACTTGATCGATGTCGAGATTAACGCGTATTCCATTTCGATTTGTCAGATTGCCACTATAATTATATTTAAATACTTCACTTGTTGCCCAAACAAATGTCTCGATCTACGATGCGAATAGTTTTAATGCACCAGTTTGTAGACACCGATTAGCGTGAATCGGTTACAAAGAGGATTGGTTCACTTGTTGGCTGTGCCAGTGTTAGATTGTCCCAGTTTGATCACTTTGCCTGAAGATGATTTTGGCACAGGAGTATACTTATAAGTGACTGTCCGTTGGCAGTGCTTGGTGCTTGAGTTTGATCACCGGCCAAAAAGACACTTTGTTGTATGTCGAGCACATGTTGTTGTCTGACTCACTGAGAAACAGTTTGTCTAGAATGGCGCTCACTTGGGCGTGACACGACTTTTGGTGACTAGTCTTGAGCCCTCGTCCTCCACTGGTTTGATGCGCTGCACATTGAACGGATAACGAAAGGTGTTGAGAGTGCAAAGAATCAAGACCATAAATCCACAGAGGCTGATTGGTACTGACCGAGAAATGACTCGGCAGAAAAGTTATTGTTGGCCGAATGCGACGTTCCCGGCCAGTGAACACACCAGTGAGCACTTTCCCATGACGCCATCCGAGAATACGCACTTTCTGAGAGTCTTCTTCTTGTTGGCCATATCCATAAAGACCAGCAATGATTGATCCGAGGTGAGATAAAATATCTCGTAGATTTGCCTAAAAGGACGCCAACCAGTAGTAGTGGTACCACAATTTGGCTCTGGCTCCAATGAGATCTATTTCTTTGTGCAGAGATCTTCTTTACCAGAGCTGGATGTCCTTTGTACTGACCAAGGTAGAACGAGTTACGTTCACTAGAATGCAGTCGTCGGCTTTGATTTACACTGAAATGGGTCGTGTTGAGAACAGACTGTGTCCACAATGGCCGTTTGACATGACCCAAGAGAGACACAGAACATAAAATTAAAGAACAAACTAAATCAAATCGAAACAAATAAAGTGGAGCTTTTAAAAGATTGTGCAAAAATATTGCAAATGCTGTAATCAAGTTGGATTTCATAATGATTGATTGATAATAAACAATTGCTAATTTAGAATTACTGGATTTGGTAATTTGAATTTATACGCATCAACTAGAAGAACAACCCTATTGTGCTCTTTCTCTGTGTGCCTGTATGTTTTGACTAATGCACGAACCATAGATTCAGTAAAAGTGTAAGTTCGAATTGAACAAAGCAATAACCACAAACCAAAGATGACTTAAATATTTCACTCTTGTTCGTAATCAGTGGTCACAACCAAAGTGAGCAAGAGCACCATTTTGAAGTTCGAGTTTGTTGCACAATTGCCAGCGAGTGCCAAATGCTTTCTTTAACATGCTATTAGACTAATAATTAGTACCATGTACTATTATTAATAGTTCTTGTCGTGACTTTGATGTTCTCAATTGTACACTCTGATTATGAGTGACTTTGTCCAAAACAAACCAATTCAATGTTTTATATTAGTAGACTGGCCAGCACAAAAGCCTACATTGTTATTTTTAGTGGCACCGAGTCGAATGGAGTATTCCATTAAATATAACAAATACATTAGTTTAGATTGAATAGTTTAATGGTCACATTGAAGGTGACTTTCATAAATTGGTTAATCAATTAATGGTCACATAATGGACCTGAATGCACGAGTGCACAAGTTTAGGCAGGGTTGTCCTCCTTGGCCAGGTTGAGTGCTCGTTTGTGAGCGGCTTCTACGGCACCGGACACTCCCGACTCGAGTCCCGAGGCGACATCTGCTTTGTCCAACACGCTGAGACCATAAATGGCGGGTCCCGACGGGGCACAGACCTCGTCCTTCAGCTCGTTCGGGTGCTTGCCAGTCTCGAGCAGAGTTTGAGTGGCACAGTTGACGGTTTTAGCGGCCAGCTGGCTGTCATTAATTGAGCAGACCACTTGCCTGCTTTGCTTTGATCGATTTACTATGTTGTCTTGTCTTGTTATGACTGTGGTTTAACGTGTTCAGATAAGTAAAACTCGATGGATATTTTTCCTCAATAGAGGAGACTGCATGTTGAAGTGTTCGCCACCAAATGCCAGTGCCGTTGCAAATGGCACATCGTCGTCACTTAAATGCACATGGAAAGTGTCGAGGGACGAGAGCTTGCAAGCACAAGGAAAGTAGTTGGACAATAGCCAATTGTAGTTGACAAACATAAATACATCTATAGAAGCGACATTTGTCTTTGCGATCGTTGAAACAAAGAGTGTGGTGACACACACTGAGCTAGAGACCGAGCCATTCTAGCCGATAATGGCCACAAATCGACATTTACTCGATCGTCTTTCGTGCACGAGTGGTCTATGTGTTTGTGTTTTCTATTGTTTGGTGCCCTATTCACTCGATTTGCAAGCTTGGCTCTCACCAGACAGGGAGTCACCTGGCCAACATAACAATGTTGCCACAACGCAAATAGACTTTTACTGGGAAATGAGCCAGTGGTGCTGTCCACTGCCATTAATGACAATTGTCAGCACTAATTGTTCTGTGTACGGCACTTGCATTGCATCACTATTATTAGTTAGCTACGTGTGGAATGTTGGATAACTGACTCACGTGTGAGTGGAGGGGCGTCGAGTGACAAGATGGTGTCAATTACAACCGATCGATTAGTCCACTGGATGCAATCCACAGGTGCACACGAGACAGGCCACTTTGTTTGCATCACACGCAATCTCACTTTGATCAATGTCACACTCGAATATATCGTGACCGTACTCAATTGTGTACGGCTACATTACTACCACAGGTTCTTTTCACATTTTGCAATTCTCTTCGCAGAACCAGTTAACTATGGGGTGGCAAGTTGTATTTACTGGCGAGTGGCACCGAGAACTCGATCATCATTACAAGGAACGAACCGTTCGGAAAGATCCTTTGGTGGTTTCATTGTTCATGATGATTCATAATTCATGATTCATTGTTGATGACGCAACGTGCGCCCACTCAACGGTTTGATTGCATTGAGTGCAATATCGTGGAATGGGCACCATTTACGATTTATATGTCCATAATCACTGTCACCAGTGTTGCTACTGTGCGATACTGCCATTTTTCACTGCTCACCGATGGGCGACAACTGAGACATTCGAATGCACAGACAGAATAACACAGACAATGCATCTGTCCAAGTCAGAATTGATTGTGCCCAGATAAGGACTCATCAACTGACAAATGTGCGTGTGCACAATCTACCAACATTGCACATTGGCTGGCCTTAGGCCTTGATCGTGACAATGTTCTCACCGACAGAGTTGTTGTTTGACTTTATTGCCTTTTGGGTTGACTTGTTCTTGTGTACTTTCACTTACTTGATATATTTGGCCAATTTAAGTGTTTGTGGTTTTGTTCGTTGCTTCGGAAATAAGCGAGAGCCAATCCTCTCCATGCAGTGATTGGTTGTTCGTTATTTGGTCATTCTGTGGCCAGTTTGTTTGTTCGACACTTTATTGCCAGTAATAATTTGTTGGCACGCTTGATCGCACCATTGAGCCTTTGAGCATTCGATCGTGGTGAGCGCACTCGATTAACACAATTATTCCTCTTTTGTCTCTCATGGCCCGCCGAATCACTTGTTCACTATCTGTTCGATCGATCAGTCTGCTACATTCTGCAAGTTCACCTCTCGGCATGCAATAATTTCTGTAAGTGGCATAACTAGCCAATTTCTTGCCTCGCCATACAAATATTGATTCGACATTTGCATTCGGTGTGCATCGTGCTTAAGCTTTTTACCACCGTCTATTTCCCCATTTCAATGCGACATTCGTATTTCTCACTTGATTTCAGCAATGTGCCATGCCAAATGCAACTCACACTCAATTGCACTCTGTTTGGAAATGTACCAAGTAATTGAGCCATTTGTTTATTGACTCACTCTCTCGTGTCGGTAGTTATTGTCTTTGCATTGGACAATTGGGCAATAATTTACATGCAATTTAATAGATTTATTAGGTGCCACTATGCGCACAAATGATGGATTACATTGCGGCCATTAGTGTACTAATGGCCATTTCAAATAAAGTACAATCACAATCGATTGTAATTGTAATTAAAAATAGCTCTACACACAATCACTACTGCCACAAATTTATTTGTTCATGCTCACTTCTAAACAGTCAGTGGAGGAGTTGAAACCGAAATGCATCGACTGTATCCATCTCCATAGTAATATGACAAGAGGCTAAAATGGATAATCGTTATGCCATGTCCAAGTGGATAATTTTGATGTTGCCATCCGAGCACAAGAGGACATACTCGTCAATTGTCAACAAGTTGACTCATCAGTGGCAGTAGTTCGGTCTGTTGGAAGTGTTGGTCGAGAAGGGAACCACATTCGGGAATGTTCTTGTAGAAGAAGTAAAGTTTGTGAGTCTGAGTGAGGAAGACATATGTGCTCAATGCGTTGCCGAATTGACACTTTTATTTGGCGAAGAAGCGCATTATTTTGATGCTTTCCACGTACAAAAGATTACGGTGACGGTTGGCAATGTGTGGCACTACCATTATCCGCACCCAGCCTCTGTCCATTGATCGCTCTGAGGTAGTGCTCGTGGCGAGTCACTTTGCGGCACTCGTTGATGAATTCATTCGTTCGATTGATTGCACAGCACGGTATAATTCTTGTCAGGCTGCTGTTGCAGTGCATTTTCATTATAAACATTCTTGTGGTCTATAGGCTGGAACATCTCCAAACACTTGTCACTGTAATCGCCTGGTGTGACTTGTGGAAGCACCACTGACTGTGTTGGTCGTTGCATGGTTCTATAGCAAACAAATTATCAACTGGTTAGAGTCGAGTCAATCATTGCAAATAAAGTGCTCACCTGATCCATTCGGTAGTATGGCACCGATCTCATGCGTTGAAGCATTGACGAGCTACCATGCAGTCGTCTGTCTTTTAAAAAGACTCTTTTTCCATATCGAACACAGTCGTTTGTCCGCTGGCTGAAAGATGTCATCCAGCAGGGAACGAAACTCTTAGGGCAATTTGCTTCATTGAGAGCAGCTTCTCCACTGTGCAATAAACTCAGAAGGCTTGGTTTGATTGAAGGGGTGACGCGAACAAGGTACATTGCAGCACTCCAATGCTCCACCAGTCCAGTTACGAGAGTCGAGTCAGTTAGAGCACTCGTTCATTCATTGGTTTGTTCATTACAGCCATCGATTGATGATCAACTGACAAGGTTGTCTTTGTGTTAGGCAAATTGACAGTTCCTGCGGCTTGCTCTTATGAATAAATTGCTTACATTGACATTCTCACTTGTAAACTATAAATGTGTGATGTCAATTGCTGGACCGATTACCTTTTCTTCCTGCCGACTTATTTGCACTGCAAACACTGACAAGTGAGGCAAGTGGACTTGTGATCATTTGTGAGTCAAAGTAAAAGTGCAACAGTTGCTGCCCTCTCTCCTAGATGTCACTACACATCGTCATCGAGTCGAGTGTCATCTTCCAGTGTGCCATCGAGCACGGAACACAAACACGCATGCTCACAGGCAAGCGTGCAAATACATTTACGCTTACGCCTCACACGATCGATTATTCTCGACTGAGCCTTTGTCTCGCTCACATCGACAAGGTCTCAATAGAATACCAGTTCCATTCTGACCATGGCGACCAAACGTTCAGAGCTTTCTCACTCTCAGAGCGGCTCTGAAATGATTGCGAATATTAAAAAAGAAGTTGGCAAATTGTATGGACTTGTCGTGGAAAGCCTGAAAAGCAAAACATCCCATCACAAGAATGCTCCAGTCGACCTCTTCGGACCTCTTCCTAAAATGTAAGTATTTTTTATTAATATTATTATTATTACTATTTATTTTTGTAAATAATTATTTTTTCAGGGATGATTGGATTTATATCAATCGAAATGTTCCTTTTTTAGACGAAAAATCTAGAGATAGTGATAGTGATAGTGATAGTGATAGTGATGAAGAAAAAGATTTTGAAGACGACGAGCTGGTGAAGTTTGTTGATATATTGAAGAAATCGTCTGTCTTTCAGCAGTTTGTGACTTACATGAACATTAAGAAAATTGCTTTTAAATGCCCAAATCACACTGCTTGTCTTATGATTGCTCTCAGCCTTGAGCGAGATTCTGAGTATGCGGACCGGTTGAATTCACAGTAAGTCACCATTATTAGTGTATTATTTTTATTTGATTATTTCCATTCTTTAGGCATTCTTGTGCTACAGTTGATTGTTCTCACATTGAAAGTGCCCACAAGAATGTGCACGTGCCTGACCAAACGCCTGCAAAGAATGAACAAACAGACATTGTTGCGAACATCGATGAGCCCCAACCGCGGGCTTACACGAACGAAGAAGCATTGGATTCGTTTAGAGTGTTGATCTGTGACATTTGTTGTACTTTTGACTGTCAAGTGCATCGTAAGTCTCTGCTTTTGTTTGCATTACAATTTTTGTTTGACATTTTATTTATTTATTTCTAGGCCACGAAAAGCCCACTTTGCCATTGCCTCCATTTGAAGATTTGTCTATTACAATCACTGAAAGTTGTGGAGTAGATTGCTTTTTCACTACTGACAAGTCTCGCCTGGCTGATGAATCATTGATAAAGGACATTCCCAACAGTGTTCAAACACTGATCAATGTGTTCCTTCCTACATTCAAAAATCATTACTGTAAGATTTCTAAGATGGTTGGTATGTCTCAAGAATTGAAGCTAACCTGTGCTCAGATTTGTGCTTACGATCGTATTACTAACAAGAAGAGTCTCAAAAAACAAGAATGTTCTTCTCAAAAGGCAGCTTCAACTACGGGAAAGCCGAATAAGAATATTTCCACTTGGCGCAAGGAAATGAAGATCTCAATGAAGAAAAATTCAAAAGAAAGAGTCAACTACCAGCCATGCTTTCATACCGGTCCCTGTAGGGAAGCTGACTGTGTGTGCTATAAAAATGGTATGCACTATACTCTTTTTTTGTCATTTCGGTTTGGTTTCATTTTATTTACCTCTTAGGTACTTCATGTGAAAGATTTTGCCAGTGTGCCAAAGAATGTAAGCGTCGTTTTCCAGGCTGTCAATGCAAGTCCAGCGGAACTCCAAAGAAAAACAACTCTCAACAACTTGAGCCTGATTCCACCGTGCCACTTTGTTTTTCGGCAAATTGTATTTGCTTTGCATCCGACCGTGAATGTGATCCTGTTCTGTGTGAAACATGTGATGCAGGCTGTGATCACGAACTGGCCCAATACAAGACACCCGAGTGTCAGAATGTGGCATTGCAACGAAGACTGGGCAAGATGTTACTGAAGGCCAAGTCAGATGTTGCTGGCTGGGGTGTGTTTCTCAATGGAACTGCTGAGAAGGATGAACTGATTGTGGAGTATGTGGGAGAGTTAATCACACAGACCGAAGCTAATGAGAGAGGAAGTTTGTATGATGAGAAAAGGTTTAGCTATTTGTTTGACCTTAATGGAGGTAAGCAACCGACATTGGCTATGTTACCGCCAATGTATGAAATTGTCTGTTTTCATTTTCTTTTCATTTAGAGTACACTGTGGATGCCACTCGAATGGGCAACCTGAGTCGCTTTATCAACCACTCCAAGCAAAATCCGAATTGCTATGCACGCATCGCACTGGTGAATGGTGAACATCGAATTGGTATCTATGCCGACACGTTCATTGACGACAAGGAAGAACTGTTCTTTGACTATGGCTATGACAGAAAAGCCAAACAATTTGTTAGCATTGAGCGTCCTTATTTGGCTCCTATTAAGAAGAAATAATTACTTTGAATAGATTAATCTAACTGCTAATTATATTTATTTATTAACTTTATTTGAAAGATCAGGCTGGCCAAACTGGACCCGAGCAGAAACTTTTTATCAATTAAAATCAAATATGGGAACCTTTTTCGCAATAAATTCAATTAACCAAATTAAATATACTGTGGCATTTTGTTTTGAATATCCTCTAAAATGTTGTTTATTGTTTAGTTGTATTGCAAATGAATTCGACACTGATTGCCATCGACATATAGTCGATTTTAAATGACTATACTTGCTTGTTTGTGTGCTACAAATGACCAAACAGAACAATCAATCAATTGGCTCGACGTATTCAAATTGAACATTATTAAACTCGTCCCTCGAATTATAGCTTCGTTCGACTGTTTCATCACTGCCCACCGACAGAAGTCAAACTGCGTTCAATGCACATTCATTCATTTGCCATTGTCTAACACGCGTGTAACTCTGTTCCTGACCTGTGCGATGACTTGCAAATTGACCACCTCGACCAAACATGACCCTTTGCTGCGCAAGTTGGACAACCAGTGCATGATCATCGAGAGAATGCTTGACGCAAGCCCTCGACCTGTGGCCTCTCTCAAGGAGCACATTGCGCTACTGGAAGATTCGATTGTGCAATTGCCTGATAAGCAAAGCTGGACCAAGTTGGTCGACCAGTACCGTAACATTGCGGTGCACTTCTGGCAGCGATTCGAGAAGAACCAAACTGTTGTGTCCACTCGATCACAGCCAAACAAGTCCACAAGCAGTCCGTCGGTTCAATGTCTCCGCAAAGAAATCAAGCCAAAGCCTGCGCCTTGTTCGCCACCTCCTCTTCCTTCCTTTCTTGGTGCTCCCCCAGGTGAAAATGTCTTTCCACCTCGACCTTATTATGGGTTGGTTCCAATTGCGCCACCGACAGACCAAATCCGTGCTGTGCTCAAACAGGCATTTGACCAGTTGGATCGTATCGAAAGTGTGGATGCAGAGGCAACGAAGCAACTCCTTTTGATGATTACCATGGCCCGTGCTATCACCATGCCCTACTGGAAGAACATCGAACTGTTGTCGGACATTTTTAGATGGGCCTTTTGTAAACTGCCCAAAGATCTTCGTGTGGAGCACCACCGAGCCAAGAAAAAGTGGTTATCCGATTTGCGCAACTTCATATGATGCATTCAATTCGAGATTGACAAGTCTATCATGCAGCTGCAGATGGACTTTGAAGCACTTTGATGCTTGTGCCAACGATGGCCCTCCTGCTGGAGACATTGGTCCAACCAAACGAAAAGTATGATTCTACTGCAAATTGAATGGTCACATTTCGCGTCACTGTCCAGTGCTCAAGTCCACTCTGTGTGTCAAGTGCCTCCAATTTGGCCACACTAATGGTCGCTGTTTCAATGGATTGAAGTACGTTCGTCTTGAGGATTTTTCTTAACTCTCTCAATCCTCCAAGTCTCACACTCACACGACACACATAATGTCTTCCATTATTACTCTGCATTAACACTCAATTTCGAATGCAAATAAAAATTGTTTTAAACACTAGAATACTAAACAAAGTTGTAAGATTTACTTTCATAATAGCAAAGCAAATAGTAATACATAATGCGCACTTAAATGCAGTTACTAATGACGCTATAGCGACTATAGTCAGTGATTAACCGATAGATTTACTGTCAAGTAACTATAGACCACTCAATGTAACGACATAAAATTATAGAAAGAAATGCACAAAGAAGGCAAAGTTTACTTGTGCAAAGATATAATAAATAAATCGAATGCACTTCTGTGCACTTGCCACTAACGAGCGTCCGAGTCACGTTATTCACTTTGGTATTACTTCTCGATGGCCCAGCGACGATGAGAGAGATTATAATCACGTCCACCGCCTGTTTCAAAGCATCTGAGCCCGAGATACCCATTGCGAATGTCGGCCTTTGCAAGAGCAGGCGAGTCGTTCACCACATCACAGGTCACTGCAACACTTTCGCCATTTCGTTAAAATGCTTCAGTTAGAAATTTTGTTGAGGCGATGTACGGGCAAGAACGATTCTGTCGAAATTGCAAATCGCTCGGCCCGGTCTCAATGATTACAGCTATTGCATGCAGTCACTCTCAAGTGTGCCATCAATTTCAGACCTGGGCTCACTTGATTGGAAAGTATATATCATATATAATATATGGTACTTTGCTGTTTCGCGAAATGATGTTGTCATCATTGGCAATAGCTTTGGTCGTGATGGAATAATCTCCGATGGAGATCATCCTGATATCAACATTGCCACAAAACCACACTTGTTTACTTTTTGTTGAATTTCTGGGAACGTGGGGGGCGTCAGATGGTGGATCAGAGGGTCACAGAGAAAGAAAACATACTGAACGGATTGATAAATGAACAGTGACACTGAATGTAGTTCGATTGCACTCGATGAAAACAACATCGGTCTGGGTCGAGTCAGAGGCAAATGCCCACTCCCTTCGTCCGCATGTTTAATTCAATCGGCAATTATTAGTAATGTTTGACATTGACCATGTGTGATGCACCGATCCTTTGCCACTCTACCACCAATGCAATCAACTTCCCTTCGTCGAGAGATTCTATCTCAATTTGGTCTCTCTACGAGGCGGACACGCGGAATAATCGGCCCCAGCACCAAGTGCCAGTTTAGGTGACCACAATGGGCTCTAATCAAGTGAATGTGTGTGCCATTATGGATGAATGACGCGTTTGTCTTGTGGCACACTTGTCACTGACCACCTCCATCAGCCCCTCGGTCTCGTTAGCGTACTTTGGACCATTGACGAAGTAATCAAATAAACAATGAAACAACAACTTCTACCGTGCATCTAGTTTTGTCTTTTGGGCTATTGGCACGTGTAATCTTTGTCTCTCTGGCAGACAGGTCAGAGTGCATCTCGTGTTTGAATTGAAATTGGGCTTTTCTTTATGAATACTTGCTATTCACAAAGACGATATCAACCAGCAGGAGAACGTGCTGGCTAAGCCAAACGAAGTGAATTATGACTCATAATTTATAAGAAGAAAGTCTAGTTCAGTGCCAATTAGCATGGTACACTTTGCTCAGCGGGAGTCTGGCAAAGACAAATTAGATTAGAAGCAAATGAGGAATGCACAGACGGCAATCTCATTGTGACCTTTGTGATTGTTGATTTCTCATTTATTCGGTCCAACTTTTGTGAGTTGTCATGGGTTTGCGTGATTGCAATCACATGCGTCTCAATGCTGTGACCATAAAGAGCCATTGGCGCCACGCCATGCCACTGGATGGCCTCTGCCTATGTGGCTCTTCTAGTCAGCCGAATAAATGCGCATTTATTGATATGGGACCATATTTATGTTACTCATATTTGTTCAGCCTTCTAATTTATCATCGTGACGATCGTTAGACAAGTGCCCTTACTTGTTAGCCTCTCGTCGGTAATGTCAATTTGGAAACAGAAATTATGTGCAACACGCCTGATCGCATTACGAGGAAACTTGCTTATTAGGTTACAATCTCGCTAACTGGCATGGGGCTTATTAATTAATGTGAACATGAAATCAAAGGCAAAAAATCAATTGGACTCAACAGTTTGTGTAGTGCTGTGAGCCTGGTACAATCGAGTTTGGACGAGTGCAGTGGCGCACTGCAATCAACACCGACTCCAACGCCGACACTCACTCACTCACGCACTCCAACCGAGCGGATTTATTATTCTTGGCGGCCTTTTTATTTATGCATTCATTGCTCGGGTATCGAGTGCTTGCATTATCGCTTTGTTTATGCTGCGCTTGGCAAGTGCAACATTTTGTAACTAATGAACTTTAAAATAAGTTAATTGTTTCTATCATATAATATTAAGAGATAAATTCAAGTGCATTATTATTCATATACTTTAAATTATTACATCTGACCGATGGGTTGGCAAACTTGGCCCAACTCGGAACGTCTTACTTGTCCTATCTGATTAATGAAGTGCACTCGGAAACAATCGTTTTATCGAGTTGCGAATTTCTCACAACAGCAAATTGCAATCACTTAGATTGGACCGTGCACTGCAGTGCACTCCACTCAGAATTATAAATGTCTTTATAATTGACTGTTAATCATTAAATTAAGTAATTCATCATTATTGGGCCAATCTACCATTGGTATTTATTTGATATTGCTTTTTATATTACGCTCCACACCGAAACCATAGTGAAAAATGACACAATCAAGGAAAGTGGCAAGTTTAAATTAGACAATTGGAGAAAGCCATTTAGTGGTGCATGCAGTGTCACTTGCATAATGACTCCTTCCAAATGAACCAAATGGCACTGGCCGTTCATTGCCCAATGGAATGAAATTGCAGGCAGCTACAGTCTGTAACTTCAATCACTTCAACTTCATTGTTCAAATTGAACTTCAATCGATGTTTCATCCGGGCATCTCGATTTTGGTCCCAATTGCGGTGATGTCCATAAAGGCACTAGTCCTCGAAAGTGTCAATGTGGACATGTGTAGTTGACACAACAAACCATTAATAATGCACACATTTGCTGCAGTGGCCATTTAGTGAGAAATGGGACTCCATCACTCCTGTTCTGTTCTCATCATTTCCGAGCAAATATTTTGCTCTCCAAAATCTGCGCTATTTGATGTTAAATTACTAGTAGTCAGTGGATGCAGAAACTAACCCAGTGATCGTGCAAAACATATGTAACAGGCGAGCACCAGCCGGTCGTGGGTGAGATATTTTTGTTCTATCGTTAAACGTTTTTTCTCCAATTGACTGTACTGAGCGAATGAATTCTGAATATGCACGCTGGTACAAAAAAGTACTCTACTTGTTGGAACAGGCTAGTTAGGTTCGAGTAAGGTTTAATAAGCAAATGAAGTGTCTAATAATTTGTACAATGACAAACTTTGGCACTGGACAGCGAGTGGCATGGTCGCACCATTAACCGGAGAAAACTTGCGCTGCAGCCTGTTGTCCACCGCTGGTGAATGCCTTTTTGGCTGAAGCTTTCTTTGGGGCCTGTTCCTGTGCTTGCACACACGACAAACAACGACACGAGGAGAGTGGGTCTCGCTGAGCCAGATAATCCACCGGGAAGGGAACAAGCAGCTTGTCGAATTGTGGCACTGCTCGAGTAGTGTGATAGACCAGTGAGTCCTTTGCAGCGCAATAAGTCACTTCCATGTTGGGTTGACAGTCGGGCCAGAAGAAAGTGCCCACGATTGGTTGCACAAAGTATGCACTGCCAGTGGCACTGTCCTGGACAGCTTGTGCCGTGTTGAGGCGATACAGTTGTTGGTAGTCCTCGATGATGGCCACCAGTCGGTCCTGTAACTTGTTGGGTGCCTTGTTGGTGGCAAGCTCCAATACAATCAGCACTAGAATTGACTCGAACACGATTGTGCTCAGTTTGTTGTGCACAATTGCGGGCAGTACTTCGTCTTTGTTGTTGGCAGATTCGCGCAAAGCCAACATTGCCTCAGTGGAGATCAGTTTGTGCGAAGTGAGGTCGTCCTTTTTGGCTTTACTGTTGGCCAACAAGAAGTACCGATATTGGTAACTTCGCTTGGGCAGTCTGGAAGGATTGGCACGACCAGCGAAGTGGATGTCTGCATCTGTGGGCAGAGAGGCACGCTCCACAAGATCAGATTTGGCTGAGTACTCGGGAAGACATTGCGACCGAATGTACAGGTGCAACAGAATGGTGGCCAGTGGAGACAGATTAGAACGCATGTAACTCGCCAGACCACACTCGGACTTGTGATGAATGCACTTGGAAAATACGTCTGTTAGTAAGAGAGAAGTCAACAAAGCAAACACTCACCGAGTTAAAGCATTCAACATCACAGAAGATCACTTCGTCACAAGTGTCGCACGGCCAAAATGACATTTGCACCAATCGACCACATCCAGCACAAGTCGAATCCAATTGGCCACAAACGGACACAAATGGCTTCTCCTCGAGCACTTTTGTGCCTGCTTCAATGTCTTTCTTTGCACAAGCAAAGTGAGCTCCAGCAGAGTGACGCTTTCCCTTGGCTCGATTGTTGAACCAAAGACTGAGCGAGTCGATATCAAAGACCACATTTGGCTCGAACTCGTGTGTGGCAGAGTCTTTGCTCAGTCCGGATCGCTTAGCCACTGGTTGAGTCAAGTTGGTCTTCTGTTGGAGAATCTCTCGAGACAACCATTGACCCACTTGGGGAGAGATTTGGCCTGGTGCAGTGTTCGAGAGTAAGTCGACCACTTTTTGTAAGCACACAATGCCTGCCACTTCATCGAGTCGCGAACAAGTCTTGTAATCGAACTCAGCTTCGGCCACCGAGTTGATCATGAATAAACAGACCGATCGCTTGCCATACAACCGAGCCAGTCGACACTCGATATCGAGTCGATCCAAATTGCGAGGTACGGCACAAATTGCCTGAAAGCGGAAGAAAGTTAAATCAAGCTCACGACTAAATAGATCTCACCTTGCTGTAGTGCTGGATGGCACTTTGGTAGTCGGCACGTGCCATGCACTCGTCGGCAGCTTTCATTGCGGTGACAGCCTTGGTCACACTTTTGAGGTGAGCATCTCGATAGAAGGCAACTTGTGCCGTGACGTGTTCCTTCGCCAGAGACAACACCGATAGACCTGAGGCACTGCTGCACAGATAATCGACCATCTGGTGGATCTTGTTGCGAGCCAAGTACTCTCTCACTTGAGGGTCCTTCTCTATGCGAGCGTGCATCACATCGGCGAAACAGTCCTCGGTAACATTGCCACTCGACACAGGCTCGTCTTGCTTGTTCAGGCCAGCACCAACTTGCGCCTCCTCACAGCGGTCAATCTGGTCACCGAACATTTGAGCACAGTCACTTGAACGAACGATTCACACTTGACTTTACCGGCAGACCGGGGAGTTCACAAATTAGAATCGCTTTCAAACAAACTAATGAACTCGCACAGCAATTGACGTGACATTTGAGTGCACTTTCAAGCATTGTTACAATTTCGGTGTTGTGGCCTTCGAAATTGGCAACTCAAACGCTATCGTACCAAATAGCATTCGAAATGCAGTGACATGCATAGAACAATTTCATTTTGCTGATGACAACTCTCAAGCAAATTAAATTCAATGCTCTAACTTTTGCAGTTTGTGCAGTTCAGCATATCCAATAACTTTCGCAAGTGCACTTTGGTCATTTTGTGTGATTTGATTATTTTGAATTTGCTCACGAAAATTGATTTAATGTGCACAGATGGTCCTTCTTGTAATGGCCATCATTTGGCCATGGCTAATGCATTTATTTGAGATTATCAGATACCAATGCTAGTCAAAATTAAACATTCATTAAAGCATTCAGAATATTTTAATAGTTAGTCAAAGTTATAAATGAGGATGTCCGTGCTTGTTGGTAGTGTTGACCTTCTTGGTCTTGTGTTTGTTTCTTCGAGTATTCTTTCGCAATTCGGTGGAACGGTGCTTTGAGCGGGTCCTTTTTGTCTTTTTAAGAGCCATTTTGGATTTGTTTCGGGGACTGTTCAACTTGAAATTGACAGCTCTATTGGTGAAGTTGTGCCTAGACGAACGCTTCGAGACTGTTCGCTTTTTGAATGGCGATCTTTTGATCTGTGACCCTTTTGCCTTTGATTCTTTCAGCATCGATCCTTTGGCTTTTGACGCTTTCAACATCGATCCTTTAGAACCTTTCAACATTGACCTTTGTCCCAAGGTTCCTTTCATTACGGACCCTTTGACCTTTGAGTCTTTCACCATCGATCCTCTGACAGACGACCTTCGCCAAGATGACCGTTTCATAGTAGCAACACGTGAAGTGATCGATGACCTGCCAGCCAGAGAATGTGCTCCCGACTTGAGACTCGGCAGAAGAGACTCATTGTCCAACGAGGCGGGCAAGTAGTCACTGGCGGTGGGTTTCGTTTGAGAGCCTTTGATGCTCGATTTATTTTGAGACAAGTTTGGATTCCAACTGTTCTTGATAAGACCTTCATCCTTGGCCAAACCATTGTTCGCATTAGTCTTGTACTTCTTTGCGTACATCCACATGACTAGTCCGATGAGTATTGTTAGAATGACTATGAGTACGATGGCCGTGATAGCCAACATGCTAGTTGGCCCTGTAGGTTGCAAAATGAATGCATGAGAGTGAGTTATAGCAAATACATTGATATACCTTTCACAGTGAGAGTGGATGCTTTGTCATGTCTTGTGCTCACTTGATCAGTCTCATCAGTAGCACTGCTCCAAAATGATTCATTCGACGAGCTGTTGACCAAAGGCGTGACTGAACTCAAATGTCTGGAGTCTTTGGAAAAGGCGTAGCTTAGCGCGAACAGTAACACACAAACACACACTTGCACCAAATAGGCAATAGACTTGCAGTGAGGAGCCATTGAAGTTTGGTGAAGTTTGTCGAATGAAATAAAACGAACGTTCGACCGAGTCTTTAAACACTTTCAGTGCTTTGCTATAGAACTGAAACTAAACTAATTGAAATGTCGTGACTCACTCTTTTCCCAATTGAGCAAACAGCTTCAGCAAAGTTCACTACTCGAACTTCTTTGTTCAGAGTTCGTTTCACAACGACACCAAAACCAATCAGCAATTATGCAGCTAAAAAAGAACAGTGCCGGACACCTTTGGCTAATGTTGTTTGACTGACTGAATCAATTAACTTCAATGGTTGCAGCACCAATTTGCACATGCAAAGTGGCCAAATGCGCAATAAACTAGTCAACATTTAAAATAGCAATATTGCAATTTATTTTTACTAGTCAGTGGCAGTTTGATTGTCTGCACTTTCATTTGAATTGCTCGCATTGCCTTCTTCAGTGTCACCAACATTGACTTTTTGGCTTTTAAGTTTGCGAAGCTCTTTCTCGAGTCTAGCTCTTGCTTCGATAGCATCGTCGAGCTTGTGTTCCGCCATTCGTCGTTTGTCTCTTTCTCTTGAGTACTTTTCTTCAAGTTCCTCAAGTTGGTCTCTAAAGACTTGCAGTCTCTCATTGGCTCGATCCAATTTGATCTTTTCTTGTTGTTGGTCGCGTTTAGCTTCGTCCAACATGGCAGTCAATTGTCTGACTTGTCGGACCAACTTGCGAGTGGCCATGTTTGCCTCGAGTCTTGCTTTGGTCTCGTTGTCCAGTTGTTGGCGCAGTTCGGTAATGTTGTCTTCATTTTGAGCCCACCACTCTCGGTGCTTGACTCGGTGTGCCGCCTGCAACTGTTCGATTTTTGAGTTGAGCTCGGCGTTTGTTTGTTCAATTATTTGTTGAGAGATTTCGCTCTTGACTCTCGTTTCTTGTTCACGCTTTAGTTCGGCCGAAGCATACTCAAATTGAGTGCGTAATTTGTTGGCACTGTCGTTCGCAGCCTCTAAGTTTGCTTGAGCCTCTTCTAGTTTCTCATTGAGCTCCTTGGCCTTAGTCTCGTTTTGTTTATTTTCTTCTTGAGCCTTTTCTTCGATTTGCTTCAAGTTTGACAACTTCTCGGCCAGCTCTTCTCGAGCACTTTCGGAGGCTCGTCTTTTGGCTTCGCACTGAATGAGCATTTGTTGCACTTGGCCTAGTTCGGAGGACAACTTGCTGTTACGTTCGGTCAAATAGTTCATCTGAGTTTGCAGTACATCGTTGGAGGCCTTTAGCTCGTCCACAGTTTGTTCATACTTCTTGACTTTGATCTTCATCTTTTTGTTGTCGCCAAAGATACTCTTCTTAGACTTCTTTTCTTGGTTCAGTAGTTCGGACATTTCGCGGTAATCTTCCTCGACCTTTTGGACAGTCTTAATTGCAGTGGCATGTTTGTGTTGCTCTTTGCGTAGTTCGTCTTCGAGGTCCCGAATTTGTGTGATAAAGAGTCGTCGTTGCTCCTCGGCCTTTTGCTCCTTGTCTTTGATTGTCAACTCCATTTTCTTTTTGATGGAATCTACTTTGCGCTTCTCCAAGTTCGCCTTGAGCTCCTCATCGACTTCATCCAAATCGTCACTCGTTGGTTCGTCTTGATCGATAGTGATGCCTTTAGAGTTTGGTTCACTCTTGCACAGCTCGGGTTTTCCAAGATTGCTTTGGATCACTGTGGAGGATGACTTGCACGGTTGGTCGTTCATAGCCAATGATGGAACTTGTTGCTTTGCACTTCCAACTTTGAACAAATCGAACTGGGCCAGATTGTTCGATGGCGATTGAGGACGGCCATCATCTTTAGCGGCAAGGTCTTTCTCTTTTGGATCCATTGAGACACAAAAACAAGAGCACCAGAACAATCACAGGGCGAACTACCAAATGTATGTACTTTTAAATGGTCCAATGTTCTGTCTGCCTTCATCGAACGTGTCAAAGTGGACAGCACAAATTCGAATGAGAAGTACAACAACAAAATGAAGTGGCGCTACATACTATGTTTGCAAAAGAGTCATACACAACTTAGCTTTTCACTTAGTAATTCAAATAAACTGTATTATGCTTTCGTTCTTTGTCTCTGCGTTAAGAGGCAAACAGGCAGTGGCCACTAGTTGTTCCACTGAAAGGCCACCTAACAATTGAGCCTGTTCGCGTGCCAACATTAGCAGATCACTTGCCTGCAATGCTTTATCACTTTGGTCCAGTAAGCTTTGCTAGTAAACTAAACTTTGCAAATGAATTTATTTATTAGACAAATAAGCATAATTGAATGAAGCGCATTCTTTTGTTAAGGTTTGAATGTGACAGCAATGCTTGACACAGTGAGGACCTGTGCTGTGATGTCCGTCTCGAGTGCTAGTGGTCGTTGTCCATGCTGGCACCGAACCAATCGTGTTCGAACACTTCGATCATGTTGAGTCGAGTGAACTGGTTCGGGTTGAGATGTGCACCGATGCAGACCAGATACAGGCAAGGTATGACTCGAGAGGTGCACAATTAAAACAAACTAACAATATTCTTAGTTAATTGATAAATATTAAATAACTTACAACCCTAAATATTCAATGTTATCCAGCGGAAAGTTTTTTAAACGCGATTTTTATTGCTTGTAATAAACAAAGTACAATTTGAGTTAATAGTCATTAGTCACGACTAATGAGATAATATAGCAAGTGACTCATTTGGCTACACTTGAGCTGTCATTGCTTTCTTCGTTTGGCTCATCCGAATCAGAGTCGCTCTTTTCTTGCTCACTAGCAACGGACTCTTTTGGTTTGTTGCTCTGTTGACTTGTTGACTCGTCGGATGGATTGATCTTGTAGGTCGAGGACTTGTCAGACTGAGACTTGTCCTGCGAACTGGTTGATTCGTTAGCGGAGGCATTCGAGTTTGAATGCGATTCAGAGTGGCCAGTGCTAGTCGTCGAGCCCTTGTCCGAAGAAGGCTTGCCAGAAGAAGTCGGTTCTGTCTTACGGGACGACTTTTGCTTGTCATTCGACTCTTTGGTAGAGCTCGGCTTGGATGAACTGACCTTGTAGGTGGATGACTTGGCCGACTGTGACTGACCAGACACTGACTTGCTGGTTGACTTGCCACTCGATTGCTTCGACTTGCTTTTCGATTTGCTCTTGGACTCGGCCGGAATGGTCTTTTTCTTTTTGTGCTCCTTGTGCACCACCTTTGCCTCTAGTTTCTTAGATTTGTCTTTCTCCTTTGGTTTGTTCGCAGCATTGGCCTTGGTCTTGCCACTTATGGATTTGGGTTTGAGCGAACACGCGTCAACCAGTTTGGCCATGTCCACCTTAGGAATCACATCTGCCTTTTTGCCAGTTTTGCCAATTGGCGATCGATGGGTCCCCGTATTCGACTTGCGTGAGGTGTCTTTCGACTCGAATTCGACTCAAATTGACGTGTCGTTTTACTGACACGCACTTTAAATGTGCCAACAATGGTCATGATCAGACTTAATCAAACTCTGTTCCCCTCACAAGCATTTGATTATTGTTCTACCTCTCTTTCTCTCTCCTTGGTTGCCTCACAACACTTGAGCCAATCAATCGTCAGCCAACTTTAGGTTCGTCGCTTGTTCGGTCACTGCTTCCATCACTCGCTCTCTCCTCGATGGACAAAGACAAAAGCGGAAAAGAGAAGTCAAAGTCGAACAAGTCCAAGGATGGCAACACCTCAAGCAAGAAGAGTAAAGACATCCCTTCGAGTGCGATCAAGTCGGTGAAACCAGCCTCAGCCAACAAATCGACCAAGCCGACCAGTGCCACCAAGCCAAAGAGCCAAAAGGTCAACTCGACAAAGGTGAAATCAGTCAACGCCAAAGTGAACAAAGACAAACTGAAAAGTGTCAAATCGACCAAGAAAGGAGGCGACAACATCAACAATGACAGTGGAGGTAGCAACAAGGTCAAACAGCCCAAAAGTGCTGACAAGACTAAACCGAAAAGCATCGATTCACAGAAGATCAAAAGTGCTCCAGTGTCAACCAAGTCGAAAAAGTCAAGTGGTGGCGAACCCAACGAGAAAGTAGTTGGCACATCCAAGAAAGTGGTTAAGTCTAAAAGTCAGAAGAAACCTCAGTCCACCAAGAAAGACAAACCTAAATCGAAGAAGAAAGAAAAGTCGCCTCCAAAGTCGAAGAAAACGACCAAGAAGAAAGAGACTAAAGGCAAAGGAGGTGGCCAAGCGAACAAACCAAAGTCAACGGACAACAAATTGGAGACGAGCAACAAGGAGGACTCGGAGGCAAGCGAAGACTTCTACGAGGAAGACGAACAAGAACCGAGTGACGACCAAGGACAAATGGCCGAGGAGGAGGAACAATCGTCGGGCAACGAAGTGGACCAGGCCAAGCCTAAGGCAAATACTCTCGAGTTTACCAAGCCGACCATCAACCAGATAGTCAAAGAAAAGAAGGAAGTTCCCATGGGAACCGATGAGCACATCTCTCGTGTCGAATTCGAGGCACTCTACGATGAGGTATGTGTTGAATGTGTGTCACCACCTTTCACCTCGCTAATGTGTCCAATGTGTGTTACAGGTCAACGATCTCAACGCGGGAGTGTTCACCCTTCGCTCATCCTACGGCAGTATCATCAAGTCACTGGTGAACATGCACACTCGTAGACAGAAGAAAAAGCAGCAGCAACAATCGAAGCCAGCCAACGAGATCAACTTTCTGACCACTATTTCGGAGATTACGAAGAAGCAGGCCAAAGAGCTGGAATCGTGCCTTGAGAATGCGGACAAGTACGACATTGAGCGATTCATGAATCCGGTCACCCGAGAGGAGACCTTCAATGCACTGTTCGAGGAGTGTGCCCAGCTGAGTGCCAAGACCGAAAAGATCCGAACTGTCTTCTTCGATGCAAAGGGCAACTTCATGCGAGAGGAATACGACTCCGCCACTGAGCACAAGGTCGATCGCAAACGATTCAACCACTTTCGACAGTGGGGCAAGAAGCTTTCCGCCGTGATTGACGAAATTTGCCGTAACTACAACGACGACCTACTCAACATGTTCCGATTGGATTAATGGAGAGGTCTATTGCAGATGGAATACACTATTACCCCACTGCACGTTTTCATTAAAATTTAATTAACAATCTTGCACTTTCAATATTTAATTTGCTTTGCAGAGAGGCATTTCATTTCATTCATAGTAATTCTCCTGATCCGTATCATTGCCGTTATCATCTTCTCTATAATCAACTTCCTAATAATCTTCTTCATCTTCCTGCTCCTCTTCTTCCACCTCTTCCTCCTCATCATCCTGTAAATCTTCAGGCAGCCAAAAGCACGACGGAGGATCAGTACTGACCAATTGCAATTGTGCACACTCCCTGAATGGCTCAATCATCGTCTTGAGACAATAGTTCTCGTAATAGTCACGTACGTTGTGTCCATTAGCAGTACATTGATCGCACAATTCTTCCTCACGATCAAAGTAAACAATTTGCAGTTTGGGAAAAAGCCAACCCAAATCGAGCTCCCAGAAGATGCCGTGAGTGCTCATCTGAGGTGGATCGATCTCCAGTTTAAGCACCTTGACCGACTTCAGCTGTACATAGTCCTCCTGTAGTTCGTCCTCGAAGTACTTCAGTGAGTCCAGCACTCGACCATTGATGCTCATAGTCAAATAGACCAGTTGGCTTAGTGGGGCAAGTGAGCCAAACACTAGTTGACGCTCAACATCGATCGGATCTATTTCAACTATCAAGATTTCCAATGTGGTGAGATTGGTGAAGTGGTCAGTGAGACTCCTAAAGTCATCGATATTGTAATCTTTAAGCCAAACTTGCAGATGACAAAATCGAGATGAGAATTCGGGTGATAGAGTGATGATCTTGTCGAAGGATAAAATAATTGGATTATGAAGACCTAAGGGGAATTTAGGAGTTAGTTTGATCAATTCTCTTAACATAACAAAAAAGTCTTACAAATCTTCAGTCGTTCATTTGACTCGCCGTACTGTTTCAACGAATCAAACATATAATCGCAATCATCAACAGTGTGGAATTTCAACTGTTCGAGTTGAGCCAAAATGGGCAAATCGATTCGATCTTGGAAATCTTTGATAAAACTAAAGTGGACATCAAACTCGAGTTGTGTGAGTGAGCCCAGTCCGTTGACAGCCTGCAACAAACGAAGATGAGTGTCCACATTGGCATCGGATATTTCGTAATTGTCAATGTCGTAGTCGGTCTTGATCTTGAGTGAAACCAAACTCGAGCGCCACTGTTTCAGCATGTAGGTAATCTTATCGAGAACGTGGCCAGTTTCGATACTCATTCCCACAACAAAGTTGCTTATTGCGGGAAATAGTTTCACCAAAAACATGGCATAGTCCAAATTGAACGAATCAGGCAGACTCAGTACGGTTCGTTCGTTTAGGTCATCACCGTAAGTGCCATCGGGCAACATTCTGCTTCCATCGTCATTCAGCAGCTGTCGATAGCGTGGAATCATAAACAAACTGTGGCAGACATATCTACGGCTTTTCTCTCCACCGACCAGTAGAGTGAACGAGTGACGAGTGAGTGCAGATTTGGCACGAAACGCATTCCAACGGGAACAAACTTGGCCAGCGAGCAAAAGATCAGTAATGGGCAGACGGTCAAAGATAGACAGCAGACTTAGCTCGTCAATTGAGTGCACGTGCATTGTGAAGGCGTTGAAGATGGCTGGGGGAAGATGATCAAAAGATTAGGACTAATCTGATTAATTATCAATCGAGATTACTTACGACAACAACAAGTCGAGTAAAAAAGCTCAATCACAGGACTCAATAGAGGAAAGAGCACACACAAACTGTTTGACACACAGACAACGACGATCGTGCTGCCAAATAGTGATGTTATGTACGAATATTCGAATATTCGCCAGAGAATCACACTATCAATTCGAATTGTTAGTATTCGAAAAATTACCAAATTTGTGATTTTTTTATTCGAACGAATCTTCGAATATTCGAATATTCGGCGTGACTTTGATGTGATGCTAAATTGTTCTCTCTCACCCTGTCGCGCTGTCTCACTGTTTGTTGACTCCTTTCGATTGCCTACGGTGGCAGTGGTACCAAAAGGTAAAGGCAAGGCTACTAATCAGAAGGCCAAACATGAGATGAGAGTGCAATTGCCTGGCAAATGTAGCCTAACTCATGGTAAAACTTTGACTAAAAGTCAATGTGGAGTCGGCCACAAGAAGCATCAATGTACACGCGTGGAGAGAAGCAAATTGTCACACTTCACTGACACATCAGGCCACAGACCACGATGCCAGTGGACCAGTGAATGGCTCACCAATGTCACAATCACTGCCACAACTTAGCCATTGGTCTGCGCAGACCATAGTGCTATGCCAAATCAAACTTAGTAACATTCGATTGGCTTTTCCAGACCGTTCACCGCTACAGACCACTCAAATGACGCCTTCGATTGAGGCTTGAGTGGCAAGTGTTTTGTCGAGTATGGACACCTTATCAATCATTGCTCCATTGTTGTGCTGTTTCATGTGTGGTTCCATTCAGTATTGCAAACAGACACTTTCCGCAATCGATTGATCATAGGCAGGCAGTTAATTTAACTGTTAAATCTCTTACAGGCTAATTTATTGGCCCAATAAACACATACGATCGCGCTAAGATGTTTTGTTTGAGTGCATGCGGCGAATGATATAATAAATATCGTGCAATTCGAGCCATCACAGCCACTTCCGGACAATCTGTTCAAATTCTTCCTGTCACTCTTGACCAAGTTCAAGGTCTATTTCGTATAGATTGGCGTAAACAGGTCACTACCGGCAAAGGCACTACCGGTCTGGCCGGCACAATATAAGCCGGCAAATGAGGTTCAATTAAGCGAAGACTGATTTAATGACTCACTTAATCTGCGTCACAATGGACATTTGTAATTAAATTAACAAGGACAATTTGATTATCGAAGCTTTTGCATGGCTTGGCTGGTTTGTTGGTGTGTGAGTAAATGACTCAGCTAGTCAGCCTGGAGACAGGCAACCTGTGCGAGTGGTTCGGTTCAAGTATGTGTTCACTCGGCATCACTCAACAGTTGTCCTTTTTATTAACGTTCAATCCACAATTTGGCAAGCGAGCATTCCGACAAATTCTTAAAACATTTGAGCCACCCTGTGGTGGACATTGCAAAGCACAAACAAATCAGCATTACTCGATCGCGTCAAGTCCGACAGAGCACACTATCACAGTTGAGAGCATTGAAATGTTTCACATTTACATTCGTTTAGCTCATTACAAAGGTTAAACACAAATTGCTTGCGATGAGTTGACACAGGCACCCGGGACAATAAACAAACTTAATGCTAATTACTGCGAGCAAGGATAAACTTAGCGCCACATTACCGAGATTTGGTTTGTGCGATCAGACAGACAAATTACAGCGATTGCATCTACACATCCAGGCATGCCTAATGACACTAGTGAGCTGACAATCATGCGAACGAGAGGCAATGAACGACCAGCAGATAAGCAGTCTCTCACAGACAATTGACTCCGGCCTAATTGGGCAAACACTAATTGATTCCATTTTTCTATTTGTCGAACGGATCGATTCCTTGTCGAGCAAAGCAAATATGTCTACCTTACAAAGACCATTGTACGATGTTGACCATCGTTTGGTGAATTGTCATTGGAGATTCAATTGAACCACAAATTGTGCCTGCAAATGGGATAATATTGACATTCATTAATAAATGGACCGTGTGGGAAATGTGTGGGACAATGGCGCAAATGAAAGTTCTCTTGTAGCAAATGAAAACAGAGAACTCAGTTCGGTAAGAGAAGGGAAAAGCTCATTTGGTGCCTCATCAAATTGGTCAAATTGGTAAGCAATGAGCAGTGAGCAATTTGATCCCTCAGTTGAGTGCTGAGTTTTGACAGAATGGTTTGTGCTCGTTGTGTTGGTCCTATGGCATGCATGCCATATGGCCAGTCTCCATTCACAGGTCGTAATCTGTCTGTAAATTCACTGATAGAAGACATGTGCAAAGGATTAGGACATAACCAGCAATGCCAACCGAAGAGGTGCATCGCGATATCGTGCACTAACGTGCAACGCTTTATTCGCTCTTTGTTATCGCTCATTATCGAACTCATGTAAACACTGGAATATGTGTTGCAACAGTGAATATGGCTGAGTTGCACAACTCGAACCAGTCCGTGGCACATCACACAATCCAATGCTCGTTGTGTGACAAAATCGACATAAGACCATTTCTCACATAACACTCAATCGCACGACACTTAAAAAGAAGGCACCAGTCACAACGTGACATTGCCAATCTCACCTTCCACAAGTGATTTGTGATCTTAAGGATCTTTTATTAATATTAAAATTATAAATAATGATTAAGTGGGTTATAACCTAACCCGATAGGTGTGTCCTGTGTTTGTGTGTTGGCTAATGTATGATAATTAATAATGTGAAGGGCCCTCAAAATGTGTGTGTGTTGGTGGTAGTGTACGATATCTAATAATATAAAAATATAGCTAGCTAATAATATATGAAAATGTAACGGGCCCTAATTTAAATAAGTAATGTAACATTCAAAATGTGTGTGTGTGATTATGTGTGTTGTGTGTAATACTAAGGAAGAAATGACTCTACTCTACTGATTGGCAGCCTAGAGCAGAGGATTGGCACTACTTCACGACCGTGAATGTGCATGACCGTTGAGTGGACCTAGCAGTAGTAAAGCCGATTGCGAACGCCATCGTTCACCTTGACCAGTTCGTTGAGACGAGCAATGATCTCGGCTTCGATGTTCTCGGCCTTGCCTTTGTCCTGAACGGCGTCGACAGTGTCACGTTGGGCTTCGACATGCAGCTTCGATCGATAGGCACACAGATCGGCATAACGGACTGGGGTTGGGATGGCGAGCACACCACGCGTCCGGATAGAGTTGTAGCACACGAGGAAGCACATCTTCTGGACAGTGTCGGCCGACATGTTGAGATCGTCTCGCAGGATGATGTACTTGGTGGGCTTGGAGGTGCCCAGTGGGGAGAAGTGACTGTTCAGGTAGAACATCTTGTGCAGTGGCTCGATGATGGTGTTGTCGACCACAGTGCCACTGGGCACATTCCACGTTGGCTTGCGACCAGTGTTGTTCACCTGTGTCAGTGCGAATCGAGTGTTGTGGTGCTTCTGTGTGACGATGAGCACAATCTTCATTGGCTTGCCCACCTTGTTAATGGCCGCCTGGATCTGTGGCAGTTCGGTCTTTTTGAGCTTTTCAAACTGGCCCTCGGACACGCCATCACGGAAAATGATCAAATTGTCCGGATAGGTCTTGTTGGCCTTGTTGTACTCGGCAAACAGTTCGGCCATCATCTGGTCAAGGTGCTTGATGATCTCGTCGCATTCCTTCTTTTGCACTCGAATGGAGGCAGCGTAAGAGGAGAAGACCTCATCGGTGGAGCCAACAGCAGCAGCCACCGACGATGAGATTCGTTCCGTTTCCGAGGGATGGTTCACGTCAATGCCAACCACCATTGTTCGGTCCATACGGAAGGGCAACTGTTTGACAGTGGCTGGGTCGACCACTGCGTTCAAGCCACCAAGTTTGCCGTTCACCTTGAGCAGGAAGTTGTCGAAGTATCCACCGGGAATTTCGAGCATCTTCTCGGTGTTGAAGCACTGGGACACAATGCCAAACCGTTGATCACAGAAGTACTTGACCAGGCCGTACATGTGTGCGGGTGGCAGTGAGTTGTGGCCTAAAAGAAGACAACAACATGTCAACACTATTGAACAGTAAACAAATGACAAACTTACGTGAGGGAATGCCCACAAAGATGAACTGCGTCTGTGTCTTCTTCACCAGATTGAACAGTGCGTTGTAGACAGAGTTGGCGTCTGTGATGTTCACTGGCACGCACGGACTCGGCAGTGCAAAGTTGATGCCAAATTGTTTGGCCCGATCCATCATCATCTTCATAAAGTTCTGTAGCTGAGGTTGTTGAATGTTGCTATCGAAGCAAAAGACGGACCACTTTGCGGGTGTTGACTTGACCGAGAAGAACTTGTCACGATTGGTGCCGCACAACTGGCGTGGAGTGTTCAGCACTCGACCCTGGAAGGCAACGGGTTTAGTGTCGAGTGAGATACCGAATTGGCCTTGTAGTTCGGCATCGCTGTCGGCCACCTTCTTCACCACTCTATCGAGCTTGTTAAAGTACACATTAGGCGTATTGGTTGACTTCATGAGCATTTCGCGTTGAATCGACGAGTTGATCTTCGAGTTGGACAGGAACTGATTGTCCGCCATTTGGCACAGTTCGAGTGGAATGTATTTGGCCATTTTGCCTGTGGTTCGAACCAGTGGCAGTGCCTGCAGTTCCATTTTGTACTCGTTTCTGAAGTACTCGGCAATGGTCATCGATTGACCTTCTCGGTTTGTGAATGTCATGTTCTGTGGTTGCTGATCGACCAGACCATCGATCGTGTAGCTAATCTTCTTGTTGGAGTGGTTGGTGAACATTTTGAGGTGACGCACAAATTTGTTCACTTCCTGAATTTGACTTCGACTCGGACGGCTTTCCACACCAATGCGACCCAGTGCATTGGCCAGATCGGACAGTTTGACCAGGTTGCGCGATATGATGCACGAGGTCTTGAGGTGCAAGTTGAGGGCCAGTCCAAACTCGCACATCCGCACTGCACTCGTGAAGCCGTACACAAAGTCGGCCAACTGCACTTTGGGCGATGAGTGCACGGTGGTGATGTCAAAGAACTTTCGTTGGAACGATTCGTATTCTTTGCCCATGATGAAGCGGAAGACAATCTCAAAGATGGACACAGTTCGCTCGGACAGGTCCTTCTTCTTGCCTGAGTAGAACTCGAGCACGTCCTTCAGTGAGACTCGATCCACCAGTTTGAGCTTGACGATAAAGTCAGCCACTCGACCATCGACTTCAATTTGCACCTTCGTGGAGAAGGGCTGTGGGCCGGTAATGTTCAACGACTTGACGGTGTACAAGTTCTTGAAACCGTCATACACGTAGCGAACACCATTGAACAGTGCCTTCTGGTCGGCGACGAATTTTTCGACAATGTTAGGAGCGAACTTTTTGATGAATCGTTCGAGGTTGGTGGATATCTCTTCGGAGGAGTCTTTGCTTTTGCCACCATCGGAACCAGAACTGCCCGTTGGGGATGGAGCCTTGGGACTGTCTTCGCCTTCTTTTGGCTTTCGCTTCTCCTTGCTGATGTCGATGTCGTAGTGGAACACGGTCAGGTTTGAAGTGGTGAACTTGTAGAAGTTGCCAACCAGTTCGACCGCTCTGCCTTCGGTACCGCTGGAGAGTGGATTCTTCACCAGCGACTGGTGACGGGAAAGTTCGGGCATTGGAGTGTCGGGAGAGAAGTACGGGCCACCGCCGCCGCCACCACCGCGGCCGCCGCCGCCTCCTCGGCCACCTCGGAATCCGCCACGATCACCTCCGCCACCATAGCCACCACCACCACGGCCGCCTTGGTACCCACCGCGGTCACCTCCACCGTAACCGCCGCGACCACCTTGGTATCCGCCACGATCGCCTCCACCGTATCCGCCACGGCCTCGTCCGCCTCTTCCGCCTATTGGAAACGAAACAAAAGCACAAATTAGCAAAGTCAAGATAAACAACAAAGTCCGAGTTGGACATAGAAAAATACTATAAATTGGAAAGCATTCACTTACGAAAGTTATCACCCATATTGCAGGGGAAAGTTGAGATGTTGAGTTTTGAAAGATGAAGATGTTGACTTCTTCCAGGAGTAGTTGGTTGTTTGTTGAGTAAAGCTTTGAGGCTTTTACAGGAGGTTCTCAGAATAACTTCAGTAATGAAGGTACCGTTGAAGGTGATTTGAAATGACATTTTGGCTTCGCTTTTATACACAAATCAGAGTGAAAGGTGTGACTGACAGGTGTCCAGTGAGAGCAGTGCAACAATACGAGCAAACCAGCTTAATTCAATTTGCTCGATTTTAATGGAAAGTTAATTTGTGCCAACAATAGTTGCGACATTGTCAGGTAAAACGAGCCTTCAGGCTATGTGAGTTAACTCGAAGCATTTACTGATAAGAGGGCAAAGTCCACATGGACAAATGGCAATTTAGTGATAAGATAAGACCATTCTATTGGGTTCAATTGAATTATTGAATTTGCATTTAATTATTTTGTAAACTTATGAAACATTTCAACCAGCCAACTGGAAGCCATAGCCATACAGTGCAATGCTCACAACCAGCTTCACTGGATCAGCGCTGTGTTGGAGGAAATAGTCGACAGTAAACTGAATTGTCAATTGTCGTTCACCTTCGTTCTATTTAGGATGTAGGGCCGAATTGTGACCAGTTTCATGGCTCCATGGTCCGTGATAGTCATTGGTCATCAGATTGATAAAGTCGAGATACTTGGAGACACCAGCAATGTCGTAAGCGTGGTCAACGTTATTTGGCCGAGGTGATAGCTCCGGTAAAGAGATAACTGGGCGCCTGCAAAGCGGTCTTCAATTCTTTCAGCAGAGTAATGAAATCCTGTTTGTCCTCAACTCGGCCCAGGGTTCTGTCACCCAAGTCCACACCAGAGATCTGATTAGAGCACTCTAAAATTTAGAGTCTAAATGCAACAGAAATGTTTCCTTTTAACTGCTTAATGGCACTGCAAAGAATATACAAACAAATTTCACAATGCAGGACTCGATGCCAATAGACTAGTGCTGCAGAGCGCATCTGTTACAAAGCGGACAAGTGAGCCTGTACGAACAATGGTTGTGTGCCGGGCATGATGACAAGCACAACCTCGCCTCGCTTTGTGGATACCTTCTTGTACAAACAGTGAGAGCCATCGGCCTAGTGGCATTGACAATGCAAATGACACTTGTATAACTAGAGCAGCGAACATGTACATGTAAATTACATTGTAATGTTCCACAAGTGCTGTGCACTTTTTCGGTCGGAGACCGTTCCGTGTTTGAACAAATGCCAAAGCTGAACAATGGCACAAATGCGCACGATACATCGAGTGCACCCACGGGCGAGGCACAATGTGTCTGTTGAGGGCTTTCTCAAACGGTGCATCTCCCACACTACATACCCGTTCACTGCAAAAGCGTACACTCAACCGGCCTGGATGGCCATAGATTCTATTGGACTTTATTTAATCGAAACGAGCTTGTCGATGCATTGGAATGCAATTGCACAGTAATTTGAATGAGGAGGCAAAGGAAAAGGGAGTTTCTTGTCTGCTGAAACAGTTCTGTTGCCTTCTTGGTGAGCTCGGGTCATGGCTTGGTAACCATTGTTGCAACATGAAAGCATTTGAATGCTTCATTGAGTGTGATCGATCTCTGGCAGTCTCTTCAAAATCGGATTCATTTAAAGTAGATTTGCCGTGACTCGGATGGCTTGTAAGCATTTCATATTTTATTGCTTGGTGGCTCACTTTCCACTTGACTTGGTGCAGAGGGACAGGAAGGACCATTACATAATTTTAAGTGAATTACACTGCCTATGGTGGAGATTGAGATGAGATTGGCAGCGATGCCTAACATAACAAATAATGAATGCCTCAATGTAACTGTGGCCACTGAATCACTTAATCGAGTGGCTCGCAACAGAATGAATCAAAACTGTGAATGATGGTGGCCGAGAGGTCAGTCGAGTCACCGCGACACCGAGTGAGTGAGACCGTAATTACAGTGTGGCCAATTGTGTCTGAAGCAAAGTGATTTTAAATTGAAATATGACACTCGGTTTGGTCATCGTCGACGATATAATCAATGCGCTGATCTGGTTAGAATTGGGCTTGCATGAAACACAAAGTACAGTTGCCCATTCAATGCCGAACACAAATAGCTGAAAAGTAAACATTTGGCTGAGTGTAAAGTTTCGCAATTTGCTCTATCGAGCTAACCTGAGTTTGTCAGTAGCAATTACAGTCCTTTAAGTCAGTGCGGCCTGCCAATGAGTACATGAGTAGGGCATTTCATTACAAACCTATACTTACTTACTATAGACAATTGGCAGGCAATTTTCTTATTTTTTTATCCCGTCAATAAGTTCAGACAATGTTGTTGTCTATATCACAAGCCTGAGTCTTATCTTAAAGTCTTTAAGTTAGCCTGACAGTTTGGCATTGTCACCAACTATCCTGATGGCTCACAAATTGTGAGTCACAATGGGCAACAGTGATGTTATGGTCGTTACTGGCTCAACCATATCTAAAGTGTCTGGTTGGCCGTGACTGTACCGATCAATGGCTCAGACTGGGCACGTATCTTTGATTACGAATGATTTGATACGAATGATCCACACTTTAGTCCGTTTCATTAGACTGCTAACTGGATGTGCCCATTAATGTTCATGCAGTCTCGTCCTCAGACTCGCACAGTGCACGGCTTCTATGGCATTTCACTAGGTCCTTTTGCACTACCTTTGCCTGATCTGATTACAAATGATTTACTTTAAGAGCACATCTTGTATATATGTTTTCAGAGGAGCAGCATGTATTAATCCATAAATGGCCATAAAGTGTAATGAAAGCAGCCGAGTGGCCTATCTAGATTTTAGTGTGGTATGCCTTGAAAGTTGCCTTTTAACAGGCGTACTAATCATAGATTATGCAATTGGCAAGACACACTTGCCGCCAAGCGCTTTGCTTGGTGTTTGGCAAACACTGTTGGCTTTTCGGCAATGAGGTATCAGCATTAACTGACGCAATGAATTTATTTGCCAACCACAGGCTGGTAACCCTTCCAATCACTCTTCCAACCCTCACAAGCTATTGCTCATTCTTCAGCTACTAATCAAGTACTCTCGTCTCGTCAACTCTCAGATTGCATAAATCTTCTTTCATTCTGAGAATGTCATTGCACCCAAGTGGCTTGGCCCTACAAGTAATCGATTGCCGAGTGTTGTTTGACCAAATGATCATCGGCTCGAGCTCTATGCTGTATGCACTACTGGTCATTGTGCAGACTTGTTGAGAGATAATTTATTTGTATCATTAATGCATAATTACGCCAGTGTTTCAAGGAATCATTATTGCCACTATGATTGCATTCAATTATTTTGTCCTGCTTGAAGCATTGATCTATTGTTGGTTAATGTCTCATTTGTGCCTTCAATTAGTCGTTGTATTCGTTGTAATATCGAGCTCGGAAATATTTTCATTGTGCCACTGTGTTTCATTTGATTGTGGGAGCACAAATTAGTGAAACTCGATTGAAGAATATAAAGTGCATTAATAAATGGACAGCTAGTGTAGTGCTACACTTAATGGCATTGGTGCTGTTGCTGCTGATGATGAGGATGGCGATGGGTTCGGTAGACTTTATTTCTCTAATAAGGCCACTTGCCGTGATACAAGTTGACGGTAAATTGTTGGCCGCCGAAATTAAATATCACTGCCTGCAACACTCGGATGAAAGGCGAAAAGCACAGGGACAACAGTGGATATGAAATGGCAAGAGGACAAGGTTCGAGACAAATAGGGACGAGCAATAGGCCAGCCGCAGCGCTGCGGTGGCCAGATATGTAAGCAGGGGGGCCAAAACTCGACTACACAACAAGTCACTAGATGGCGCAGTTGCACAATGCTGTAGGCTACAGGCAGAAGGTAAACAATGTTTGTGCCTTGCGCCAATATACAAACAATTCAATCACCAAGTTAAACTTCATCTCATTGAACGATTATTGAAGTCGAGTGATTGCCCATTTATGAAAATGGAAAAAGGGAAAGAAAGTGCAATATGATAGAAATGAATAATTTACACTTAAACAAAAAATAGTCATTTGTTTCATCTTCAATGTACATTTGGTCAACCTCCATTTGTTCTTCGTCTTCATTGTTCTTGTGGTCATCGAAATCGCATTCTGGTCCACAAGTAACGTAGTGTCATCAAATAGCTCGATAAGTGTGATCCATGGTGTGGCGTCAGTGAATTTCTTTATGATTGGTTTCTGTAGATCAGTGGTTTCTGCGTGCCAACGTGCCACGTGCCGATTTTGGCACCAATTTTGAATTGACACAAATGGCACATGACCAATAATCCAAAACGATGGTCTTAGAACATAAATTGTCCGGACTAACTAACTATCAAAGACACGAACAGTTATTGAGCCTTGAAACAACTAGTCGTGGATGCTCCAATCTTTACATTGGTGGACAATATAAATTAACTTGAGTGGCCAGGTAGCGATAGTTGAGGACTTCCAAAATTGTATCTCACAAATGACATGTTGGTCAGAATTGGTTGGTTGTATGATCTAGATACTCATCTGATAAAATAAACATAGTCTAATTAGAGAATTTGTAAACCAAACAAGTTTTCATACCTATCCAACCATGGTCACTACAGTGCCATTGGTTTACTCTCTTCTGTTGGGAAATATGTAAGCAGAAACCTTCGGAATAGTGTTGGAATAGATTCTATTATATCCACACATGTATCAGCTTAGGCGAGAACCCATTTTTTTAGGAACAGAAGTCAAAATATCTTGAGATATATCAACAAATGTCACAGTTTTACAATGTTTTTCAGTCAAAAGCATGCACACGACTCCCCCAATTGGTTGCAGGAAGATTGCCACTTGGCGCTCTGCAGGAAAGATTGCTCGTCCCTATTGTCGAATTGAACCTGCTTGATACGAATCTGTGGGATGGTGGAGTTGGTCGAGATGCATCCTACACAGAGCAACATTCGCCTGGTGGAACCACAAAACGAGCATTGTACAGGCAGACAAGAGATAACGTTAACCCGATGTGCACGGTTCAATGGTATCTGCGAAGACATTGCCATCATGAAGAATCAGAGGTGCTCGCACAACCTTATCCGTTTGAACTCGTCCTGATTAAACCGCCGATCGGCCAACCAATATCCCTTTGATCAGCAAGACAATATGTGCTGTCAAAGGGCTATTAATTATTACTATGGACTTCCAGGCAGTCAATTTATTTATATCCGATACTGCTCGGCCAAAAGGGTTGCTAATCTGAAAATGCCAATTTGAACTTTTGGCATATCCATCTCGTGCTGATACAACCATTGAGCACAATTATATTCATTTAGTTCATTATCGAGCACATAATGACCGTAGTACTAATGGACATTGGTCTAGCTGTTTGATCTTACATTTGTATTTGCATTTGCCACTAGTTTCCTCGGTTGGTGCCCATCTGCACGGTTTCATGTCTCATTGCAAGAACTTTATGCATTAACATAGATTGGCCAATTGGGAGTTCGAATCGGAATCGTCACTCGTGTGCATTTACACAAATCCAAAGACCACTTTAAATCGTGAAAAAAGTCAAATTGAGAACAACATTAAGACATTAGACATTAACATTAAGAAAACCATTAAGAGCTAAGCCTATAAGCAAATGCAAAGAATGTGCAAATTACTTTCAAGCAAGGCGAGTTTGACTCGATATTGGCTATTAGAACACCGCGAATTAATCAATTTTGAAGCTGTTTGAATGTTCTTATGCCATGGCAAGCGATTCACTCAAAAGTATGCACATGAAACGAAATAAATTGAACATTCACGCTGTCAAATGTCTAGTGACGTATTTTTTTTTCAAAATAATGAAACTTAATTTAGCTTAATAACAATTTAATTAGTGTATCAATGCAATCGCACTGTTGTCATTGATAATAAATATGCAATTGAACTTAACTGTTGTCTCCTATTATGGTTTCCAAATTTTGCCAAAATCACCTTTACTTCTTTCGATTGAAATACTGCACCATTCGGGACTAATGCATCTCATAAACAAAACTGGTTTTCATGTCTGGAAGACTTAGCAGCATTTGAAGACGACGAACCTAAGTTAGCCTAAAGAAATGAAACGAAAGAAAAGAATAGGTCAACAAAAGTTAGCTTAAGATCCAAAATAAGGTTAAGTTTGTTCATTAACTTGTTGCAAATTTATACTAAGTAAGCACAGGAAGATATGTGTTTCGTCCTTGATGGCTTCTTTCGCGAAATTGATATCGAAGGCTAAATTGGTTGAATATAAAGTTGTCGTTTATATTTTGAATTTTACCTTTCGAAAGGTGACCTCTGCCCTTTCAATAGCAAAAAATGAGTAACAATAACAAAGACTTAGTTAAAACATGGTTTTGTTGATTTTTCAGTAATATTAGTAATGAAAAACAGCAAGTCATAAAGTTCATACATATGCTAACATACAGCAGGAAATTTTCTTTAAAGCCTTAAAGCTTAAAATTCGGTAATCATTTTGGTAGATTTTTCCACGTATTATCGCTAAAACAGTCGCCATTATTAAAAGTCGTTAAAATAGTCACAGGCAAAAGAAAGTCGATCGACATCACGGACACCTGGTTGTCAAACCTTTACTTGAGATAATTAAAGAGAGAAATCACAGTAATTTCAAATATTAACTATCATAATTACCGTTTATTTTGATGAATTAAAATACAAAACGATTAAAGCATGATTTACAAACAGATAACCAAAAGCTAACATGGTATAAAATGTAATGAGATGCACATGAGACAATGAACTAAAGTTTGGTTACCAAACGTCAATGAAGAAAGTCAAAAAGACAAAAATAGGTTCAATGCCCGGCATGGATGGACCAAATGCAAAACAATGGACAAACAGTGAAAACATACACACACTCACAATGTCAGATAGATGACAGCACGTGCTCCAGAAGTACTAATTAGCTTGCTTTGTTTTGCTTGCAGTGGCTGCACTGCAGACATGTTCGCATGTTAGTCAGTCGATTTAGTGTGTGACTGCAGTCAGCCCATGAAATGTATCTTTGGAGAAAGCTAACTTTGTGACCAATCGACAGTTCTGGTTATAACTCGAAAAATTTTATTCCAAATTGGCCATATTACACATTGGTCCATATAGTTGAAATGGGGAAATTCACTGTGGTACACATGTGAAGCGTCGACTAGATCTCCACCGTCCAAACATGCAATATATTTATAACTGGCCTGTGCTTAGAACTTGAAGTGATACATCTTGGTGATATGCATGTGCATTATTGTTTGCCACCAAGACTTTGCCTGTATTTATCCGGAAAACATTTTAGTTATTGAACTAATGCAAAAAGCAAACAACCATTGGGTAGGTATGTCACATTATCTTAATTGATTGTTTTATTCAAATTTTGTTCATTTTTGATAGTTTGTTATTATTCTATTCTTCTATTCCCGTACATTTTTGTTACACACCAATTTATGAATTATTTGAAGTATTCGCACTTACCTTGAGGATGTTTTGAAACCAACAATGACGAGAGAGAAAATATACGCGGTTAGTAAATTAAATGTACTTTGAACAATAATTTCTTAGTGTCTCACCTTATTACAGTCTCTGGAAACAAAGTATCTGAAATTCGTTAGGATGTGGTCAATTGGATTCTGATTATAATAATCTGTGCCGCTTACGATCACGTCGACATCGAGTCCAATAAATTGTCTGCAACCGAGAAAAGCTATAAATCATTGATAATCAATGCTTCACTGGAAAAAGGGAACATTTCTTCAAATTGGTCTCAATTTACACCACTTAACTTGCAGACAACAAGGAAGAATTGCTTAACAAATTGCATCTCAACAACTGAACAGCTGCGATAGTGGTTGAAAAGGACACTTCTGATCTTGGATGGGAGGTGAGTTTTATCTATTTTATTTTTATTTTGAGGCTTAAATTTCTATTCGTTAGATTATGATGGACAAGAATTGTTAAGCAATAATTCAACAAAAATGTACAGTCGAATGTGGATGAAAAGAGTTTGCCTCAGCTGAACACGTATTGCCCCCCGAAAGACAATCAAATATTCATCTTGAGTTTTCATGTCTGAAATGAATAACGCTATTGGTTTTGCACTTTTTCACGGGTTTTCAATGCGCAAACATTTGACAGTTGATTCGCTTTCTTATTGTTCTGCACGAAAACTTCCATTTTCATAATGAAAAGAAACAAAGCAATTTATTAAGTATCTTCGCGATTGGATATTGGTAGTGCTTTGTCATCGATGGCTTCAGGTCTAGAAAATGAATTGACCTAAATTCTTCCATTTTGTGGCTGTAGCAAGCGCGCAACAAAGTGAATGAACGATTAAAGTGGGCTACATCGGAAACGGCTCAGCTACCCAAACGACAATTTCCTACTCACGAAGTGTTTTAATGTTTAATGGACACTGTTTATACTGTTAACGATCGTTCGAACGATGCCAGACGAACTGAACTTCAAAAATGCAACTCAATACCGAAATTATTTTTACGAGTCAAAAGTGCTTCATTTTTTGGTGGAATTTTATGCCACGGAAAGATTAGTTTTGGACAAGTCTGAATTTGAAGGCGAGGAGAACGAACACAAAGCAGTGGTAGTTGTGGATTCCACAATGTGGAAGACAATGTGAAACCTCAACTAGTAATGGAACCCGAGAGCAAGAAGCAGCATCGTAAGTCCTTTTTCCATTTGTTCCCTTCACCAGTACACCTACAAATTGAACAGTCCCTCGAAGTGTTGCAATTTTTTAAAATGAATAAACTCTTGATAATTATTCTTATCTTTTTTGTTGGTCATAGTCAGTTCGAATCGGGCCAACTGATCACTTTTTGCTTCTCTGCTTGTTAACTTTCTTTATAATAGCTATTTGTCGGACAGTGTTATTATTGCTAATTGGCTGTTCACTAACTAACGTTCTACTCTACATAGATTAAGTTATTCTTTGTCTTACCTTTATAGTCACGTACAATGTGGCATTTAGGAATAAAACCTCAGAAGATGCTATTAATTCATTGTATGCCTATACCTTTTCCATTGATGCTATCACTGGCCACAGTATGCTAGTGCACTCGCTATAGTCATTAACCACAACAAATCCATTGAGTGAACGCTTTTCAATCGGGTTGACTGGTTACAATGTGTTCTGCGCGCATATCTCTTTGTGACGCAATTTGTTGTTTCAGTTGTCGGACATTGTGGCCAACTGAAGTCTCTTAAAAGTCAGAATTCTGATTTCGTTATCGTTTCGTTGTCATGCTCATTGATTTTATTATTGTGTCCCTCCACAGAAGAGTCATGTTTGCCTGTCTGTGAATTGACCAGACTCAACTTGTATTGTGCAATAAATAAATCCGAGCGAATAAATTAAAAATTAATGAGATTTGTTAAATGCAGTCAATAGTTTGGTGTTCTGTTTGGCTGTGGAAGTTTGAATCAAAATCAATTTCGGTCCTGTCAGGATTAGGACGCCTTTACTATAGTTTGCTATAGCAGTTGGCAAGGAAGACGTCAATTACGCCGATTGCCCTTGAGAAGTGAGCCTTAACACAATTCTCTAAAGGCCAATTAAATTAAAAACAAACAAAACTGTCAAATGTAAAATGAAATAGCCAATTGGGCCAACCGACTAATAACGAAATCGATTTGTTGTGTTGTTACTTTTCTGTGCTAGCGACAATTTACATTGAAGTGTACATGGACTGGCCCAATGCCAGGCGAGCTTTGTTCGGTTATCTTTCAACGCCACCCAAACCAGCCAAACTAACCTTACTTGTGATGTTTTTCATTGATATGCTTTTCACTGTGCTACGGCTTCTGATCGGTCATTTGTAGAAAAGTTTTCAAACCGAACGATATTAGAAATTAAAAGGGAAACATCAAAGACAGGCTAAATTAGAAATTATGGTCCGATTGCTGTCTAACTGTGCTACACACATTGCCGCGATCGTTTAGTTTAGTTTTCTTCGGTCTGGTTTAGTTAGGTTTGTATTCGTTCAGTTTGGTTGCTTTCTACACAAAGTGTTCACAGTAAAAAAACTCACAAGAACGAACAAATCGAAGACAAACACCGAACGAAACGAAAAGTTTCGGCCCAACCGAAAGTTGGTGCACACATGAATTGGTGTCAAATTTACGTGTCTGTCCGTTGAGTACAATTGTCCTCGGTTACATCCTATCCACACGCTCTGACTTGACTAGCTTTTCCAGTGGTAACTTGCTTGCTTTGCCATTACTTGATGTCGTCCTCAATCGATGCTCACCCTGAACGCAATCAATTCACATTGCCACCTATGTGCAATATGCTTCACTGACATATGAGATCACTGATCAGTGATCTCTCCATAATGGACAGAGCCAGCCTTGGGCACAAATCCATTTATTCAATATTCCGTCCATCGTGAAATGGCACTACTGTACTGAATGACTTGTTTGGAAAACTGCTGAGCGCTGTTCTAATTATAAATTGAACGATTAGCCAAACCATATTATAATTATAATTGATCACAAACAACAAAGTGACTCATTGCCGTTCATTAACAATTAAACTGCCAATTTAGGCAGTTCAACATCGTAACAAGCAAATCAATCCGATCAAATGCAATTTATATTGACACTTTTAGCACAAATTATTTACTGATTCAGCTTAATCTTGACAATACATAATATATTACACATCGCTCACCAAACCCTGCACGGATGAACGTGAAATTCGTCGAAAATAATCAATGCGCTATGCAATATGCCAATTAGATTTGCTCATTTGTGCCTAATTATGCGCCGTTGATTGTGTCAAAATTTAGCGTGTCTGCAAAAATTAAAATAATTTAATGAATAATTGCCTGCACACAAAATGGCCTTCTTGGTGTGCTACTAGTTCATTCTATTATGCACTGTGTTGACCGTGTCGAGCATCGTTGATTGTTTGTTTGTTTAGAAAGCAACAAAATTCGTCAGTACTGATCATCTGTCACATTGACTCGAGACAAATTGGCGATGTCCAGACAAATCAGACAAGACCTGCAAGCAACCAAGCGAACTGTTCACTTAGAGGCACTTGGCTCCTCTCTGCGACTGTCCCACTTGGCGTCAGTAGTCACTAGTCAGTAGCACTCAACACTTTCGATCACTTTTCATCACGCTTTCTCAAGTCTAACAAAGGCAATTCTTTCTTGGATTGCCTCAGGGTATGCTAATCATTTTAACGTTGATGTTTGCTCTATTTTATAGGTGCTGCTACGTTCATACTTTTGCATTTACTTTTGTTCACGCTTTTACATGCGGGTTGCTCACTGGTTTCAATACATCTGGTACAGCATTGGCAGAACTGCAGTTCATGATCATGAATCATGCTTCGTAAACCATCTATAGCTGGCTCTGGAAGCTAGGCAATGTTACTCAGGTAAGACACACTTAGTCCGGTCTGAGCCGGTGAATGCTTTGGTTTTTTCCTCTGCCATTGTCTTTACCACAAGTGGCAAGTTCGCGCTCATCTGGTGCAATGCCGCACTTTTCATTGAAGAGCAATGTTTCCGTCTAACAAAGTAGACCGTTACATTATGTGCCTCGTTAGGAAGAATGTTACGTGTGTCGTAATGGTTATTAATTATCGGACTTTGTTCGTCCAGTTACTGTTCACTCGAATGACCATCGAATTAAGCCAATGGGTTTCAGACATCTGCATTTCAGACATCTCGATTGCATTGACATCAGGCAAGATGAATTTCGAGTTACACTGCTTTGCTGCGTGCTCATGAACTATTGATCAATACCTTTGCTAATTATAGTTGTTTCCGCAATTTCCTTTGGTTAATTTAGATTGTTTGCATAAACTCTGATCACGAATGGTTTGCCAATTTTGATATTTCGTCTGACTGCACTGATTTAATTTAATCGAGGCCAATCGCCGTCTCGCACCCGGTCATCGCTTGCACCACACTACACTGTCCTCCATTGGGCCAAACATTCGGTGCAATTTGTTGTTTTCTTGTCCTGCCAATTTAAATATTTTCAAAATCACAGGCAAGCACGAAGGCAAAAATTAGAATAATGTACTTTATAATTATAGATTTTTTAATTACATTTATTTATGTTCTCATTACTCAATGATTGTTCCATTTGAGCAGTATGATTTAAAGTCTTGCTTGTTCGTTTGTAGATTTTGTTTGCCTTTCCTCTTCTTTTCTTCGTTCTCCTGTGAAATTAATTTTTCGCATCAATGTTCGCTCGCCAGAACTTTGTCTTCCTACTGTTGGCCGTCTGTGTCATGGCTCAAGTGGTGGCTTCCTCAACTTATTCCGACAATGACTTTAATTGGAATTGGGACGATACTGCCGAGCCCAAGCCGTACGGCATAATCCTGCCATCGATTGTCTTTGGTGTCGCACTGGTTGCAGTAGCGGTGACATTTCTACCTGGATTCTTCTGCAAGAACAATCCCGAACAGACGGGCGAGCCCGAAGAGCAGTTCAACGTGGTACTGTGCCAGGAGGACGATGTCAAGTACGAATACAATCTCATCTTTCGAGTGGGCTGTCCTACCGCAAAACATGCGACACGGCTTCATTGACATCGAAGTACTCGAAGGCAAGGACCTGCATATGCTTGGCAATCCGATACGATTCGACTGTTCACTACTGCCCGATCGAATATGTGGCGAAATGCACTGCCTCATCGGACGAATCACCCCAATACAACCAATTGCGGGCATTCGAGCCTCTCACAGTGACAAGCACGGAACCATCTTCCTGTACGAGTATATTCTGGTGGATCTGCCTGACGAAAATGTGATGGAAGTGCGCCGCTTCAACACTTACCTCACCAACAAGCCAACCATATACAGAGGCACACGTGTCCCGAACAAAGACATCGAGGACGAACTGGGCATGTATCCAATGCTGCCACTGATGGAGTGGACAAACATTGAGTTGGCCATTCTGTCCTGGGTGCTGGTGATGTTCGTCGGCAGTGTCACAATGCTGTTCGAGTACTACGACCTGTATCCGTTCAATCAGAGCCAGGATGGATCGTTGCTTCGTTCACTAATGGATGTGGTCTATTTCACGCCGATCACACTCGTTTTACTCGCAGCAATTGCCATTCCGTACAAATACTGCCTCAGACGGAATGCCCAACGAGCTCAGTACGCAATCATCGATCAACTGAAGGGCGAAGGATGTTGTCAATTCTGGTGGTGGTGGGCTTCCTTTTTTGTCCTCTGTCTTCTCTCGCTTCTGTCCCTGTGCCTCTTTTCGGTGTTCATCATCTTTGGCCTACGCATTTCAATGGTCAAGTCACTTTACTGGCTGTGCTCGTGCCTAATCGTGTGGTCGTGTGTCTTTGGCATTTGGGCATCGGTCAACAGTTCACTGTGCTTCAAGAGGATATTCGAAGAGGATGCAGTCAAACGTGCAGTTGCAACCAATCCAGATGGCAAAGGTGGCGACAATGAAGCTGCTGATGCTGGTGGAGATGGAGGAGGAGGTGGCGACAGCAAAAAGAATTCAAAAAAGTCTACCAAGCGAACCTACAAGTTGACCGCCAAGCAAACAATGTTCTTCAATTTAAGCAATAGCACTAGTACTGACGGCAAGACTAACAAGAAGAAGAAGAACAGCCGAAAACGACGTAAACAAGGTGTTGCTGACAAGAGCTACAATCTATCATCGAATCCATCCGAAGCAGGACCAAAGTTGATCAATCCGATGAAGCAGCAGAAGCAAGAACAACAACAACTCAAGCAGCGACCAAAACTACAGCAACAACGGACAATTGTAGCCCCTCTGCTCAATAAAAGCAAATACAACAGAGCCCCGACTGGACAGCCCAACAGCAAATGCATTGCCGCCAGTTCGAATGCATTCAAATCGTTGAATAAATCGTCGACTATCAAGAACAGCAACATCGGGACAGGCAAAAGCTGCAATAAACCTTCAAAGGGATCAAAATCGTCAAGTAGCGCCAAATCGGCCAAATCAGTCAAATCAGGACTGAAGAAGACAAAGGCCGATGCGAGCAAGTCGAAGCAAAAGAAACAAAAGACCAAAACTAAGACCAAAACGAAGCAGAACGCAAACAGCAAAGTATCTTCAAAGAACAGCAACAACATGAAGAACAAGAATAATAAGTCATCATCAGTGGGTCAGAAGAGTAAAAAGATAAATAAATATCGTTTATGATTTAAAATGCATCTTACTAGTCATTGCAGATGCGTCGTGATGCGAGTAACGTGATCAAAGTGGATTTGCCATCATTGAGGCTCTACATTCAATTATCGATTTCGCTTTAATTGAATTGATTCATTATAAGTTTACGTTTATAAGCGAATATCATATCAAAATGCAGTTAGTAACTTAGAGGGAAGACTTGTGACTCAAACCAACAGCTCGTCATTTGTTCCACTTTGACTCGACTTTTCTTTTGTCTCTCTCCAAAGTTGGGCTGGCACTAGTATTCTTGTTCTCACTCTCACCACCAAGCCACTCTCCAATGATTTTCATCATTATGGTCGATGTTGATTGTCACTTTGGCCACTGGTCTCACTTCTCGGCCCACTCCTCTCAGTGCATCCACCGACTGTGATGGCATGTCAATTGGGTAGAAAGGCATGAACTATCGTGACATGTGCAAAATATTCATAAACGACAGAATGAACAAAGGCGATTTTACTAGCTAGTGACACCAATGAGTGCCGACTTAGAAGTGACACTTTCCCAACAAACACCCACTGCGGCACAATTCTTTTCACGTCCATCGAGTGGCAACAAACACACGGCCACTCGCGTACTATTGGCCTTCTTCATTTTCGTCTGGTCTCAGTTTGTCCAGCCCAGAGTGCTCTTGATTGACCACAAAATGTTCTATGCCCTACGTGCGCTAATTCGCTTCAGGTGCAAGCAGTGCACACATGCCCAATTGCGGCTGGACAAAACAACTGGCTGGACTAAATTACGGCGACTGCAATCATGCATGGTATCATGCATGGTCTCCTTGGGGTATGCCACACTGCAACACTCAACACAGCCTCAACGTTGTACTGCATTTAATTAAAGCAACTTAAGCAAGCCACAATTACTTGTTCGGCTGTAATGTTACTAATATGATGCATTGGTTAATTATGTTAGTATGAACGGTTTGTTCAGTAGCTGAATGGAATGTGAAATAAACTTTTATTAAAAGGAGAAGGACTATTTCGAAACATAAAATGTTTGCTTGATATTGCCGCTGCCAACAAGTTAGTTTACAAATGTGTCTCACCTCGGTCGTATCATCTTGCTTGTTGTGTTTCAGTTCGGTGCTGTGCCTTGGTCACTGTTTGGCCCAACAGGTGAGTAGCTGACCAGTTTATACAACAAATAACAAATGACGTTTTCTTCTTCAGTCTAAAGATGATGCAATCCAGTTTAAGTACGGTCCTGCGCCTTCTCCGGCCCTTCCTGTGTACGCCCAGATTATAATTCTGCACATGTTCGCACTCTGTTTGGCATTATTTTTTTTCTTTCTGAGACGGTACGTGGTGGCACGACTCAACACAACTCAACCCACGGACACCAAGCAACGTCGTTACATGATGAACCGTGGACACAACAGCAACAAGTCGACCGCTGTCTCGGCCCCAACAGCCAATAAGCAATCTTTAAAACGACGAACCTAAATATAGTAATATATTAATGGCATACACATTGTGCAATGATTTACGTGAACATTAAATTGCAATTTATAAACCAAAGTGGTTAGATTATTTCTGTGTTAAGGCCAATTGAACTATTTGTGTTGACAAAAACATTTGCACGTCGTGTTGGTTCTATATAAGGTCGTTGCCAATGCCAATGTAAAAGTTCATTTATTGCATATTTATTGTTTGTTTGCTTGTCTGGTTGCCACTTGAATCGAATCGACTTTGCTCATCACAATTTCTCTTCAGTGAATGCAATTTGTCATCGAGAGTTTGCGTAAAGCAAATAAATTAAAACATAATTAAAAGAAAAATACTTTTATTGAATACCCGGCAGGTGAAACACTTTTCCTCAAACTTACCAACCTCTTCATAGAGACATCGATAGTGGAAGATGTGAGTGCAATTCACCATTTGCCGGTTATAATTTCTTGGCACACGTACGTGTGGATGGATCGTGTATTTTGTTGGACCTCTTGCTCTTGTGAAGTGAATATACACTGGAAAGGAGGCCAGCAAATTAACAGAGCAAAATATGGCTACAAAGTCTCAGATTGATTCAATTGCAGTTGTCACTCACTGTGCGCTGTGTGAAGTCAAATTGGAACTAACATTGTCAAGTCAGAGTCAAAAGTCACAATTGTTTTACTGAACGAATAAACAGATTGGTCGTTCAGCAAATAACTCAACATAAACACGGACAACCCATTGCCGCAAATGTCTCAATGATCACTCAACGGACAAACGGACTGGCCTTATAAGTCATTTGTTAATCAATTGTAAAAGGACTCTGCTTGTTTGACGTTTGTCCAATAAGGAACATCAAAGTGAATACAAAGAAGAATATATAATTCAATGCTCTTGAGTTACTTTAATTAATCCGTGACCGACAGTAGAATTGCAAAAGAATCACATGTGCAAATAAAAATTAAGGAATATGAATCATAGACTTATCTTGGCAATTGACGAGATTAATCGGGGAGGCAGTGGTAGATGATGCCGATAATGACGATGGTAATGAAGGTAAGGATAAAGCGCGTGGTAGTTGGGAGGAAGGCAACGGCAATACTGCTTACTCTAGTCATGCAATCTGTGCTTGTGGCCTTTGGATAATGCAGAGTAGCTCGGTGGTGAATCGATGTGATTGCAAGTGTCATTAGTAGTGACAGGGTGGCACGGGTCTGACACCCAAATGGACGAGGACGACGTCTGTGATGTCTTTATTGCTGTGATCGCCCTGGGACAAACCGGAGAAGGCATTCCTGCAGAAATGGTGCCCCGGCTCACACCGTTCAATGTCACCAAGTGGCACAGCATCATTGACCGCACTGTGAACAACAAATACCATGGTACATCGACACTAACTGGCCATCGACCGCCCTTGACACAAAGGGCGCTTAATTAGGCTGATGTGAGCGGCCTAGCCCATCATTGTGCCTCACTCAGCCAAGACGATCGAAGCATTTTGATTGGGCAAAGTGAGACCATAGTGACCGGTGAGAGTTCAGTTAACAGATGTGTTGATATCGAGGGATTGTTTTAATTTGAGGAATTGGGCTGATAAATCTGGAATATTTTCAAAAAGGAGTGCACTGTGAGACGAGAGGAAATAGGTGATTAATGTCTAGGTACAATTAGTCATAAAGTGAATTCAATTTGGCAATTAGTGCAATGCAAACGGAAATAGACTGCAGTGAAGTGCGCCTTCAAAGCTTAATTAACATTCAACAAGGTTAATTGTTCCGAGAGGAATCCCTCAATAGGACATATCTGGACAAATCGACATTTGAGTGCAACTAATTAGCACAAGCACAATTAACGCTCTGCTGCAGTGGTCACGAGCTGATGAACACAGGAGCCCATATGCCATCACGGCTGTATCCTTCATTGATCATGCTCACTAAAGTACAAGCACGAAAGGAACGAACCAAAAGCGGCCGAGAATGAGAACCAAACCACGACAAAGCAAACAACAATCGATAACAGACAAGATCAACCAGGATAAGGACACGGTAAGAGGCAAGACGAGAGGCAACAATGCAACAAGCCAAACCGGTTGACATGGCCATTCAACCGACTAACAAAGGCACCGAGCACGAGCAAATAAATAAGTGGACGGTAATGCAGTAATGCGGTAATTGTAATGCTAATACTGAGATGGTGCTGATCGTGGTGGTTCTGGTGTTGCTTCTGACAATGATGCTCAATTGAACTAATAAACAGCAACACCAGTTAACACAGCACATACACACACAAGCCGACTCGAGCAAGTTAAGACAGATCCGGAATTCGGATACAATATTAATTCATTCACCAATTCAGCACATGGCACCAACGTCTTATGTAACATCACCAGCAAGTAGGCAATGGTGCGGGTCGAGTGTGCCAAGAGTAACTTTTTTATTAAGCACCGAGCACCTATTTGCATTGACTCAGTGACACATTCATTCATACGAGAAGCAGAACAGGCAAGGCCAGACCTGCCATACTAATGATTGGCAGTATTGAGAACCAAAGTAGCTAACAATTGTTGTAAGTGAGCGTGCGAATAAACGTGCTTGTCATTGGCCAACAAATTGTGATGTTTTGAAATATTAAAAGAGAACTAATTATTTGGGCAGGTATTTTTACTAAATGAGCAGTATTTATTTTGTTAAATGAGCAGTAATTAAATTCATAAATGAGCAGTATAAAATTAATATTTGAGCAGTAAATAAATCATTATTGGACAGTTTATTTGATAATTGGGCAGTATTTTCAATATTCATGAGCATTATAATAGTTAATTTTATAATTTTCATTAACAAAATGTCACTTATTAGACATTTTACCGACACTTTCAAATAAATACTGCTCAAACTATACTGCCCAGATATTTACTGACAATTTATATTTCCATATGCTCATTTATTAAAAATACTGCTAAAACAATTAAAAAATTTACTGCTCATTTAGTAAAAATACTGCTCAAATAAATAGCACCCATATTAAAATATAGCAATTATTGAGACGAACCGAATCTAAACTATAAACCAATCGAAAGCAATGGACAATTTGTAGAAAAATTTAATGTACCAGTGGTTGTCGTCAAAGCCTGTTAAATTACAGACTCGCTTCGATTTTTAAATGTACTCAAAGTTCAAGGGAAATGAAGTTTTAGTCCTTCTCGCCGAGTATTTATTGACCTTTGATCTTATTGCTGTTTGACTATATTTTTCATTATAGCATTTCATATAGCAATTGAGATATTTGCCAAAAAGCTGCTGTGCAAGTTCGATTTAATTAGAAGTTTAAAGTGAATTATACTGGTTCGTCTTATAATCGGCCAGAAAGATGGATAGAGGCTCATTTTATTGTTTATTTTGCTTGCGGTCAAGTCCAATACTGGCAATGGCCCAACCTCAAACGGATCAATTATCGTTGGTAGTCGACCAAAGCACAAGATTTGACAACATCATCAAGCCCAACAACGACACTCGAGTCTATCGCGGCTTGGTCTTGGCCAATCAATTGAAAGTTGTGCTCGTCAGCGATCCCACAACGGACAAATCTGCCGGATCGCTTTCAGTCAAGGTGGGCTCATTGGCAGATCCTTGGGAATTTCAGGGAATGGCCCACTTTCTAGAGCATGCACTATTCCTGACCACTAAAAAGGTTGGTAAACTTAATGATAACTTAAGGCAACTTACCAAGTCTATTTCAGTACCCTGAAGAAAACTTCTTCAAGAATTTCGTGGTGCAACATGGCGGCCACACCAATGCGTACACTTCGCTCACGGAAACTTGTTACCACTTTGATGTGGCACCATGCCTTAGAGGGCGCTCTTGACCGGTCAGTGCAGTGTTTACATGTGCACGGTAGGCACATTGTTGTTAACGCTTGACTTTTTCAGATTTGCTCAATTCTTTGTGGAGCCTCTCTTTCCAAGAGATTTGATTGAACGCGAGCTGCAATCGATTCAGTTTGAGTTTGAGAATACAATCACTAGTGATGGCCATCGCTTCTATCGAGTTCGAAAATTGCATGGAGATGCCAAGCACGATTTTGCCAAGTTTTCAACCGGTGAGTTTATATTTATGTATCGCTTGTTTATTAACTAAATATATATATTTATAGGCAATAAACAGACTTTGCCAGTAAATGATGCTCTTTTCAATACGATGATTCAATTTTACCAGACCTGGTACTCGGCTAACATTATGACACTCGCTATCTTTGGAAAAGGTTAGTTCTTTATGTTTTAATTTAAGTTAGATAGATTATTATAACGCCTATTATTTATTAGAGTCTCTTGACGAATTGGAAAAAATTGCTGTGCATTTGTTTGGCAATATTGTCAACCGAAACGTCAAACCTCTCTGGATTGATCAGCATCCTTATCCAATGAATTTTTGCCGAAAAATGGCTAAAATAGTGCCTTTCAAGGAGTCTCGTAAATTGATTATGTTTTTTCCTATACAGGACATTCAATATGACGAAGTCAAAAGCAATGTATTATATTTTATATAGATTTTCTTTCAACTAATTGAATTACACTTTAGGCTCTTTCATATATCACTTTCCTGTTAGGCCATGAAGGCCCTGGGAGTTTGCTGGCCGAACTGAAAGAGCAAGGTTACTGCTCTTTGCTGGATGTAGATAGTTACTACTACAATGGATTCGGCTTCTTGGATATAGAAGTGAACCTAACTCAGGGCATCACTAAGAACAATGAAATCATTCAACTTCTCTTTCAGTACATTAAGATGCTCAAGGTAAGTTTTCTATTGATTAAATGTTATGCGTAATACATTGAGTAATTTCATTTGCCCAGTGTACTCTCCCGGAAAAACGCCTCTACGACGAAATCAAAATGGTGAACGAAATCAAATTTCATTTCCGAGACAAATTTGATCCACAGTTTTATGTAAAGTTTCTCTGCAAGAATATGCACGTATGTTATTTTAGTTAGAAACGTTCATTGTAACATTAACTTAAAATATCAACATTAGTTTTATCCAATAGAACGTGTTGTTTGTGGTCGTGCCCTAATGGGTGAATTCAACTCGGATGAAATTGTTAATTTGTTGAATTTATTAAGCATTGATATGTTTAACCTTCAAGTGATTAGTCCAATTTTTAAGAAGCACGGAATCACTTTTATCAAAGACGCTATTTACGGAACCGAGTATACTATAGAAGATCTTCCAGTAGAACTGTTAAAATTCTGGACTGATTCTCAACTCAACTCTAAATTGTATATTCCAAGTCCAAATGAATTCATTCCGCGCGATTTTAGTTTGAAACCTTTGTCGAATGTATCAGAAATCCCTCAACTCGTCAAAAGCAGTAATAATCTTAAAGTATGGCACTTGCAAGATTCAAAGTACCTCCAACCAAAGGCTTTTATTGCATTTATCTTTAAGAGGTTTGACCTTTTGATTGTTTAAATTTCTTAATTAACGCATACTTTTTCGTTTCAACAGCCAACTTGTTAACAAAAGTCCTCTCAATGTAAACTTAGTTGGACTCTTTGTCAAGCTATTCTTTGACTATGTCAACCAGAAGTTTTATTCTGCTGACCTAGTTGGCATTGGCTATAACATTATTACTTCAAAGTTTGGCTTAGAGGTAACCTAATAATTATTATAATGCACTGACTATTATTTATAGATTATTGTTCAAGGCTTCAATGACAGATTGGACGCCTTTCTCTATTCTCTTATTACCGAAATGATCAACTTTAAAATCAATTCTGCACGCTGGGATATTGTCAGAGATGTTTACTACAATGCTTTGACCGTTTTTCATCTTTATCCTGTTACAAGTATTCTCCATTCGTATCTCGATGTGCTTCTTTGTCCCGATGTATGGACTCATGATGAATTGATGAGTGCCTTTAAATATGTGAATCAAGACAAAGTGCTTGCTTTGATGAGAGACATTCTACTTGACTGTAAAGTCGAAGCTTTCACTCATGGCAATATTACCAAAGAGGAATCCGTTGCTCTCAGTGAGAAGGCATTTAGAATGCTCACTAACAATAAGCCTCTTATTGACGTGAATCTTTATGATTTGTTTAACCATTGCCGAGACGTTCTATTGATGAATGGCACAACTGAGTTTGCCATTACCAACGACCAGCACGAGAATCATGGCTTTATGTTGTATCACCAAGTTGGTTTGCTCGATCTCCACCAACAAGCACGTCTGGAGCTGTTTCACCAGATCATAAGCGAGCCTTACTTCAACCAGATTCGAATGAATGAACAGTTGGCTTACATGACCTTTGTAACTCTCAAGTTTACTTCGTCAGGCTCAATGGGTCTTGTAATTCTCATTCAATCGGCCTATGCACTCAAATATCTTGAGTCCAGAGTTGAAGCATTTCTTGGGAAGCTCGAGGTTTGTCGTTGCTTTTCATAATTCTGTTTCTGAAACAATGAACCTTTTTTTTATTGTAGAATATTCTTAAAAACATAAAATTAGAAGAGTTTGCGAAAGAGAAGAATGCTCTGATCACCAAGATTTCGGAAGAGCCTAAATCGCTACACGCTCTATCGAGTCGAATGTGGCGAGAAATAATCTCGTGTCAGTACATCTTCGACCGAGACAAACGATTAGTTGCCTACTTGAGGAAAGTCAAGCCAAGTGACATCGTTTCCATGTATCAGGTAACATTTCTGTAATTCGTTGGCAAAAATATTCATTTAAATTATTTTATAGAGCACTTTTCAACCTAATGGCCCCAAATGTCGCCGTTTGATTCTCACGATCAAGTCTGTCAAATGCAAGGAGATGCAAGGCAAACTAGAAGCAGAAGAAAAAGTTGAAAAAACGAACAAGGATAACTTATCACAGCCAAAGCAGCAATCACAACAGACGAACAATTCTGTCCAATCAGACACTAAACAGTCGATGCAGACTGAAAAGGTATTATTTTCGCAATTTAACACTTTGTAAGAGTTTCCATTTTTAAGCAGTCTTCAAAACGAATGCAAATAAATGATATACGCAAGTTCAAATGTGAAAGTACTCTGTGCCGTATTGCCAAGATTATCATAGACAAAGTTTGAATTTTCTTCTCAATGTCATTCACGGTCAATAATTATGCAGATTGTGTAATAAACTTATTGTAAAATATTGTGGACATTGTGACCGAAAGTACCCCAAAATAGTCCGCAGATGTGCAATGCTAATGACATTAGTTTGGTCACTGCTATGGCCATTGGGTGATATAGGATAGGTCAGCCATAGGCAATCATAGTTGGACGGTGCACCGACTCATGTGCACCTTCATTATCCGCTGTAATAAATCGATGTCGCTTAATCCGTTGGTTCTTCAATTTTGTCCAATCGATTATTAACTCTCAAATAGTGTGTGCATATGGCACCGCTTAAATGTGCATTCAAATGTGAGCAATGAGAGTAATGGTTGTCCGATGATATATATAAGTCAATTGGTCTCAAATTTTATTTGAGTCTGTAATGGTGATCACTGCTGGCAATGGGCATAATTATCTTAATCAAGACATGCCCAAGTGATCGTCACGAGAAGAGGCCATTTAATGATTGAGATTTGACATTCTCCTGGTCAATTACATATTTGTTCAATAAAGACAAATACAAATACAGAAGAAAAGTAAATGCGAAAAGGCTCGTTGGGTTCATTTGGGGCCAATTTCTGGATTGCTTCAAATTGTCCTATTTATCTGTGTGATGTCAGTCTCGAACTTCACTTTGGTGTTTAAACAACTTTGCTTAATATAAATAGGTAACCGAAAATAAATGTAGTTATTCAAAGAATGTCATTTTAGCATAAATGTTTTCAGTACAATCGGTACGGATCAATAGCGGCAATGTTTGGCAATATGTCCAAATTGATCGCAAAAATGTTTGAAATCTCCGATCACTTGTCGCATCGCAACACAGGTCCCAAGGCGAAGGCGAGAAGAAAGGCAAAGAAACAGAGGCAATATATTCCGCTGAACAGTATTGCCCATAACGTGCTACATTCACTCTCCATTCTTCAATCAAGTCGGTGTACTGGTTAAGAAGGTCAGATACGATGCTTCGATGGAATGTCTTTGGGACAACAAAGCCCACAGCAAACAAGCAACAAAGCTGGCAAATGACTCATCGAGGAAGCTGCATTTGCATCAGTTCAATATGCTACCATTCGGGCACTATCGACTTTCACTATAATCTCTCAAGTATTTCGGCCATTTGAAATGTTCCTTGAAATCTAATGGGAGAATAAATGTGAGCAAAATACAAGTGATACAACCAATTAAAACCTGCAAAAGAGAGACTGATTGCTTTGTCTTGCTTGGCAATCACATGTGATTGCTTGGCACTTAAATTTAAAGTTAAACCAATTGGCCACTCGGCCGACTGCACTACACATAACATTTTCCATTAATTATTAGCTTTTTTTTTATTGACGAGTGATGCCTTCAATAACAGTGAGCCTAACAGTGTGCAAACAAAGCAACCGGAAATGTGACACATCTCAGATATTGTATTGATATTGATATTGTTGATAACACTGGTTGGTTGGCTAATTTGTCATGGAAAAGTAATGCACCCGGCCACTGGCTTCCTCTTTTGGCACCCAATTGATTCAACGTTATTGGGATTAACACGGTGGCCATGGCAATGGATTTTTCAATTACCGCCAAATTTGTTGGTGAGTGGCCTCGCTTTGCAGATTGTCTGTTTACAGAACCGGCGAGTTGTCCCTTTGTCGATAAAAAGATAATCCAACTGAAATAACATAATTCAATTCAGCCATGAGTACGAGCAAAACTTCTACATGGCTCATTGCACCATTTGAGCATGATGATTTATGTCCCTGCTAGACAACCATCCACAGATTGACAAGTGCCAAGTATCTGCTCGGGCACTGTGCTTCACTGGGCAAACTACCTAACTGGTCCAAAGGAAAGAGACAAATGCAATCAAGACTGCAATTGCAAGCAGTCGGCAATGAAGCCAATTTCGTTTTGCTTCGATATGCTCGGTTATAAGGCAATTGCCATTTGCACTCACTTTACAGCTAATTAGCTAATTAGTATTGTGTCCAAACAGCAAACATTAACACTCGGTGAACAGTCTGCTAGTGGCCACGTGTGCTTAACCAATTGGTGCATTTGCTTACATTTTTGTTAGACACCGAACCGTGCTTTGGGTGTCACTGGTTTGTCACTGTGGTGATTATTGAGTATTATCATGTAATTACCAGTCGAACCATGTTTACGCATGTTGCTCTAATATTGTCTGGTCCGAGTTTATCTCCTTGTAATTAACCCAAATTTGAGCGTAACATTTTTGCTGTCACCTTCATGTGAAAAGTGAAAGATCAATTAATAATTAATGTGTAGCTCGAAACTATCTACTCTCAGTGTGTGGCTCATTTGTTACTTCCAATCTACGATTATATTAACGTGCAATGCATGAATGAATGAAGAGATCGCGGCAAAAATAGCAAATCAAACCAAGTGGCACAAAATCAAATGTGCAATAACCGGCAATGTTTATGAACCGAGCTCACGTGAGTACTGACAGCAACAGTCAAAAGGGCAAACTAGCAGACAACTAGCGACATTATCACCTCACTTGTTCGTCTGTGATAGACAAAGTTCGAGGTTTGCATTGGTACAATTACAAGGCCCTTTAATAAAGGGCATTAAATGGCGCCATCTAAACGCCGTTGTAGTAAAATTCGTTCAAGTCTGGCTGCAATATCATCAGCATTCGATTGGAAGATAGTGCAGTTAGCACTAGTTGCACTGATTCCATGCCGTTTCGTAGCCCAATTTATGACATTATGGTCTTCGTGCAATCCACACTCGCGCCTGTGCATGTGACCGAGAATGTGTGTCGAAATGTTTGAAGAGATGCACATGTCTGTCGACCAGAAAATTTGCATTAGCGAGTTGTTGGTGTGTACTCAAAGGGAAGGATCAGTTGCTTTTAATTAGTGGAACATCTCCGACTCGAGTAGAGACACATGGACCGAGTAGAAAATATGCACTGAAAATAAATGACAATTGTAAAATTAATTGTGCTGCATTAATCGTCATTGCGTGGCTGCAATGGCTTGCGCGCAATTTTCGCTGCTTCTGGTTGTCTCGATGGATATCCTCGCCATGGCGCCACTCTTCACTCCATAATTTTCCGAGCCATTTTGTCATAACCGTTTTAGTGTGTTCAGATCAGAACTATTTTCTTATATCGATTATCGATTATTCCGTGTCTTTATTAGTACCACTCATTTGATCGATATTGTTTCGGTTCTGTTTAAACAATTGTTCTTCATTGGTCCCCATATCCAAATGACATGTAGTGCTGACATTGGTACAGTTGTGCTTTTGATGGTAGTGTTGATATTACTACAGTAATGGTGCTCTTTGATGTTGCCCCATTTGATGAGAATTTTGATGAATTGACGTTGTGCCTTGTCTCGACTTTGTTGTTCTCCACTCGTCTAACGGATGCAACCATCGAGGCTCGATTGCAGCCGCCTTATCGAGTGCTTGTTTTTGATTTTCTTATTACACCTTCACTCGACATTTAGTTTTCCCTTTGGGAGATTGCTTTTGTACTGCTGCAAAACATTTACATTTGTCAGTTTCAGAACCAAAACTGTCCCGGACTGCACTCGAGAACTAGACCATTTCAAAACAGTCCACCTTGACTACATATCATTTCTGCCGTGCTTATGGTCTCCATTTAAATGAAACCTCCATGAGGAAACTCAATTGTGCTTTCTCGAGTCAAAATTTTGTGCTGTTTTAAATGTGTTTCTTTGAGCCTACTTTCATTCAGGTCTAGTCTAGTGTGATCTGGTGCACAGTTTAAATTGCACCAAATTGCACTGTCCCTCTCGATCTGTTCAAATCTGCTCGAACAGATTCTGTTCTTCCAGCGCGACCTTAACCTCCTTCCCAATGCAAAAGATCATTTGAGTGGCTTTTCCATTATTCAGCACCTTCTAACCAATGTCTTTTCTGACATTTCGTATCACTTTGGTATCGTAGATTTGCCGATTTTCTAACAAAACATTAGAGAAAGTTAAAAGTTATGTTCAATCTTTATAATGACAGACTTACAAATGAGTTTGTTGTTTTTTCTAGGTAAACATATTTGCACAAAGCGCCTTTTCCTACTTTTAGTTGATCTGCCAGTTTCATAGTGACGCCAATAATTTTGTCGTAGGTAAAACAGCTGCAGCTCGAGTGCTGGTTTGGTTGCCTCGTCATATCAAGGATTATTTATAAGTTTTTGTTTGTAGTAGTTGTAGTTGATTTGTCAAGAGAGGTTTCAGAATCGTTCAAAAACGGTTCAAAAAGATTTCGAAAGTACACTTTGGCTCACTATTACAGTTATCTCAAATGGAACTAAGTTTCATATATTTGTTAATCGTGTTATATAATTTCCTTATTTTGTACAAATTCAATAATCATTATCTACCTTTAATACTTTAAATTTAAATAAAATTTATTTCGTTTCTCTGTCATTTCGATTTTCGATCCTTATTCCATGAGTTAACCATAAAGTACTCATATTTTTGGAATTATTATTCAAACGATGCACCGAACACACGCACGCACACACACAGTTTAGTCAAAATTAAAAGAAAGGGACTACAGAGCACACTCGAAAGGCATCCAGGACAAATCATTTTTGCAATTGCTAAATGTTTGGTTCTTTTTGTGGGCATTTACTTCACTGCACTATATTGATCGGCGTCATATGCAATGCAATTGCGGCGCTCACATGGGAACGATCTCAATTGCTGAGCCCGCGATCGTAATGCGATAGTGTCCTCCAATGGAAATAATTGAGCAGACTGGCCCATTTGCCATTGAATGCGACTGCCACCATCACACATTTCGCCAGTGACTTGTCGGTCCGAGCTGAACTGCTTTGTAGTTGCTTGGTTGGTGTCAAGTGGTGTCGTATCTCCCATGGTGCACCAGTCAACTGGCAAATGCAATTTCAGTCTGTCTTCACTGTATCGCATTACCACTAGCACCTCGAGCCAAGGATTGCGTAATGTTGGGTGATTACTTTCTCAAAATGTACGAACATTGCGGCGAGGCTCACTTGTCACCAGTCACTATCGATCCACCTGCCAATGGACGGGCAGCAGCCGTGACAAAAAGCCAATCACTTCATATTATACGTACGATGAATGCCCCATTCTAGTCATATTTAATGACCAATTGGAACGGAAAGTGTCGAATGGTGTTTGGCTTACCAAGGCCAAGTGACACTCGACGAACTCACGCTAGTCACAGGAAGAACTATCCTTCCCATTGATTAATTGAATTCTGGCCGAGGCAATGAAGTGACAATTTGTCACTGGTCTATGTCCGAATAGCAGAAAGTGGACTAAGCCATGTAGCCAGTGGACTTGTTGTTATGCAATGTTCGGATCTGTTCTGATCGGTGATGATTTGTGTTTATTCCATGGCCAAAGTATATCTGTGACACTGTGAGAAGTGTCTAACAACAAACTCATTCATTGAGCATGTCAGTCAGCATTGAAGCACTTTAGTTTGTGTCAGTTCTTGACTCGGTGTTCACTTTGTGGCTTAACTAGAAAAATTCATTACGAATTGACAACAGTGAGACCCTCGTGGATTGGTTTACATTCGTGGAATATATATTTTAACTTGCAGCATCGCTCATAGATAAATTGATTTCTCAATTGCGCACGATCGCACCTTGTTGTGAGTGAACCAACTAGCTCGGTCTTTCTCTTTTACCAAATGCATGTCTGTTCGCTTCGTGACTTGTGCCACTGCTGCCATAACAGAACTAAACTGATAAAATTTGACGAAGATTGATTTGCGAGTGCACAATGCCATTTGGTGCAGTATACTGACAGTCGTGCCCAATAGTGTCAATGGTACCTTCCAATGCCTCCATTCGAGTGTACTATGCAATAGCTACTGAAAGAAGTGACTCGAAACAAACCTATTTCTGCCTGTCCCTCTCAGACTCCCTTTTTCGGACTTTCCGAACAGTGGGCCTGACACTGGTGTCCAATGGACTATCCATGTACATGCACGTGCTCACCCACTGTTTACAAATTGTAAATTACAATAAATGTTTCTTGGGCCAGTAGTGCCTGCAGAGTTTCATTAGTCTGACTTTTTAATTGACCAAAGACTCTTTGCCACTGTAGAACACTAATGCACGCGCCATTTGGTAATTCGCTCAGTGGTTGGCCTGGTTGCTTATAGATCTGATTGGTTGTGCTAATTGGTCGGTTGGACAGTTCATTGACAGACAAAGCTCTAATGGCACTGTGTCCCATTGTCTATTTGCATACAAATGGACTTGCTTTGTTTCAATGTTTTGAGCACTTCTTAGATTGAGCGTGCACATCTCATCGCACTGATGAATGGCACAATCATCAACTAAATGATGCAGACAGTGATCAAAGTGCCCTCACAATGAGCACACACCAACACACTTTACTTGTTGATTGCATCTCACCCTCACCAATTCAGCCTTGATCAGCTCTAGTAGTCTAGTTGTGTGGTCTGCTCAATGCCTAGCTCTATTACCGCCAATTGTGCTCTATTCAACTCATTCAGTGGATTGTCCCAATTATTTGATCACATTATACCTCAATTGTTCGGTCACGATTTCAATCGATTCGACCTGTCAATTGATTGGTCAAAAGGCTCCAATGTTTGCACCATGTTTATGAATTGAAAGTTGTGCGCATGTGTTTGTCCGCCATTTTGGTGTTGTGTGGACAAAGCTGCGTGTTTGCATGTGTTGCTGTTGTGTTCAGATCGAGTCTTTCTACTATTTACATCGCTTTCTTTCTTCTCGTTCATTGATTTCTACAAATTATCTCGTTTCATGATAGATCAACTCGCAATGTCAGTCATCAAGAGAGAATTTGAGGTTGATTTGACCAGTCCAGGGGAAATTGACGATATCACCGAAATGCAAATCAAACAAAAATTGTCCAATGATGATTCTTTATCCAATCAAGCAAGCGACACACTTGACCAACTCAACTCAAACAACAATTCTGTCTCTCAATGCACTGCAACAGTCAATGAACATGTTTCACCATATGCCAATGGACAAATTGATGTAGCCAACAACTTGATTAAGGAAAGTGGTCACCACGAATTGATTGGTGCAAATGTGGATCAACAGTTCACTCAAATGTTTGAATCGAATGACGCACAAGCAAACGTGAATGAAGAGGTGAATCATGAGAATGGAATGGTCAATGGAGACCGGGAAAACGCAGACTTGATTGGACTTTACTCGCATTCAGCCCCACCATCAACATCCTTCAATCTCAATTACCATCAACAACACTCGAATGAAAATGAAATGCAATTGAATACTGTGGAAATGATTGAAATTAACAAGGAAGAGGTGGAGGATGGAGATGAGACTGAGCTTATTGAGAGATTGACTGAAGACAACCAAGGTGGTAGAGAATGTCCAAATGGTGAGAATGCAAAAATCGAGACAATGGATTGTGTCGAACCTGAGATCATGGGTGAATTTGACTATGGTCACGAGATTGAGGTTAAACAAGAAGAGGAGGAAGATGAAAATGAAGTTGACGATACTCAGGTTAATGATGAAGAAGATATGTCTAACACGGCCAATGGCAGTCACGATGGTTGTGTCGAATTGGCTGAGCCTTCCACCAGTGCTCAACAACAAACAAATCCAATTGCCTCAACACAGCCAACTGGTTCCAATCGTCTAAATCTGACAAAACGCAAACAATCTCAATCAAATCGTTCAGTGAAGAGATCAAAGGAAACTGTTGGGGATGAAGGAGAGGAGGAGGAGGAAGACGTTTCCGACGACATTCGAGTTGATGGCAAGTTTAGAGTGCTCCATTTTAATTGCACAGAGCAGAATTGTGAAGCCAAGTTGAAGTCACTTGATCATTTGTATGAACACTTGCGCACCTATCACCGACTTTGCTCTTTTCAATGTTTCGCACAGAACTGCAATTTGCGATTTGACAGTCGGTAAGCGAATTGACTTATTCGAATGCTTACTCAAATGAATTCTTATTTCAGTTCACAAATTCGTCCTCATATCAAACTTCAACATTCTACTTCCACTTCAACTAAATTCGCATGTCATGTTTGTTATAAAGAATTTGCTTTGCAAAAGAATACTGCTGATCACTGGAGCAAATGTCATTTGACTGGCCAATTTGAGTGTAATCTGAACGAGTGTTACCGCGTGTTTGGCACTCGTGACAAGTTGTACGCTCATCAAAAGAACAACAAACATGGTCCCGAATGGAAACGATTCCACTGCCAGCACGATGGCTGCGAGGCATCATTTGGCAAAAAGCATCATTTGGAGCAACACGAAAAGATCCATGCCAACAGCAAACCTTTTGAGTGCACCTGGACAGACTGCAGCTATCGCACTAAGCGACGTCCAACTCTGGTGCGACACATTCGAATGTGTCACTTTGGTCTACCTGCAACATTGAAAGAGCAGTTGGCAAAGAACATGGTGGACGAAGGTGACCCGAACGAATATGTTCGGGTGGTGGACTAGATTCGATCTTATTTATCCATTTACACTTTACTCTCTATTACTTTCACCAATCACCAATCTATCTAACAGAAATAATTCTCAATTGACATTTAACAAGTTAACCAATTCAATTTGATCAATCATCTTGATTCAAACTTATTTTGTGAAACATTTTGTTGCCATTTTGCATTTTGCCCTCCACCAAACAATCTCAAGGACCACACCAGGACAAGCAAATAACAATGATAATGTCATCATTGTATTAATTATTGATTGATGCTAATGAGTAGATTCTAAGGTATGCTGATACTCAAGTACTTAATAAATTTCATTTTAACGTTTTTTTATTTGTAGAATAACGATTGTATAGCGTTAACGTTCATAAAAACTTTTGTTAGTCCGATTAAATATGTTTTTAATTATAAATAACCAGACGGGCAATGCCCCTGGTCCATTCAGTAGTACTGTTAGTAATTGGACGCACGCACCATTATAATGTGTATCGTTCGTTTTCGCCGCCGATCGTGCATGATCGAAGGCACTGAGCAGATCAACAAGTTAGATAATGAACAACGATGGGTGTGGATATGGCTGACAGAGTGACAATGGCCAGAACACAAGAGATCGAACCTGTGGTGGCAACGAGAGACGATGGCGAGCATCGACAAGCTTCACTCGAGTGATCGTTACAAGTGTCACTAGACTGCGAATGTGGCTGCGACTAACTAGACCAATTGGTTGGGGCAACCACCGCAAAAAGTGAGCGAACGGTACAAACTTTGCAATGCAAAACAACAAATAAGGCACAAATGAGGTTAGCCTCGATGCGAAAGGCAACAATCACAGTCGGTTGGCCAACTGGCCAGCAATCAACACAACTAGCCAGCTGACCCGGCGAGACTTGTGCCTGCTGAAAATTCAATCTGTTCAGTGGCGTCCACCGAGCAAATGGGTGCAACACTCCTACTCCTAGACTGTTGGCAGCACCTTGATCAATTGTCACTGGCGTTCGAACTTATCAGTAGCGCCTCGAGGCCTCGACACATTCAAGTAATACTTGACCAACTGATAATGCCGCACTCAGCTTTTTTTCGTTGTACCACCAATACATCACCAATATATGCATTCTTGTTTCGCACTGCAAGTCAGGAAACACGACCAAGCGTAATTAGACAGACCACACGAGCCAACTCGGAAAGCGTTGATGGAGGCGTTGAGGCTTGAGCTATTGAAGTGATTCGAAGTGCAATCGACTCCAAGTGATGATAGCAAAATGTCTCTACACCGAAAGTTGCAACTGGCCATGGCCTACGAGTGAGCACTTCAAGCAAAAGCTTTTTCGCACGCAGTCGGACAAACGATAAACAAGCCATGGCTATGTATAGATTGACGGAAAAATAGACACTCACTCTCGACCTTGCTCCTCTCGCACAGACAACTAAAGAAGGTCAACGAAATGGCCAAATGGCGAAAATAATATACAGAAACAAAATAGACAAACATCAATCGAATTTCAGTATAGTAAAGTATGGTAAAGCGGCAATTAAAAGTGAGGGGATGTTGTTATTGAGTGAGGCACTCAGACTGGGACTGAGAGTGAGTGCATTGGCCAAATTACAAATGCTGCACTAGTACTACAACTGAACTGAACTGTTAGTGGCAACAGCAGCCGCACAGACACAATCAAATAAAAACGACAACCACGTAGCAGTACGAGGCCAGAGGGAGTTGCCACAGTGAACGCCATCGCATACTCATTTCCTGTGCATCCATTGAGAGTTGAGTCAACTGTTGGCAGAGTGCGACAAGTGCGAATTCGTCATTGAAACATGCCGCAAGTGGTACATTTGAAGTAAGCAAATGAAAGCAAACAATACTAAATGAGTGACCGTTTCATTTTATTGATGGCTGCATCAGTTACATTGTGACATTACTTGGCGAATGCAATCCAGAGAAAGAGCAGTGAGATGAGTGCCACCACAATGGACACTTGAATCGATTGACTGAACAGAGCGGCATCCTCCTCACTGGGCATGATCGACTGGTGCAGTGTGTGCTGGTGCACAAGTTCCGGTGCAGGGCATGGTGGCGTCAAGTCTAACGGTGGCTCCAGGCCAAACAGTCGAAGATCACTTTGGTCCAATTCTTTAGGGCGTCCATAGTAGACCGAGGTGGCTGAGATGGCCTGATCCTGTTGCTCTTCCACCTGCTCGTTCTTGGACTGCTTGTGACCAGAGTGAGGCATCGTCCAAATGTGAGAACTTGTCCAATTAGTTAATTCGCTAAAGGAAGCACTTGCAAGCACACAACTCAACTTGGATGAATTCACTTGGCCAACTGACAAATGCAAAAGCAAACAAACAAACAGAGCAACTTGTGATTGAATATTTCCTATGCTGTGCTCCATATAAGGTACACGAGACATTCGAAAATTTATTCCAAAAACTGATTTAATGCTAATTTGAAAATGAGTCAATTCATAATAAACTTAATGAACAATTTGAACACTAAAGTACTTTGTCGTCGAGCATTGAGCATTCGACCAGTGCAATTACAAAGTTGACTGATTGATTGCACAAATAAATATTACTCTATTCGATCTTTATCGCGCTTTGTCTCTTTGTAACTTTATAATTAGTTCATGCAAATGTTGTACAATTTATTCTTCTTTTTTACTCACTGAGCACTGAACTTTTTCGGTGGATTTATCCACTATTGCTTGTTTGTTCGCATTAACTTTATATTAAGCCAGCGATGCATGCCGACGATAAGTGAGTTCGATTATCGGTGACCGACTGGGCATTCTGCCTTGCTGTATCGAGATCGGCCACATGTGTTCAGTGCACTGCAGATGGACAGACCTATGGTTAATCAACGACAAGTTAGTTTGGTTACGATTACGATTAGCAATGCCTGTCTCGATCTCTAAGCAAAGGAACACTTTTCAGAACGCTCAATGAATGGCGACGCTTTTGTTTTACAAATTGCAAATTACAATGAAAAAATTGTACAAACTTTGTGTATTTAGTTTTATTTAGTTTCGCAAAAATGTAAAAATAAAAGTTTTACATGTTTTGATGTCGATAGAGCATGGCCATCAAATCAGCTCGAGGTTCAATCAACTTGACAAAGGCCTCAGTTTGAATCACTTGTCTCGAGTGTTCGGTGATGTAGTCGATGCACTTCGATTTCAAATGCTCATCACTGTGCATGTCTGCCGCCAGCAGAATGTTGGCCACCGATTCGATGCTCAAGTTGGAGCCAAGTGAGTCAGCACAAATGTCCTTCAGGGAGTCGAGTTGGTACTGTAGAATACAAAGAGAAAATCATTTAGTATTCGAATAACATTTATAGATTGATTACCTTGTCAGCCGCCTCAAACAGCTCGAGTGCGTACTGCTCTACCGAATCGACATTTGCCGAGTAAATGAAACGAATCATCGCTTCGAACACTTCCACGTCGACATCGATTATGGAAACTCGATTCTGCTGCGCTTCTAACATGTCATTCTCAAACATGGCAGAGAAGACTGGCGATTGAGCAGAGAGAATGTTCTTGTGCAACTTGAATTGCTTCTCGCCAACCACAAACACAACATCACTCAGCTTGCCACTTTCAAGAAGTGACTGATAATTCTCTAGGACTTTCTTGTGGGCCAAAGTGATCTTACTGTCATTGGTAGAGTCTCGCTTTAATGACTCATTGGCACTGTTCTGGTGGTCGAGAATAGTAACCTGTAAAGTATATATATAACAAAAAATGATCAAAACACTCAAAGTATTATCCACTTACCGTGCTCTTGATGGTCAAATTGCCACCAGGCAATAGTCGGTTAGAACGATCGAGAATGACATCTCTAGCGAGATTAAACGAACCACCGTCAATTGGACGGTGTGGAATTTCACACTCACCAGCAAACTTGGTTTCAATGTCTAAATTCAAATCCAAATTAACATTACAAATAGTAAATCAAATCGCATCCAGTCCTACCTTTGCGGAAGCATTCTTGTCCCTCATCGTTAATCAAACAAATTGTCCACAATACTTTCAGATCGGCGTAAACTTGTTTTAGAGCTCGCACTCTAGCTAGACCAATTTGAATATGATTCTCCAAGTGTTGCAAAGCATCTTTAGGTTTGCAAAATAAGTAAAACTTCTTCTGTTTGGTTTCAAAATCAGAAGAAAACTGGATGCTCCTCAATCTGGTAAAATTGTTAATCTTCCAGGAGATGGTTTCGAGTTGAGTCATCGTTGGTGAATTGAGGTAAACAGTTTCGACACGGAAGAAGAACTTAAATGCAACAGCAAATCTAAATCACCAAATCAACTAACAAAAATGGCTCAAACAGTTCTTTTTTATATTTACCAGAAAATGTTGACAAACAAGTGTTGTTCTCAAAGAACGCATTCGAATTTCTATTTGATTTCAGAAAAATTCGTTTCTCTATTCGATCCAGGAACGAGACAAAACGAGTCGAGATGGGACGAATCATTTTGGTGGTGAGAGAAAGATGTCTTTGAGAGAAAAAGAAAAAGAAAAAGAAATGTGCAGGAAAATAACAACTGCAAGTGCAACTATTTCCATCCTTCTGAGTGAAAATAGTTTTCAGCGTCAGTTCTTATCAACAACTTCTTGAGAACGACAGTTTGTTTCTACTCGAAATTCATTTGTGTCCCTTTCTCGTGTTTCACCATGCCTCGTGTCACCCGATTGCACTCGTTCCTTGATCGATTCGAGGAACGTCTCCAAGTGTTCACATTCGATTGGCAATAAGAAGAACTTTTGACTCGGTCTGCGTGTGTGCTCATAGCTCGATGAGCAGAGTAGAGTAGAGGAGTGTCGGTTCATTCTGGTCATAGTTTGCAGCACTTTTGGTGGAACGCGAATAAATGCTTTGTTGTGCTGTACATGTAATTGTGCGTTAAGTCGAGCAGCAAAGCAACGCTTTGTGGACACACGGAGATGAACTTATAAATTAATTAATTAATACGTCTCCTTTGTTATTAACCTAATTGCACTGACTGTGAGTGTCAGTCTCTTCATTTGTGAGCAATCAAATACGATGCTTTATCAATGATCATGCACACATGTGTGCGGTCGGCAACATGTCTTTGAGTGAACAACACTCACGATTCGAGCCGGCTTGCTCTCGCTAATGGACGATATAAAGAAAAGTTTGTTTCCTCCTGCCCTTCCTACCAAACAAGTCAAGCTTATGCACCGATTGATTGGCTGCAGAGAATCGCCGCGCAATTGCCAAAGTGAGAAAGTAGTCAATTGGGAGATGGGAACTATCGGTGGGCATCAGTTGGGCCTTGTCGATGTGGGGGTTGAATGTGTGTTGATGTGCGGATGTGATCGAGTGGCACTCGTTTTTTACACTGTGGCCAGGCCTTCTCCATTTAGAATCAATTTACGAAATGTCTCAATCAGAAATTCTGGTTGAGAACGTCATTATTACTAGCAACATGCAGACATGGCATTGCCAGTTGAAGACCTTCTTCTCTATAGAGATTCTCGGTTCTTTCATCCATGCTGCTGTAACTTCAAATGGAGGTCTCTCATTTGCTCATTCGTCGCAATTGCGCCATCAATGATCAACTTGGTATGGCTTCCATTGTGAACCATCGGCTTATTAGGTCGTTTATCGGTTTGACACTATCATGTTTGGTCATTTAGTACCACAACGGACCACAATATGCATCTGTTTCTCATACTCTACTTGAATGTTTGCACTTTGTTTCCTTCGCACTTGACTCGATTTCACTGTATGTTTCACCTGTAATCGATGTGTTCTATTGTCGAGCCGAGACGTATCACTTGAATTTGACCAGTGTTGTGCAGTCTGTGCAGTAGCCTATTTCTGCCCAATCGTGCCATTGACTAATTGACTTATAAGTAATTACGGTTTTGTTCACACACAAAGTGAGTTATTACCTCTCGATTCGATTGTATCTTTTGCTGATGACTGTGAATCACAGTGTGATTGTTGTGCATTGGTCGGCGGCATGTGTCGTGTAATACAAAATTGCATCTTGCTCACATAACCGATAAGACAAATCGACAAGAATTGAGCACAAAATGAACTGTCTAATTGAGATGGCATTCATTCAATTATTGTCTGCAAATGGATTAGGCCTGTCGATCCCCATCAGTGACTGTCTGTCACTGGCCTGTATGGCTGGTGTAATTCTGATTTTATTCTCTTCCTTGACTGATCTGTCTGATATTGTTGCAATCACGGGCTGTATCTGTCATTTAGCAAGATTATACAGACTCAGTCTGATCAGTGGCATGGCGCCAGTCGCATCGAGTGGCATTGTCTCCTTCAAAAGTCGTCACACTTGGGCACATCAATTTGTCTATACTCCACACGAGCACATGTCCGGGCTGACCACATCTCGCATATTGCCACACGAAAATTCTCAAGTTGTCCCCATCATCAGGCATTTTGAATCTGAGTTTGAGTCTGTTTGAATGTTCGCCGAGCCGAGTTCCCACGGCGAGCACACTAATTGCCTCTATTGGCACTTCCTCGCTTACCTACTGGTGGTCTCAATTCATTGACCATCGATGCATCTTCCTACAAAATGAATAACAATAACAAGTGTCTCTCAATTGCCAATTGGCATCTCTTTAAGGATTTGCAGTGTTATTCGCGATTACTAACGCGCGTTTAGTCAAATTGACTTCGGCTTGGCATGCAACACAGACACACACAATTTGCATAACCAATCTCTGTGAGTGACTTGAGTGTCATTTCGATATTGTGCAAACATTAATCGTGGATTACATTCTGAAAGTACATTCCAGCGACACTATTGGACATTGGTTCATTCTGCTATTATCGATCGACATTGGACAAAGTGTGTCACTAGTAGGAATGAGTGCTAAACCTAATGGAATATGCAAACATGCATTGCCATAACAGACACAACATGAGGACATTTTGGTCAAGACCTGGCTTGGGTTGCTGCTGCATTACAGCCTTGGTCTGACTGTTTCTGTGCTGTTGTGTGCACTCCGTATCAGTTCATTGTCGACATATTGGCGAATATGTACAATTCGGAATTATTGGAAAGTGCTGATGTCTACTCTTGTGTGAGTAATAATGACGAGATGTGATGATTCACTCACTGATGATCAATGATCATTGATCATCATTACTTTCAATCAATCTACACGAGCAGATAAAGAAGCAAATTAATGAACAGCCAAACTACACGTAATAGCCAACATAAATTATGTGACTAATTCGTTTTCAATTTGATTTCACATTTGAGAGGAGAAGGCATTTAATGAGTTAAATAAAGTATTCATTGAACATTGAAACAACATTTCTCCAACGCCATTTTCACAATATTGTCAGTCAACTCTTGCTGCTCAATGAACAATGGCAATTTGACAATCATTTGATGTTGAGCATTGTGTATTCATTTGTATATTACTGTAGCACACGGTTTGTCAAATTGAACACTCGAGAATAAAACAAACTATGCCGTGTTGGTATTGCACATTCGAATAGTTCCACTGTCTCGACCATAAGTTTTTGCCAAAATGCTTGGTGCTATCGGCTATCCACAGAATTAGTACCTGAGGAAATGCCACTTGAAGCTGTTTATTGAGGAAAACTCAGTGTGTCCCATTTGCTCAAAACATAGCAAAAAGCAAACCTCACTTGTTGATTGTTAAATTGAATTTATTTTGACAGTTTGAATATATTTTTTGGGACGAGGCTATTCGTCAACATTTGACTCGCCAAATGTCCGAAATGCAACAACGTTCGTTTGGTGAATTTAATTCTTCTTAACCAAATGACTACGAATTTGTGTGATTGAATAACTAAATAACTTGGCTACTAACGCGCATACAAAGACACTGGACTGGAATTTGTCTACAAAAAGTTTTCGACCAAAAGGAAGTAATAGATTTTATTAAATAAACTTGAAAATGATTAGACCTCAGCCACTGGCTTACACTGGAATTTACATTGGGCTTTTTAGAAATAAGCAGGTCTGATTTAGCTGAAGTCTATTAAAAGCTGAGACGAGTTGTCACTTGGTTTCTGGGCTTGTTGAGTGGAAAGCGAATGGGCCTGTCCCGACAGATGTCGCATGTCTTCAAGTCAAATGGGTTGGTGTGGCCGAGGGACAGCATTACCACCACCAGTGCTGGTCACGGTCACATTCGATGCGGTCGAAATTCGGCTGCTTGACACCTTAATGTTCTCGGGCAGCTTCCATCCAATTGGTTTATGGAAAATGTAATCGAGGTGATCCATCTGGCAGATGGCGCACTTTAAAGTCACATTGCAATCAGCAATCAAATGGGTCGAACTGAGGCACCTCTTGCATAAATTCAGGTCACGGATTCGCGCCAACTTTGTAGGTGGACTTTCAGGACAGTCAACCGTGGAGTGATCGCTGGTCGAACACAAATGACAGAATGTCGTATGAGAAAGAAGGGGACTTTGTACTGCATTCAATTCGGAAGGCGATACTTTCGCAACTCGATCTGCACCCGAACCAGTAGATGACTGTAACTTTATTCTCTCGTAGTCAGTACTTTCTTCTTTCGCATTCCTAATTTGAAGATTTGCGTCTCCTCGATCTGCTGCTAACTGTTGAGAAGTTAGTTTTTCACGTGCGATGCGAATAGCAAGTTGACTTTCGTACGACTCTTTGCAACCTTCTGTTTCAGCAGTCCAGTCAAAAGCACTTGTCTCTTTTATCATCTCGGGAGTGAGATTATCAATGCAGGGATAAATTTTGTGTCTCCTTGGAAGTCGTCGAGATGAGCCAGGATTGAGCTTTGGTGTTACACTTGCAGGTGACTTTTCACTTTCATTAGTCATTTCATGGAAGTCAATATTATCATATTCAGGAATGAGAAAGGTCCCGTGAGTTGCTGGGCGGATTTGTGCGAGGGAGACCTTTTCTGGGTCTAATTCGATACTCTCGCCATAAGCAACGGCTTTTGGAATATTAAATGAAGTCTGCTGATGAACATTAGAACGCTGCATGTCAAACTTTTTCTTAGCACCAATGTTGGTCTCAAGAACGGTCTGTTCGGACTGGTTGTAGGAATCGACGACCATCGAATTGTGCTCAATAATCTGAATCTTCTGTCGAGAGAATGGAGCCTCCTCAGTGGTGGTGCTGGTGATAACCGACGAGGTCAAGGCGCTTGTTTCTAAATCTGCAGTAGAGGAGGCAGTGCAGTCAGGACTAACTTTGTCCGAATTCTCCTTGCGAGTGTCAAAGTAGTTGCTGCTATGACGTTGACAATTATTCTCCAGATACGTCGGCAGTGGTGGAGGTTCCGAAGACAGCTTTTCGGGTGAGCTCAATGGCGGCGGACGCCAATTCCCGTCTGAATTACGAATCGAAGAATAACTTTCGCTGTCACTGCGGATAGCATTGATTTGGCTGGCAAATTGTCGATGGAAATCGGGGCGAAATGGAAGTAAACGTTCTTCCAAGTTGTTCGAGGTCACATGATGCCAAGTAAGTTCAAGCAGTGTTAGACTCAGCTCTGATTTGACATCTTTTGGCAAACGATAGAGCAGGTTAATGAGCACCTCGAATTGGTCAGTCTTAGGATCACGAACAGTGGCCATAGTAAGACCATCGAGAGGATCGCTAATTTCCTCGATATCGGCCATCGTAAAAGTGTCAGTGAGATAGCAGGCAAGTGGTCAAAATCTGTACAGAATGCGAGAGAACAAAGGAGAGAGATGTGCTTCGACACAAATCCAAACACTGAATGACTATAAATGCGACATATATGGTTGAGCCGCTCAACTTGAGCGATATAGGTGGCGCCACTTTCATCCCACAACTTGTGGCCCACAAGTAGAATGTAAGAACTAACAAAGCATAATCGTTTGCCAATTCTAGTAAATGATATTATTATTAAATTATATCCAGATTTGTAAACTTTGATCATTGTAATAATTAACTTTTTTACAACTACACCTTTGTAGATCTTCGTTGGATATCTTTGCCTCAAAGAGTTTGTCTAGTCAGATTCTGGCTGTGTGAGCAGGCAAACGATGATGCAACTTGCCAGTGCTCGTTTGGTGCATTGGTGCATTGTTTGCTTTATAAGCCATTTTCGAAATATCGAAAAGCCTCAATTTGTCCAATTGATTTTTAACTAGTGTTGATTTGTTATTATAAAACTAGCCATTTGTCCCTGTAATTGGTCATTTGTGTTGAAGGCTATTTTCTTTCAATCAACCAACTTGCTCCTCACTCACCATAAAAGTGTCAAACTCGATGGCTCGTTTCAGGCTGTTTGGTCCTCAGTTCGCACTGGTCACTGTTCCGGTTCAACTCCTGGCTGCCTTTGCTCAGGCAGATGATCGCGATGTTCATTTGGCTGTGAAGCATCACCGAGTTCTGGCTAAACGTCAAGTCATTGAGGCGGCCAGCAGTGGCAATGGCACTACCACATGGCCTTTCGCACCAGACAACGCCGAGCGCTAAATTGCCGACGGCACCGCAACTACTGCTGCGGTGATCACTGGTGTGACCTTTCCTGACCATTCTGCATCATCGGTCAAACAGTCATCGATGGCCACTACTTCTGATGGAATGCATTCGACAGAAGAAAGTTCCGATCAGATGGAGAACACCACTTTGCCTGGCAACCAATCCACCAGTGCTAATGCATCAACGGGGACCAGCATGGAAGACACTTCAGTGAATGGCACCGAAAGCACTGTGTCACGATCGAACAAGCCTCAACCTAGTCAAGCCAAGGTCAACGCAAGCACAAGTGTCTCGAAATGGAGCGACAACACATCGAGCACCAGACGTGGCAACACCAAAGTGCAGTTGACCAGCTTCATGCCTGTCACATCTGCCACTTGGTTCGATCCCTTGACCTGTATTGTGGTGATCATTCTCGGGCTTCTCGTTCTGGTCGTTCTGTGTTGCTACATTCGTTTCTGCTGCCGTGGCAAAGATTCTGATAAAGATGCAACCGATCAAGAAGCTTGGAGAAGGATCGAACGACCAGTGACTCTTTTTGCCACGATGCCTCTTCTCGACACCTATCTGGCTGACCGAAATGCCCTGAAATGTGATGCAGTGCGAAAGAACAACCTCGGTGCACCGTTCTTCTACCTGCCACCACAGACCACCTTAGTGAAAGGTCGCACCGGCCAGCTCTACCATCCACCCATGCAGTGGCCTGCTTTTCAATCCGATCAATGGCTATCTGTTTGACCAGAACAGTAGCTCTTTGGTTGACCAAAGCGATCACTCACAAGTGGCAGGCAACGGCAACCTGGTCTACCATCAACCAAGCAAGCGTGTCTATGAACCTTGTGTCAGTTGATGCCTTGGCATGTGCTTCAAGGCAAATGGCTCATTGGCTTTGGCCAAAGCCAATGAGCTAACCGGTGACCACACCGAACAGATGGAACCAATTCGACGTGTCCGACCGGACGAATTGCCTACCAAATTGCAAGGCCCGTGCTCGGATCTGTTGAACGAATGGCAGAATGATCTTCCGCAGCGTAAACAGGCTCATTCGGCACAGGACAATCATCAGCCAGTGGCGGTGGCAAAAGCAGCTCCGGTGGTGGTCGTCGTGAATGCAGCCAATGACCACACTCCTCCATCTCCTCGACGACACGGTGGCAGTGGTGCAAGTCGCCATCACACTCTAGTGCCATTTCATTACCGACGTCGCCCACTGATGCCTGAAGACATGAGCCACTATGAGGACGCTGTATCCAAAGTAATTCAACTCTGAATTGCTCATATTTGTGGTTGCTCACTTAAATCTGACCACTCATGCAATTTGTAATAAACTCTTATAGCTATTGCAATCTTTCGTTCAATTACTTCAATTACTTCAATTTACTTATTCTTTAGACCAAAGACTTTGGTGCATATTTTGCCTTTGTAAGTGACACCCTCGATACTTTGCAATTACTTTGGCGATAATTGGAACAACTTCTTGCAGATATGCCCAGTGACTCGGATGATCTGTTTGCTATTCCTTCTTTTATGTTATTTATCATAGCGGTTGCTAATAATGGTATTAGTATCACCTCCAATGATGATTGTAAAGTATTCTCTGTGTTGAGCAGTAGGATGAGCAATGTGTTAACATATTTTCATTGGCAATTGCCATTGCACTGGTGGCTCAACCTAACTGGAGGAGACTTATTCGTGGTCATTGTGCAAGCAGACATTTACTATCAAATTGCAAAAGTTGATAACATGCGATGCAGTCGTGGACTCATTGAAGAGTGCACTCCAACAGACGTGTTCAAAGAACACTGTTCATATGGCAGTCAAGTGAGTGTAGTGGATGGCACTCAAGACATACTCCCAATGATGTCCCATTACAACAGCAATTGGTGCAAACCGCCCATCCTGATCAATATTGACGTGTCATCTCGACTCGCCTAGTCTCCTCGGGCTATGTGCTCAATCGGCATGCGCGATGTCTCGGTGGTTAGTCACCCTGTCAACTTGCCATATGTCGGAGTAAAGCCCATTCTTTCATTATCATTTGTGTAGAAGCATTTCTTCTTTCCCCACGGAAAAGGTGTGATATTGACATTGTATTGATAGTGATAGGTCACTGCTCATGCAACATCTCTCCTATACAAACAATTAAATTTGATTTAACTTGAGTTGAGTTGCATTGCTAAAAGGCTCTAAAAAGCTCGAGTTGGCTATTTGCCAATTGTTTGCAGTGCAAACTATAAAGATCGAATTTTGAATTTAAGTCAAGTTTAAAATTTTAGTCACTTTACATCATGGCCAACTAGATCAATTGAGCTCATTTACTCATTTTGTTATTGATTGCACACGCAATCCTTATCCGTATTATTAATATTTGTAAAGCCACATACTTAGTAGAACTTGTTTTGTTCGGAAATGGCTATTGGTCCAGTTTGAGTTCGAATGTATTTGGTACGTGGCAAAATGGAACAAGTCAAACAATGACCAAATGAGAATATGAATATAGAGAAGACAGCCACCGGTCTAGTGTATTGTGTTGAGTTGCTATTTGAACCTTGCACTCTGCTTTGCTCGATCAAGTCTTCATTTGCACGCAGTCTCTCGTCTCTCTTCTTGTCACGATGACCTTCCAGTCCACCAAGGAGAAGATCAAGTTCACTGCCATGGATGAAAAGTTGCTGGAGAAGAAAGGCTTCAAGGTTGGCGCTCCGCTGAACAGTGGCAGTTTCGCCTGTGTGTGCAAGGCCACCTACAAGGACACTCCGGTGGCGGTCAAGGTGATTGACCTGGAGAAGACCTCAGACGACTATCGGCTCAAGTTCTTGCCACGCGAGATCTACACCATGAAGAAGCTGAAGCACAAGTATCTGATCGAGATACTGGACATCTTCGTGGTGGGCAACCGGGTGCTCGTCTTCATGGAACTTGCTGATGGTGGCGACTTTCTCGACATGCTCCACGAGACCAAGGCACTGTCGGAAGACAAGGCTCGCTACTTCTACCGGCAATTTGGTGACGCGCTCCGTTACATGCACTCGGTTGGCTTCGCTCATCGCGACATTAAGTGCGAGAACATTCTGCTCAACAAAGCTCGCACCGTGACCAAGCTCACTGACTTTGGCTTCACCCGCTCGGTCACCGAACGAGACACTGGCAACCGTCAACTGAGTGACACCTACTGTGGCAGTGCAGCTTACGTGGCGCCCGAGGTGCTCAAGGCCCAGCCGTACAATGCCATGATGAGCGACGTGTGGAGCAATGGTGTGGTGCTCTTTGTGCTCACACAGAATCGTCTGCCATTCGGCGATCGAGACACCAAGAAACTGTTGGCCAGTCAGCTCGAACGCAACTACAAGTTCGTCAAGACTGTCTCGAAGCAGTGCAAGGAGTTGATCAACATGCATCTCGATCCAGATGTGGCCAAGCGTCCCACCATGGTGCAGGTGCTCGAACACGAGTGGTTTGAGGTGGACAAGCCAGAAGAAGACTGAAGCCAAGTGGTGCCTGCTGCCTGCCATCATTCTTTATGGCTCAATTTGCCTTCAACTTATAGGCACTAAATTATTATAATAAATTTTATTATTTATTGAACCTTTGCGTCAATGCACTCATGAGTCGCAAACTGAGATCACCCACATCAATGACATTGACATCTTCCGTTGGCATTGCTGATTTGCCTTCCACCAAATAAGTATTACCACTTTGTGGTACTGATTAGAGTTGGTTGCATGACTGTTGTTTTAGTTGATCAATTGAGTGAGCTGTGCATTGCAGTGTGCAGTGAACACAGTGTGCACACTTTGTAAATGCAAACAAGCAAATGATCACACAAGATTTAGGTCAATATTTTATTATGTCAAATTAGTGTTCATTTGTTGTTATTTCCTTTCTGGCTCGTTTTGCTTTTGCTCTTCCCAGAGCGATTGCCATGGCTATCTTTGCTCCTCTTGCCAGTTTTGGCTTGCACCTGAGTTGTCTTGCTGTTTGATCGATCCTTTCGTACGGACTTCTGATTTGACTTTTGATTTGACTTTTGATTGCCCTGTGAGATTCTGGTGTTTGACTCGAGATTTCGAGTCAAATTTTCTGCACTTTTTGGCTTTTTGATTGGAGGCGCAATAGAAGGCGTCTTTTTCTTCTTGCTGTGCTTTGGTTCATCTGCTAGCTTTAGTGAGTGGAGTGGACTTGCGGGAGTAAACTTGTTCATCAGGGTGCTAGCGGGAAGGCGTCGTTCTGCAGGCACAAAAACGACGTCTAGAGTGGCCACCAATTGTGGAAACTTCATCAAGCTGGCTTGTGCCTTGCTCGAGTGCTTGAACTGTTCCCATTGACTTTGAACACTGCTCTCGGCGAGTGGCACTTCGAATGGCGTTTGACCAGTGAAACAAAAAGTCACCAGAACGGCCACACTCCACACGTCCACCAGTAGACAGTTGTACTGTAGTTCGTAGCACTCTGGTGGTAGATGATTCCACTGGTGGACCAACTCGTCCTGGATTGCCTTTCGACGTGGCACAAGGAGCAATGTTCGTGCATTCCATCCGAAACAGGCCAGTTCAAAGTGGGTCAACTTTATGTCACCAGTGTCAGGTGCGATGAAGACATACTCGGCTCGAATGTAGCGGTGAGAGAGTCCATTGCTTGCGAGGTAGTGCACAGTTTGGTACAGCTGGTGAGTCCACTTTTGCACATTTGGCAAAGACAACTGCTGGGGAGAGGTCGGTCGATTGGAGGCAGAGAGCACTTGACCACTGGCCAGTTGAGCAGTGACGATCTGATTGATCGACTGGTGCTGGTACAGGTTTTCGTAGAAGATGTACAGTCGATCTTGTCTGACCAGAAATATGTCCAACACTCGGTGAGTGTAGTGGCTGTATGGCTCAGTGCTGGACATGTAGTTCATAATTTTGGATGACTCTCCGAGGATTTGATGAAAGTGACGCAGTGGCACACAGGACTGCTCTATTATCTTGACCAAACAGTGCTTCTCACTGCTCACTGCTTCTTCTAGCTCAATGTCTCCCTTGACCACCTTCAGATAATGGTCATTGACAATCACTTGCGGAGAGAGATCTTCCTCGAACGACTTTGCTCGCACAATTTGGTATTCGCTAATGTTCTCCTCGCTCTGCACTCGCTTGAAACTAGCGCACTCGCAGACATCGTTACAGGTCGAGATGAAGTTATCGGCAGAGAGGGAACCAAGTGATAGTGATCCACTGCTTGCAATTTCGGGTTTGGTTAGGTTGAATTTCTGAAGAGAGACATTTGATAAGTGACTGTGACATGGTTCAATCTGAGAATGCACTTACCTTGAATAGATCGATTCGATAGTACCGAGGAAGCTTCTGTCGAATGAATGTCTCCGTGGCTAGTTCGAGTCGTTTGTCCTTGACCAAATCACCGATTGTCATTCGTGAATCTGCTTGCACGAAGATGTCATCCAGAAGTGAGCGCATCTCGTCGGGCACGAACAACTTTGATGCAAAGTCTTTCCACTGTTGCAACTTTACAACGGGCTGCTCACCATCCACCAGAAAGGGATTGTCTCGTGCCAGAAGGATGCAAGCCAGAGTGGCCACACTCCAAACGTCCACCATTGAACAGTCGTACTTGTCCTCGAAGGCCTCTGGTGGCAGATGGTCCAACAGATTGGGTTCCACCTCGACGGGCAGACCTTTCTTGGGCGAAGCAATGGAACAGTCACTGAGAAAAGTGGTGGTCTAATGCATTCGACGCTTAAGCAAATTTGTCGAATGCATTAGACTGAGGGAAAAAACGTCGTATCCATTCGACCTTTTTGAAAATGGCCTAATGTATTAGACCTAATTTTTCACTTTCACCTTTTCCGAAAATGGTCAAATGTATTTGACCATTTTTTTAAAAATGACCGAATGGATTCGACGAAATATTTCATTTTACCTATTCAAAAAAGGTCCATTCGACCTTTTTGGAAATGAGCCAGAAATGACCGGATGTAATCGAAATGAGCATTAAAATGTTATTATTAATTCTAGTAAGGTACATTGAAGCAATATTTGTTACAATTAATATAAAAATACACTGAGAATATCATAATGTAAACAAAATAAATACAATGTAATACAATATGTATGCATATCTATACAAAAAAACATTGTATCTTTACTTATTTGCTTTCTTCCTGTTTCTTTCGGACATAGCCAAACTTGTGCCAAATTTGGCGTGCTTGGTCTTGGTAGGTGTAGGTATGCCAGCCGCTTTGCGAGCCTTTTTCTCCAAACGATTTTCACGGCCAAATTGTTTGCCAAATCTGTCCATCATCAGATCCTATTAAATGATTTATATTAAATTAAATTCAAATAAACACAAACGTTTAATACCGTAAGGCGTGTCTTCTTCAAGCTTGTTTTGGTCACTCCAATAAGATAGCCTTCTTTCTTTGCTTCTTCGTCGTTGCTGCCTTCCATTTTGCGAAATTGATCATATCGTAGTTCCAAGTTTGGAAAAAGCAAACAAAACCCCGTCGAGAAAGTCTCGTCGATCAACTGGGGACATTCCGTGTCGGTAAAACAAACTCAACACGTCTCGATATCTTTTAAGTAGGCGAGTCAATCGTTTAGAGAAAGTAAGCCAATCAGAGTTGATGATCGAGTCTTCGCTGTTCTCATCCTGAAGCCAGACAGACAGTTGACCAGAGTAACGTCTATATTTAAATTTGGTAATGCGCAGGTTGTACTTTTGCTCATCGTAAGGATCCATTACCAACCAATCGGGCATATTTTCGCGAGGTGTTACCTCCTCTTCTCCCACCAAATAACCGCAATCCTTAACTGGATTATTCTCGGATACGGATTGACTAACATCGCTATCCTCTTGGTAAACAACTTCTTTGTTTAATACGAAAGTATCGTTCAGTTTGTCTTTTTGTAGATCGTCTTCGGTGAATTTTTCGTAATCTTCATTGTCTGAGTCAGATTCTATAAATAACACAAAAATAAATATTAAATTCTCAAATTAGGCAGCTTATTTACCAGAATCATCTTTTTCGCCAATGCCAATTTGCTCGAGAATCTTTCGCTTCAATCTTCGTTTTCCTTAAAGAAAAAAAAATTTAGGTAAACTTGATTCTAAAAACACATTCGTTGACAACAACGAACGTTAAATTATAGTCGATAATAAAACTAACCGTTGGGATCGATGTTCTCACAATTTTCAGTCATCGTGTCACTTGAATACAGAGTTTAAACAAATTTGTGATAGAAGCAGACCAGATAGTCAACCGTTGAATGGGTCAGGTGAAGTTGAAACAAAAGAATGAGCAACGAGCAAGACTAATGACCGTTGATCATCAGACAGACGACGTCTCGATCACCACACAAAGTGCAGTTTGTGAGTGAGCACGCCGCGCTCACACTGTCACAGTCGAACCGTTGAGCTGTGTTTGTCCGTTAAAGTTGCTTGTGATTGGCTGTTTGATTGTGCGCATGCGTATTAAAAAATTCGTTTAATTTTCGTTGTAATCGTTTACACAACGTTTTGTCAGTCTACAGTACTAGGCTTCGGCTCTTGCTGACTTACTGACTTTCTTCATGTCGAGTCTGTTTGCAAGTTACTTTCTTCAACCAGTCTTGTTGTGATTATCACAATTCTTGTTTCCCTCAACTAAGTTTCTTCGAATAACACCAAGAATGATCAAAGTAACCAGAGGTACCGAATGTTATAGAGGATCTGACTTCGAAGAAGCCTTAAACGAATTGCGCGAATTTGGTCCTAACAAAGATTTGGCAAAGTCCAAGAAATGTCCCAAGTGCTCTTCACGACTATTTAACGCCGGTGGTTTACTGAGACATATCGAGCAGTCTCATCCAAATTTACAACTTCACGGAAGGTATGTACCTATTTCGTATTTATATTTTTGTTTACATATTATTTTTTTTATTAGGCCTCCTATAGAGTTGCAACCAATTGAACCAAGTATTGAAATGTATGAAATAGAGAGAAATCATACGGAAATTGAATTGGTGGATGATAACGGAATCGTCTTGCCTAGAATCCATCAGGTAGAAGAGTATTATATTGAGCCTGAAGAAGACGAAAACGACGACGAATATTCGAATTATGCCGATATGAACGAAGTTATCCGAATCATTGAGAGCGTAAAAGATCATCCATTTTTTTAAAGTAAATTTGTTTGAAATTTGTATGTTTTTAATTCTAATTATATTTTTATTACTCTTAATATAGAAAGTCATTAGGCTTGTTTTAAGTAAAAAAGCACTTTTCCTTCCTGCCAAACACATCAACCAAACGATCGCTGAAGCTCTCGAAATATGTTCTGACGAGATGGACTCGACTAAAACAAGAATCTATGACTCCATCAGAGTTTGCCGAAGTGAATATTTACAAGACTATTATTTACAAAATGTTTTGCAAACTTATATCAAGCCAGAAGCCTTTGAGCTCCAGTCAGGCTCCTTTTCTCGCATTTCATTGAGAGCTCTATGTACCAAGTATCTAAGGAACAAATCGTTTCGGGACAAAATTCTCCGTGAACGGGCCGAAATGGATTTACAGAAGAAAGTAAAGCGACAACGTGTAGATGGAAGATTTATCGAATCAATGATGGATGGCGAATTTTCTACTCGAGTTCGTGGGAAAGAGAAAGTTGAAATATCAATTGACGATATTCAACTTGTCGCAAATGGCCACATCAAATGTACAATGGTGTACTGTACCTTCCCCGACTTGCCTTATCATCAACGTGTTCAGTCCAATTCGATCGAAATTCTCGCAATTGCAAAGCGACGAACTTTGAATGAAACTGATGACCCGATGACTGCCCTCTTTTCTAAAGTAAAAGAGGAAATTCAAGATTTATCTACAAATGGAATTGATATTGAAGGAGAAAACATCAAAGTCGCAATTACTACATTTGTTGGGGATAACCTCGGTATTTATGAACTTCTTGGGTACAAAAAGAACTTCAACAACAACTGTTTTGTTTGCCGCTTTTGTGACGCACCTGGGCATGCTAAAAAGAAAGGCGGCGACTCCATTCAAAAAGTCAAACACCGAAAATTGATTGACAAATCTGATGTACCTTTGAGCAACTTTGTATTTGATGGATGCGATCATATGACCAGATGGGTTGTTGGGCCCCCGGATTTAATGCATGATATCCCTGAGGGAGTTGGTCAACGGGTTGGAATTGAACTTTTCCTAACCAAACTTGCGAAGAATTTCGAATTGGACGCATCAGACGACTTCAAGGCCTCATACCAAGTTATACTCGACCGTTTCAATGAATTCACTTTTCTGGAGGACAGACCAAAATTAAAATGGAATTCTCAGGATGAAGGCTTTGTTTTGGAGGGTAAAGCGATCCAGGTTTGTTGAGTTCATTTTCAATACATTTTGTTAATTTGTTATCTTTATGATTTTAGAAACTTGAAGTTCTCTTAAAACTGGATATTATTTTGTTTAAGGAGTTTGAACTTTTTCCTCAGATGGAGTTGGACAAGGAAAGTCGAGATCTGTTGAATGCGTTGGTTCAACTTTACGCAAACATGAAAGAATTTACTCTACTTGCGTTTGCTTCAAAGTTCAGCCCAGAAGACCTCACAAGACTGAATAGCTTGTCCGATAAAATCATCAAAGGTTATCAATTTGTTAATCCTGGCGCTGAAGTCTTTTGCAAGCTGCATCACTTGTCTCATTATGGCGACCTTGTCAAAAGATTTGGCCCTTTGTATCTCTATTCGTCATGGCACTATGAACACAAGCATCAATTTAGCAAAAATATTGCTGATATTATGAGATGTTTTTTGGATCCATGTATGACGATTCATAAAAGGCATCAAGCAATGCGGGCATACATTGAACTAGAAACAAACTTTCTTGAAGTAGATTTTTTCCCCGAATACCAGGAGAAGCACCTCGAGTTTTTAGATCAACTGCCCGGTGATGATAAATTGTTTACCAGTTTGCCTTCTACGTTGAATCCTTTCAAGCTCAACAAGAATGTTTTGCGAAGAGTCAAAGATGCACGTAAAAAGTACTGGCTGCTTACAACTAAATTCTGGAAGTACATTCAAGACGAAAGTATTTATTGTGAAGGCTCGTTGTACGAAGAAGAGTTAACTGATGATTCTCGACCAAAACTGAGGCAACACCATGTTTCAAAATTGCAGTACCTTAGAGTGACTGCCGAGAAAAAGTATATTTTATTAGACAATTTGCATTTTGCAAATGATTTCTTGTTTAAACTAGATAATGACAATTTGTTAATCGAATGGATTCATTAAAGTAATAAAGCCATTTAATGTTGTTATATTACTTTGTATATTTATTATATAAATAAAAAGGATCAAATGTATTCGACTATTTTCAAAAAATTCAGCACAGATATCACGTCAAATGCATACGACCGTTTTGCAATGGTCTAATGGATTCGATCATTTTCAAAAAGGTCGAATGGATACGACGTTTTTCCCTCAGTCTAATGCATTCGACAAATTTGCTTAAGCGTCGAATGCATTAGACCACCACTTTTCTCAGTGCGTTTTCGACAGCGTCCCAGACTGGACTCCCAGTAGAGCCAGGCCATGTCGAACGATGTTAGCTTCACCACGGGCTTGTTGTTGTTGTTGTCCTTGGGAAAAATGGCCAACACGTTCTCCGGTCGAATAAATCGATGGGCCACACCGTGAATGTTCAAATACTCGACTGCCTTGGCCAGTTCGGTGATCACCAGCTTGGCCAATGGTGCAGTGATGGTGCCGTTGAAGACATGATGCGACAAACTGTGCTCCAGTGTGAATCGTTCCTCGAACATGTAGATCGTCTTGTTCGGCTCCTTGAAGACACAGAAAATATCGTGGATTGCCAGGAAGTGAGGCGAAGTCGACTTGCGGTCACCGAAAAACTTGCCAATAGCGAAGCTGAAGTTGAGCCTAAGTGCGAGTGCACCCACAAAGTTGTTCAGGTTGATCACTCGACAGAAGATGGTCTCGTTGTTGGCCAACTTGGCGGTGGCTTTGCACAGTCGACTAAATCCGGCAATGTTGCTCTGAGACACGTTGCTGTACAGATAGTACTCCTCGGTGTTGTCGGTCAACTTGTACTGCTTTGCCCACTTGTCCACCGAGTTGATCGACTGGATCACTTGTCTGATCTGAGTGTCCAGATAGGCTCCAATCAGTTTGGCGTTCGCCGAGAACTTGACCAATCGGGCGCATTGTCCTTCGACTCGCTCATCGTGGTACGAAGGAAGACCATAACTCCCACCACGTGGACTACTGTCAGGAGAGTGAGCACCTTGTTCGGTCATTACTGAAAAAGTGAAAGTTAACTTGTAGTGTAGTACAACACAAATGAAGGATAAAGTGAGCACTTTTATTGAGCAATGATTTGACAGATCAGTCTGTTCGAGTTAAGTGGCATGAGTTAACACTTCGAATTGAACCAACATTGGTTACAATACAGATTTTCAAAAGAGAAAACTCAAAATTCCAAAAGTCCAAAATTGATCTGGCGTAATGATTGCTTGATTTAGTTGGTGAGCAAATCACTGTTTGATGAACTTTCTCGACATACTCAACTCACTTCCATTGCATCCCATTTGATGACATGTATGAATTGTTCCAATTGACACGACTACTTTCTCGTTCGAATTGGATCAGACTTTGCTTTTACGGTGAGCAGAGTTAAAAGTGCTAATGCTATTACGAATTGGTTCAATCATGAGTTCAATGCATGCACTGTACCACTGGCCACAGAACATTGACACATTCGGGCAAATTGATGAGAAAACATTTCAAATGTCTCTTTTTGCAAAGCATAAATCAACATAATCGATCTAATAATTAAGCGTTTAAAACTTTAGGATTGCAATGAGATTTTAATAGATAGAATAGTGTTGTGTGTGTGTGAGAGTTGTGGCAATGTGGTCACTGATGAAAACAGATCAACTTTGCTTGCAGTGTCCAATTGTCTTTTTTGTAACTTCATCTGTGCCATTTCTAAGCCTTTCGAGCACTGACTGGCTTGTGTGACGAATGTTTTCGTTTGTGATTGTTCGCGCCCATCGGTGAACAAGCCGCTTGTTGCTTGTGGACATTACCACGGGAATGCTTGTGATGCAAACTCACTTTTGGCAGTGAGTGTTTGTGCTTTTTGGCCACCACTTGAGCACGTGTCGGTTTCGGTTTGGACACAACCACTGGCTTTGATGCATGCTTTGAGGCAGTGGCTTGTTCATTATTGCCATTCTCTACTTTGCTCATGGCGTCCATATCTGAGTTGGATGGCTGAGCAATGTCAATGTCGAGATTAATGTTCGAGTCCAGTTTGCCAAAGGCCGAGTTCACCCGTGGTGGTGCTTGTGCCGAGAGTGATGGCGTCTTCAGTTTACCACCTAAAGATAGTTTTCCTCGTTTTTTCTCCGTAGATGCACGAGTGCCTCGAGTACTTCGACGAGAAGTGTAGAAACAGGGCACGATTGCTAGAATTACAATTACCACCACCACAATGACCACAAAGAGCACAACAACTAAGACTAGGGTCATGCGAGAATGATGAAATCCTAAAATGATAAATCGATTATAAACATGACAAATGCAAATAGTCGTATGCGTACCTGTTGGTGATGATGAACTCGTGTTGAGTGTTTGTGACCAATTGTCAGTGGAGACCGTTTCAATGGTCCACTCGGTTGAGGGCAAAGTGTGACATGTGGTCAATGGTGATTGGGAGGTAGTGGTGGTGCTTGACGGGCTTGTTTGATCACATTGCACAAACTGACTGAAGGCAAGTGTCGTTACTTTACTCTCCTTCCAATGGAATACTTCGATGGCGGAGAAAATGAACACACTTTTGGTGCCAAACAAGTAAAAATAATTTCCGTTGAGGAATCCAGTTGTTATCGTCTCTGACATCGTTTCATTAAGTCTGCATTTGTCTTTAATGAAGATGACACTCGATCCATTGTCGTTGGTCACGTTGCATATGTGATGCGTTGAATTTAGAGAAATATTGATTTTGTGGTTATTGTAGTTCACATTGAATGAAGTAATACGTTGTTCTTTATCAGCGAACACAGCATAAAACCTGTCATTTTTGTCACTCGAAATCCATCGCCCACCATGATCACCACGCCAATTGATTTCTTCTGTTTTATTGCTCGTGTTGAAATTGAAAGCCTTGTACTCTATTTGGTTTGACGTGTTGAGCATACTCAAAAGTAGTCGTCGTTGAGTGTCCGAACCTTGCAAAAGAACGACATTCTCCACTTGACCTGACCAATTTGGTATCGCAGGCCATGCGGTCAAAACTGGAGTATGCAAACTGTTGTTCAAATAGAGCTTGTCGTCCTTGTCATTATTGTGATCACCAACGAGAGCAGAAGAAGACACATTGTACAGAGTCAAGTTGGAAATCGTCATGTCTATCTCGCCCGTGATCAACCATAGTCGTTTGGTGTCTCCTAGTCCTATCGTGCGAAACTCTGTGCCAAAGTTCGGGCAGTGATCCTATTGGGAAAAATGGTCAATTCATTAAAAGTAACTCTCAAACGTAAATAATAACTCACCATGGTGAATACTATGGCAGCAAGGCTCAAGATGAACATCACCACCAGATTACGCACAAGCCATCGATGAACACTCGATTGCCAGTGGGAGTTGAGCCAGCCACTTGGCTGGTTAGGCATTGGGCGCACTTGAGAGATGACGATTAGAAGCACAAAATGAAAAGATTCGATTGACAATATTGCTTTGAAGGACAGGAGAAAGTTCAAAACAAATATGACCAATCCATCATTGGGTGCATTGATTTAAATAGTTGATTCGAATACTCAAAGATCGAATTCATAGCCTAACTCTTCAGATTGGTTTGGCAATTATTGGGACGATTCGACTTGAAATGTCAAATTCGCCTCTCCTTGCTACCTTGCTCTTTTGTGGGTTTGTGCATGCTGTGTGTCCATTGGACTGTGTCAAATGATTGACATTTCATTTTGTATTTGGTCGTTCGAGCACAATTGTGACAATTATCAATGACAAAAGTACACTGCCATTGCATTATTATGAAAATTTTAAAGCAGATTACATCAAAATGAACCCACTAGCTACTCTGACTTCTGACTTTAATAGAAATTGTGGTGGTCACATTTAAAAGCTGCTTCTATTGAAAATGGACAATTAATGCATAATTCGGTGCAAAAGTGACCACTGCCCTTGAGCCGATTGGTGACAATAAAGCCAAACTAAAGCGACTTTCCTATCGTAATTGCGTCATGAAATGAATTTATTCATTCGAAAAGAGGCATTTCTCCATGATTGCTTTGATGCCATGTCGTTCATGTGAAAATGGCTTATTTTGTTCAATTGGCAAAATTTGTGATGAAATTCGAATAGAGTTAGTCCATTATTAGTGCTTATTATTATTATATTTTATTTGGTTGAGTATGTGTCGATTTGGTATCGAATAAGTCGATCTGAGCGAATTAAGTTCTCTTTTGTTTTGCACGTTCATTAGCAACTATATAAAACAAGTTGTCTTGGTCAATTTGGTCGTTTTCTCTCTGCACTTTGTTCGTTCTCCTTCTGGTTACAAGCACTTGGTCGTGACATGGAATTTCGAATGAGGCACGAGTGCGAACAGTCCAACAGCAACTATGATTTTCCGGTGGTTTGGGTCAAGTGTCACGAAGGTCAACTGCCTAAAGGTCTCAATCCAGTGTTTGGTGGACTAAGTGGCGAGAATGGCGAGCCAAGCTATGTGGCACGGGCCGTCCACCAAGGCAACATCATTCCTGGCCGATTTGTTCCATCCAAGGGCAAGTGTTACGTGGGACATGGCTTGCTCGAGCATTCGTACTCCGAATATCAAGTGTTGACTAAACCGGCCGGAACCAATTTGGAATGGCTACTCGACCAAGATGGACACGTTCCCGATGGAGCTGTGGTCGGTGGTAGACAGTCTGACGGCACCAAACTCTACATTGGCCGAGTGTATTACGATGGCTTCGGAAATTGTGGCAAAGTTCACTGTGAACACAAGGTGCTGTACATTCCACTGAATGGCAAGGAATACAGTATCAAGAAGTACCAAGTTTTGGCCATTTCCGACAAATCCTCACTCAAGTGGATCGATTGTGAGAATGGCCAAGTGCCCAGCAGCCAACTCAATCCTGTCCTGAGCGGAATCACCCCAGAAGGAGAGCCAACTTACGTGGGTCGGGCGCATCATTCCCTTAATCGATATCATATATATGGCCATCATGAGATGCATCTTATTCCAGGCCGAGTGGTTCCCTCACAAAGCAAGTGCCACGTGGGACATGGCCTAAAGGTGCATTCATACTCACAGTATCAAGTGTTGACTAATCCGTTGGGTGCCAAATTGGAATGGGTGCCTGACCACAATGGACACGTTCCCGATGGAGCAGTGGTTGGTGGCCGACAGTCGGACGGCACGAAACTCTTCGTTGGTCGGGCATACCACGATGGCTTCGGAATTAGTGGCAAAGTTCACTGTGAACACAAAGTGCTCTACATTGCCAGTGGTGGAACCGAATGGTCACTCCGCAAGTACGAGGTGCTAGTCGACACCGAGCTAGCTACCACCAGCAGCAACATTAACCATGGTGTGACCATGTGAACAATTGGCAAACATATTTGTCAGCTATAATTAAATTAAATCCTTTCACATTGACTGCTATGTGACTCTTGTCTCTTGCTTCAGTTTCATTTGTCAAATGACTTATTTGGCCATGAGAACTACTGATTAATGAACTCTGGCTATTTTGATTTAGGTGCTAATTATTTGGCCAAATTAATGGTCACGACCACTGTTTGAGTGAGGTCGTTCAAATACTGTGCCAATGACCTCATTGCGAAAGTGGTTTATTATGTCAAGCCAGTTTGAAGAACAAGCAAGCTCATGACTCTCATGACGCATTCTCAATATTGCTTTCATTTTGGTAGTTTGTCAATCTTTATTGAACCACCCACTAATAACCAATTTGACACGACTGCAAAGAGAACGATTTGTGTTGGTTCGATGAGTATTCATCACTCAAAGTTCCTTTACGTAGCCAAAGCAAACATTCGCTATTTGGTTGCTGTCGTGTGACTGCCAACAATCGCTCACAAAAGTCTTCATAAAGTGCAATGCATTTCAATATTTGGTCATTGGTTATTGTCTTGTTTGCTCTGTTCACTTCTCAACTCTTTATTCGCTCCTTTTTGCACAATGGGCTGCGGAGGTTCTAGTAAGTTATGCTTTGGTCAATGTTTTGCTTTATTGCTAACTGTCATTTTACTTTACTTTACTTTTAGAACCACCACAGGACAACTCGCCACCACACGAACCACCACCATCCGAGGCCCCACCATCGGCCCATCAATCAGCAGTTCCTTCCAAAGTGGAGGCTCCTTCGAAAGTGGTCACCGAGCAACCAGTTCCGTCTCAGGCTCAAGGTCCACCGCCATCGCCACAGTTGGCTCCCACTATCGCTTCTAAACTTGGCTCTTCCATGGGCAGCTCTGCCGCTGGCTCCAATGTTGGCTCTACTCTGTCCGCAACTTCAGGCAGTTCTGCCGCGGGAAGCAAACTATCCGCCACCTCTGGCGCTTCATCGGCAATTTCTGGTGCGAGCTCAGTCGGTGGTTCGAAAGCTGGCGGTTCTGTTCTCTCGACAACCGGCGGATCATCTGTCGGTGGCAGCAAAGCAGGCTCATCTGTGGCTGGATCTTCGATCGGTGGCTCAAGTGTAGCCGGAAGCAAAGCTGGCTCCTCGGTTGCTGGTGCTTCCAATGCTGGTTCGTCTATTGCGGGCTCATCTGTCGGTGGCTCGAATGTAGCCGGAAGTAAAGCTGGTGGTTCTTCGCTAGGAGGCTCATCAATTGGCGGCACTTCAAACGCCGCTGGTGGCAGCAAAGCTGGATCGTCCATTGCCGGTTCAACCGCTGGTGGTGGCAGCAAAGCTGGTTCGTCTGTGGCTGGATCGTCGATTGCGGGTGGTTCCACTGCTGGTGCAAGTCATGCAGCCGCTGGTTCGTCCATTTCATCTCAGGCCGGTGGCTCCAAAGCTGGTGGATCATCAGTTGCCGGCACTTCAGCTGCCTCTTCCACTGCTGGCTCAAATGTCAGCAAGAAGTAAACTGCACATTGCAGTGACAATGCACCAACAAACAGCTAACTTGTCAATTCTGAGCACCATTTATTGCTCAAGCTATTAAAGCTTTATTTATAATTACATTTTGCTCTTTTTGCTACTAACTTTGCTTGCTCGTTGGTTGCAATAATCGGCACCAGTTTCTTGAGGCATTTGACTCGTCACCAAAAGTTAATTGAATTCCTTCTTCTATAGAAGGTCAATGTGACTCATTTTGACTTGCGGAAAATCACTTTCTAGAGTTAGACAATGAGTTCGATTTCAATTGATATCGATTGTTGATTTTGTCCGTAATGGTTCGAACCACCCACGTCTTTGATGAATACTATTCATTGAATAGCCACTTTTGGCGGACCAAATTGAAATCGAATGTGACTTCAAGTTAGATTTAGAATAGTCAACGCTGCTCAACAGTAGTCCACGTCAATAGTCAACTTTGCATTTTGAAAGAAAATTCGAGTCGAACACGATGAACTCTTGCAAGGTGGTGGACATAGGCGACGACTACTCGGACAACGCCAAGCTTGCCGATGTCAAGAACGAACTGTTCGTCATGGAAAAGGTCAAGCATCCTCACGTGGTGCGTCTGTTCGAGCACTTCATCATCAACGACCACCTGTACATCTTCATGGACTTTGCCAACTTTGGTCTAAGCCGAGGTCTATCGCAAGAAGACAGGACTTATTCCGTGCAAGAGATACTGTGGCACGCTCAACTACATGGCACCCGAACTGAAGCAACGCAGGCCATACAATGCCTTCGAGATCGACATGTACGCACTGGGTGTCATGTTGTTCACCATCATCCAATCGATGTATCCTTTCGACGACCAAGACGACGACCATGCATTGGAACATGCTCTCGTGCCGGACGTCCAGTGGGCCAAGTCACCCAAACTGAGCGACACTTGTCGTGAGATGATCCGTGGCCTGCTCGAACCCATCCTTGAAAAGCGAATGCCTATGTGCCAATTGATGGTTCACAAGTGGTTCGCCGCACAAATGGCCCCAATTGCTCAACACTTGCCCGACAAGAAGGACTTGCCTCAGTCACATACTGCCACCCGACAAGCTTCATCTCCAGGCATGGACATTCGAGTGGACAAGAAGTCAACTCGTCAGCCAAAGTCAACCGATCGAACCAAGAGCGTAAAGAAGCGATCTTCTTCGTCTCGCAAGTCCAAAAGTCCAGACACAAGAAGCAAAAAGTCGAAGAGTGCTAGTTCGCAAAGTAACTCGATTCGACTCAGGAAAAGTCACGTTAGCAAGAGCAGCAGTGGCCCTCGTTCGCCCGACAAGTGAAGCAACAAGAACGTCAAGAGCACAGTCACCAAAGAGGTCACCAAAGAGAGCAGCTTCTCGTCTTCGGTTGGCAAAAGTAGCGACAGAAAGGCCAAAGATCCGAGCAACAAACCACAAGTGAATTCATTCATTCACTTGTTGCCACTCGATAACAATTGACGACAGACTTTCATTGTAGCTGTCACACATTTGCTCGATTGTGCAATTAAAATTAGTTCAAAAGTAAAACTGTTTATTGCTTTTCCTTCGGCAGTGCATTGCAATAATGTTCAATGTTTAATCTGGTATTTGATGCACGCGTGCACTTGCAGTGTCGTTCGCCTGAATAAACTAGCTAGGCAAGCGAAGCGAATATTTTATTTGGCCCTATGGCCATGCAACTGTCATTGGAGACCAAAAGTACCGAACGCCGTATACGCGTACTGATGATTTCAGGCCATCATCATGAAAGGCTTGTTACCAATGTACAGTGCACAAGGAGAAATTGTCATGTTAAACCACAGTGAGTTGTGATGGAAGTGTGCAATATTGCAAAATAAACTCGATTCGATGACAGTTTGACAGTTTGAACCGAACAGACAAACAAATTATCTCCAGTAGAGTGACACAGCCATAGCCAGATCCTCGAGGACAATTCATGAGCATCGAGTCAGGCCCGTTTGGCAATAGCTCGGCAAACAAGGAAGCATTAGATTAGGTTTCAATTAATTTTTCATAAATCAGACTAAACAACAAACAAGCAAACAATAATAGAGTCACATTTTCCATTTGTCTGCAGTGAAGCGAAATAATAACCCAAAGAGATGTTAGACAAGTGAATGTCCAAACATTGCCTTTGCACACAACCAAATTGGTTCTGATCAGTGATTGAGCCAAATGGTCTAACGAAATTCTATCTAATTAAGCAATAGATAAGTCAATGTCAATTGGCTGTAACGTAAATTGAGACTCCCGTCAGGCTCAGTCCTGACCAATGACTCCAATTGACGAGGGCAATTGGAGTAATGCAAATTGCATTGTAATCACAACTCAACCACATCACCAATTATGGAGCGAAATTAAGTGTCTAATTATAATAATACTTGTAAGTTTCCATGTTAAATTGAACACTCTAAATCAGACAAGTAAACTCTTTAACTCGAGTTGACTCGAGACAAATGTAATAACAAACTATATAAATAACCGATGAACAAAGACAATTAAATTATGAACGGACAAAACAGTAATCTCAGTGTGACGAGCCAACAAGACTAAATCTGGTTCGTCATCAATTGGATGCAATGCAAACGGATACAAAGCATTTTCTAATTATTTTATTTGTCGGTAATGTCACATATGTTGCCTCGTGGAGAGTTACACTGCCGTTATTGAAGCCACTTCGAGCCAATTCAATTGACGCAGCAATGTCTTGCACAAGCCTATTACTGGCGACTCACTACAAGTCTTCATTGGTTCGACACTAGTGCTCAATTGGTACTTGCTGATGAGAATGGAGTGGTAAGATGAGTTTTATTTTGTGACCGAGTCCACAAGCAAACCGAGAAGACGAATGATGAACAAACCGCCGATCCGCGAACCGAGCTTACACCGATCACAATTTGCCATTCGCCATTGCAGGCCCCATTCAGGCCTGAGAATGTTTGCCTAATTATGGCGCAAAATGTATTGATTAGTTCACTAATTGCTTTGACTGACACACAACCACAACCCCCAACTGACAACAATGAATTGTCATTGGGAGCGATATTGGCAATGGCATTAGATTGCCTGAATTGACTGATTGCTTTGAGTAAAATCAACATTTCCATGACCAATTCGAATGAGACAGAAAGTGATACAAGGCGCCATGTCGTTACTGGAATGGTGTCTGACCGTATAAGATAGCGATCACTTCGTTTCGGGCAATGGAACGAGAGAACTGGATGGGCCCGGCTTGAAATGCTATTCCACATTGGGCATACATAGGTGATCAGCAGAGCCAATCAAAATCTCAGTTGTAGCAGCGGTGTGTTTCTTTAAATTCGGTTCGTAGTCAAACTGTGCAAACACATTGATCGTAACAGAGCGAATGTTCATAGAGAACAATTGCAGTAGACCAAGCAACACTTCACGGACTGAGTGCTTGGCCACATTTGGGTGTCATGTACATGTGATGTCACTGTCGAGTATATCTCTGGTTGTCTTTGGGAAGTATCACTAGAGCAATATTGAGAGCGTTCATTAAGTGATATGCTTTCATCGTGGCGTCACACTTGGCACGGTGCTTCCTTTTCTTCGTTGTCATTATCACCTTCCGAGCCAATGGAGTGTTATTTGAGCATTACCAACATACTCGAACAAATAGACCATTTCGTTCGGTTCAATATTTTGAGCTTACACAGTGTTTCACTTGACCAAAAGCGTCTTGAGCGATTCAATGAACTGTGTTGCCTCTGAACTGTACAACAATTCGGTCCGCATAATGCATTCCCACAGTCAAATCCAATCCGGCTTGCCCACACGTGCCTTGAATTGAGCCACTTTGTCAATGTGCTCGACAGAGGCATAAGGCAGGTTTAAGAAGTACTGCGCTAAAGCAATTTGCTATAGCAAGTAGCTACAATAGATGGTCATTGACGATGCTTCCTTGCCTGTCAGTGTGGTCACACTCGAGTCAATGTCGATGTCGCTTTTTCTCCCAATTCTGTTTCTCCTCCACCAGCAACTTTCACTGGCACCAGACGGTCTCATCACCTTTCGCTTTCTCTCATACTTAACTAAGTATGATTATAATTTATTATAATTGTACTCTTTTTCTCTTCTTACTTATAGCGTTGTTCTTGTTTGCAGAAAATTCGGTCAAGAGAAGTGATCTTTTTCAAGGGAGTATGAGAATATGCTATTTACATTGACAACTTCGCTGCATAATTCACAACTCTGCAAATCAGGAAAACTTTTGATTATAATCAGGGCATTCGGGTGTTTGTCTGCTTTATTTCTGAAATAATATTTCAGGAGCACTGTTTGCAATAGCGTCACTTGTGAGGTAACTGCATGTACATCGACATGGTTGCTGGTGGAGATAATGGTCGTTCTGGTGCGGGTGGACAACAATGCACACAACTCTATAATGATGTGACGCCCGACCTATGAGAGAGAGTGTGTGAGTGAGTGAGTGATGCGCTGCAAAGTCGCTCATAGACGAATCCCAATAAACGAGTGAATGTAACTGGACCATCTTACAAACAATTCGCGCAACTTTCTCGGCAACTTGTATGACTTTCGATTTGGCACATAATTCCACTCTTTGTTGTCGTTCGCTCGATGTTACTTAGTGCTATTTTATATTACTTCACGAACTCTCAGTCAAATGAATTCGACCCGATGTCACAGTGTCCACTGAATTCGCTGCTGATTGACGACTGAAGGCGACCAAAGATGGAAAAGTTGAGCACAATTGAACACAAAAACAGCAAGTTGAGTGAGACATTGCATTGCACGTTCTCAAACATGTACAGTTCGTGAAAGATTTGCATTACTAATTTGAGAGGAAAAGTATAATTAATAAATCGATTAATTGGTTGACATTTCACTCACCCCAGTAATGAACAACTTGTTCGACATATTCGGTGGCAGCCCATATATGCCCATATCGGTAGAAATGCCGACATAAATGCAGTATTAATGCCTCAACTGACAATTTCAATCTGGTCATTAGCCATCAATTCGAAAGCCTCAGCATTAATTTGCAATTTTAGTGTAAAGTCCTATTTGATTAGCATTAAAGTGTCGAAGGGAGATATCGAAGCCAATTCACTTGCAGGCAGTAGATGAAGAGGGCTCTTTAAGTCTTATCAATTCGTTAATGGCGAGCTTTTTGGACTTGGGTCAAACATGAAATAATGAGAAAAGGTCAACGTGAGAATAAATGTCACAGTTTGTTATTGGGAATCATTTCATAAATCATACATTTTGGTACCTTTCTTCTTGGTCTCTCCTCACTCTAGAGCTGATAAACTTCATCTAGCATTCTTCTTCATCGATACGAATATTCAATTTGCTATCGTAATTGTTTCCAATTCTTGTTTGTTCTTGCTTTACTAAAATAGAAAAATGCCATCATTATAATTATTATTATCATCATAAGTTGACGTTTTATCTTACGCGGTTTGTTTGGTAGTAAAGGTAACAAATTTTGAGTGAAGATAATGAGTACAAGACAATTGGGTTTTCCCACGTTCTCCAAAACGGCGATAGAAAACTTTCCATTCAAAGGCACGACTTTAGCCAAAAAGATTGGTTCTTCTATTTTTGTCCATTGCTTATCCTCCATGATGCGATGAGATGAATGTTGTTTGAATTGTGAGTTATATCTGCGGGCATGTCAGTGAATTAAAATAATTGAAGTCAATTATTGTCAATAAACCAAAACAAGCACTTGTTGCTCCACTTCACTGGCCTCCATTGCACGCACAAGTCTCATTGAGGCAACGCACGTGCTTCGCTGTGCGAAATGGCAGCAGTGGGCCACTGCCAGTGGCACTGCCGCAGCACTCTCAACTGCATGTGTTTGGCAAACACTGTTTGCCTGTAGTTTGCGTTGTGTTGTGTACAGAGATGTGGCTCGTGTTGTTAACTGAGTGGATGGTAAATTGGCAATTGATCCATTCATTTGTGTAATCGACGAATCGAAGCTTGCTCCTAATTGGTCCTCAGAAAGCTAAACCAATCAACAAATTTGCAAGCCGCAAAAGCATCTTTCTCTCCAAGTCGTTCTCCTGATAACAAATCTAGGCCTATTAGTACGTACGTTGCATCTAATCAACCAAATGCTATCACCGAGAAACAAAAACCTCCAAAGAACACTACGAAATAACAGAAAACATTGAAATACAACAAAACAATTAAGAGCAAACAAAAAACAACTGCGACCTGTAATCAGTCCTCCCTCTCGAATATTACTCCTTAGGCTCAGCCCAGGAAGGCCTGTTTAGTAAGTTTTAAATATTTTTATTTTTGAAATAAAATATGTCTAATAATATTTGTTTGTTTGTGTTTGTGTATCTAGATATTCTCTTAGTTGCCCAAATAGACCCGAATACTTCAAGATACTTTAATATTAAAAATTAATAGTAATTACTCATTTAATCATCATTAAGTATTTAATTTATTTCTTAATTTATTTATAGATGTGAACTCGAGTGGTTGCTTGATGGCGGTCGACTCGACTTGATTGTGCACTTTTGAAACGCCTGTATGAAATAATAACATAATTAAATCGAGCCATTTGCAATTTACGACGGATGCGCGCCTTCTAAACAAAATGATGAAATTATTGCTGATGCATTTGAAATAAAGTCTAATCATCAGTCCATTGGGGAAGTTGTTGGCATTGGACATTATCCAAGTTTTGCTATGGATGGTCAGGCTAGCTTGTTAGAAGATGTAGAAAAAACAGACAATTTGTAATGTCTCAAATGTTCAAAACATAAGAAGAATTCAAATCAAACATTCAACAAAGAAAACTACCAAACTTCGGATTAATACAATATTGAACTGAAGAAATCTTTTATTTTTTCTACTGAGGATTGTATATAGCAATGCGAGGTCAAATCTTACAGGTGAGGATGTTACACTTTAAAGTTGTAATTATTAACATAAATATTTTAGGGACGTCTGACTGGAACAACGTTTTACAGAAACCAGAATGCTGCGTAATACTGAAAAGGCAATACTCAGTTCCTTAAAAGTCCCAACACTTTTACCTAAAGGTCAAAGTAGTGAAAGGAACAAGCTCGCCAAAATATCAAAATACGTTAGGCGCACTGATGGAAAGATGAGGTACTGTGAAATGGACATTGTTCCAATTGACAGTAGTGAACCAGAGCTAATGGATACTAACTACATAGCATCACATATCACATCATTATGCATAACATCACAACTAACTGTAGGCGGTAATTATTATTTATTTACTATTTATATTGTTAATTATTTCGATTATTCATATTTAAAATGTTTCAGAAATCTGAATGAAAAGGCTGAAGTCAGAACAAACAATTGGCACACACAAAGCAATCATCAATCTCACTACAATCAAAGGCAGCAGTGAAGAGAGGACGAGGAAAAAGAAAGCAACAGTACAACTTGAAAGAATGAACAACTTTCCAATTATTCTGACAACCTAATATTGTAAGTTACATTTGATCGTTAACGTTAATTGAAATTTCTCTTTTACTCTATTGAGAGTGATCTTTAATTTAAAGTTTAAAGATTATTATTGAAAGCATTCTCGCCGATTCGTTCTGATTAATCGAATCACTTTTCGGCAATTTGGTGAAACAAACTGAGACTGAATTAGCACTATAATAAATTATAATTAGATAAGCAAAGGATGTCTTTGCATCAATTAAGAAGATGCATTGCTGCAATGCTGTCTCGATTCAATGATGCAGATTGTTTATTTATGAATTGTGACACTAATTTATATGTCCATTTGTGCTCTGTGAGCAAAGGGCCATTGATCTGGTCGCATTTCCTCCGTACTCGACTAATTGATGTGTGTGCTTTGTGCATTTAGAGTGAACACCGCTATCAGTGAGGACCATTCGAATGCAGCCATGCAACAGCACTTATTTATTAGGGCGAGCACTGACTCACTCAATTAGTCGGCGTCCTAACTGGACTTTGCTGGCTAATTGCAATTAGCCCACCACAATGTCCACTACGAGCTCGTGTGCGTGTGTGCTTATTGATTGAGTTGAGGCGACAGTGCACTTGTTGTGGTCGTGTTGGCCAATTGGCATCTTTTCTCGCTGATCCTCAAAGTTATGTCACTTTGCGGGAAATTACAACGGTCTGTACCTTTGCTAATACAGTGTGACACCATTGATCAGTGACAAGTCGGTCTCAATGATTTGTCAATGGTCGGTCAGTGCGAAGTGTGCAAATACGATACAACTCAACACCAGCTGGCTTGACTCTTAAACGTGAATGAACCAACGCGGACAGGGTCGATTGCTTGTCACTGGCCTCTTGACCGATTACTTTGTTGGTGCTAATTATTTGTGACAAATCATTCTCAGGGACTCACACACATCGATGTCAGCATGATCAATTGCCTCGGTAATCATCACCATCTAAGTACCTTGGAATTTTTATTTGCTATTCTGTTAATTGAGTATCGCCAGCGATGTGCGTTGATCTTCAAAATGTAACTTGCAGGGCCGAGTCGACAGCCTTGTCCGACCGAATCAATTAGCACTGTATTGGCACAAATATTTGTCCAAACACTTCGCCACTTGACTGTTTGACGTTTTCACACTTGACGCATCTGAGCCACTCGAGTTACGGCCATCGATTTGGATGGAATTCTATTGAACATGTCACATGGTAAAGGCCCATTTAGTTGGAGTGTGTTGTTTGGGCCAATTAAACTGCTCCCTAATGTATGGAAATATATATTTCGGTGCCCGTAAATATTCATTCAATTCATTGACTATTTGTTAGCTAGTTCTTTACGCACCATTTGTCCATCACACATCGAACATGAAAGTTGTGTGCGAACACATGTTGGTGCTCAAGTTTGCCTGTTTGTGCCATTTCTCATTGTCCGCTCTCTCAAGTGGAAATGATCTAAGTAAAAGAGCAATATATTTTAGAAATAGATTTATTTGTCAATTGAGTTTACAGTAAACTTTGCTCGATTTTCATAAATGAGTTTCATTTTTAATTGAGTTTCTCTGTTAAATTAAAGAGAAATGAATTTGTAGTAGGCAATTTGTGGCTTCGAATCTAGTTGGTGCCGAATTGTTTGACCAGAAAGATGGCCAAGAGCAGTGCAACCAGTGCCACAATCCACGGCTTCGCGGTGAGGTACTGAAGTAGAGGTTGGACAGTGCCAAGGCGATTGTCTTCTTTTGCCAAAAGTGGTCCTCCGAGGTCGGTTGAAGTTGCTGGTTCAGGTGCAGCACTGGTGTTAGCAGCCGCTTGAGTTGGATTGCCTATTTTGTCGAGGTGTTCGTCTTCAAACACGCACGACACTTTAGACACCATGAGCTCACTTGAGGGCACTTTGAACTGTTCCAAATGGAAATGTTAGTCGTAGTGAACTGACCGAACACACAACACCTCACTCACCAATTGTAGCACAGCTCTGTTGTTCTGCTTGTCGATGTCCTCACCGACGTAAACTGACTCAAGCAAGAATTTCTGCTGGTTACGGTCAAAGGTGCCAGTGCCAGTCAGTTGGCCATTAGTGCCCACCAGTGGTTGCAGTGCAATCGAAATGCTAGACATGCCTGAGGGGGCCACCACGCCATAGAACGGCTTCACGTTGTAACGAGTTGGGGCAGTAGTCTTTATCTTGAACGCAATCGAACGCTCAGTTGGATTGACCAAGTGCAGGTACTGCACCACCATGCGGTTGTACGGACCTGAGAAGAGGGGAGGACATTAGAAGGCACCAAGATAGTTTGAGGCAAATGTACCCGTGAATCTGATCTCATTCGGGTCGATTTGTAGGGCTTGGTCATCGTTTTGAGACATCGCGATGAGGAGAGGCTGCAAGGAACGTGATCAACTAACACAACCAAGTTGGTTAGTCGGCCTGGGTTTAAGTTGAGATTACTGTTCGAGAGAAATTAGAGAAGTGTTTTGTTCGTTTTGCATTTAATACAACAAGTGCTTTATTGGAGTGTAAAGTGCACAGTGTTGTCTTAACTCGGCACGACACATTCCATCCATTCTCGGCCTTGTCCCGCGGTCAGCTCTTATCGAATTAATTTTCATATTGCCAGTAGGCAATAGCCAATACGACTCAGTTCGACTGGACTGTACAGTTCGTGACCACCACCAAATTAACTAGTTGTTACATTGAATGTACTTTAAAGCTAAGACAACTTCACTCTGTCTCTGTCATCTGTATCTGACACACATTTGCACATTGATCGGTTTTATGTCTCGTTGGACGTGCTCTTTTCTTTGTCCGTTCAAAGGCACTATTTATCGAGCAAATCTATATTTACCTTTTGAACTAGTTTGCCAATTAGTTGGCTGTTCCAATGCACTCGATGGCATCTAAACTGAACGTACCATCGAGCAGATTAGTTTCTATATTGATGGCAGTAGGTTGCATGCGGTCTGTTTTGTGTCCACCGTAATGCACCAATTGAGCCAATTGCATTAGTTGCATGTTGGATAACTGACACAGCCAGATTTGTACAAATAGATGTGCCGTGTGTACCTGCGCTTGTCTGGTTGCTTGCAAAACTGATAACATTTTCAGGTGCCATTGATCGGTATTGAATGAGAGTGAAAGTGAGTGAGTACATTAGTTGCACTTGTTAGAGGCCATTAAGTGTAATTGGCACACTACCTCGGGTGCACTGAGACCTGTTTGAGAGTGGTCTACTTTTGGCGTGCTACTGCTGGCAAGTTGAATCGCTTAATTACTCGCTGGTTGGAACTGCTAACACCTAATCACTTCACTCAATAGCAGCAAAGGGAAACTCGCTAAATTGGATTGCCTTTGGTGGCTCATTTGAACATTGCCTCCATTACGGCCAAGGAGATGATTTATCGAACCATAGTATGCTTAGCATACAAACCAATTAAAGTGGACTCAATTCGCCAGGTCAGTGGATTGAGGCAGTCGGTGCAGTCTTGTGATGTCAAGTTCATTGTCTGTGTGATTTATTTGAATGGGCTTTGTTGTTTCGGATGGGGCTCAATTGAATGTATTTGCGGCATTAAGCTTTGGCTTTATATGAAAGTCGAAGCAATGAAGCGAATTGATTAATCATCACCTTGGTCAGGGTAAGGTGAGCACTGGTTGGCCTTTATTGTCATAAGCTGATTTTAATTGACTTTCGAGCACTGGCAATTTCATTTGCAATGGCTAAATTGAGGCTACTACTCGGGCAGATTTGTCTCGCTCTACATATGAAAATGACATTTGAGTGAGCATATTATTAGAAGTTTATTGCACTGAGCAATACAAATCGAGAGTCACTTACATTGACTAACACTTTCAATGCTTTACTTGATATTTTATTTATTTGCAGGTAAGCTCTTATTGTGATGATTTAAACGGTCGAAATTGTCGAAGAATGACTTCCAAGTAGGTTTGTCTCCTAGTGCAACCATCTCATTTGATTGTTAATGTGAGTGATTGCAACCAATTGGTGAAAGCATTGCTGCCTGCATCGCTCATTGTATATCGCAAATCAAACTGTCAAATTGTGCACTCACAGTTTGGCACAGTGAAATTATAGAATGTGATTCGGTTAGGAGACATTGTGCCACTGAGTGGTCATAATGTGCTGGAAATGGCACGAGACCGTTATTATTACCCATATGGCCGTAATCGATAGCTCTTCACTGCTCACCCGTCCTAGCACATATGCAAACATTTAACCTATTTTGGCTTGGTTTGTGCTTTGTACTCTGTTTGCTGCACTTGACTTTGTGTCTTCTCTCGGTTAATGATGCTAACCTTAATAATGATTAGCCTAACCTGCCAAATGGCAGTCACCGAGATTTATTTGTTTTACTTTGTCACACAAAATCAAAGAATAATTTTCCAGCGCTGATGATGTGAAGGTAGCGATGACGTTGATGCTGTCGATTGCTATCAGAACAATGAGGTCTGTAAAGCTTGGCTTACTTGTTAGATTATAAGCTCGCTGCCACGCTCTGTCACTGCAAGTGCTGCTCTGCACAAATCAAGTGCAATCTGGCTCTTAATGATTTAAAACGATCGTCTCAGTGTAGTCTCATGTGCAGTGCACGTTTGTAAATATGTCTGCTTAAATCGTGGCTTGTCAACGAGCGAGGCTGTTATGACTGTGTTATGTGATGCGATAGTGTGAAGGCTATCTCGGTCTAATTGGAAAGTTTATTTGAGTGAGAAACGCTCGTAAAGTGTCCGGTTGGGTGTCTGCATCCCTTCATTAGAATGATTACTGCCAGGCACCATTCAACCAAATGGCCATCGCTTGGAACTAGTTTATATAGTTTACATAGACCTTTTGGTCGGTGCCTACTTTTGCCATTTCAAGTGTTTCACCTTTTCTGTTCTTTCACGAGGTAACGATGTCGACCTGCCTAATGACTCGTTCCTGGTCGGACTTGTTTAAGGTAGATAAAGAGGCATCTTAACTGCAATCTTGGTGCGACTATCGACAATCGACTCGCCTACTAGTTAGTCGATTTGGTGGCTCTTGTTTGGTCACTTTGATTAGGCGGCAGCCATGGCCGAACACCTTTTGTTGGGTAATGGCACATTGCAATTAATTTGATTTAATTGGAATACCTTGAGCTGGTCTAATCTGTCATGTCTCATATGCTCTCATGTGCTCGGGACTGTCAGGACGGCCCTTTTCCCTATTTAACCAATTCGATGTGCCATCCTCTAACCTACTAGCCCTGCAAAGATAATTCTGTCGTTAAATGTTTTGCATTTTAATTCGACCATAAAGATTAGCTTTAGTGTTTCTAATTAAAACTTTATTGCTCACTCACTCGCTTTGTCTCCTTGTGCTGTTTGTCATCCTGCAAACTGCTCTCTTTACGACTCTCGTAAATAATCATTTTATTTGTGCGAGGCTGGGACAAGTTCGAGTACCGCATCCATAGCTCAGTTCAGCTCAGCATTGTCCTGTGGTCACCAAGGCCAGCATCTGCCCAATCACGGATCAGCATCATTTGGTCTGCATCGATTAGTTCTCGACTGCGATCTGCGTAGTGTCAATTACACTTTGATGTTGACTAATCTGTCGTTTTATTTTGGAATGTACTTCTTTTTAGTGAACAAATACTGGCAGTGTGTAAGCCTATACAGTCTCTCAGTCAGTGCACTCGCTGGTAATGGGTCTGTGAGACATGTCTGCACGTTTGGTCTGGTCATTCATTGGTGATTTATTTGCTTTTCGCGTTCATTTGTGGTGTTGCTTGTGACGCTTTTTATTTGTCAGTTGTGAATACTTCTGGCCAGTGGTGTGAGAACTAAGGTGAACACTCAACAGTGACGGTTCGCGTGTTGATCACTGAAAGGTCAGCAACCGAGCAGTGAACAGCGTCCGATGGCGACCAAGTCAACCGTGAGCATAGATGATCTTGGGTGATTCTCGCCGATCGCATGTCTGCCAAGTAGGTTCAAGCCAATAGCAAATAGTGCCTAGCAATTCGGCGAGGTGATTGCATCCATCAAAGCGATATCTTTCCTGTCTGATTGCAATTAGTCTGGTAAAGAGCGTGAGGCATCGAGGAGCTGGTCACTTCAAGTTGGACAAGCTATCAGGTGCAGCTGTGCATTGCATTGATACATCCTTAATCAATACTCTAATAGAAAGTTCACTTGGCCGACAACAACAACAAAGGACAAGTATCCGAGAACCGAGTGATAACATAGTTGTAAAATGGTCTCAATTGGCGACTATCCACTGAGAACAGTAGACAAGTCGGCCAGACAATGCAACTCTGTTCCTATTGTGTTCATTGATTATTGTTGTGACAAATGCCACGGAATTATGCGATTAGGCTATGTGTCTTTGAAACCAACATTCAGCTAGAGTGGCCTTATCATCTTTTGGCCGTTTATTATGACTATTGTGACTACAATGCTCAGTCGCTAGCTCATCAGTGATCACTTATCTAATGAGTTGAATCTCGTTTGATGAGGATCTTTTATTTATTGTCGACAGTTGTTTGTTATTCTATCGCTTTTCGGTGTCTTCTGTTGTACCTCTGTGTAGCCATTGCACCAAATAGAACTTGTCACAATTGGCATTTGCCAAGCAACTGCTGGCATCAATTGTGCTCAATATTGACGCAATTAGTCGCACAAGGCTGGCAGATTTAGCACTGCACTGCTTGCAAGAAGTGGTTCTCGTCACACACTGGCCACCGAGTATCTGTAATGCTAATGCCCACTGAATGACTTTTGTTGTATTGCTTCGAGCATTCGATTCACTAAGCCAATAAATTACTGGCCAATCACTGCTCCACACTTGGCCTACTCACAACACGGCCCGAGCCATTTGGTAATTATTTGCTTCGTTTCAGTATGTCACAATAACGAGTTAGTTTGTGCAACTGACGAGCAAAACCGCAACTAGACACGATTGTCCACTTGGTCAACGCCGATGTCATTCTCAGCAAGTGTAGTATCACTTCACTTGAATTCAGTATTCTTTCTCCTCAATTGATTGATTCTTTGCTTTATGTATTTCTTTTTAGTTGTAGTGAACTCGGAAGATGAACTTTTGTGAGGCACATGTGAAATGTTTTCAACAAGTGCACCGAATCGGTTCGATTGTCTTCTATCAGGATCACGTTTCGTGTATTGAAGTGATCACTTGAGCCATTCACACAGTAATGACAGCAACGATGTGTGTATTAGCTTTACAAATGAAATGCCAATTGAATGATGTGCAGATGTGACACACTGATTCTCACGACGAGCACTCTCTTTCGGAACGAGTTTGATTGAACCGTCTCATCATTGCACAGTTGCGGGTGGCGAGTGGCAATGTCAACTGTCAAATGTCAATCTCAGAGCCCTAGTCAGGCCATTCCATTTGTGCTCACTGTTGGTCTTTGTTTCGATCGGCCAATAAAGCACTTGCTTGCCACTTATTGTAGATTAGACAACTTGACGGATTGTCATTTATTGTTGTTGTGCGTGCACACATTCATTCATACACACAAATGGACGGAACGATTAATTTACAGGCGGCAATATCTTTCATTTTATGCTACGCGCTATTTGTAGCTACTTGATTGCCACCGAGCACGACTCGATTGGCCTCCAAATTGTCTGCAAAACGGCCTTCTCTCCATTGGTCTGCCACTCAGTTCACTTGGATCCAGCCAGTTCACTTATTGGCCATGTTCGACTGTCGTCGGTGTCATCATGATCGCACCCTCCTAATTGGCCACTTCTGTGATCAATTCCTTATTATCACTTGGCTCACAATAGGTCTCGTTTTGTAATTGCATTCTGATCGATCTGCCTCGACGTTGAGTGAGATTTGAATTAATTCTCAGACCTATCGAGCCAATTAGAGAAAGTGCGTTGAGAAATGCAAATGCAACGAAACCGAAATTGAAACTTGAATACTTAACGCTGTGTAATTTCGTCACTAGAAAGTGCCTCTCTGTCCAGTCCACTTAAGTGTGAGTGGTTCCATGTTGATCTTCACTCGTCTTTGGTCTTTCTGTCCACTCTGCAGTTTCTTACCTCAACTTGTCATCCACGGTGGACCGAGTCAGGCACCTCTCGGACTTGACTTGTCTTTTGAATTTACAATTGTTTGTTTACCTGCGCGCCGTGGTCGAGTGCAAGATTAGACAAACGCTTACACCAAAGAGATTAAGCAAATCATTGAATGTGTAATCAGTATGATTCCAATCGCAGAGGCGCGAGTTAAATAGATAGAATACTCAAATTGTTCGGTCTTATCTGTGCGGAGTGGAGATGCTCTGCAAACTGGCAACTGAAGCAGCTCTCATCTATCATCTCCACAAGTTGCACAAGGTAAATGAGAGCGAAAGGTGAACAGAGAACAAGGCCAAGTGGAGGCTCGCTTTGTGCCCGTCATTTGCTACACCTCTGCTGGCCATGATGACGACTTGTGCACCTTGTGAGATGAGCTGTGTTGCGTGGTGTTGTGTCTTAGCACCAGCATCGATGCATTTGGCCATTATGTTGTGACCGGGTCGATTGCCGTGCCATTCGCCAATGGCCATTTGCTTACTAATGAACTCGAAACAGTGGTCAAGTGGTGTCGTGTGGCGGAATTGTCCGTCATGTGTTGCCGTCACGTCACTGTTGTACCTACCTGGCCAAATTGTCTCCTCTAATCGCAATTATCTAAATGACTAAATCTAAATGCATGCTAGGCCGCACAATCGAAATGAAATCGATTGCGGCGTGTTCGGCCAAATCAACTCACTGCACAAGTGCACTGGCCATTGTGCACACTTGTTGAGATTTAGAGCTAATCTATTTCTATCATCACCATTCATTTTAATGACTCACCCTCGCCACTCTGACTACGTTCAATTAATTTGGCCTGCTCACTTGTTGTTTAATGTCTCATTTGTGCATTAATTAGTCGTTTTGTATTCTAATATCGCGCTCGAACACATTTCCATAATGCGCCATGGCCAGTTCGTTTCATTCGATAGTGAGAGCACAAATTATCGACGCTCGATTGGAGGAGATAAAGTGCAATGATAAATATGGCTTGGCTTGTAGTTGTCTTGAAATGGTGAAATATTCAACTCGGTAAACAATAGATAAAAGAGTTAGGTGGAGAATCGATCAGTGTTTCGATGAAAAAGAATCTAGCAAAATGAATTCATTAGATAGGATCAATGTCCTGAATGATGTTTGTGTTGTATTAGGTTCGAATGTATTCAAGTGCGTGCTCTCTTTCAGGTCATTCGCATCGTACAATTTGGCAAGCATCAAGACATCGAGCACATAATCTGCTGTACAGGCTAAATTGACACCACAAACATTGCTCACCAAGTAACCAAGTCATTAAATGTCAATTGACAAGTAGTTTGAAGCGAGCCAAACTCGATAACAACAAAGCCGTCATCAGTTGAGGACAATATCGACAGTTAGCATTTTGCTTGTTTGTTGGTCTCTAACTAATCTATTTTCATTCTAGCCTCAACGATTCAGGATTTCAGAGACCACAGCCAAGTGCAGGAGTTGCAGAAAGTTATCCTAAAGGCTTCAAAGCAATCTATCAAGGAATACTTCAAAACGTGATCGATCAGACATCATCATGTACTCACTCTTTGTGTGCCAATTGTCATTGAAAAATGTTGTTCTTTGAAAAAGCAACTTTAAATTGTCATAGTAAAAGCAACTTTTAATATAATAACGAGCGCCAATTTGTATTCGACGGCTAAGAAGCCACTCACTTGGCCAATGGTTGTGCCAGACGGTCTGAACGAGACTTCCTTTTAGAACGTTTCCTTGTTTAATTGTATTTGTCGCCAACGAAAAATAAGTTGCATTGTCGAATTTCAAATGATTTATTATTTAAACAGATTGCAATTTGAAATGCCGTGAGTCAGTTTGACTTTTGACATTTTTTGCAAAGCTCAGCAAACTATCCTTGCGCGTCACTTTGTTTGGGTTACTCGTGTCTACACTAGCAAATACATCAAGCGATAAACGTTTCTCATCTCAAAGGCCTTTACGTTGTCAAATCACTTAACAATTGTTGACGATCGACCTTCTTGTGCAAGTCTCAAAGTACTTCAATGTTTTCGCCTCTGGTCTTTCTCACCGCACTTCCATTATTGGCTATTCTATGCGGCAGCAGTAAAGCTAAGAAGAAGGAGAAAAAGAAATCAAGTGAAGAGCAATCGTCCTCTGAAGAACGAAGACTTCGAAGGCGCAGAAGACGACGACGACGACGACGAAATGGGCAACACAAAAAGAAATTAGTTCACCGGAAGGCACAAGCCAAGTCTCAAGTAGCGAAAAGCAGTGAATCATCGGAAGTGTTGAGCTCATCATCATCAATGGAACCAGCAAGCAGCGTTGTGTCATCAGTGGCATCGTCTGACCGAAGTTCCCTGTATAGCAAAAGTCCCAAAAGCAATTGGACTCTGTCCCAAATCCCATCAATCGGCTTGGATTACTTCAACAAGTTGTGCAATCAATATCGCAACATAAAGGCCGTTAGCGATTATTACAAGTATCCGACAAAAGGTGACAAAGACAAGAAGGAGAAGGACAAAGAAGAGGATGACAAAGAAAAGGATGACAAAGAAGAGGATGACAAGGAGGAAGAGAAGAAGAGCGAATGAAGTCTACTCTTGGCTGCAATGTGTTGGATCACTTCACAATCTATTTCACTGACACTAACATTAAAATGAACCCTTTCTAATCAATATAGTTATCGAACTTTATTATTATTTCAAATCGTCTGTTTAGGTTCTTTGCTCACATGTACTTTGGCTCTTCTTACACTAAAGCTGACAGTGCACTGAACGGTTTGCAGAAAGGCAACTGGCAAACTCAATAGGCTCAATATGTAGCAGCAATGCAGTAACACTGCAACAGGCGATAAGAAATGTTCTCTTTCGTTTGATTATTCGATGAAAGCGGTTTTAATTGATTTATGTCTCTGACACAACTTTGCACATTTCCGATATCGTGGCCAAGCACCGATTCAGTCTAATTGTGCTCGATTTGCTGAAGACAGTGTTCGTTATTGAAGTGCGCAGTGAGCACATTTGTTCACAGCATGTTGCAACCGTACGGTGATCGAGTCTCTCGCCAAAAGAAAGTATTTTAATGAAATAGGCGATAGATTACACAGAGATAAACTTGCCAAATGACAATATTGTCGAGAGCGAATTCATTTATTTTAGGGTCTCAATCTACTCGCAGAACAAAATTATACTAAACTTTAGTAACTAAAGTACTTGCTCACAATCTCCGAATTGTTGACAAAGTGAATGGCCCAGTAGTAGTAGACCACACAAAGGATAGCACCGGCAAATAGCCAAGCAAACGAGACACTGCTCACCGAAGGCACATAGTTGAGTTCATATTGGGTCTGGAAGGAGTGCAATACAATGCCAAGCACCACAATCACCACAGCCTCCACCAGAATGCGAACTGCATTGATCAGCTCAATGCCCGTGCCAAGTTGAATTAGCTTCTCTTTCACCACATCGTCGCACGTTTTGGTGTAGATGGCCTCTCTCTCTCTTGAATGACTCAATGTCGTCGCCCTTCCAGTACTTGTACAGGTTGGCGTGATTGAAGAAGGGACAAGGCAGGCCAGAACTTGTGTTGCAACAACTGAACGGTAGTGATTTGATCTTGTAAATGGTTGGATGATGCGATAAGTTGAGTCCTCTACTCAAAGACTTGTTTGCCTTGTTGCCTTTGTGGAAATATAAACTTGTTAAACGTGTCATAAATGTGCTCTATGTACCACTGCCTATCGGAACGTTGTAATGACAACTGTATTTGGAGTGAAGATATGTTTGCATCTTTGGGGCGAGGTGGCTAAAGTTGGCTTCGAGCTGATACAGATCGACATTGTACCAGGAGGTGAGTGAGCCCGAGCCACAGCACTCGTAGTTCATTTGAAAGCGATCGATTGCCTGCTTCAGGCCAGGATAAGTGCCACTGGCATAGACGGACATTTTCTCCTTGAGAATTTGGCCTGAATTTGTGCTTGCACTGTGGAGGGCACTACTGGCAAAGCGCACAAAGATGAGCAACAAAAATGAATTGCGATATCCAGTACTGAATGGTAATATACATTGAGTCTCGCTTCTTGAATTAGCCATCCTCTTCATGGCCAAACACTTTGTATTGAAAGTGGAGTCGGGATATGTTGGCAATGGCATAGGCCACACCGATCAAGTACAGAAAGGTGCGTACTTTTGTCAGTGGAATCGCCTGCAAGGAAATGTATTGTTTATCACCGATATAACCAAGTACAATGCACCAAACTCACCTTGAGGGCACTCGCAGTAGCATTGATGTGCTTCACATCGATTCCAATGATCATGTCGTACGGCTCGACTCGCTGTGCAATGCCCACAATGTGGTAGTAATCGACATATCCAGTGAATAGCATGAAAATGTTGAAAACGTTGTAAGTTGCATTTGTCTGAGCCGGTTGTGCAGGTTGGGGTCAGTCGGGCCAATGTTCGCATAGTCATCTTCAGTGGGCGAGTTCATTGAGAGGAATGAGGAGGCGGTGAGTTGAAGACTTGTGAAGTGCACAGGAGAGCATACGACAAATGAGTCAAAATCAAAATGACAAGCCATGCTATGATTTGGAAAGTGCTAATAAGATCGAACATAAAGTGATAGAGAACATTGCAAACATAGTTTACCAAATGTTGGCATATTCCAAATGGTGCTAACTATTTAACATATATCAAGTCACTTGATTAAAGTGCATTCAGTTTTATTCGAGTCGAGCCAATTTCAATCAACCGTTTAAGAACCTTAATTTAAGGTCTCTTTGTGCCTCATAATTTATGAGTCATAAAGCAAGATGTTGATCGATTGCCCATTCGGGAAAAGGCTTCTTTCCTTTAACCTACCTTGTGGACAACTTCAGCGAACTCTGTACCAGCGTATGCATGACTACTCTCCACCGACCAACGATGCCATTCGATTTCAGGTATGAGAGGCTGTTTGTCATTAATTGTAATTGATTATTTGTCACCTTAAAGAGGATCAGTTTGTGGTCGGCAAGAAGGGCAACGACCGAGTGAAGCAGTCCTGGCGATATCGATATATATTTGCTTTCACGCTCAGAACGCTGCATAGTCGTCTGTGAGGTAAGTGAGAATTGCTATTTGTATTGTACATTGTATTGCTTTCATTCAATTTATTAACACAATTATCTTAGGTCGATTTGCTCTATAAGCACAATCAGATTCCCATCAATTACGACCAATTGAAGCAAACCAAGGCATCACAGGACATGCAGTCATTTATGGACAGTGGCAAATTTGGCGAGTGCATTTGGTGGTCGGTCAAGAATAGTTTGCCGCACACAAGACCACTTCTCACTGCTCGGTCGGGTCTGTTTGTGGCCATGTTTGGAAGCAGCCCATGAAGGAAACACTGCCGAGCCAAGTGGAGATTGGAGGTGTTTGTATAATTACATTTACACTGTGACCACACCTGCACTGGACCGATTTAACTTTCAATTGTTGTCCGCCGCAGACAAGGTATATACCCAAAATGTGCCATTCCTTCGACTGCGCATTCTCACATTGTCACTTTGTTTTACAGTACCAATTGGATTGCCTCAAGTCAGTCTGTGAGCAATCTCTCCTATCGAAGTTGTCCAGCGATTCGGCAGCAATGGTTGCTGCTGTTGACAGACATGCACAATGCGGCCATACTCAACTTTAAGTGCATCTAGTAATAAATTTTAGTACTGACCCGGGTCTGCCGTACAAGTGATTGCAACCGATTCTTCGCAAGTGATCTCGTGTATATGCACTTCCTCTTTGGGGTCAATTTCATTCATCGTCAGTTACTTCTGCCATTTGATTGGTCCGTCGTTTTGGTAAGTGTTCAGTGTAATAGTTGTACAAGCAAACCTCATCTTTTGACCCACAGGAATTATTCATAGAACAATATGGCACTTTCAAGACATATTTCGCCTATTATCACCAATTCTATCTCAATGCAATTGCCAGATCAACTTTGCAGATTATAATGGAAATATTTTAAAATTCTCATTCAAATGGTCGTCTTTGCTGTGCTACTCAAGTTGTGAGAGTCATTTGCTTTCCAAGTTGAATGTTCAATTTGGCCACTGTAACATTTATGTCGCCTGGTGGCAATATTTTACGAAGATTGTTCGTGTATCTATTTATAATTTGTCACACAACGATATCGACTACCATCTGCCTTATTTTTAATTTTGCATCAATACTTTGGCCACTCTAATGGAAAAGTTGCATTCGACTGATGGGCACACTCAACAACTTGCTCTGTTATGTGGCATCATTTGGCTCAGTCTCTATTTATTTGGCTGGTTCACTATTTGCATAGACACTTGTGTGTACAGTTGTAATAAACATTTTGTAAGTTACTACTGTTAATATTCCGGATTGTTTATTTCAAAGTGAATAGTGTTGTTAGTGCTCAGTAAACCATTGACTATTTACCATTCGTTGAATCCGTACAGTTTGAGCAATCGATCTATGAGCACTTTCGATCTCAGGCTAACAGCACGATCGAGCCGCATTGATATTCTGTGTCGAGCAAACATTAATTAATTTAATATCATGATATATACCCGTGTGCTATTTTATCTGCATGCATTTCTTCACTGCATGGGCCACATTTGAAAGGGAACAATGCTTCTTTAGATCCTCTCCAAGTGACTAATTGCCACTGCCTTATCCGTTAGGTCTCGGTCAGGAAATGTTTGATCGATCTTCATTGAGGTCAATTGACGATATTTCACTATAGACTCTATTGGAACATTCATGACTGCAAGTGCGGACAAAATTTTAGTCGGACAGAGATTAATGGAACAGACAATTTGACTAATTGTTAGTTATGGCGAGTCAAGTGGTACTCATGAGTACGGAGAAAAGTGCTACCGATGTTGGACTGTTAATCCGAGTGAGTCTGTGTGACAGTGCTTGGTAAATTACCTGCCAAACGGCGCGTTGGTTTGTGCTTGGTGCAAAATAAGACGAATAAGTTATTCGGAATAACACAGAGAAACAATCGTTTACAAAGATGTCTATAATTAAGTTTTGTCATTTGCTTACTGTGTCTTTACTGTGTCATGGCTACACCAATCTGGTGAATGATGCCATAAATAATATTCACATTGATGGCTTGCGACATTTAATAAGAACGTTAAAAGCCAAAGTGGAAGTCGCCAAAGGATTAGCTTGACACAGCGAGGGACAAATTTGCATGAGAGGCGACAATGAGGCAAAGATTATGGTGGCACTACCGCCGATGTCTTCTAATTGTACCGAAGTGACGCCAAGTGCGGGCTTACTGTGCGATCAGTGTGTAAAGCGTATAAAATGTATAAAGCTGTGTGCTCGAGCGAACAAGTTACTTTGTCATTTCTGTTAGACGCAACTGCACTCAGTCGCACTCGTCCCCACTCCCTCAACTTGAGTCTCAAGCAACTGGACAAGAGCAACACAAAGCCTCGTACATTTCCGTGGCCAGCACTATCGCCCAATAATGATTTCGACAAATGCAAGTGTTCGGTATACACTGAGAGGTCTCACCATTTTTCACTCTCAACAATTGAGTGTATCTAATTGAGTGTAAGATGGCCCTACCACTTATTGCCAGTTGAGTACAGCTTAACTTGGCGGTTTGTATTCTCTGACCAGATCGCTTTGCACTGTCGAGTCACCTTCGTCCGAATGTCTCAATGGATGGCACCTATTTGCATAATTTACATTTCGTCACTGACCACCGAATCATGAGTGATTTTATTGATTCCGCTCACTTGTCTTCATTTGGGTGCAGATCAGTGCCTCAGAGGGACTGTTCGCACCAGTACACACACACACACCTCATTCTGATCCTCCGCCCGTTAACCCCAACACTGATCGTCGTCGGTAGTAAAAAGATGTTGCCAGTGGCGGGTATCAAAGTGGCCTCGCCTGGCTCCATGTGAATCGGTGCTAAGTTGGCAGTTAATGGATTGACACAACAGACATGTTCACCGGTGGTGTGCCTAGAGCTGCTTATCGTAGATGTGAGATGTGCCAGCCGGTCAACACAGTGAACATGTTCTCATCTCGCCCACCAACAGCAGCTGTGTCCATCGATCGACTGTTGCACCCAATGATTCATTAGTAATGAAAGTTACAGTGGTGTACTCAGTACACTGTCCTGCACTCACAAGTCACCCATTACAAGCGCAAAGTGGCACGGAGGTAGACTGCATTCCGATGTTCGCTTTCACATGTTTTACTTGTTTTGTGCACTGTCACTCAATGCACAATTCCTCGGAAGCGATATATGTAGACGGTCGTATTGACCGATTGTGATGCGGTCACGGTGTGCTTGCACAGATGTGCCATAAGGCAATTGGAGGTGATGGACACAATTGACAAACAATGGAGGTAAACATGATCACACTGATAGAGTGAACTCGATAACGCCCGCTTCGAGAAAATGCACTCCTGGTCATAGGTCACGAAGCATTTTAATTAACAGACACGATAATAACATTAATGTACAAATTCTGTTACAGATTCGGTTTGTAAATTTTAATGCTATAAAGATGTGTGTCATGCGGTGACGCGTACCTCTAGTCCACTTCATCAGCGAGATTCATCTGTCCACCAAATATTTGTTGCCACTCGATTTGTCGTAGATCCAACGGCTCTCGTGCCTCTTGCCCATCTTCTTGTGCCTGTGCGACGTGCCCTTCTCGATTGTCATCGTTAAACAGATCGATGCAGCGAGCTTGCAGTCGGAACAGTTCCAACTTGACTTGCTCGTTCCGGATGGGGTCAGTGTTGGACCAGAGGAGCACTCGTCGGGAGTGGACACGACAGACGGGACATCGTTTCTGGGCATTGGTCTCCTGCCACACGACGATGCACTCAGCACAGAACAGATGGCAACAGTGCTCCAGCACACCATAGGGACACTGCATTTGCTCGAGACAGATGGCACACTTTAGGTGCTGGTCGTGGGCCACTTGTTGGGACTGCTCCAAAGCGGCCACCTTTCGGTTTAACTCTTCGAGGTCGATCAATTGAGTCCATGTGGGGTGATAACCGCTCGAGCAACGAGTCAAGCAGTCATTGTCGATTGTCTTGCGAGTAGACTCGGCGGTGCACTGGCCAACCAGATGATCCACGCAGATGTACGGTGGTATGACCGAGCCGGGAGTGTGGTCAGACCGGTGACCGAATGGGCAGAAGGCTTCTCGTTGGTAGAAAGAACACAGAACTTGATCGTCATCCACTTGGTAGGGACATTGCAGTCCACTGAGCATTACATGCAGATGGGTCGAGTCAGAACTGTGCCAATTGGTCGACATGACGAGACTGATCAAACTGGTCTAAACAAACAGACAGGATTACTTGAGTGATCAGTAAGCAAACACTAAAAGTAATGTTTATTTGTTAGCCCATTAAATAAGCCAAAGAGCTCTAACTAATTTGCATTAACTTAACCAAATCAGTCATGTTCAAATCAATTATCGCCGTTCTTGTTTGGAGAAACTAATTTACAAGCAAAATTCAAATTGTGGAATGGTAGACACCAAATGAAAAGTCGAATATTATGACATTTAGTGATATTTATTATTGACTTAGTATGACTTGGGCGAACAGAGCGCGGTCAGAATGGCATTGAGCATTACTTTCAATAGTTCCAGTCGTAGAAGGCATCGTTGTTGAGTTGTTCCTCCCGGAAGAGTAGCTTGAAAGAGTGGCACAGTCTCTCATATTTCGGTTGTTGATCGAACTACATGGAGAGCACTTGCTTGAGGCAGGAAAGGAACTCCTCTGGAAAGCCCTTGGACATTTCTTCCTCGTGGACGGCCTTGAAGTGCTTCAACTAAAGTGCCAGAAAATGTGATTCTCCATCTTGAAATATGGGCCTTTGTCACACTGCAAAAACCTTACTCAAACTTGATTGCAGTCTTTTGGCGCCAGTTCGGACGGTTAGTGTCCACTCGAATTTGACCAAACTCGCCAAAGCCAATCTTCTTGGCCATCTTGTACGCATCGCCGATTAATTGGTCAAAGCACAGCGTGTCGCCTTTTTCCTTGTCAGGCTTCTTTGGGATGAGAGCATTGAACATGATGACTGGTAGTTAGTACCTATAGGCGTTCGCACAAAGAATATCAAATGATGTAAATAGGTTTCCAAAGATGTGCTAATTCGACCAAGCTGAGCGAGCGTTCTAAAAAACATTTGAAAAGTTCGAGTTAACGAGCCAACGTTCAATGTTTTGACGCAAAACTTTTGCCCACTTGTCGCAATTAGTTACATTACAATGTAATAATTACATTAGGCTAATACACAAATGAACAACAAGTTTCAAACGACTGGAAAACTGTTTAATCATCAATGAACAATTGTCGGTACAATCAATAACATCTAGTGAGGGGCAAGTATATCATCAAGTATAGCATCAAAGCAATACACTTGCAAAATAAGTTCGTTTTGATCAATGACTTTAATCAAAGTGTTTTGCTGTTTTATACACCCAAGTGACTGCACATGATGTGCAAAATATTCTACTCTAACTAGAATTGCTTTTCAATTTGAGTTTGCAAATAATATTGCCACTTATTGTTTGTGTTCGATTGTTGCCTCCTTAACTGCAAATGTTTTTTATTTGATTATGATCTGTTCTTTGTTCCACTAGAACATGAACTTGTCTCTATTGACTATAAATGGACCAAACATGTCAAGTCCACACACTGAACATCTCTCACTGCTGACATCATGGAGGGAAGCGACAGCTTACGTTCGACAAGTGAAATCGGTCTGGACACAATTCAATCGGTTGAATCGACTGTGTCTCAAATTGAACCCGAACAAGGTCGCTTCACGACACCGCCCGATCCTACTTCAAGTTCTGCAAGCACCAGTGTCATCTCCAATGTTCTCCCTTTTGGTGACATTATCTCGGTGATTATCGTCTGCACGCAACATCACAAAATGGCTCTCACGCTCATCGACCCATCGAAAGGCCTTTGGTTTCCGTGCAGTGTCATCAAACGAGGCCAGACTTATGTGGACTGCTTGAAAGACCTTTTACTTCGAGTATTGCTCAAAGTTGGCTTCAAAGACCCTATTTTGGTTCACCAAATGCGTCTACAAACCACCAAAAGTATGGATTTCGTTACCCGACTGCTGTACTTAACCGAAATTGTGCCTGGTACTCCTGACGCCGTGTGCTGCACCACTAATCCACTACTCACCTGGATGTCGTACCTAGAGTTGGTCACTCTACCGAATCTGTGGGGCACTGAGCCAATCTCGTATGCGCATTACATCGCCACTTATGGTTTCTTACCAGACTCGTCAGGTTTAATTGAGGAAATTACCGTGAAACAAGTGCTCGACTATTTCGCTGTACCCGAAATCAAGCAAGAGATGCTACGCCTTTGTGGTTGCACCGGCCAGGACATGTCACTGCTGTACAGTGAGTTCCATCAACACTGCTACCCCTCTCGGTACATGAACTTGCACAGCTTCTCTCGATATCTCGACAAAAGTGGACTGGCCCTTGCTTCAGCTGATGCAAAATTAGACTTCATCTTTCGTGCCTTCTCACCCGAACTAGCCGGTTATGTTGATCTCTTTCAATTTATCAGCGGACTCGCTGCTATTGATCCACAATTGTCTCACGGTGGTGCGATTGGACGGGAAAGGTTTCACTACATCTACGGTTACTATCATCGACCTGACAGTGCACCGTCAAGTTCCAACTTTGACATTCGATCGTTCGCTCAAGATTTGCTGACACTCAACAATGAGGATCACGTTTCACTGGAGGACAAAGTGGCCTCTCTCTACTCGACAATGGGCTTGCCAAACGAGTCGTCAATTTTGGAGGATGCCTTCGCCAGGGTTGTCGGCACTCTACAGGTTCGAGGCACTTCTCGTATGTTTCGTGCACCGAAATCACCGTTTGTGCACATCAAGTCGAACCCACTGTACGATCCGGACATGAAGCCAGCCATTGATGTGCCTGACCAAGGCAAACAGTTCGCCCATGCCTCTCACCAAGTGCGCATTTTGCGTGATGGCACAGTTGGCAATCATCGAATCAACCACACCGCCAGAGGCAAGCACCTCAACAACAAAAACGAGACAGTGCCAGCGGCGATGCTACGGAAGCGATCGAATGATTTATTCTCCAAGAATCTGTTCACCGATCTAATTGAGGCAATTCGCACGTACAACCAACGACCGCACAACTCGGACTGGCTCAAGAATTCGGACAAATGGGCCAAGAAGATGCTCTCTTTGTGTGACAGTGCAAAGGAATTGCTGGCAAAGGAGACTCGAGTGTTGAAAGTGGACTCGCCCGTTTTTGTTTTGGGAGACATTCACGGCAACCTGCACGACTTGATGGTGTTTGCCTCGGTTCTGTGGCCAGGTGGACCTGCCGTCCTCACCGCAAATTACCTCTTCCTGGGAGACTATGTCGACCGAGGCAATAACTCTGTCGAGTGCATCAGCTATCTGTTGTGCCTGAAGATGCTCGCACCGAATCGATTTCACCTGCTTCGCGGTAATCACGAAATTCGAGAAATTCAACAGAATTTCACCTTTCGCAAGGAGTGCTTCGACAAGTTTGGCTGGCAAGGCGATGTCCTCTGGGAACGATTCAATCAGGTGTTTGACGTGATGCCTGTGTGCGCACTGGTGGACTCAAAGATATTCTGTGCCCATGGAGGCATACCCACCTCGGCGATCAAGATGGAAAAGGTGGAGGCATCGATACCGTGTCCAATGCCCGAGCCCGAACGGCAATCACAAGTGGCCTGGCAAATGCTGTGGAACGACCCAATAGGCAATCGCGAGTACAACCAACTCATATCCACTCGCAATCGACGAATCAAATCGAGAGCCATCAAACTACCGCCAGGTTTCATCGACAACATTCGACGCGACACTGCATACTACTTCACCCAAACAGCGACGGACAACTTTTTGGCCGCAAACAATCTTTCACACGTGATCCGTGGACACGAGCTCAAACCGAATGGATTCTGTTACCATCACGGTGGACGTGTGATCACCGTTTTCAGTTGTAGCAAATACTGTAATCAAGCGAACGAGGCCGCTGTCATTCTGGTGGGCGATGATGCCAAAATACGACCCATCAAGGTGGATACTAAGTAAAGTCCATTCATAATTAAATTGATAATAAATTATTGAAAATATAAAAGTGAAGTTTGTTAGTAATGCTAGCATTTCACTGCATTTTAATGCATAGCTATTCACTGGGCTAGTCGGCATTATATCTAAGTCAGATTATGTTGGTATGCGTTCACTTCGAGGATCTTGCTAATAAATCAAACGACAGCTGAGTAATAAATTTCGGTTGTGCACAGTAAACCTGATGGTAAACAGTGAACCTTGATTGGTGGAGAATAATGTTTGAAAGTGCACAATGGCTTTTTCCTTCTTCAAGTGAATTTCACAGTGCATCAACCAATTGTGCACATGGAGGCAATAATGCCAGAGGCAAATCGACTTATTACTTAAATAGCTAATCGGCTCTATTAGGCGGTAACAAATGGCCAATATTCTTAGTTGCTGTTTCGGGTGGACAGCACCGAATCGACACTGAGTCTGCAATTCCTGTCCACGATATATCATCGGCTGGCAACATGAGGAAACTTTTTCCAGTAAGGTCGTTTTGCTGACTGGCCATTCTGCTTGGTTAGATCCTTCCATTTTGTGGCCGTACGTTGTGACGTCACGCACCACCATAAGATTTCCATTGTCACGGTTCACTTCATTATCGATGTCATTTGCCAGGTCAGAGTGTAATCTTGTGACCGAAGAGAACTTGGGCAGTGAACGTCTCTGGCGAGCGAAAACTGTACTCACTTGTGGACTGTTCCGCAGAGTTAGAATGGGACTGATTTGTGTCTCTGTTCTGTTCTGTCTCCATTTGTTTGCATTTGGTATTTGACGATTGCTCTCATAATTATCAAGTTGATTGCAATTTATTGGGTGTTTAAATAATTTGAACTGCCCAATAAATCATGATTTAAGCCTTCCAGCGAATGACTTGTCTGTAACACTGAGCCGATGCTTGACTGATTCGAAGTCAATGAACATGAACAAGTCGAGTTCTCTTGAGATATTAACGCGCGCCGTCTCTCTCCTTTGCGCTTCTATTGCTGCTGTGTCGTGGTGCATTGTCATTATTGTCAATTGTAGTCGAGTTTCGATTCGAATCGATCTCTTGTACTGTGCAAGTGTAATTCAACTGGTAAGTCAGTAAAGAGAATTAGTTGGTGCAGTGCACTTCATGATTTATTCCATTTAGCCATTTTCTCACCTCCACCGGGGAAAACAGAAGTGCTTGTGCAAAGGCAGACAAGTCAACCAATCTGTTGGCCACACAATTCGAGATTCACTTCGCATAATTCACATTGGCTCAGTGATGTCGAATAATTAAAATTAGTGAGCTATTTGGGAGAGAAGTCAGTGCCGCACTAGCAAGTCAGTCTAACGAGCACCGACGAGTGACATAAGCAACTGGAACCAAGTCGAAATGGACAAATAGTTAGCGATTGTGACACTTTTCAACGGCCAAATCGAGTGAATCAATAAAATTGACAAACTCTCAATCCAAACTCGGCACGGCATGTGAGCGACAAGATTGCAACAAACAAGTTGCCTCGTTCTATTCTAATTGCACTCGGAAAGTACGACTCACTCGAGTTGCGAGTTGTGCTAGTGACGATCCCTTTCCACTCGCTACTGGGAAAGGTTAATTATAACCGAACCACGCGTTACATAGCCCTTGACAAGAGGTGCGTTATGGCACGTTTATTACCTTACAGGCACAAACACCAAACAGTTTAAATTAATTAGTAGAGCAGGCTTGTAAATGAAGGAAACAGACAGAGCGTAAAATCAAGTGCAAATTGATACAAACAAAGAAAACCTGCAGCGATTCGAGTTTTGAGGACCAGTCGACAATACAGAGAAAGTTTGCTCTCACGATGCATCATGTGCTAATATTAGAGGTTAACCTCTAGCCTGGACCGTCGGGTTGGTAGGTTGGTGCCGGTTGGCCAGTTGATAAAAGCAGTTTTGCTCCACTTGGGCTTGCCAGACCAAACCACGAGGTGTTGTGCCTGTACCGGGAGAATTGTTTTATGTACACTCACAAATGAATGTGTTATCTGAGGGGGACAACTGGCGTAACTGTTGAACTCTCTGTAAGAAATGGAGTAGAGTGACGTGCCACTATGAACATGTCAGCCAAATTTTTGCCTTTCTGCACACCTTTCACCTTGACTTCTGGGGGATACTATTTAAATACCACTTATATATCACTTTAGTGGGCAACTTGGCAATAGGTAACACAACATTGATCCAATCGAATCACGATCACTGAGTGCCACAAAGTGGCACAAAACGGACACATTTACTTGCCTTCTCGCAGTTAATTATTTATTCAGTGTGCCACTGTGCACTCTATTCTCTTCGATCTGTTGTTGACTTTTGTTTGCTGCACTTGAACCCGTTGTTAGGTGCAATGCCGCATAAGTGGCCAATATCGACTTACGACAACAGTTCAAGTAATGGAATAAATGGCGCCACAGCACAGCGCTTTGCTCTATTTGTGGTGTGCTGTTTGCCTTAGATGGTTCGCAATTGCAGTTAATGGCGCGAACTTCACTTCATATATGGCCTTTGCATCGGACCAATGGATTGAGTTAATTGATTACTATTAGCTTCTTGGTTACTTTCATTCATGCGAGACCGACTTGAATCTTTGTGTTCTACTGCATTGCAATTACAATTGTGCACTGCGCGCACGTGTCCGTCTGTTTGTCTGAATGCACTACAGTACGTGAAACAAACTGACTGGTAAAAGGCGAATGACAAATGGCCGTATCGATTACTGTGCTTTTGCGCAATTTTTCCAGATAGCATCGACCAACTGCACTAGCGTGGTACGAGACAAAAGGGAAGACAAAGGCCACAGAGACATGTCTGCACCGAGAGAACGAAAAATTCGTTAACGACAACATGCAAAATGAGAATACCTAGACAAGGAAAGCAGTGCTGCACTCAATTGAGAATTTTAGTGCGACAAACCACCACAAGAACCAATTGACGGCGAAGACGCATCTGATCAGCGTGAGTGTACTCTGAAGGGCCTTAGCCCTTGTTCCACATAAAAACCGCGAAAATAGCATATCACTCGCCTGGCGCACCAGCACGGCACCAAAGTATCATGGCCTGTCTCCTAGTTCGTTTGTCTTATGAACTTCAATTTGGTGACCTCAGGCAGACTGTCTTCACGAGTGCAATCTCACGTCTTTGTCGATTCTTTGGCTAATGATGTAATATGACGTGCACTGGCCGCTTTTAGTCCTCTGTTTGAACTGCAGTTGGACTATTCTCTCTGCTCGTCAAGCTGTAAAAATGTAGTAAAATTAAAAGACAATTTTTATATAAATGGCAATTCACGTGTCGTGTGTCACACACAATCGGCGTGTTGTGATTTGTTTTCGATGTTTGATTAACTAAAGTATTCCCTCTCGATGCGCTAGGCCTTTGTCAATGCGGTCTTCCATCCTTTTAGATGATTTGGATAATAATTATATTTTTTGTTAAGTAAATAAATGGCTCGGCACACGGTGCCTTTGTCGAGTGGAGTGCAGTTGCTGTTTGGCACTGACATTCCATTGATCACTGTGCCTCGGCAATGAACCTTAATTTGCAAGTTGACGAGACAATTCTATTCTGGTTAGCTGTCAGTCTGTCCCAAGCAAATGGTGTCGTACCGACACGGCTCGAATTCCCACTGGCACACCTTTCGCTCAACTGCTGTCTCGATCGGTGTCGATCTGTGCCCACCTCCAAGTCGACACACACATCATCACATGAATCAACCGATCGGACTGTAAAGGCGACTGGTCACTGGTGAAGTCTGTTTACTTCTATACCCATACCCATATTTATTACCATTGCATTCATTCATTAAACCATTTACTCTTGGTCTATTAATAAAGAATTTCTAACATAACCGGAAGATATTGTAATTGTTCGCTTGGTCTAGAATTACCACCTAAAATTCATATGTCAATTGACGCCTCTCAGATTGCACTTTCACTTGTTTGGCCAGATAGACCTATTAAGGCAGAGCCATCGTGGTGGCAATCTAACTGCTCTGTGGCTTCCCTCAGATCAGGTGGTAGTTGGGAAGGTACTTGTGAAGAGTTCATTGAGTACTGCATGTTGATTGCCGAGGCGAAAGTGTAATCAATGCTGGCCTCTCTCCTTCTCACCTAGTAGGCAACAAGCAACATTTGGTCTATCTGCAGGAACATTCTGGTGCGCCGTAATGGCACGTTATACTTTCAACCAACACCAAAACCTGACTTGGTACTAACTAAATGTTGTACTAAATCACAAAAACAGTTGGATCTGGCTGGTGCTGGTCGCAGTGTTGATTGGCATTGTCATTGTGATTGCGATCGTGTGTGTGTACTGTCGCAAGTTTGGTGGCAAGGGCCACAAGAAGGACAAACGACAAGCTCACCTCGGCATGGGCACTCGCATGAACATTGACGGTCGTGACCAGTCGAGGGGCTCGAGTGCTGTTGGTGGCGGTGGCGGGGGCAGCAAACGTGGCGGTAGCAGTCGCAAAAGCACCAGACGATCGAGTCGAGCTGCTGGCACGAGCCTTGGTGGCACTACTACCCGCAACAGCACCAGTCGTGGTCAATTCTCCTCTGCCAAGCGAACCTCTGACAGAAATAGTCGTCGTCTGTCCACTAAAATGCCACCACCACCTCGCAGGTCATGGCAATCGGGCAAACGAGCCAGCACTGGTCAGTCTCAACGGATCAGTGGCAGTGCAATGGCCAAAGCAGTCGCATGATCATTATAATGTAAGCTCACTTTTTATCGACCGTCATGTCCTTTATATTTGTTTCCTCCCATCACAGAATAGCAATCAAGTTGCCCCCGACGATTACGCGGTTATGACCTCTCTTGCTTCTGCTCGGCCCAAGAGCAAGATAAACTACAGTCGAGATTACGTAAATCCCCGGCCAAAGTGTCAAAGGCACAAATCAGAGTCATTAAAAAGGTGGCACAGGTGCACCTCTACCATGGTGGCACCAAAAGTGATGTGATCATTTCCAAATCGATTAATCCGTGGTCGACAATCCAACGGCGGTCGAAGTGTTGGGCAAAGTTAGCGATCGATCGTTGCCTCCAATAAAAGATGCTAAGAAAGCGTCTACCACAAGTCACCACAGTTCGAAGCAATCATCAGATTAAGACCAAGTATCCAGACAAATCAAAAATCAATTGCCAGTTAGCAGCAAAACTCACAAGAAGGAACTATAGAAGGTACTATAGTACAAACGAACACTTTGGTCATTGGTATTTGAGTAAGACTCAGTCTTGCTGTAAGTGTAAGTGCCATATAAAGTGTGTAGTGTCATTAATGATAATTGGAGTGAATGTTAGTTGTGGTGGTCACACGAGAATGCCACATGAGAAGAGATTGACACTGAGATTGGCACAAAGCAAAGCAAAGAGGCCTAAAGACAAGTTCTCCAAATGCTTAACAACAAAAGACACAGTAATACAGCAAGTGGAAGTGTACATCGAATAATAAAGCTGCAGCAGATTTAGTTGATTTGGTTCTGCCAAAAAGGAATTCGAAACTGTTTTCTAATATAAAGTCGTGCGTCAACCTTTGCTCAGTTTGATTGTTGTTTTGTGTGACTTTGCAAACTGCTAGCTCACTGTGCATCTGTCGAGCCACCAAGTGCTCAAGTCTCGAACGACTAGCCCCCGATGAATGTGATTGTGGTCGGGATGGTGGTTGCTATGGCAGTGTCAAGCACTCTCCAGTACGGTGAAGCACTCATCGATGGTGACCGACGCGATGTAAATAAAGTGCCATCAACAGTGCCCAACAAGTCAACCATGCCAAAGACAAACGAAACTGACCAAACCGATGAACCTGAAACTGATGAACCCGAAACCGAAGAACCCGGAATTTCCAATTGGATCATTTTCTTGGTGGTGGTAGTTGTAGCAATAGTCCTACTGGCGATCATCACGTACTGCACCCACTTGACCATTGAGGCGGCCAAGGTCAAACGGCGAGGACGAAAGGCGAGACGAATCAATAGTTTCGTCTATTCTGACTCTGGCTCAGACGCATACACCTCCCTGTCCAGCAAAGTGTCCAGTGCTTGGCAGTGTGTCCGAGACAAGATGACAAGTTGGTGTAGTTGGCATCAGGCGAACCAAGAACAAGAAGAAGATGGCCCAATTGAATCACCACCTGATTCAGTGATAGTTTCGTCGAATGCAGCCTCGAGTCCTACAAGTTCCCAAGTTGCCAGCAGAACCTCAAGTGTCTGGCAGTCTGTCAAGAACAGCATCACCAATTTGCTCAATGGGACCAAAGCGAAGCAAGCAAAAGCTGTAGCCAAGGGAAAGAACTCAAAAGTGAAACCCAAGGAAGCAAAGTCCAAAGTAGACAAGTCACCCAAATCTGGTGCTTCGCCTTGAGCCATAATACTCACACACATGACACCCTTTCCAATCTAATCCTTTCTTTGTCAACAATAAACAATATTTATCCTAAATCAATCTTTTCAGAAAATTCGCATATTTTGCTTTTGTTCCTTGTTGAACAAACTTGAGTGTTTCAAAATGTCCATTAACTCGTCAACCCAGGCGCTGTATCCAGTGGATACATTTCAGCTTTTATGGTTCTTTGAAATAGTAAACAAATTTTTTGATATTATTAATATATACTAGGGAGGTGTCAAAAGATTGACAATATAAACAATTGATTCAGTATCTCTGGAAAGAAATAATCTGATGAAAACAATGATTTTTTGTGGCTATTGCTACTTATTTACTGGTCACGTGACAAACTAGTCTAACTCTCACTGTATTAATTATTAAGCCACTTATGTAGAAATAGATAGAAGTGATTATTTTGCTATTTTTAGCCAAAATTCAATCTTTTAATCTTATCTGATAATCTATTTTATGAAATATATTAACTACATTTATCATAATTTTGGTATTTAACAAAAGGTATCACAAACTTTAAAGTTTAACGATAAAATTAAGCAAAAATTCGAGACACTTTAACTTTTGCAGATTTCATTGAAAATCGCGGCTGGGTTGACGAGTTAAAAGTTTACAGCATACGCGTCTGTGCAGTCGTAAATGTGTAAAAGTCGAAAATCTCAAATGTTTCAAATTGAGTTGAAATTTGTTCTCTCAATGCATGGCACACGCTTGTTTGCATTGTTTCTGTTGCACTCGTCTACGACGTTTGGTATCAACGTTGTTTTGCTCGCAGTTTTGTTTGATTCATTAGAATTTCTTTTTAAAAAGTAAATTGCAAAGATCGATTGTCTCAATTTTAATCGAATCATCGTCTCGACCATTTCACGGCCACTGCAAAATACAAAATGTAGACAATTCCTCTGTCGACCAACAAACCCAATTTGTGTTTGATCTGTTGGCACAGCTCTGCAAAGCAGATCACAATTTGGTGCTGTCGCCCTATTTGGTGAATTGCACATTTTGTATGCTCAGCATGATCAACACGGACGCCGAAAAGGCAACAAATGGACTCATCACGGAGGTGGTGACCACTGATGACGTTGATCCTTGTCTATTTCTGGTGAATGCCATTTATTTTAAAGAAATCTGGAAAAGCCAACAAATGAGTGATTTGTTCCATGTCAGGTAGAATCAACCATTTCGTACTTCTTGGGGTCAATTGGTGTACAGTGTAGAAGTCCTGACAGTTCAAGGACATTTCTGTACTATCACAACGTTGACTGGCAGGTCAATACTTTGCGTTTAGATTACGAGCCCAGTGCAAATGGTGACAAAACTGTGATGGTCTTTCTCATGTCAGACCAGGAAGACATCACTATTTAGACATTTGTTCGGTCTCAGCTCACTCCAGCCAAGTTTGATCACATTTTGTACAGCCTTCATGAAGTCAATCAACAGTCATCAATCTAATATAGCAGTGGAGCGAAATTGATCTCTTTCGAAATACCCCGAATCAAATTAATCAATTCACTCAATATTGTGCAGACAATGGCCAATCTTGGCATGAAAGATCTGTTCAAGTTGGACAGCGCAAATCTGCACAAAATCTTTCCCAGTGATTCACGGCTCAAAAACTACTGAATAAGCAAACTTAAAGAGCATGTTTGTTCTAAGATCTAGATTGGTGCTCTGCTGCTGGCCATAAGATGATCATGAGTACTAGTACATTTTGCTTTTTTCCGAATTTGACCGAATAAGTCATGATAACACTATAACACGTTTTTTACAGTGAAAAGGCTTAGAATGATACTTAATGATTAATGCTTAATGAATATTCGTTGGAGGCAGTGGAGCAGTTGAAGAACACAGATGAGACAAAGTGCGGGCCGCAATTAGGCCTACGTCTGGTGCCAGGATGGTACTTCTCACTGCTGAGTGATGACATTCTCGTAAGCCAATTGGCCTGTACCGCAAATTAAGTGTCACTTTGCATGCACAAATACCTAAACACAAAATGGCGAGACAAACCATATTTAGCAACATGAACCAAATCGATATCGATCGATCGATCGTCGATCATTGATCGATGCATTCGAACGTCCGTCCGATTTATCTAAGTGTAGTCCATTCGACTCTTTACGACATGCATGCCAAACTAGAAATAGTCTCTTACGCTGAATCTACACTCGATCGCTAGTGGAAGTTTCCTGTATTAAATTGACATATGAAATTTGAGATGAGAGGCCACAACGAGACCAAATTGACATTTTGCACATCGCGATTGAAACGAGTCGAGGTTTGTGGGGCAACAAGACAAGACACCGGCACCGACTGTGGACGGTCAAAGGAATCGAGGCAACACTCACACTCTTGATGTACTCCACACAGACAAACTGTTCCTCTCGAGAGAAACACACCCTGTCTCTTGTCTACTCATTGCACTGTTAAGTGTTTTCCATTGCAGCACAAACCACACAAGTCCATCCTCTTGCCCCAAACAGGACACATTCATTGATGACTATGACCTTTTTTACAAATAGCATACATCATTACTGAGCTAGTCATTTGGCCATAGGATGACATGTGGTCAAACTGACTCGGATCGATTTCACTCTCACTCATTTTCTACTAGTAGATTTTGTTTCATTGCCCGAGGTAAGCTGTCTTACGATTGCATTTGGTGTTGTAGAGGGTTTGGAGTGCGAGAGACCAGAATACCGTTGATTGGTTGTTGCGATTGCGATTGTATGTTGACGATCACTGTTGTTTGATTGGAGGCAGTTGAGGATACATCCACCTTGGCAGAACCAGAAACTGGCCAAGTGGGGACTCATCGAGCCTGAGGATGGAGGAGAAGCATTCCCGGCGGGCGAGTTCGTCTGCAATAGGTAAAGCACTGGATAGTGCACAGATTTAAACAGAAATAAACAACGTGCCCAGTGTCTATTCGACAGTTCGCTGAGATGGTTAATTGCCCAACACCCAGCCATCGTCTGGTGCTCGCCTTTTAGCCAGATTCGCATGTAGTGATAGAGCATTCGTGAGCAGATAGTGTTATTCGTTTGGAATCGTTTTCGTTCTCGAGGACAGCCTTGTCAGGTTCACTGTTGTGTTCCTCGCCCATAACTTTCTCTGATTGCGCCGTATCTCTCGTCGGCCATTGCCGACAACCACCAAACTTCTCTCCGCTTGTCTGATGAGATTTGATGAGAGCCATCACCAAGTGGAGTCTGCATTCAAATCGATAGAGCCATATCAGGTCAGGTTGATAATGACAGCTTGTGAGCAACAAATATATTTTATAGTAAATACAGAGTAACGTTTAAGTAAGTAAGTAGTAAACGAGTAAATTACAATTAATAGTTTCATAAAAGTCAAAGTAAAATTTAATCAAATTCAGTAGTTAATAAACATTTTATGATGTAATTAAAGATAAACGTTAATGATATATCATATATTTTTAGAAAAAGCAAAAGAAAATGATGAAAAAAATGAAAATTTCCAGTTTGATTATAATCAATATACCATCGAGCAAGTTCTTCAATAAATTGTTAGATCTTGAAATTCCAGAACTTAAAAGAAAACATTTTTGAAATTGTACCAATGATAAGCTAAAATAGAAAAGAATTAATAAATTTAAACTACTACTAGAGTGTAAACACCTTTTAGGTCCACTCCTTTCGACTTGTTGTTTGTAAAAAAAAATTCATAATGATGCAACTGCTTTCTATAAATAGTTTACTCTTAAAAGACTCAAAACACACGAAAGAACCTTGTTATGATAACTAATAAATAATTACAATATATAAATACATCACAACAGCATAGTTTACCTGTTAAGACAAGTTGTAAGAGAATGATTTGTGACTATCCTCAGGGGTGGCAGGAGATGAAATGAACTGCATATAAGCGAGTTGAGACTAAGTAGGATTAAAATAGAATTCTTAAATTCTATAGTTACTTAGAATTTGTATTATACATACGTGGATTAACTCGAAATCAATCGAAAAATGATAAAAAGCTCTTCTCGAGAATTAGCAGACAATTACAACCTTTATATTGAGTTGCAAATGAAGCAAAATAAAAAAAAAATCCTGAAAAACAAAGAAAATAATTAATTGATTGACACATACAATTTAAAATAAATCATAAATTACCTGATTAATGTTATAGTATTAGTATATGTTGATTGACGAAATTATAATGATTGAATGAACCCATCTATAATATTTTGAAGTGAACAAGGACCAAAGCTCGAAATTAGGATATGAATAGTTTTTCATGTATGCAGATTAATAGATTGTACTGTAGCATAAGGATTGTTTGATAATTTCGTGAATATTCATGTATTTACAAGGCCGTTTAAAAGTAGCTAATAAATAGAAAAAATAATAATAAATATACCTCAATTTACATCGTAAATTACCTGTTCAAGTTCAGTTTGAATTAGTAATAGCCTTTGTTAATTTAAGCAAAAAATTAAAGCAATCTTGTGCCACTGCTTTCTTAGCATCCTTCTCAGTTTCAGCAGTTCGATCGAATGAACACATGTTCATCAGTATCAAGACTGAATGATAACGAGGTCTACTAGAAGATTCTTTATTTACAACTCTAGTGCTCCATTTGATAATATCGTTCATTATCAAATTTTCAATTATTTCCAAGGGAGAATAAGTTGGATTGTTGTAGACCTTTTCAAATTCAATCCACAGGGAATTCAAATTTTGAACAAACTCCATTGCTTTACTTGAAGCATCATGTTCAGACTTTTGTTGACTATCTTGAGAGGAATAGAAAGAACCAATTCCGATAAGATCGACTGTGGTAATGAATAAATTAGGTGAATCTTGGGTAGTTTGGGTATTTACAAAGGAATTCATTTCGTTGAGTTTTTGAATAGCATTTTCATGGCTAGTTCCCGTAGTAATCCCTAAAATAATAAATTATCAATAGATAATATAGATAAAAATTAAAAACAAACCTTTGTTATAATTCTTGATAAGTTTAGCCAACTTTGATAGTTTGTCATCAACTTTGGGATTAGAAACAGACTGTTCAGAAGTTCGGTTCACAAGTTCATTCGAGTTTCTGGTACATTTGGAAACAGTCATATCCTCAAACGAAAATTCCGGATTATTTTTCAAAACTTTCTTCGTGCCATTTTGATTGAGAATAGCAATCTGTTTTTGCTCCATCTCCAATTCATGCTTAGTTTTGGGAAGTCTGCTAATCAAAGCCAGCATATAATCCACAAAGTTTTGAAAAGCAATTTTTTCAGCATCTTGGGAATTTTTTGATTCGCCTTGGAAGTCGCTAAAGTGAACTAGCGAAATAATCGTTTGAAAACCAATTCCACGTTCGCGAGTTTTAAGCTTGAGAACTTCTTCGTGGTGACTAAAGATCTGTAGTTTGAAATGGTGAACGTCAGTTTTGGAATAGTATTCCTTTCGGAAATACTCGAACATTTCTGAGAATCTAAGCAATCGGTTACGAACTGCAGTGATTGCTTTGACATTTGATTGGGTTTTAGAAGCATCAACGCCATTAAAGATCGCGCTGCTAAATTTTATCTTAGTTTCGTATTGGCGTTCGCCATTTCTGCCGCGAGTCGTGATTCTTTCCTTTTCAAACATCTTCTGGTTCGAGTCCATAAGCTGCTCCATTGATTCCACAACATTACGAGAATCGTAGATTTGATTGAACTTTGCAATTAGATCCACCAATTCGTTGCACATTGAAGAAGGAAGTGCAGACACATTTGGCCCTGGTGGTCTTTGGTAAGTGTAGCCTTGACGATTTCCTGGAAAGGCGCCACCATCTCTCTTGCCATGAGGTTGAGGACCGAATCGATCGTAATTGCTCACAAGCTTGGTTTCGTTTATACGTTCACAATACATCTGCATATATTTAGCCATCTGAACGTAGGCATCACTTCGAGCTTCCTCTTTGTTGTTAGCTACGGCATTAAAATGCTTCAATTTGCTTAATACGATGGAAGCTTGATACAACAATCCAGATTTAGGATACGATTGAACAGTAATTAAGTCTCTGTTCAAGGATAAAAATAAGTCCATTTGAGTAAGACAGGACTGAATGCCAGACGAATAGATAGATTTGAAACTTGAAAACAGTCCAGCTATTTTTCGTAATTCATCAAATAGCAAGATAAGTGCAGTAGATTTAGACATGGCTTGAGCTTCATCTTCTCCGGTGAAAGTACCCAAATTTTCATTTATAGCGGTAGTTACGTAAATCTTTCGAGAGAGATCATATTTTGAGATAATTTCAAAAATTGCAGGATCATTGGAAATGATAGCTTCAATGCTGGAAATTGCTGAATTCTTCGGCTCGTAAACAGAATTAAAGTTATTTATTAATTGGAGCCATTTTAAGTCAACAGGAGACAATATCGGTTCGTTGTTAATAGAAAGGGAGTCCACTCTCGAAAGTGAACAAACTGTTGAAGAAAAATCTGAAGTTTCTGAATTACAACGTCCGTCTCCTCCATTAAGATTAAATCCGTTATCATAATCCTTGAAATATTCGTTAGTTTGAAGTTCGTCCGAAAATTTCTGCGGTTCAAAAGGCAATCGGCCAACACTGTTTGTCCGTGAACGTGAACGTTTCTGAATGTTGTTGTTTTGAGAATTATCCTTAAAAATATAATTTAAAAAATTAGATATTTACCAAAAAAATTGTCTTCGATACTTTACTTACCTTTTTCATCTGCGGTGGAAGATTCTCTTTTCCAGCTTTCTTAAGCCAGTCACAGGCGTCCGAACAAGCCTTACTGGTAGCCGATTCTTGTGTGCTGTCACTCTCAACGAATTTGTTGACACTTCCGAGTTGGACCATTGTAGAAAAGGGCCGAAATGAGGAGTTATGATCTGCCTGTGACTCGATCTTGACTTGCGAAGGGTTGCTTTGGCTAAGTAAGTGAATTATTTCCTCCGAAGTTAAACCACCCGAAAGCAAGATGACGAATTCTTGAATGACATCGTCCATGATTGCAATATCGTTGACAAAACCAGTGGGAGGCCCACGGATTTACTTGATTAGAAAGAATAATGAGGTATTTCCGCTTTAATATTTGCGGCAAAACATTGGATCGAGAAGGCAGACGTGCGAGACAAACAGTCACAGACCGAGACACAAAGAAAGGACACGTAGAAGAGGAAAATAAGCTACGTCATATACAGCATAATGACGCCTTATTAGCTGACTAAGGCGGGGCGCACATGTGGGGATCAGTCTGCGACGCACAATCGCAGTTGTCTATTTACAGCAAGTTACGTTTTTCAGGTGGAAATAGATTTCGTTCACACTGTTTACATTTAGTGGCTTTTTGAACTTTTTGGTTCCAGGAAATTCGTCCATTTTGTTGTAATTCCTCTCACAATTAAGTCAAGTTGCGTCTCAACGGTTTGTATTTATTGACGTGTTTTCATAATTATTACTTTTGTGCTTGTATTTATTATTTAGCTATCACCAAAAAGTATCAAGAAGTGCTTCTTCGAAAGTTGTCTCTGAATAAAGGCGCTTTGTTATCAATGGAAACGCCATTCTGCCCCGGTGTTTGAGAAAGGGTTGTCTCTTTTAGAGAACACGATTATTATTTTGCTGTTTAATGAACGAATTTGCCTAACATTTCTAAGGTAGTCCGCCGCTGGTCTGTAAAAATGGCTCTAAACAAGTGTCTTCAAAAGAAACTTTGGCTCCGTCACTTTCTAATTCGGTAATTGCAATGTTGATAATTTAAATTGTATTTCTATAGTAATTTTTATTTATTTATAGGCTTTTTACGATTAATTAATTCATCGGTCAAAAGTAGCAGCATTTCTATCTATGCATATTCAAGCAAATCGATGGCATCGTTTCGATGTTCGTTTGGTTCCAAGCAATCATTAACCCTGTTGGATCGTGTTGCCTTGTTCTCACTTGTTGATAGCTATCACTAAACAATTTAAGTAACCATCCTATTGGATAATAATAAAAGGTACGCAAATGTGTATGTGACTGTTTTAATTAACAAGCAATTTTTATTGTATTAATTATTGTTTTTTATAATAGGATTATGCTGTGTTTATTGTGTTAATAAGCATTTGCGAGTAGTCAATTTCACTGGCGAAGCAACAAACAGCAAGGACGACGACCATGGAATTAAAATAAGAAAGAAATATATCAGATTAGCAGTAAGTGCTTGAATGTATATTTTCTTTATGTTCACATTTCATTCTTCGAAATATCTTTACAGCCATAATTGTAAGCCAAGCCAGTGCAGTTCTTAGTTGCACTCTCGCAAGAATAAGAGTTTTTGTTTTTTCAGCAGCAGCGATACTCCACTTGGGAGATCGGTTTCCACTGAGAAACTAAAAGGCCAACTTGCCTCTCACCCCTATTCTTGGATTTTCGTAGACATTTTAATTGGCCCACTTTTGCAGTCACTTCATTTAATGTAATACAAGGTAATTACTAATTACCATTTGCTATTGCGTTAATCGTGGCTACTACTTTATTTAGATTAGAAGACAAAATGAATAAACAAATTAAAGTAGAAGCCACTCGCCAATGTGGAGATTTGGTCAAAATAAAACTTGAACGATCATACCAGAAAGCAACAAGCGAAGAAATTTTGGAATTGAAATCGAAAGTCACCGAATTGTCTCGCATTGTGGTGAATCAAGCAAAGTCTTTTGTCTAAACTTGAGGCCTTCCAAAGGGATAATATTTTGACAATGTGAGATGTAAGCTATTTTATATTTAAAGATGTTCTGCAATTTATTGGTTATATTATTTATTTATTTATTTTAGCACTTTAATCTAATTGGTTTGAGTAACACCAAAGTAACTCATGAAGACCTGGCTATGAGCTCAAAGGATGATCTCAATGGATACAGCTATCTAACTAATAAGCTAATACTGAAAAGCTAACACTGAAAATTTCCTCGACTAAAGCAAGTGGCAATAAATGGAGCTGGTTCACCGACGACGAAAGAAATTATTTAGACAATCTAATTTTAAGTAAGTTTTATTTTTATTTTATGTGTTAATAATATTATTTATTTATTTTATGTCTTGAGAAAAGTCTGTTTGTAATTCCAATGATGAAAATGTAAGCAAACTAATTTCTGAAAAGCAGAAAAGCAGTCCATTTAAAACTGCAATTAACTAACTCACCTTTAGGCTAATTTATCGAGTAAACTATTAGTAATTATTAATTACCTTTGACTTTTACCCCTTCTACCTCGTTCACCGCCAAGTTTTTTTTAACAAAATCAATATCGCTATATTTCCTTTTTCTTACAATGTGTCTTGTGTACTTAGTCAATTGATTTCTACATGTGATTTTTTGTACTCACGATTTCAATTTGCAAATAGTCAGACTACAACTTCATCGTTCATTTGTGTGTGTGTGTGAAAATGTTGGCTACTACCAAAACTCGACCATCTTACCGAGCCACTTCCTATAAGCTTCTTGTATGCTCTCTGGGTCAAATAGAGAAGAATGCCAAATTGAAAATTCTACAAGCACATTGAAAGTATCCATCCTGAAGATAGACTACACAAACAGTATGTCATTTGATAATTTCATTTTGTTTGATAACCAAAATATTATTTGTTGTTTAGTAACTATAATAACAACAATTCAATCTTATCGTGGATTTCAACTTTGTATCCCAAACATTCTAGTGGCGAAGAAGTGAACAGTAAGCAAAATGATGTCCATCAACATGAAGATGAGCATGATGTTGATATCAAAAATGAAGTAGACAACATTGAAATGAGAGAAATTGTCGATCCTGTAGAGGAGGAAGCTGTGAACCCAAAAGAAGAAATAATCGTTGATATCGATGCGGAAACATTAAACTTCAAACCGGCCAAAAGTGAACTTTCATTTATGGATTTCACTCAAAGTGATTTGATTGATAGTTTAGTTGGTGACCAACGATTTAAGGTATTTGATTTTTATTCGTTTATTTATTTATCTAATATTAATATTATTTTTCTTTAGAAATTAATGAACATAGTTTTCAATCAAAAAGTGAACCATAATTACCGTCCGATCTGATCAGAAAACTACTTACAGACATGCTCGAATGGGACTCAAAAGATAATGCCGATTACGATCTATACAAAAGTGTGGTCCAAAATGAGCAGCATCAACTTGCGTACATTCGTCGAAGCAATCAATGTTTTGTCAAACCGAAAATTCACGAAATTCACATTGCTGGATTTGAGCAACCATTTCGATATTCGACTTTGCCGCTCATTCCTTTGTGTCAGAAAGCGTTGAAGAATAAATCGTTGGCCAGGAATATTCTTGGTGAGAATAAGATTCAACCAGTTTGTGAAGCTTCTGATGTAATTCGATCGAAAGCGGATGCACAAATATATGCACGAATTATAGGAAAATGTAAATTGTAACTTGTTGTGGAGCATTGTCGAATACGCTACTGATGGCTCTGCTGATGATGGTGGTGATAGATTTTTTGTTTACGCCACATTTGCCGATATTCCATTGCAATTGGGCCATCGTGCGGATTGCACATTTGGAACAGATACTAATGGCCAATCGAAGTGAGATGGAGAGAAGAAATGTGCAATTACTCAATGTTTTTGAACATTTGAGAGCTGAGGCTGAGTATTTGGCTACAAAGTTACAAGGAATCAAAGTTATGGTTGATGGCAAATTGGAGAAAATCAAAGTGACCATCAGTGGACTGTTGGGTGAAAGTATTGCGATTTGTGAACTAATGGGATTCGATGCTTCTTTCTACAAAAGTGGAAATTGTTGAGATTGTGGTGCAACCAATCTTGATAACAATCTTCACGACTATCAACAACCAATTCGACCTCTGATCAATTCAAACAGTGCTCAAACTCAAGACAATCTAAACAAAACTATTGGGCAACTCGGTTCATTTCCATTTGAGGGAATCGATGGAATAACCCGCTGGAACATTTCACCGCCCTACTTGGTACTCGAATTGTCGCATGTTCTCAGGTTGACTTTTGAATTGATACTCACATCACTGGTTTGTCCTAAATCATCAAACAACGAAGATGCTGAACATGATGCTTGGGAAGCACTTCTCGATAGTGATTTTGAAAGGCAATTTGAGAATTCCAATTTCTATTACGACCCGCCTAAGCTTGTCTTGACAATGGACAATGGCTACAGGCTAATTGGCAATTCAATTCAGGTTTCTACATTACATTTAAAGTTATTCCGTTATTTATTAATCAAATATTGTATATTTCAACAGATATTTGAAGCATTTCTCAAACTCGATGTAATTCTGTTTGATGAACTTAAGCAGGAGTGGCTCGAGTTTCAATTGTTTCTGTGTCTGAAGCAATTTACCTTAAATATATTTGCACAAATGTTCACCTCAACACAACTCTACAGTCTGAACGTTCAATTTATGGATGTTTTGAAACACTATCGTTCGGTTCAGTTACAAGTGGATCAAAACGGGCGAATATGTTGCAAAGGTGACATATTGAAAGTCTATCGACAATTGAATTATGGCCATACGCCCGGACGTGCCGAGTGTTATTTAACAAATAATTCTCTGGTTCATTTGCAGCTTTTTCATACAGACAAGTTCGTTTGGCTGCAAGATTTGGATAATTCTACAAATCATTTTGTGCACAGAGATGTTGGTGATGATAAGTGCTATTTTGTTGGATGGGTCAAATAGGTTAATGGCAATGAAACATTAATAATAAAATCTCTATTGCTTCCATTTATTGAAAGTATAAATCAATCCTCGCTGGAACTAGTTGTCTCCTGCTGTTGTGTCACTGGCTCGGTGTCATTCCGCTTGCCGAGAGAGAAAAACTTGAGCAAATGCTGCCGATGCAGTTTCGCACTCAATCTCGTCCATGTCCGGGTTGAAGGTGTTGTGCAGCTTGTAGGATCGTCACCGTAAGAGTTCATCCGATTTATATGCCGCGGTTGTCGCAATGGCTGAGTGATGAGCTTTGCTTTGGTCTTCTCTGGTAGTTGCACTCCTGGCGGAAGGAATCGACGCACCATTGATTTGAGCGAATCGAACTCTTCCTCATCAGTGCCCAACACTTGCGAGTTGAACACTTTTCTGGGATGTCGTTTGTTGTGTCCGCTCTTTTCTCGATGATTGTCCTCAACGTCCCAGTATTGCCTTTTAAACTGATTGGCTGGCGAGGTGGTTGAGAACTTGTAGGCAATTGGGTTGGCGTTTTGTGAGTCTTATTCTTTTCTGGACGTTGCTGTTCGACTGATCGGAAGGCATTGAACTTCACTTTGAACCAAACTGGCAACTTCACTGTGGAGGCTAAGGCAAAGTCATAGTGGTAAAGGGCGAATTTGGAAACTAAAGTTTACTAAACACTGCAAACTGCAGGCAGATAGCTCCAAAGTGGCCGTGTAATTGAATCAAAGTTCACAGATTACTTGATCGAATTCTAAATGATTGTTTTACTCTATTTGGAAAAATGATTGTACTATCAACTGGTGAGCCAACAGTGTTGACACGAATTCGTTACCAAAATTATCCTAAATGGCATCTCAATTTGTGTTATTATCACTGTTGAGAGCATTTGGTGGCCATCGAAAACAAATTCAAGTACGCACGGCTTTTGGCCCGAGAACGGCATCATCAAGTTGGACCCGGACGACTGGGATGCACAAACTAAACAGACCATCAACAGTAAGTGTCCCTTTGTGTACTAATGTTTCAATGAATTAATCTATTTATTATTTTAATCAACACAGAAATCCTTATGATAATATTCATCTTTCTGTTGGTAATTCTGGTGATTACTATCTGCTGTGGTTGTTCGTACTGTTCGTGGCTTGTGCACCAACTGTGCTGCTGTCTCAACATTCAAAGTCACCACACAAATCGCCAACGGGATAACGATTCATACGAGCGCTCATACAGCGAAACCAAACGATTCGACCAATTGGCACAGGACAACAGTAATTCACTGGACTGAACCAATAAACCAGATCGATCACAGTGACCAAATCGGGTAAAGCACCATCAAGTCTGCAAGCATCGCTCATCTCACTTCTCGCTTGTTCCTCAATAAACCAATCATATCATTCGCTTGTTCATTTCGATTAAACAAAAAATCGCGTTAAATTTAATAAAGCTAACAATAATTTTATTTAAAAATAATTAAAGTTGAAAAAACTCTTTGACTATTAACATTAGCGGCCCTGAAAAGGGCCTTTTGATTTGATGTGGAAATGAACTTAACCACCGAAACCATACAAAGTACGACCTTGGCGTTTCAAAGCATAGACAACGTCCATGGCGGTGACGGTCTTTCGCTTGGCGTGCTCGGTGTAGGTGACAGCATCGCGGATGACATTTTCGAGGAACACCTTGAGGACACCTCGGGTTTCTTCGTAGATGAGACCAGAGATTCGCTTGACACCACCTCGACGGGCCAGACGACGGATTGCGGGCTTGGTGATGCCTTGGATGTTGTCACGGAGAACTTTTCGATGACGCTTGGCGCCACCTTTGCCGAGTCCCTTGCCTCCTTTACCACGACCAGACATGATGCGATTGAGTTGAGAGCGCGAAGTGAACCAGTCAAAACACAAACGAGAAATGAACAGTTGCTGCTTTGAGGTGAGCTTTTATATGCCACTGCTGAACCACAGACGAACTCAACGAGGAGGGGCTGGGCCTGTGCCACAACACGCAACCGTCAACTGGAAACTGTCTCCGCTAGGGCACAAAATAAGACACAAATAAGATAAATGGTTTTGGATTTTATGATTATCATGGAACAAAAATTAACTAGACCGTCTGCCTAAATTAAGTAACCACAACCAGGATTGCAAAACAAGATTCAGTAGAATAATTTCAAATTGTTTATCTATTCTATCGACATGATATAGCAATGAATTACAAAATGTCATATAAATTAAACTATTCTTGCGTTCATAACTCAAAATTAGAAATCAACGAGTCAATGACAAAGTTCCCAAAAATAAAGACAATAGACAATCAAGTAACATAATGTAATTTTAATTAGGAATAAAAATGATTTGTAGGATAAACTGGTACAGGCGTATTTACAAATGTCAATAATAAACGATAAAATGCTCATGTTAGTCATAAAATGTGGCCCTGAAAAGGGCCGTTTTGATTGTAGATGCAAAAGTGAGCGCTTAGGCACGTTCTCCTCGGATTCGTCGAGCGAGTTGAATGTCCTTGGGCATGATGGTCACACGCTTGGCGTGGATGGCACACAAGTTGGTGTCCTCAAACAGACCAACCAAATAAGCCTCGGAAGCTTCCTGAAGGGCCATCACGGCGGACGATTGGAATCGAAGATCGGTCTTGAAGTCCTGGGCAATTTCACGCACCAACCGTTGGAAGGGCAACTTGCGGATCAACAGTTCGGTCGACTTCTGGTAACGACGGATTTCACGGAGGGCAACGGTACCGGGACGATAACGGTGAGGTTTCTTCACACCACCGGTTGCTGGTGCAGACTTGCGGGCAGCCTTGGTGGCCAGTTGCTTTCGTGGGGCTTTGCCACCAGTTGACTTACGAGCAGTTTGCTTGGTTCGGGCCATTGCGAGTTGAGCGAGAGAAAGAGAGAGAACGAAGTGATCGAAACGATAATCAAAACGCAAATGAGAAAGCTAGCAAACACAGCTGCGGCCTTTTATACTTTTATTGTGAGAGACAAATGTGCGAAGCATGCGTGACCTGTCAGCCAATCAGAGCAAAGCTTGTGATTGCTCTCTGTGACTCACCGAGAGCCACCTCTAAGACGCGCATTGAAATTTAGGCGCCAAATTTTGACCGCTAAAAAGGAAAATCACGGAAATTTCGGGCGCACAACTTTATTATCAATTTGATTATGTCAAACAAGACATTTGTTACATAGTCCTAATTTTTGCTCATCTAGTTACAAGTTACAACTCAAAATAGGATGCATTCTCCGACAGAAAAAAATTAGACAGTAAACCATTCAGTAAAGTGCCTCAAAAAGATGAAATTTTATATAATCAAATTAAAATTATTTCAAAAGGGCTAACCAATAAAATGGTTGCATAGGAACAATTATGTTTACATCACAAAGTACGACTGATAAAATGCTCGTTTTGGTTCAAAATAAGTGGCCCTGAAAAGGGCCGTTTGTAAATAATAGGATTCGAAAGCACAACACTTAGGCAGTCTTTTCGGTCTTCTTGGGAAGGAGAACAGCCTGGATGTTGGGCAGGACACCACCTTGGGCGATGGTCACACCGTTCAGCAGCTTGTTCAACTCTTCATCGTTTCGGATGGCCAACTGCAAGTGACGCGGAATGATGCGAGTCTTCTTGTTGTCTCGGGCAGCATTGCCGGCCAACTCGAGCACTTCAGCGGCGAGATATTCGAGGACAGCGGCCAGGTAGACTGGAGCACCGGCACCAACTCGTTCGGCGTAGTTGCCCTTGCGCAACAATCGGTGGATTCGACCAACGGGGAACTGGAGACCGGCACGGGACGAGCGGGACTTTGCCTTGGCCTTAACCTTGCCACCTTTACCACGACCAGACATGTTTACTTGAGGTTTTTTGTGAGTTTGGGAAGATAGCGACAAAAGCAAATTGAAGTGACTAGAACAACTGGGTTCACTGCTTATATAGCTAGTCAGACTGTGCATGTGCGGTTAGCCAATCAGAAGCGAGCACGCTTTGGCGGGAAGCCCACTGATTGGCTAACCGCACATGCACAGTTTTAATGGGGTGAGTGATAAGGTGAGTGAGTCGCGCACAAAACTCCACTGTTGTCTCTCAGATTGAATCACCAAAGCAAACTCACTCAACTCACCATGGCTCCGCCAAGCACCGGAAAAGCTGTGAAGAAGACTGGCAAGGCCCAGAAAGCTGTCCGAGCCACCGACAAGAAGAAGCGACGTAATCGCAAGCGCAAGGAATCCTTCGCCATCTACATCTACAAAGTGTTGAAGCAGGTTCACCCCAACACTGGAGTCTCCTCGAAGGCCATGTCCATCATGAATTCGTTCGTCAATGACATCTTCGAGGGAATCGCCGCCGAATCCTCCCGTCTGTCGCACTACAACAAGCGAACCACCATCACTTCCCGCGAGGTGCAAACCGCTGTCCGACTTTTGTTGCCCGGTGAATTGGTCAAGCACGCCGTTTCCGAAGGCACAAAGGCCGTCACCAAGTACACTTCCAGCAAGTAGATCTTTACAGTCTACTAGTCAACTCTAACGGCCCTTTTCAGGGCCACTCATTTTGACCAAATTGAGCATTCTTTTGTTTTGATTTTGTTTACTCAATATATTCTCATTTTTTTTGCTATTTTCCATGAGTATCACTAATAAAACTTTAATTCAATTTGATTTTTGCTTTCAATTGACTACCAGAGACACAAGCTTGGTTGATTAGCTTGAGTTATTGCCACATGAATATTCGATTAGTTATTGACAGTTGCAATTTATTGGAATGATCATTTATTGATTGATTGAATTTAGAGCATTAGCTTTGCTATCTATTATAACATTGATGATTGCAAAACTGATAAGCAAATGCACGTAGCAATTGTTACGGGCAGGGCACTCAAGGGCAAGGATTTGTAACAGCAATTAATAAATTTATTGACTAGTAACTATATAGTTAAACCAACAAACAAAAAGGTCAACAAAAGCTCGTTGATCATGTTAGTTTGCGATGCAACAAATTCAATAGAAATATTCATTTACAATGAACTAAAACAAATGCTCCTTTCATCAGATTAGTGGCTCTGAAAAGAGCCGTTTTGGGAATAGATTAGATGCGGACGATTACAATCGGGTTAAGTGAGCGCGTTCACTTCTTGGCGGGAACCTTCTTAGGTGCTGCTTTCTTGGGAACGGCCTTTTTCGGCGACTTTGCTGGTTTCGGTTTGGCTGCTGCCTTGGGCTTCTTGGCTGCGGCTGGAGCTTTGGCGGGTTTTGCTGCTTTCGGCTTAGCTGCTGCTGCTTTCTTTGGTGAGGCCTTGGCTTTCTTTGGAGTGGTCGCCTTGGCACTGGCCTCCTTCGGTTTGACGGTCTTGGGCTTGGCAACTTTCGGTTTGGCTTCTTTCACGGCCTTGTTCAGCTTAAACGAACCAGTGGCACCTTTGCCTTTCACTTGCACCAACGCACCCTTGGCCACGGCGGACTTGAGGAATCGACGAATGAACGGATTGAGACGATCGATTTCGACTTTGTTGTTGGCAGCGATGTGCTTCTTGATGGCAATCAGCGATGAGCCTCCCTTCTCGTTGAGAGCACCGATGGCAGTCTTGACCAACGTGGCAACCGGTGGATGATTTGGTGCGACCTTTGGCTTGAATGCTTTCGGGGCCTTAGCAGACTTGGTAGTCTTCTTCGGGGTGCTGGGAGCAGTAGCGGTTTCAGTCATGTTGACGTTGCGAGTTGAGCGAGAGCACGAGTGCAAATGAAGGCCAACTGCTGTATGGCCATCTATTTATATGCAGCACGCAAATCACAAACATGCTGGGAGGAGTCTAGTTGATCTAGCCAATCAGTGATTGGTTACTTCATTGGCAGTTCGTCTGTCTCATCGGAGGAAGTGCAGCGACTGCTTGTGCAACAGATTGATTCGTTGTCAAGCCAACTGGATCCATCACAGGGCTCGCGGCAATGGGGGACCTAGAAGAATTCAACGAAGGTGTTAACTTCAACTAAGCTGTAGATGATGCCGTAGTTTTGGCTGTTGAGGGTACGGATATTGTCGAACAAGCTCTCGCAACTATTCCTTTTGCCAAAAGTTTTGGGATGGATAATTATAATGAACAAGAACTTTTTGAAGAAAGTAAGTTTTTCAAATATAGTTTTATTTATATATTTAATATAATGATTGCAGAAGATGAACCGGATGTTTTAAAATTTAACCGAGATGATCGTTTTCAATATGCCAAAGGACTTTTTCGAAGACACGTCCTTACGTTAGATTTGGATGTTCTCAACAGTGTCAATGACTATCCCAAAATAAGGAATTATTTAAACAAGTCAAGTTTCAGCCTTCCTAGTAACGAACTGAGAGAATTTTCTACTGGTGATGAATACCGTAATTATTTTATGTCCCTAATTTTTGCCGAAGAAACTTATCTATTACCAAGACAAAGGGCATTATTCTATGCAAATTTTCGATGTTGATAAGAAGAATAAATCCTATCCTGGCTTCATTGTTATATTTTGTTTTTTGATGCTTGACAATCAACCCAAAATTTCAAGTTATATTATGAACCATCTTCTTTTTCTACATACCGTAAAATCTCTAATAAGCGCCGCATTCGATTAAGCGCCGCATTCAAATAATCGCCGCAGCCAGAGCCTGTTCAAATTAATAAGCGCCGCATTCAAACAAGCGCCGCACTTTGTGAATTTATGTTAAATTTTAGTATTTTGTAATGTAATTTCATTAGAAAATCATCAAAGTTTGAGTAAAAACAATGAAAAAAGATTTCCAAATTAATAAACGCCGCATTCAATTAAGCGCCGCATTCAAATAATCGCCGCAGTCAGAGCCAGTTGAAATTAATAAGCGCCGCGGCGCTAGTTTGAGATTTTACGGTACTTTTATTGATGGTCGTTCGAAAAAAGGTGGAGTACCAACCGATGCTTTTAAATGCTCGTCGACGAACTGGCAACTTTTTAGCAGCTCAATTTAATCAAGCCTGCTTTGCAACTCCAATGTGTTTGCTAGTCGCAGAAGATGCTAATGGAGAGCATTTACAATTTAAAACTTTACAACTAGCAAAGGATGGAGGTTATAATTATCCTATAATTGGAGCACAACCTAAATTAGGTCCTGATGACAAAGCTTCTCGAAGATTTAAAGATGGTCCCTGTAAAGTTTATATGCTTAAAATGCACGTTTATGTCCCCGGAATCAAAGAAGAAGCCATAAGAATTCAAAAAGGAACTAATCTTTTGTGCCGACCAGTTGCGTCAATGTGGCATGGAACTCACCGCATTCAGTGCACTGATCGCCTTACGATTAAATCCGATTTTGTTTCGTATTTCTTGAAATGTCACGAGGTATTTGTAAATGCTATTCGTTTTGGCAATGATAACTTTTGTGAATTGTTGGAAAAACCCTTGGATTTGGCCGACGGCTCTTCCCATGAGCTCCATCTTCAATTTAAAAATATATTGCTTGGAATAATCAAAGATTCTGACGAAGAACAACTCAAATTTGCCAATTCTGTACTTCGGTACATTTTCTATCACCATTTTAACAAAACTAAACTTCCATTCCGAATATTCCTTTTGCACGCACCATCAGGCACAGGCAAGACGCAAACTATAATCTTCTTGGATTATATATTAAATTCTGCCTTATGTACAAGAAGAAAATTCCCAAGGTTCTCATCTGCGGTCAAAGCAATAACTCAATCAATATAATTGCTCAACGGACTTTAACAATGGTAAAGAAAATAAACGAATCTAAGTGTTTTGATCAGACCATCAATCTTGTTCGTGTTGGCGTCTTGGACTCTCACAAAAACTCTCCCTTAAAGGAAATATATTGGGAAAATATTTTAAAAGAGACTATTTTTCCTACCGATGTTTCAACTTTAAGCCAGAAAAAACAGTATATGATGGATCGAGCCCATTTTATATTCTCAACGCTATCATCTTGTGACTCAGAACCGATGAAAGCACTCAAGAAAGATAAAAAACATTTTGACATCTTGATAACTGATGAGTCGTCTCAGTATGCGGAACATGAAGTGCTTCAAGCAATGTGCAAATTGCCCAAAAGTATGATTCTAATAGGAGATCACAAGCAACAATCCCCAACTGTGACCAACACTCTCATTCAGGACTTGTTATCGAAAAGTCCATTTCAACGTATATACGATAATATGACTGCTCAAATGTTTGAAGTCCCGATGCTCACTTTTCAATATAGAATGCATCCTGTGATTTGCAAATTTATTTCCCGTAATTTCTACGACAATAAATTGAAGACCGATGAGAAGTATCCAATTGGCGTCAATTGCGTTTTGCAAAATATAAAGCAGTTTCAATTTTTTAATATTGAAAACTCTTTGGAAGTAACTGGTAACAACGGAAGCAAATCTAATGAATACGAAGCTTCATTAGTTGCCACTTTAGCGTTAATCTTTTATGGTAATATATTTTGTTTTGTATTTATTAAGGAGTTAACTATATTTTTAAACTTAAGATCACATCAAAGCATCAAAAGAAAGAATTAAGAAATGGCAGGAGGATGTGATGCAATTGCAATCGGATCCGACTGATGGCCTTTCTGATGAATTGCGAAATGACATTATTGCCGAGGCCAATTTGAAAGCATCTATGGCATCTAGAAAAATCGAAAATAGCTAACTCATAACACTTGCATCGTCATAATTTTAATATTGGCGGTGCACCGACTTTTGACCCATGGGTGCAGTCAACTCTTCGACAGTGGCGATCGCACTAAATCGATGCAGTATAGCATTGGCAATAAAATTGTTGATTATGTTTGCATATGAATTGGCCAATAATTATTGCCGACCTTGCCATTTCTTCCCAAAGTGCCAAAGTGGATCTGGGGATCAGCGCACTATCGGTAGTCGATCTCAGGGCAACACTAGTTACTGTTACTATAGCCTAGCAGTTATGCGAGTGTGACACTTGGCGCTTATTAATTATTCACGATCTATCTGTCTCATGCACATTGGTCCCCGCAAATAGTCCTAATCGAGGCTCTCTTCACTCGTTATCATTCTGCAGTGGTTAATCTCTCACAATTGTGAGCTGCTTTTGTTGGCCTAATTGTTGTGTCTAACTAAGAAGTTTAACGCAAGTTAGTTTGCATGATCATCGGCCTCAAAAGTGTCTCTGGTTGACTGTAGCAAATAGAGCAGTGAAGTAGATGGAGAACATCGAGAGAACTGAGGGCCGCGCTGTAATGCAATCTACAATGTATACGTGTGCCTGTCCGTGATCTAAACTATGATTCGCATCTGACAACAGGCCGATAAGTGATCAGATAACTGTTCGCAAGATAAGTTCAAGTTTGGACAGTCAAACAGTGCGCAATTATCGAGATGTTTGCAGTACAGAGCAAACATTTCGTGTGCGCAAACAAAGGAACGTGCGTCAAAAAGCCACTTACACTAGCAATGGCATTGACTATTGCACACTCAAACCAATTACCAAGATTATTAACACTTCTATAAAGAGAGACATTAGTGAGCACTTGTTGGACATTAGCGATAGTGCCACATGAAGAGTATCATTCCAAAGTGAAAGTTTACAATGAGACATTCACACAGTAATGCTTCAACATAATGAGCATTGTTTGATTGTCGTAGTTGCAGCCATGGTTATAAGACAGTGAAATACAAAATAAAAAATAACAAAGCCATTGACAAGAGTTGTTACACTTTATTGAAGTGAACTCAAATTGAGTCGTCAGAATCAGCTCTATTAAGAGAGTCCTCTTTGTCGGCCATTTGCTCCATTAATTTACGTACATCTCTGTACTCGGAGTAATTCAAATTGAGATCAGTGTAAGATCGCACTTGTTCAGCATGGTCCACAATCTTGGTCAACTCAAGGTAGTTGTCAGCCATGAATTTCTTGAATTCTTTGTTGTTTTGGTTGTTCGGATTCAGAATGAAGAGTCTAAACACTTCGAATATCTTAATGAATTCCTGTTTGCATTCAGGAGAATTGAGCTTTTCTCGAGCCCAGTCATAGAACAACTTCAAATTGTCAATACTAGTGGTGTAGGTGCCAATCAAGGACTGGAGCTTGCGATTCTGGATAAGGTCACCAAACAAAGCCAAGCACTTGAAGCGAGCATAATGGTGACATTGACCACGCAGAGTTAAGTTGAATGCCTCAATAAGCTGATTCAAATCGCGGGTGAAGGCATAGATGGCCATATCGTTGTTGGTCAGCAGTAAGGCTCGAAGGAACTTGAAAATCTGCGCCAATTGATTGAAGTTGACATTGTTCGGAACCAATTTGAGCAGTTGAATGTAGAAAGCGGTGCCCAGATTGTTGCTCTCGTTAGCAGACAGGTCGATGAGCTTTCGGGCCAAGGAGTAATGCTCGCAACAAGCCACCAACATCTGGGCACTTGCACTTGAGGCGGTGTCTGATGGATGGCACACAAAGTGGCACAGTTGGCTGAGCAAGTAGTCATGCTTTACGAGAGTCTCCACAAGTGGTCGACGTGTTTGATACACATAGCTGGTGATCACATGGCTAAAAATTTCCACCAAATGGCGTGACACGCGCACTGACAACCGATCCAGGTTGACAATGAAAAAGCCGAACAAGTCTTGTTCCACCAATTCGCGCTCCAGCTGCAGGTTGTCGAAGATATCTTTGGCGGGCTCCATGAAGAAATTGCCACACATGAAATTTCGAATCTGTTCGAGCTGCTGTTCCAGCAGTTGTTGATGCTTTTGGTGGGCCAACATAGAGGTGCGATCATCGGACAAGGCTTTCAAAAGCTGCTCCTTGAGAGCGGCCACAATCTTGACAGGATTGTGCTCACTGAGAACTGAGTCTAATTCCATTGTGGCTTGTCGAACTTGTGTAACTAGAGTTGCCAGATGTTGTTCGTTTATATATTCGTAATGCTTTCATTTGATCGTTCCACTTAATTCAATTTGTTCTTTCTAGGAATTCTATTTCGATGATCGATCAATTTGGTTGGCTAAATTGTTCACATTATAACCTTCATCACTTAATTGTCCGTCCACGGGGGTTATTACTCAAATGGAAATCAAATTTAGCACTAAAGGCAATTGAATTTTTAATTCGTTTATTAGTAATAAATTTGTGAATAAATGTAATTACCCTATCTTTGTACAGACCAAAAGTGTCTCGATGAGTTAGGATTCCTACTTAGAAACTTAGGAAGCCACAAAGTTTTCATTTTGTTTTGGCTTTGTCACTTTGTTGATGGCGCTGGACATAGGTCGTATGGGTGCCGGACTGGCACCATCCCTGGACGATTGCCAACGAGACGGTAGTGTTTTGGGACAGCATCGATTGACTGTCGTTGTGCCGCTGACTGAACACTGACTGCTGGCGAACAGGACCTTGATTTGCGAATTGAGCAGACGTTGCCCAGTAGATGGCCAAGTTGAGTGCAAAGCTCAGCATATATGCTAGCTGCTGATGAATTTGCACAAGAGCACAGTAAGTCTGGTGTACGGCAGATGAGAGTCGCCCTACAAATGGATTACGCCCATGTTGACCAGAAGGAGCGCCAGAGTGGTAGATCAATATGAGCACAACGAGAAATCAACAAAGCATGTCAAACGAAATCGATTGAGCACAGCGCCACTTGAATACCAATTGGCAATTTGGTTATAATTGGCGTTAGAGTTGATTGCGCGCATTGGCATCATAATAAAATGAAATTCGTGCACGGAGCAAGAGATGCTGGCGTCATGGCGTATTGGCAAGTAGATGGACATTGATTTCTGCTAAATGTCAATTTTTCATGAGCCTTTGGGCTGAATGAATCGACAAAAGCAATCAAACAAAAGCAGTCAAACGCGGCGTTTATTGTTACTCAAGAGAGAGAGCGTCACTGAAAATCGAATAAGCTCAGTTGACATCTCTGGCTTGTATCTGGTAATCTTGTACTGGCACAACTAACCTAACTTCTCTATATCTTCACTCACTTTTAGCAGTTTTGAAAGACAAGCCATTGTTCAGTCATACAAATAGCATCCCAAGTCGTGGTGGTCCTCTTCCAGCGAGATTGAATCATTGAAGGCAGCGATTCGAATAACTTTAGTGCCTCTTGAAGTGGGCACGATGATGCTACTTCGAGATTGACGGGCAAAGTTTGAACTGACAGTTAAAGCGAATAACTCAATTTGAACACATGTCAAACAATTTCTTCCATTTCTAGTTTGTACAAATATTTTATTGATTATTGAGATAGACATACCTGAGGCAAATTTTCAGACTATTTCAGGTTGGAAACTTAATATTTGAGTAAAACCAAGTCGGTTCTATGTTTCAAGCATAGGCCAAATGCATGGGAGAGATAACCACAATTGATGACCTCGATGATGTCATCTAGTCGGTTCACATTTTAACGTACGTCCATTGGCAATGCAATTTGCCATTCATATATTGCGCCAATTGGCCGTAAACTTTATTGACTAGTTGATTAGAGAAAATCGACTTTAAAGGCAATTGCCAAACAAATAGAAAGATGCCAGAGATGACCACTAATAATTTGATTTGCATTAGATAGTCATCAAATCAACTTGGTGTAAAGGGCACATTCACTCGGTCTGTTGACGGCATCGATGCCATTCAAAGCGCCAGAGAGTCGACAAAGCAGACAACTAATTTTGATTTTGTGACTTGGTGCCAAAACTTTTGTTAATGCCAAATTGGCAAACTATAAATAATGACAGAAAGATAAATTATTAATTTTATTAAGTATCAGTAAGAAACACTTACTTTTCAATTGTTTCTCTTCAGCGGGCAACCTCCAAATAAAAAGCCAATCCATTCATAGAAAAAGATGACAACTCGGCCAGGTCGCCAATTTGTGAATCTGACGCAAATTGCGCAAGTGACAATGCGGACACTTAAATGAATTTTTAAATTTAATTATGATAGTAAACTATAATTATTAACAAAAAAAAATCTTATCAATGATCTGATCATTATCATTATGATCAATCAATCCTAGTCCTAGATAATATAGACCTTTTAGGAAAAGTGAATGTTTCAGTAATGGAATGTAGCGAATGTATCTTTAAAATATTGTGAACTAATATAAATTTATATAAATAAAACTAAGATAATATTTCTATGAATGAATGAAACATGCTTCAAATGCACTTGAAGGGTTACTTTGAAGATGAGGTTTCTTCAGTGCTTGCCGATAATTGTTTCTCGGTGTCACTAACCAAATGGTTCTCTTTAATTTTTGATGAATTTTTCTTTTTCAAAACCTCTTCCTCCTTTGGTTCATTCGAACTAACATCGAACCGATAGCATATCTTATCGAAAAATAATGGATGTCCAATCAAGAGGCGAAGAATCTGAGTGGAGTGCACCAGTCCAGAGGTTTTCACCAGATAGTGACCGTTCTTAATCATTCGCTCAATGTCAACTTTCGGGTCACGAGGTTGAACATTTACTTCTGATTGTACTTGTGAACCAGGTTTACGGCTAAAATCAGGTCCAAAAGTAGTGACCTCGAGTCTTGGTTGAGATCGTGGCTTTTGTGGCTGTTCTTCGGAAATAGTGCCATTACTGACATTCGTCTCGACAGGTTTATCAGCGCAGATTTCTGTTGTTCCATTGGAAGTAGCTTTTACTTCCGGAATAGACGATGTTGGCAATGACGTAGAAGTTGATGGTTGTTCTTGTTGCTCCTTAGATGCGACACTTTGATTTTCTTTGTCATTTTCCAAATGTGCAGTGTCTTCATTTGACAACGAAAATTCTATATTGCTTACTCCAGACAGATAATACAACTTGGGCAATAAAGCAGATTTGACCTAGCATTAATTGAAGATTAACTTAATAATAAGCAATAAATGGAAACTTACCTCCCGCAAATCGACCCTCTTAGGCGAAGGCAACAAATTAAATGAAATAGTCTCGTGCACAAGACTACTATTGTCTACCAGATAATTCTCAAACAACGAATCCAAACTCTTGTGATACACATTCACAGAATCAAACTGAGTTGGGGAAAATTCCTCTTCCAGGTCTACATTTTCTCCTGCATTTTTTCGAGCATAAATTTGCTCCAAAATAAAAATATGCATTCCCCAGTTGCCAGTTTGCATGTCCAAAGAGAAAGTCGAATAAAAATTGCGATCCAACTTCCAGTCCAACTTGTTTATGAAGCTTAGTGCAAAAATAGCGTATTTGAGCAGGAATATTTCTTCCATTCGGACATTGTAAATAGCCGAATTGACACGATTGCAAATTTCGAAGAGATAAAAAAGAAAAAGATTGAACAGCGTAGAAATAGTTGGAAGTGATTCTCCAATGCGATTCCGTTTACGACCACACTTTTTGAAAATTATTAGCAGTCGTTTCTATATAGAAAATAATGTTAAATTTAAAAATTAAACCAATTATAAATTAAACTAACCATCACGAAGTGTCGAAGTAACTCTTCTTCGTCGATAGTGCGGCATCCTTTCTGACCTTGTTCGTCATCTTGTACATTTGAACAAGTTCCATTTCTTTCGTCAAAGAGAAGAATCGATCTATCAGAGACCATGTCTTGATAGATCCTACGCTTGATCAAGTTCATCCACTTCATGATCAGTCCAAGGACAATTTTGAGTTGAATGTCATCGATCAATTCGTGATGCAATGCCAACAGATGAGGATGATATTGCTTGAACGCTTGCACCACTGCAAATGGACACCAAAAAAAGTGAACCACTTTGGTGTTATAGACGCTCTTCGTCTGATAGTCAAATAGCATATCAAAGAATAGTTCATTTTCAGGCTTATATGGAATAAGTTCTTTGTGATTGATTCCAATGAAGATTGTCCATCGTTCGCCGTGATGATCAACCATTGTGCGCATGTTCATTCCCATTGTGGCATCTGTTTTAACCTTTCCACTAAAACTAAATTGTGCCAACTGACAAATCTCTTCTGCAATAATCCACGGCAGCCCAAGCAGAGGTTTTCCATTGTAAGAAAAGCACTTGTCATAGCAGATGGCATACCATGCGCTTGCCAGGTAGAGTCGATCGATACTTTTGACACAGTCAAGTTCTTTGCATTGTTTTTCAAATTTAGTTTTAAAATGCGCAAACAAATGATTGATCAAATTTTTGGTGACGTCCTTCTTGTCTTCGTATACATCCGCATAGAGCATCACTTCGTTTTCAACCTCAAGTTGTTCCATAATGTCGACTACTCTGAGTTTGTATTCAAGAAAGGCTTCCTCAGCTTGAGGATAGAATTTCTTCCACCCTAAAAATTATAAATATTATTCCTGAAGAAAAATTTCAGATCATTCTTACCATTCAAAATAAGTTTATTTTTTATAAATGATTTTGGATTCTTGAAGTGTTTGGTGTTGAGCTCTTTCTTTTTCTTTTTCTTGCTCGGGTCAAACATCGAGAATCGGTAATCATGCTGAGACAGTTCAATGGCTCGCTCAACCAGTGAACAATGTCGATAAAATTCGCCCAACATCTTCTTAGAAAGGTAAACCTTGTCGTAATTGTTTCGTTCCATGAAGTCTGGTCTGATGGTCATGAAATATTTGCGAGGAGCGGGGTTAATGACACCAGTCTTAGGAAAGTCCAATGATATTTGATAGGTGTAGGCCAGGTCTTCACACTCCTTTGTGTCCAGTCCACCAGCAAGATAGTCAGATAGCATGAGATGCATGTTCGCCACCATGCCAATATTGTTCATCACCAAGTAGCTGCAGAAAAAGTCAACAATGTCGTCGATTGTGATGTCATTTGTTTGGCCCTTGCTTAGGCCATATGGAAAGTCCATTGGTTCGTTGTTTGGTCCTGGAAATTTCAGTGTATTCCAAAATATAGCATACTCGTCTCCATCCAGGTCACTACCACCCATCTCGTCGGGATGAGGTCGTTTGCCTTTGGCGGGAAACACTAAACAGTCCTTGATGTGACTCAGTTTATCCACTTTCACGGCTTGGAATTTGCGAACATCACCAGGCTGGAGACAAGGAAACTTGGTGACCATTACTTCACCCTCTAAGATAACCGTCTCAGGTAGAAGTCCTCCTTCTTCGTTCATTTTGGTGTACTGAAAGTAAATTTCGCCATACTCGAGTGTCTTGGTCTCGTCAATCACACCAAAAGCGATTCGGCCACTATCGTTGGGCACACGAATTCTGGCTTTCCATTTGAGTTCAAAGTTGAGTCGATAGTAGATGAGGTAGTTAATGATAGAACGAAGGAATGGTTCATCAAGTAGTGATATGCTTGCATTCAAAATATTGTCGTATGGCAGCAGACCGGTGGAATAAGTTCGTATCAGGTCCATGGCACAAGAGTCGTAAAGTGTGGCCTTGGCTACTGAAGTAGTGCTTTGATAGAAGTAACGATAAAACTCATTCCGATTCACTTTGATGTGATCGAGAATATTGATCAGTGGTCGATTTAGAAAAACACTGCGGGGCATTGAATATTTGAGAATTCCCAACAGTCGACTGTCCGAATCGTACTTCTTCATGCTGTTCCGAAAGATGATGGAACGTTGAGGAACATCCCACACGACAAGCATGCCTTTGCAGCCACCGAAACGAATCTGATAAGCCGATGGAAAGTAATCCGCTTTCAACTGAAGGTAAGGCTGAAACATTTCAGCAACAGACTTGGAAACAATTCCAATTCCATCCGAAAGAATGTGTTGTTCTTTCTTAAGATTGACATAGTTACGGCAGTTAGGCTTAACATCGCCCAGAATATCTTTAGTAAACCTGATCAATACGTCGTGATTAAGTTCGATGATGGTCATAGCTTGAGAGAAAACCAGTCCAAATCGAGCAATATACTTCGATACGTTACGGTTGAACACGCGCAGTTCTCCAGCAGCATTGCGAACATCTTCCGCATTACGTCCACTTGAGTCTTGAGCGTACAGCGTACAGCCATTGTCGCGCATTTGACTAGTGGAAGAACCCAAAAATTCGTATATCCGATCGCCGATTCGGACGCCCTCCAATAGTTGTGGCTTGAGAATGCCCATAATAAAGTCAAACTCATTAGGATCTTTGCACTTGTTTAGCACACGATGGTTGTCATCAAGCACTGTCATTCGAATGCCGTATTCCAGATTTGCCAAATTGGTGAATCGAGATTTTAACAGAGAAACTGGTTGAACCAATTCCAAATGGCTGGGATAAAGTGTTGCCCTGCGAATCATCACATAATCTTCGTGTAACTCTTCAGGTGTGTTTTTTTCTTTTAATCGAAGCAACTTGGAAAACTCTTCATAAACGGCAATCACCGGATTTTCTTTAAGTAGAACCTTTAAATGGTAGATACATTGCTCAAGACAGGCCAATTCATCAGTATCGGGCGATTGAACAGCTTCTTGTTTGATGTCCCCAAGAAAGTCACTCAAACATTTCTCATCTTGCAGAGCATCCAACACCTTATATGAACTTGAAAACAGTACCAAAGAGGCGAAATGAATTGAAAATGGAAACTGGCATGAAGTGAGAAGTGCCTTAAATTCTGCATAATTGTTACGACATTCAATGTGTTGCACGTGGGAAAGATATAATTGAAAAGCCTTATTCCGTTCTCGACAAATATATGCAATTTGGAGGAGTTTGTCCAAAAACGGATCCTTATCGGTTTCGAGCACATCGATGCAAAATGTCTTCGATAATCCAAGCAGCGAATCATCAGTTGGCTTTAGCTCGAAAGGAGTAGAATTGTCGTGAAAATTACGTTTCGGCATAAATTTAAATTGAATGGTTCGTTTCCAGGTTAGCGAAAGATCACAAACATCAACCTCGCTCAGTGTATCACATTCTTTGTCGGTCAGTTCCGCATAATGCATTGCTGGCGCTTGAATACACTCAAAATAGATTCGGTCAAAGGTTTCATGGTGTTCCACAACAATAGTGCGGAAAGAGGAAAAATTGTAAAACAATTTGTGCCTGTACAAATAAAAACAAAATTAAGCAATAATTAAACAAGCAAAATAATTTACTTACACAATTCTATGAGAATCTAAATAAAAATGAATCGCCATACATCGTTGCAGAAATTTGATTTCAGCCATCATTGGCAAGGCTTTGGTTGAGTTTATATTCTTGGGCACTTCAAAATGAACAAAATATTTAGAGAGGTTTACCAACGATCCAATGGAAATATTGCCGATATAGGCTCGATGATAATTTGTAGTTAACCGTTGGTCAGTAAGGCATTTCTTCACACGGCTCACCACGTCAAATGGAATCTCGACAATAAATCGTTTGCACTTTGGATGAGACAACAGTTTTGAAAGTTCTTGGAGAATTTTATTAAAGTTGACAAATGAGACCATTGAAAACAATTCGATGTTTATGTTGAATCTAGAAAAGGTACGAAAAGAAAATAATATATGTAAATGTAAAATGAAAGCAAAACATGCTTACTTGAGAATATAATCATTCTTGAAGAAAACTTTGTCCTTTTCATATTTCTTAAAATTCAAGGCTTTTGATAAAATAGCTAATAAGCTGTCTAGATTTAGCGGTTCATCAAAAATGAGTTCATTGGGAGAGTCGGTCCTGGTCTCGGACACTGGTACATCATAACCGTGCTTCGGTGTTTGTCTTTTGCAGGTGTTTTCGTTCTTCTTGTTCCTGTAGCGAACAGAATTGACGTCTTCAACAAAAACATCTTTGCTATCATTTTGGGCAAGCAAATCAGGCACATCTGTTTCGTCTAGGCCTTTGTCGTCATCCTCCTCCTCCTCCTCATCGCGAACATCGTCCTCACTGTCGAATAGCAAATCATCGTTTTCGCTGTCTTCCTCTTCTTTCTTGTTCAAATCTTTTTGAAAGTTCTTTGTGGTCAACTCGAGTCGAGTGCGTTCAATCAATTCAGTGTGCTTCCGTTTCTCCACACGAATTGCCTTCTCCTCGACGGTAGGTTTAATGAAGACCAAAGTAAAATTGCAATTGTTTGTCTTATCGAACAATTTTGGTTTCACATTTTTAGGCTTCTTGCCCATCTTGGAAGGTGCTGAAGTAAAGTACTTGCAGAGTAAATACACTAATAAGATGGTGGCGAAGTATGAATATCATTCATGCGAAGTTTACAAAAAGCAAACAGAAAATGTAAAATCAAAAATAGGTTTATCAGAATGACAAGGCACTTAGAAATGGAAATTATTGATTGCGATCAGCTGTAGCACTTCAGGCTAGCATGGATAGCAGCATAGCGTTCACAGCACAGTAACATTTAGGGTGAGGGGCCCACTCGCTCGTCTGAAACAGCTTGAATTAAATTTCACGTTGGATCATTCACAAAGAGAATGACTTTGCACAGTTGGCAAGTTAGCAAGCGTACCTCAACTTGAGGGCCTCAAGCTTATAACAGGCTGTTATTAACAGCAGTTGATTTTGCTGTTAAGACGATTGTTGTGAGAAATGCAAAAATCTAATTTGGGGATAACAAGTGTTTTACATTCGCCATTCTCCAAACAAATGTATTATAACATTACAACAAAATCTCAAAATGAATCTACTAAAAGTGTCTTCGTGTTTGCTATTTGGTCACGAATTGCTTTGGCATCCCTTTCGTAACTACATAGTATACTGAATTCATTTCATGAAAAGTTTATTTGACCACAAGTAAGTGCCTGTTTTGAAATTTATAATTCCTAATTACTCTTTTGTTTACGTTTTTCTTCTACTTATTTTTAGTTTTTTGTCATCGTTATGGGCGACATTTTATGTGACGAATTTTAAGAAAATTGTCCCTTACTGAAGTGATGCTATAATGCTGAATTGTTTAAATTGAATCAAACGCGTTTTGGTTACAAAACTTGAACAATCAGAAGAGATTGCCGATATTGATGATGTAATTTTGTTGTGGCATCAGTATGGAGCAGCAGACCAGCCACTTATTGACTTTGCCCAAGTGGAACCGAATACTACTGCATTCTCCAGAAGTGACGGTTAGCTGTAAATTAATCATTTGTTTGCATTTTATTTTTGTTAATATTTTATTTATTTTTGTAGATTTTATATGCTGAAAAGAATTTTAGTTAAATTATAAATGCCTCTAATGCCATTATTGATGAATTAACTAAATTTAAAAACTAATCAATTTGTAGCCTCGAAATGCCTGAATTATGTCGATTCAAGGAAGCTGCTATATTTGCCATTGGCCCAAGCTCGTGTGTTTTCCTTGGGAAATTTTTCTTTATTCTCTCACTGCTATCGTCGAAGAATAAGGAAAAATTAATGAAACAATCCCACGGCAGCTCTAAGACACTTAGAAACCTTTGCACATTTCTTCAAGATGATTATATATTACTTACTTCCGAAGCATTAATTTGGAATGCAGTCAAATCCTGAGAAAAAATTGTTTTGCCATAAGAATGCAATTATTTTGAAACGGCTGCAGCCATATGGACTTGTATGGAACGATTTCAACTAACGAAATGCCTCAATTTAATTACCTTAATTGCTTTTCAATTTGGTAGCAATTTGAAAAGATGCTAGAATGAACTCAAAGTAATTGGGTTTGAAGACTTGCTGCGATTTGATTAATTTGATTTGATGGCTATCGTGACAATCATCAGTTTTGGCCGATATATCGTGTAAAAGCAAGCTAATCAGTATTAAGTTAATTTATAATAATTAACCGCACTTATTTTAAGTATTATTTTATTTGTTTATCTTCAGTCATTTACCATCTTCAAAAGCATCACTGTTTTCGAAAGAATATTTCAGTTCAATTCGATTCAAGACAAGATATCTGAAGAAACACTTCCTGAAATCATCATGGCTTTATGTTTTCCTTTGCCTACTTTATCCACAAGATGGTCACAAGACAAAAGAGAAAATTCAAGAAGGTATACGAATTTATTTATTTTCTGAATTTTGATTGCTTGTACAACTAGAATATAATTTCTTTACTTAACTAGTGGGATATTGTAAATCTATTGCATCAAATTGTTCAGTGGCTGGTGGATTGATCAAGATTGGTTATTTGTTTCTAAGAAACTTTTTTAAGACTTTCATAGAATGGTTTAATCAAATATTCTGCTAGTTATTATTATCAGTTTGTCATTACAACACGTTCAAAGTCGTTTTTCCTTACCCTACTTTATAACCGAACGTGACTAATTCTGCCATTTCTATTTACTTGTACACTTAATTTGTTTTGTCTACACTACATCTATCACTCCGTTTAAATATAAATGATCGTGTGACATACTTTCTCCTAATTACTAACATTAATAATTATCAATAAATTAACTGTAAACTGACATTTCTTCATTAGAAGCATTGTGTGTTATATTCGTTTGATATTATTTTAACACTATAGAAATAATCTTGCTTTGCTAATTACTAATGTATTGCTGCTAATTCCGTGAATGGCCTCCACTAGTAACAAACTGACAATTTATATGTTTGGAGTTAGCCTCGAGTAATCCACCAATCCTCCAACAACAATGACTGGCTTCACTTTTGCTATTTCATCAACGAAAGCTAATTCAAAGTCGAAGGCTAAAGTGATGTACTTCTGGCTGAATTCGCTTTATTTGGGTCGACTGAATTTGCGACTCAAATCTCAAAAAGCATGCTTTTTGGTGTAGCAAACGAATTGGGTTCCCTTGTTGGCGGCCTTTCTCGATGAATTATTTTATTTTCTACATGAGGTGATACATTTGTTTTGATTACTCGATTAAATTTTGCACAGTTTTAGATGGTGACAATCGTTTTTCCTAAGATTGATCCAAATGCAATATGATTAATCAATTGGTCGGACTTGACACCAAATCTTCCTTTGAATGTTTTCATATTGAACTGCAATTGTCCTTCATCTAAATCAAACCTGCACTGGGCGTTTGTCGTTTTGGTGCTCGGGTTGGACAGAAGTTCTCATCAAATATTAATCAACAAATTTGCTCATTCGAAACACTGCCACTGGACCCGTTTGTCTGTGTCGGCGCACAGGCCGTAAACAAAGTCATGCACGTAAACAGATGTCACTGCGTGCCCAGTGGCATTATTTATAAATTAGAATGCTTGTAATGTCCGTAATACGCCAATGACGCTTTATATTAATATACAGTAGAGACATTTGCAAACATTAATTTATGTATTGTTAATGTCAATCGAGCAATGATGGCACTTGTGAGAGGCAATTGCTGCTTTTAATCAGCCTATTTTATTAATCGTATAATGTACGATTTATGTATCGTATTATGATAGTTTTACAGTCGAATGCTGAACGCACCATGCCACTCAAACATAACTTTTGTTCTACGTAATTCTCAACCATTTCAAACTTGGCGCACATAAATTTACACAGTCATTTTCCAAGTCGAACTCATTAGTATATGCCTATGAAGTCTATTTGTGTGCATTCTAATTAAAATGTTTATGATTCAGCAAATAAGACAAAAGCTCCGCTCATACGAAATTCGTATTAAGAATTGAGATTGATTCGAACTAAATTCGAATTGAACACTTTTGTGTCGATATTAGTCGACGCGTTCTGTCTCTCGCTTTGTATTTTCTGTCTGTTCTTCTCTCCTCTTTCTCCCTTACTGGCGTTATTGGTGATCTGTCTGACTGACGTGATTCTATCTTTTCAATCTGCCCCGTGTGTTTCTTCAAAATGCGTAAAGGTCTCCGTATGAGCTCTGCCGCTGGAATGATTTCCCTGCTGGACGACAGCCAAGTGGAGTTGAAGGAATTCGCGCTCGGTCGTATCAACGAGGTGGTGGACGAGTACTGGCCCGAGATATCCGACGTCATCAGCAAGATCGAAGTTTTGTACGAAGACGAGCACTTTGGACAGCGTCAGTTGGCCGCTTTGGTTGCCTCCAAGGTGTACTACCATTTGAGCAGCTTTCAGGAGTCACTCTCCTATGCTCTCGGTGCTGGACCGCTCTTTGATGTGACCGACGGTTGCGAGTATGTGCGCACTATCATTGACAAGGCCCTTGACCACTACATCAAGCTGAGGAAGGCAAATGGCACAAGTGGCACCATTGTTCAGATGGACCCTCGTCTGGAGGACATTGTGTCACGCATGGTCGATCGAAGTATCGCCGGTGGTCATCACAAACAGGCAATTGGCATTGCACTCGAGACACGTCGTCTGGACATCTTTGAGCGAGCTATTCGAGCGAATGAGGCAGAGCTGCCCGATCTGATGGCATACTCTTTCAAGATTGTCATGGAGTTGATTGACAATGTGCACTATCGCAACGAGATTCTCAAAGTACTGGTCGAGCTGTACAAGAACATGCCCGTGCCTGACTATATCTCCATGGTTCAGTGTTTGATCTTTCTCGATGATGACACGACTATTGTACAGCTCTTGGAGAAGCTCATTCGCCAGTCGGACCACTCTGCCCTCCTTGCCTATCAAAGTGCATTTGATCTCTACGAAAGTGCCACACAACAGTTTCTGGTTCGCATTGTCGATGCTCTACGGTTGGCCGCTCCCATTGCTGGCGTCATTTCATCGAAAACTCCTTGTTCGACTTCTCCCATCTCTGGTTCTGCTACTCCCGCATCGGCTTCTGCCACTTCCTCTTCTGTTTCATCCACTCCCTCCTCGGGTTCTACACCAGAAAAGATGGATGCTTCCAAGCCCGAAACCAAAAAGGAGGACCTCTCCTCGGACGATGCCAAACGACAAGATCAAATTGAAAAGTTGATGCGAATCCTGAGCGGTGACGTGTCAAATGAGCTCGATCTTCAGTTTTTAATTCGTCACAACAAGACAGACATGATGATTCTCAAGCAGACCAAGGATGCATTCAGTCCCCACAACAGTGTGTGCCACAATGCCACTGTCATTGCGAATGGACTCATGAATGCTGGCACTACTTCAGATCGTTTCATGCGGGATAATCTCGACTGGTGAGTGTGCATTGAGTGACACTTTGGGCCTTTATCTCAATTGCTTTCCTAGGTTGGCTCGTACTACAAATTGGGCCAAGTTCTCTGCCACCGCGAGTTTGGGTGTCATTCATCATAGACACGAGAAGGATGCCATCAAGCTGATGGCTGACTATTTGCCCAAGGATGCTGCTGCTGCACAGGCTTCTGGCTATTCGGAAGGTGGTGGACTGTACGCACTTGGACTTATTCATGCCAACCATGGCACTAATGAAATCATTGATTTCCTCTTGAATGCTGTCAAGGGCACCGCTGGTGTGCCTGTTAGCGAGAGGGTTAAGCACGGTGGAAGTCTGGCTCTAGGCTTGGCCGCCATGGCCACTCATCGAATTGACCTCTATGAACAAGTGAGTGTGCCTGAGGGGGATAGCTAAGCTGAACCTAACCACCGGATTGTCTCCTTCTAGCTGAAACAACTGTTGTTCCAAGATGATGCAGTGACTGGAGAGGCAGCCGGTCTTGCCATGGGCTTGGTGATGCTCGGTTCAGCAGCACCAGGTGCAATCCACGATTTGGTGGCCTATGCAAGTGAGACTCAGCACGAGAAGATTCTCCGTGGTGTTTCCATTGGCATTGCTTTGCTCATGTTTGCCCGTGCGCAAGAAGCTGACCCACTGATTGAGACTCTGTGCAGTGACAAGGACCCAATCAAGCGACGATCAGGTGTGCACACCATTGCGATGGCTTATTGTGGCACTGGCAATAATGAAGTCATCCGGAAGTTGCTGCACGTGGCTGTGTCCGACGCAAACGACGATGTGCGACGTGCTGCGGTGGAGGCTCTTGGCTTCATTCTTTTTCGACTGCCCGAACAGTGTCCCAGTGTAGTGTCCCTTCTCTCGGAGAGCTATAATCCTAATGTGAGATATGGCTCAGCTATGGCCTTGGGCATCTCCTGTGCTGGCACTGGAAATAAGGAGGCACTTGCCATTTTGGAACCACTCACCAATGACAACAAGAGCTTCGTTCGACAAGGTGCACTTATTGGCTCGGCTCTCGTTCTCATTCAACAGACCGAAAAGTTGTGTCCCAAGGTGAAGCACTTTCGGGCTCTCTATCGAAAGATTATCGATGACAAGCACGAACATACCTTGGCCAAGTTTGGTGCAATCCTCGCTCAGGGTATCATCGATGCTGGCGGCCGCAATGTCACCATCTCCCTACAATCTCGCACTGGTCACACTAACCTGCCTGCAGTTGTGGGCATGTTGGTGTTCACCCAATTTTGGTATTGGTTCCCGTTGGCTCACTTTATTACGCTCTCCTTTACGCCCACTGCGCTGATTGGCCTGAATGGCAATTTGGTGATGCCCAAGATGGACTTTAAATCTGATGTGTCGCCATCGTTCTACGCTTATCCTGAGCCATTGCTTGCAAAGGAGAAAAAGGAGAGGGAAAAGGTGCAGGCTGCAGTGTTGAGTGTCACCGCCAAGGTGAACAAGAAGGTGGACGATAAAGTGGATGGCAAAGTGGCGGTGGAGAAGACCAAAGTTGAAGACCACAAGACCGTGCCCGAACCCACCTTTTCCATGTTGGCCAACCCGGCCCGAGTTATGCCTGGACAACTCAAGGCTGTGAGCCTTTCCTCTACCCGTTACAGTTCGGTCAAAAAGCCCACCATTGGGGGCATCATTTTGCTGAAGGATGGTAAACCATCCGAGACCGAAGAATTGGTCAAGCCGGTTGCCTCTGGTGGACCTGGACCCGAGGAGGAAAAGGAACCCGAACCACCGGCTCCATTCGAATACATCGAATAATATGGCCTAGCTCGAATGCAGCCATTCAACTCTTTATTTGTATTACCAAATTTTTAAATTCTCCATTATTTTTGTAATGATTCTCGATTAAACATTACCATTGTTATTATCATTATATTCTTGAAAAATTAAATTTGCTCATACAAATTTAGATTGATTCGAATTAAAGTTATCAATTTAGTAGTTGCGAACAAAGCAAAGTACCAAGTACTCGTTCTAAGCAACAATGTATTGCTCAGCATTATAATTGCCCTTTGACCTAAATGGTCATGAGTGTTCGGTTTGTTTGACTTTACTCAACAAGCTCGCCCACTACCACTCAAAAGTGTCCTCTTCGATTGCTCTTCAACATGTACTGGAACGCTTCTCCGTTTCGCTCCCAAGCAGTGCTTTTCAGCCTTTTGGTTGTGGTGATCCTTGTTGCTGCATTCGTGCCCTCGGTGGTGGCCCAAAAAACTGATGACAAGGTCTTGAAAATAGATCCTCCTGGTCAAGTTTTACTAGAAAATCCGAAATCAATCACTTCGGACAATTCGCAGAGGTCAGCAAAGCACAATGTGGATCCTCCCACTATTACTGCCCCGAATGGTGATGTCATTGGTGGTGATGGCGAAAAGAAGAAGAAGGGTATCTTTAAGAAGACCTGGAAGGGGATAAAGAAGAACCCAATTAAGATTTCCATTGGTGCCGCCGGCATTGTCGGTCTCTCCTACTGGCTCTACAACAAGTATTACGCAAGTGGTGGTGGGGTCACGCCAAAAGTTCAAATAGGACTTCAACAGATGATGCCTGGTCTCAGTGGTGGTGCTTTTAGTGGTCAAGCAGGCAGGCCAGTCGAGAAGCCTAAATCACAGTCCTCAAACGCGACTGTGTGGTGGATTGTTGCAGGCGTGGTGGTCATCGCTCTACTCGTCGGTGGCTTCATTGTGTCTAACGTCAGTGGAGACAACCAGGAGCAGATGCAAGACCGTGACGATGAGATGGAACGAGGCGAGAGACGACGACACCATCGACGTGCTGACCGAGGCGGCCACAGGAAGCGACACAAGAAACAGAGGAGAGACCATCGATGAAGAGCCAATTAACCAACGGTGCGCCTAAGACCTGGCCAACTATGTGCCACTCACACAGGTCTCAATTAAAGGCACTTTGTTTGTATATGAGTGTTTAATAAATGTTTAATTGACATGTGCAATGTGAGTTTGTGTTGACACATCGGTGTCATGGTGGTCTTCGGAGTGTTTCGCACTAGACTCACCATCATCGATCGATTGAGCGGTGGACATGACATCATCGTCCTTTGTCACAATGTACTGCAGTTGGATATCGAGACAGTGTGCAGTACACGGGTAAACAGAGACTTGTGATTAAAGCGAAATCACATGTGCACTCTGGCACCAACGACTGCCTGCTAGTGAGAGTGCCGTGTGGTTGCTTCGAGACGAAGTGCATGATTTGTTGCCGTTGTCCACGATATCATCGATCGAAGTCGACTTCGAGAGCGGAAATTGGCCATTAATCATAATTCACTTTGAGAGACGTTACTAGGTTTTTCTTATATTTCAGTGGTCATCATAAAACAACAGGCAATGCATCGATTTTTCATTCACCTCCACCATGGACCACCATGACGCCGAACGTGCTCTCAAGTTGATCGTCTAATATTGGATCATTAATTATTTACCTTTTCGGGGTGATGTCTCTTCTGAAGCCAGAAATGCACACCTTGTTACCGTTGGTTATAGGCCTTGTGGTTTGGCTAAGTCTCGGGACCCACAACAGTCATTCCGGGACTCCAATTCTTTGTGGTCGATCGACATCAATCGTTATTTCATTCTTCCTGAACCGTAAATAGACATTCATTCAATTGTTAAATTCACATTTCACGCTTTCTAAACTAAATTAGACATTTCCCAAAGGCAAATTCCAATGGTATGACTGATTTTATGTCTAAATGTGTAAATGGCTCTACTCTAGTCCGTGTTCAGTGATCGCACTGATAGCAATATTATATTATAAGATAAGAACAGTTTCGTGAGGCAGTCTATTGCACTGTCAAAAGCGAACCTCGCCAATGTAATAATCGGCCGACTGGGAAATATTAGCTCAACGCAAGACCACATTAGAAGTGGCATTGGCGAGACAATTAAGTGGCCGGTCAGCTTCTCACCAGTTACCAGTTGAGCCTTACTTAAAGAAATGCAAAATGAGTCAACTACACTCACTCTTAATATTAACATATGTTTTCATTTATTAGCTTATTTTGTCATTGAGTTCGCATCACTTGGTCTGCACCTTTGTCCGCTGGAAGGCAACGTGCCAACAAAGGCACTTTCCCGAGCCGATTTGTCCGACTTTAACATGTTCGACTTGGGCACGGTTCGGTTACCAATCCGGCGAGTTCAAGGTTAGTGGATAGACCTTGTAATTAGTTGTTTTAAGAGCCACGATTTGGTCTTGGTAGAATATGCATCCTTTGTTGGCCTGAAGTGGCATCTTTCAAGGCTGCATCGACAGGCAGTAGTTCAATTCAATCCAGTGCGGTCTCTCCTCTCTGGACTTTGCACACCGAACACATCATTGGCTTGGCAGATTAGTGTCGATAGATGCCATTATTTGAGGAGACATTGACCAATACTTTGCATTTGTCTCCACTCGGCCAAATTAAACAAATCTGTCTGTTTGCAACGGCCAACGAATAACGGATTAGTCGGTGAGCCAGTTAAACTTATAAGTGTACAACCAGTCTGCTAATCTAAGTCAGTCTTAGTACTATGTCTTTGGGTGCTGACATGCAGCTTCAATTAGCGCCAATTGGAGCCGCACTTATTAACACATTTATATCCGAGCCGAGTCAATTGTGCGTCCAATTAGGACACTCTTGTGTAGTGTGCTATGTTCGCTCGATTCGATTGCCTTCAATTTGGACAGTTCACTAAGCGTTCGAGATAATTCCGCGGATTCGTTATAACGTAATTGAGCCATGAGCGTCACTTGGACTTTACATTTCACTCACCTATTTGCTACGTGCCTTATTAGTCAATCGATTGGAATGTTACGCCCATGTACCATCACTATCACTAATTAGCATTAATGCTCACCGCGAAGATGATCTCAGTGGCTACTCAAATACCAGACCAGCCACCGAACACACGAGAGTACGAAATTATCGTATTGCGCGATTCGATCTGTCCACACTGCAAATGGCCTTCATAATACCAGTCAGCTGTGATCGCCACAAAACCAAAGCCGATGACCCGACATCAATTGCCACACAATGTACACCTAAACAACAAACGTCTAGTTCAATTTGGCATGGTTGGCCTGTTCTTTGGAAGCTGCTCAGTTCGGTGCTCACTCTTAAGATATCTTTACCACCTCAACGCACAATATACAAGTCGGAGTCGTTTGCTCGATAAACGAATTATAATTATTATGAAAAAGTAAATTTTTCTCGATTACGGCTCTGTCGGTGAGGTAATAATACTCATTCGCAAAAGTAATGAGCCGAGCTAAAGGGGAAAGTGACACATAATAGATGGAGCTAGTGGCTCATTACATTTGCGAACGAGTAATAGATGGTTCCTTTTTAGTTCGTTCACTAGTCCTTGGCCTGGTCATTCCGCTCACATTTGTCCTTGTGTATGATGTACAATTTGGTCGGCAATACCTGTATTCGAGTCATATTCAATAGACCACTTGAATAAAGCACTTGTCGATGGCATCACTGATATTATTGATGGTGTTATCATGGGGGCCAAGTTATGTTTCTCTTATGGTTCGCCTAGCAAACCACTGTCGTTCGCTGTCTTTGACCATCTCACCGTCCGTCTGGCCATTAGTCCATCCGAGAGGTGATCGCCATTTGCATCGTGCCAAATTCCTTGCCAAACAATGGGCGTCAGTGCAAAGTCCGTGTTTGTGCACTCGGCACAGTCACTTATTCTCTACTCAGCTGAAGCAGCACGATTTGTATGGATTAATATTCAATTTGTCAAAAGTGTAGGTAATCCATGTAAAGTGAATGTCGGTGCTGGTGTTCGTGTGTGTGAGTGTTCAAACGCGAACATCGCCACCGATGGAGCCAGTCGTGAGTGAATACGAATGCATAATGCAGCCAATGGCAGGTCGCTCAACTGGTGCCCGACACACTAAACACCAAACACAATACAACACCAATACATTTGTGCTGATGTTCGCATGTGTAAGGACTCACCTGGACGAGCAAAGACGCATCATCATCGATCTCTGTCAGACGTGTGCGCGAGTGCCACTGCAATTAGAGGTGAGCCACCAAAGGTTACCCAACACAACACACACTACACATGGGCCAAGATGGCCAACTGAACTGTGGACACCGAGGGACAAGTGAAACAGGAAGCCGTCGGTCGATGAGGTCACTAAAATTGATCATCGTCCATGAAACGACCACGGACAACCACTCGGGAATGCTAGGCGGCCAGTGAAATGTGTTTGCTTTTCATTATGTTAGTGTTCTGTGTTCTGTGTCCGTTACGTAATTGTCAATGGACCATTCACATCAAAGACATTGTGCATTCGATCAAATTTCAAGAATTCAAATTCGATCGCATATCTTATCATATAACTCCAATCATAAATCCCCCGAACCAATATTATCCAATTCCACGAAATCACATTATGATACTAGCCCCCCAAGTCATCTCAACGGTCAATCAACTCAACCATTCAATTGCACCAGCTGGCACAGTAATGTCTCGACTCAATCTAATTCAATTTAGAAATTTTATTTGACGCGCAGTTGGCAATATATTTGCTCACTTGTGCATTCATTGTGCATTCATTGCATCACGTTCATCTCACAGCCACCAGTTGAGTGAGTTTGGCCACGTTTGGTGGTTGAACTTGAACTGCCGTTTCGTACAGCTTTCGTGCTTGTTCTAGTGGAACGACACGATCATCCTCGGCGTGTAGAATCAAAAGTGGACAGTGCACCGATGACAGACAGGCGATGGAGTCAAAGTTGGTGTCCGGATTGGTCACAAGCGGGTCACGGATGCAAAAGTCAAAGTGTGGCAGAAAGCAGAATAACTTTCCGAGAATGTGCTTGGTGGACATATCGCAGATGCTAGAGGAGTGGTGCTTTAGTTAGTTATGTACAATTAGACAAATAGATACACACATACCTGGAAAAGGGTGATTGAAGCACTGCGCCCAGTGAAGTGATAGTACGAGGCAGTGTGCTGAGCAGTCTGATCATCACAGCCGTGCCCAGCGAATGTCCCCACAGAATTACTCGATTCGGTGCGACGCCCTGTTGCAGAATCCACTCATAGACAGCTCGCGTATCGGAGGTGATTGTGTCGGCAGTTGGTGTCACCGGAGAAGAGTCCACAAAGCCACGATAGTCAAAGGCCACCACATGACAGCCCATTCGGTTGATCTTTCGGTAGAGGTGAGTAGCGTAGGACCGATCGCCACCATGAGGGTACAGCACCACCAGTCGACCCATCAGCGCAAACATTGCCCGACTGGTGACCTGTTGGGTGAAAGTGTTCTCCGGTGGCGGAATGTGCCACACTCCCAGTGTGATGTCTTTTCCATTGGGCAGGTAGAATGTATTCACTCCCTCGAACTTGTCCGGCACCTTAATTTCGCCCAACTTTTGAAACCACAAACTGTGCGCAAACACTACTCGATAGTGCATTGGACTGAATTTCTTGAAGAACAGTGGAATGAACACGTGATGGTAGAGAAGTAGACCAACCACAATTTCCACCACCATAATGAAATAGTAGAATACCTCAATAAGCCATTCTGGACATACAAATTCGGTAGACTCGACGAGTGTGGTTGCGAACATCTTCTACAGTGAAACGTGTCACTTGAACTGGCTCTTGCCATGGGAAAAGATGCCAATGGAGATCGAAGTAAAAGACAATGCGTAACAGAATGAGTGGCAGTATAATGGTGAACGAGTAGACGATCTTGTAGAATTGAGAGTGGGTGTATGGTGGTGGGCTGATTGTCTAAAGAGAAAACGATTAACAAGACCAGACAAGAGACAAAGGCTTACCTTATGGGACGTGTTGTAGGTTGACATGTTCTACAACGGGGCTCAGTTCAGTCAATTCAAACACTTTATATATTCAGATCTGACTCGATCAATGGCCAGTCATTAGACTAGAGGGAACTGTTCTGAGTAACAATCAATGTTCCATTTGGAAACAATGACGATTTGTTCGACTAATTGTTTGGAACACTGCTTTCTCTCGACTATTGAGTTAATTCCATTTCTAAATTAAACCATTGACAATTGACCAATTTGTCTTTTATTTAAATTTGATAGGTGGCGCTGCGAGCGAATATAGGTCCCATATTATAGGATAAAGCGTGTGTATTGTGAGCTTGTCTCTTGCTCTGTTGCACTCTCTGTCCGTCTTGTTGGGCTGCCTCATTTCTCGATTGTTCGTGTGATTGTGATTCTGTCCACCTTGGCCAGTCTTAAACATCGCTCTCCAAGCGATTCACCAAGTTCCATCCCAACTAGTGCATTTCCAAATATACCGGTCCAGTCCTATCTTTCCACTGCTTTATTTATTTGTTTGGCTGTTCACTGACCGGCTAGCTGCCGAATCTGCTTTAACACGTAAGTGAACTGTCATTGTTCGCTAAAGCGTCACTTGTTTTTCATTTGTCAACCGAATAATTCATTTTTCATTATTTATTAGGTTAATTTAAACTAGGGTTGATTTAACCCAATTCTATAACTCATTCACCAAATATGGCTAATATTGCTCTGACACGATTGGCCGAAGAACGAAAAGCTTGGCGCAAAGATCATCCATTTGTGAGTTCTGTTTGTGTATGTTATCATAATTTTATTGTAATTGTTCACAGGGGTTTTTTGCTAAACCGGTGCGAGGTCAAGATGATACTTTAAATTTGCAAGAATGGGAATGTGCAATTCCCGGAAAAGCAAAGGTAGATAGAATAGATTATTCTTATAAATTGCTATTTATTTATTTATTTTTAGACTGCTTGGGAAGGTGGATTGTATAAATTAAAAATGTACTTCAATGACGACTATCCTTCTACACCTCCAAAATGCAAGTTTGAACCAGCTCTATTTCATCCCAATGTGTACCCCTCTGGAACCGTGTGTTTGTCTTTGTTGGATGAAGAAAAGGACTGGCGACCATCGATTACTGTAAAACAAGTGCTGCTTGGCATTCAAGAACTGTTAAACGAGCCCAATATCAAGGATCCCGCACAAGCGGAAGCCTACACGATCTTTTGGTATGCTATATATTAATACATTTTATCATATGTTTTCTAACTCGATTTCATTATTTCAATATAGTAACGATAGAGATGATTATGAACGAAAAGTTCGTGTGCAAGCCAAGAATAATGTCCCACGAATGTAATTTCCTTATTACCTCCACGAACACCTTTCCGTGTTAGATCAAAGCACGTTTCATAAAACCAATTGTCTTCTTCATTTTACTATCTTTATCTTATAATAGTTTAAACTTTAAACCTAAGTTATGTCAATAAATTGATATGCTTGTCATACTTTTCTAGTTCTATTTGAATATTTTTCATCAGATTTTCATTTTTATGATTGAATCCGTCAATTGAAATAATTCAATTGCAAATTCAATCAGTAAAAGTTTACTTTAAACCACTCAAAATGGAAAAATGTCTGTAACGAAACAGTTTCGTCGAAACTGTCTAACTCCTCCAACAAAGTACGTCTAAACTAAACTAAACTAAACAAAAGCAGCAAGCATTTCAGCTCTTCGCTTGAACAATTGTACTTATTAATGTGAAACGTCTACATGTGCTTGAAAAGCCATAATTAAGATAATTAATTTGTAATTTGGCCAGAACAATTTGTTTATATACTCAAAAACTCAACAACAATGGCAAACGGTAAGTAATATTTATGAGAAGTTGAATTCAAAATGTACATTTCTTTTCTAATCTATTGTAAAGTTTAGTAAGATCAGCAATGATTCATTACGCATTCAAAAATGCACCAATTGTGTTACAAAGTTTGATAATATTATCTTTGCTTGCGAGATATGTTCGGATTTCAAATTATGCACTCAGGTATGTCTATTCATTTACATTCATCATCACTGAATAACACTGTATGCCTTTATTGATATTTGTAGTGTTATGTTTGCAGAGTTGAACTTGGCCATCATAAAGCTTCACATGCCTTCAAAGTTATCGTGCGTTATTTTTAATAATAATAATATTTTTGTGATTTTAATATAGTTTATTTGGTATTGAATTTTGTTTGCTATTTTTAATAGGACTTGGCCAGTTTTACCTTGTTTGATTCGGAACAAAAGCTTGAAAATAATGCGGACACTACTGTTCACAAAAGTGGATCTATGCCCAAACTTAAGACATTTTCACTACAATATAAACCAAGAAGGACAAATTTTTGTGAAACCCTTTGAAAAAGATAAGGCTAAGTCTTTTCAGCACAGATACACTGAAAAAACTTTATCACTAACTTGGAGAATTAAAGATGAAATATATTTGTTGGATTTAATCGATCGATTTGGCTATGACAATTGGAATGCTATCGCCGAAGAGTTGGATCACTCGATGGAAGGCATTACAGCAGAGGAGGTGGCAAACCACTATTTGCTGCATTATGTACTTACCGATATTGGTGACGATACTTTCCAATGGAAATATGATCTCCAACGCCTTGCAAATGCCTTTTACCACTACGAACACAAACGAACTTATTTTGAATCAATGAAAAATGAAGATATTCAATTTGAATTGGATAATGTTAGTTACATGCCCAAGCGAGATGACTTTAGTGTAGAGTTTGATGAGAAGGCAGAAGAGGAAACCATTGGAAAAGTAATGTAACTTTGAGAATCGTGCTAGAGATAACATGATTGCAAGATGCGCTTTGCTTACTCTTGTGACTTACAACCACAGACTTGCCAAACGACTGCGAATGAAGTCGATTGTTCGCAAATATGATCTTGTCGAAAAGTTCATTAAACAAAGATATCAATCTCAAAGCAGCGACCAAAGCATAACAACAAGTACCACCACTAAAACACTTCCATCCAACAAAAGTCCATGGAAATCACGTAAACAGCTAAGCAAGTCAGCGAATACTCAACAACTAGCTCAACCTGCTGAACAATCTGCAGAATCTCAACAAGACCACACTAACATCTCTGCGTTTAGTCCATTTTTGTTCTCCGAGTCAGCTTCAAAATCTATACCTTAATCTTCAACGAGAATATGCACTTAAGGTAATTATTCGTAAATTGCTGAAATACAGGTGTCGTGGAATTTTTGAGATTAAAGAAATTAAAGAGGACCTGCGAAAACGAATGAAAACAAACGAAGGTATATGTGTATATTCTTTCTTTGATTATTCACGGTTCACTTGTCCTTCACAGACGAACTCGAATCTAACGATCGTCTCATCATCTGAAGCACATGTCGACATCCTTACTGTCATTATGTCAAGGATCCTTTGTGGTGTAAATGGCAATGAGGACCTCTCTCAAGTCTCCACTCATCTATCCCAACGATTGACTGTGTAAAATTGATTGACTACTCGGTCGGAACACTTTGGCCAATGTCCACCGGTCACTGTCAATCGTTTGTTGCTTAGGAAAATTTTCACTCTTTTTATTATTATTGTTCTTAATTTGCTTTTGTTACTTTCTCTCTCGATTTGTTTGCTTTCTGTTGTTTCGATCATTAATTAATTATTATAATGAGCATCGTTGAATATTTTTGATTAATTGATAACTATTATATCTATAAATATGTCTGCTTAGTAATGTTGCTATTACCGGAACGTGAAACGAGCTAATAAACAAATCAACCTGTGACGATGCGATGAACTCTTTTTGGCATTATCCGATCAATAGGAGAATGGCTGTGTGTAGTGAGCGCGAGTTTGTGAGTGTATTTGTACTTGCAAATTGATTGATTGACTGCCACCGACGAGTGTAATAAAAAAAAAAAAAAAAAAAAAAAAAAAAAAAAAAAAAAAAAAAAAAAAAAAAAAAAAAAAAAAAAAAAAAAAAAAAAATATGCCATCGAATCAATTGACAGTCGACTTTAATTGGCCGGAAAGAGGGCACAGACAGAGGAGTCGACCATCAGTGAATGCAACTTGCCATTTGGTGGAGTGTGTTCGATGTGTTCGGAGCACGATGAACATTTTCATTATCGGTGGGTTGGTCTGAATCTCTGGCTCACTTCCTTTCCAGCTCTCCACTTCCAGCTTTCGGCCACCACCAGCAAAGACTAGTGAGTCAGTCAGTGACAGGTCAATTGGTTTTATTCCCCACCTCATGCTGCCTGGCCAGCTTCCTCGTGTTCATTCAATACCTCAGTGCGTGTCTCTATCTGTGAGTACTGTGGTGCTCTGTTGTGTTCAGTTGTCGTTTCGATTGAATCGATCGCTCAGTTTGTCAGTATTTCGCTCTGTCCATTCTGCATTGTCTCTCTCGTTTGGTAGCCAATGCAACCATTTTTAACTGTCCCTTTCGTGCTATATCCATTTTCCAGGGCCTGTCTCTTTTTGTCGCCAATGACTCGCCATCCGTGTGCCGTCCTCTTCACCTGTCCTTTGCCTATCACTTTGGCTATTCGTCATTTAGTGCACGGATATTGGCTGTGGCGTATATATCCTGCTTGGTCCAGATGGTCATAACTCACTGTTATGAGGCAAGCAGCGATCAATACCAAAGGTACAATAATTAGACGGAAACTACTTGAATGCAATCGAATCGCATCCGTCGCCATTTGCAATTGCATTGCATTGGAAGATGACAGAGTGGAATTTATCTGCTCACGTAAAACTATCCAGAACGCTCGAGCGAGGACGCATCGTGTCAATTACTAACATCTAGTCTTGTGCTCCTTTGCTCTTTCCTCCACGCCAAACAATGGCCAAACACGAGATATCCAATGTACACGATGCCCTATCAGATAGGCCCGAGCTATCTATTGTGAGGCCAATCACGGTGGACAAACTGCGACCTAACAGCCAATAAATAAAGCTATTAGCTGTACCAGCAAACGGATACTGTCCACTACTGGTAAAGTGATAGTTTGTAGACAAAGTCAACTGCACACAATCGCATACACATTGTGGCCAGCAATTAATAATGAACAGTAATGGTGGAGTGAGTCAATCTTGGACGATGTTCACTGATCACTCCGGTGGAGAGCATGCCGTCATGCATTCATTGCAGAATGGCACTAGATCACATCGATTGTTTGCAAGTGAGAATGCACTTGTGCTAAAATGTGGATAAAGAGCTTGCAACATGCATACAAACGATGTAATTAGCGCCCTTTAATTACTTCATTCGACTAATGAAATGAAATGTGTGTGAGTGTGTATGTGTGCAAGACAAAACAAAGAATTCGGACTTAAATTGGGCGATTGTTTTCCTTGCCACTGACTGACACCGAATCATGCAAACCAACAAAAACAGACACGCAATTTCGATTTCGCAGCAAAAGGCCACAAAGATGCGGGGTAAAGGCGGACCGGACTCGAACCCACAAAGACGTCTTCAACCATTTGTCCCTTTGTTGTGGTGGCGGCAAGATTGTTATTTGTACCGACACTGCCGTACAGAAATGGGACCAAATTACACATTAAATGTAAAGGACTCACACTGGTACAACACAAACAGCCCATCAACGTCACAGACAGAAACGGTTCCAGATATATTTGGTTGTACTGCCCGAGCCCGAGTGGTGTTGTCGCATTAATGAGAAAAGTGGTGGTCTAATGCATTCGGCGTTCACCGCATTTTGTCGAATGCATTAGACTGAGCCAAAAACGTCAAATGCATTCGACCTTTTTGAAAATGACCGAATGTATTTGACCGAAATAGTACATTTTAACTATTTGTAAATGGTCGAATCCATTTGACCATTTTAAAATGACCGAATGTATTTGACGAAATATTTTATTTTATTTATTCGAAAATGGTCAAATCCATTCGACCTTTTTGAAAATGAGCCAGGAATTACCGAATGTAATTGAAATGAGCATTAAAATGTTATTATTAATTTTAGTAAGGTACATTGAGGCAATATTTGTTACAATTAAAGCAAAATACAGCGAGAATATCATTATGTAAACAAACAAAAAAATACAATGTGGTAATACAATAAGCATATATAAAAAACATTGTATCGTTATTTCTTCCTGTTTCTTTCGGACATGGCCAAACTTGTGCCAAATTTGGCGTGCTTGGTCTTGATTGGGGTCGGAATGCCAGCCGCTTTGCGAGCCTTTTTCTCCAAACGATTTTCACGGCTAAATTGTTTGCCAAATCTGTCCATCATTAGATCCTATTAAATGATTTACATTAAATTAAATTCAAATAAACTCAAATGTTTATTACCGTAAGACGTGTCTTCTTCAAGCTAGTTTTAGTTACTCCAGTAATGAAGCCAATATTCTTTGGGTCCTTAGAACCTTCAATTTCACGAAATTCGTCATATCGTTCTTCAAGTCTAGGGAAAGCGAACAAAAGGCCAACAAGGAAATCTCGTCGATCCACTGGAGACATTCCGTGCCGGTAAAACAAGCTCAAAATGTCTCGATATCGTTTAAGTAAACGAGTTAATCGTTTAGAAAATGTCATCCAGTCTGAGCTTATGATTGTATCATCTTTGTCTTGATCGGTAAGCCAATTGAAAAGTTCGCCAGAAAAGCGCCTGTACTTGAACTTAGTTGTGCGCAAATTGTACTTCGTATTATCGTAAGGATCCTCGACCAACCAATTAGGCATCTTTTCGCGGGGTGTTACCTCTTCTTCGCCCACTAAATATCCACATTCCTTAATTGGATTGTTGGCAGATATAGTTTGACTTTGATCGCTGTCATCCGCCTTGTCGTCAATTTCTTTTGCTTGATACGGTCGTGTCATTCTCTTGGTCATTTTGTGAAAGTTCTTTTTTGTAGATCTTCTTCAGTGAATTTCTCATAATCATCATCATCTTCATAATCCAAATTGACCCGATCGTCTGTAGATAATACAAAAGTAAACAATCAATTCTCAACTTAGGCAAAAATAATTTATTTACCATTTTCTTCGTTTTTGCTAAACTCGGGTTTCTTATAAATCTTTCGCTTCATGCATCGTTTTTCTTAAAGTAAAAAAAATAGTCAGGAAACAATAATTTTAAACACACATTCGTAGATAATTAAACTAACCGTTAGGATCGATGTTCTCGTAATTATCAGTCATTGTGACACGAATGTAAAATGAAGAAGAATTTGTGTGCCAGTGTCAGAATACGAAAAAAAATCGTTGGATGGGTAAGTGGAAGTTGAAGAAATCACAGAGCGACCGATATGAATGACCGTTGCTAAACAACAAGTGGCAGTGTGTGTCGCACAACTGTTTGTGAGTGAGCGCGCTCACAGGTGAACCGTTGAGTTGAATTTGTCAGTTAGAGTTGCTTGTGATTGGCTGATTGGTTTGTGCGCATGAGTAGTAATAAAATACGTTTGATTTTCGTTTTGTTCGTTTTCACAACGTTTGTCAGTGTCAAGTGCACTGCAAGTTGCACTGTGCAACCCTTCTGCTCTCGTTGCTGTCACTTCTAGAGCAGTCTTCCTCCAATCAAGTTGCAAGTTTTGTGCCTGCCGAACGATTACATTTAAAATTATTCTTGTTCTCATCATCCAAGTCTCTTCGAATGACATCAAAAATGACAAAAGCAACCAAGAGGAACCGAATGTTATAGAGGATCTGACTTTCGAGGAAGTCATGAACAAATTACTCGAATTCGGTCCGAACAAAGATTTGGCAAAGTCCAAGAAATGTCCGAAATGCGTTTTACGTCTATTTAACGCCGTTGGTTTACTGAAACATATTGAGAAGTTCCATCCAAATTTACAACGTCACGGAAAGTATGTACCAATTTCTTATTTATATTTGTGTTTACATATTATTTTTATTAGGCCTCCTATAGAGCTACAACCAATGGAACCAACTATGGAAATGTATGAAATAGAGAGAAATTATTCGGATTCCGTGGAAATTGAGTTGGTGGATGATAACGGAGTCGTCTTGCCGAAAATACATCAAGTTGAAGAGTATTATTATGTTGAGCCTGCAGAAGACGAAGACGACGACGAATATTCGAATTATGCCGATATGAACGAAGTTGTCCGAATCATTGAAAGCGTAAAAGATCATCCATTTTTTAAGGTAAATTTGTTTGAAATCTGTATGTTTCTAATTCTAATTATATTTTTTATTACTTTTAATATAGAAAGTCATTAGGCTTGTTTTTAAGTAAAAAAGCACTTTTCCTTCCTGCCAAACACATCAACCAAACGATCGCTGAAGCTCTCGAAATATGTTCTGACGAGATGGACTCGACTAAAACAAGAATCGATGACTCCATCAGAGTTTGCCGAAGTGAATATTTACAAGACTATTATTTACAAAATGTTTTGCAAACTTATATCAAGCCAGAAGCCTTTGAGCTCCAGTCAGGTTCCTTTTCACTCATTTCATTGAGAGCTCTATGTACAAAGTATCTAATGAACAAATCATTTCGGGACAAAATCCTACGTGAACGGGCCGAAATGGATTTAGAGAAGAAAGTAAAGCGACTACGGAATGGAGGATTTATCGAATCAATGATGGATGGCGAATTCTCTACTCGAGTTCGTGGGAAAGAGAAAGTTGAAATATCTATTGACGATATTCAACTTGTCGCAAATGGCCACCTCAAATGTACAATGGTGTACTGTACCTTCCCCGACTTGCCTTATCCTCAACGTGTTCAGTCCAATTCGATCGAAATTCTCGCAATTGCAAAGCGACGAACTTTGAATGAAACTGATGACCCGATGGCTGCCCTCTTTTCTAAAGTAAAAGAGGAAATTCAAGATTTATCTACAAATGGAATTGATATTGAAGGCGAAAACATCAAAGTCGCAATTTCTACATTTGTTGGTGATAATCTCGGTATATATGAACTCCTTGGATACAAAAAGAATTTCAACAACAACTGTTTTGTTTGCCGCTTTTGTGACGCGCCTGGGCATGCCAAAAAGAAAGGCGGCGACTCAATTCAAAAAAAGTCAAACACCGAAAATTGATTGAAAAATCTGATGTACCTTTGAGCAACTTTGTATTTGATGGATGCGATCATATGACCAGATGGGTTGTTGGGCCCCCGGATTTAATGCATGATATCCCTGAGGGAGTTGGTCAACGGGTTGGAATTGAACTTTTCCTAACCAAACTTGCGAAGAATTTCGAATTGGACGCATCAGACGACTTCAAGGCCTCATACCAAGTTATACTCGACCGTTTCAATGAATTCACTTTTCTGGAGGACAGACCAAAATTAAAATGGATTTCTCAGGATGAAGGCTTTGTTTTGGAGGGTAAAGCGATCCAGGTTTGTTGAGTTTATTTTCAATACATTTTGTTAATTTGTTATCTTTATGATTTAGAAGCTTGAAGTTCTCTTAAAACTTGATATTATTTTGTTTAAGGAGTTTGAACTTTTTCCTCAGATGGAGTTGGACAAGGAAAGTCGAGTTCTGCTGAATGCGTTGGTTCAACTTTACGCAAACATGAAAGAATTCACTCTACTTGCGTTTGCTTCAAAATTCAGCCCAGAAGACCTCACAAGACTGAATAGTTTGTCCGACAAAATCATCAAAGATTATCAATTTGTCAATCCTGGCGCTGAAGTCTTTTGCAAGCTGCATCACTTGTCTCACTATGGCGACCTTATCAAAAAAATTTGGCCCTTTGTATCTATATTCGTCATGGCACTATGAACACAAGCATCAATTTAGCAAAAATATTGCTGATATTATGAGATGCTTTTTGGATCCATGTATGACGATTCATAAAAGACATCAAGCAATGAGGGCATACATTGAACTAGAAACAAACTTCTTGGAAGTAGACCTTTTCCCCGAATACCAGGAGAAGCACCTCGAGTTTTTAGATAAACTGCCCGACGATGATAAATTTTTTTATCAATTTGCCTTCTACTTTGAATCCTTTCAAGCTCAAAAAGAATGTTTTACGAAGAGTCAAGGATGCACGCAAAAAGTACTGGCTGCTTACAACCAAATTCTGGAAGAACATTCAAGACGAAAATATATATTGTGAAGGTTCGTTGTACGAAGAAGAATTAACTGACGATTCTCGACCAAAACTGAGGCAACACCATGTATCAAAATTGCAGTACCTTAGAGTGACTGCCGAGAAAAAGTATATTTTATTAGACAATTTGCATTTCGCAAATGATTTCTTGTTTAAACTAGATAATGACAATTTGTTAATCGAATGGATTCATTAATAATGGTAATAAAGCCTTTTAATATTGTTATATTGTTTTGTATAATTATTAGATAAAAAAGGTCAAATGTATTCGACCATTTTCAAAAAAAAAGTCAACACAGATATCACGTCAAATGCATACGACCCTTTTGAAATTGTCTAATGTATTCGGTCATTTTCAAAAAGGTCGAATGCATTTGACGTTTTTGGCTCAGTCTAATGCATTCGACAAAATGCGGTGAACGCCGAATGCATTAGACCACCACTTTTCTCAGTGTTCGAGCGAATTGACAAATGAGTTCCGCGTCATTAGTGTGCTGTGTGTTGCGCACCTGCAACCTAATCTCGATGCAATATTGAATTACTAACCGTCAGATAAATTCAATGCCCGAAGCGACTGTATATTTTGGAAACGTTGTGCAACCTGAGATGCTTCCAATTGGTGCCGAATTGTGTGCCTCATTTAATCACTCACTCGGCTCCACTGGAATGCTTCAATAAAGCGACTTAACTGTGTGGAACTAGGAGTGGCCATTAATTTCCATTGAGTGAGGCACAACAATCGAAATGGAGCAAAAAAGCTTATTAATGAAAGTGGATGCTTGTTAGTGTGCGAGTGAAGTGAGTGGCTTGCCCGATTGAACATTGGGCCCGTTTCCGTAGGGTGAAGTCAGTACTCCGTAGTCCGACGTCGGACAGAGTTGTTGTGCCGAGTGGGTGCATAATTCGGTGACACATTGGCGCGCTTGTTTACTGTGTGCTAATAGGATTGAGTCTCAATTTGAAGGCCAATTTAGTGCTCTCCGTTCGTTATAGTGGCACTAAACAAGTGCAATGAGCGGACACAAACAAACCGAAGACTGGACATTGATGGCCACTGCCTAGGCACGAGAGGGAGGATCGCTTTTGACTGAACCTTGCCTGAAAGGATACAGCAGAATACACACAGGTAATCGAGCACAAGAAGTCTTAATCTGCGATGTTCACACTAAAATGTACATTTTTATTAATGAAAATAAATAAAACTAATCGTCAATACGACTTTTACAAGAGTATAAAACTATGTTTGCATAAAATTACATCATTACATGATTTATACTTAAATATAATGAAAATAGTTAAAAGCTGAAACGATACTAAATAGAGAAATTCATTGAATACAGAACTGAGATTCTTTTTCACAGTTCAATTTGGCGATATTGGGAAAAATTGCACACAGAATTTGATTGAGCCGACCAAGATTGAGCGTAATGGCGTGTCGCCCTTTGAGACGAAGAGTGCATGTCTGGACAGAGACAAGTGGAGTCAACAGTTCGAGGTCCTCTTTGGACCATTGGTCAAAGTAGATGTAAAAGCCATAAAGTTGCACTTCGGCCAGATTGGGCAGAAGACTCAGTACATTGATCAGTTGAGGGGTGAGATGATTTTGCTGTGTAGGAAGAGAAAAAGAACATTTCAGTTTTATATTATCGTAACAATCAAACCAAACTTACGTAACAATAGTCGTGTATCTGCAATGTACGCAATGAAACAAACTTGCAGCAAACAAATAGCCACAATAGTTCATCGTTTGTTCGAATTGGCAAACTGAGATGAGTGATAGCGCAAATCAATTCAGGACAAAACCATTTGGCCACTTGGGCACTGTTGAGCGAATAATTCGAGCCAGAGAGATAGAGTCGAGTACAGTGCGCTCCAAGATGGGGGATAAAGTCGAGTGACTCACAGGAGCCTGCATATGAGAAATGCTTCAGTCGGCCAAACAATTCCGGTGACAATAGTTTGAGAATATGCGCAAAATTTCCACTCAAATCGAGTCGATTCAACTTAGAAAAAGAATCAATGCACTTGGCGTAGAGAGAAAGTTTGCGATTTCGCACATTTTTGAATTGAGCACTCAACGATAGAGTGGTAATCTGTTCAGATGGCCATGCGGTCAGCAGAAAGTGCAAATCAAAGCAAATCACAGCAGAACAGCTGATGAAGAGTTGTTCCACATTGGGAAACATGCCAAATAGGAGACATTCTAATTCACAGACATCACCTTGAGCATTAGTAGTGGCCAGTTTGATGTAGACAAAGTCACGTTGCACGATCGGTTCATTAAAGAATCGTCTGCTTAGGCCTTCAGCATGAGTAGTGTCCGTGCCACAGGACAGAATCAGTGTCTTTTTGTTGTGTCCAATCGATTCGATCAGCACTTTCCATCGACGACAAACCAAACGGAGACGAATCAATTCCTGTAGTTCGATTTTGGCCAGAATGGGATGGAGAATTTCGTTTGGCAGTCGGCGTATTGGTCCACCATAGAGCGTTTCCATTACGAGCTGGTCGATACAGCAACCGATGGGGTCCATTTTCAATCAGATTTTGCTGTTTTCCAGAGAAATTCAAAAGAAAATCAATGTCGATGCAAACATCAGACAGCAAGCGGTAGTCTGAAATAGAAAACAAGTCACCAAAACAGCCGATTGACCATGCAATTGCGTCGTATAAGAAGCGTGCGCCAACACTTATCAGTTCTACTTTATCAGCTTGTTGTGTTCGACGATCAATTGTCCACATTGTTGAACTAATCTTTTTGCGCACTGGCGCACATTGATTAGCACTGATTGTGATAAATGCTGACGGTGACGATGTGCAATGCAGAGTGAAAGACAATATGACGAAAGTATCAATATGCCGAGTGGCGTCAATTGATCAAATTCTCTTCGTCGAAATCTATTTTCGAAGCAGATCAAACTGGTGACAATTGCCATTCAGTTTGTTTTCCTCTGGCCATTCGCTGCATCGATCTAAACATTCTCGCCATCATCACAGTATCTGATTACCAGGCTGAGTTTGCCAAGTTTGTGTCAATGTTAGCCGAAATTGTTAATCGACTTCACATTCCTTTGGCCCTAAAAGACATAAATTTTCGATCAATATCAAGTGGCGCATCACACCTGTTCTATGTTATCGACTTGATTTATTGAACCACTTTTATTGGCCAACATCAAAGCAGAATTGGCTCGGGTTAATTTGCAATTTTCCTCATTAGTGAAGGATAAAAACAATTCTTTACTGGATAGACTTCGAGATCAAATGCTTTCTTGCTATGATTACAACAACATTCATTGAGTTCATGAATTGAAGAAAAGTTAGATTTGCGCCAGAAATGGCAATTGAAATGTTTGATGTGGGACATAACATTCCATTGACCAATGGCAACGGCAAAGCAGAAACTATTTAGAATATTTTGTTGAATGTTTTATTTATAGTTGTTCCTCTCGAAGATTGGGTCGACAGAACACTTTTCTTCTAGAAAGACTACCATGTAAAGGAGTGATTCCAGCGGCTCACTTCAAGGTCCGAGAGATTATTTAGACTAATATATTGAACTGTATCCGCGACTTCTTTGCCCGCTTTACTTTATGTCATCGTGTAGGTACATCTTGAAAAAAGTTGAAGTTTATTTGGGAAGAAGGAAAACAAATTTCAATAGAGCAAACATATCTTTTCATGTCACAGATTAGGTAATCTAAATTGACGGTGGCCCATTTGTTAAAAGGCCCAATGGGCTGAAGTGAGAAATATAATTCATTTAGTACATTGTATAACAAACAATTTAGCAAATGCAATTATCTTATCGTTGCAAAGGTGAGGCAGTGCTTGTTGGCTAAGCATTTAATAACATCCGCGTCCATTTACACCACAGGCAATCACAGATTAAGTTTTTCAATTTGAAATCATTTTGACATCAATCAACTGATGGACGAGGTTGAGACTAGAAAATTGGACAAGGCAAGTTCGGAGGACTATTCAAGAGGGCTACTAAAGTAAATAAAGAACGAATTAAGAAATAAGAATTGCTAATAAAATTTGCTCACTTACTATTGAGGAAGTATAAATCAATTCGGACTGAATTGTATTCCTTATGGCATAAGGCTTATGCACTTCCCTGTCCGTTAACGGAAATTTCATGTCGACCCTATTGCCAATTAGCTAGGCCATTTTCACATTGTCGATGTAAAAAGGTATTTTGAACCAAGTTCATTCGATTGACATTAGAAAAGTCGGTTCTGTTATTTGCGGAAGCAGCTTTACCACGAGTAATTACGTTTAGTTTATGGTCACATATCTAGATTAAATCATGAATAAAATTAAGTGGCAAAATTAAGCGATAATAGATGTACTTGCAATCAATAAATTATTGACAATAATAATTATAATCAACTTCAGTGTTTGGTCCATTAATAGTAGATGCCATTGCCAGTAGTCGATGTGCCTTGCTTGTAAGTTTATCTCGACCAAGATCATTTCTAATTTAATTAACAGACAAAGACAAATTCCACAAAGAAAATGACGGCAAAAAGCTTGCTTTGAATTATTGGTGAGATGCGAGTGCAGAACAGACAGCAACAAGAAGCAAAACGGAACGGGAACAATTTGTTGAACGCACACGTGTGTATTAGGTACCAGTGAACGGAGTGAACTTTTATATAATGCTTTCCCTACCCTAAATCGATTCCATATATTAAAATAAAATTCTATGCAAAAAATCAACCCGATTGGTGGAGTGGATCATACCGCCCCGGGTTGCATGGCTGACAGTAGCCCTGAAAAGTACCCAACACATTTCAGTGCAACCCGGGGAGGTATGATCCACTCCACCAATCGGGTTGATTTTTTGCATAGAATTTTATTTTAATATATGGAATCGATTTAGGGGTAGGGAAAGCATGATATAAAGGTTCACTTCGTTCACTGGTACCTAGTGTGTATGTGTGCATTCTCTCACATTAACAAACTTGAGTTATTTTGATAAGAATGTCGACCTGAGAGTGGAGTGGCGTCCACTGCGTGAACCTGTCCAACACACGCAACCACCACAGTGACTCTCTCTTAATCGGCTTATCAGTACAACTGACCCGCTCGATACTCCACCAACAGCACCACAGATTTAATCAAGTCAAGTCGAATGCCGCACGCACTCGACTGATCGGTCTGTGTGTTCGCGTTTGATTTGATAAACTTGCACAATTTACATCGAGAGTTAGAAGCTTATCACAACAAACTACATAAAATACGGGTTTAGAGCGGTTTTTGGACCACTTCTAGTGCATCGATAAGGCCGAGATTTAGATGCAACTAATTTAGATTTACAACTATGCAATATCCCAAGTTCATGCATCTAATCGCCTCGAAGCTTGATGCCTAGACTGCTTTTTTGGCACTTACAATTAATTGTTCTTATTATCCTGTACACGAACGTACGAACACAATGATTTTAATATAAGATGGATGGATTTAAACAACTTTAAAAAAAATTAACATTTAAGACTAATTTAATTCATAAATCAAAATCAAAATTTTCAATTTTTTATGTCTTTCAAATTCAAATTTAAAATTGGCTTGCTTTGTATTTTGTTATGAAGCCAACTTTAATTGGCTTGAACGGTGGCACATGCACTCAACTGATCGTATGCAATGTATTTGCTTTTGTCAAATGTGTTTGCAATCAAAAGTATTGCCTTGTACAGTATCGACAGATAGTAATACTACAGACACTTGTCTTTCAACCAAACAGATTCAGAATCACACAAATTAAATCTTTGATAATTGATTTATCGATTGATTTATTAACTAGAATTTTGAATATTTTTGCAATATACACTGCCCGACAGAAGAGTTCGCCGTTTCGGCCTATTTTGATTGGGGTTTCTACTTTCGAGCCCCCTGTACCAAATACCCATGGATCAAAAACTTGTTTTATTTTTTCATTAAATACTATGTCCTATCCTTAATAATTCTTACAAAAAAATTAAGGGTGAGGGTATAAGTAGGCGGTACCCTTCCCCTTTCAAATCTCTCCACTCACGTGTTAGCATCACCTTCGTGCTACATTGCTTAAATCGTTATTTTTTTTATTAGAAACAAACTTACAATGAAATTACAATGAATAGAGTGACCAGTTCTCACTCGAGTCGACGTTCCAACAGTCGGTCCACCTGTACGTAATCTTCGGGATTGCGAGTGTCCTCAATGTTGAGTCGTGTCTGGTCTTTCTGCAGTTGGGGCAACTTGAAATGCTGAGTGCGAACATGTAGAACGACATTGCTCTTTCTCACAGACGAATAAATACAGTCGGGCCAAGTGCACGAGAATGGCTTGATGCCCAAATGGATAAGTTCGTGTCGAGACAAATCTTTTTCGGAGCAAAATGATTTGCCACAACCTGGTGACTTGCACAGAAACTTGTTCGATCCATCAGTAGTGACAGTTTTGTGTCGTTTGTTGTTGACAGATCGAGATGGACTTGAGGATTGGCGTTTACGACCAGTGCAAGTGGACGGTCCAGACAACTCCAACATCACACGTTGTTCCTGCTTGCACTGATCCAGTTGGACAGTCTCCACTGGTGGATCATCAATCCAGGAATCGATGTTGACAGTGGCAGGACGAGTACCACCAAATCGACTTCGAAGTTGAGCCACCTTTTCAAGAATAACACCAAATTGTTGATCTACATGAGCGAGCAGTTGACGTTTTAGTTGTTCACAGTCCACTTCGAGTCGTTCCTCGAATCGATCCAGGAACGAGTGCAATCGAGTGAGACGAGGCATGGTCAAACACGAAATGTGTGGGAAACGGAGGAGAAATTGAAATCAACAGCCACTGCAGATATATAGTCTTTTGCTCAGTCCTACAAAAATAGCAACTGCAAGCGCAACTATATCCACCCAAACAGAGTGAAAATAGTTTTGAGACTGAAAAGTTAGTTACAAGTTTAGGCAGCGTTCAGCTTCCAGGAGGAGGCAATTTCACAAATGTGGTTACGCTAAAAACAGCTGATTTGTGGCACCTCGCTGTCTAGTTTGCTACTTTGCCGGTAGGCGGGACTTAAACCACATGTTGCACCCGCGTGTGTGGCCACTGACATAAATTGCTACTTATTGCTAATTTCAAATGTTTGATGCACAAATCGGCCAATCAAAGTATATTTTTTAGGTGTTTTATTGTCTTTTTTATGTATTGAATGAATATTATTTGAATGTTGTTTTAATATTTTTCATTGTGTTATTATCGTAAACTGTCCACTAATGTCTTTGTTATATTTTCGTATTTGTCCATTCATAATTTTTGCGGTAATATTTAATTTTTCGTTGCTTAATTGTATATATAACCAACATTTTCACTTTCCATGAAAAGTAAATTGAATACTTTGAGCACCTGCCTGTGGCTGGGCTATATCGAGCAAGCACATGTGCAGCTGATCAGACAGCGCTCTACTGAAACAACACAAACATTTCCTTCTCAAACATCATCAAACCGCAATGTTCGTTCACCAAACCTTATCCTCCTGTTTATCTTTGTCAAGCCTCAGTTAATTTCTTCAGATCATGAGGAATACAACCCGGACAATGCAAAGGACAGACCCAAGCCGTACGTCATTATTTTTCCATTCATTGAAATTGTCTTCTCTTTATAAATTATGTACGAATTAATTACATCTAGCGACTATTCGGAGGAAGATGCAATCGATTGCAGAAGCAACCAAAATGTCTACAGGCAAAGGCAATGGTGGACGATGGTGGCAACAAGCTGTCGAAAAAGGGCAAATCAATTCTGATGCTGAGGTAAACAAATGGCAACCTTCGAAGACTTGACAATGTGAATGCATCGATTAAACTCAAGCATTTGTTATATCACCTATTTGTTCGGAATTTGAATTCACCCACTCAACACACCTCACCTCACCTCTCTTGCTTACCCAATTCGAAAGACAATGCCATGCATATCGACTCAACAATGTTTGGGCCAACATTGTCTCATCTTGTACAGCACAAGTTAAAGCAAGGAAATTCGTTTATCTAATATAAGCAAGTATGTGGCCGTTGTATTAGAAAATTAAATATTTTGGCTTTTCCAAAATACTTCCAGCGCAAATTCAGGTTGCCCAATTGCGCCTAGGCAACAAGTCTTCTTTTGTTCAACAAGGTAAGAAATGTATTGAACAAATCTGAGTAATCAAAATATTTGCTTTATTTTTAAGGGCTATTCTAAAGCAACCTAAAGAAACGTTCAATCGCTATTGTATTTTACACCGCAAAAATTGCCATTGCCAAAACACTAAAAGCTATGAAGTATTCCAAATGTGGCTTAGCACAAACAATATACCATTTTTTAAGATTACAAGTATGCCTTCATTTTTGGAATCACCCATTGGTAGAAAAATACCATCAGAAGCATCGTTGAGAGAAGAGTTGGAGGATGCGTCTGATTTAATTAAACAGAAAGTCTGCCAGAAGATAGATGAAAATAAATTGTTCATTTCCATTGACGAGGCTTCAAATTTCCATCATAATACTAAATTCCCATGTGTATCAGTACTTCAAATAATCCTCAATCACAAAGATATTTTGTTTATGCTTATGATTTAATGACGAATAATTTAACAGTATTTGAACGACATTGCCTCGAAATATTGACTTTACAATTTTGTTGAAGATTTGAAGAATTCTAGAAGTGTTTATCAACTATTGTCAGAGATGAATCTATTTGTAGTTGAACCTTTGAATTTTGCAACAGAAGAACGTGTTTTGTTTTGGAATAGCATTGAAAATGAGAAATGCTAAGGAAGCAATTGCAACCGAATGGGCTAATTTGTTGCATAAATTAGCGCCTGTTTATTCATTCAACTGAATTTTTTAAAACCAATTTACCGTAATAGGTAATTTATGATTTATTCTGAAGTATTTATGAATATTTATTTTCTTTATATTAGTTAAGAACTCCCCAATAATGAGAAGTACACGAAAATATATACGCATGGAAGAATGACATTTAAAGCTTTAAAAAAACATCCGGTAAACTATTTAATAATTTTGCTTCCTTTTTTAATCGGCAAATTTTCAAACAGAAAACTACAAAATAGCTCATTATTTGACATTTCTGGATTTGTCTAATGTCGCGATAGTTCTTTCCCGATTTGGAAAGCTACCCAAAGCAATCCTCGAAGCTCACTTGATGCAAATTGCTTGTTGACAAATTGTTTTTTTTGCTATTGTCACATCTTCACTATTTTATAAAACTCTAATATATCCCATTCTATTTCATATTACATCTTTTCATAACAGTCCTTCATTACTGAACAAATAATTGCGCTTGCATCTTTCAATTGTTAGGAATCAAATCGGCCAGGCGTTATTGTCCGCCTTAAATTGCCTGTTGCCTGCCCTGATAAGGAAAAGAGGATCGAAACCTTGCCTTCTCGGTCCTCCACGTGAATGCGCGATTAACCATGAATTTGTGAATGACTGGTGAAGCAATTTTGCGCTTGGTCCACCATATCTGGCACATTGTCTTCTACTGATTGTGGCCTAATTGCGATTTGCTAGCAATTGCTTAAGTGAGCAAGTACCGTAAATGCAGCCGTTAGTAACACATAATTGCCCTTACCTGAGGAGCCATTAAGGCAAGTCGCGGCTCAATTTTTTTGTTAAAAATGTCAAATTATTTTTAAGATCTTAAGTTATCGGTTATCTCATTATATATCATCTTACAAAAAATTAGATCAATATTCCGACGAGAAATCATGAAAAATCAACATTTCCAGGATGCACTTTTCGCATTTGCCCTCTACCGGCCAATGCATACCTTTTAGTTTTTCCCTTCTCCTGAAAATCAAGACCTTTGCATATTGTTTTTGTTTCTTCTTCTACAAAACTGATCCGATTTTGTTGTACCAGAGCTTTAATTAAAGGTAATAAGATTCTCTATTTGGCGAGCTGAAAACATTTTTAAAAAATTTTATCTTATCTGATCGTAGAGTTCATCTCAATGCGTTCAAAAATATGCTACTTTTTTTATATTTTTTGATCTATATTCTCAAGAAAATATATTTCCATAAATGTTTTCAGATGCCGTTAAAGCCAATCAATTTATCTTTAATTTAAGCTATAATATGCCACAATCGGTCAAATATTAAAGGAGAAGTAACCTTTCAAATATCGTCTAGTCAAATGTATAGATTTGAGCTAAGGGGGCAATTCATAGACGACGTTACCCGCGTCTGTCCTTAATCCAATAAATATCTGTCCACTGGCCATACGCGCCACTAGTTCAAGACACACATCTGAACGTTTATTTTGGTGTGTTTGCGTTATTGATGGCGACCAGGCAAGCATTTCTCCACTTGTCTCGGTGACAAGTCTTCATAAAATGTTCATTATCGAATCGACTTATGTCAATCGAATGGCTTCATTTTCTCGCTCTCTGGGGATTCCACTTCTTTATTGCCAGGTCGATCGGTGGTGTAGTGCACAGACAAACAAGCATTACAAACTCTATTAATGTTCAATGTAATTATTGCGCCTAAGGTTCGCTCAGAAGGAATGCTCTATTCTGACAAGGTAGATCTGTCTACTTGTGCTCATTTATTTCTTGTGCTGTGCGCGGCAATAGAGTTAACATGATTGATTGTACCATTTAGTTAATTATTATTCACAAATATAAGGGACAATCTCTGCTGACAAATCTTCTGCTGTAAGCGACGCCTTAATCCAGAGCATAGATCGAAAGTACTTTTGGTCTATTCACAAATAAACATTTGCTCACACTAATGCTTTCACACTCATTTTTTAATTTAACTTAAATTTAATTTACTGAATCCGAAACTCGACAGGTTGACTTTATGTTCTCGGACAGGTCTAGTGAACCGAGCCGAGTTGGATGGTCGCAGAGAGCCATTTGGATTGATTTGTCACCGGCAGGCACAGGTGCCAAGTTGGCACTGCCAACTCAATGTTGCTTCGAAGGGAATTCCCAGTGAACATTGTGAAACTCTTGCTAATTGCCTTGCAAGATAGCCACTAACAAGCTATTACCCAGTCAGATGTTGTTTGTCTGCTTTTCGAGCACGCGTAATGTCACTTCGAAGTCGATCTATCGATGGTGTGCTAAGCTTCAGTCACTGTCAGAGTGAAGGTTGCAAATTAGCTGGGAAAAGCAACTCGCAATGGGACAATGTGCTGAAAGCATACAACCGAAAGTGTTCATTGCCAATCGAAAGGATTCGGTCAGATCGATGTACAAATTGGCAATTTCATTGAGAGAAAAGTGCACACGAATGGGCTGCATAATCGGATTATGTTTGCATTGTGTACAGTTGACCGAACTAAACGGAAAGAATAGGTGGCCAACAGAGCGGTTTAGATCTAGCGAATTAAGTGAGTGATTAAATCAATTACAAGTGCTAATAGTTATTAATGGTGGCTCAAATAATTCCTTGGGCAATAGGTAATTAGGGTCACTAATGCACAGTATGCATTTTAATGTAGTGCGCAGTGAGACATGGAAAGATTCAAGTATTAATAAGTACAAAGTGTCACTCGAAAATATCTATTTGTTCGCCACAAAATGGCCATCTCTCTGCCTGGCGATGAGCGGGTCATTACAACTATTAGTTCTTCTCACTGGTTAATCGAACGTGTAACGAGTTGACTTACAACTGTGTTGCACTGCATTGCATAGAATGCACCCGATTTGTACCAAAAAGTACACTCCAATAGCATGTCGAGCAACACAAACCGACGGAACGACCATTCGCCAGAGAATGTTACTACGATGCTTTCAACAAATACACTTTGTTGGCATTTGTCTTGGTGTGATCATTAGTCAGACAGGCACCAGTCAGATGTGCCACCGATTAATGGCTCAATTGAGCACACAAACACAAAATAGAGATTAACGCTTTAGTTAGTTAAAATTCGAATTTAATATCGCACAAATAGCGATAATTTGCATTGAGCGGTAATTGCTTGATGTTGTTCATCAGCAGCATCACTTTTTGGCTTTGCCACCTGAGGCATCGGCACTGGAACCAGTTTTGGCACCACCAGCACTAGAGTCTTTTGCCCCAGTCTTGGAGCCAGTAGCGCTTGCAACCTTTGAACCGGCTTTTGAGCCACCAGCACTAGACGCCTTTGAACCAGTCTTGGAGCCACCAATACTGGAAATCTTTGAACCGGCATGGGAACCAGCAGCGGACGAAACTGAGGAGGAACCGCCAATTGCCGAGCCTGATCCGGAAACGCTTGATCCAGCTTTGGAGCCAGCTTTGGAATTAACCGCGGATGAAATGGCGGAGGATCCAACTTTAGAACCAGCTTTAGAGCCTGCAATCGAGGAGCTACCACCAGTGGAAATAGCTGAACCGGCCTTAGAGCCGCCGCCACCTACTTTGCTCGCGGATGAAGCTTTCGAAGCGATGGTTGAGCCCGCAATGTTGCTTCCTGCTTTCGAGCCACCGCCGATGTTGCTGCCAATCTTGGAGCCGGCCACACTGCTCACATGTGATCCAGAGATGCTTGATCCTCCTGTGCCTGAGATTGCTGAGCCCGCCTTGGAGCCAGCGTCACTGAGTGCAGAGGTGCCACCCATGGAGAGTGCCGAACCAGCAGTAGACACGGCCGACGAGCCAGGATTCGACAAGGCACTTCCCTTCGCGGAAATAGTCGATCCTACAGAACTACCGGCACTAAGCACAGAGCCAAACGAGCTGCCCATTGATGAGCCAAGTTTTGAGCCCTTGGAAGAGACGGCCAAAACTGGTTCCGGGTTTGGGAGTGGAGCCGATGCTGGTGGTGGTGGTGGTGGTGGGGCTTCTACCTTTGACGGAGGCTTCGGTAGTTCAAGCTTAGATGGAGGCTTGTCTTGCTTGTCTTCCTTGGGTTCTTCCACTATTTCCTGTGCAGGTTCAGGTTCTGCCGGCGGTTCTTCAGCTTGCGGGGGAGGCTCTTGTGGGGGAGAGCTTTCTGGTTCTGAAGGGATTGTAAAAATTAGTGATCAAGTCAGAGGAAACAGTCTCAATCGAACTTACTGGAACCTCCACAACCCATTACAGCGGTGATTGAGACTTGAGGTTGAGATGAAAAGATGGAAACGAGAAGAACACGAGCAGACTAGCTCGGATTGAGGTCACTTGGGTGAGAACAAGTGAAAACAAAAACCAAATAATCAATGTGACCCTTGACGGCACAAATGCACTTTACACTGTACTAGATCATTGTTGGGCGGGCTTGTGAGAACGTGCGAATTGGGAACTTTGGGACAAATTGATTAGTCAAAATTGCAGCAAGTCGATTAGTCGATTAGTCGATTCGACATGTAATCTAAACTTCGAACGAAATTGTGTCGATGCACTTTCTTTTTTATTTTTCTGATTATTTATCTTTTCATTTGCAGAATGGCAACTAGTAGTTGCCAACTACAGTGATACATTCATTGCACACTATTCATTGCTCGTACAACACGAAGAATCATTAAACAAACTGGAGAGCATTCTTTTTGAAATCCTATAAGTGGTCTGTTCAATTTATTCAAGATATCTACTGCACCGATTACTCGAATGTCTTCTTGTATTAATGACCAACCATATTGCCCAAAGTGCCATTGTCCCACGTGTTTGTGTTGTATATTTGTGGTATCGTGGAACAGAGCTTAATTTGTCATTTGGCTTGTGAGTTCGCTTCTTTGTTGTCGGCTCAATGCTCACTCGACTGTTTCCATTCGTGTGAACAGGCTCACTCATATCTTTCCTTATAACAGACTATTTATGATCCTGGAATGAACAAGCGACAGTACAAACACTCCATTGACGGAATTCTTGGCGGCGACAAAAGACAACACGAGTCCGGTAATGCATTCATTAATGCGTTGCAATCGATTGAGAAAAGTGTGTGTCACTGCACAATGTGAACAACATTTTGATTCATCATGGTCAATTAATTAATTCTCGCGGCTGACAGCAATTTTCTGAACAAATGGAAGTTAGTGCTATTGGTTAGGTGACACGATGAGCAATAAATTCGAGTGAATATTGTCGCAATGGGATTGCCCGGCAGGTCCAATAACAAATTTAAATGCCTGTTTCTTGTCACAGTTGCAAATTAGCAAGTGCTATTGTCGTTGCCATTGGCATCCACTTCACTTCACCGAAGCAATATACGCAAAGCCATGCTAATCTAAGACCATTGAACTCTATGTGAAATATCTTAATTTCGCCATCGCCGAGTCAATTTTGCATTGCACCTAATTGGTGCACATGGTGACTCACAAATTCTCTTACCAAGCCATAATATTGCACTGTTATTGGTTTGCCCGAGATTGAATGCATTTGTTGCACTTTGTTGCCACTTCACATCGCCATTAGTCTACTTGCCGATCTCTCCATTATCGCCGGTCGGCTGGATGCCAATTCATTTGGTCATGAATGGCACTGTATTTGACACTGTTGACCTCGACCGCGGCGAGTGCATGCATGCATGCACATGTGCACAAACAACTCATCGATGCCATCGCTGTATTTGTGCTCTCTTCATTGAGTCAACTTTCGAAGCATTATGTAAAGGCCAGTGTACTTATGGCATACATTGATGATTCATTTGCATCCAACGAGAAAAAACGATACACAGACCTACCCTGTGACAGACACTCTTAGGCTTACTTGTTAGATAATTGATGAATATGCCGATCAGTGGCATTGCGATGAGAAAGCTCAATACAACTCTCACACTCAACTCCACCAAATGTCACAGTGCCACACCGAGTCATTGCTCTGTTTGTCTCATTGATCTCTTTTGTCTTCTGACATGTTGAATGTTTCTTTCTCAGTGATGAGCAGACAATGCTATTTACAGACGGACTTTTCGATCATCAATCAAGGCCATTTGTGGATGCTGTGACGGTGCGATGGCGACCTGTGGTTAGTGCACAGACAAATGAGCATATGATATCATATGAATCTATGCTTTTGATGCTCGAAGTTGTGATACAATTAACGAGGAAAGGCAATGATTACTCAAATCAATTAACCTAACTTACCGTTCTCACAGTGGTTCATTCAGTTCGTCGTTGTATACAAACGACTTGTGAGAGAGAACAAGTGTGTCGAATGTGAGTTCAACTTCAACCTTTTACCCGTTGAGTGCGCAGCCATTGAAGGCCAAAGTCATGTTATGTATTCTCCATATCATCGAAGAGTGATTTTCAATGTTGAATGTGGTCGGTTTGTTTAAAGACTATTTGCATCTTACTGGACACTACTTGGTCGCACAGTTGAGTAAGATCGATTCACAGCACTCACATGAATGTATCTATTGCTTGTTACACGGATGATGGCCAAATGAAATAAGACACAAGCCAGAAGACCGGCAACCAATTCTGCGTCTTGTTTCTGAACTTTTGTTGCCACCACTCGATTCGATCACCTCACCGTCTTTGTGTTTTCATTACTTTCCACAGACCCACGCTTGACATTTGATCTGTTGAGAGCTCTCTAGATGGTCTTGTGTCTGGGGCCATTTGCAAATTAGGTGCCAATGACACCTTCAATGGTCCGGTGGTCCGCGGAATTGTTGTACGAGGAGCACACTAGGAGATGAGCGCTTCGATGGCCAGTAGGACTGACGTATACGGTTGGACACTGTTCATATTGCAGATGCGGTCTGTATCCCCGCATCTAACCGATTGATCACCAACACGAAAGGCGCCAATAATGGCATTTACTCACTAGTGGCCACAAGCGGTTGGTGAATGGGAGAGGAATGAGAAGCTGCATTGCTGTATTGAGGCAGCGCTGGTTATGACCAGAACAAAGTTCCGAACAACTGAAGGCATTTGCAATGAAGTAATCGACAGTGAAGAGACATGATTCGATTTTACCGATGCTGAAGGCCGAAAAGTGTTTCGCAATGGTCAACTTTTCTTGTATTGCTGGCTGCATCGTTCCACTAGTATTTCAGCTTTTTTTTCCTGGTTGGCCATAGCCGCCTTGACCACCATTAGTGATCCATCACAGTCATGTCGTCTTTGCCGACACTTGCTCACTGCTAATGCTCGTGAGATTGCCATTCTTTCCATCCTAGCCATCATTAGCATCGCTGTCGTTGTGATGGCTGTACTTGCCAACGTTGGTGGAGTTGCGGGCTTCCCCAATGATTGGTCAGCGACTCAAGTGCGATTTAAGCTGGCGGAACTTGCAAGAATTGGTCCAAGACTGCAACCAAGAGCATCAAAGTTGGCTGTACCACCGGTGGCTCTATTTCCACCTAGTCTCACTCATGTCGTTTAACTACAAGTGCCTAACTAAAATGTGTTCCACGCACACTTTATTGTTTATGGCAAACTCTTAGCAGTACAATTTTGCTCATTTAGTATGATGAACTAATAAATAATTCCTGCTCAATAAAATCAATCGATGTCTGTCCACATTAGTGTCTTATTAAATTATTAAATTTGGCATCTAATTGAATCGTCCATTGTGCGTTAGCCAATGTGGTCGCACAAAGCGCAATGACAAAAAAAATGCTCGACGACCTATTTATCCGATTGAGTCAATTCATTATTGCTTGCTCCATTCTGTCTGTCCGTTCTATTTTGATATGCGCTCAGTGCGGCACTTTACTGACTCCACTTATGCGACTGTTTGCTTGTTCAGTTGTTTAGTTGCTCTTCAGTTGTTGGTCGGACTGGCTGGTCTGTACGGCTTGGTGCAGTACTGTCACCGGAACGGTCTTGTTGAAACTGACTGCGGAGTCCTGTCACAAGCTGTCGCGAACAATCCTTATGCCACTTTGCAAGGTGCATTCGTGAATGAGCAATTCAAGGCAAGCTTCCCAATAAGATGGCCTGACTGACACAGCATTCACCGCTTGTCCTTTATCACTTAATCAGATGAATCTACAGATGGCGATAGCACGTTTGGCCGTGAACATAATAAATTACAATAAAAGTGTCACACATAAAACATTTCATTCTCTGTGCCTAGACCAAAGAGCCATCTCACAGTTGGCATTATCGCTTCGTATATCTGTGAGTTTTGTATGAAATTAAATTATGTCGATACTGCGGTAATATTATTAATTCTAATAGGAGTCATAATGGGACACTGTGGAGAATTCTCCCCAAGATGTTTTCACCGATGCACAGAAGAACAAGGCAAATGGATAACCACCAGAAATATGACTGGGCTCGAGCTGCTAATTCGAACTGACTTGGCGGGATGATGTTTTGCCTCCTGATTTTGTCCCTGTTTGCTGATGTGCTATTACTTAATATTAGGCAATAAATTATTTATCATGTGTGAAAATGATAAGACCATAATGAACTAGTAAGATCATTTAGACCACTCGGTGAACCAACCAACCAACAAGTCGACAACACCGACCACGTTATTGCCAGTCACGAGTGGTACTGCCATCTAGCGCCGTTCCCATCGAAATGCCTTGCCGCCATTATTGAGTCACCTTTACTAAAGGTCCTTTAGGTTACTAAATGTTAATAAATGCTTTATTATCTCCGCGATTTTGTTTAAACAAATGTAACCCGATTGGCCTCTTTCACAGTTGAAAAGAAACAACCAAAGAGAAAAGTCACGTTCAATTGTGCTATTCAATAAATCTACTTTGCTTAAATTGTGTCTTCGCTTTATTATGGCTAAACTTTGCTTTGTGCACACATTTCAGATTACCGTTGAATGTGCAAAAACAAAAACTGTAAAGCTTGATTGTTTTATTGCACAATTATAGTATTGCATTATAGTAATTACTTTAAAATGTGAAGTTCAATAAATCACTACAGTTGCTTAGATCGGTCACATTACTGGAAGAGTTTGCTTGTCCAAATTGATTTGTCCAATGGAAGTGAAAATGTGTTCATCGAGTTTTGCACAGATTGCAATTAAATAATAAAATTGCGAAGTATCCTGCAGATCTGTTTAATATTCAATGTTGAACAAGCAAACTTTAATTACGTCTCATTTGACGGCAAATTGATAGTTGTGTTCATTGAGCACAGCCATCTCCACTAGCCACACCTCGTCTTTTGTTGGCCTTTGTCTGAGCAGAGCTGCATTGGCCATGTGTTAGTTGCAAGTAGCAATGTGCTTTCTGCTCTCATTTCTTTTCTCGTTCTTTGCTCATTTTATTAATTGTTCCAGTTTGCCGAATCCAAATCATATCACTTTTTGTGTTCACTCTTCGCTTTTTGTATCAAAATGGATGTGATCAGATTTATTGTTCTCTTACACTTGGCTATGTTGTTGGCCTATTCAGGACCAGTGGCGAATGACAATATCATTGATGACTTTACTCACAATGCCTGTGTTCCTATCCAGCAATAGTGAATTTGACCAATGCTACCATACGATTAAGCCTTTCTACCAGAATATCGACTTTGGCAAAGTTGCCACGAATAATATTAAGGTTCGTGTTTGCTGACATTAAATATCTTTGATGCTATTTTTAAACTAACCCATTTTACTATTTCACAAAGAATGCTTGTTCTTATTTCGCTTACCGCGACTATTTGGATGCTGTTACTTGGAAGCGTTGTGGCCTGCAGATTCTTTTAATTCGTTGCTGAAAGGCGCTTCTCTGGGATGTGCCAATATTACGACAACCGCATTTGATTGTATCTACCAAATAGTCCAAATGGCACTTTTAATCACTTTGCAAGGAAAACGGAAATTTTTTATTTTCGCATATATTCAAGCATTCATCAGAATTTTCGTTTAACTACAAAATTGACGAATGTGTATTGCCATTGTGGCAATGTTTAGTTGTTTAATTCATATTTGCCAAATAGTTTGTTAAGTGGTCATTTTTCTCCTACTTACTTAATTGACCACCTTCAAAATGGACATTTCTTCACGGAACTTGTTCGCGCTGCTAAAGAAGAAGAGAGACTTTAAAGGCTTGAAGCCAACGCGGCACTTTTGGAATTAGCAAAGTATAACTTCGAAATCATTCTGGTGCCAATGTCTAAACATTCGCACAGTTTGCCAAATCGTGTCAAACAGGAGCCTGGTTGTTCGTTCTGTTAGACTGTAGACATTGCTTGCCGAAAGCAACAAGCAATTTTGGTGTATTGTGACAAGGTGACAAGGACGATAGTATCAATTGGGATTCGATGAAGAACTGATTTTCATCGAACAAAGCTTTGCCCCGATTACTGTCTCCAACTGTACTGCTAACAAGATCACTTTCACTGCCTTTCACATCCAACAACGTAGCCAACCAAAGACGCCATACCGAATGGGTCAACATTTGGAAAATGAAATAAAAAACAATTATCTTTCCTTTCCTAATCATAATCAGCATCACACAATTGATGAAGATATACATTTAGACATGATGTTTTATGATGATGACGATGATGATAGATACAAAGTGATGCTTTTTACGGTGAAGGGCAATTTTGAGAATCTCGTTCTTGGCAGATACCTCGTCCCACTTGCACCTTGTCCTAGTCTGGTCCTGACATTTTCTACCCGAATCGATTTCATTACCAATAGTCGCGTTATTTTGCCATTCGAAGAAAGTATTACTTCAAGCCGTGGTTCGAGTACTCCAATTTTAATGGCTCAACTAGTGCCAGTGAGATTAGCTTCGATGGCGATGCTATTGACAGCTTTCCTAGTGTGCCGCAACCTCGAGTCACCTTTTTGCCACCGACATGCCGCTCCACTAAACCTACCTAATCCATTGAATGACATTGAATCTGATGGCAAACAGAACTCATTTTGAGACAAGCTTCTCAATCATCTCTCGCAATTTTGCCTATCCGCTTTAGTCCAGTGCCACTTCTCATCCACTGGCCTCCTCCTCTCACATCTCCTCCTAACCATCGAAGTTTGCAACCTCGTTCTATTTGGCTTCGCTTTGGACAATTCCTTCTCTCCGACTTATTCAATTCAAGAAATTCTCAACGATTTATATAATATTATCGGCTCCTTATTACGAAGATGAAGAAGACTCCTGCTGCCGCATCGATTTATCTTCCTACGGCAAGTGATAATTTTTTGATTTGTTTTGTCGTGCTCGTCTCTGACTGTGTGTCACTTGTTTGTTTTGTCGCTTAAGCTCTAAGCGATAATTATGTTTGAATGTTCCTTTCAATCAGAAGTTAAGTTACAGATAGTCGTAAACAGGTCAAAGTAAACCAATCGAAGGTAATAAGCACTGCTAAGGGGATGATTCAGGATTTTGTTCGTATTGGATGGGTTTCCTTGCCTCTCTTGGCACACATGGGCCAAGTACTGCGAACTTGCAAAACTCGCCGAATCTCCACGGTTTTTGGATGGAGCCTTCCCCCTTTGTCCGTATGGACCAAGTACTGCGAGCTTTGCTGACTACTCACTCAATCTTACGGGATAATCCATTTTTGTTTCACGGGGATTTTGTTCTCATTGGATGGATGGTTTCTTTGTCCACATGGTCCATTTGGACCAAGTACTGTGAGCTTAGCAGGATACTCGCTAGATTTTCCCGGTCTTTTGGATGGAGCTTTCCCCCTTGGTCTATGTGGATCAAGTACTGCGAGCTTGGTTGGATACTCGCACGAATGTTCCGGAAATAATCCAGGATGCGCCTCCGACCCTTGGTCCTTGTGGACCAAATACTACGAACTTGTACCTAGCTCGTTAAGTATTGTAAATCTTTTTTGCAAATATTGTAACATATTTTATTGTATTGTATTGTAAGAATGCAATAACAACATTTTATTGAATAAAACAATGATGAATGACAAAAAAAATAAGCACTACCAATAAGTGTACCAGTGGTGTCCAGCCATTACCAAGCAGCCTTCGTAGTATTTGAACGAGTCTGTCTGAATGTTCAGTGGAAGCAAATGAACCTAAAGAGTGATCACTTGTTAGGGTCACCAATTGTATGATGGCCGGACACACTTTCACACGCTTGTCCGTGACACTCTGGGCCTCTTTCGTCTCACTCTTCTGTAGTCTCAGTGTTCGTTCAGTACAGTTCGTACTCTTTCACATTTGTCTATTGTGCATTGTGTAAAGATTTGCTTATTTGTAATATTTAACTAGCCGACTTAATGAGTGACCCAGTGGTTTGTCATATTTCTGAACTGAGTATTCTTATTTCCTAGGTTTTGCTTGCTGTCAAAGACAAACAGGCCTGTAGAATGATGTGCACAATACTGAATTACTGGTGCTGTGTTCTTTGCCTTATCACCCTCCACCACTTGATTGATTGTCTCTTTGCCATTAGACCTCGATTTTTGGTTACTTGATGCTCGATTGCTCGATGCAACTTGGATGTATTGATCCTGCTGACATGTCTCCTGCCACAGGATTCAGTTGCTCAACTGCTCAATTGGCAAAATTCTGTGCGAAACTTGTGGCCACAAATGCACTTGCCTTGCGATGCATCTATCGCGTTTGCTTTTGATTAATTGTTCGGTTATGCTTATTGGAATGATTCCGATGCGAGTTGCACTTTTTACTTATTCTAGATTAGCATCGTACTTATGACAAAGGCAAAAGTTGTAATGAAAAATTGATGTGCTTTTTATAGAATGTATGACCATTTCAAGGCGATTGTGTGTGTGTGCACTTGTCTTTTGCCCGAACGATCAGATTGTTGTTGGTCCAAGTGGGCATCAACTTTATTTCGCCTTGGACTGGTTGAATGTATTGTGCTTGGTGAACGGTTTCTAGTTTGTAAATCTTAAACCAGTTTGTTGCAATTTGCTAGTTTGGTTCGTTTTGTTTTGGCCCTTTGTTTTGTGAGCCTAAACACAGACCCACTGGCGACTACGGTTAGGTTCTCTCTCGATGCCTGTGTCGGTGCACGCCACATGTTTGCCCTTTGCCACACCATTCCGAGAGTGATTCTCTCGATTCCTTTGCAAGTTCGTACGCATTTGGGTGCATCACCGTTGTCAACAGTACACTCAGATGGACACAGTGGAGCCTTGTGGCCGCTGGTAGTTATTAAAAGCCATATTACTGTGTTCTCACAGTGTGCACTCTCTAATCACACAGATGACAAGTATACGCTAGTTGTCTGTGCAGTGGATGGCATGTTGCCTCTCGATTGTCGCGAATGAATCGAGTCTATTTGGAGTTACAACAGATTAAAGACATGATAATGAAATAGTGAGTGACTCGACCAAGACTAGGCCAATTAATCACTTGCCAAGGTCATGTACCGATTTGATGTCTGTCAGCTCGCCTTGTCATTAGTCTCCTCATCGCACACACCTCCAAGTGATGATTTAACTGGTCTAATCATTAGACTCTAATGGCACACTCAATTATCACTTTGTACAGTGTGTTGTGTGATTGACCAATTGAGTGTTTACTGATGTCCAATGCATTGTGCAATGTGCAATATAGGAACGAATGCTTGTTTAAATGAACTGTCAATTATACATGATTGTGTAATGACATTGAGAAGTTAAGTAGCGAATGGTACAGATGAGAAATTATGTTGGTTCAAGTCAATGGAGCCAGAAATCGAGTGAGTCTTGATTACACGCAATTGGCTCGATTAAGGACAATTCGCGTTACTGCCTTCACTCCCGTCCATTGCCTCTCTCGCCTGAACTGGGCATTTCTGATATTTCACTAATTTCTGTTCATCTTTTCTCTCCATTTCCGTCTTCCAGTTGTCGTGATCAAGTTTGTCTCACAGCTGTATCACTTGCACTCTTTGTCTTGCTTTTAATTAGCTTAATCTATCAATCAACGCCAATCGGTTGGGTCTGCTTACAAGTTTGTTTTCAAAGAGCATTACCACACTGACCTTGCTGGACATTAATCACTCCAACGACCGAATATTGTGCTAATGGGCACTCGCTGCAAGTGTCATCCACAGAGCACAATCAGCCATTTGTACATTGCTTTCTCCGAAATTATAAATCGCCATTATATAATTTTCCTAATCTGACTGTCCCCCTAGGGCCTAACTGAACGTAACCAGTGGTTGCTAACCACTAACTTGAAATGGAGGTCTTTTGGCCGAACTCAGTGCAAGCACCTCTCATTTGTTTTCTATTACTCTTGGTGTTATTGTACTCATCTGCACCGGGACAACTGTGACCGTACCGCTTTATGCTAGTTTGACTCACCTAACCTCCACTTGACTCACTCGCTTGTGTGTCTCATTTCCTCCTGTGAGATTATTTCTCTGGTCACTCTCAGGTCGAATCTCTGTGTTCGTCTCTGTTTGTTCAGTTCTCATGATTGGTGATGTCACTCACAACTGGTTCTCCCTAGACGGAGGCAATATCAATCTCCGGTGTGCTTTTGTGTCCCTCAATTGACCTGTCCGAACAGTCTAATGTTTTGTTCATCTATCGGCGAGTTGCGATGATTCGGCGTGAGAAAGTGAACAGCACAGGAGACAGGTCACTGGCGAGTGTCGTCGGCTGAGGTTCGAATGGCCACAACTAATAATAACGTCTTGCTATTGCATTGTCGCTAATAATCCTATAATGTGCATTAACGAGCACTTGCCATTCGCCACTCTATCGTCCAATGCATCTCATTATAACCAATGCGGCACCTAATTTTTTCTCGGGTAGCGCGTTGTCCATTATCGTCACGCTACTTGTCTTGTCGCTAATTATTGCATGAATTGATGTTGATGTCCACTTGAGCCTGTCTACTCTGAGAACTAATTAATTTGTGCACTCAACCCTACCAAACTGTGCTTAGTTTATTTTGTGTGTTCGCCTTGAAAGTCTCAATACGAATTAATGAAATATTATTTAACTTTAGTCAACTGGCGGCCAATCAATGCAGCCACAACTGATGCAGTCCGACTATGTCTCGGCAATCTGGCCCAACCAACAACCACCTTATTATCTCAACAGATCTCGCACATTCAGTTTCGATATTGATTAACACGAAAAAATGGGAAGAGCCTTTTGCCGATATTGTGCCCAGTCTGGGATGTTACCGTTCGGCCTCATTCACCAATTGCATCACCACCATCAAGCACCGCAATACAACACTGACTTCCTTTTATTCGTTGCTTTGCAGATGAAGTTGCTCCACCAACAGTACTACCAATAATTATCAGGAACGTCGAACCATGTCTGTGATATTGTCCAATCGAAGAGCAAATTATTTGCCATTTCGCTCAGCAGTTGCCCCATGGCAAATCAGCAACGACGTTTCATTCTAACTAGCATTCTATGTGTTCTGTCTTGGTGGACATCCAGAGCTCTGTGCAACTGCATTTAAGTTTCAATTCGACCGGCGACGAACACGCTTACACTTTAACATGAACGACAATTTATGATACTTGAATGTGACTGGCTGTGATTTCACTCATATCACTCACAATTGTCAATTTGTTCCAACACAAACTACTGATCAATGCTATGGAAAGTAACACATTGTAGCCGCATAGTCCATTGGCCACTAATGCATCTGCTTCTATTTACACAGGCTCCAATTGGATTCGATTGGACTTCAAGTCATTTCTCAAATATCTGCTTGTTGGTCAATAAATAGACATGCAGGTTTATATAAGTTTATATAATACATACATTGCATATTCTGTATACTATATTTTGTCAGGCAAGCTGAGTCGTAAGGCATTTGAGGCCGCACTTTAAATTATTCTAATTTATTAGATTTTATATCTATTAATAAATATTAAATATTTGCTGTCTAGTAATTGTTCAAAATCCAACAAAAGAATGGTTTTCTGGCTAGATGGCCAACAAGAATGAGCTTATTTGTACTGGGCACAGTGACTAAATGCCACATGGATAAATCAAACCGACCTCGGATATTATTTGCGAAATGGTACAATTAAAAGTGCTCGGACACCAATTGAACGGAATTGAACGGTGACTAATGTTTTATAATGCAATTGTCTTACTGTATTAGTGGTGATAATCTAATTATAATTATGGTGATAGGAGAAGTCATTGCTGCCTCACCGAAATAGCTAATCCAATGAACATTGGTTGTTTCTTATTGTCCAACACGGAGATGGCATAGATCGACAAATGCTTGGGTGCATTGGTCTAACATGGAACAAGCAGCGATTGGACCTGACCGAGCGAGCCACTGAATCGATGTACACTGCAGTGATCGATCTGCTCAGTGGCGAGCAGTGGAGACATATTCACTGCAGAATCATGACTGCACCACTGACCAGCACACAACCAGACAGCTCAAATGGCACTCACGCCAGCCATCATGAAGACCAACTCACCCTAGGAGTGTCACTCGCAAACTATTTGAACTTAAGTTCAATAATGTGACTTTTCATTTGGTCTACTATGGGTCAAATTGTCTCACCGAAGCAGTAATTGTCTCACATGAGCGTCAGTTTGGCTCTCTGACAAGTCGAATATGAACGTTTGACTGCAATTAATATTTAATTACATCTTGAGGTCAATGACTTTATTGCTATCGAGAATAAATGGTCGTTTATTGAAGTCAATTGGACTTCAAAGACGTCGACAGTAAAGATGGCATTCTATTTGTTCAGGCTATTTGTTCCTTGCTCGGCCAACTTATCACCAACGAATGCACAGACCAACTTCAGCTTCATTTGGTCCAATTGCCAAAGTCGATGCTTCTTCCTCCATTAGATTCCAATGGACTAATTTCCATTTCGAATGGCAAATGTAAACGAATCAATGGTCATCACCCATTGGGCTAAATTGGCCAACCTTTCGGGTAGACGGCCAGACAAAGTGTAGCTCACGGTTAAGCGGTTCGATCGATGGCACCACTGGATTCCACCCAATCGACCATCACACTAATCCGTATATCCTTTCGTTTGTGACCAATCGAGAATTAGTAGCAAATTGACGATTGGCCTCGGCTCGTGTTGGTGTGTAAATCAATGAACGAAAACCAATTCCTTCCACTGCACTAATAGACTAGTTGTTGTTATTACCTAGATCTGCTTGTATCGTTAACGTTAACATTCAATCGGCAAAATGAACAGTGTTTGTGCAGTATTTCACTCTTTTCCATAAATGTTTCATTCGTATTCATTCTACTGCTCCAACAAGACTGTTCTTGACAATGTCGCCAGCTGACTCGGTTTAGTTTGTGCGACATCGTTTTTTAATATAGAAATAGAGATGCGATTATAATTGAAAACCTTGCTTATACTCAATAATTGGCTTTGTGGCCATTCTCAGACTGGCATGAGCCTGTGAGGGACAAGTCGAAATGGTATTATTTGGATGCTTTCATTGCATAGCACCTTGTTTCACTCGCGGGTAAGCCAACGATAAACGGTCAAACAGTAATGAAAGTGAAGCTCACACTGCTCCAAAGGACTACTTGTACTCGTACTCGGTAGTAGGAAATAAATGGCAAATTAGTCTCGCTAGAGTCTTTATCGAGATGGTGGCTCGCAAGCAATGTCTACCACTGCTTAGAAGACTTACCTATCGTGTACTCGAGTTAATTTTGTTTGTCAGGCAGGCAACTGGCCGCCAAAATGGAGTAACGCTCAATAGCATCATTGACTAGTGAGTGAATCTTTCAGATTAATCATTAATGGGTGTGCCGTTAATTTTCCGACTAGTGGACAGTACCGCAACAAGGAATCTTTGATTGATTTGTGTGATTACTAATCACTGATTACAAGCGAAAATTGGCCATTCCCATGACGAGTGCATTCTACTAATGCTATTACACTGTCAGTGACTTTCAATCTCACTTGAGCACTTCGAACTACCTTTGTGCAGTAAGTAAACAAGGCAATAAGCCAATTAATCCGATTCAGTGATAAAAAGGTAAACCTGTGTAGCCCTCGGCCCGAGTGGAGTGGAGTGCGAGGGCCTGCCTCAGTTCATCTCTTGCGGCATTGTTGTATCCGTGCTGTTCGTTACCGTATCTCTCAGTGGAAATAAGTGCATTGTTCGGTCAGAGAGAATTTATATTTCCCAGTACGACATCGGCTCAGACAATCCATTGATTGCTAATTATAATAAGCCAGTGTTCAATTGATCTGCAGACAAACGTTTTGTGTACACAAGACTCAAGAAGCTATGAAATTTATGCAAGATCGGGTCGCCAACTAATGGAGATGCGTTTGATGTTCGAACTATATAGATATCTTGTGATTTTTCAAATTGAATCTAACAAGTAACAAGTAAGTCCTAAGTACCGATCTGTTTCACTCTGAACAACTGTAAATTTGTCATTGGAAGACTTGTTTCTATCAATACAAGACCACCTTTATGCCAGTTCGGCAGTAGATGGCAAATTGCAGTGCCGCTACTGTTATCGAAGTGCTTGCGAGATTGCTATTGCGCTAAATATAAAATGAATGTACTGCAGCAATGAGCGCACAGTTAAATGATATGGCGCACTAGTTAATGGGGTACAATGCTCTAATGGCACTTCAATGTATATTCACAACACCTGTGCTCGTGTGTGTTTGTATGTGTGGCCGCCTTCGTCTTCCTTTGGATCTAAGTAGATGGGAATTGTACTCGCCCAATAAACAATTGCTTTTTGGACAGGTTGGATCAATGGAAAGAATGCATTTGGTGAGATAATTTACTGCCTCATTTTGGCGAGGCGAGAAAACGGTGTCGAGTGTCGGCCACAGTCAGTGGACAAATGGCCAAATGCGCACACACTGACATGTCATCGTTGCATATACGGGTATATCTACATATATATGCGATGTATTGTATGAGCGATGGCAACACATTAATTCGTTCTGTTCGGTATCGAGCGTATCACAATGCTCAATGCTTTCACATAATGAGCGAGACACGTTATTTCATATTATCGGTTCTCGCCTCAGTGCCATGAAATGGCTCACTGTGCCGTTCTCGATGTACAGATAATGAAGACATTATAATGTAATTACTATATCGCTCTCAGTACCATCTATCTCTGATACAGATGTCACTGACCGCTCGGCGATATTGAGTAGGCCATCCATGACCAAACAGAGAAACGATTGTTCTGGTCACTAGTCGGGTGGTGGCTCAACTCGCAGATGACCACTGCAAATCCAACGATCTGTTTATTTACTCTTCCGCAATCCGCGTCGCCACTTTACATTACAATACAATGGTAGGCATGGGCCATGCCGCATGCCTCTGTCGGAAAATTCAATAAATTCTGAGATTGCCAATTGGTCTAATTAGATTATTATAATATCGCACGGTTAATTGTGGATCAGTGTTGTGAGTTCGTTTGATGAAGGCGCCAATGCATGAATGAGCAAGTAAGTGAGTGTCACATTGTCCGATGTCAATCAAATGGTTCGCATCGAATTGAATGAATGCACATTCACTTTGTTGATTTCTATCTGCAGTAGTTGTCTTACAATTTTACTTGATTCTTCTGCCTTTGTTTGTGGCCTTTGATAGTACTCGATTGACTGTTCCACTCTAAAGGTGCCACGATATGTTTGCTCTATTTGCACTTATTCTTAATGTTAGCGGGTGCATCACCACACCACATGACTGCACAAATTTGATTAATGGCCCACCGGTGAGTGTTCACTGCTCGTCGGCAATCGATTCCCGAGACTGGCCTACTGCTCACCATTGGCCAATTTGGCCATTGGTTAGCAGTTCGATCTGTCGAGGCAAATGTAACTCCACAGTCTTCAGGGCTCATTCGGCCAATAGCCCTCATTAATTTGCGTTGACCATCATCTGCATCTACACCACAGGGCTAATCTCCATGTTACCTTACTCCGATCATTGGCTGCTCACTCTCGTGCCATGGCGCGCCAGTCTGAGTGCTCCTAATACTAGCTATTAGTTGCCAACTAATTAGTCAAATGCATTTGTGTAACCCTCGGTGCTGTTCATCAACTTAGACCAAATTTCACTCGTTGCTTCCCGCTAGTTATAAGAGCTAGAGCAGATTAAGATGTAATTCGCTCACATTACAATCAAATTGCGCAGTTTGCCTCAAACTAATAAAAGAAGAGGCTTTCATTTGTATGTGACCCATTGGAATTATTAATAATGCCGCTACTGATGTGCTTGTTGAAAGTAGCTTGTCTGCTGTCACATATAATTGCAAAGTTATCCAATCCTCACTAAGTCTAGTAAGTAAGTCTTAATAACCGTGTGGGCATAATAAATAATAAGATTTTTAATAAGGTTTAGAATGGTACATATTAATCTAACAAAACGGCCATTGAACAGCTCGAGTGCCGCTTTCGCATCCTGTGCACAGGTCCCGTGCCATGTGCGTCAGTATTACATCCACCAAATCAGAAGCCATCTCAGGAAATCGTCTCCATCTTTCGCAGTTCGCGAAAAGAATCAAAGAATGGAATGGCTCACCAATTCCACTAAGAAGCGTTGTACTCACAGCTCCACCGAATCCGGAATAATCACAAAAAAGCACCAACGAAATGGTGGTGCGATAAAGAGGCTTCTTATGTTTGACATACATCAATCAGTACATTGATATTAGGTATGAATCATACCGTATGATGAACATAAGCTGGCGACATTTCGGAAGAGCATGCTAAACAATAAATTATGAAATAAAATTAGTTGATTTCATCAATCAACTCTAAAACCAACCTTTCCTGATAACTTCTTGTGCCTGGACTTCCCAGGACAAAGAATACGACACTGATGAAGTTGATCTTCGCCAGGTACTCTCTTTTTGGCCTTGCATCTTGCCTTGATCTTCTTGGCTTTATCTTTTGATTCATTTGAAATACGTTGCAATCAAATGCAATTAGGTCTGTCATGACTTTCTTGTTAACAGATGGGACGCGAACACTAGAGGGTAACAACAAACAAAAAAAGAGTGGTTTAAAGTGCAATATACTTAGTATACATGAATCAATATACCTTTGTTTGAGCACAAAATCGTAACAAATCATTTTCGCCAAGTACGAGCCAAGTAAAAAGTATTTCAAAATATTCGGAAATAATAATAAGTTGGTCGCATACATTTCTGTGTGAATCGGCATTATCTTTGGCGGACTCGTCGTAGAATGTCTTCATGTCCACACATTTTCTCGTCCTCTAACAGACGGGGAAAATTATTTTGCCCGAAGAGATCGATTCAAGAGACAATTCGTATCTTCTTGTGGTGTAGTTGCAGACCAATAAAACTTGCAGCTTAGTCTCGATTACTACTTTGTCGGTTATTTCTTGGTAAACCATGCTGTGCAATGCAAATGCATCGTCTTGTTTCAAACTTAGTGCCTATATAAATAAGTCATTAGATTTAGATGAACATTTCAAACCATGATACCTTTGTAAAAAGGCGCATGCCATTTGTAGTTCGCTGATCAAACTATAAACAAGCCCAATCGAATCGCACGTGGAGGTATTTTTGAGGTGACATTCGAAGAGCTTGTTTGTGAAAATTGAAGCTTGCCCAATTTGCGTGCCATTTATACCAAATTGTTCAGAAAAGCTTCTCTGAAAATGGTGATATCAAATGTTCCTTTGAAAGAATGTGACAAACAAATGAAAAGTGATTTATTGCTGTTTCATACCTAAATTGAATAAATTAATTAATAATCACGAACCAACAAATATATATTACTCTTTCTTTTGATAATAAACAATGCCGAATTGGTGAAGTACAAATAGATTATTTGGTGCCAACTGAAATGCTTCGTTGATATATAATATATAGTTCATGATAGTCATGATGGCATTGCTCAGCTGGGAATATTCCACACCTACATAGATCAATGGCAAAAAAGGACTAACCATTGCATGTGAGATATCGAAATAGACCGCCATTGCTTGGTTATGCAAAATTTTGCATTGCAAATATTCCAATTTGAAAGAAATGGCTGTACATTGCTGGTTGAAATTTGCTGTTCATCGAGGTAGACTTGCTGAAATATTTGCGAGCAGTGTCTCAATTGGAGATCACTTAGTAGCAATATCCTAAAGCGTACTGAATTTTCTGGATACACTTCCACAAGTTTATTTTTCCTTTAATACTTAAAATCCATTAGAATCTAGATCAATTATAGAATAAATTAGATCAGAAAGATGAAAAAATAAAAAAATAAAGCTAGTTTACCAATTTCCTTATTTAATTTCATTAAGCAGCCAATGTATTGAGTAGAAAACAACGATGTTTGTAAAGATCTTCAGGATAGACCCTATATTGGAAAGAGTATTGATGATTTAAATTAATTTGATACGCCAAAGAAGGGCATTCATTGTAACTCACTCTCTAGCTCAATCATTCAGTGAAACGCGTTTGAAGATATTGGAGAGACAGAAGATAGGGCAAGTGTGAGGGAGAGAGAGATATTTTGGGCTAATAAAGATGATAACCAGATCAACACCAAATGAGATAGAAGAGAGGAGACAAAGAGGAAATTACAATGAGCAATGCGGCCAATTGGCAACATGTTTATTGACAATGAATCATTGAGCAGCAACAGACCTCGTGCTCCGCCTCACTATCGACATCTATCGCACATATACGCAACAACTTGACATATTGAGCCAATAACAATACATCGCCAACATTTTTTTGTTGATTATTTCGAGAAATTCACTTTGTCCACTTTCGTTCATTGGTTATTAATAACGTCAAACGTAACAAATTTTCATATATGACATCGGCAATAATTTATTCTTTTTCTTTTCTCCGTAGTATTTGGGCTTTTCACTCCTGACCGACTTCAGATGATGAAGACGATTACGCTAAAATCTACGAGGACTATATTCGTAATTTGTATGACCAGACGATTGCACCACCAGACTATATCTTGATGGCCAACGACTGGCTGGAACAACACATTCGGATCTTGTGAACTGCCATCTGAACTGTCTATTTGGGCCTTCTGTTAAAAGGCAATTTGAGTGAGTTTGAAGCATTTACTAATATGTTAACTACAATTTTTTAAAATTTCCCGTCAGGTGTTTGCTACTGTATGGAGTATACTCTGTTCGATTTGTTGTTCCTGATTTTCCTTAAGTGGATTACATTGTACAAGTAACTATGGAGGAATTTAAACAGAATGCCCACTCCCGGCACGTGGCATTATTGAGGCGAACATTGATATTTCAATTTTACCTCAGATTGAAATAATCAACTGCTTCAGATTGAGGCCGAGGTGGACAATGGAATATGAGGATATTTCTGGATTCGAAGCCTACCGAAGAAAAGACAAATCACAATAACCAGGATTCAACATCGAAATAGGCAATTACTAGTAATTTCCTATTGCGTGGACGCGATTATGTTCAACTTCGCTTACCACTTACCCTCATCTAAAAGAAAAGAACACGCTGATGAAAGATCAGAATGACATTTTTAACCTCATCTGGAATGGTTGCTACCGTAATTCCACTCTGTGTCAAATTGCAGAAATTGAGCCATTAACTATAATTTTTTTAAATTAAATTTATTTGTTATACACAAAGTGTTGCAAAACTGCAGTCAATTAATCAAATTATGACTTTATGACCATAGGCGGAGATGCGTGGCCAACAGCAATTATATAATTAGGCTATATGGCGAAGTGTATCCTTGATTTTGACTCTGCTGTGGTGTGCCTTTGCGATCGTTACCTCAAACATCCACGACTATTTAGATGGCAGAATTGAAGCATTTCTTCTGTGGACTCACTAATATATGCAACAGATGAGAAGCGATCAATTTGAACGAGAGAAGAATCGCTCTAATGGTGCGATTACCTGATCAAAATGATCGTTTTATTTCGCCTTTGTCTAAACGGTGGGCACACTATGTCCGGCACAGGTCAAACTGGAAAACTGTACTTTCTACATTGAGAGGCAAAAAGAAGTGGAAGCAATCAAGAAGACAACCAAGGAGGAAGTGGTGCAATTCTGTATGTTGTCCAGTCTACGACTAGAGGGACGTCACTGTTTGACTTGTGAGGGCAATATTGAACAATATTGCTCAAAGAGTTAGCAGTCGAGTGAAATGTGCAGGAGCGTGTGGAGCGAGGATGAGAGTGAACAGCAATATGATGGGACACCAACCAAAGTGCATCAAATGTTCCATCAAGAGGATTGAATCATCTGGAAGGACAACAAAAAAGAGGTTTTATTTAAGGATTGCTGGCAGTGAGATGGAGCAACCGAACTGAGCACCGTCGACTGGTCAGTCTGTTGTGTTTTCTGCACTCATCATTCATGAAGTGATGCATGAGTTGCTTCGAGTGCACTCAATCGAGAGATGATCGCGAACAGACCGAGAAGAGTGGAGGCGACCGCTAATAAATTTCCTTCGAATCAAATGTCTCGGCTCATCAACAAAACCGTTAATTAAAATTGTGTCTGCGTGTGAAGAAGAATTGAGATAGTGCACATTATGCAAACGATGACCAAACATAAATGGCCAGTGAGAGGAGATTAAAATGGTTCGACAAAGTGGACCGAAATAGTATATGAGCGAACGAGTTGGCCATATCGCCGAGGCTCGCACCGACCGAGGCCTGCCTCATAGAAGACCAATCTTAATGGTGCAAAGTGATCTCGCTTGTGCGTGCAGAGTGGTCCCTCAGACCAATCACTGACAACTGTTATCCAACCAAACGGAGGCACAGGCAGGGGCTGAGGCCATGGCCAGTGATCATTAAAGGTTCATTATGTGGCCAGCTAAGGTGAGTTGACAACGATGCACCGCCGACCATTTGACACAGAAAAAGAGAGTCCAGTTGAGACGTAATCGTGCCCAAGTCGGCAAGAAGCACGATAATGGCGAGTGCCGAGGAATGAGATAACGCCACCGACACAATTGTACAACCAGTAACCATTGCCACTGAGTGTGCCTTGTTGGCGCCAATGAGCAGTCGTGCAAAGTCAATTTCTAAGTCGATCAAATTGAACTAAATTCAAATGACAAGCCACAGGAGCAACCGAAACAAGCCTGCAAGCTCATTATTGCCCTTTCGATAGCACAATCGCACAACACTATCATCACCTGTCGGACGCGCTATCTTCACGTAATCGAATGGCAATGCCAGACCAGGTACGTGTCTGTCATTTTGGGCTCGATCATTAGCCAATGATTGTGTGCTCGTGCACGTTCACTACACAACGAGCCAATGAAGTGTCACACTAAAAATAGATCACAATTTTTAACAAACAATCTTCCACTCATTGGTCAATTCATTGGCGGCTTAGCCAAATCTCAAATTGGCGTTCATTGATTTATCTATTCGCCCACCAGACCAACTCACACTCGACAATGAACACACTGAACAGAGCTGCTAGAATGTGAACTGTGAACATGCAAGAATGGTCTTGTATGCGACCAAAATAGCAACAAAAAATGCTAATCTAGAGAATCGATTAATTGCTTTCTTGAATCGATTGACTCAATGACTCTGGTGACAAAGCACATTCGATTACACTGAAGGGAAAAGTGTTTCTTTTGTGATAATGTTTATTATAGTTCACCAGAGAGACAAAGCAGTGCTTTGAAAGCGCGCATTGGTGCAGAGGAAGCAATGAATCCGAAACTAAATACAGTAGACTGATTTGAATCAGCTTTTATGGCCACAACAAAATGACGCCCATCAGTAAGATGAGCCGCTCTCAAACCAAAATGCAACGAACATGAAACCAACATGCTGGTCGGACAAGGAACCAACAACTTGGTTAGAACAACAAAGGAGTGAGACATGACACAGACATTCAATGGACTCAGCCAGGTAATGACAATTGCCGGCACGATGCACTTGCTTGTGATGCGATGTAGTGTGTGAGGTGAACTGTGAGCAGTGCCAGCTGTGCGCGCTGGTCTTGCTCAAATTGCACGGATTGTGGATGCACAGCGATAATGGCCAAATGAGAGAATATATTGGATGCATGCCAATCACTGACACACGATCAAGGCCCGCGCATAGGCAAACAAAAGATCACTCTCATCTCAGCACAAACTGGAAACTGATTGAGGTCCACAATTAAGACTGACCAAGAGATTATCTCACTCCAACAGTGCAAACAATACAATATGTTCATCCATTGTGGACCTGCGTGTAATAGAACTAATAGAACCAATCATCACGGAGAGATCGTGCAATTCACGGGTAAGGCTCACAGACTCAGGTGTGATCATTGCCCTGGCCAAACAAGGCGATAAGCCACAATGCGGCAATGCAGTGAGACAAATGCAAATATAACCACTTGGCTCGGGCTAGAGCTACCCAAGAATTGACTACAGACAAAGACTGCAGAGTGTGGCAACCTTGCAAACTTGGGCAAATGTCAAATGCGAATTCTATGCCAATTTCGGTTAACCTCAACAGAATACAAAACTGAACAGACTCGTCACCGAGAGAATGATATGAGAGCGAACAAATGCACACATCGATAAAGGAGATAACTAAGTGCTCGATGGCCATGGCTGGTGGCAATGCAAATGGACCAATGACTCAATCCATCGAGTTCAAGTTAAAGTACTAACAGCACACACACACACACTCAATTGCCATCAGTGAAGAGACCACAATAGACGTGCAATCAGTAAACAGGTTAGCAGGATATTCCAACAATGTAGGACAGATAAAGAAAAAGAGACACAAACACACACACAAACTTGAGATGGTCAGGTGTCCGATGATGACGATCCATCTATGGGTGAAACGCATAAATTGACATTAAAAATGTGGGTTGGTCGAATTAGCAAGTAGTGTTGATTAATAACGAGCAACATTTTGGGACAAGTGGTCGATATGTGAGAACAACACCACTTGGTGACATCAAGGGGCCACCTGGCCAGACAAACAATTATCTGCAAAAAGTGATGGCGAGTGCACAGAACTTGAAGTCCACAGGCGTAGGCACACGCACAGCACAAGCACTCACCCAAACAGATAAATGCCATTGGCACATTGCAGTGAGAGATTTATTGAATGATGCCATAAAGCACGATTAAGAAGCTAATGGAACAGAAACAGAATGCAAGATGAAACGAGACAAGGGTGAAGTGCTGTGTCACCTGTGACAAACATTGGCCATTGACATTTGCACTGCCCTTCCACCAACAGTGACGATCAGCACATACACATCTATAAATCAAGCATAAATCAAGCAAGATTAATAACCTCAGCCAGTAGACACAGACACAGTTGGGTTTGCACTAAATAGTCTGACGACCAACATTCCAAACCGAGAGTGGCGTTATGTTCTACTTCTGTGAAGGGTCCATCAGTGCAGGTGTACAGGTAAAGTGCCATGTTACTGATGATTATGTACAACAAACACAAGACAAAGTAAACAAATGTCATTGGTGGAATCGAATTGCTGTTCTCTAATGACTACGGCAATAGTCTAAACACTGTTTAGTAAACAGCGACAAAACAATGCGGTCGAGGATGAGTTCGACAAAGACAATGGCCAATCGAGTGATCGAATGATCGACGGTGTGTGCATCAATGTGAGCAGTTGTGATGGTATAATGAATGAGATGACAAGTGCAGTGCACATTATGTACCATTTGCAAATGGCAACACACACAAGGTCGATCGAGCAATAATGGTGCGACCAATGCAAATTAGAAGAGCGAAATGATCCGAATTAGTGCGGTAACAAGAGCCTTCTCATGCCTGTCATCGGAAATGCGCACCATAATACATACACCGGTCACGGCCAACCACAATGAAGCACACAATCAGCATAATTAGGCAATAAACTCGGTGTGTGTTGTGTTCGGTCGAATTTGTCTTCATTTGCAAAAGCGTAAATTGCCGAAAAGCGAGTAGTCTGAGCCAGTCGCACGTGTGTCAGTTCGCGTGCTCGGTACATGTTCACAGGTAATCACTGACACTCAACCCGAGTAGATTGGTTCTGTGCGGCAAGACAAGAGATGCTGCGAATGGGAAATGGAAACAAATGCAAATGACATGTCGGAATCGTGGTTCCAGTCGGATGCCGAGAGAGAACTGGTCAATGGACTCGAGAGAGCACTCCAGACAAGCAATGTCCACTGCAGTGCTAGTGCGCGGCGGTGTTCGAGTTCGGCACCTGGTTCAAACAAGTGTCTCAGTCTGGAGTATGACTAGATTGCTCACTCGGACGCCGAATGGAGGCAATTTGGAGATAACTAGGGCGAGGGCATATTTTAATGAGAGGACACAGGCTTGTTTCGAGCAAAAACAATTCTCGGACAAGACAGATCAGTCCGGTGCTCTTCGGCCAAGTGAAAAATTGGATAAGAAAAAGAGAATCATGTTGCGCAACAATGGCGATAGCACTCGGAATATTTCATAATAATTAACGCAATTGACAGTTCCATCGGTGGGCTGCCTGCCACCATCGCTCTCATCACGCCATCACACAGAAAATGGTAATTTAAAGTAAAGAGATAACATAATATATGATAACATAATGCATGCATCAGCAGACTCCATTAGCTAACGAGCAGCTATAGCTCTGTACAGAGCTTATCGCATTAGCTAACTCAATATCGCAATGGAATATAATTGATCACACACTCACTGGCCAGCCATCACATTGCCTCCATTGGTGGGGACAGAGAGAATTGACTCAATCAATCAAACCTAAAAGGGCGACATCGAAGGCAAGTGGCGACAATAGCTGACGCCATTGCCAGTTGGGTTGACAAGCAGACAAAGAGGCACACAACACAAACTGGCCACCTCGAGCACACATCACATCAGCCCGTGCCAACAATTCGGTATCTGGTCACGGACAGAATAATGTAAAAGAAACAATTATCCAACAGCAAAGAGCATCCATTCCAAGACATGGCAATTCAGCGTGACGTGCCCCTGGTTCGAAAGACATACCAAGTGTCAGTGGCAGTAAGCACATTTGTTAACATTCTCTCGGTTGCATTTGCATTTTAGTGCAGAAAGTACAATCAAGCAACAAGTGGATGCACACCAATGGCAACAAATGCCACTGTCCGAGAACTAATCAAATAATTTCGCGACCGTTCGTGTGGGATGGGACTGCAGTCTAGCTGATTGAGTTAATTCCTCGAGGTTAGACAATAATTATAATGAGACATGCTGAGTGATTGTGATTGGACCATGCACAAGGAGAAATACTTGCAGAAGCAGTTAGAGTCAGAAGAATAGAAAAATTAATGTCACTCGGGCTATGTACAGGAGCACTGTGAACAGTGAGCCAGGTGCTGGCAGGTCTCCGATCGATGCATTAGGTTACATCTAGATTCTACATCTACATCTATTGATGTCTTGGGTTAATTTGGCCAATTTGGCTAAGACAATTGAGAAAGGCATGCAGGAATGCAGTCAATGAATGACCTGGAATGACTTGTTTATCGGTTGGACACCGTTGGTCTAGATCACACATCTCTATAAAAAGGACATGTTGAACTGTGGCGGTTTCCATGAACAATGTCCATTGGACATGTTCACCCACCTTTGTCCAATGAACGATCCTGATATCCTGATATGGCTCGATATCTTGCCAAAGCGATAACCCACTCGCACATGAATTCCAATTGCCCAGTGTACGTCTGATTGCATGAATTTAGTGAGTGAAACAAACTCATTGACGAATGAAGACAATACAACGAACTGACTGGTACATGTAAATGACAATGACCGATGACAAATCGATGGTCGTATTTGTTACTTTCAATTTCAACTTCAAAATTTGCAAAACAAGGACAAATTCCGATGCGAGAGCAAATGATCACAGCCGAGCCTATTTGCAACTCACAATGCTGCCATTGATCAGTTCTTGGTGCTGATGTGCGATGGCATCTGCAACAGTTGGACCAACGATGAAGTAAGTAATCAACTGTGTGTGCAAGCACATGAAACAGAAGAAGCTGTACTTGATCACTGAACACATTGTCCACAAGTGAATATTGCCCAAGGTGATGCCGACCAGTGGAATCAAGGCCAAGGACACAACATGACCATCATTATTGTAGTTTGTATCCAAAAAAAGGCAACTCACTGACTACCAACCAGCAAAAAAAGCATAAAACCACTCGTGGCAATGAAGCAAAGACATTTGAAGTAAATTGGCTAATTTGTTGATGAGTTTGCAGAACAATGAATTTTGTGCTGCAAGCCATAAATTGGACTGTGTCGAAAAGTGTCATTTGCCCAGACTTGACTGATTTTGAGAGCTGCATATTAACTTTGAAGTAATTGAATAATTGTCAAACATTCTAAACGAAATGCAGTCAAGCAGTAGTGAGAAACTATTATAATACGTAATTACGCCAACAACTGGCGATCGGTTAAGAAAGCCGAATTGTTCAGAACATTTGACATACAAATGATGTGACAAATTGTACACGTTTGAATAATTTGACCAATGGTCTTCAAGCGCTGGTTCAAGAGGCTCTAAATCGTCTGCCAGTCACTCTGGTTCATCTGCCAGTCGCTCTGGTTCATTAGCTAAGTCCGCGCAGACTTCGTCATCCAAGTCGAGTTCGAAGGATTCGTCAAAAGGCTCATCGAGTGGCTCCTCGATTTCTGGTTCAAAGAAGAGCTCTGCAAAAGACTCGACAAGCTCATCTGCTGGATCTCACTCAAAATCGAGCTCCCGTGTGTCTGGTTCAAAAGACTCAAAAAGCAACTCCTCGTTGTCTGACCAAAGTGGTTCGGCACACTCTAGTGGCTCTGTGTCCAGTTCGTCAGCCGTGTCAAGTCAAGCCTCACTGGCCGCTACTGCAAGTTCGATGAAGGCCCCGTCATATTTTGCTGACACAAACTCCCTTGCCAAAACCAAAGGAGCCAAGAAGGCGAACAGCATGAGCGACATTGAAGCCACAGGTTTAAAGATCGGACAGTTGATCGCGGAGGGAGAGCAAGACACGTTCTACGAGGCGACACTTGATGGCAAAATGATCCTCTGCAAGAAGACCAGCATCAAATCGTGCTCTCCACGATTCAAGGAAAATTTGCTCCGTAACAGTCTGCGAGTAGAACGATTTATGGGCGGCAATGGCACTGGTCAGGCACAATCGGCCAACTTCATCGTCCTGTACGACATCTTCCAGCTGCACCACGACCTGTACCTGTACACCTTCATGGAACAAGTGCCCGGAAAGTCGCTGTACTTGCGTCTGGCTGATGGGCAAGACATTCCTGCCAACACTGCTCGAGAGTGGACTGTCCAGCTCCTGGAAGCCATCATGAAGATGCAAGAGGTCGGAGTGGCTCACCGTTACCTCACCGTTCGTCATGTGCTGTTCGACCAGTCGGACAAGGTCAAGATCGCCGGATGGAGCAAATCTGTCATCTATTGGGATCCGACCGACGGTGGCAGTGCACTCTTGCAGAAAGCAGAACGCCGTTCTCGAAAGAACTCCCACTTGCCGCCCGATTGCTTCCGTGGTCCGTATGACCCGTCTAAGGTGGACATCTGGTCGGTGGGCGTGATTATGGTGGCCATGAACACAGGACGTTTTCCGTTCAATGTCACCTCTGGCTTCAAATTTTCCGCCCAGTGGCGTCAATTCGTGACCGTCCAGAAGATGAACAGATGTCTTCGTGCTGCGTGCAATCAGATTTATTGGATTGACCCAGTTCGTCGTGCCACTCCAGCCGAACTGCTCAAGCACCAGTACTTCACCTCGAGCCAAAGTGTCATCTCTACCAAAGAGTTGAAGACAACTGTCGACCCGAAGCACGATGCAGCTGCATTTGAAGGCGCAGATCCTTCGGTGGGTCTCAGTGGCATTAACGCCTGTTCGCAAAACAGCTCAAGTCAAGTTGGTGACGGCTCTTCGCGAAATGGCTCATCATCAGCGATCAGCTCAACTGCCAATTCGGGTAAATCCAAGTCTTCTGTGCCCACTGGATCGAAGGCAAGCAAAAGCAGTGGCCATTCATCCTCATCTGCTTCCACTTCGTCATCTTCGGCATCTTCTTCATCGGCTGACGACAGCGATCCAGGCTCGAACAATGCCTCAGGCAGCGAGGGTGGTTCTGTGACCGATTCGGTGCCGGAAAGCGAGTCCGCGTACGAGTCTCAAGCTTCCGAGAACTCTGCTCCTGAAGAATCGGCCTCTTCTGCCAAGCCACTGAGCGTGTCAAGCAAGAGCATGCACTCATCGTCTGCTGTTAGTGGCAGTAAACATTCGAGCAAGAGTAAGAGTCGATCATCTTCATCGTCTCACTAAACTCTGTCAGTCTCTTACTATGCCACATTTGTTGGCCACTTATTATTTGTTCTATTAAAGTTTATTGAACTATTTGTTGTATTGCTTTCATTTTCAAACTCAGCTCTATCTGCGTGTTCGTAATTGTAATATTTGTGCAAATGTTCATTGGGCTCATTGTGAGGACTGCACTTCAGTTTGTTGTTCAAATAGAATGCCCATTGGTCAATCAACAACAGACAGACACTGAACCAGTGCATTATAATTTAGTCCACTTTAGTGAAAAGTCTTGGCGAACTTTTGGGAAACACTAATGTACACGCGTGTGACTGAACTAATCAAAAATGATTTGCACAACTCGAATTCGAAAGATATGTTGCTTGACATTCAAGTGGACCAACAGATTGGATTGGTGACGAGCAGCAGCAAGACGATGAGCAACAGTCACCACCGCCTGAGCGAATTCGCTTCTCAAAGATGTTCACTTTGAGCAAATGAGCCAATGTGTCTCACTACAGCAACATGCATATACAATTGCATCTGCCTTATGATTTTACCCTGTTGATTCATTCAGCCATGTGCAGTATTAAACCATTTGAGTTTTTAGTTATTCAACGGGCTTGTTTACTTCAATTAACCAAGTTTTCAGTCGAATAGAGAGTTAGATATCTAGATGTGATTGTCAATTGAACTATTTATGGTCTAGTTGAACTTATTTCTTCTTGTAACTCTAGAATAGATAGACATGATTGTATCATGTGTTCGCCTTGACCAATTGAATTTAGCCAACCAACTTGGCTCTACTCAATGCTAATTTAGCATTGCTAATGCTCTTATCGCAATCGAAACATACTAAATTAAGTGACAAACAAGCTTAAGCTAAACAACAACAGTAGAGTTGACATTCAAATGAATCAAACGTTCGGGATTTGTGTGTTTGGTGCAAAAAGCAACAAATCAAGAAATTATTAGTAGCTGCAATCGAGTGGGAAAGCATTGCCTGCAGTGCAGCTTGATCTTTCCACAATTGCAATTCCATGGAAGGGATGCACTGGGTGCAGAGTGCTGTGCAATCGATCCAACCACCACCGACTTATCGACATGTTAAACATTATCAATTGTCCAATTGTGCCTGAATGTGTGTGTGTGTGCGAAGAAATTAATCTAACGTGATGCGAGTTGTTTGTGTAAATGCGCAATATAAATTAAAGCTAATGTTGTTCATTAGGGTGCGATCATGTGCACAGGCAAATGGCAATTCGTTGCGTGTTATGATCGATGCCACAGTTAGTAATTTGTATATAACAGTTCGCATATTGTATTGGCCACTCTCTGTCTATTCTAGCAATTAACGGTCTGTCCGAATCAATAGTTGGATGGATGCAATGCAATGCAAAGTGGCTATTAGATGTGCCTGAGGCTACATTTAGATTGAACAGTTCGCATGTTGAGTGGTGAGTGCAGTGTGCAGTGTGATTTCATTAGAGCCAATCGTAATTGGTGAAATTGACCTCACAACTATGGCTAATTTAACCATTTCACCTATGTGGAATACTTGATCGATTGAATTCCAATTCGGCCACTTCTCAACATTCCAATTGTGCCATTTTATTATTGCACTTTGGGCCAAACGGTCAAAAGCGGTTGTGCTAATGAACGATCGAACAGAAACAAAGACATATTTGGTCGCAAGTGGTAATTAAACAAGCCATCGA